>OY390715.1:47110703-49510703 GCA_959613365.1 Balanococcus diminutus
CCCCGAACAGCGAAGCGGGCGCGCGCCGAGATTCGACATACACAACACCGCCGCCGCGAGAAAATTTACAAGTCGATCGGACTCGATTGACTTGTGAATTTTCAATTTTTTTTTATATCATTTTCGTAAATACACTACGACAGTGCGAACTAAAAATGGTTCAATTTTTAATTTTTTTTTTTCACATCATTCTTGCGAATACACTACGATAGTGCGAATCGCTAGCTCACGCGAATGAAAAAGGTTCAATCTCGATTTTTTATTTATTTTTTTTACAATATTTTCGCGAATACACTACGATAGTACGAAAACGATTTTTTTTTTCTAATTCCACCAAGATGCAATTCTTCATTAATTGAATTACACAATAATGGATTTTCACAAAATTGACGGAAAAATGAGTTTTTCACAAGTTTGCTGAAAATCAAATTCTTCGCAAAATTGCGTAATGGTGAATTTTTGGGAAAAATTGCATTTTTTTGCGAAATTGCTAAAAAATGAATTTTTGTCGGAATCTGTCGAAACATTAATTTTTCTCAAGATTGATGAAATACGAATTTTTGTCAAAATTGAAGAAAAATATATATATTTTTTTTTTTTGCAAAAATGAATTTTCTACAAAATTACCGAAAGAATAAATTTTTTGCAAAATTTCTAAGAAATTGATGTTTCGCAAAATTGCCAAATAACAAATTATCGACAAAATTGCTGAAAAATTGTTTATTTACAAAATCACCAAAAAACTAATTTTTGACGAAATTACCGAAAATCAAAATTCCTCAAGATTGATGAAAAATGAATTTTTGTCAAAATTTCTGAAAAATGATTTTCTTTTTTTTACAAAATTGACGAATAATTAATTTTTTTTATAAAATCGCCGGGTAGCTGATTTTTTCCGCAATTGATGAAAAATGATAGTTTTAGGAAATTGCCGAAAACTGATTAAGTATTTGGCAAAATTGCCAAAATACCAATTTTTATCAAACTTGCCGAAAAATAAATTTTTTACAAAACCGTTTGTTGGACAACAAAGTTTTGGCGAAATTACCAAATAATGAATTTTCACTGAAATTGCCGAAAGATGAATTTTTATCAGAATTGTCGGAAAAATGAATGTTCTACAACATTGACGAAAAATGTGTGTTTGACAAAATTTAAAAAAAGTAAATTTTTGGCAATATTATTATTATTATTTTTTTTTTTACAAAAATTATCGAAAAAGAATTTTTGGCAAAATTAACGTTTAAAAAAAAGTTTACGTTAGGTTAGGTTTAGGTTAGGTTAGGTTAGGTTAAGGCTGTGTTAAGGTTAGGTTAAGGTTGGGTTAGGTTGAGTACTGTTCCAGCCGTCCTCGAGAGAAGACGTGTGTTCCCGCGTTGAAACTTTCAAGTGCTCTCCCGCGCTATGCGTTGGTCGTATCGGTTCGGGAACTAACAAATTTTTCCCAAGATTGACGAAAAATGAATTTTTCACAAGTTTGCTGAAAATCAAATTCTACGCAAAATTGCTTAATGATACATTTTTGGAAATAGAAATTTCTTCCAAATCGGCTAAAAGAAATTAATTTTTTATTCAAGTGCGCACCGACGAATATAGTAGTTTGTCATTTTTTTGAATTTCAAATGTTTCTTTACAAGCTTCAAGCATAAAATGTCACATTTTCAATGCGTGTTTACAGAAAAATGAATATTTGGCAAAATTGAAGAAAAATAATCCTTTTGCAAATTGCCGGAAACTGATTTTTTTTTGTCCGAAATTGATGAAAAATGAATTTTTTGGCAAAATTGGTAATAATTTTTTTTTTTTTACAAAATTGCTGAAAATTGAATTTTTTTCAAGATTGATGAAAAAAGCATTTTTGACAAAATTGCCAAATAACAAATTTTTGGCAAAATTGAATTTTTCACAAAATTACCGAAAAATGAATTTTTTAGGAAATTGCTAAAAATAAATTTTTCTCAAAACTGCCGAAAAATAAATTTTCCTCGAGATTTATGAATAATGAATTTTTTGCAAAATTGAATTTTTGGCGAAATTGCTGAAAAATAAATTTTCCCAAAATTTTGATGAAGAATGAATTTTCCACAAGTTTGCTGAAAATCAAATTCTACGCAAAATTTCCAAAATAGAAAATTTTTCTTAACCTGCTGAAAGAAATTAATAATGAGCCTTTTTTTTACAAAATTACCAAAAAACAAATTTTTGGCGAAATTGCCAAGATACTGGATTTTGCAAAATTGCTAAAAAAAAAAAAAAAAAAAAAAAAAAAGAAGAATTTTTGGCGAAATCGTCGAAAAATGATTTCCCCCCTCAAGATTGATGATAATCATCAGCTTCTGCGAAAACTGAATTTCTTATAAAAATTGACGAAAAATGAGTTTTGTACAAAATTGTTGGAAAACAAATTTTTGGCAAAATTGAAGTTTTGGAGAAATTGTCATAAACTGAATTTCTATCAAGATTTATGAAAAAATTAATTTGTTGCCAAATTGAATTTTTGGCAAAATTGCTTTTTCGCGATATTCCTAAAATTGAAATTTTTTCACAAATGCATTTCTTTTTTTTTTTTTTTTTTTTTTTACTGAATTTAATGATTCTCTATTTTTCCGGAGTGAGATGATTTATTTTTCTCATTTCTTAATTTTTTTGAAGCCAAATTATGAAACTCAAACTCAAAAGCAAACTCAAACTCAATCTCATTTTTTTATTTTTTCAATTTTTTTTGAAGCCAAGTTACGAAAAATCTCGCAGATGACAAACAGAAAGAAATTGGTCGGAAACCGAGTTTGCTTGCTTGTTTCAATTTTGCGACATTTTTCGATTTTCTCAACTTTGACAATTTTCTGGCTAAATGAGTCAACTTTGAGGTAGCCGTACATCTAGTACAGATGAACGGCAGGAATATGCGCAACGTTCTCGACACGGTCGCAGGCATTGTCGAACTATTAGTGCCATTCGTGAACAGATTGGCCAGATTCTCCCTGTCCCGATTGATTTTTTTTTGTTCGAAAGAATATACGCGCTAGTTTCGTGAAAAAAAAACCCTGCAAAAAATGGAAATTTTAAAAAATTGAAAAATTTACCACGTTCAATTGTTTGTTGCAAAAATCGTCACGTTACCATACACGCCATGTCGCGTCTAGATACTATATCGAATATATCACGATGATATTTTGAAAACATTGTTGAAGAAAAAAAATTGCAGAAACGATAATATTATACCTGCGCTGGGTTAGCAAAAAGCAAAAATACTCGCCTAACAATCGAAAATCTAGGCCCCACCCCCTCGACAAAAATAACATCACCCGCACCAACCTCCACCATATAGGACACCTATGGAATGAAAAAAAAAAAAATTCGAGGTCCCCCCCCCCCTGGACCCCCTTGCAACAGTCACAATCCACCGAGTAGGCATTGTACCTAGTGGCGACCACCACGCACTCTCAAAAATGCGGAAAATACTCGTCGAAATCGAAAATTGAGGTCCCACCCCCCTCTCGACCCCCTTGCAACAGTAACAATCCAACGAGTAGGCATCGTACCTAGTCCCAACCACGCAATCCTCAAAAATGCGGAAAATACTCGTCGAAATCGAAAATTGAGGCCCCACCCCCCTCCACCCCTCGCGCGACTAAAATAACACGACCCGCACCGATAACAGCCGTACACCCGACGACTATGGCGAAAAAAAAATTTCGAGGTCCCACCCCCCCTCTCGACCCCCTTGCAACAGTAACAATCCAACGAGTAGGCATCGTACCTAGTCCCAACCACGCAATCCTCAAAAATGCGGAAAATACTCGTCGAAATCGAAAATTGAGGCCCCACGCCCCTCCACCCCTCGCGCGACTAAAATAACATGACCCGCACCGATAACAGCCGTACACCCGACGACTATGGCGAAAAAAAAAATTTCGAGGTCCCACCCCCCTCTCGACCCCCTTGCAACAGTAACAATCCAACGAGTAGGCATCGTACCTAGTCCCAACCACGCAATCCTCAAAAATGCGGAAAATACTCGTCGAAATCGAAAATTGAGACCCCATCCCCCTCCACCCCTCGCGCGACTAAAATAACACGACCCGCATCGATAACAGCCGTACACCCGACGACTATGGCGAAAAAAAAATTTCGAGGTCCCACCCCCCTCTCGACCCCCTTGCAACAGTAACAATCCAACGAGTAGGCATCGTACCTAGTCCCAACCACGCAATCCTCAAAAATGCGGAAAATACTCGTCGAAATCGAAATTCGACCCCCCCCCCCCCCTCCATCCCTCGCTCGACCAAAAGAATATCACCCCCACCCGGCACCGCCGTACCCGACACGTATACGGCGAAAAAAAAATTTCAAGCCCCCCCCCCCCTCCACCGATTACCACCAACATGCCCAACCACAGCCCTAAACCCCTCCCCCCGCGCTTCACGGCCAAAAAAAATTTTCACCCCTCTTAGACCAAAATTTTTTCAATCACTCGAGGCACCAGCCCCCACTACCCCCGATTTCTGGACTTTGAAAAAAAAATGTACACCTCGAAACCGTGAGCCTGAAAAATTGTTATTTTTTTTATTTTTTTTTAGTGTTATTTATTTATTTTTTCTAAGTCCAAAACTCTAAAATAAGATGCGCCTTTAGTAAAGCTCCAAGCTTCGCATTATCATAGTGTATCTTATTACATGTACTTTCAAAGTTCAAAACTTCGCACCATCCTAGCGTATCTTAGCATTTCTGACTTGATTTGAAGTAAATCATCAGATTATCACAGTCAATGTTTCGAGATGTAAAGTTGACCAAGTTCGATCAACTAGTAAATTTTCTCACGGCGGCGCGGCGGTGTCGCGTATTCAAATTTCAGCGCGCTCACCTCGCGTCTGGGGGCCTGTATAGTCGACAAGATGAACCCCGAAGTAAGAGCAGTTATAACAGATCGCAACTGCTCTGCTGAGTACATACACCCCGCCCGGAACCTCAATCGTCTACAGACAGTTCTGAGTCTTAACATCGTATTCAATACGCTGAATAAGTATTTCTCAAGCAGTCACTCGCTTGCCCGTTCATAAGAGCTTTCTATGATGGGGTGGCGGATGCCCCGAGTAGCATAAGAGTGAGGCTAACTGCTTGTGGTGTTTCAACACCCGAGGATTCTTCCTGCTACATCGTAGCGTTATCTCAGGGTGAAGGATCATGGTGCCCTTATCCTGAGAAATCGAGAAACAATTTATTGCGAGCTTGTAGAGCAAACACACGGCTTAGACGCCACAAAAGTGGCTCACCTATCGAGTGATAATGAATCGCCCGTGTAATGTCGAATTCGTATCACGAATGCTTCGCGAGAACATTTCATTAACGGTAATCTTTCGTGGTTGGTCTGCTATACAAGTACTTTGGTCACGAGTTCGAATTAGCTGAGCGTAAAATAGGGGTGCCATCCACCTCCCCTTGGAAAGGGGTTTAGCTCAAATTTGAAAAGAATATTTCCAGTACTTTGTAATATCCGCAAACTTTGAGCTGGGTTTGGTTGCATTTTTCGAAAATTTTTTGCCCCTTCCCAAGAGTAAAAATCTCCGCTTTTTGCAAAAAAGAGCGGCGACGATTTTGAAGTTTACCCTCCGAAAAGTCGAGACTTCACCGAAAAAAATGATCATTTTTTTACTTGTTGGCCCGAGCGTCGGAAACTGTTCCACGGGTCGTCGTGGAAAAATGTCGACGATTTCTCGGGCTCGTTGTAGTTATGTTCACGCTAGGGTAATTGGAATATTTTTTCCTCACACTATCATAGTGTATTCATAAATTCGTACTGTCGTAGTGTATTTGTGAATTCGCACTATCATAGTATATTCATAAAATTCGCACTATCGTAGTATATTCATGATTTCGCACTATCGTAGTGTATTTGTTTTTTTTCATAAATGAATTAGACATTGAAAAAATTACGAGCAACTGGGAAATTGGGTATCTTGAACAACTTTCAAATATTCTGATAAGGAATACGGATTACTTTCTACCTTAGTACATGTTAACTATTTCAAAGAAGCGTGGTTTTTAAAATTTTACTTGTTTATTGTAAAATTCGTTTGAAGAGGGGAATTTTTCTTGAAAATATAGATTACTGGCCATTGGAAGAATTAAAAAAAAAAAACATCTAATAGCAAGAATCAATTTTGAATTTTTCCCCCGTAAGTTTCATGTTTTTATTGATAGGTAAATTTTAAGAATTTTTGTTCTTGAGCAATTTTGTTTCTGAGACCGCTATAGAAAAACGCGCGACGGCATTATGACAAGCTAGCATCTTCTTTTTAAGAGAGATGTATTTTTTAAAATTCAATTTTTGGTTTATATCATGTTATTCAATATTCAGCTTCAGAAAGTAACAAAATTGGTATAAAATGAATTTTCAGTACAAAGAATATATTTCAAAAATTTCAAGTATTAAAAAAAAATCAGAAAAAACTGAAAAAAACGCGTAGCAGTCAAAATGCTCCGCGACTGTGTAGAATCACAAGCACTGACCGAGATGTACGGAAATATGCCGAAACTAGATATACACGACCTCAACTTTGACTCATAATTTTTCAGTATTTTATCGACGCACAGAAAAGTTATTGATACCAAAAATTTTAGTACACTGCAGGCTTATACTTAATCTGAAAACCTATTTAAAATTTGAATTAGGTAGGCCAATTTTTTAATTTTTTTCCGCAAACTTCATCCTAAGAATCTCATTATTTTTTTCCAATGCGTATTTCTTGTATATTAGATCGAATGTGTGATTGAAATTTTTATAAATTAATTAGAACAGAGTCGAGAAATTTTTTTCAATTTTGACATTTTTCGTAAATTGGACAAATATATATGAAAAGTGGCCGAGATGTACGGAAACGGGCAAATATATATATATATATAAATATGTGACATGTGACAGATCGTCATCTTTTGGTCCCAAACATCGACAAATGGGGTCAAAACTCTTCTACCCCCCCTCCTTCTAAATCAGGGTCGGACACAATAGCCTAAATTTAAAAAAAAAATTCGGCTAAAAATTTCGTCGACAGCGGGTATCGATCCGCATACCTTTCGCATCATTCTAATCCAGTGGTCCAAAGCTAGAAACATTGAATGAGAAGCGCCATCTGCAATGAGAAATACCAAACAAAGACGATTTTTTATCTGTGATTCTTCCGTAATTGTTTTTTTAAATTATTATTTTTTTTAAGTCCGAATAATTTAATCATTAGGTAGGTTAAAGACTAAAGTAAAATTTATACATGTGTTCCGTAACTTATTGTTTTACCTCCAGTGCAGCATTTGAACGGGTATTAGAAAAGTAATGATACCAATACCTACTTATAGATATACGAATTTGATGCACGTAATGCCCTTTTGCATAATCAATATTGCTCCTCATATTTAAGAGCTGCGTTTCTACTCGTTCTTAATTTTTAAATAAAACGTGCGGAAAAGTAGAAAGAATGAAAATACAATGTCGTACTGTATACTGGTCCAACTCCTACCAGCTACGAAATAATAAAAATATATAAAAAATCACAGAAAAGTAAAAAAAAAGTTTACTTTTAGGTATGTAAAAATTGCGGATAATTACGGGCAAATATAAACGCAACTTGAGAATTTAAAATAAATTTATATTTGTAAATCTACATTAGTTATTAGGTAACATTAAATCAGTAGTGCAACATAGCGTACTAAAAACTTGAATAAATCATGATCAAAATAAAACCATTTC
Source organism: Balanococcus diminutus (assembly GCA_959613365.1). NCBI lineage: Eukaryota > Metazoa > Arthropoda > Insecta > Hemiptera > Pseudococcidae > Balanococcus > Balanococcus diminutus. The sequence goes on from OY390715.1 coordinate 47,118,445, forward strand.
ACCCTAAATTTCTCCCTGTTGATACTTCTGATCTGACAAAAATATATATTATAATATATTGGACAGCTAATTACGATTATGTGAGTTAGGAATGTAAATAAGCTTACGAGTATGCAACTATTTTCAGCAACATTTATTCAAAAAATTTTCTCAAAATCGCATTTCATAAATTTAAGTATCTCAAGAAAACAGAATATTTGCGATTAAAAATATGACTCATGTAAACTCGACTTGTATGGAGCGAACTGTTTTTCATTTTCACGAACGGTAGACAATGATTTCGACCTAGCGGAGGTTTAAAATCTTGGCGATGTTATTTTGAGCTTGAAGTCGGGTTTTTAACAATTTACAAACGCGGTTTTCGCTGCATCGTATTCAGTAGCCGATAATAGATAAATTTCGCGAGTGTTGATTTAAATCATGCCGTACATACCATATCCGCCTAATCCGTTTAACAACCCAGCATCAATTTTTGCGCCCTTTGATAACCACCACAGAGCTTCTGAATTGAGAAGAAGATTTCAAAATTCTCAATCTTCGTAAGGTTTTATGGATACGTTTTTTTTTTTTTTTTTTTTTTTGGTTCGAATTTTTTTTTTTCGCGAGTGTGAGATTGATCTTTGTATTGTTATTATTCACCTAGAAATTACAGTTTTGTGAGTGGCGATAACATCAACCCTTTCGGAAATTATCATTTCATTAGCAGAATTTTCCCTCGGCGAAACGATCTATTGTCACAAGATTCTATACATCCTGGATTTTCTATTTTTAAAGTAAGTAACAACAGGTTTTGGTTTTCATGACAAAGAAAGGAGAAAATGTTTACTACCTAGTATAGGTACCTAACCTATATTGTAGACTGTAGTATATGACAATTCGTAAAGCGCCTTATTGTCATGTTCTTTTTCTCTACTAAAACATTTCTGCGTATATAAAATTAGCTTCGTCAATAGGTAAGCATACATTTCTTATCAAATTGTCATCTCGTAATTTGTGAGCTGTATGATAAAAAGCAAAAATAAACAAATCATTTATCGTTAGATGTAATGTCGGTTGTTAACCATGCCACTTGATCTCCAATTTTTATTCCTTAAATTTGAATTCGTCAAGAAATAATGTTTAAACAGATTATACGCGATTATTTTTACGACAGACGAACGAAAAAAAGTAATGGCTGTTACTTGTCATTACCAATGGTCTTGGTCAAGGTTACCGAGAATTTTGGAATGTTGAAAAATCATTATAGATCGGCCTAAACAACCGCTTAAACAATAAAACAACTGCACATCAAATTGACTCATTTCACCTACGTATAGTTGTGTAGGTTCAAGTATAGTGTTATTGAAAATCACAGGTGTCAACTTCATGAGATAATTTTCAGTTTTTTTCCTGAGACATGTCAGAAAAAGAAGTGCTAAATTCAGATTCCATTGGATAGGTGCATGCTTGAAAAATATGCTCGTGGCATTATGAAATATGAATGTTAGTTAGTTAAAGAATATTTACAGGTGCTGTTTCCATTTGAAAGTGTTTGTGAATTTTTGAAATTCAAAACTTTGAGAAAATCGAAGAATAAAAGAATTTCATGCACCTATTATCTTATAGAACTCGAAAAAACAAACAAAATTTATTATGACATATTTTCGCCTATCTCTAAAATTAAAGGGGCTAGAGAAGAAATTCTATTTTATTCAATTTTTTAAAATTAGTAATTTTGCAAAAAAAAAAAAATTGATTGCATTTTACTTTTTAGCTCCTTTTATTTTAGAGCTACCTATTACCTGAGCAATTTTTTTTTCAATTTTTTAATTTTTTCAAAGTTTTGAATTTCAAAAATAAAATTCACAAAAAAATTCAAAAGGAAACGGGCACCTGTAATGATATGGCTCCTTCACTTACATTCATAACATTTTAAACATTTTATCCCTGATTGACACTTCTGACCTGTCCCATGTCAGTGTTCTCATGGATCTATCAATAAATAAATTTCTTTGGAATTAGTTCCATTACAACTACATGTTTCACCAAATGTTTCGTGAAACAAAAAAATGAAGAAAAAAAGATGAGTTGAAAATTACCCCAAGACAGGCAAGAAGTAGGTCACTAAAAGAGGGATAGAAATATTATACACAGCTAAAAAACTTTTTTAGTTCATATATTTGCATCTGTACTGCGAATCAAATTTGAGAATTTGATCGTAAATTCATCTTTAGATAGGCTACATTTTACTTTGGTACATCATAAAAACATAAAAATTTTTGCTGTTTGATAACCAGGCCCGATTGAAGTCCGTTTATGAACCAATCAAGGTTTTTAAATTTTATCTTTATCGCACGTTTTAGTTTGAGAGATAAAATCAAACTTGAGAGGGAGAAAATAAAATTATGAATATTATTTATTTTTCTTCACCTATTCAATGTAGTTCGTAGTGTTCTTATTCTATTACTCGTACGATAACGAACCAGTTTTTGTGTCATTTAATCGGTTTGCCCAGTATAATAATACACTTATTATTGCTTGATGCGTAACATACGTATTCGATAATGTGAATTAATGTTTCATTTTATCACACCATAAATCGTGAAAAAATTTGTCTAAAAGGTGGACAATTTTATATATCATAAATTTCATATCTAGTGATAATAATTTGCAAAAATGGGAATCTCGAGTACAGGACATGTACCAAATTCTCGTACCAATTTGAACGATTTAAATTCACGTTTTAAAATTATCAAATCTGATATGGTGAGTTGATTATCACTTTTTAATTTTTCTCTTGTGATTTACCTTTTATTTCTAGTACGGTTTTGTTAATGCATTAGACATAGGCGTAATTTGGGTTAAATATTGGGGGGAGGGGCATTCTTTTCTTATTTTATTTTTAAAAAATTATTAATTTTTTCCTATATTTTGCTGTAAATATTTATATCAAAACAAATTTTTGACCCTTAAGTTACGCCTATGGATATACTTTACCTACTTAGGTATGAATATTTCGTAAAATGTTCGTGAATTTTATAAGCGCATGTTCATTTTCATACACGTTTTCATTCTTTACTTACAAAACCTTGTACCTATCTTATGTATACTACCGATAAAAAATCCTTCAAAAGTGAAGCTGAACACGAACCATGAAATTGCACGCTTATTTGTATCATAATTATAGGAAGCTTGAGATGAGATAAACCTTCTCATTCCAAAGAAATACGGATTACTTAGCTATTATTGTCAAATTTTAACTGCTTTTTTCCTTCATTCGCTTTGTATAGTCTGATTTACCTATTTGATTTCGAAGTATTTACTCTATCCAACTCAATCAATTTAAGAAGAATTAGTACATTCTGAAGTATAAAAACCGATTACGAGAATTACATATGGAATATGACATGTAGGTATAACTTTTGAGAAAGCGGAATTCGACGATGAAATAGGTAGGTGTAGGACTGTAGGTACTCACATGAATCAACCTAAAGTTTATGATATAAAACAGTGGTTTTCACAAGTTGTTCCACTACCCCTCTCCCTCGACCGAAAATATCGCAAATTAATAGGCACTAGTCGTGACCCGCGCGTATTTCCTCTAAGAATGAGTGAAAATGAGTTTCTAAATTTTTTTCTCTCAGTAATGTACCAGGTTATCTTTTTTAAAAACTTTTTTGGTAATTTTTTTGAGTTTTTTTTTGTAAGCGTTTTTTTTGTTGTAAAATTGACTTTTCACAATTTTTCATCTTTAACCGGAATTTTGCTTACCTATCAAAATTATCTTTTGTCGTAGATGGTTTTAGTGAAATATATATTTTTTTTCAAAATCATTTTCAGTTGGTGATTTTTAGTCATAGGTTATTTCTTCACTGGAATTAACGAATTTCTTCTCACATGCCAGAGTCATTTTTCCTATTTTTTTTTTCAATTTTTGAGTTCTTTTTTTGTCATATTCGTTTCCTGTCAGCACTTTTATATGTATATTTTTTTCATTCATTTTTCATTTTTTTTTTTTTTTATCAATATTAACTCTAACAAAAGATAATATAATGACAAAAAAAAACGGTCAAAAAAATGAAAAAAAAAAAAAAAAAATCAAATAAACAACACCTAATTCTGACCAAAAATTGAATAAAATCTTTCCGGTAGAAAATGATTCGATTCTGAGAAAAAATATCTCTATGGAAAGTAATTATGACAGAAAAAAAAGCAAATAGCAGAAGTAGTTCTAACATACCCTACAAAAGAATCACAGAAAAATATTATGCTGACTACAAAATTAACCAAAAATTGGCCAGACCTAGAAAAAAAAGACAGAAAATTCCGGTGACAGAAAGAAACGATAACCAAAAAAATGCTGACAGGAAATGATGACGACAAGAAAAAACGAATAAAAACTGACCAAAAAATGGAATGAGACTCTGACTGAGAAAAAATTCGTTAAAAAATTTCAGTGAAAAAATAACAAATGATTCTGAGAGTAACGTTGACCAAAAAAAAAAATCACCAAAATTGTCTAATTTTGATAAACAAAACCAAAACTCGGTTAAGGATGAAAAATTGTTGAAAGTTACTCTTACAAAAAATAAATGAACCTATGACAAAGAAAAAAAAATTACCCAAAAAGTTTTAAAAAGGCAACTTACTGAGAAAAAATTGACAGATTTTTTTTGTGACCAATTGACCATGAATTTGTGTACCTAGGTGTAGGTAATTAGGTATACACTTGCAGTTCACTATCATGTTTGCCGCCTAAATCGTGAAAACATGGCAATTTTCTGCCTAATCATGAAACAGACATTTTTTTTGGTAAATTTCATGAAACAAGCAGTTTAACGGTTTTGAAGTAACATAATATATGTACACATGAAAAACATTTGTTTTGTTTTCAATCTTATGCAAAATTTCAAGATATCTAATACCTGTTTTTTAAATTTTCTTAAAAATTGTGGTCTATGAATTTATTAAAAAAACAAAAATAAAAAAGAATAATTATAATGTTTAATATTATTGAAATCAAAATTTCTTGTTCGCTTTGTAACCCCTTGTAGATATAAAATAAAAACACATTTTTCAACATTTTATTTTGTCGTAATTCAAACAAATGAAATTTTTCAAACGAGGTTTTCAAGATCAATTCGGAATGTAATGAAATTAGAAAATATGAATGTACATAATAAGTTGACGTGATGAATCAAAGCAGCATAAAAAAGCCTACTTTTCATCGGGAAGATCAAGGACTAACTGAACAAACAGCCTAAAAAGTTTATCGGCATTAAGTACTTTTTTCGCGCATCGGAATTCATTCATAAACTGATATATCCACGTAGTATAAGTACTCGAGCTCAGAAAGTATGCACGAAGTACATAAAGTACAAACAGCTTTTTTCTTTCTGTATCTATCATAACCGTATCACGTTCATTGACCCAAACGAAACTGTTCAACCATAATCATAAACGGGAAGCACTTTATGAAATTAAAAAAAAAAAAAAAAATGACAACAATATCAAAACCGGGTCACAATTGCTGCAAAAACAGAGAACTACCTGCAAACTAGGTAAAACTTGAGAGTTTCGATTTCTACATACAATAATTATATTACTACACAGCTGTTTTTGTAGCGACGATAACCTGCACGATACTAAAACTGGCAGCACTGCTGATGGGAACCACTAATTCTCCCTCCTAGTGCTAGATATCATCCGAAAAGAGAAATGTATTAAACAGACAGGATATAACATTAACGTTTTTCTTTAGTGTAATAATAATACCAGTTTTGGAAGCCGCTTGTTTTGATACCTAATTTTGCATTGAAAACAACACCGGGTTGTATGGTTCGGATTGAGTTTCGGTAGTTGTATAAATTCAATAAAAGAATATCTTAAATGTGGTTTTAAAAAATACGCTAATTTTATATCTGTTGTGATATTTTGATTCGCGCGGTGATAAGCGAACAAGATCGTTCAAAAGATGAGAGAGAACCAAGAAGAAGTATGCGTCAAAGGGGCCACCGATGCGGGAGATCTAAAGCAAGATCCTTTTTTACAAAATCTCAACGATAGAACACTACTGCCTTCTATTTATAATTTGAAAATCGTGAGTAAATTTTTTTTTTATGGTGTTTCTTCATTGATTAGGTATTCCTAATGTAAACAGGTGCTTTTTGATCAGATATACATAGGTGTAGGTACAAACAGATGCTAACTAAGCACCTACCTATATACTATCCGTATAGGTATTTTTATCTAAACATAGGAGATTGTTTAGTTGGTAGGTATTTATTGAAGTCGTTAAGTTCAACTTTGGTCTAGAATTAATAACTACCCGAATAAGGAATATTGTTAGAGGCCTAAAACTTACCAAATTAGGTACGTACAGTCGTACACATATGGTACTTTTTTTGTACCATATGATGCACGAGTATTTACGCTTCACTTGTATCGTGTTGGTGTCAAAAGCCTCACTTTCACTGGGGGAATGAAATTTTTCTTTTGAATATTGGTGGCAGTTGGTTTTTAATGAGCGTTAAAAATAGTTTCAAAAAGACAAAATAGCAGTAGTAAATGAATAAGATCTTTGTATGAAGAGGAAGTCTACGAAAATAGACCTTGAAACGTTAAATACGATGTGTTTGAATTTCGAGTTTAATACGTATGTACTACATCGACTGCATCAGTTATTGCGATTTTCGAGGTATGTTTCTACATATTTCAGCAGGAGTTATGTAGTTGATTTTCCCCTCTCATTTAACCTAATATAAGTAATTTTTCTTCCAAATTTATGTTTTCCTTAAATTTTCAACAATTTTATAAGAAAAGCTATTCGTAAGTAATTTACACATACATTTGGCTCGACAGTGTGCAATAGGGTAGTTCATAATTTCATTTTTCTTTTAGAAATGTCAAGGGTTGACCCTCTAAAAATATCTCTTTGGTATAAAATCAAGTTCCTAATATTTAAAAAAAAAATATTATTTTGAGTGGTGGCGCAGAGCATCTTTTATTGAGAAAACGAAAAAAAAAAATCAAAAATTGCGAAATTGAATTTTTTTTTAATTTTTTAAACAAGATGGTCACTACATAGGTAGGAGCTTTTACCCAACAAGACCATTTTCGGTGATTTCTCATATTGACCCCTGTTTGTAAAAAGACATAAAAAGCCAATGCTTTTACATTTTTTGAAAAAAAAATTAAAAAAATTAAAAATTACCTGTGTAGAATGAAACAAAAAAATTCTTACAATCAAAGTGGTCTTGAATTCTTGATACACACACAAAAAACCCCATATATGGCGATTTTTCGACTTTACCTCAGTTTTCAGTAACTTCATCTTTCTGGAAAAATTGCGCGCTCATGAAAATTGAGGTAAAGTTGAAAAATCATCATAAATGGTTTTTTTTTTTGGGGGGGGGGATATATTATGTTAAAAAATCACTTTTAATCTAAAATAAAAATGTTTTTTGATTCTACTAGCTGATTTTTAATTTTTTTCAAAACATTCAAAAAAGTTTTTTTATGTCCCTTTAAAAACAGAGGTAAAGATGAAAAATCACCGAAAATGGTCTTGTAGTGAGGGAAGGAAACATTTCCAAACTGAACGCAACCAAGAGTACCTAATGACCATTTTGTTTAAAAATGTTGAAAAAATTCAATTCCAATTTTTTGAATTTTTTTTCGTTTTTTCAACAAGACATGCTCGGCATCACCACTCAAAATGATTTTTTTGAAGAAAATTTTTTAGGGAGTTGATTTTACGCCAAAAGAATCATTTTTAGAGAACCAACTCTCGACATTTTGAAAAAAAAAATGAAATCATGAACCATTAATGTGCAAATATTCGCCGCGATTTTAAAAATTTTATATCATATGGTGTACCTATGTTTACAACATTCAAATTTTTTCAAAATTTTCTTTATGGGTAAAAAGACTTCAAAAATGCGTAAAATGGACTTTTCTTTTAAAAAATTTTGCCCTTGAAACGGTTAATTAGGGTCGAATTTTCATACGTATCATCACAGCGTCGACCTGGATTTTGATAAAATTCGTTAATAATTTCCCATTTTTCTTTTAAAGTGCCGTAATGAAATGACGTCTTTTAAGGAAACACAACCTCCTTCCAGATAACGCTTGGTATATAAACTTCATTGCTTTAACCGAGCTTTTGTAGCGTGGAAAAATTAATGAGATAAGACAGGGGAGATAAGAAAGTCGTGTTCACGAAAGCGCAATGCGAAGCTTTTGCTTTTCATACTTTGAAGAACCTAGGTCCTAGATAGGTATGAATGTAAGGTGGTAACTTACGAAATTAGCGGTCGTTGTTATTTAAAAAAAGCGAACAAATTGCTGGTAAAGTTCACTTGGTTGATTAAATGTCGCAAAGTTGTACGATTTGTGTCAATTATTTATTATCGTTTATTTCAACTAAATGTCGATTAATTAAGAGACAATGGAAAATTATGAGTTGATGTAACATTGTGGTGTATGTTTTTTTTGCGGTACCACTTGCTCAGGTGTTACGTAGTATTGGTCGGGCTGCATTTCCTCGTCTGTTTAACAATTTTCAGTTGAACTTTCCTCGTTTATTCGATCGCGTGCGGTTTATTTGAAAATTTGGTATCCGGTGACGCCCTCTTGAAAACCACAAAAATTCGATTTTACGACCTTTTCACCATTAATACCTACTTACTTGTGGTTCGGACATATTGGTGCAAAAATGTATTATCTCAATTCAAATGACAAGCGCTTGTCAAAATTCGCTCTCTGACGTGAGAGATTGATTCAATTTGTAAGAAGAATTTTTAATTAGCTGTTGCTTCAAGCTTCAGATACACATACCTCCCCTCCCTATATACCTACAGGTGAACGAAAAATGCATGACATGTCGTAGCAAATCAATTTTCGATACTCTGGCGCATGTTTCCTCGATTACGTAATTGTTTATCACACACGAACGTGTCTCTAGCTAAACAAGATAATATCTAGATGACAACATGGCTATATATTGCGAACCGGTTGAAAAAATTAATCCTTCAAAGCGTCGTGTATCATGTACATGGTAAACATTGCCACCAGTAACAGAATTTTAATATGTAGCTTGCTTACAGGGCTTGTTTTCATGATGTACAAAGGTAGTCCTCGTAACTTGATTCGAGCTGTGGAATTTGATGAGGTATACGTTTATATTTGGACGATTTGCCGCAATAGGGTGATTAATGAAATATGTGCATACGAGTATGTAACTTCGATGCTGTCATCTCGGTACCCTATTGTTTGTGTGATTTGGTTCATTCATGTAGTGTAAGCTGATGTAATGTGAGAATTTAGGTACATATATAAATACGTACATTGTACGTACGTACAGAGATGAAACAAGAGTGTGTGAGGGGGTCCACCTCACTCGAAAATTGCTAAAAATTTGTGAGTTTTTTGAAAAATTTACCATAACATTATGAATTTTTTCGAAAAATTTTAAAATCCTACTTGTTGCCGAGATATTTAGTTTTATAGAAGCCTGCAAATTCGACAAATTTCTCATTTTACCGCCCTCCCCGAGATTTCTGACCAAGTTTCGTATCTGCGTACATGGGATGAGACCAGAGAATTTTAAACTAATCCTAAAAATTTGTACATTTTTTTTCAAAAAAAAAAAAAAAAAACAACAGTGCTTTGGGGCTTTAAAAACTAAATCAACTTTTTCTTTTGAATTTCAAAGTTTTATAGCGAATTTGCCTATTTCTTCAGTGTGTAAATAAAATTGCATTGAACAAGTAAATTTCTTGTTTTTGAAGATATTACTTTTTCTTTCGTAGAAGTTTCCAAATTCTTGGAATTATGAGCAGTGCGAGAATCCCTGTTCAACGTAAAATGTTTCAAATAGAGAAGCACAAATCGTTAAAAAAATTGGCGAAGTGCCTCGTGATACTTTGCATACGTTATTCCCAGTCTTACTGACAATAGTATTAGTTAAAAATTGATGTGGAATATTTTTATGAGTAGCAAACAAAATGTAATACTGGAATTTTTTGGGTGGAAGAAGGGGGGGGGGGGTCCAGAATTTTTTTTTTTTTTTTTTTTTTTTTTTTTTTTTTTAGGCAGCAGAAATTCTGAAATTCCAAGAGCTGCATGAACCTTAAATTGAAATTAATTTTTAAGTAAAAATTTGAGAACAAAGTAGTTATAAGAAAAATTGTTATTAAAAAAATTAAGAAAAATTTAAACAATATATTTTCCCGAGAACTTGAAAAAATACGTAAGTCATCCTATTCATTTTTCTAACAAAAATTGAATAAGATCATGTAATATTATTATCTATTTTGTTTACCTATTTTTTAAATACAAAGTACATACTTATCTATACCATCATTTTTTTAGCAGATTTTCGAATTTTGAGAAATTAGGTAGTCCTAACAAATTACAAATTTTATTTTGTTGAACCGGATCTTCTGAATTTAAATTTCAATCATTTTTATTATTCTTCAAAATTTATTCTAAGTTCATTCAATGCCTTTGTCTTTCTACATTCAAACGATTTTAAAAGATTTTTTATTTGTTGTCGTTGTTTATTTTTTGTTGTTGTATGAAATAGGATGAAAATCTTGATTAATTTATAAAAGTAAAAATTTCATTAACTTTGCAAATCTACCCTCTAATTTCTTTAGGTAATTTATAGCTACCTATATTTTAAAAATTGATCCAACTTCGAAAATTAAAAAAAAATGAATTCTCATCAAACTTTGAAATAATTTATCAAATTTTTGATTTTCAAAAAATTAAAAAAATTGGATAGATTTCAAATTTTTATGAAATTTTGAGGATTTTAAATATTTAGGTTTAAAAAATAATAATTTGATTTTAAAACTTTATAAACATTTTAAAATGGCTAAATTTTAATGTTCTATTAAATTTTGATTTTTTACCATTTTTTTAAATTTTAGATTTTCTATGAGTTTTAAAAATGGTAAAAATGTAGGTGTCCATCTCTAAGAATTGACCAAACCTCAAAAATTCGTAAGCATAAATTCCACATATCAACTAACTTTAAAGTTTTATCATATTTTGGGTTTGGATTTTCATCTGAAATTAAAATTTATCGAATTTCAAAAATTCTGTACAAAGACCTATGAAACTTTAAAATTTATTATCTGATTTTTTTTTGTTGAACGTTTCGATTAATTTTAAAAATTACTTAATCCTATTCCAAAAATTTATTAAAATTCAAAAATGATATACTACCTACAGATAATTATAAATTTTAAAATTTCAGTGAATTTTTGAATTTTAACTAAATTTAAGAGATTGTACTGACCTTTAAGTTTTAAAAATTTCGAAAATTGTAACGTTTTCCTCAAAATTACTTGTAATAATAACGAAGTTATAATGAAAATCAGTTTTTTTATGAAAGGTTGCTGGGTTAGAGTTTTCTTTTGAGGGTGCTCAAAAATTTTCGAAACACAACAATTTTTCAGAGCAGTATGGTATAGACTGTAAAAGGTCTGAAATGTAAAGTACTAAAAGAGCCTCTCACCTATGTGAAAATTCCAATAAGTACAATGCTGATTTGAGAAATTAGGCATATAATTTGAAATCGACTCCTAAACAAAATGTGAAAATAGCAGTTTTAAGAATTTTTCCATTGGAAAAAATTTATGAACAAAATTTAAAACGTTTTGGAATAATTTATTTTTTGAAGAACTAAAAAAAAGTACTCGCTTGAAGTTATCTTATGAGGGCGAACTTAAGAGCTGAATTTTCAATTTTTAGTTTCTGATTTTTATGTGAAGATTCCTCAGAAATCGAATGAGAGTAGTTTCAGAAACGTATCTTGCACAAAACCAAATTGAACATAGAAAAATCCAAAAATTTTCTTCAAATTTGGGAGGAAAAAAATTGTTTTCTTGTTTTCTCTTCTTTAAAGGCTTCTCCTGTAAAATTTCGTTTTTAGCAGTTAGATCCCTTTTCCCATGTGTCCTCACCCATTACTAATTTTCCCAAAAATTAAAACTGAATAATTTTATTTTTGAAATTCAAAAATCTAGGTATTTTTGTGATTTTTTTTGAAGCTGCTAAGCTGCGCAAATATTTTCGAAATGTTTAACTTTTTTTTTGGAACAACACAATCCGATATTATTTTGTGCCACATTTTCAACTGCTATTTAGAATCTACTCTGTTCGAAAGTTCATTTTCATCTTTTTGTAAATTAGGTAATAAGAAAACTTTAATTTTATATTACCTATTATTTTCGTGGAAAATTACTTAGCTCTTAAAATTGCCAACCTTGACCCGACTTCGGCATTAGACTGAGCCTATGAGTCTACATAGAAATAATTTATTCGGTGAGAAAAATGCTTTCAGTAGTTCAAAATAGAGGTAGGTATTCAAAAACCTGCTTGTTTTCCAATTCCAGTTTATAATAAACCTCGAGTGTCGATTGCATGTCAGGATATCATTCATTTAAAAACAAAAATTGGAGTAATCGTTTCCCGAAAGAAAAAAAAACACTTTTTGTTAATACTCGTAAAATCGAACACTATTCCATTAAGAAGTATTTCAATTTTAAACTAGAAGAAACTTTTTTTTGAACTAAATTGCGATGCATGCGAAGAATTCATTCGCGAAAAGTATGGGTATTGGTGCGTTTGCTTACATACCTACATTGGATGTATAAATAGGTATTAGGTACAATATATCTAGTACCGGTAGATAATAGTGGTTCTGCTTATGGTTTAATCGTATTCGCATATTTGGTTATCTCTTCGAATATCAGAATATATGTACGTGTGCAATTGTGCATGTGTTTAGAATTCGGTCTCCCGCATTAAAATTCATTACACATATCCATGCGTCTGAGCGAGCTCTTCTTTGAATAATTATTTTATTACACGTAGTCTATCGTGTAACTGCAGATGACATTTTACGAAATAGGCATTTTTAAAAATTCATTAAAACAAGATCGCGGGGAATATTCGTAAGTTGTAAAATATGCAAGGTTTGCGAATTTTTTAAAACTCGAAGTAAAACCAATCGCCTCGTCGCGTCATTGGTTTGATATAATTTTTTATTACGCTTTAGTTAAAAACGAAGATTCTCGACAACGTTGCATTTAGGTGGTAATTTTATAATGTACTTACAATTAGGTATATAAAGTTTAAGCACCTCTTTCGATCGTTTCTCTGGGCAACGTGATGCGAAGTACCTGCTCGTAAAACTTCCAATAAATTGTTGGACCGAAAATTCGGTGGTACCTATCGATGAAGTACATTTTTTAAAACTGGTTTGGTTGGGCCGGCCTGCGGCACGATGTTCGTTTCATTGTTGTAAGCACGAAAATTACAAGTTGACCTTCAAGCGCGAATGATTCAGAGAAGACTGGCCCATTTCAAAATAACTTGAATAATAATAATTAGACCGTGACGTTGGACGTTAGACTTATCTCTTGAAAATGAAATTTACTTTTTAGTTTTTTCACTTTTCATTTCCTTCTGCCAATTTTATCTTTCGACTTTTTATTTCACACTCGAAATATTTTCAATTTCAAAATTTAGCTACGTCGTTCGCGTATCATAAAGTTCTTTACTGTTAAATACGTGTGACCCTTTTTTTCATCGCTTTTTCGTGATGTGGTTACGAGCTCATATGTGCACGACGAGTACATGAGGTGAACGACACAATATTAAAGTGGCACATATTCGTTATGTTGATACCCTCGAAAAATATTCCGTCGCAAAATCGTGACTATCATGTATAGGCTATCGATTGAGTCTCTGTCACGAGGTATCGATATTTTATTTTAAATATCAATTACCTTACTTTTTGAAATATTTTCTAAGAGGAAAAATCTTTGAAAATAGCATCTCTCAACTTTATTACGTTCTCGACTGTATTCGTAAATCATAATTATCGGATTAAGAAATCTTCGATATTATTTCCCAACATGCGTCAGCAGAATCTTAGATACCTGTTGATTTACTTTCTTGATAATCGTTTTATGATTTGGTCGTAGGGACTTGCACCTACATTTTTTTTCTCTTTATTTATTTTTTCACAAAACCACGAAAAATAATTTCTCGAAAAAATGACTAAAATTGAGAGAAAGTATACAAAAATGGTATGGTACCTAAGTATAATTAAATACTACGAAAGAAAGTACTGACAAAGTTGCCACAATTGAAAATTATGCTATATGTATTATCCATAACTCTGGATGTTTTATGACAACCCATCTTGTAAATTGAAATAATCACTTTTCCTTAAAATTAGGAAAAATAATTCACTATATCAGCAATGCACATTAGGTCTAAGGCCCATATTCTGAAACGATCCTTAACGAAACCGGTTTCCTTAGGTATACTTCCCCTTGCTTCACTTCTTCAAAAGGTGTCCTTAAGGTACGTCGCGAGCTACCTTAAGGAGTTCCTTTAGTTATCTATTTCCTTAAGGTTCGTTTCAGAATATGGGCCTTAGTATATTCGTTCAAAAATTTCTAAGCATCGAACAAAGATCACCTGCGTATGCCTACCTACCTACCTACCTACCTACACATTTTTTTTGTTGCAAAAAGTATGGATTTTGCAGAAAACCTCCACGTGGGTTGACTTCGGCGACGATGCGGCGATACATAAAGCGAATCAATTATCGTTTTAATTAATTAAACACATTGTAGCTAAATTAACAATGGACTTTAAGCGAGACCATAATACCAAACAAATGGTTTAATGTGCTATATGCGTGAGTAAAAATTGTCCTCGCGGGAACGAATTGTTAAATAAACCACTTGGTAATTAAGCGAAGTGAACTTCCATTCGTATATTTACGAAGACACGTTCAAAGTCAGACTCACTGCCGGCGTACTCGAATATGTGTGTGACGGTGCATCGGCCAAATGATTCATTAATGTAAATGCATAATTTCTACAATATGAAAAACACGTCGACGTAAAAACTAATATAAATAACCGTTTTTAAGGCAATTCATTACGAAAGGTTTGTTAGATTGGACGTGTCATGTCATGTGTTATTCCGCATTCATGTAAATTTTACCATGTTACCTCGGGTCCTGTAGGTATATGACTGTTACGTGCCGGTAAGTTTTTGCAAGATAAAGAAACCTACTTACGTATATGCTGTACCTAACTTCTGAATTACCTACATTAATAAACAGAAAAATTATGAAAATATTTTACGAGGTGTACGGTTGATAAATTTTAAAGAAAAATATTCCCAAGTAAATTGTTCGTCAGTGAAATACCTATTTTGATGTATTTCAAGGCCGAGAATTTTTTATTTACCTGCATAGCCTAATTTACGAACACCCAGAGCAATGCAGACTGGGGTCAGGAGTTGTCTAAACTAGGTGATAGTAAATTTGACTTTATTATTTCAGTGGACCTTAATTAAAATTAGTAAAGAAAGTAACTGCTGATGAAAACTTTTTTTTTTTTTTTTTTTTTTTAAATCATAAATTTTGAGAATTAAAAAAATTTATTATTTAAATTAAAAATGTCAATTTTTTTTTTGAGAACTTGGAAAATTAAAACGAAAAATTGCAAAAAGATTGAGAATTGAAAAAATTGATAAATTAAAAAAATGGGTATACTTACCTATATTAAAAATTTTACTAGTAATGATTTTTTCATAAACCATAAAAAAAAATCACAAACAGATGAAAAATTTACAAAAATTACAACAAAAAAATACGTAAAAAATTTGTAACAAAGCAATAAAATCTTGAAACTAACAAAAATAAAATAAAAATTGTACTGGAAATTATTACCTACCTACCCAATGGAAAAACTCAAGAGTAAAAATTTTCAGTACATAAAAACGAGTTTTTTTTAAAGAAAGAAATTAGCAAAAAGATAAGAAAAATACAAAAATCACAATTTAAAAAAAAGTAAAAAATTCTAAAAATTTGGGAGATACTACTTATTTACCTAGTAAATTGGTAAAAAATAAAAATAAACACCTGAAAACTAATATGCTTTAGAAAAAGAATGTCAATAAAAAATTCACTAAGAAAAGTAATTTAAAAAATAGGAAAATAATTTTTTTCCAAACCATGAAAAATTTGAAATTTTGAAAGAAGAATTTAAAACACTTAGTTACATAAGTACATACACTACGGGTTTGCATAGCTATAATTCTGACGTCTTAGACACAAAAGGCGATAGTGAGGTCCTAAAAAAAGTGTCATTTTTCTAATAAAATAACTCGGCCCTTGGCGCCTCGCCAGGGGGCTTCGCCCTCTGGACCCCCCCTGGTTGGCTCTATTTCCACACTACGTTTGAAAGTATGAATAGTATATACTTTTACTCTGTGACAAAATGTCTAAAAGTCACGAATATTTGATTTCCAAGGAAATTTCAAAATCTAAAAACTATAATAAATAAAAAATCCAAGTTTCAGAATATCTGACAAAATGTCTAAAAGTCATAAAATTTATAAAAAATAAAATAAAAAAGTCATCAAAATTAATTTCCATGTAAATTCAAAATTAATAACGTTCATTGCGAAAATATCTAAAAGTCACGAATATAAATTTCCATGGAAATTTAAAAATCAAAAAATTCTAATAAAAATGTCTGAAAGTCATCTTTTTAAAAATTAATAACGTTGACTACGTTACAAAATGTCTAAAAGTCACGGATATTAATTTCCATGAAAAAAAAATCCGTTTCAGAATGTCTGACAAAATGTCTAAAAGTCATAAAATTTTTAAAAAATTACAAAGTTTCAAAATGTCTAACAAAATGTCTGAAAGTCATCTTTCTAAAATAAAATTCTAAGTTTCAGAATGTCTGACAAAATGTCTATGAAATGTCTAAAAGTCATAAAATTTCAAAAAATTTACAAGTTTCAAAATGTCTGACATAATGTCTAAAAAGTCGAATTTATTGAAAATTTCCTGTTTTTTTTATGTCATCCAAACCTAACCTAATGTAACCTAACCTAACCCAATGGGGTCGGAATTTAGTGTCTTTTTTTCAATTTTGGTCTCCGTAAAAGCATAATATACTATGCTAAATTGTATTTCCAAAAGGTTATATCGTAAAATTACTCTCGTATTGTTAGTAGGTAGCTCATTGCGAACTCTATATGCTGGGAGTGGCGTTCAAACTTGAATTTGTTCCAGGACCTCTCTAACGCATGGTAAATACAGTGTGTATGTAGGTAAAAGTATTTGTGGCGAGTGTAAAAAAATGTATAAACCACTACTGGTGAGGTCCTAGCTCGAAACAACAATAAAGTATAGCAAAAAATGTACCATTGAGCTGTATTTTTTGCGGGAAACAATTTTAAATATTAAGATATAGAGAGGTCCTGGAAAGTGACCTCTCTAAAAAAAGACCTCTGTAGCAATATGAAAAGAAGCATCGAAGACATCAAAATTCGCATATACAAACGCAAAGATGTAACCTCCTCCGGTAAAAGAAAGAGTGCACTCCCAACTAAAACTCATTTTCGCCGAAGTTGAAAACTCTGATTTTCCTTTTGATTTCAAAGTGGAAATCTACCTTGACTTGAACGAGGGATGGACAGGAGGTTAGTCATTTAGACTCCGAATATTCAAATCTTAATGGAAAACTTAATATAACGAATACATTTCGAGTTTGTGAATAAAATTAATTATTTTGGAAGCAAATAATGAAAAAAATTTTGTGTAAAATATTTTTGAGAAATCTAAAAACATTTTTGAAAAAGCCTCTTTCTTAAAAATTTATACGTAAGTAGGTATTTGTATTTTTTTGGAATGAAATGATTTTTAAAATTTAAAAAAAAATGTCGAAATAGTTTTTTGTGAGCTGATTTTTTGGGAGGTGGCGAGGGGATCCTCTTAATTTTTTTAATATTGAAAATAATTCTTTTGAAAAGGCTAGCTATAGATAAGACGAATTTTTGTCAATTTCTACATAAATATAAGTATAGATAGGTATTTTTAAAATAGGTGTCAAAAATACTTTCCATAGAAATTCTCTGAAAATTAAAAATTTCCTCATTAAAAATTCTCCAAGAAAAAATTAAGAACTAATAAAATATATAAAATTAAAATCGTGTAAAAATGAAAATGTTTAAAAGGCACTTTAAAAACTTGTAGAAAAAAAAAACGTTCAAATCATCCAAACAAAAACAGAGATTAAATTGAGACTTACATTTTTAAAAAAAAAACAATAATATACAAAAATATAAGAATTTTCTAAAAAAAATGTTTAGGAAATTTTGAAACTCGCCTCTACCTCGTTACATCTGCTGGCGGGGAAAAAACGTCAACATTGAAACCACATTTTGGTAGCAAGAACAGCTGTCAGAAACCACCCAAATCACACCCCTTTTTTTTGTTGCTCACTTAGATGGTTACCCTTATTTTTGCTCTTTCGTCACATTTATCGAGTAATGAAAAAAAAAGTAACTTTTTAAAGCAAATACACGTGCTTGTAATAGTATTTACTATGGAATAATTTCATTTCGCAGCCACTTGTGGATTTTACTCATTATAAAAGTCACTATTACAACCGTCGTAAAACATTCAGCATGTGGTTTTTCAAAGAAGTGGCGATAGATTGCGTTGAAATTTGAAATACGAGCCTTTGATCCGATCGATATTAACCATCTGAGAGGATATGGCGCCCTAAAGTCGGCATAATTCGGTATAGGCCTATATAAAGGAAATTCTCAAAATAAAAGTACGTCTAGTAATATGCATTCCTCGCAGTTGGGCGTTTGATTTAATAACTAGTACGAGTAAAAATGCCGTACCGTTTTCGAAACTTAGATTATTACAAGGTGAGTCACTTTTGAAGGATATTTCTCGCTGATGCTTTTCATATACGAAAAGAGAATTACGAATTGCTCAATTTTCTCACTTGTAGTGCGCATTATTTCTCATCACAACAGAATCACCCTTTAGATTGCTTAGTTAATTCGTATGGTGATTCTTTGTTACGTATATGGCTAGTTAGAATTGATCGCGTCTAATTTTAAATTTCACGTAGTCAAGAATTCATTTTTAAAAATAAATCGAAACGTATCGCCATTCGTGGAAAAATACCGCATGAATCGATATAGACGAGTACGCTTGTAATTTGGTTTGGTTAGTTTCACCGATTCGCGAATTTCGCACCAATACTCCCACTATGCAGGTACCTAGTACCTACTTCTTACCCTACCTACCTTTTTTTGTCAATTAACGGAAATTCTCATGATGCTGGTTAGTGGTTTTAAGCCTCGTTTACACGACGACATTTTTTCGTGATAGTTGCTGTCATGCTTTGACTATATACAATAATGGACTGGTAAAGCCCCATAAGAGCAATGTTAAATTTTTGATCCGATATGCCGGCGTTCCGATTATGCAATTTCATAGGCAGAGTGGAAAAAAATCTTCTGCACATGCGCCAAAACAGTGAAACATCACAGTAGAGAACCGCTGGGCCGCCATATTGTGCCTTGATATTTTTTCAAAAATTTTAAACTCAAATCAAATTCAATTTTTTTTATTGCAATCAAAAGGTTTCTCAATTTTATACAAAAAATATCTCTTGACATTTTTTTTGCTAAACTCGTATTTTCAGAGTTATGAGCAAATATAAAATTCAATACTACGCAAAATGGCGGACCAGCAAACCCGTACTGAAAATTGTTTCCACTCGAGATTTTTGGGGTTTCTGCTAAGGAATTCCAGCTGTTCTACCAGTCCATTATTGTATATAGTCAAAGCTGTCATGACAGTAACTATCGTGATAGTACTGTCATAGTGTAAATGAGGCTTTAATCATGACAGTCTACATTTAACAGGCCAGGAAGGCTAACTTGGCAACGTCGCATTTTTTGATTAGCGTAGGCTGATTATTTGGATTCTCCATAAGACACAATGCTAATTCATAATGCAATAACTCGAAAACTATCAATTTTACAAAAAAAGTCAAAGAGACCTTTTTTAAAGAGAATTAAAAGAGCTTTCCATTCATATATAAATTTTTTGAATTTAAGTGAAATTGACGAAATTGGCATTTTTCACTTTTCACTAAAAATTTCACCAAATCCAAAAAAATTCTATATCAATAGAAAACTTATTCAATTTTCTTTAAAAAAGGTCTCTTGGACTTTTTTCGTAAAATTGATATTTTTCGATTTATTGCAATTTGAATTAGCATTACATCTTATGGAAAAACCAAAAAGTCAGCCTACGTCTTGACGTTGCCAAATTTAGCCTTCCTGGCCTGTTAAATGTAGACGGTCATGCTTTAATGCTTCTCGTCAATGTTAAACGACGCAGTGTTACCTGATATGGGTTCTTGGATAAGCCTGATACCGTTTTCATGTGTCAACAGAATGAAACATGCACGGTACGAAACCTTTGAAAGGTAGAAAGAAAAAATAATATTTGAGATAAATTTTAACGATCTCTTCTTCTTCTTCTTCAAATAATTCAAACCGCGATCATATCTCGTAGTAAGCCATGGTATGGTAATAAAAAGACCCAACGAAAGATGATAAAATTCGTTTGATTTAAAATTGACCATCGGCCAGTTCGTAATTGTTTGAAAAGTTATCCGCATACATCTTCAAAATGCTGTTTTGTGTTTCTTTCATCGGTCTGGTAAATGGAACTAGATGGTACACGAGATGAGTTTTAATATTTTTGGCATTCGATTTTATGTTCTAAACAGAATTCCGACATTTTCAAGTTCGCTGGTTTATAACCATTTCAATGATTTTTTTTCTATTTTGCGATTCATTCGGTTAGGCTTCATTCCACGATCATATTAAGCATACTATATACGCATATAACGGCTTATATATCTATCCGAATAACTGTACCAGGAAACAGGAGACACGCGAGAATTCGTGGAATTTGCTTTTTAAAATGCATACCACATCCCACTAATGACCAACATAATTCATCAAGAAAGTCACAATAATATAAAGTTGGATATACGCAGGATTGATAAAAACATTATTTTCAAAAAGATTAGGTAACTGACTATACTTTGGTTTTAAACACCTGTTTCGTACCGAACTAATTCTCACGTTGGCTAAAAAAAAAGAAAAGTTTTCTCGTAAAAATTTTCATTCTACTAATTTTATATAATTGCTTAAGTAGGTACTAGGTACACGAGGCGACGTGGATTTCCCATTTAAAATTGGATTACGTTTGTTTACGTGTAAAGCTGATTTTAAAAAAAAAAGTACATCTTATTTTGAACCTAGTCCAAAATTATACGGATACCGAGTTACCGACACACATAGTTTTATGGTTCATTAGACTAAATTTAGTGTGAATAATTATCAAGTATATGTTGGTGTTTTCATTATAGTAGACATTTCTGATTCACTGTTAGGACATTTAATACAATTTAGCGACTATTAGAATAAATATTTGTCACGTGATGATTTAAAAAGACAGACAGATCTGAGTAATCTGTACCAAATTATAATTAACAAAACGAGCAGGTATTTTTTCTCTCCTAGAAGTTATGATCATTCATTTGATATTCCAGACACTCACGTACTTACCACGTAGGCTGGGTGAATCTTTTAAAACACCTGAGATGTCGTACTTTTGAAGTAAAAATTAAACAAATTGTACGTGCTTGACAAAATTCATCGAATACTTTCACTCCTTTGAAATATGACGTGTCGTATGCGTCTTTGAAAATTCACTCTCACCCACGTTAATAACCGTGATTTGTGCAAACGTTACTTACGTTACGCATGGAATACAAAATATTCATATGTAGGTACCTAGTTCTACACGGTTTAGAGAACGTCGACCGTAGACCAGTCTGGTCTGTTGTACTAAAAGGCATATTGCCAGCTTTTTAATAATACAGTTGACAAATACCACATTTAAAAGCAATAATTTTAATGAAATTAACGACTGAGAGAATCTGCTTGTTTCTTTAAAATATTATTAGGTATGAACAAAACGAAAGTCAAATTAGAGATACATAATATCAAATAAATTAAAAGAAAGAAATAACACCAAATTAGGTATTTACAATTTTACATATTTCACCGATGAAAAAAAATTGCTCTTCTGCGTGTTAAGAAATTGCTAATTAAGTTGTATAATTAAATAATCGAGGGTTAATGAAACCGCATTTAATTGCGATAATATGCTTCAAACGTACCGGCAATTGGAACGCGCGGTGAGCTCAGGTAATCTATATGCTATTATTAGCCAAATGATATCAATCAAGCATTAAATATATTTATGTTTTGGTATTTTTTACTGCAATCGTAAATTACTTTTATTTAATGAGTTATGATTTTGTTGCAGCTTGGAGAAAAGGGATCTGGGTTCAGACAGAGAGCCGGCGAGGCACAAGATTTTTATAAATTGCGAGATGAATTGGTTGAACGTCAAGAGTTATTTGAAGATCCGGATTTCAGAGCTGAGAGTTCATCTCTGTATTTCAGCCAACAGTCTCCGAGATCGTTCCAATGGTTACGACCGATGGTATCTTTACCAATATATACATATTTTTTTACCTAAAAATCTACATTATATACTTATATTTGTGTTCAAGAATTACGTCAGTTATAGTGAATAAATTCCCAAAAATCATCTTATTAGAAAACATTTTCTCATTATAATTTTTTTTCCTCAAAATAATAGACCTAAAGAAATTTGTAAAAAAAATATCTGGAAAACTTTCTCGTCACGAAGAAACAAGCCAATCCTCAAAAGAACGTTATGGATATCAGAAAAACCAAAAAACCAAAAAGTGATTTTTTTTGTTGAAAAATCCTCTCTTCAAAAAACAGATCTCTTCAAAATTTTTTCCACACAAAAATAAATCAGTTTGAAAAAAATTTCCCAAAAAATTGCGGTGATGATGAAATTTTTTGGAAAAAACTCTTCTTGAAAAAGAACTAAAAAAAAGAAATTAAAAAAATTTTAGGAACAAATTTTCATGTTGAAAAAAGTGTCATACAAAAAAACTAAGAAGTATTCTAAGAATCTGGAAGATCTTCTCAAGAAAGTAGAAAGGTAAAAATAATCCTCATGGAGAACTCTTCTTTTAAGAAAAAAAACGCGTAGCAGTCAAGATGCTCCGCGACAGCCGAATTTTTTTTCCAAGTTAGTGTACTACTTTAAAAACGTTTTCATCCGTAGTATTCCAGTTTTAACTTTTAATTCAGTTTAAAAATATCAGGTTTTTATCTTCAGTTTTAGTTCCTGTCTGCATTGAAGATTTAATCATCAGATGGGGGCTCCGCCCCTATACCCCCGTTGAGACTCCGCCCCAACCACCTCATCACTTTCAGCTCTTCAAATGCAGGCTCCGCCCCCATGCCACTATTGGAGGCTCCGCCCCCATGCCACTATTGGGGGCTTCGCCCCCAATAGAAGCATGGCAGGAGGGAATTAGGGGCTTCGCCACCAACCCCCTTCACACTTTCAGCTCTTCAGACAGTGGCCAACACACCAAAAAAGGGGTTAAAACGTGAAAATTTCTGATTTTTGACCCTGTACGGGGGTCAAATGGTGCTCAAAACTCGAAAACCTCAAAAGGCACATCAGTGACCTCTACTGACCCTACATCCCAAATTTCGACCTTTTGAGTCTTTTGATTTGGGCTATAGGCTGATCAACACACCTAAAAAAGAGGTTTAAATGTGAAAATTTCAGATTTTTGACCCTGTACGGAGGTCAAATGGAGCTCAATAGTCGAAACCCCCAAAAGGCACATCAGTGACCTCTACTGACCCTGCATCCCAAATTTCGATTGTTTAGGTCTTTTAGTTGGGGCTGTAGGCTGTTCAACGCGTCAGAAAAGACAGGTTAAAACTTGATAAATATTGATTTTTGACCCTGTATCGAGGTCAAAAGGGGTTTAAAGGTCAAAACCTACAAAAGGCACATCAGGGGCATGAACTCGATCTATGATAAAAATTTAGGCCCCCCAGCTCCATTTGGGGGGGTCTGTAGCCTGATCAACGTGAAAAAATGACCTCAAAATCCACTTTTTGGGCCCTAAAATGAAGTGGGGATGACTTGGGAAGCTGAAATTTGGATACAGTGGAGACAATCAGAGTCACTGTTGTTGGTGAAAATTTCAAATCATTTTGTCAAATTGGGGCCTCTTTAGAGCCCCTCTCAAAAAAGGGCGAGCCCCAATTTAGGGGCTCGAGGGTCAAAAACCCCAAAAGGCACCTCAGTGACCCTTACCTATCCTAAATACCAAATTTTAGCATCCAAGGTCATTTGGTTTGGGCTGCAGGCTGATCAACGTACCGGGAAGCGAGAAAAAACATGAAAAATTGTGAAAAATCTTGATTTTTGATCCTTGACAGGGGTCAAAGGGAGCCCAAAAGTTGAAACCTACAAAAGGCACATCAGGGGCACAAACTTGAGCCATGATGAAAATTTTGGCCCCCCAGCCCCATTTGGGGGGGTCTGTAGCCTGATCAACGTGAAAAAAATGACCCCAAAATCAACTTTTTGGGCCCTAAAATGGAGTGGGGATGACTTAGGGGGCTGAAATTTGACTATGGTGTAGGTAATTAGAGTTCTCATCCCTGGGGCAAGTTTCAAAAAATTTCATGATATTGGGGCTCCCCCGCACCTTCCTCAAAAAGGGGTCATATTTCCAATTTTGAGTTAGGGCCCCAAAAATTTTTTTGCATCATTCCTACACCGAGGGGACTCTACATATCAAGTTTGACCTCATTTGACCTGTTAGGCTCGGCCCCAGAGTTCCAAAAGTAGGGGTAAAATTATCAATAAATATATATATATATATATATAAATAAATATATATATATATATAAATATGTGACATGTGACAGATTGTCATCTTTTGGTCCCAAACGTCAACAAATGGGGTCAGAACTCTTCTACCCCCCCTCCTTCTAAATTAGGGTCGGACACAATAGCCTAAATTTTTTTTAAAAAAATTCGGCTAAAAAATTCGGCTAAAAATCAGTGAGAAAAAAACTATCTTGAAAAATTAACGTCTAGAAATAGAATTCTCTTGGATATGAATCATCCTTCTCAGAGAATGAGACCGTTTGCCCCCCCCCCCCCCCCCCCTCCAAAAAAACTCTTGGAAAAAATCTATTACACGAAAATGAATTCTTTTAAAAACAAAAGTACGACTGTTTAAAAAATAAATTCTACGAAGAAAACGATTCCTCTCCGCCTCCAGGGAAATGGAAAGATACTTCTGGAAAATTAATTCTATCAAGGAATGAAAAAATTATGCATTCTAGACATAAATTCTGTATTCAGGATTTCTCGGAATCATTTTGATAAAACTTTAAATTTGGGTACAGCCGCCCAGGGTATCACAAACAAAAAATGTTATATTCACAGAAAGTGCCTATCTCAAAAATTGAAAGGGAAAATAAAATTGATACGTTTTTCCCAAAAAAACTACCTTGGAAAAATTCAATTTTAAGAAGACAAATTATCTTCTTTTTTATAATTATTAAAAATGAATAAATTCTCCGAAAAAATGATCCAAGAAAATGAATTATATACCTACGTATCTCTAAAAATGAGAAAAATCAATTTTGGAAATTATTTCTCTGTACCTACCTAGCAATTTTAATACATCGCGGATTCGTGGGGGAAAATGTCTCAGGTTATCCTTTCTTTTAATACCACTTTTATGTATTCGTATCATTGCAGGAAATTAACGACGATCCTGAGTTCATCGTCGAGGGAGCTTCCAGATTTGATATTATGCAAGGCGAACTGGGTAAGAACATATTTATCTTCGTTATTTTGACATTGACGAAAAAAAAAGAAAAGAAATTCATTGTGTCATAAATATAACACCCCGATCGTTATTATTTTGATGAGTGACAAACAACGAGCTACGTACATAATATAAGTAAGTTAATATCGAAATTGGAAACGTGTAATACGACCATACCTTCTTTAAGTGCTCTCAATATTTTGGATTTGGATTGACTGGAGTATGAAAAATTGGAAATTTAATATGCGTAAGATGAACATTTGAAAAAATTGAGAGGACGATGGGTGTTGAAATTTTAAAATGATGAGCATTCTACGAGCATTCTCAAGTTGACTGTTTTATTTCCTTTCAAAATAGGTGATTGCTGGTTATTGGCTGCAGTTGCCAATTTGACTCTGAACGAGCAGTTATTCAGTCAAGTGGTTCCTTACGATCAAGGTTTCAAAGAAAAATACGCTGGAATCTTTCACTTCAGGTATGAGAGCAATCTTATAAAATACATTATATTTTAAAGGATTGTAACGTTAACCTGCCTTGTTACTCGTGTAATAATAGCTGTACGATTAATATAAAAATTTCACAGGTTTTGGCAGTATGGTCGGTGGGTAGACGTTGTAATCGACGACAGACTACCAACTGTGGGCGGAAAACTAGTATTCATGCATTCTTCTCAACCTAATGAATTTTGGAGTGCTCTTCTCGAAAAAGCATTCGCCAAGTACGTTAATTTGTATTTACATTGTAGAATACGTTTCAAGGTTTCAAAATTCATTGACCTTTGATCTTGAATTTTATTTGAACCCGAAACGACGGATTATGAAAGTTGAATTCGTAATACTTATTTATATGTACATACCTACGAATTGTAACGAAAAATATTCAACAGATTACACGGATCGTACGAAGCATTGAAAGGGGGTGGAACCTCCGAAGCTATGGAAGATTTCACTGGCGGAGTGTCAGAAATGTTCGAGCTCAGAGAAGCGCCTCAAAATCTCTTCCAAATCATGATGAAAGCCTACGAGAGAATGTCTTTAATGGCGTGCGCGATCGAAGTATGTTTTATATTTACAATTCCAAATTTAAAGTAGTCGTGAAAAATGATGCTACATTATTCATTATGCACAGGCGGATGCCAACACTGTCGAAGCTCAAACAGCTGAAGGATTGGTAAAAGGCCACGCTTACAGTATTACCAAAATTAAATATGTCGATATCGCTACGCCGACTAAAAAAGGAAAAATACCTCTGATTCGGTTACGAAATCCGTGGGGAAATGAGACCGAATGGAAGGGAGCGTGGAGTGACAAGTACGACTCATTTATGTAATTTATCACCGAAAGATGATAAAAAATTTATAAATCGGTTGCCTATTTTAACAGGTCACCCGAATGGAATTTCATACCAAATGAAGAAAAGCAAGCTTTAGGTTTGACTTTTGACCAAGACGGAGAATTCTGGATGGCTTTCCAAGATTTTGTGAAAAGGTTTGATAGATTGGAAGTCTGTCTGGTCAATCCGGATACGTTACCCGAAGAATTAAAAGGCGAATGTAACAAACGGTGGGAAATGAGCGTCTTCGAAGGTGAATGGACTCGCGGTGTTTCAGCCGGAGGATG
Source organism: Balanococcus diminutus (assembly GCA_959613365.1). Classification (NCBI taxonomy): domain Eukaryota; kingdom Metazoa; phylum Arthropoda; class Insecta; order Hemiptera; family Pseudococcidae; genus Balanococcus; species Balanococcus diminutus. Next base: position 47,145,752 of record OY390715.1, read on the forward strand.
CAGAAATTACCTAGGTATGCGGTTCTTTTTTTTTACGATGTCTCGATGCGACCAAGAGAAATTACGAACTCTCAATTTATGCTTCGGTTGCAGAAACATTTCATTACAATCCGCAGTATCGTATTACGTTGGATGAAATCGACGAAGGCGACGATGAGAATAAATGCACGGTTATTATAGCTTTAATGCAAAAAAATAGAAGAGCTTTGCGAAAAATCGGCGCGGAATGTTTGACCATTGGATTCGCTGTTTATCGTGTAAGTAAATATTTTTAGAAGGAAGGAGTAGGTACTTTAATTAGGTTGGAATTTTATTTGAATATTTTTTTGGCAGCTCGATAATCCCGATTCTCTTCCGAAACCATTAAATATGGATTTCTTCCGTACCAACACTTCGGCTGCTCGTTGCCCATCATTCGTTAATTTGAGAGAAGTTACGTGCAGGTTCAAGTTACCACCTGGCGTGTATTGTGTTGTGCCATCTACTTTTGAGTCGAACCAAGAAGGAGAATTTCTTTTAAGAGTTTTCTCCGAAAAGAAGAATCACATGGAGTGAGTAATACCTCGTCATTGATGATTTAAAAAAATATATTTTAAATCAATTTCACAAAAAAAAAAAAAAAAAAAATTGAATTTTTCAGAGAAAATGACCAACAAGTCGAAGTTCAAATCGGAGAAATAGACGATAGAGTGAAACAACAACAACCCGATGCGGAAGAAGAAAAACGTAACGAAAGAATAAAAGAATTCTTCCGCAAAATCGCCGGCGAAGATTTAGAAGTTGACTGGATCGAGCTTAAACAAATTCTAGATTATGCTATGAAAAGCGGTATTTATTTTTGTTATTTTCCATTCATCTCCCATCCTAGGTTCATGAGGTTCATCAATTTTTAGGTAGTTTGGGTTTGGCTCGTATAAAGTATTTTGGAAATATTTTCCTATTTTGCCATCTGATCTTAATGATACAACTTGAATCGTGCGGGTGTAAATAAGTTTGCCGACTTTACTGTATGAAGGAATGAAACCGGGAGTAGTTGATTTTACAAACTTATTTTATCATAATATTCAACTTGTGTCATGAGAGAGATCAGATGAAAGCAGAGTAAATATAGATGAAAATCTTGGTATAACTGCTTCTTTACATGTCTCATTGTTATAGTCCGATAATTGTGGAAGGGGTTATTTTGATGATTGCTTCGCGATTGGTGGCTGCCCTGCTCTAATGTCAGGATAAAGGAAATATTTTTTCATTTGGGAAATGGTTATTCGTAATAATTGGAGTTTTTTCATTGCGTTGGTATCGAAAAGGGTTTTCAAGTTCAGGTGTGAGAGCAGGCTATAAGTAATCTTGTTTGGTACAATTTCAAGTTGACAAGTTTGATCCCCTTTTTGGCGCTAAAAGTTTGATACTTTGTTGTAATCATGCTTATTTCCCCAAAAAACAGCACTGAATTGAAAAGTAGGATGTTCAATCGATGTGGTATTATTGTTCATTTAATTGGTTGATCACCTTGAGCTTTTTTAACTATTGAAAACATCATCTTAAAGGACAGATAATTTGTAGAAATAATAACTAATTCGGGGTCCAGGCATTTTTGTATTTTTTTTCCCTTCATCATTCTGGAAAATACATAATATGCAGAGTGTTTCAAAGCTGATGTAGGTCCTTCCACGATATAAATAGGCCACTCATAATACAAAAAAAATGTTATATACAAAGTAGCGTCATTTTCATTTCAAATTGAAGGGACTAAAAAAAAAGGAAATTGAGAAAAATTAATTTTTAGTAGTGCTTATGGATAGTACTAAAACAATAAACTTTTTTCATTATTGGAATTTTTGCCCACCTTTGAAAATGAAGGAGCTAGATTGAATTGTGCAAATTTCTTCATGATTTGAGGCTCAAAAATGGTCAGTGAGCACAAGCGAGACGTGAAAATTTCAGAATCCCGTTATGACGATGCATGTAATGAGTGTTGCTTTTTGGAACATGCAAAAAAAGTTATGTGATAGGTACTTTGCTTATTTTTGAAAATATCAAAAGGAAATTTAGTTTTTCATGCCAAATTTCATTTTCTCTTGTCTCCTCAACTTTTGAGATGGTACCATATGTAAGTACCTACATGAATTTTTCGTTTTTTATCGGTTGACTACTCGCCTTGTGGAAAGAACTAATCACCTATGAAACACCCTGTCTTTTCTTATATACGAGTATGGTTTTGGTAAATAGCGTATTTATAACAGAGTGTACTGGCATACGAGTAAATCCTTCTAACCAGTAACTAGCTATGCAACTTATAGTGCGTCGATGTTAGTATGTTTGCATAACCTCCGAACCACAGAGGCTGAGTTACGTAATACGTATGTTCATCGAATTTTTTTTTTTGTTTGCTTTGGCTGAGTGTTTTCTACTCTACTCTTCTCGACAACTAGGTAGAGAGTTGTGAGTTGCGACAACATCAAATAGCAAATTTTGTCTAGAATTTTCTCATGGGATTGATAATTTTTATAACTTGACGTTGACAAGGAATTAATTATACGTGTACACGTAAGCAAGATTTATACATTTTTTAAACATGCAAAAAGGTGACAATTTCTCTTATTTTTCTGTAATAACTCATGATCTTGCTCATGACAAAGCTTTTATTATCAACTTTTCCAGATGGAAAATGTCTGCTTTTTACATGGTGCAGATCCCAATCAAAAGCTGTGAGCAAATGGTGTGTTGAAAAACCACTGAAAAATTTATTATTTAATTTTTTTCAAGTGTTTAAAAAGAGTAAACTTCTCATAACTTTTGATGCATCTAAAAAAAATTATTTAATAGGTAAGAAAAATAATTTGAAAAAAAAAAAAAAAAAATGAAAATGATTTTTTCAGACGTATTTTAACATAGGTAGGTATTAATTGCTCATTACTTTTTATTGGAGTAAGTTTGAGAGGTGGGGGTTACGTCATTGTAGAGAGCAGACTTTTTAATCTGAAAAAGTTAATACCAGCTTGGTGAACGACAACTTTTTGAATTATTACAGAAAAATAATAAAAATAGTCACTTTTTTGCATATTATACTTGAAAAACTATTTTGCTCATGCAGTATAGAGTTTCTTGTCAAGTTATAAAAATAACCAATCCTGTGAAAACATTCAAAAAAAAAGTGCTGTCTGATGCCACAATACGCTACTCTCCACTTCTTATAGTGTGAAGTTGTCGAGAAGCGCAGTATTGAAAACACTCAAGTCAGCCAAAATGGAAAAATGTTTTCGTTGAGCATAACTCAAACCCCTGCAGTCTGGGGGTTAGGCAAATGTAATTACATCGACTCACCCCTTATTTGCATAGTTATTATGGTTAGTAGGCTTTACTCACTGTATTTTGCTTATACGATTTTGCCTTCTACAATAACATTTTTTAACAAAATGGAATAAACATTGAAATTTTCTTGAAAAAAATCATTTTGAAAGGTACCTTTTTTCTTTTCCTCTTGAAAATCACCAAATCGATTAGAAAAAAAAAAAAATGCGATACCTAAATATTATTGAATTTTTTGGCATATTTTAAACGAGCCCTCTAGTTTGAGAAAATTTTGAAATATCAACCGAGTCATTTTAATAAATAAACCATTACATCTTGACTCGTGCAATAATCTCATGAAATGAAAAGGGAAGTCTTAGACAGAACGAAAGCTTAATCTAATGCTTACCTTGTAAAAGCATTAAACCATTCCTCGTAGCGAGCTAATCCCTTAAATTCGTGTATTCATACCCCTTTGTAACAAATAGGTGAATTAGCTTGCGTAAAATTAAATCGATTACCTACTACAATTACCTAAATCAAAGCTACCTACTAAAAACTTAGCTATGCGTTGTAACTTTCATGTACGCATGGCGTTGATTTTTCAATCAATTAGCGTTACATTCTTTGATACATATGTTTTGTAAATTGACACTGAAGCAAAATTGTGGCCATATTTGTAGATATACCTCGTAACAACGATAACCTGATTTCAACGTTACTATCATACGTCTGTGGTACGTTTTGCCGTGATACACCTTTAGCTTCTGCTTTTGGTAAGATATATTCATTTAATTACCTATATGTAGAGGTAGAATTATTCGTATGTTTTGTCAAAGCTTTGAACTTTAATTTGCTTTTATTGTTGAAATACCTACCTGCGAGCGCTCATTACATATCATTTTGTGTTATATTAATCGTTTTTGAATGTATAAATACCTCAATCTGATACCACTTACACCTACGATTTACATGTGCGAAACAAAGTTTGAGAAAATGTGAAAAATGTATATTAAAGTGTTTAGCTCGCGTGACGTGACAACAAGTGTGCTTTTACTTTTGTCGGTGTCGCCTTGTTCTGTTGTTTTGAGTGGTAGAAAGGTGTCAACGTAACCTACGTCCTACGTACATTTATATTCGTAAAATAGCGATTTAATTGTCATTGTCAATGCGGATATGGATATTGCGTTGATTTGTATGCACTTGATTTGTATTGTTGAACAGGTCTTTCTTGTATTAAAACTATTGGATTTGTTAAAGCATCATAATTTTAAATACAATAGGCTCTGTAACACAATTACCTACTTACTTGTTTCGATTTAGTTTTGGGCTATTATTTCTCTTTACAAAGTTATCCATTTTTCCTGGGGCTGTACCTACTGAGTTTTGATATTTGTGTTATTAATTTCATTTATCTTCACGATTCTTTACTTTTTTTACCCTTCGAAATACTCTACTAATTTTCTTTGTTTTAATCTATTGCAGTGCCGGATTTAGATTTAGTGCCTTGCGCACTTGCACACATAATTTTCTTATAGGATGAAAAATATGACAATCTCCCAGTGTTCCCTAGAGAGTTGAAATTTTTTATTTTTGGTTTGAACAAAATTCAAAAAATTTTATCCTAGTTTAAACAAAATCATTTTAAGTTTTCAATATTGTATGACAGTGATTTGAATTGTTTATTCGTAATAAAAAGAATATTACTCAACAGGGGCGAAGTGAGATTTCATGGCAAGTATATCTTTACTTCACTCGCCTCCGGCTCGTTCAGCAAAACACACTCGCCATGAAATCGCTCATTTTCGCCCCTAGTTGAGTAATATACTATTTTTGCACTCAAATTTTTCAAAATTGTGTTTGAAATTGACGTAAATGTTTAAAAATGATTTTCAAAAAAAAAAAAGAAGAAGAAGAAAACCATACATTAAAAATTTATTTCTGTAAAAATTAATTTTCAAATCTTCCATCTCAAAAATCGTCTACTCCACATTGTTGAGCATTTTGCTTTTATAATTAATTTAGTGTAATCCGGCACTGATCTCTGGACTTCTGGATTAATTTTTTTATATCACTTCCATGATGTTCAACAGATTTTATTGTTTATAAAATCAGTCACGATATGTATAAGTAAAAAAGGTTCATCTTATTTATTTTAAAAAATTGTAATGAGTGCACAAGTTTTTTTAAATTGTACTTTGTAGTCATAAATTAAATTGGAGGGTATAATGATAGATACCAATTCAGTAATATTTTTGTGCATCTACCCTGACAGATACCCAACTCCAGGGAGGATTTTCCAAAGACGTATGTCGCAGTATGATTGCCATGATGGACGTTGATCGTTCTGGAAAACTGGGATTCGAAGAATTCAAAAAGTTATGGATTGATATTCGATCTTGGCAGGTAAATTATGAACTGAAAAATCCATATGTAATTTTAATTTATTTTTCCTCCTTAAGCATAGTAACAGCAACACGAATTTTCTTTTTTTTCCAGCGAGTATTTAAACTATACGACAAACAAGGTACTGGATTTTTAAGCGCGTTTGAGCTCAGAGAAGCATTGGCTTCGGCAGGGTATCACTTAAACACCCATATCCTAAATGTGCTCGGCCACAGATACGCTGGTAAAGATGGAAAGATAGCATTTGATGATTTTATGATGTGTGCTGTACGTCTGAAATCGATGATGGGTAAGCAGAATCACGGCTATGTCGAGTATCGATTTTATATTCTCGACTAATAATTTTTATTAAAATTTTCCCAGAAATATTCCAAGAACGTTCGGCTGGTAAAGATTCAGCATCGTTTAAACTCGAAGAATGGATTGAAACTACTTTGTATTCGTAATTTTCACCGTTTAAAAATTTTTCTGCGTGCTTTTGTATGTGTGTTTTTTTTAACTGCTTACGACCAACGTGTTTTTTTATTTTATATTTTTATTACATTTATATTTTAATTCTTTTGCAAAATTTTATTTCTATCCTGAATCTCAAATCTTTTTTTTTCTATCGTTAAATAAATTTTTGTTTATGTTCTTTACTTTTATTTCGGTGTTGTTCTTTTTTTAAAAAAGAAAAATTTTCCAATTTGAAATTATTTTTGATATGCATTTGATTTGAAACTAATTTAGGTTTCCGGATAGAAGTAAGTATTATCATCTTGGACTATCAAAAATGTCATCAAAATCTCAATGTGAATGAATCAGCGAGTTGATGAGTGATCATTTGCACACTTCATTGCCCTCTAGGCTCTAATCCATGTACCATTTCAAGTAGGTATTTTTCATTCGAATACCTATTTGATAACGAGGAAAACTGATAATCAATTTTAAATAGTTTGTTACGATATGCTTAAAGCTGTCAATGGTCACACGTGTTTTGTAAAACTGAGAAATGAGACGTCTTTGCTCGTCTCGCTCCTCATTACTTTGCAGGAATTTGCTCAACTTAATATATCTAATTACTTTGTAACGCAAATGTTTGTGGCATATTTCTTGGCAAACACATGCCATAAATGCAAAAACGCCGAGTTTTTTAGCTATAAAAATGTACCTACCTACTTACACAATACATAACGCAAAAACGCAGCATTATGGCGCTTCGGCCCAAATTCCGAGAATAAAGCCTTTCAGTACGGTGAAAAACAAGATGAGTTAACTCTTAATTTTATTCGTAACTTTTCAAATTTCGCGCAAGGTCATATAATGAAGTAAAAATGCCAAAAAAAAAACGAAAAGTAAACATCGAAGTTTAAGGTTCACCTATAACTAAGTGAGTTTTAAATAAAACTTTTTTTCAGCATGGTTCCCCGTTTTTCTCAATTTTAAAATTCTTACTTAATAAAAAACAAATCAATTTTCAGAATATTGGCTGAATTTTTATCTAGATGGATTTTTTTCGAATTTTTAATCAAATACCTACCTATTGATAACTACTGGCACTGACCTTCATCCACCTTGTACTTGTACACAACATGCCGCTCCTGTTTACTCCAAGTAATGTACTCGTATAAATGAATCTCCATTGGCTAAAATGTCAATATGTCAGCCAATTGAAAGCTGATTATCTCGGCTCTTAATTAAAATATTCGGGTAAGACAAATTTCTGAAATTTCTGAAACTTCATGAAGCGTGTTATCTTCAAAAAGAATGATTTTATTGAAAAATTTTATTCGTTTTGATGAAAAATGAAAAAATAATGGAATCGAAAATACCGAGGCTTTACCTATAAAAAAATAATTTAGGCAGGGGAAACAGACGTACGCTCGCTTAAGTATTTCTATATTATTTTTAGTACGTTGGTACCTACCTACCCATCCACCCTTAAAGTTAAAAGCAGATACGTATATACATTCTTCAATCAAAACCATTGCCAGCAATAAATAAATTCTCACACAAACGTACTTATCACGTAAAATTTTCTCCAATATGGTTACCTAGCAACAAGTTCATTCAACATCCCTTCTATTTAAACATTGATGAAAAAAGTTTTTTATGCAGTGTTACCAATTGAAGATTTTTTTAATACCAAGGTAACATTTTCAATAAATCATCAAGATTGATGGAATCAAATTAATAAGTAAGGATACCTCCTTCTTAAACGGTGACGCGTGCCGTTTCGTAAACCTGTATTTAATTTATAATGTCACGATGTAAAAATAAAAACACCTACTCGTTTATTCTCTAAAGAATCCGAAGTATATATTACCTACTTAATTCGAAAATTTACTTGCCAACGAGAAAATTTTACAGCCTCCGCAAATTTGTACACAATACTCATATTTGTCATGAAGTGACAAACTGACAAGAATTCTTGGAAAGATTTCTATTTCTTTTCCAATTTGAAAAATTGATCCTACGAACTTTAGTAGCATGACGATAACGGTTTAAAATTTGAATTAAAAACTTACTCGCTGTTAAATTTTTTAATTACATATTTTATGGGCATACTTTCTTATTTGAAAATGAATCGATATTTTCCATGTTGAAATAAGTACGTAAAATACACTTACCTATAATTTCAAGATAATTTCAACGAAGAGAATATATTTTAAGAACTTTTGAAAGGAAGTTGTATTTTCAATATTTTTTTCACTTCGTTGAAAAAAATTTCACTTTGAATGATACTAATATAATACGAATTTCAACGGGCACGGCGTTATCAGGATTATTTACTTTGATATTTACCTACACAAAATGAAAAAATTTCATTCACGATCCTGCGAGTGCGTATTTTTTTCCTTATATTGCCCAGGTTCAAAAAACTTATTACTTTGATAATAAAACCATGTGAGATATCCTAACACTCCATCTCAATTTTTATCGAATGATGGGTTCTTTGTCTGCTTTTTCTCAATAGATGTTAAGTTGGTTTTCAGACAAAATCAATCCCATTATAGAGACAATTTATTAAATTTGAAATACACACGATTGATTTTGTGACGAAGACAATGTAGAAAGGTAACAATTGAATTTGCGTGTGTGTGTATTTTATAATAGATATATAATGTTGATTTATCCTACTGCAGTTAATCTCAATAGGTTATAGATACCTACTATAAAACCGTATTGCTTTGCTCTACAAAATGAACTGGCGTTAACTTTGAACGAACATGTTAAAAGCGAGACAGCGTTCAATCATGCACAATGTTTTGTCGCAGATTTGATTCATCTCAGGTGACAGAACATTTTTGAAGCATTTAAAATTCAGCTTTTGCAGTATAAATTTTAAATTAGTTTCAAAAGTGTTTATATTTAGCGAAATGATTGCAAATAATCTTTCCAACGTGCGAAATCAATACACTCAAAAATAATAAAATAATATAACAGTTACATAAGAAGCACTGCATTCAATCTAGTGAACCTGGTAATTTTGTGGCGGCCCTTCAATTCTGTAACCACTCCAAAGAAGACGGTAAATTGTAGTTTAAGATGATATGAATATTTCCATAGAAAGTAGGAATCAATAAATACTCGTATTGCGAAACTCAGTAATTCACGAACTCACATGGGACATGTCAGAAGTGTCAAATTCAGATTGCATTGGATACATTCTTAAAATGTAGCATTACGAATGTAAATTAAAGAACCATAATTACAGGTGCTGGTTTCCATTCGAATTTTTTTTGTGAATTTTCAAAATTCAAAATTTTGAGAAAATCGAAAAATCAGAAAAAAATTAATCAATTATTAATTGAAAATAAAATAAAAATTATTAAAATAAAATTATAGAAAAAAAAATTAATAAAAAAAATATTAAATCAATTTTGATTTAAATAAAAATAATTTTTACTATTATGAATTATTTTTTTGCATATCATCTTATTTATGTAGAACTCGAAAAACCAAACAAAATTAATTATGGCATGATTTTGCCTATCTCTAAAATTGGAGGTACTAGAAAATAAATTGCTAGGTATTTTAATCGATTTTTTTAAATCAGTACTTTACAAAAAAATTGAATTAAATTGTATTTTCTTTTTAGCCCCTTCAATTTCAGAGATTGACAAAATTATGTCAAAATAAACGTTGTTTGTTTTTTCTAGTTCTATAAGATGGTATGCAAAAAAACAATAATTTTTTGGACTTGTTTTTTTTCGATTTTCTCAAAATTTTGAATTTTGAAACTTTACAAAAAAATTTCAAATTGAAACGGGCACCTGTAATTATGGTTCTTTAATGTAAATTCGTTATGCTACATTTCAAGCATTTATCTAATACAATCTGAATTTGACACTTCTGGCATGTCCCATGTCGGTTTGAAAATCCATTTTTTTTTTTTTTTTTTTTTTTTTTTTTTTTTTTTTTTAGTGCATCATCTGTGAATTGAACTATCAAGAGATATTCGAATACCTACACTAATAGAGCTTTGAAGTGAATTTTAGGCAATGAAATTTGAATTTTCATTTCTGTTTAAATGGCATTTATTTCGTACAAAGCAATATGTTATCGTAGGTGTAGATACACCCACTTCTCCAACATTTACAGAATCCACCATTAGAGGAACGCATTTCAAAGGTTATTGATTGGTGCCTTTTATAATGTAATGTAGGTATGTATTTCATTTTCAACTTTTCAACAAAAAGAAGATCCTATTTCAAATAGTTTTATACAATAACCTCGACTCGATCGACTCAATCAATTGCGAAACAAAGCAAATCGATACAATTATACCTCAAACACGAGTTCAATAACTTTCTAATTTTTTTTCTTGAAAGAAATACGATAAAATTTGAGGCTGAAAATCTAATAAGGAAATTCTGGAAAGAAGTGGAAAATTTTGCGATATACTTACTTGGAAATTGTTTCCTCTCGTCGCATCGTCTTTCGCATGTGACGTATCATTTTTGTGAAAATAAATACTCGCGTAAGACCTCCGAGTACCAAACAAGAATTGGAATATGTTTCTCTTTCGAAACAGCGTTTTTCAGAGTCTTCAATAAATACTCGATGGTTCGTCTTTGTATACACGAGGCCCCATTTAAAAAATTATTTTTATAGTTATTTCCTCCTATTCTATTCCAGAGAACGTATAAATGCCAGCAAGAAAAATTTAATAACGTCGTTGTTGGCATATTATTTTCGCCTTTGCTCTTATAGTAAGTATGTGTACGTACGTTGTATGGCGAGTATGTGTGTACAAAATGCGCGACCATTTTCGTCTTCATTGAAAGAAAAATTCACCGTCAAAGGCTCTGGTGGCATAAGGGGGTCAATCGGCCCCTGGTCGCACTTTGAAATTTTTTTCACATATTCCGATTTTTTATCGTAAAAGATGATTTTAGAGCGAATCAGCGATCACTTAGCTCACCCCCGGGGGCTGGGGCCTCAAAAATGCGATTTTTAGCTTAAAAATTCCATCTCCGTGAGTTTTGAACCGATTTTTACTAAACTTTTAATATTTTTATTTTTTTTATTTTAATAGTTATTTTTTTTATGATTTTTTTATAATATTATTTATATAAATAATGATTTTTTATTTAATTATTTATTAATTATTTTTTGTTGTGCAATTTTTTCAAATTTTTTTGACTCCTCTAACGACCTTGAAAACGACTTTTAACACTTTGAATCACCCTGTAGGGTACAGTTTCAGAGTGCACGGGGCGGAAAAATTTTTTTCTAGGTTTTCACACCCTTCTACACTACCCAGAATTTTTTAAAATTTTTATCGTTGGTGCAACTTCCCCAAAATATTCAAAAAGCCAATTAATCGTGAGTTTTTCCCCCACTGAACGCTCATTTTTCATAAAAATTTTTTTTCATCGAGAAACATGACTAGATACTTCTTTATACACCTTTTGCCCGAATTTCACCTCAATTCATTCATTTTTCGTGAATTGAGGTTTTTTCATTAATTTTACGTGATTAAAATTGCGTAATCACACGAAATGATGGGATGAAAAAACTAACCGCGGATTCGTGTTCTGCAGGTCAAACTACCCCGATTTAGACCCTTTCAGCGATTATTTTGCACAAAATTGAAAAAGTTTACATTTTTACCAAAAATCCTACTTTGAAGAAATGAAAAAAATATTGGTAAAAATGTAAATTTTTCAATTTTGAGCAAAATAATCGCTGAAAGGGTCTAAATTGGGGTAGTTTGACCTGCAGAACACGAATCCGCGGTTAATTTTTTCATCCGATCATTTCGTGTGATTACGCAATTTTAATCACGTAAAATTAATGAAAAAACCTCAATTCATGAAAAATGAATGAATTGAGGTGAAATTCGGGCAAAAGGTGTATAAAGAAGTATCTAGTCATGTTCCTCTAGGAAAATTTTTTTGATGAAAAATGAGCGTTCAGTGGGGGAAAAATGCACGATTAATTGGCTTTTTGAATATTTTGGGGAAGTTGCACCAACGATAAAAATTTGGAAAAATTCTGGTACCTCTAACTATATGACAAGTTTGGTGAAAATCGGTTCAAAACTCGCGGAGATGGAATTTTTAAGCTAAAAATCGCATTTTTGAGGCCCCAGCCTCCGGGGGGTGAGGTAAGTGATCGCTGATTCGCTCTAAAATCATCTTTTACGATAAAAAATCGGAATCTGTGAAAAAAATTTCAAAGTGCGACCGGGGGCCGATTGACCCCCTTATCCCACCAGAGCCTTTTTCGTCAAATTTTATTACTGGTTAGTCAAACAACACCGCATTTTTTATTCAAAATGTATTTACCCTGTTTGTTGCATAATAGATAGCATTTTTCAATAGAATACCTGCAACTTTAGAATTTCTTTGTATGTAAGAATGATAGGTACAACAGCGTTGCAAATAAATTGGTACGGAATGCATTGTAATGATACTCATAATATTTGTATGGTATTTTTAAATGTTTCCTTTTTTCCTTTGTTTGAAAATAAGAAAATAACTTTGCTCATTTTCACCAACAAATAAAATACCTATCTTTTACATTTTCATCTACGGTTCAAAATTTTGACCTTCTGCTAGCTGTAACATAATAACTACATGTGTTTTCAATGTTCATACGTGAAAGAAATAATATTAGAAACTAGACTAGCTAAGCTGCTTCAAATCTGAAGTAAAAATCGAAAAACCTATTTACACTTATACAACATGTACAGTTTGGGTAACTACATCACCAGGTCGATTGGTAGAAACGTAAAAAGATAGAATTGCGACGAAAACACTTTGTATAATCGAATTTTTTTACATTTCGCGACATTTTTTATCTCCCAGCTATCCTCAGTTTGAAAATGTAAGCCCGTTGGCGAAGAAATTGACGTAATACTACCATCCATGTGTTACTTTTCTCTTTCTTCCAATTCGTAGGATGATTTGGAACTGATTTTGTTTACTTTGAGATGGGACTCGGATGTACAATAAATTGCCTATCTTGGGACTCGATGGAGCAGTGTTTTAAATTCTTTCAATGTTAAAAATGATTTAAATTAGAGATTTTTTTTAATTTTTAGTTTTTTAATACAAAATAGATAAGTATCCAAGCACGTATGATTATAAAAAAAATTGTTTGAGTAGTTCACACGTTACCCGATTGAAGTGAAAGTGTTCAAAAATATTTGAAAATATTGATAACCAAATTAACAAAGAAGTGGTAGGTACAGGGTACACTTAGTAAAAAGAAATGTATTTAAAAAATTGTAAGATTTAGAAAAAATGAGAAATTGAGAAGAATTATGTTATCTCGGAAACATTATAAAAATTGATAAAACTCGTACCTAAATTATAACGATAACATTGAATTTCAAATTAGTATCTACTCGCTGAATTAAAAAATTTAGAAAACCGAAAAAAAAGATTTTACAGAAATTGAAAAAATTGAGTATGGAAATGTCAAAAAAAAAGTGGAATGAATATTTGAAAAATCTCGAAAGAGTAAAAAAATTAAAATAATTTAAAAATTTAAAAATCATACGAAATCTGAAAATTTTAAATGTCTCAGAAACGAAAAACCCCTCTAAAAACACATCAATTGGAATTCAAAAAAATAAAAAAATTGAAAAATTATACTTGAATTTAAAGAATATAGAAGCATTCAAAAACTTCCTTGAAAAATAAAAATTTTGAGGAGTGAAAAAATTTAATACGTATTTGAAAAAATCAAGAAATCATGAAGGTTGAATTCGTATTTAGGCTCAAAGCACAGTGAATGCAGCACCAAAGATAATATAAATATAAACTACCTGAATGCATCTACGAGCAGAAAAAGCTCGAACATGCATTCAGATATTAATGGCTATTTGGTAAATGAAGAAATTTTTTTCAAAAAATGTGATAAAACTGCCCTGATGCCGTACGGTATCCAGTGCTGCATTCACTGTGCTTTGAGCCTTATACAGATTTTTACGACATAAGTATTTGTATTTAGAACAAATTATGTAAAAAAATAAGATTAGCGAATAATGCAAAAAAAAAAAAAAAGGAATAACATAGCAGGATGAGGAGGTAAATCTGCTCGAAGCAATAATTTTGAATACAACTAGTGGAAGTTTGTCCTTATGGTCTAAACCCCTTCCCAACTGATAGAAATTTTTAAGTCGCTACTTCAGTCCAACCTCTTCTAGCACCAAAAATGTGATATTTTGAATTTTGATTATAATTTTTATTTTGACAGCTGTTTTCAACTGAATTTTTTCAAACTCTGAAAAAGGCAAGATTTTCAAAATTGGTGATTTAAAAAAAAAAAAAAAAAAGTTAGTGACTTACACGACTTAAAATTCTAGTGGAAAGGGGAGAAATGAAAACAGGAAATTAAATTATTTTCTCATGAAATGAAAAAACTTCGAGGGTGAGACATTAAAAAAATCCAAACGTCCAAAATAAAGGCTACCCTAATGTACCTATTCTTTAAATACTATAAGATTCAGATTCCTACCACGCACTATTTTAGGAGTTTAAATATCACACAAATTGGCTCAAATTATATATATATTTTTTTTTTCAAAAATTTCAAATCCTCAAATACTAAAAAAGGGAAAAATTCAGAATCATCAGGTAAGTATCGTTTTTATTTTCTACTTCAATGGTGGAAATTTCATGCACGAGGGGAGCAATGAGTACCATTGGATCAGATTTCGTGAATTACCAAATAGATCCATTTTACGATAGGTGGACAAATCAATAAAAAAATATGCACGATGACAGCTCCCTTTTAGCTCCATAAAATACCAAATAGCCGCTGTTATATTTAATAATCTGAAATAAAAGCATATTTCGACTCGATGGAAATTGATTTTCAAACTTTGATAGTAAAATAAAATTCAAAGAAATCCATAAAAAAGTCAAATGTTTTTCAAAAGCAATTTCAAAATAATTATAAGACGTCAGCATCAGCTCGAAGATTGAATATTAAATTAGTACGGCTTGATTAGAGATTTTCACCGGTGAAAAATTCCTCTCACATAAAATTCCAAATTCTGTAGACGTTCGCTTTTACCGCCGCGTAAAAAAATACGTGAGAAAAGAATGCGTTCTCGTAATGCCGCAGCGAAACACAGAGTTTTCATTAAAGTTTATCAAATAAGTATGTTTATAAACTAGAGTGAAGTGTACTGGACGGAGATTTTTTTTGAAAAAAATATAGTTTCTTTTTGAGATGGAATATAAAATTAAATTGTGGGTAGGTATCTGGCATATTTCTGTTCCAGATTACTTAATTCGAAATAAGTAGGTTCCAACAAACTATCAATTTAATAAACAAATATTGTGAATTTAAAATTTATCTAATGCCTACTAAATTTTTAATTCGTGTATAGGCAATTGAAAAAAAAAGTAAAAATTCGAAACTTGATTTAAAAAATAAAATACATATAGGTAGAAAAGAAGTGATGTCAATATTCCTAATTGAACGGAAGTAAGTAAGGTCTAGGTACTAACACTTATTGAGAGAGGAAAAAAGCGCATTCTCGATGGTTGCATTAATTTCCTGAATGTAAGTATAAATACTAGATATATACACCGAATGAATGAAATCATACCGGGCATACGATTAAGTACAATTATCTAAATTTAAAATACGATCGTACGTCGACGTTGTGGGGAAGCGAGAAGGAGAAATTCGTGAGATTATTTCCGGTAACACTTGTGCACATTGATGGTGCGTCGACGAGATGAAGAATTTTCATCTTCGCAAGTACGACTACACTGGCGCGGCTGTTATTTTATCAAGGCTCCGTCCGGGGTTCATTTCAGTCGCAGAATTTGTATCGCTTAAGTATGCTCTTCGAGTTCGATCAATATCGGCTTCATTTCAGAATTTTTGTGACGCAAAAAACCCTTTACGGGTCAATTTTTGAAATGCGGTCCGTTACCTGAGCTGGAAATTTTTTTCCCATCGTGGCATTTTTCTTAAATATCCATATCCGATCTGCGCGAATTTTTTTACCATGCGTAAGTCCGATGTCAAAGTATACGGTTATTTGGTTTTGTTGATCGCATCTTGTTTACCATCGGCCCGAGCAAATAATGATCTGAATTCGTACGTTCGATTACTAAACGGATTCCCCAATGTGACGTGTACTTTCGAAACCGAGTGCACATGGAAGTGGTCGGCGAATACATTTTCCAACGTCAGCGCTTCTTCCGAAATCCTTCAGGAACTAGCCAGTAAAAATTACAATGTCCCGAAAGTGGATGCAGATCAAAAAAAAAATGGTTAGAAAAATTTTTATTTAGCTTTTTCGCTCGTTATAATTGCGTCCTTTAGTTGATGTAGGGAAACGTAGATCGAAACATCGCTGATATTAAAATTCACCGTCTTATTGATTCAAAAGTATACTCCTTACAAAAATGTTTGATCGATCATCAACGCGGAATGATTTCATTTAATCTACGATTTCTCCTGCTTAACCAAACCCCTGTCGAATCCACCCTAAATTTAATGGTACCCATTTCAAAGGCAAATAGAAACAGATCGTAATTTGCATATCAATAAAACAGGTACGCCATAACTGCGATTTAAACTGGAATTCGGGTACAGCTGAATTAGACCTTACTATAGAAATTAGATTTTGTTCGGCTTGCGCGAATCGTTGAAATGAATTTTTCACCAAACTATAGAGCCTCTCTAGCATAGTAAGTTGCCAAGAACTGCGAAATGCTTTTGACCCAACAATCCATTATCAAGCATGAGATACCTATTCTTGATTGAATTATAAGTTAAACTTCTCGAACTTGAAATTTTACTTATCGTGTCGCAGTTGGCATTCAAGCCCAGTTTGATGTTATAAACGTATTATGTCGCATCATTTTCTTTTATGCGAACGATTATTCAGCACGACGACGATCTTCACTTTCGTACGTTTCGAATCAAAAAACGTGCCTAGTTTTGCATTCGCGAATAAAAACGTCCCAGAGACGAGCTTTTCGAGCTTACCTACATGTTAATAATGAAGAATCAATTACGTAAACTTTTGTAATTCGATTTTAACGCTCGGCTGAGGTTTAAGATTACGCGATTAAAAACAATCGCAACGATAAAACTAGGCACCTATGGAATACGCAATGCGGAAAATAACGTGCCTTTATTTCAATACATTTGAAGAATAAGCCGAAAGAATTGCCATGTTGTTGATATTGATCTTGGTTAGTTTTCTCGCGCTTATACCTGCGAGATTCGAACGCCGCCGCCGCCGCCGAGAGTGCTCATTTTTCTTTCGTGCCTTTTTCTCGTCCATATATTTTTATTTATTTTCTAAATCTTCTTCGTAAGCGATTCCACTAATGGTATAATTTTTCAACTCAAAAAAAAAAAGAAGAGGAAAGAAATGTCGAAAAAATTATTCATAATTTGGCATACTTATCGAAAGTGAAGCGGTTGATATTGTAGTAAGTATCAAGCAATTAAAAAAAAATTATCTCTCTATTCGTAGAATTCAGTCATTATTTCATCAATATTATCTATAAGTATTAAAGATAATTGACCGTTGCACAAACTAAAGTATTAAAAAAAAAAAATAAATAAATAAATAAAAAAAAACAGAAAAATGATAATACCTACAAAGCGTTCCAATTCCTGGAAACCATTTATACGAAAATTCGGAAGTTCACACTGCAGGAAAAAAAATATATTTCACTCGATGTGAAAAATAAACGAAAAATTGTGACCGGATTAGCACTCGGAGAAAAAAAAATGTAGCTCAACGAAAAACGGAAATGTTTTCCATTTTGCAAAAACACCAAAGAGAAGGAATAAAATATAAACCAACAGAAAGTCACAAAGGGTTGGAAAATTTCGCTACGATGGCAGAATATTAGGGAAATGCGGGTAATGAAGAATAATTATGAAGACGAACATCAAATCTTTACGCGTATTTACATATTTTACCAAAAAAAAAACTCGACTTGCTCTCGGTGTATAGTTCTGTTCGCAGCTCGCGTGCTGTAATTATCCGCCGCGTTAGATTTCTCGCTGTTCTGTTAATGTTGATTAACATTTTATGACGGCTTATGAATGAAATTGCTTATTATTTCAATACCTTATACTAAAACGCAAACGCCTCAGCTTGGTAACGTATCTTCACCGCTGAAGCCTTGCAACTGAACCCACACGTTTTGGCAAAGCTACCACGAACCGCCTTCACTTCCAATTATCAACGAGTTGACGACGTTCAGATATAGCAGAAATAAGACTTCACCGTTGGTGTAAGTCTTTACGTTACATATTATCTCTAAAGATAAAAATGAAAAATGGATTTTGATTTTTGAAGTGCTCGCAAAAGAGCCTTTCTTTGTAGATGCCTTTCCGGCTTTCCTTGTCGAAATTTTATTTGTAAATATTTAATTTTTTTTAGCTTTTCCAAAAATAAAAAAAATAATTCGAATCGATATCTGAAAAATCAAAAGAGACAGACATAGTCTTCCGAAAATACGTCAACAAACAACAGCCTTTTCTAAAACGTACCCCTCCCTCAACAGGATTTCTGTTAATTTAAATTTTTGTTCGCATTGCATGATTTACCTATCCTTTGATTTCTTTTTCATAAACTAAAATTATTCTCAGAATTTTTTATTAGTTTTTTTGAAATAAAATTCACACGTGTCTAAAGCGAATTACACTTAAATGTGAGATTTACATAAGAATTTTACCAGGCCCTATTTCAATGTGCTTCACATATTTTGTTTTGTGAAACTCCAAAAAAAAAGTGTGCAGTTTGAAATTACTTTGTGCAGATCTGAAAATTCAAGTAATTTTTAATTTAAAAAAAAAATTAATACGTAGAATATAACAAAAAATGTAACCGATTTCGAAAAAGAGCAAAAATGAACACAAATATCTAATTTGAAGAAGTCTTTTAACAATACTTTTTTGATGACAAATCTATAAAATAAATAAAAAAATAATAATTTGTTGGCTTGCGACCAAAACACGCTCCAAAGACTAATTTTTGGTTAAAAATCTACAAAACTTGTTTTTTTTTTTTTTTTTTTTTTTTACAAATCTAAATAAAAAATTATTGACTAAAAAATCTTGAAAAAATATTTTTTTTGTCCAAAACATACGCCTAAGATTATTTTTTGGCAATAGATCTTGAATTTTTTTGACTGAAAAATCATTTCTTAAAAAAAATCTTGAAAAAAAAATTCAAAAACACTTTGTTAAAAAAAATCTGTTTTGAGTCGGAATTCTCTAGACAAAAAAAAATTTCATGAAAAAGAAAATCTCAATTTTTTTTTTGAAAAAATACTTTTGTCTGATTTCCCTTTAAAAAAAGTTCTCTTGTCAAAAAATCTTGTAATTAGAGTATATTGACAAATTTTTTTTTCATAAAAGTTTCACGCATTTTCCTTTTTTGAAATTTTGTAAGGAACCTAAACACATAAAAACTTTCCATTTTGAAAAATAATTTTTATTCATTTCTTTCGAGAATTTTTTTTGTTTTTTTTTGCGATAATTATAACGTGTTTGTCAGAATTTGCTGAAAAGCCACCAAAATTATACAGGTGGCGGTTTTATCCCCTCTCCTATATGGAACAAATTGTCTCTGATAATTGAGCTAATCTCCGTTTCTGCAGCTTCAAATTTTTCTTAGAATATGCCTTGAATACAATGAATTGAACACATTGTTTCCAAAAAATAGCATTTTAAAATGAATTCAGGTAATTATCTCATTGAATGTATTTTAGGTTGATCCCGTTAAACCAAAAAACCAAAAATCGACCGTCGAAATTACGTCAGAACATACCTGAAATCGACCATTGAAATCGACCAGATTTTTACCGTTTTCCATACTGAAATCGACGTCGATTCTAAGTCGATTTAGTTCCGCCCATATCAACCATATTTCGACTCATTCGTGATATGAAATCGACGTCGAAAATTGGTCGATATTGAGTTAAATTCGACTAATTTTCGATGTCGATCAAAAGTCAGTTTTTAGGCTTCTATTGTCATAAAATTTAATTAATTAATTAATTAAAAAATGTGTTGGCATGACCGAATTGAATTTTTTTTGCCCTAATTGTGTTCCTATTCACCATACCTAACTCTCTAAACCAAATTTTACAACTAAAATTCCTCAAGCCTTACCTCACTGGGATTCGATCCCATGACCTCCTGCTCGGGAATCTTTATAACTAACCACACGTCTATCAGTCTTCAATGGTAAATAGAGCACTAATTAGAATATAAATGAAAAAAAAAAACTTGAAAACCAAAAATCGACGTCGAAGGTAGGTCGATTCCAGAGATAACTAAAATTTCGCTAAAAATCGACGTCGAATGTAGGTTGATTACTTCATCGACCTAAAATAGACGTCTTAATTTCGTCGATAAAATGTATTCATCAATAGACCTAAATTTGACGTCAAAGTTGGTTCTAATAATTCGAAATAGGTATCGACCAGAGATTATCATAGGGTTTCTACATAATTTAATTAGCCTTGTTTTTTCTCAATTTGTCAAAAAAAAAAAAAACAAGGCTATTACACTGTATCATGATGTGGGAGTTGAGGGGGGGGGGGGAGTAAGTACAAAATCCGTTTCATGACTCCAGAAGTCCATTTTGACCATTTTCATCAATGTCTGTTAATATGTATATATATATATATATATTTCCCGCAGGTTTTCAGCCCCTCGCTCAGCCCCTTTTTCACCAAATAAGTTCAAATTCGAGCAATAGGGTTTTCTCGGAAGGTATATTTTGTGGTTGGAGTGGGGATGACCTTGAACTGAAATTCAGATATGTCGACTTCTTTATGGAGGGAGTGGGGTGCAGAAAATCTCAAAAAATGCCAATTCAAAAACCAGTCGATAGAAAATGAAAAGTTGTACAACATGTTCACAAATCAGCTTCCTAGAGCAATTAGGAGGGGAGAAACCGGTTATTTTGTCACTTTTTTGACCTTGAAAAATTTTGTGTCATGGCTACAGGTCACCCAAATTGACCTAGGAGGTCGTCCTTTCGCATGTAGGTTTGGTACAGGCCCTAGATGTGCCTTTTGGGGGTTTCGACCATCCGACCCTTTTTCACCCCTTCCACCCCGAAAAACGCTATTTTGGGGTCATTTTACGCTGTTTTCAATTTTGTGTCATGGCTACAGGCCACCCAAATTGACGTAGGAGGCTGTTCTTTGACATGTAGGTTTGGTAGGGGTCCTATATGTGCCTTTTGGGGGTTTCGACCATCCGACCCTTTTTCACCCCTTCCACCTCCGAAAAACGCTATTTTGGGGTCATTTTACCGTTTACGCTGTTTTCAATTTTGTGTCACGGCTACAGGCCACCCAAATTGACCTAGGAGGCTGTTCTTTGACATGTAGGTTTGGTAGGGGTCCTAGATGTGCTTATCATTAATACGTTATTCACAGACGTGGATATAAATTATGTTATTTGAAACAATTCCCACGTGAACAAGTAACCGCGTATGGTTACAAATTTTTTTACAATGTGAAGAGAAGAGATGAAGAGAATTTCCACAAAACCAGCATTTGAGTTGAGTGAAACTGTGATGGTAGAAATGTTTAGGTGGGTACTATATTATATAAACGTACATGACGGTGGATCGAAAAAAATTTATATACAACATATAACACGGATCTCCACCAAGCTCAAGGAGGTGGTTTATTTTGAGTTGAAAATCTCACAATTTTTTTTTAGTCCTCTACCTCTCAGGGAAGCGGTGCAAGGGGCTCTCAAAGTAGGCTCACTTTTGAAAAAAAAGAAAAGGTTTTTGTGCCATTTTCGGGTAATGCAATTTGCCTGGCACCCCATGGCCCATCTCCAGGTGATGCTGATGAGATTTAGAATGATGAAAATGATCGAAATACCGATTTTCAAATTTTTCTTTTGATAAAATTGAAAAACTTGTTTAGGTGCATTCAAACAAAACTAAAAGAAAATATTTTTCAAACATTACAAAAATTGTTTTAAGAAAGTTTTAATTTTTTTTTTAAATTTGAAAAAAAATATCAAAGCGAAATTTTGAAAAATTGTTCATTTGAAATTATTTTTAAAAACCACATAATTATGAATCACAGAGATATTCATACTGATTTTTCATTGTC
Source organism: Balanococcus diminutus (assembly GCA_959613365.1). Taxonomy (NCBI): domain Eukaryota; kingdom Metazoa; phylum Arthropoda; class Insecta; order Hemiptera; family Pseudococcidae; genus Balanococcus; species Balanococcus diminutus. The sequence goes on from OY390715.1 coordinate 47,168,032, forward strand.
AATTCGAAAGTTATTGGGCCCAGATTTTTTTTTTAAAGGTATGATTCTAATGTTTGTTGTGTTGGTTGATTGGTTGTTGAATTTTTTATTAGTCCAATACTAAGTACACAGATACTTGATATTCAAAATTGGAGGGGAGGGAAAGGGTCTTATCGGAATTTTTATAATAAAATTTTTTTAGAATTTCAATCTACAACTTGTTTGAAATTTTTTTCAAATTTGATTCCTCCTTTCCTTCTGATTTCGCAAATTACTGTTATAAATGTCAAATAAGAGAGGAGAGAGGTGTTTACTTAAAAAACTGTTCAAACAAAAGGTGTGCTGAACTGAAATTTTGCAGTTTTCATTTTCCAATGATGTGCAATTGTGCACTGATAATTTTAAGCTCAAATGATCAACAGGTACGAATGAGACATAAACATTGTAAAATTACCTCAAGATGACACATGAAAGAGGTGTAATTCTTTGAGATAAGCAAAAAAAGGTATTTGATGAATTTGCCTATCTTTGAAAATGAAGGAGCTACGGAGCTTTGAAAATTGAAAAACCTGTTTTTTCAAGTTTAAAGCTCTCTTGCACCTTCATTTTCAAAGATAGGCAAAATAGAACAAAAAAGTTATTTTTTTTATTACTAGGTATATTCATTGGCCCAAACAGAAATTATTTTTTCTCAATTTAATTTTCCTTTGCACCTTGAATTTTCAAGATAGGCAACATGTTTATATAATATTTTTTGTTCTTTATGGGTTGCCTATTAACCCGGTGGAAGGAACTCAGTCAGCTATGAAACATCCTGTATATTCAACATTTTATACTTTTCAAGATTACATTTATGTTGTTCAGAAAATTTTTCAGAGTGTCTACTTAATTGTGACACACATTGGTAACACTTCCAAAGCAAAACAATGTATCAATGTAGAAAATTAATTTAAAAAATGTAACGAAGGGTGTCACAATTAAACAGACACGTGGTACATTGTTTGCTTGGCGGTAGTGTGATAACAGATTATTTTTTCAGATTTATTTTTCAATAAGATTACCTACATTTTTCAATCTTTTTTTTTAAATTAATTTTTTTTAAGCTTGGCGGGTTTTTGCTTTTTAAAAGTATTTGATAAGATTTTTTATTTACGAAAATTATTTTAGCATATCGATTTACGCTATATCATCGAATTATATCATCACCTGCGGGAATAAGTATCCGCGTGATAATTAAAAATAAACGAGATAAAATAAACACAATATTTCTCTGCCAAATTTACTCGTCTGGCTCGGGTCATTTGCTTCATTGCCAACCTACGAGTTTGCATTAAACCACAAACATCGATGACAATAAACCATCTACAACTTGCTAGTTTTTATTCCGTGTTGAAATATGCACATGTATTGATGGTGGATTAGTGGGCTTATATATTGCATAGTGAGATTTTCTGTGTTTAGTGTTGTAATATAGATACGTTTCAAATTTTTCACGATAACTATTATTATATTTTTTGAAAAATTTTGATCGTAATTTTCTCCAGCGAAAAATACCCTAAAACTTATAATTAATTTAAAATTCATTTATTTCAAAAGTTTGTAGTATGCTTAGGTCTTAATGCCAAACATAATAATGGAAAGAGATATACAATCAACATTTATCGATTTTCCTCCTGCGTAGGCCTCTTGCAAAAAATGAATCTACAGACATGGTGGGGCAAGTTGCTCCCCGAGTTTGAAATAATCATTTTGATGGGAAAACTGTGTTTGATTTTTACAGTTTTTCCATTGCTACACCTTATTTGTGTTTTACTTTATTATTTTTGTAAATGAAATTGATAGCTATTCTACTCGATGAATAATTAAGTCATCAAAATTTCAAAGGATTTTTGACATTTTTATTCTCTTCTTATTTTTAGATTAGACCGAAAGCAATGCACAATCATCTAAAGGCCTTACGTACTATAAATATAAAATAATTCGTTACAAAAAATAAAAATTTCTCGCTGCGGGTTCAGTTGCCAATTTATAGCGGTACTTCGTGCTTCCGACTGTTCAAAAATCATAGGCACTCGACCAGGGTTTTTATAACACGCAGTGTATCTTTTGTGAAGCATACGCGACCATTTCATTTATTTAATCCCCATAATAAATCAATAGAAGAAGAACGGAAGCAGTTCAGAATACATATCTTTGGAAAAACAACTCAAATTATTTATAAAATACTTATCCGCATCCGCAAAGCTATAGGTAGGTACGTATCCAGACTTGCTCCTGGTGCATATTAATAAATATAATAATATCGCAAATTTTGCATAAAAATTGTCAATTTCGACGCAGTTCGACGGGAGAAAAGGTTTCAGACGTGCCACCACGTTTCGTTTCTGCGAACAAAACAGTGGAAAAATGATGATATTTCGAATTAATTCCAAACTAAATGGACACAAAAGCGTGGAAACCACGTACGGCTGAACTTTCGTAAAAAGAAATAACATTTAGAAGGTTTCAAAAAATCAAAAGACGACCGATTTAAAATAACAATAATGGAGAAAGCCAGAAATCTTAATTTTTTTTTTCATTTTTAATCAAATTGTAGGCGTATTATTTCGATGTTGGAAAATAAATTCTTGAGGTTAAACCATCCGTTCGCGTCCTATTTCGATTGAAAAATTCAAATAAGTATAGAAAATAAATCGATGACTTTTTAAATTCAACGCAAACTTGTTTGATCAGGAAAAAAGTGGATGAGTTTGTAAGAGGTAGGTACTCTCTTTTCACTGATAGGTATTTTCAGGCCTATTTGGGTCAAATTTTTACGAAATTATTCCGAACTTTCATCGCGAGTACAATACCAACCTATTGTAAATCGCATCAAAGGAAAGGTTATTATTTTAAATTTGATAAATCACGCCAACAATAAAACTTTTTGTCCTGTATGAGTTTTTCCTCAAAGAGGCTACCGCTCGGATATTTCTCAATTCAAGGTTACGCAGGGTGCCATTAATCTTCAAATACCTACCTAACTACTTTCGTTTTAAAATAAATTCATTTATTCTTGTAAAGTGCGTTTACTGGACTACGTTCGGCGTTCGGTAATTTATTTTTCAAAACAGAAGACACTAGAAAAAAAATGATTAAAATGACGCCCGGAGCGAGTATTTCAAACGGATAGATACGTATTGCTGAAAAATTCGCCTAGTATAGCCTACCTAATTACAATACTTACTTCTGCGAAGTTCTTTTTTCAAGATGAAACTTTTCATAATTAATTCCTTAAAACGAATTCCTTCGGGTCTTTTTTCATCTTTTTTTTTAACGTGTTCAATGTTCAAATCCAAAAAGATGGGTTTTTAAAAATTCTAATAACCAAGATTTTAATTTTCTATTAAATCCAAGATTAAAATATGCGTGTGCGTATAAGCAAAGTCTTCAGCCGATTCGCAACACCCGTTCTAATGTTGGTATTATAATGGAATCGCAGTGCTAAAAGTTATTATCGCGACAAAGCGTCAGCTGAAAATTATTCCACAAAGTGAAACGATGTATTTCAGTTAACTTGGTCCATGCAAATGAATACGAAAAAACCTTTACGACGCGGCGATATGGAAGTGTGGGACCCATGTCATTTATTTTATTTTCGTATTTGTAACCGACAAATGATGTGAAAGTGAAAATGAAATATTTCTATGCAAATAACGACGAGCAAATTTTAATAACACGATTTGCCTTACATATTATATTCCCTTTGGGCTTCGGTTACCATCCTATCATCATCATTTTAATAATCTGGCTGAAAATTGATGTCTTTTATTTGAAGATACTTTGCACATTGCTTTACGTAAAAAAAATCATGGTGTCGAGATAATTTTTCAAAGAGTGGGAGAGGGTTAAATGAATCTTACAATCGAACGTACACGTCGAAATTGAATGATTAACAAAAAAATTTTAACCATAGCTAGGGAACATTTTTGTGTTGAAAATTGTTTCGAGCAAAATGTAGGAAAATTATGTTTCAACGAAATTTTCAAAAATCATTTGCTCTAACAAAATTTTGAAAAACTCTCTGCTCAAACAAGTTCTACTTACTAAAAATTTACAAAATGGTGTTTAAACAGTCTGTTTTTGAAACAGATGTAAAAACCATTTCGAAAATTTTTTTTATAAAATTTTCGGTTTCAAATCAAATTTTGTAAAATTTTTCTTTTGATAAAATTTTTTAAAATTACATTTTTAAACAAAGTATAAAAAGGTTTTGAAAAAAAATATCTTAAAAAGTTGTGTTTTAATTCATAGAATTACTTGAAACAATTTACTTTTTAAACTAGTTTTTAGGATTTTTTTAAAACCAAATTTTGATAAAATAACTGAAAATTGCACAATTTGTTTGAGCTGTACGACACTTTTTCAAAAGTTGCAATTTAGCAGCTGTATGTTAAAACAGGTCCAGTAAAATGTATATGTACTTGTGACCCGATGAATACATTTTTTTATTTTCACCTTCAACTTTGTTAAAATTTTATTTATCACGATATTTAAAAAATCCCAAATGAATTAAATTTTAAAATTTTGATTTTCAACTATATTTTTTTCATAATGTCTAATTAAAATATCTGCCTCTACTATAGTTCATAAGGTATGGTAAGGTACCAATTGTGGGACACTTTTTTTGTATTTGATTTTTGAGGGTGAGGGGAGGATCGGAAACGATACTTTGTGATCTCATCATAAAGTTTGAACTTTTGGCAACCTCATTCCAGCCATGGTTTTTCCCCATAGAGTCGCGCATGCGCACAAAGGAATTTTTCCCGTCAAAAGTTTTTGTTCTGAACCAAAAAAAAAAAAAAAATGCTAACTTTATTCCTTCCAGAAATACACCTAGATAATATTTGAAACTTTTTCAAAAACAGTTGTCAATTTTGTCCCACAATGGGTTTGTCCCATAATTGGTTCAATTATTTAAGAAACGTTTTTAAAAAAAAATCAAAATATTGATTTAACTATGGACAATGAAAAATTGATTTTTTTCAAATAAGTATTGTATGAAATAAATCAACTCACTTTTTATGATTCAGTATATTTTTAAAAACGAAGCAATTGTTGGACAAACCAATTGTGGGGCAAACCAACAAAATTTTGACACTCAATATAGTAAGGTATATATACTGTCCCAAAATTGGTACTTAATCTTATTTGATTTTTTATCAGGGAGTTTGAAGTTTTGCCCGCAATTCCGGTTTATCCTTTCTGTTTCAAAAACCCATAAAGACCACCTTGCTACGTATTACATTATCTACCTACTATATTTTATCAGCAACATAATCGATTTTAAAATCCATGTAGCAAATCCGAAACAATAAAAAAGTACATTTTCAGATGTTCAGCACCTTACGAGATATGAATATTCAATACACATAACACTACTCCTTAACTTTCATGGCCTCAATTTTACAATGAAATATCAAACACGTTTCCCGAAACGTACCATTGGTGTGTTTGATGCTGTTCCTCTGAACTGGCGCTAGCTTATTGTACCGTAATAATAAAAAATGCGCCGAAGTGTTATTCCAACTTTCCAACGAATTCAACCTTTCTGTTATTAGATCAATTTTTATTACATTTATTGGCAAATAGTAGATAGGTTTTCATTTTTTATCGAATAAGAAAAATAAATCAACGAGTACGTTTTCCACGATGGATTTTTGTTCGTTTATTTAGGTAGGTACATTTGATGTTTTTTTTTCACCTCTCAAAATTTCTCAAAGTTATTTTTATTCGTCAAGATTCGGCGATTGTAAAACGCATATTATGGTTTCTAAATTTATCAAAAATAGGCGATTTCTCGCCATACGTATGGTTAAAAAAAAATAATACCGGACAAAATAAGGCCTATTCTATTACGATTTTAGGCCTATAATTTTTAGTTAGGCTGCAAACACGTAGGTAATAAGGTAATACCTATCTATGAGTTTTACTGAAATTTTTAATGCTCTTTTTTGGCGTATACTTTTCCTTTATACATGCTTTTTGTTTACGATCTCGTTAAACTTTATACTACATTTAAAAAGGACATTTATTATTATTTTTCATCCGTACAAATTCAGTGTCTACCAAAATTTCGCAGTTCTAATTGGCATTTGCGATATAGTTATTTACAATTCGGTGATTTTTCATTCAAAACAGAAATAATATATGATTTTGATCACATCTAAATTTATTTTAATGCGTAAAATTTGTTTATCATTAAAAGTAAAAATTATAATTTTTCAAATAATGTGCCGAGCTTATTTTATAAACTCTTGGCTCGAAATGGACGTAATTGATTGGAAGCTGGTGAAACTCCCATCTATATAAGTTTACGCTATTTTGATATTATTGATAGTGTCGGTAGTAAAATATATCTACTTTTATGAAACTATATACCATCGCTACCCAGCTTTAACGTGAAATTTCCATCAGTTTGGAATGTTTCGAGTAAAGTATTTTGAACATTTTCGCGAAATTCTCTCGCACAGTAGATACAATTTCACATCGACCTATCTTCATTTGATCTTCAGTATTCTACAAAAGGTATCCAACTATTAATATAAAAGATAAATTAAGTAGATACTGATTTAAAAAAAAAAAACCTCTGTGGAAATTTTAAACAGAATAATTTTCATCCATTTCAAAATAGTACTGCAAAGGTCAGGTTTAGTTTGAAAAATTTTTCATCGACCGTTCGATATTCCTACGTAACAATAGTCTACGTTTATATATTATACGAGTACACTGAAACGAATCTGCTGTACTTTAAAATTTACATCCAATTCCATCCAAAGTCAATTTTATTGCCAACCCATATTTGTATTCGGTATTTAAATTAATATTTGTTTTATTCAGAAACTTCACTCTCTGTTTAAACAACTTGCGAAATTTCAGTTCACGTAATTTGAGTTATGAAAGTACTGCAGTGGATTTCCTCCCTTGGTTCAGAAGATCACGTAAACAACTTGAAAATACGCAATTTCGTAAAATATTCTTCAACCCAAGGTTCCCAACTGCACTTCAACTAAGTAAATGTTGTATCGCGACGTCTCATACACATCCAGAAAATACACAAATGTAATCTTCAACGCGAGCGTGACATGAAAAAGCTATAAACATTAAACAAGTGTGATTAAAAGGGTGAAAAAATTAGCAGAAATTTCGAAGTCATTTAAACTTTCGTTTTCAAGTCGGTGACAACACACACCAACGCGAATTTTATAATTACCTACGATGATTTAGTCTTGAGTGTCGTACCATGGAACAAAATTTCTTTTTTTGTCTCTAGCTCCCGAACCGTAAAACTTGCATCAATTTTGAATATCCCATTAGAAAGAGTAGGCAAAACTTGAGGTTGGGCCAAAATTTCAGGTTTTTTGAAAAAAGTTAAGACGGGTAAATTAATTTTTCAAATTTTTTGGAAATTTTGTTCCATGGTACAATTCTTTATGTACCATGAAACAAGGGGGTATGTGGCTGAAATAAATGTTAAGAAGGTCTTCTATGCACTGCTAGCTCACAAATATACCTACTCTTTAAAAATTTTGAGATAAATAAATCGTAATCAAAATTTAAGTACTGTTCCATGGTACACGATGTAAACATCGTCCAAGGTACATTATCCGATTTAAATTTGGCAAAAAAAATTTCAATGAAAAAATTCACAATTTTTGAGTAAAATATTACTTCTTATCTACCCTTGAACCTTTAAATTGGTAGAATCATTCAAATAATCATGATCATAATTGAAAATATGCTGTTCCATGGTACAAGATGCAAACCTGTTCCAAGGAACATTATCTGGTCAAATTTGACAAAAAAAATTATGTAAAAAAAAGTATATGATTTTCGAGTGAAATAAGACTTGGTCCATACTTTTGAATCTTCCTTCGTCACATAAACTCGATCACATTTTTTATTTCATCAATTTTAATCGAAAAAATGACTTTGTAAAAATCACAAATAATTTACTTTTGGTGTTCCATGGAACAAGATGTGCAATATTGGATGAAAGGGAAAAGTTGATGAGTTGTGGACCAGTTTGTACATAGGTAAGGTGATTCATAGCAAGTAGTTATGATAAAAATTCTTTTTAGAGCGTTAGATGAGAAATGGTGACTTTTGTTCCAAGGAACAAGCGGCTCAAGGTACGACACTCTCCCCTACATATAAGTGAACCCACATCTTAAAAATACCTGAATTCAATTATTTGGCTTTGAAGAAAATGTTTAATGTTCCCTTCGAGAAATTATGAGCTTTTTGATTGAATTAAAATTAGTCGAGTCGTCGTCAAATTTATTTTATTTTATTTTTATTCAAAAACGTGGAATATAATGGACGAACAAAGAAGGGGAATAGTGGAAAAAATTAATATGTAGAAGAAGAGGAGGAAACAAAGGTTTCTATTGAAGAAAAAAAGTTGAAATTATTTCCAGCCCGTTGGCAAATTAATTTTCATATACCTACATGAAAACCGCACTATGATGTCCCTGTAGAGCGAGGAGTTGAGAAAACATAATACATAGACGCAGTATGTGTTGCATAATCACTTTGTGCCAGGTTCTACTCTCACGCTGGCACATCCTGAATGTATAAAAGGAACCCGAAAGATTTGCGTTGGTATTTATTCACTTCGGATTCGAAAATTTACGCACACTCTTGGGGTAACTTGCAACTTTGCAAAGTCCTTGATGAGGATAAATCACCATGGAATTAGTTTTTTGTTAGAAATTGACACTTCGAAAGTAGGTACGCGTTATCCGATGCTAGACGGATATTTTCAACAATACATTTCACGGAATTTTATACCTACCATCTTCGAAGCACAATTACATTTCAACGCAGATAATGCGCGAAGAAAGTTAAAAGCGGCTAAAAAAATCACAGAAACCTACCTACATAGGGATAAAAAATGAGCCATCCAATTTTCATGTTTTTATTTCAAAAAGGATTTGGGTACGTACTTTTTCAATCAAAAATTTTCCCTACAAATTGATATCATGATTATTCCATTATAAGCCATCCCTAACAAAATATAACCTTAAGAACACGTGTATGCATATAGTATAGATGTAGATTTATAAAATAGGTATACGAAGGTTTTAAAATCCGCTTATTATAACTACCTACTATGGTAGGTACCTACAAACCTATACATAATATAACATAAAACAAAAAAAAAAAAAAAAATATATATATATATATATATATACGTACATATAAACAGACATTGACAAAAATGGTCAAAATGGACTTCTGGAGTCATGAAATGGATTTTGTACTTACTCCCCCCCTCAACTCCCACATCATGATACAGCGTAATAGCCTTGGTTTTTTTTTGACAAATTGAGAAAAAATAAGGCTAACAAAAAAGATATGCTGCGTTTCAGTAACAACGGGATTCATGATTAAAAACGAGCACGGTTGTTGACTTGTTTCGTCGTTTCAGTTTATACCGCATTACCGCGATATTTTTCATTTCGAAAATACACTCCGGGAAGGTGCGTGTGCGTGAAATACGTTGGCGTAATTTTATTAACGAAGAATTTGTCATTTTTTCATTCAAATAAATGTATTATAAATAACCCTTAAGTAGGTACTTAAATTATTCGATAAAAATAGAACGTGTTGTTGGGCTATTTGATTTGTTAATAATCCTTCATCATCAAGTCTGGTACCTACATATGTACGATTGCATATTCACGTGTGGTTATTTTAGATTTCTATTTGAAAGTTGTTGTGTTTTTTTTTTCATTAATTCTTCACGAGGGTTTAAAAACACTTGTGTGATTAAGGACCTTGATGGTGACATTTCAGTCTTTATGACGGATTTTGAACACCTTTTGACGATTGTATCTACGTCATGTATCGAGCTGAAAATCTTACAATTTTTTTGAAACGAAACTGTGCAATGGAGGCTTTCCCCGCAAAAATGATTAGTTTTTTTTTTTTTTCAAAAACGCGTTCGAAGTTTTAAAAGTTCTTCACCCCTCCCCCCAATTAAGTAGGGCCCCCTTCTTTTTATAAGAACTAGTTTTCACAGAGATGGATTTACGTTACGGCCACTTATTTGAGCTCAAATTTAAATTAACTTTTTTCATAGAGGCACCCCCTCCCCCCAAAAAAATGAAGAGGAAATTTTTAAAACTTGAAATGTTTTTTATTTCAAATTTGAAAAAAATTCAAATAATTTTTTTCAAATTGAAGAATTGAGTATTTTGGAACCAAAATTTTAAATATTTTTTGACTCTTCCACTGGAAATAATTTTTGTAAGAAATATTTTCCAAGTCTTAGAATTTCTGAAAAAATTGGTGAAGGTTGTTTTTTTTCTTCAAGGTTACATATGCCTATTCAAACTTGAAGTGTTTTCTAAAAAAATGATTTCTCAAAAAAATTGAAAACTTGTTTTTAAAAAGAACTTTTTTTGTTAAAAAATTGTTGAAACCAAAATTTTAACGATATTTTTGACACTTTGACTGAAAATAAATTTTAAAAGAAGTGATTTGCCTTAAAATCACGAAAAATCTACTTTTCTTCAGAAAATTTTGATTTTCGTAATATTATTTTGACACTTGAATTAAATTTAGATTTTTATCAAATACATTATACAAACATGTTGGATTTTTTAAAAAAGTGTAGATGTATATATACCTAAAATAAAACACTCCTCAAAAAATATTTCAGAGTTCTTTTTGAAATTCTTAAAATTAAGAATAATTAGTTTTTCATCAAAATTTGCCGCCCTGTGCAATTTGCCGAATCATCCTATAGCCCCTAAGATCCTCGGCAAATACATTAACAAGCTTGTCAAGCCAAGTTTCTGAGCACACAGGAAAGTGGCGGCACCGACATTCTCATTCATGTATTTTTTCTACATTGTTCCATTACAATTTTGAAACTTAATTGATCGCTCTTTGGTGTATTTTGACGTCTGGGCCTTCATTTTAAACTAATACGTCTTAATGTAATGATTGATCAATGTACAATTGTACAAATAGTCAAACACAATAATAAAAAAAATACTTATTGAATAAATTTCCAAACGTATTTTTCATTTTGCCATTCATGCGAAGTTTCACTTCCATCTTGGTACTCTCACAAATCCACTATAAGTATTTAGAAAAATATATCGAGTGAATTGAACGGCTGTAATAATGAAAGTAACTACAACACATATTTTCCCCGACATTTTATCAATCGTCAGTAAGTACAATATAAATCATACAGTAGCTGATGAAAATTGAAAACATTTTTTTCATCTTTCCATTTCATAATTTCCTCGTTCAATGGAGATGAAAATTGGCTTGCTTTCGCAAAGTGTGCCTACCAAAAAAATCTTTTGAAAAAGGTTATTAGGTACGTATTTGTAAAACTTTCAACTTTCAAGTCAGTCTTGCTTTAAAAAAAAAAAAAAAACGAAATATTTATTTACTCGCGAATGTGCCTTTTGAAGATTCACTATCTATTTGGCAAACATACGTCAAAAGTGAAAAGAAATTGTTTACCTTTATAATTTGTCAAAAGATCAGCTCGTTTCATACCAAAATAGTCATATTTTCAAAAAAAAAAAAAAAGTTGGGCCTAATGATTAATTGGTACCTAATACACGCCAATATGAGGGGAGGGGGTCGTTTTAAGCGGTAAATTGGATTTTAATCAAGTGGAGTTTGATGAAACCGTCTACGTCGGTTGATTAAAAAGTGCATGCACGCGTTGGAATGGAATTGAAAAATTAATATTAAAAAAAAATTGTCATTCTTTGAACTGTCATGATAAGCTAAATTAAATTCCAAAAATCTAGTTAAGATCTATTCCAATATGATGAAACACTAAAAAGAAATAAAATAATAAGCGATGACGCATTTTAAAAGCTACTACTATTAAACGTTCGGTAATTAGAATAAAATGAGATAAAAAAGTGAGAAATAATTTCTGTAATTAACGAACTTTGATTCATTGTGCTTCATTCGAAGCTGTGAGCATTAATCCTAATTATACTGATAAAAAGCGCAACGAACGACGAAAAACGAGCCACCGTAGGAGAAATTTGTTTCACAGCGACGAAAATATTACGCTCGGGAGATGAAGATGAAGCAGCGTTTCCATTGAGCTTTCTTCTATGCAAAAAAAATTACCTTCTTTCTGTTTTGCACGCATTGAAAAATATTATCCCCTTATTAATGGAATTTTATTTTCAAACAGCGAACTTGTTTAGCGTTATTTGGCGGTATTATTTTATGACCTCGCGGAGTCTTCTACAATTCATTCATAAAACTAAAATGTTATATTTTTTCGTAGTAGAACGTAAAGATTTGAGAACTTTTGGGTCATATTGTACTACCGTGGTCTCGTGCGGTTTACTACCATGTTGGTAAAGACTTTGAAAACTAAAAAACAATTATTTTGATGAAAACGAACACGTGGATGATCAATAAAGCAAAATGGTGTAAAAAAAATTGGAAAAATTATAAAGATAGAAAACAAGGTAATAATTGCGATTTAGGCTTTTTATTTTTGCAATTTTTTCACACCTGAGTGTAAATGGTTTCTTTTTTCTGAATTCTGAGACATTTCTTGATGTAAGTAATTTATACAAGGTGTCCCGGTTCAGAGTAACCAGCCTGAATTTCAAAATAAAGTAGCTATAATGCTTTGAGAATTTGTATTTTGCCAAGCAAAATTGGTTGGCAACACTGTTCAAAAAAATCGATCCGGTAGTGAGAAGCACTTTGAAAAAGTAAAAATGTTCTACGACTAAGTACATTCAGTTGTCTATTTCTGAAATTGAAGGAGTTGTAGTCTCAAGAAATTTCAGTCAAAAATATTGCCTACCTCAATTTATCACGGTGCGTGCACTGATGAGACATGAAAATTTCAAAATTCCATCAGGTCAATACATGACACATGTGTAACTTTTTGAGCAAAACAAAAAAGTCATGTGAAAAATTTGCCTATCTTTGAAAGTGAATGCGCTACGGAGCCTCGAACTTCAAAAATACCGATTTTCGAAGCTTTGTAGCCCCTTCATTTTCAAAGATAGACAAATTTTTTACACAACTTTTTTCCTATCAAAAAGTTACACCTGTTTCATTTATTGTCTTGACGATATTTTGAAATTTTTGTATACTATTGCCCCTTCAAAATCAAGATAAGCATTTGAGGTAGATACGAAGTTTTTGTTACTGGCAGTCAGTTATATTCAAATCTCAAGTCTGGTTACTCTGAACCGGGACACCCTGTAAATCCATCTATTGCAAAGTGAATTTCAAGCTGAATTTTAAATCACGTGGTAGATATTGTTACTAGGTTAACATGTCAGCAATTTTGTGTGTTGTGGTCACGCTTCCCATCCCATAGTACATGAGTCCTCTGTTTCATTTTACCAGGTGTTTCAATCGCGGTTATTGCCTTCCGTGGCAGTGATGCAATCCAAACAACGCCACGAACCATTAATTTGTCGACTGCGACTCTTGAGATTTGAAGGGGTCATAATTATTTAATCAGTGTATGGTATGAGTTTTCTTCGGTACCTACAAGCATATGATTTATTTTGTAGATGCTTGATAGCAATGAAAATCTTTATGGGAGATGCATTCAACTAGTTTCAAAACTGAGTACAACGATAATGAGACATCTACTTGATTTTTTTTTATTCATCTAAATAAGGGAAAACCCTCTGAAAATTTTCATTCGACAAAAATTCAATTTATCAATACATATCGATTCAACTTGATCGTGGCTCTGTGGCACTGAGAAATCCAATAAAGTAATATCGTATTTTTTGGCATATACAATAAGTTCGAATACGCATCAAATTTCACATTTCGTCTTAAATATCACAAGAATTAAATTTACTACGACAAAAAAAAAAAAAAAAAAAAACTAGCCTTAGCTAAAACGTTTCATTTTGTTATCATTTGAAAAGCCCTTTTTGCAAAACTTTAAAACAAACCGAACCGTTTTAGCCTGCGATTTTTTTTTGGCGCTGTCGGTTTTACCCTGCGATCCATTCACGTCGACACCTACGTAATAAAACTGCGCGTCAGCTCAGAAATTTTCAGACTATAACTGCCGCATCACGTTTCCTCTCTAACACCTAGAACACCTACGCGAGTAAGACAAAATCATGGAAAGCTTTCGTTGTTCAAAATTCCCGCCCTTTTGAAAAGTTCTTATTGGATTATGTGTACCTATGTATATTCTCTGCAGCGTTTTTTTCCCTTTCTGTTTTAGTTCATTTAATCGCATCTATTTTGGTGCATGGCGCTAAACTTTTATAAATAATTTCACACTCTTTCATCTGTCACTTTTTATCGTTGAGGAGGGGGGGGGGGGGATTCCTTGACAAATATGTCCATAAATTGTTTCCCCAAACCTATCGATAAAACTGGATAATCTATTAAACTGAAGCTGAAGCGACAAAACGCGAATAATGCGATTAGTCTTTCGCAGGACTAAATTGACAGCCATGTTACTCCTCACTGGAATTAGTGACACGAGTAAATATTTTTCTAACATGAAAGTGGTTTATTTATAACTGGATTACGTACGTAAAGTCTTTTTTTTTTTTTAGCTATTGCATGTGCTATAGGTAATGTCTAGTATGGTTTTGGTTAAACGAATGATAAGGAAAAAGCTTTTAAAGTTACAAATTGAGTTGCACTTTAAGCGTACCTATTTCATTAGTTTATCACGTATCACTACCGTTTAGCTTTCAATTTTAGTAATTTCTCCGAGCACAAGCAGTCACGCAAAATAGCTCAATCTGCCGGGGGAAGATGGTATGGGTAATCGAGAACAGGGAAATTTAATTTCAGCCCGGTAACGAGAAAATGTAAACGTTTATTGCGGTAAAATATGCGATGAAAATGTCTGTATGGCTTACTTATCGATGTAATGGAATTTTTTTTTGAATTGAATTTACAATAATAAAATAATTGATTCGATCATAAGATCGAGAATTTTAGGGACTATTTTTTTCCTACTTACTAGGTATTTAAGAGTCTGAACTTTTTAAAAATTGTGAAAGGGAATTTTGAATCATTTCGTAGGTACTTAGGTATTCTTAAATTTAACTGCTGAATTGAGAAAAAAAACCTAGAAACGGGTTATTTCAAAAATTCTTAAAAGTAAAACTTTTATAGCCATGATATACGCCTTGAGGTGGAAGTACCTTAGATCCTGCGTGAAAACAAAAATTTGTTTCACCTGTTCAAAATTGAGGTGGTGGCAACTGCGACAAAGAAGATCTTGGTTTAGTACTTCGGTGGTAACCAAACACAAACACAGTCTCTCATACAGAGTTGGACAGTCCAGATCCTAAAATTTGAAAACTAGATCTAAAGATCCAAAGATCTGAAATTTTGGATCTGATCTAGATCAAATTCTTTAATTTTAGAGAGGATCTAATTTGTTTAAAGAAAAATTTTGTGAAAAGATCCAAGAATTTTTTTAAAGCAAACTATTTTTTAAACACTTCTTTTTTAAATTTATTTTTTTGGGAAGATTGCACCTAAACATGAAAAAAATCTTTGAAAAAAGAAATCAATGAAAAATTTTTTGGGTTAAATTTAGAAAAAAAAGTAAAGAATAAAAATTGTTTGAGAAAAAAAATCCCTGAAAAAAGTCGCACCTCCTCACTACCTCACTAAAAGTACTGCTCCATCGTGCTGGAATTAAACTCACGTGCCTGTTACGCCGTTTTGCATATTTTAGTGTGAAAGCCGTGTTTTTGCATAATTACCAACGTTTAGGTTTTTTGAACATATTTTACAGTTTAGTATTTTTTTTTAGCAGTATTTACATAGCATGTTTCTGGAATCATGTGTTTTGAATTAAAAATGCACATGTATAGTTAAATCCATGAGGGAAGAAAATTTTCACAGTCAAGTTTTTAAATGAATTTCTCTACTGAATTTGACGCCGTGCTGCAACAGTAGTGAAATGTTGACACGAACAAGAGAAATGCAAACAACCAGGTACACACTTTTAAGACCCGAGTTTACAAACTGACTTTATAAATTATAATTTGATTACATTTGAGTAAGATTTATCAAAATGTATGACTTGTCTTAGCTGAAAATCACACAGCCGCGCTGAAGTTGTGTGCCTAGTCGCATTTGTCTTGTTTTAAAATTCAACGTGACAAAAAGGATCTCGTTTTCATTTCGAACAGTCTAAGTTTTAAAAAAGGATTCGGTAAATCGGTAATCTCATTGAAAAACATCGCTTTTTGAAGTCTTCAACTAGACCTAAATTAGGATTATAACTGATTAAAAACCTTCGTTAACAAATTGATTAAATTATGCAGCAAAGGATTAAAGCTACACGAATATCTCATAATTCGTTATTTAACTAAACTCCGCGTTAACGTAGTGTTAATGCTAAGCAATGTTTAGTTTAATCAATGTAAAAGGATTAAAATTTTGTTTCCAAGCTTTTACTCGGTATGTGGTTGCTTTAATCCCTTCATAAATACTTTTATCAATATAAATTGACGCTTATTTTTCATAAACTTCAGAGCTTCAAAATTCAAACGGCAGATTCGTTTAAAAAGCAACAGAAGTTTTTACGGTGAAAAAAAGTCTGGTGATCTAGTTTTAAAATAAACGGACGTATGTATTAACGTTGAGGGGATAGGGCTACTCTTAATATTAAATTGTAAGCTGATTTTTATGCGAGAATTTTGCGATTGTTATACTCAAAATGTCATTTTTCTTTAGAGAAGAGGATTGAGGTTGAAGACTCTTTAGGGTTTTCTGAGTTTTATGACCTTTAAAATTAAAATAAGGATAACTTTGAATGAGTTTTCTTAAAAGTAGAACCCATATGTCTATACAGGATGTACCGGATTGAGAGTAAAGCCTTCCAACCAGTAACTAGGCAACTTATGTTGAGTGGATGTAAGTATGTTTGCCTAACCTCCGGACTGCAGGGGCTGAGTTATGCACATCGAAAACTCAGTCTACCCGATCTGCAAAATTGAAACGGATTTGAAACGATATGAAAATCCTGCGTTTTTAAACAGTTTTAAAACCATTTCATGAAACCATATTTGTGAAAACATTGAAACGGTTTTTAAACTGTCAAAAATCAATTTTGAAATGATTTCAATACCATTTCAAAATCATTATAAAACAGTTTCAAAACCATTTCAAAAGCATTTAAAAATTTGAGAAAATTCCCTCTTCCCTGACAAAAAACCTCTAATCAATCTTGGCAGATTTTGTAGTTGGAATTGTGGTTGATTTGGGAAAAATTATAAAATTTTATTCAAAATTCCAAAAACAGGGAGTTCAAGACGACACATCAACATGATGGTCATCATCACTCCCGCAACTCCACAATTATGTTGAGCCAACTTCGAACTCTTTCCCAAGCTCTATTTGTACTAATTTATAACACACTTCATCTGCGAGTATAGTTTTCAACATTTTGAAATATTTTTGAAACCGTTTAGAAACGGAATTGATTCGAACTTTTGAAAACCATTTCAATACGAGCTAAAAGTTGTTTTGAAACAGTTTCAAAAAAATACTGTTTCAAAATAGTTTCAAAATGGTTTTTGAAATTGTTTCTGATACATTTCAAATTCATTTCAAAACTGTTTCTCAAAAACGAATAAGAAATTGTTTCAAAATAGTTTCAAAACGATTTTTGAAATTGTTTCTATTACTTTTCAAATACATTTAAAAACAGTTTCTCAAAAACGATCAAAACATATAACTTTTGAAACTGAAACTAATTTGCAACCAAAAAGAAATAGTTTTAAAACCCTTTCTTTGCTCGGGTACATCATTCATCCTCTCTCCTGTTTCAAATTCACCTCTAAATTCGCCACATTTTTATTCATTTTCTTTTCGTTCGTAAGAACCCGTCATGAGGGTTTTTTAGATGCGAGGATTCTTTTAATTTTTGAGTATTTTTTTTTTCAAATGTAATTTTCTTGCTAGTGATAAATTTACGAAAATTTCCCATCTAAAACCCTTATGAATATCATGTGAGATACTTTGTGAAACACATGTGGTGTTATTCATTAAATATTGACGGATATTCCCACAAAATATAGGAGTGGGTACGAGTGAGAAAAGGCGCCTGAGCTTTTTCAAAGGGTATCCAGTTTACGCTGTTACTCGCAGTATTTTTCCTTTGAGGTCATAGCGGTACTTTATTCCTGATTATAATAGAAAGTTTATTGTTAGGTGGTGTATTTTATTTTCTACAGTTTCTACTAAATATATATACTTAGGTGAGTGCGTTTTCTGTTGAGGTTTTAAACACGAGATGAGAGTTTGGAAAATGGAAAACACAGTTTCCTTCACAACATAAATCAAATAGGAAAACGTCTCGTTTGTAGAACGGACGCGGAATAAATCGCCGAATAAGGTTCTTAAATAACACACGGCTAACCTGAATAGGGATAAATCTATACAATTACGATGACAAAATCTTTTTAAAAAAACCTTTTGACATTTTTAACCAGTCAACGAATAACTTCATTTTCGAAGCAGACAGATAAACTATACACATTTATATAATGTGCCTTTGTGTGATATACGGTTTCCGCTGAATGAAAATGGGTGGCGGGCAAATTCTTTTTAAAAGATTCAACAATGTTGGTGCCTTAGAAAAAATGATTCATGTTTGTCATTTACTTCACACAAATGTATCAAACCTAGTGTACATAAATTAAATAATTTTGATAAAATCGCAATAGTTATTCATCCGAGCATATTACGATACTCGACAAGGTATTAATATGTAAATGTAATTTGGTTGTTTTGTCTAATATTAAATGCATAGATAGATACGAGGAATAATGCATTGAGCTATATAAATTACGAAATGACCCATCGTTTCAGCGGATTTTCCACATCATTGATTGTATTTGGGATACCGAGCTTTGGGTCGAAACATAGGTAGCTTTGGAATCGTTGATATAAAATATCAAATTTTGATTAAATGGCAACTCTGTGTGGCCTGCTGTAATTTCATCAAAACCATTACCAAATCCTGTCAGTCTTATGTTAGGTAGATATATTTTTCAAAAATGTTCACAGTTCATTGTGAGAAATTTGACAGATAAATTTTAAATACACGTTATAAGTGGGCGTTTGCGCCGCGCCTTATCGCGAACTGTTTGAAAAACATTGAACTGAGGGTCAATGTTCTCAAGAGATCAAAAAATTTTGATGTACGAATGTTCCTTGAGTAATATGGAATCGTTCGAATGACCTCAAGTTAAATAGGTATAAGTACGAGTGAGATGAAAAAAAAATCATCCACTCACAACACTATAGGTGTATATTTTTCATCACCTTCATTAAACAGGGTCAAGTACCCCCCTTAAAGCTTTTATTTATAGATATAATAATAATTATTGCGCAAAGGTATCGCCGTTAAATATTTAACTATTTAACTAGCCACACAACAAGAATTTTCCACAACGTAGAGCTCGTTGGGGCGTGAATTTAAACGATGTACCAGTAGAAACGTTTCTTAATGAGGTTTTTTAATGCGCAAGCCGTTGCTTCGCTGCTTTTTCCAGATCTCAAACATTTTCTCTTCTGCACATTTCGCAGCTTTCGCGGACTATTAAAATTTTTGTTGCATCAATTTCCGAGTTTATTTATTCTCCAGTACGACGTTGAAATGTTAAAATTCTCAACGAACAGATGCCTCCTCGTAAATCCAAAGAATATTTTGCAAATTATGAAATTATTTTCTGTCAACCATAAGGAAGGTTTTAATTGTACCATCGATTAATAAAATATGCGAAATAATAGGTATGCGATGAAAAACTTATTTCCGATGTTTTATTTTGTCGCGTCGAGTTGTCGCTTTCATAAAAACGTCGCGTTTTTCTAATTCAGCTCTTTGAATATTGTTTTTTATTATTTATTTATTTATTTATTTATTTTAATTTGATAGGTATTAAGTAGACATAATTATTTCGATTAATGAAGGTACTGTTAAAATGAGTGATAACGAGGCGTGATAACACAAAAAAATTCATTTGAATTTTTACATTTTTTTCTTGGGTATTTTTCAAGGTTTTGCTTAAAAACATATTTTCAAAGTTTTATTGAAAAAAAAGGTAATGAAATATTGAAAAATTTTATTTCATTTTTTTATTTTGTTGATTTTTCAGTGAGCGATTTTGTTTCAAAATCGATATATTTTTTTAAAAAATGGCTCGAGGATACGTAAATTTAAAAAATGAATAGACCGTTTAAATAAACTTCATGAGACACTATTTAAATAGTGTATTTAATTACATTTTGCCACCTATTTAACTATTTAAAACATTTTTAAATAGTTAAATAGGTTTTTGTATTTCCCCCACGTTTTTCAAATTTTTGCGAAAAAAATCATTTATCTCTCAATTTAATTTTTTATATTTTTGAAATTAAAAAAAAAAAAAATTCAATTTTTTAATTCACTGTTTTTAATTTTTTAAACTTTTGGAACATTTTCCGACTTAATAAATGTGATGCGATCTATGAAACCCAAGCAAAAGTCGGTAAATAAAATTTTACAGGAGAGCGATTTTTCAAATTTTTGTCAAAAATTTTTATTCTCATTTTTGGGTAGCTTTGGTTTAAAAACTCCTTTTTATTCTCAAAAATTTTGAAAAATTCGAATTTTAAAAGAAAATTGGAAAAATGACGATTTTGGTCGTAGGTGTGCCATTGATGATATAATTATATTTCAAGAAAGAAAATTTTGATCATTAATGATGGTTTCAAAGGTGAAAAATGATGGAAAAATTGGGTTTTCGCATTTTAGGGTCTTATTTCAGCTGTATAGAAAATTCTGACAAAGTATGTTATAAATTTGGAATATACTTAATAATATAAAAATTCCATAGCATGGAATGTTCTAAAAAAAAAAAAAAAAAAAAAAAAAATGGAAAAATTTCTAGGAGTGATTTTTTTATGGGTTTTATCATGCCTGTAATGCCTGTATGCTTGAAAAAAATTCGGTTGAGAATAACTGTAGGAAATGAGAATTATTTATAACGAACAAGATCATTGGGTCACCTCGGGGGGGGGGGTGGAAGTGCGTGGTATGGACCAATAATTTCATTGTTTTGTTTAAAATCAATTTTTTTTTTTGTCAAATGTGTGTGTTTTTTTCAGATTTCTTCATTTTAGAAAAAAAATCTTTGTTCTTTTGCTTAAAATCACATTTCTTGTTTCTTACAGGTCACTTCCTATTTATTTTCGACACAAACCAAAGAAAACGAGAACTCAACATAACCAGTTTGGAAATAAATCCAATGATTTTTGATCAAAATATCAACGAAATCTGCTCACTATCATTCGCACTGAACACTAATCCTAAATACACAGGAAACATCAGCATACTAATTCAAGAGGGCAACAGAACGAAAGTGATAGCCAACCATATAAATAGCGATGACGAAAAGTAAGTACTCTCTACCTACACGCGTCTAATGTCAAATAAATAGCGTGTACAATTGTACATCACGTCACAGTAAAACTGTCACTACAAAATTGATAATTGGTCTCTTCAAAGCGCTAATTTGGATTTTATTTTCTTCTTCGCAGCTGGCAGATGCGTAGAATTAACTTGGGTCATCCTGAAGAAGTATTTAGAATCATTATGGAAATAGGAAGCAATCATGTAGCGCCTTCGTTCGTAGCCATAGACAACATTCAGCTCGATAATTGTTTTCCAGGTACGTAATTCTGATTTTTAATTTATCGCTTATTTATTTTTACCTTGAATGATTAGCTTCGATTTCACACGTCTATTTGGAAATATCAGAAAATCTTATCGCTATAAATTAAATTTTATTTAACGGGAGAAAATATAGGCTATAACCGACATAATACCATGTGAGCTAATAAATCTTGGCGTAGAAGGCAGGTACTGATATGAATGAAGAGAACGTCAATAACTCGCTCTTGATATTTTTACGCGAAGAATTCGCCCAATATCATACTTCCTCTCGAACGCTTTTATATTTGACGTCAGGTTATATATTTCAAGAATTTTCAGCTTAAGTAAATGATCCGCTGAAAAAGTATATTTGTAGTTGTATTTTCAACATTCATAATTTACTTTCTGCAATAAAAGCACACTCGAGCGAACGCAAAGGCCTTATCTCTTGTCACTATAGTGTAGTGGGAAAATGTGAAGAAATAAAAAAAACATAATTTCCAAGGAAACATTTCGCGTATTAGTGCATAAAAATAAATTTATTTTTCAACTTGACTCGAAAAAATTTCAAAATAATTTTTGAAATTTTTTCAAATACTCGACCTATTACAGCAGCATTGTTTGAATCCATTGGAATAGATTGTGTATTTAAGAATAGATACGTATACCTACGAGTAATACTTTTTGTAAGAATTTTTACAGTGTTACTTTTGATAGAAATAACCCATCTGAAATTTAAAGCAGTACTGCATTCTGTTGCATTTTATTTACGCGACAATCTTGTAAAAATATTTTTACAACAAATTACGTCTGTACTTTATTCACTAATCATGCTCTTGTTTTGACGTTTAATTTCCATCGCGTGGAAATATGCGATTCAAATTTCAAAATTACTCGAATCTTTTATATGGGATTTATTCGTAGAGTAACTGATGAATTACTTCCGTTTGTTCTCATTGTTCTAATACTCAGACAGTCTGCATTCATTGAATGAACTCGGTTCATTGCGATCACAAAATTTTTCAACGCGTTTGTATAGTAAGCACATCACAAGTATTTTTATAATAAACATGCTATTTCTCAACGTCGAAACGTTGAGAGTAAGTAAATCAATCGTACAAAAAAAACTCTTTTTTGAAAAAATCCTGCGTAATATTGGTTTATATATTTATTCAAAAATTCCATAAATAAAATTATAAAATGTACGATTGGATGACGCTACTGATAAAAAAAAAATAATTCGACAAATTGCTCGATAAAATAGAATAAATATGTGCTTCATTTCCTCTCGAGCCGGAGTTACCCTCATTGTTTTTCCGTCTTTTGAAAAATAACACGAAAAAGCTTGCGATAATGGCAAAGTTGCCATAAAACAGGTGGAAAATAAAATTTAAAAAACTTCCTTTTATTTTTTGCACTAAAGTCGTAAAAAGAAAACAGTATACAGTGTTCGAATTTCGACTAACATTGTGTTGGCATTAGACTTGAAAATTGTTCTTTGCCAAAATTAAAATCAATAATATAGTACCTATGAACTTTTTTACTCCGAAAAAAGTTTACAAAAGGCAGTTTCGATGATGTAGTAGTCTCCTGATAACAACAATACCGAAATAAGATATTTGTAGTTCTGCGCCAGGAGCATGTGCCACCTTCAAAATTTTTATTCCTGAAATTATGAGACCCCCTGATTTTTCTCAAGGAAGATAAAAAGTTTTATTCGGAGTTTGAACAAAATTTATAAAAGTTACCTACTGTTTTATAAAATTAAAAAAAAATTCAAGTTTGAATTAAATTTGAAAAAAATTACAATAAATAATTTTTTTCAAAAACTTAATTTAAAAAAGTGTTACAAAATACTATAGGTAGGTATACTTTTTTAAAATGTCGTTTAAATAATGTAATTCTCTAAAAGAAGTTCTGGAGAATATTTTCTGATTTTAATGAAAAACATTTAAACTTTATTTTTCTTATAAAGTCGAAGAAATCGTTGACAAATATTGATGCAAATTTCCAAAAATCATTTTAAAAATTTGAAAAAAATTGAACCAAAATTTTTTATGAAAAAAACTTCAAAACTGAATTTTTTGCAAATAAATAAATATTTATTTTTTTGAAAAATTATTTTAAAAACGAAAAGAAAAACAACATTGACCTTTTTTAAAATTTTGGGTTTAGGCTTTGTTTTTCAAAAAAAAAAAAAAATCATAATTTTTTCCATGATTTTTTTTTTGAAATAATTAAAATTGTTCAAAAATTTTCAAAATACAATTTTGATTAAGAAAACATTTTATTTTCAAACTTTTTTTTTTCAAAAAATTGTCAATAGTTTCGTATTTCGTAATAGTTTTAGAAAAAAAATCAAAATTGTTCCAAAAAATGTTCATACTTAATACATTTTTTAATACTTTTAAATTTTTTTTCAACTAACATTTTTAATTTTTTTTTTTTTTTTTTTTGAAAAAAGACCAGGTTTAAATAAAATTCTAGAATTGTTTTACAAGAACTAAAAACAAAAAAAAAAAAAAAAAAAAACTGAAATTTTTATCAAAATTTGAAATTTATTTTGTAATTAATTTTTTGGCACTCTGAATTTTTCATTAAATTTTTCAATTTTATTTTCTTCAAAGAAAATTTTAAAATTGTTAGATATTTTTCAAGTGTTGAAATTGTTTTCTAAATTTTGTAGAAAATCAACATTTTTCAAAAATTTAAATCGTTCAACTTATTCCATGAACAAATTACATTTTTTAAACAATTATCAAAAGTTTTTAGAAAATAGAACTATTTGAAAGAGATGTTATTTTTTTTAAATTAAAAAAAATAAACAAATCAAAATTTCAGAATTGGAGTTTTCAATTTTTTAATTAAAAAAGAATAATAATTTTCAAAAAAAAAAAGGTATGAACAGAAAGTTTTGAAAATATCGTAGGTATCTATTGTTTTCAAAATTGTTACCTACAATTTCTTTGATGATTCAACAAGTTTTGCGATGGGAATAAAATAATAAATATCTATAACCTAATTTAAAAAAAGTGTTTTCTTAAAAAAACAGAAAATTGAAAAACTTGAACAAAGATATATGTGTGCGTATAAAAAAATTTTCACTTTCAAAGACAGATATTCGAATTTCCTCTTCGAAAAAAAGGGGTTTTAACCCAGAGTTTCTAATTTCTAACTTATTACGAGCTACCTAAAAATTTCAAATTTGTTTTAAAAAAAAGAATTTTAAAATTTGTCACCCCAAAAATTTGTTGTTTAATGTTTTGATTGGATGGGGTAAAGAATTATATGTAGATAAATGTATGAATAATAAGGAAATAACTATGTTTATAATTTTACAGATGTATCGGAAGGAGAATGTCCACCAGAAAGAAAATTTCGTTGCGTGGCAGAATCAGTTTGCATACCTTTGAATTTCGTCTGCGACATAAAACGTGATTGTTCTGATGGAACGGATGAGAAACAAAACTGCGGTAAAGATCAATCATTTCAATTTACTTACATTTCCTTAATAAATTTTCAAAAAAAGAAGGAAAGAAAAAAAAATTAACTCACTTGATACGCTACAATAAAATGTTAAGAAAGCCTAACGCTGAGTTTGTTATTTTTGAAAGAACACATTTGCATTGAATAAATTACCCAGGTATAATTTACGAACGAGAGTAGTCTAATTTTTACATCGGAGATGACATCAGATCAAAAACAAAAATTGAGATAACTTTAGATTACACTTTTTTCCTTCCGACTTTCCTTTCAAAATTATCCGATTTTTGAGCTAGCGCTATAGCGGATTCAATTTTTCCACCGAGACGTAAAAAATCATTTAAACGGAATTAATTTAAGAAAATAAGAACACCTCGAGCTAGTTTTACAGTATCGAGTTTAAACTAGTTTAAACCACGCTTAGCTAAACTGCAGTTTAACTTTAAACACTAGTTTAGCTCTTGCTAGTTTTACAGTGACGTTTTGGAAGAAGGTTAGCTAAACTGGTTTTTTATCAATTTTGAACGAAAGTTGGTAGTACTGAAGAAGTGGGTGTGTTTTGTTTACTTAAATCTGATATCTGATTGGTGCTGATCTGATTACTACGTCATTTCACTTAAACCAAGTTTAAATATTTAAGCGCTCGATGAGACCCGCTTAACTTTAAACTTGGTTTAACAGTTAAACTGGTACTGTACAACACGCGTTCGCCACCAGAGGGCGGTTTAACGTTAAACCAGGGTTAAACTCACACTGTAAAACTAGCTCCTCGATGAATTCTGTTTTTTTTTGTTGTTTTTTTTGTCCTCTCAAGCTCTCAATGGTACGAAAATTAATTTTCGTAAAGCTACAAAGGAAATATTTCGTGTTTAATATTTTTTTTCTTTTTTTAAATTCTCTTTTGAAAAACACGTAGTTTTTAGTTTACTTACAGAGATCCAATTTGCTTAAACAAATATAGAATAAACCTGTACTGCCAACATGGATTTAAGATAGAGGGAAAAATTTACAACGCATAAATTCTGCTTGATACCTGTATATTTTTAGCCGAATTTATTTTTAAAAATTTAGGCTATTGTGTCCGACCCTGATTTAGAAGGGGGGGGGGGGAGAAGAGTTCTGACCCCATTTGTTGACGTTTGGGACCAAAAGATGACGATCTGTCACATGTCACATATATATATATATATATATTTGTTTATAATTTTACCCTCACTTTTGG
The DNA here is from genome assembly GCA_959613365.1 of Balanococcus diminutus. Taxonomy (NCBI): domain Eukaryota; kingdom Metazoa; phylum Arthropoda; class Insecta; order Hemiptera; family Pseudococcidae; genus Balanococcus; species Balanococcus diminutus. Next base: position 47,194,428 of record OY390715.1, read on the forward strand.
AACTCTGGGGCCGAGCCTAACAGGTCAAATGAGATCAAACTTGATATGTAGGGTCTCCTCGGTGTAGGAATGATGCAAAAAAATTTTTGGGGCCCTAACTCAAAATTGGAGATATGACCTTTTTTTGAAGGGAGTGCGGGGGAGCCCCAATATCATGAAATTTTTGGAAACTTGCCCCAGGGATGAGAATCCTAATTACCTACACCATAGTCAAATTTCAGCCCCCTAAGTTATCCCCACCCCATTTTAGGGCCCAAAAAGTCGATTTTGGGGTCATTTTTTTCACGTTGATTAGGCTACAGACCCCCCAAATGGGGCTGGGAGGCCAAAATTTTCATCATGGATCAAGTTTGTGCTCCTGATGTGCCTTTTGTAGGTTTCAACTTTTGGGCTCCCTTTGACTCCTGTCAAGGGTCAAAAATCAAGATTTTTCACAATTTTTCATGTTTTTTCTCGCTTCCCGGTACGTTGATCAGCCTGCAGCCCAAACCAAATGACCTTGGATGCTAAAATTTGGTATTTAGGATCGGTAAGGATCACTGAGATGCGTTTTGGAGGTTTTGACCCTTGGGCTCCAAAATTGGGGGTGGCCCCTTTTTGAGGGGGCTCTAAAGATGCCCCAATTTGACAAAATGATTTGAAATTTTTACCAACAACAGTGACTCTGATTGTCTCCACTGTATCCAAATTTCAGCTTCCCAAGTCATCCCCACCCCATTTTAGGGCCCAAAAAGTGGATTTTTAGGTCATTTTTTCACATTGATCAGGCTACTGACCCTCCAAATTGAGCTGGGGGGCCTAAATTTTTATCATAGATCGAGTTCATGCTCCTGATGTGCCTTTTGTAGGTTTTGACCTTTAAACCCCTTTTGACCTCGATACAGGGTCAAAAATCAATATTTTTCAAGTTTTAACCCGTCTTTTCTGACGCGTTGAACAGCCTACAGCCCAAACTAAAAGACCTAAACAATCGAAATTTGGGATGTAGGGTCAGTAGAGGTCACTGATGTGCCTTTTGGGGGTTTCGACTTTTGAGCACCATTTGACTCCCGTACAGGGTCAAAAATCATAAATTTTCACGTTTTAACCTCTTTTTTGGTGTGTTGGCCCTCGTCTGAAGAGCTGAAAGTATGAAGGGGATTGAGAGCGAAGCCCTCAATCCTCTCCTGCCATGTCCCTATTGAGGGTAAAGCCCCTAATAGGGGCATGGGGGCGGAGCCCCCATCTAAAGAGCTGGAAGTGACGAGGTGGTTGGGGCAAAGCCCCCAACGCGGGGGCATGGGGCGGAGCCCCCATCCTAAGAGCCGAAAGTGATGAGGGGGTTGGGTCGGAGCCTCAACGGGGGTATGGGTGCGGAGCCCCCATCTGAAGATGAAATCTTCAATGCAGAGAGGAACTAAAACTGAAGACGAAAACCTGACATTTGTAAACTGAATTTGAAGTTAAAACTGATATTGAAACTGAAATACCATGGATGAAAACGTTTTCAAAGTGGTACACTAACTTGAAAAAAAAAATTCGGCTGTCGCGGAGCATCTTGACTGCTACGCGTTTTTTTTTTAATCCATCATTTCGACATGTTTCGTGCTTTTGAATATTTCTACATAACTTGGTAAAAAGAAAGGAAACGTAAAGAAAGATAGGTACGAATGAGAAGAAATTTTTCTTATTAGGATATTCACTGAAATTGTTGGGAAAATATATTTGAGAAAAAAATCGTGGAAATATTTCGTACATATAAATAAGAAAATTAATAGCTTGGAAAAATTGCAGATAAGGTACCCGCAGGGACGAGATGTACCTTTGAAAACGGCTGGTGCGGTTGGCGTAACACAACAGATAAACACCATACATTAAGATGGAAACTGAATCGTGGTCCGACTAAAAATAAGCACACCGGTCCATCTCATGATAACACTCTCACCAATGAAAACGGTAGGTAACTAATTAAATATTTATTGAAATAGTACAACCAAATAGAAACGAAGCAGAGACCTCTGAAAAGGTTCATTTTTCAATAATTTCTCAGCCTATATTACTTTTAAAAGACAGGAAATCGAAATATTCTTGGTGTTTTGTACTTAGTAAAAGAATTTAGGTAGGTACAACGTACATCACGCCTACATTTCACATAGAAAACCTTCAACTAGAAGCAGATAAGAATTTTAAATTACTTTCGACTTCGTAATTTAAAAACTGGCTTTATTTTCTTTGTTGATTTCTCCTGATTAGGTACTTACGCATACGTAGACATGTCATCTGGAACATTGGGTTCATTAGCTTTAATGGAAAGTGTACCAATTAATCCTCCTCCACCAGTACACGGGGATCCTCATTCACCGCATCATAATTCTTGTTACGTAAGTTCAGCAAACCAGCAGTTTGCATTTTCACTTAGATAAAAATATCGCAAAAAGAATGAGGAAAATTTTTATGTTTCATTTGAATACGTGAACATTTTATTAGGTCACTTTCTTCTACCATAAATTCGGTCCTCACAGCGGCTCTTTGGGATTGTACTTAAGAGAGGAGAAATTCGATAGTCCTCGTAATAGTTATCGTTTATGGTGGAGCTATGGTAATAAAGGGGACATGTGGCTGAGACAGGTGGTCGTGCTGCCTAATGTTACAGAGAGGTAAATTTTAATAGTGATCTCATTTTACCAATTTTCCATCGCGAATTTTATGTTTCAAGGTGTTTTATAGAATACGTATATTAATGGTGTAATAGGATGTCCATTCTTTTTTATCAATAAGCGAGGGAATTACATTTTAAAAAGATGTGGCGGAAACTTACAACCTAATTTTAGCACAATGGAACATTCATTTTAGTGAAGTGTTGCAACTTTTAAAAATGCCTCTAAAACAGGATTTTTTCCAAGTGAATTAATCGCCAACAAAAAATTTTCCAAAAATATTTTAATGAAAGAATTTTTGAAGAAGTTTTCATTGTTTAACACTACCCCTTTAAAATCGAGATAGGAACTACAGGCACATGAAGTCTTTTGTTGGTTGAACTCAATTAAATCCAAAACTGAAATATTCTCTACCATTCAAGACTGCCTAAAAAAATTACGTGTAAAAGTGAGAAGTTTTCATTAATATTTTTCAAATAATTTATTTGAAAAATCTTTAAAAAAAATTTGCAAAAAGTATTTGTGGTGAAATATTTACTCTAAAAAGTGAAAATTACTGCGCAATTCTTCTAAAAATTCTCTATTTTTTTTTATGAGTACAAATCATTTCCCAAAATTTTTTACGAAAAATTCCGTAGGTACCTATACATACCTAACAGAAATTAAAAAAATGTACCTACCTAAGTGTGCTCAAATTAAGTTTACGATTTATTTTGAAAAAATTCAAAATCAGATGAAAAATGTTGACAATTTCAAAACAAACATGATAGGTACCTGCCTATATAGTCGCCGTCATTAATTCAGGCAATATTGTCTAATTCAATGAATTGTCTATTTACAGATACACGCTACAGTTTGAAGCAAGAAAATCAATGTCTTCCAGAGGAGATGTGGCTATTGATGACATTTCATTTAGCCCAAAATGTTTTGGCATAGGTGAAAACATTAATTGCGCATTCGTACATACAGCATTTATCCCTCGTTTTACTCGATAAAATCAAAACACATGTTTTTTTGGCACTTCCCATTATTTAAATACTCGCTTCGATAATATTCCTACTCATCTGCCAGATTTAGGCCCATTCGTTTAGTTTTAGGCCGACGTATTTACCTACTTATATTTTAAATCGGCGTGAAACGCCCAAAATTGACCGGACTCTGTTAAACAAATGAGGCAAGAATTTTGTTCTTGTATATGACGAAAGATGAAAATCATTACGAATTAAGCTGAAACGATGCTAAAATAAAGCCGATTACTTTATGCTAGTTAATTGCATCCAAAAATTTTATAAGAAAAAATGCGTAGGCGGCTAATCCATTTCAGTAAAAAAAGCAGATGTACGTAAGTAGTTCGCTCGCAGCAAAATTACAAGCTCATTTTCATGAAATACGAGTAGTTGTTAAATTTCTACTCTTTTAGAATAAAATCTACATTTTTTTCTGCATAATCTTTCAAGCCCTCTGTAAATACGCTTCGGAATTGATAATAATGTCAAAAAAAATTACGTTTTGTATTCTTTTTCAGGTATACCACAAAAAGATCTCAATGGATATGACTATTGGGAATATCCCAAAAAGAATACAGGTAATTTTTCAGAAATTTTTGTAACATACAACTAAATTTTTTTGGCATTGAATTATATTCGAATTTTTTCCCCTCAAATATAGAATCCATACATCCGTCCTTCGTTAACAAACCAGGTACGTAAATAGGTAAAAATAATCGCTTATACTTTTGTAACGTCAAAAAAATATCAACCCCTGCGAACGTTTCAGTGTATTCATTTTCAACGTGCGGTATTTCTGGCTCATTCGGTCCTACAAATGAAAATTGTGAGAAAACTTATACCAACACGACAACGAAAGTTGAAGTCTTGGACACCCCAAATATGAAGGGATTCCAGAAATGGGTAGTGCCAGAAGTTTCTTACTACACGTAAGTGCTTTCTATTGATACCACGTGTAAAAAAAAAATTACTGATGTGAGTAAATGATTTAGAATTATAGCTAAAGGCGCACGAGGGGGTAAAGGTGCAGACGCACTAGGTGAATCAAGAGCTGCTATGGTTCGAGTCGTTACAGAGCTGTATAAAGGACAGTTTATTTATTTTTTGGTCGGCCAAGAAGGTCACGACGCTTGCAGGAAATTGGTAAGGAAAATTTTTAATTTTTGAAGAAAAAAAAAGTCATTCGATTGTCGAAGTTACATTTTGTTGATTTTTTTTTACAGTCGTTTGATACTCCCTCATGCCTAGTCGATTTACATCTCCGGACTACCGGTACCGTAAATTTTAAACATTTCTTACGAGATCAAAAAATTTACGATGGAGGAGGCGGAGGAGGAGGAGCAACTTATATATTTACGGTAAAATTTTATCATTATTTTGTCGATCGGCTGGTATTGTTTGAAATAAGTAGGTAACGCAACTACATAAGTATATTTCGAATTAAAACAGATGGAAAAAGGTCCTGAACCAGAGCCACTACTCGTTGCAGCGGGTGGTGGCGGACTTGCTCACGGTCCAGCGCGTGACGTAGGAATTCAACATGGCAAAGGATTGAACATAACCTTACCCAATACGACAGCACCGTCTTTCGGACAATATCCAGCGGGTAAATATAATTTTTTACAACTTTGAAATAATTCGCACAAACTGATCCATTATTTGGTGCAATTTTGCCTGAATCTCCGACACAATACCTAAAACAATTTGAAACTTTATAGATGAAATCCTAAATTTGAAAAATTAATACAGCCTGTCTAAAAGCTGCTATTAATCAAACCTTTGACTATATACAACATGGACTGGTAGAACAGCTGGAATTCCTTAGCAGAAACCCCAAAAGCCTTGAGTGGAAAAAATTTTCACTACAGGCATGCTGGTCCGCCATTTTGTATAGCATTAAATTTAATATTTGCTCATAACTCTGAAAATACGAGTTTAGCAAAAAAATGTCAAGAAATATTTTTTTTATAAAATTGAAAAACCTTTCGATTGCAATAAAAAAATTTGAATTTGGTTTGAGATTGAAAATTTTGAAAAAAATATCAAGGCACAATATGGCGGCCCAGCGATTCTCAACTGTGATTTCGCGCATGTGCAGAAGATTTTTTTCCACTCTGCTTATGAAATTGCATAATCAAAACGCCGGCATATTGGATCAAAAATTTAACATTGCTCTTATGGGGCTTTACCAGTCCATGTTGTATATAGTCAAAGAATCAAACAGAACTTGATTCATATATCACGAGTTGATGACGGGCATAAATGTTTTTCTTAGACATGCAATCTTTGGAAACGATACGCTGAAATTTTTCTCAGATAAGATGCTCTTTATCTAGTACAATATAATGATACTTTCATTTCATCGACCTTATTTCAAATAAAAATGAACATCTAGGTAAGGTAAGTTGGGGTAACTGGGCCATGTTTTTACAATTTTTAAAAATCTTCATTTTTGAATGTCTCACTGAGGGAATTTGGTAAGGAATAACTTCAAATGGGACATGTAGAGGGATGTGTTGGGGTATCCCCTAACCGTTTATATTTGAGATTGAGAAAGAAACACCTTCCTGAGCTGAGGAACACCTCGCTCTCTGAAGTTTTGGTCCATTTACCCAGACAAATGGGGTAACTGGGCCACCGACCTTTTAAGCCTCGTTCTTCTATTGAAAAGAAGTTGGTGATTTGTGAGAGATATCTGAGCATGTTTTTTCACTTTTTAGAATATTTTTAAAAATGGCATGACAGGCTTATGCGTGAAAAAATCAAATCTTTTATTTTTTCATGGATTTACACGTTTCAAGACCTTCTCTTTCAAATGGTGAGGTCTACAAAATTAGATTTTTTTTAAACTTAAGCTCGGTTTCTTCATGTCATGTCACATTTGAATCGGCTCATGCAAAAACAGGTTTGAGTCACATTTTTGAAAATGTCATCGAAAATGTACAGGAGGCAAAAAAAAGTGTAGGTTGCAGACGTGTTTTTTTTTGTCTCCTCTAACATTTCAAAAAAATGTGACTTGGCCTGTTTTTGCATGAGCCGATTCATTTATTTAGAAGCTTTTTACCTCCTCAATGAAATTTTCAACTCCGTTTCACCTCATGCATGTACTTTTGTCCTTTCTGAAGTAATTAATCGCAAGAACACGACGAATACATATGTCGCATCTTGTAGGTATACTGGAGGAGGAATTAAAATAATGACTGTTTCATGTTGTAAATGAGATGTCCTACTAAAAAAAGAAAAAACTCCTGAGGCCTCCTTAAGGGGAGCTAGGAACCAAATGATTGTTGTTATATAGTAGATTTATGGTGTCAATATTTGAATGCTACCATGCAACCAAAAGATTTCGTCGAGATGGTTTTGCAAGGGAATGAGGAGGGCATGTTCCATTACCCCACCTTGCCTTACCTATTTCAGATCAAATATGCCAATCAACAAAAATTACGTGAAATCACAACACTTAGCTTTTGGAATTTTTTAAATCGAGATGAAATAGAGACACAATTTCTTTACACCTAGTTACCTTATTTTTTTCAAAGGTGCGGGAGGTGGATGGAAGCCAGGAAATTTCACTGTCTACAATACAACTGGAGCATCATTGATTGAAGGAGGCACAGGTGGCCTGCCTTGTTACTATTCTTCAGATCATATAAAGGGTGCCGGTGGTTTTGGTGGCGGTGGTGGAGGTTGTGTTGCGGGTGGAGGTGGCGGTGGATATACAGGTGATTTGGAAATTTTTAAAATTTCATCGTTTGCATTTTTTAGAATGGAAATTAAATAAATTTACACTTTTTATAGGTGGACGAGCCTGGAGCGATAGTTCTGCAAATGGAGAAGGCGGATCGTCTATGGTTGCGGAATATGTTCAATATAAAGATATAAAACCAGGAGCTCATTTTGGTATTGGAAGTATTATAATAATTCCAGCAGTTACCGGATGCGGATGTGAATATCGTTGTGTGGCTTTGGACGAATCTATGACTGTAGTGAAATGCATCTGTCCTCCTGGATGGCATTTAAGCCAAGATAATCGTGCATGTGTTCGTAAGTACAGATACCTGTGCTAAGGAACTACCTAGTACCTACTAGTTGTTTGCAATAGCTATACGTATACATACACAGCTTTTAAAATTAAACGCACGTTTTGCAAATTATGAAGTTCTTTTTCCAGTATTGAATTCCCCAGCATTTGTTTCTGGTCAAATGTGGATATTACTGATATGTCTATGCGTCTCAAGTTTATTGCTGGTTACCTTTAGTTTATTAATGTGTAAGTTATCTACATTTAAATTTCCCTAGCGTCAAATAAAATTTTAATTTCGGAATTTCGAATCGCAGATAACAGATACCTTCAGCAACAGTCAGAACTCACTCAACGAAAAGTATGCGGTTTAGGAGGCTTACAACTCAACCATTTAAATCCGCCGGGCCCAACCAGCGTCAGATTAACTGAATTTAATCCAAATTACGAATTCGGAGGTGTAACTTATACCATTAGGGATTTGAAAGAAATCCCAAGAGAAAAAGTACAATTAGTCAAGTACGTATTGTGTTTATGACTGGTCGACTTACCCGTTCGATTATTTCACTCGATACCTTTTCGACAGGCCACTAGGATGCGGCGCATTCGGCGACGTGTATCAAGGACTTTTACGAAATAGAGACACCGATTCAGTAGATTTGGCAGTAGCTGTCAAAGTAAATCATTTCCTCTTGATTTAAGACAAGCCAAATGCAAACGTCTCTCGTAATTTTATTTTACGCGTATTTCTTTTTCAGATCCTACCAGCGTTATCATCCAATCAAGCGGAAGCTGATTTCTTGATGGAAGCGTTAATTATGAGTAAATTCAATCACCCAAATATAGTACATTTTATCGGAGCTTGTTTCGATACGCATCCGAGGTATATCATTCTAGAACTACTCGCTGGCGGCGATTTAAAGAATTTTTTACGGGAAAATCGTCCAAAAGCTGTAAGTTTTAACGCTTTAAAAAAATTCAAAAAAGAATTAGGTAATTAATGAGAGTGATTTGATTTTTCACAGGATAAACCTTCAGCTCTAACTATGAAAGATTTACTTCAATGTGCCATTGATGTTGCCAAAGGTTGTCAGTATTTAGAAGAATTACGTTTTATTCATAGAGATATTGCAGCTAGAAATTGTCTTCTAACTTCCAGAGGACCAGGGCGTGTAGTCAAAATAGCTGATTTTGGCATGTCCAGAGATATTTATAGGTAGGTGTTTGAAAACTGTAGTGATTCTTGAGATTTTAGTTAATACATATAATTTTGAGTAATTTTTACAGGTCCGATTATTACAAAAAAGGCGGCAAAGCAATGCTTCCTATTAAATGGATGCCTCCAGAAGCATTTTTAGATGGCATTTTCTCTTCAAAAACCGATGTTTGGTAAGTTATGAAAAATATTCGTGTTCGAGAGGATACTTAATTTTTATAAACATTTTTCTGACAGTTTATTAAAAAAAATTAAAATGTTATAATAGTTATTAATGCAACTGGTATCATAAAGCTGATCATTACGATACGAGATGTGAGGTTTAGCGGACGAGGAGAAGCCGAGTTCAGTAAATCACACCGAGCATCATAATTGATCAATTTATGATACGAGTTGCATACAAAATTTTATCTGCGATTTGAGTGGCATAATAAAAAAAGAGTTGCATAATGAAATCCATTATGCAACTCTTTTTTTAAATTTGAGTGTCATAATGAAAAATCAGTGGCATAATGATTTCATTATGACACTAGCTAGTGTCCTTTAATTTTTTTAGGGATATAATTTTGGTCTTAAAACAGCTAAGTTACTTAAAAAAAACAATTTGAATGAAATTTGAGAAATTTGAAAAATTTGAAAAATTTTATTACCTACCATAAATTTTATGAAATTGGAATTCAAGTAAGAAGTGTCAATTTTCAAAAGTGTTTTCTAAAAAAATTGTCCCAAAAAAACACGACAAATATTTTTTTGAAAATTTGTTGAAATCAAAATTTTAACGGGGTTTTCTACACTTAAACTGAAAAAAAAAAATTAAAAGAAATGTTTTGCAATAAAACTATAACCAAAAAAAAAAAAACGCGTAGCAGTCAAGATGCTCCGCGACAGCCGAATTTTTTTTTTCAAGTTAGTGTACCACTTTGAAAACGTTTTTATCCATGGTATTTCAGTTTCAATATCAGTTTTAACTTCAAATTCAGTTTAAAAATGTCAGGTTTTTGTCTTCAGTTTTAGTTCCTGTCTGCATTGAAGATTTCAACTTCAGATGGGGGCTCCGCCCCCATACCCCCGTTGAGGCTCCTACCCAACCTCCTTATCACTTTCAGCTCTTAGGATGGGGGCTCCGCCCCCATACCCCCGCGTTGGGGGCTTCGCCCCCAACCTCCTTATCACTTTCAGCTCTTAGGATGGGGGCTCCGCCCCCATACCCCCGCGTTGGGGGCTTCGCCCCCAACCTCCTTGCCACTTTCAGCTCTTAGGATGGGAGCTCCGCCCCCATACCCCCGCGTTGGGGGCTTCGCCCCCAACCACCTCGTCACTTCCAGCTCTTCTAATCCCCATGCCCCAGGGGCATGGCCTTTCGGCTTTGCAGACGGGGGCCAACACACCAGAAAAAGGGGTTGAAACGTAAAAATTTCTGATTTTTGACTCTGTAGGAGGGTCAAATGAGGCTCTAAAGCCCGGTCCACACCTTCAAATATATTTGATCAAACGTGATTTGATAAAATTATTTGAAGGTGTGGACCGGGCTTAAACTCGAAAATCCCCAAAAGGTACATCAGTGACCTTTACTGACATCACATCCCAAATTTCGACCTTTTAGGTCTTTTGGTTTGGGCTATAGGCTGATCAACACACCTAAAAAATAGGTTAAAATGTGAAAATTTCTGATTTTTGACCCTGTACGGGGGTCAACTGGTGCTCAAAAGTCGAAACCCCCAAAAGGCACATCAGTGACCTCTACTGACCCTACATCCCAAATTTCGATTGTTTAGGTCTTTTAGTTTGGGCTGTAGGCTGTTCAACGCGTCAGAAAAGACAGGTTAAAACTTGAAAAATATTGATTTTTGACCCTGTATCGAGGTCAAAAGGAGTTTAAAGGTCAAAACCTACAAAAGGCACATCAGGGGCATAAACTCGATCTATTATAAAAATTTAGGCCTCCCAGCTCCATTTGGGGGGTCTGTAGCCTGATCAACGTGAAAAAATGACCTCAAAATCCACTTTTTGAGCCCTAAAATGGGGTGGGGATGACTTGAGAAGCTGAAATTTGGATACAGTGGAGACAATCAGAGTCACTATTGTTGGTAAAAATTTCAAATCATTTTGTCAAATTGGGGCTTCTTTAGAGCCCCCCTCAAAAAAGGGCCACCCCCAATTTTGGGGCTCGAGGGTCAAAAACCCCAAAAGGCACCTCAGTGACCCTTACCTATCCTAAATACCAAATTTTAGCATCCAAGGTCATTTGGTTTGGGCTGCAGGCTGATCAACGTACCGAAAAGCGAGAAAAAACATGAAAAATTGTGAAAAATCTTGATTTTTGACCCTTGAGAGGGGTCAAAGGGGGCCCAAAAGTTGAAACCTACAAAAGGCACATCAGGGGCACAAACTTGATCCATGATGAAAATGTTGGCCCCCCAGCCCTATTTGGGGGGTCTGTAGCCTGATCAACGTGAAAAAAATGACCCCAAAATCCACTTTTTGGGCCCTAAAATGGGGTGGGGATGACTTAGGGGACTGAAATTTGACTATGGTGTAGGTAATTTGGGTTCTCATCCCTGGGGCAAGTTTCAAAAAATTTCATGATATTGGGGCTCCCCCGCACCCCCTCAAAAAGGGGTAAAATACCCAATTTTGAGTTAGGGCCCCAAAAATTTTTTTGCATCATTCCTACACCTAGGGGACCCTACCTATCAAGTTTGACCTCATTTGACCTGTTAGGCTCGGCCCCAGAGTTCCAAAAGTAGCGGTAAAATTTTAAAAATAGTGAAAAATCTTGATTTTTGACCCTTGACAGGGGTCAAAGGGGGCCCAAAAGTTGAAACCTACAAAAGACACATCAGGGGCACAAATTTGATCCATGATGAAAATGTTGGCCCCCCTGCCCTATTTGGGGGGTCTGTAGCCTGATCAACGTGAAAAAATGACCCCATTGGGCCCTAAAATGGGTGGGGATGACTTAGGGGGCTGAAATTTGACTATGGTGTAGGTAATTAGGGCTTTCATCCCTGGGGCAAGTTTCAAAAAATTTCATGATATTGGGGCTCCCCCGCACCCTCCTCAAAAAAGGGTCATATCCCCAATTTTGAGTTAGGGCCCCAAAATTTTTTTTGCATCTTTCCGCCACCGAGGGAACCCTACATATCAAGTTTGACCTCATTTGACCTGTTAGGCTCGGCCCTAGAGTTCCAAAAGTAGGGAAAAATTATATATATATATATATATATATATATATATATATATATATATATATATATATATATATATATATATAAATATGTGACATGTGACAGATCGTCATCTTTTGGTCCCAAACGTCGACAAATGGGGTCAGAACTCTTCTACCCCCCCTCCTTCTAAATCAGGGTCGGACACAATAGCCTAAATTTAAAAAAAAAATTCGGCTAAAAACGCGTAGCAGTCAAGATGCTCCGCGACAGCCGAATTTTTTTTCCAAGTTAGTGTACCACTTTAAAACGTTATCATCCATAGTATTTCAGTTTCAATATCAGTTTTAACTTCAAATTCAGTTTAAAAATGTCAGGTTTTCGTCTTCAGTTTTAGTTCCTGTCTGCATTGAAGATTTCATCTTCAGATGGGGGCTTCGCCCCCAACCACCTCGTCACTTCCAATTCTTCAGATGGGGGCTCCGCCCCCAATAGAGGCATGGCAGAAGAGGGTTGAGGGCTTCGCCCCCAACCCTCTCCTCACTTTCGCTTTTGAAGACGGGGGCCAACACACCAAAAAAAGGGGTTAAAACGTGAAAATTTCTGATTTTTGACCCTGTACGAGGGTCAAATGGGGCTCAAAACTCGAAAACCCCAAAAGGCACATCAGTGACCTCTACTGACACTACATCTCAAATTTCGACCTTTTAGGTCTTTTGGTTTGGGCTGTAGGCTGTTCAACGCATCAGAAAAGACAGGTTAAAACTTGAAAAATACCCTGTATCAAATTCAAAAGGGGTTTAAAAGTCAAAACCTACAAGAGGCACATCAGGGGCATGAACTCAAACTACTATGAAATTTTGGACTCCCTACCTCCATTTGGAGGGACTGTAGCCCAATCAACTTGAAAAATGACCCCAAAATCCATTTTTTAGCCCTTAAAATGGGGTGGGGATGACTTGGAAAGCTGAAATTTGAATACAGTGGAGACAATCAAAGTCACTGTTGTTGGTAGAAATTTCAAATCATTTTGTCACATTGAGGTCCCTTTAGAGCCCCCCACAAAAAGAGCCCACCCCCAATTTTGGGGCTCAAGGGTCAAAAACCACAAAAGGCACCTCAGTGACCCTTACTAATCATAAATACCAAATTTTAGCTTCCAAGGTCATTTGGTTTGGGCTGCAGGCTGATCAACGTATCGGGAAGCGAGAAAAAACATGAAAAATCATGAAAAATTTTGATTTTTGACCCTGGACAAGGGTCAAAGGGAGCCCAAAAGTTGAAATCTACAAAAGGCACATCAAGAGCACGAACTTGATCTATGATGAAAATTTGGACCCCCACTCTAATGGGGGGGGGGGGGGTCTGTAGCCTGATCAACGTGAAAAAATGACCCCAAAATCCACTTTTTGGGCCCTAAAATGGGGTGGGGATGACTTAGGGGGCTGAAATTTGAATATGTTGGAGGTAATTAAGGTACTCATCTCTGGGACAATTTTAAAAAAATTTCATAATTTTGGGGCTCCCCCGCACCCTTCTCAAAAAGGGGTCACATCCCCAATTTCATGTTTGGGCCCCAAAAATTTTATGGCATCAATGCCATTTCAGGGGGTCCCCAGATAACGAATTTGATTTGACTGAATTCCACTTATTGGACTCCCCGCCAGAGTTCCAAAAGTAGCGGGAAAATTCCTTATATATATATATATATGTATGTGACTTTTGCCGATCGTCGTCTTTTGGTCCCAAACGTCGAGAAATATGGTCAAAACTTTTCTACCCCCCTCCTTCCAAATTAGGGTCAGACACAATAGTCATTATTTTTTAATTAAAACATTTGGCTAAAAACTTCGGAGGGTAAGACCTTAAGACTGAAAAAATTCAAAATTTCAGTGTGTAACAAAATACCTACTTAATTCAAAACACGAGTTCATTTATTTTTGTTTTCCAGGTCATTCGGTGTTTTGCTGTGGGAAGTGATGTCATTGGGGTATATGCCTTATACTGGTATTCGTAACAGGGAAGTGATGATGAGCGTAGCTCGTGGTGGTCGTCTTGGTCCTCCAGCCAACTGTCCAGATCCTGTATATGGGTTAATGCTTAGCTGTTGGAATCACGATCCAGAACAAAGGCCTACATTTGCAAGCATAGTAGAGCGTTTAGGATATTGCATTCAAGTAACTAAATCATTATTTTCATATCAATAAAATTTCTTCGTATAACTTTTACGAAAAATTTTTAATGATTTTTTTCTCCCATTAGGATCCAAATGTAATCAATATGCATTTACCCGTTTATAAGGGACCTTTACCGTCGGAACTTGATAAAACTTTAATGCGACCTTTAGAATCAGAAGACGAGTATTTACAAACCGATTATATGATACCAATAATGCCGGAAACGCCAGCCGAATGGAAGGACGGCAGGTCAGATGTGGTTTCACAATCAAACGATAATTTTCTCGCGTAAACCTAATCTAATAAAAATTTCCTATCAACAGATACGTAATAGAAGACAGATCGACAATTCCCTTACCCATGGATTTAAACAACCAACCGAACACGTTACCTAATTCGAACAATTCATCGACTCCTAACACGAATGCGACCAACACTCCGACTCAAAAACTCGTCACTAGCACACCGACGGCGAAAATTACGGTAGGAAATTCGCTAACGCCGAAAAACAACCCCAACAATACGCCTACCATCAAAGCGAATACTATAAATACACCTACGTCGAAAACGAACTCGAATAACTTACAAAATCAGACACTTACGAATTCTATAAACGAGAACAGTCCCAAATTGGATGAAAATCGAAGCAAACCTTTCATTCTTAGTGGACAATACGTAAAAGACCCACAAATCAACTAACACAGAACGTTAAGTTTCGTTTAAAACTCGATCGTATTTTTACATTAAATGGTAATGGTGCATTGTAGTTTTTCATTAGGCCTAATGTTTTGCAATTATATGTGTACGTACTTTTGTTTACCATTGTTTTCATGTTCTATATCGATAAGCCATCGAACATTCCAAAAAACCCAAAAAAAAAAACATCGTGTACTTTCAAGGGATTTCGCTATACTTGATTAAATGTTTTCTAAGTACAGCATTTTATGTCATAAGATTAGGCCGATAAGCATTACGAAAGTATTACAAAAAAACTCAGTGATCGACGAATTACCTTACTCTATCGTTATGTTTTTCTTTTATTTGTTACTTCATTTTAACGGTTTTATATTTTTTTCTCGTTATTTTTGTGTTTCATTTTATGTTTTATGATCGTGCTTTTTGTTAATTTATAAGTTGATAGGATTCGCTAAAACAAAATAAGCCTAAAATATTGGCATTTCAAACGTTACATTTTGATGAGTATTACGAATTTTTTTTCATTTCAATTTTTTTTTCTAAAAAAAATTTAAAAAATTGTATTCGTGATACTTATGCGAAAGCTAATATTTTTAAATTTGTTATTTTTCTATCAGTAAAATAGCTTATAAATTTATATGTTGAACGATTTTTTTTTCTAAACTTTGAAAACATTAATTTTTGTAATTTTATTTTATATACGACGTGAAAAAGCTAAAAAGCTGTACAACTATGCTCAAACTGCTATTTTATGTAAATTGTTATGTAATATTGAAATTGTTGTGTTGTGATTGAAGGTTGGTAATAAAATATGAAATATACGTGATTTTTACAAAACCAAATTTATTACCATACGTTTAGAAAATAAAACTTTTTCGCACTTTGAATTTCAGGCCGTAGTAAACTGGAAATTATTTTATCGATTTACCTAAATAATAATTTTTTTTTGTTTTTTTATTCATCATCAACGCACGATTTTAAGCTATTTTTTAGTTTTTTTTCTAAAACTGTGTTTGATTCTATTGCAATTATCAATTTTCTTTTTCATTGCAATAATTTTGAAAAGATTTTTCACGGAAATAGATATTATAATTTTTTTTAATTCGTCCAAAAAATGTAAACAACTTGAACGCTTTCACACTACGTGCAAAAGGCCGCGACATTGGATGATATAGGTATATACCCAGTATTATCATATAAATTTACAATATTGATTTCTTTTTTCAAAATAGCACAATTTTTGAAAAAAAGTAAGTACCTACTTATGAAGGAACTTTTTTAAAAAACATTGAAGAAAAAAGGAAATCGTATAAAAATGTTTACAATATTTTGGTACTTTTTTCAATTTTTCATCAAATTGTAAACATTTTGAATTTATTTTTTATTTTTATTTATTTACCTATTTATTCATTTCAGAATTTAAAAAAAAATCCAAATAAAATCTCACCGTGGTTACTTAATGATGAAAATTCAGATCAAAAGATTTTTTAAATTTTAAAAATGGTGTAAAAAATTAAAATTGAAAAATTGAAGGAAAATGATAAGTAGGTAACTAGGTACCTAAGTTAATAGCCGAAAATTGGTAACTGTTTCTTAAAAAAATTTAAAAAATGAATAATATAATGAATACAAAATTTAAATTTTAAATATTTTAAAATGTAGGTACCTAGTAACTTTGTCGAAAATTTAGAAAACTGTGAAAAAACAATATTATAGTTGTAATTACAACTATAATATTGTTTTCTCGGTAAAAAAACCGAAAATTTAAAAATCATAAACTGAAATCTGGGTGGGGCGGGCAAAATCAGAGAAAATAAAAATTACAATGAAATAAAAATTTTAAAAGATTTGGAAAATTTTGAAAATGAGATGAAATCAAAAATGTAAATGGATTGGAAATAATACAAAAAGAAGAACTAAGTAGAATTATAATGATTTTTTTTTTTTTTATAACATCAAAATAAAAAATAAATAAAATGAAAAATAAGATTTGAAATTTCAATTGGAAAGAATTTGAAAATATAGGTAATAAAAAATGAAAAATTCAAAAAATATGAAAATTTGTCAAAATTACAAATTATCTAAAACAAAATTTTAACTCGAAAATCATTTTAAAAATTTTGCATTGAAATTAAAAATTTTGCATTGAAATTAAAAATTGAACAAAATTAAAATTGGAAAAATCGAAACAACAACAACAACAACAACAACAACAAAAATGATCAAGTAAATAGTTATAGGTCAACTGGAGATAAGGCTCAAAATTCTCAAAGGGTCACTTAAAACTCCGTTAGCAAAATATTAAAATAAAATAATAATAAAAAACAGTGAAGTGTTTTCTCACGAAGAGAACCGACTTTCGGTGATGAGACAAAAAAGATTCGACACCATGAGATAACATGCTTTACCTAATTATGAGAAGAAGAATCGTGATTTTAGAAAATTCATTCATTCATAAATCATCTAGGTGGCCATACTTATTACTTCATGAGATGGTTGACCTAAAAATGTAATCGCCGAATAAACCAACAGTTTGCTCCGATGAAAAAAAGCAAATAATTACGCTTTAACCTCAATTTAAGTACTCCCTAAAACATGAGATTTCCTGAGGAATTTTCACTGAAAGAAATTTTGCTTAAATGCGAAGGCGAAAATGTTCATAACATTCCGGAAATACTCGTACTGCATACAACGATGTTTTCACGCTTATCAACGCCTTGTTCCGAGCTTAATCACGACGTCGTTAATTTGAAACATTTCTCACGTTTTCCTTTGGCTATTTTCTTAAGTCTTCTTTAATCTATTTTTAACGATTTCCCTATTTTTCCCTAGTAACACATGTTTGATCTGGAAATTTTTTATTCAACCCTCTTTTATCTTTTTTGTTGACATTCTCAAACTTCGGCAGCACATCACTTGCCTGGTTAACAGTTGGTAGTTAACTCGATTGTTTCGAGTTTCCTTTTGTTTTCAGATGTTTCAAAACTTTTCAAGAATTTTATCATTAATGCTCGTTTATTTTCAAAGATATTAATTATGACTCGATTCATTCATCTGTTCATTATAATATTCCAAGTTTCAGTTCGATGAAACGAGTGAAATTAATATTCCGTATACGATGCGATTTGATACAGTTGATATATAACAAACTCGTGTCGTCACTTAAATGTAAACAATTCTCCGTACGTATCATTTTTCCCTAAACAAATTTCTACAGCATTTTTACTATACCATTTTAGAGAGAAAATTCAAATTGCCAATATGTAATACAATTGTGGTCATAAAACCAATCGACGAGCAAATTATGTTGCTGAAATTTAAACCAACGTACAATTTTTTTCTTGCAAATTCCAGTCACGTAAAATGCAAAGATAAAATTTAATCCGTGAAACCAAAAAATTGTAAATAAACTAAATAACTTTTTTTCAAGAAAATTATTCATTTTCCATTCGAGTGCACAAACAATGAAATTTAGTCGGTTTTTTAAATAACAGATCACGTCTAGAAATTTCTAAGAAAAACTTAAGTAGACATTCGAAGTTCACTGAGATGATTTTATTTTTAATGGAAATGAGTTAAATTCAGAAATAGCAATAGGTTGATAGGTAATGAGTAAAATTGTATTTTAATTTTTAAAATACGAAGTGAGATTATTGCAATTCATTCTATCTGCTACCAAAAAAAATTAGACTCAATTTTGGAGAAAGTTTCATTTCATGAATTAATCCTTCATATAAATAAATCACAACTGTCAAAAATGAGAGAGAAGCTCTGTTACTTTTTCTTCGGGAAAAAATTTCAAGTTTTTCTTCTTCCTTTTTTTTTTTTTTGTTTTTTTTTGCAAAACGTAAAAGATAAATTAACTCCACTATAAGGGTCGCTATTGTATTATTTTTTTTTGTTGAAGTCAGCTTTGTTAAAATCATCATTAAGGATAACTCGACGAACATTTCAGCTCGATTCTTGGTCTTTGACGAATCTTTGTTTATTTTAAAAATTGTAGTAATTTTCAATTTTTTTAATTTAAAGAACTGGCGTAAAAAAAAGTACATTAAATGAACGAGCTTCAAGCTGTTGGAGGCTTAATTTCTTGAAATAATAACTTCATTTAGACGAATTTCTCAAAAAAATATATAACAAGAGAACCGTTTTTCGTACCACCAGCGTGGCGTGAGATTATAAAATCGTTTGTTATGAAATATTACTCGAAAGGAATAGGTACTTACATTTAATAAATTTGAAAAAATATTCAAATTATTCTAGGCAGTGATTTTTATTTTTAATCCGCCCGGCGATACAATTACCGCATCGACCGACTGGAAAATACTTTTTGAAAATAAACATTCTTCAAGTTGATGTTTTCATTTGCGATTGCAGCACTTATTGACGCTGCTGCTGCATGGGTTGTCGGAGTGTTAACTTATATTTCGGGATTCAACGTTTTCAACACTCGGTGGCACGTGTATTTAATGTGTTTGCAAAACTTTCGTAATATACGCCTTATCGTTAGTTTGATATTGAAAAAATAGCTGATCAAATGGTTTCTCATACTAGACCGCTGAATATTTACGATATTTTTCGATCTTTCACCGATTCACTGAATAGTTTTGATGTTTTCCGAATTTTCCTTTCTTTACTATACTCTTGGGAATTTTTTAAACTCAACTTTTCGAATTTTATATAAATTAAATAGCGATAAATTTGGTAATCTCGAATCATCGAGTCGTTTATAACAGCAAATTCGTTAGAACCCAAGTCGAGTGGTGTATAAATCTACTAGTAAGATGTGAAAAAAAAATTATCGCGGATATCTTTTTGTGCCTGAGAAAAAACTGACGGTTAGAAAATTTATAAAAATTTCATGTAAAAAATTTTCAACAAATTTTCCGAAGCAGGAAACTTTACATAGGAAATGAATAAGTGCCTACTCATATGCTGTCAACATTTGCCTAACTCGCAATGAGAAAATTCCAAGATCCTGTTTAGTTACTTCCATTATGGGAGAAAAAGGTTATTCATTGTTGAAATCCATTTTGGTTACCGTTCGTTTTTCTGAATACAGAACCAAAAGGAAAAATTTCTACAATAGAAATTTGTCCGAAAGGTTTTCCCTCTCATATCTTTTTCCTTAGACTTCCCGAACAGTTTTTCCAAATTATGCATATTTTCCCTAAATTTTTTTCTATGTCAAAATTTTATAGGACTTTTTTTTCTTTTTTTTAAATGAAATATTGAAAAATCATTCAACATACTCGTATACTTATACTATCAAAAATCCCCATGACATAAATTCATTTTTCTTCAATTTTACCCTTTAAAAAAAAACGAATCTATTTACCTAATTTAAAATACCTATTGAATTTATGAAAAATATTTTGAAGTGTAAATTTAAAGAAAATCTATCGATTTAAAAAACACCTCCAATCGTAAAATTTGTTGAAAAATTATTTTAAAATTTCCATATCCACTCAATTTTTATTATAGAATAAATTATTAAATTGAAAATTATACGGTAAGGTTTTTTCACTTGAGAAAAAAACTAAGTTAATTTTAAGTTTTCCATTTTTTAAGTTTTAGAAAATATTTTTTTCAATTTTTAATTTCTTTGAAAAACAAATAGGTATTTTAAATTCTAAAATGCGATAAGTATACATACCCTATAATTAACTTACAGTACTTAAATCACCAAAACTTCAATTTTTAATTTTTGCAAATTGATTTTTCATTTCTTTTTTCTGAAATTAACTTTTCATTTTTTTTCAAAGAATACAAATTATTTTTTCCCATTTCAAATAACTAGGCTAGAAAAAAATTAATTTGTTCGTTTTAAAAATAAATTTTAAGAATTTTCAAGGATTAATTTTTTTGAAAAATTGTAGCAATGAAATTCCGGAGAGATTCCGATTTATAAGTGTACTCGAATTTTTGGTTGTAATTTTTGCTTGAAGAATTTTGATGAATACTATAGCTACCTACAAATACATGAGTTTTTTCATTAATTTTTAATCCATGTTATTTTTTGAAAAATAATGACAATCAAAATATTCTAAACACTTTTGAAGATTCAATGAATTTTAAAAATAATTCTGATAATGTTTATGAAAAATAGGGGATGGCTACCAAACAATTTTTTAAAAAGTTTTGTTTTGAAAAAAAAAATTGAAAAAAAAACCATCAGTGAATTTTTTATTTTTTGAAAAAAGTAAAAAAAAT
This sequence comes from Balanococcus diminutus, assembly GCA_959613365.1. NCBI lineage: Eukaryota > Metazoa > Arthropoda > Insecta > Hemiptera > Pseudococcidae > Balanococcus > Balanococcus diminutus. The sequence goes on from OY390715.1 coordinate 47,215,561, forward strand.
ACAGAAATTACCTATAGAGGAGGTTTTCAATTTAAATGAACTGTGGTGCAGGAAATCAAATTCACATTGCCCATGTGGTGCTAACTCCGACTCGAAAAAAGTCATCTTTTGGTCTGCAAAATTTTTACGTCTAGAGTAGATTGAGTAAGTTATTGAAACAGAATAAAATTGGAAACATTTTTATTGCTAAGCAGTCATTTCATAAGAATTTCGTATGAGTACTGAATAGATACCTACCTATTACTTTGATTTCAGTGAAAACTAATTTTTTACAAATTTCAATATCACTTCCTACGCCATTTTCGTACTGAGTAATGACTTCACAGGACTGAATAACAATCGGATGAAGATTCTTCGATTTGTCACTGACGACTGATGACTGATGAATTCAGTGAGCATCTTGTGATCTTGAAACCTGGATCGAGTAAAATTAAACCTGAACAGTACATGTTGATACGACGAAAAAAAGACTGTATAAGCAGAGTGCTGTGCCCGACAAGTTACAAAAGTACGTAATTTAAAGTAAAAATTTAAATTTATTCCTGCATGTTAGGAAAAGCTTTAAAATATATTCTCAAAGTTTCAGTATAAATCAAAAATGAAATGAAAATTTCGGGTTTTGTTTTTTCAAAACACCATAAACTTCTCTGCTCGAGTTTTGAACAGGAAGATTCTTCAATCTTATGGATATTTATCGATACAGTACAGAATACAGTGCTTTGATTTCGAAGTAAGTATATGTTTTTAAAGTCTATGCATTTAAAAAGATAAATCGTTCGAGATGTTTTCGGTTAACAGAAAGTTAAAAATTACTTGTACAAATACCTACTCATTTTCCTTCCGCATGATTTTTTGTCACAAAATTTTTTAAAGTCTCGGATGAAAATTATATTATTTGAGCGATTGATTATATTTTCAGCGATGAAGTTCGTTCGAATGTGCAACAAGCGAAACATCATTAGCAACTTAGGTAGGTAGGTATTTCTGAGACGCTTCCTGTTGGTTGAGTTTTTCTTTAGTCAATAGTCGAAGAAATACTGGAAAACTGCTGCGAATGCGTTCTTTGGAATTTGTTTCCAAGTATTTAACATCTAATTTGCGTCGCTTAGTTTCATGTAAATAGTAGAATGGAGTATATTTACCGCACAACTTGAATTTTCTGTACTAACCGAATTTCTCGAACTGCGATTAATGTGACAAGAAAGAACGAACGTGGGTTCTACTTCGTGTTATTATAGTTTCAGTTTCAAAATTTAGGGTAAATTTTAATGTAGGATCTTCGAGTGTTAACAAAATTCGTAGGCTGTATACAATTCAATCTCGTACGAAAAGGTGTTCTGAAAACTATCGAATTAAAATTTTTTGTATCATTTTAAAGAGGATTTATAATAAATAAAGATTAACTTTACCTACTAAGGTAATGTCTCCCTTTTTTATGTGTGGATAAATATATTATTTATTTTATAAATAAAGGCCTAGCCATCATTTGTGTAGATTATACTTATTGACATGATGTATAATACATATGATACGTACTATATACTCACTTGTTATACTTGAAGCAATAATTTTTTTGCAATATCACTTCAATTCGCATTCATTTCCTTCTTCCATATGTTTTTAATAAAACCATTTCATTTTTACGATAATTGGAAATTCAAAGCCTAAATGTATGGCAAATCACTCGCCGGACACCATGTATACCTACTTATCTACGTACAAATACCCTAAAAAAATTTCAGCAATATTGAACAAATTAAAGTAGTTAGGTAGGTATTTTTTATTCTAAGAAAATTCAGAATTTTTTTCCTGGAAAAAGTAAGTTGTGCCAAAACACACTTGGTACAACCTGAAGTTACCCCTGTGAAGGGCATCTCTCGCCATTGGTGTTCTTTGAAAATCAAGCAAGTTAGTGGGTAGGTTTTTGTTCAATGCCTGTCATAATTTCTCTACGTTTTTATTTTTTTCAAACTTTTAATTTCACCTTTAATTTCCGAATAAATTTTGCATCATTTTCAAACCAATTAAGTAACTATTTCACTTTAGGCAAATAAATGCTCTTATACCTAAGGAAAAAAGGTACCTACAATTCACTGATTAAAAGTTTTTTCCCTTTCACTACAAAAAAAACACCGTCGTCTTATTTTTTCCCCAACTTTTTCATCGTTATTTTTATTCGTTTGAAAAGTCATCAATGAAACAAAGATTTGAAATACATTTTATTTAAGAAAATGAAAAACGAAAACATTGAGAACAAAAATTTCTTAATTATAAAAAAAAATCTGTACAAATGAAGACATTTATTTGGATTACATAAAAGAAATTCAAGTAAGGCGTATGTATTTACAATCTAATTTGAAAAAATTAACTCATTCGCGATCTTTTTAATAATTATAGTGTAGGCGTCGTGTTCGATAACGCTTTTAAATTTAGTTTTTATTAAAGTCATACCTAGTGTATAAGTTAAATGAAACTAGGTAATCTTAATTGCAAAAAGAGAGAAAAAAATACAATCAGAATATAAGTAGGTACCTGTTCAAATACGTACTACGGTAACATGCCACAGCCTTATTTTATATCTTATATGTAAATAAGGTACTATCCGAACGAATACCTGTTCAACTACCTACTTCGATGACATATGTAGGAATAACAATTAAATCATCATTTTTCAACAAATATTTCTTACTTTTCGTCAGTTAACTGTATTGTTTATGAAATCATATTATTGATCCGAAACTATCTTCTTTTATAAAGTAATGCCATTCGTACTTACGTATAATAGGTAAAATATGTACGTAAATGTATGTTGGAAAAATTAAATATTTGTTTTTTTAAAGCACATTGCGATAAATGATTGAGCAAAAATTGGTAAAAGACAAATTCGAAACTATAAGTGGGCTCATACTTTTGGTTTCAAATTTGTCTTTTTTTTCCTCAACTCGCACGAGTTAATTTTTTCTTTATTTTTGAATTTCTAAATTAAATTCTATAATTAGGAAAAATGATTATTGTACAATACATGGAAATAAATTTCATTTCGTGATATACGAGTACACTAAAATATAAATTACGATATAATAAAACAAAGCTTTCGCTCTGTTACTAGATTCATATCACATTGGTAAATTCCTTAATAAATATCTAATAATAATATTTATTCGGAGTTTTTCGCATAAACGCAGAGAGCGCTAAAAGTTAATTTATAAACGTAGGTAAATAATTTTTGTTAGACTGTTGCGAGAAAAGTTATTTTTCCTCTGGTTTCCGCACGTTTAAACTTAATAAAAAGTTTTGATGAGTAATTAGTGGTGAATCCGATTTATTTGAGCAAAATAGCAGCGCTAAGGATTCCTTTTTAGAAACAATTTCGCATTGTTTAATGAAATGTCGTATTTGAATGTTGGGAAAATTCTGAAACAGATAAAACAAATTACCAAATCATTATTAGTGAAGTATAAATATGGCAACGGATAAATTAATGTAGAAAGTTTTGCATGTCTATCAATTGAAGGGACAATAAGTAGATACATTTTAAAAACGAGCCAAATGTACAATTATTTTCAACGACGCGCGACGCGACACTTACAATACCTTCAATTCTGAAAACGACAATTTTTTGGAGAATTCTTATTTTTTTTTGCGAATTTCACGAAAAGACGATACCTAGCCAGGTAAGAATAATGAATCATCTAAAAACTCGCAGGATAAAATTTTGGCCCTCACTTCATCCTCATTTCCCCAGTGAGGTCAAATGCGTTTTTTTGTAATTAATTTTCATTTTTTATAACTTCATACAGAATTTTTTAAAACTTGCAAGGATGATAGACCACATCAAGAGTAAAAATTTAAAAAATAAAAATATTCTTTAATAAAAATTAAAAGATTTTTTATTCTAAAAATAAATCGAGAATTTTCTTAATTAAATTTTTTTTTCACCAAAAAAGTACAAAATTTTTTTATGAAAAAAAAACTTGAAATTTTCATTTTCATTTCAAAAAAAAAGAGAAATTTTTCCTCCAAAAAATAAGAATTATAAAATTGAAAGACTTGAAAAAAAAAAACGGAAAATTGCCTTACGTAGATATTCCAAAAAAACGAGAATTTTTCAAAAGTGTTCCAGAAAAATAAGAAATCTATTCCTCTACCCCCAAAAATTTTAGGTATTCAAAAACATTAAAAGATTTTGTTATTCCAAAAAAAATCGAGAAAAAATACGTTTATCAAAAAAGTAAGAAATATTGTAACTCTCGAAAGAAGAGACATTTTTGTTTTCTCTTAAAAAAAATTTGAAATTTTTTTATAATGCAAAATAATAAGTATTTTCCCGAAAAATAAAATTTTTATTTTATTCTGCAAAAAAGTAGATTTTTTATTCAAAAAATTCCTTTAAATGAATACCTTTTTCCATTAATTTTTATTTTAGCATATTTTAAAAAAATGATAAAATTTGTGCCCTCACTCGGATTTAGGGTCCTTATATCAAGAGGGCCCCTATCGCAGCCACAATACTGCCACATGTCTCTGGGTGCTTCTAACCATCATTGCATCCAAATATCAAATATTGTCTACCACTCAGCGGACATCCTGTATAAATGTAAATGTTGGTATACCTAGGTATAACAATGCGACGAAAGTTACTTAATTCATGTTTTTTCATATGTATTATCGAAATTATTATGGTGTATACTTTTAACGTAGGTAACAAATCATGAAAGAGCATCAAATGTTGAAAGTGTACTCGAGAGATATGATTTATAGGAGTTGAATTTTTACCAACAAAAATAAACTTTAGACCAGACAGTCTAGCGAAAATTCCACCTTAATGATGAATTTTTTTTAAAGAGAATTAAATTTTTATATTGGACTACGAGTCGACGCGACGTAACTCTTGTTTATAGTACATAAAAGTACCTTTGAGATGGAACTAACTTCGATTTAACAGTACTGAATAAACATTGCTAAGTAAACTAAATCATCTATTTCCTTTTATGGCTTTGCCTTTGGTATTGGTGTCGAATAATTTTGGATGAGAATGATTGCCGGACGAGGCTGGTCCGGATACGTGCGTTGAACCATTTTCCTGACATGATTTTTATTTTCCCACATTACGATAATTATTATTTCTTTTTTTTTTCAATTAGAAACTTAGTACCTACGTTGTGCTAGAATAGACGAATCGAAATTCCAATTTTAAGTCGCAATTTACAAATAGAGAAGATAGCAATTGGGAAGGAAGAAAAATGATTGTGTGGTTTTTGTGAAACACGAATACGAATAAAATCGCAGGTACCGAAGTTTGTAAGGTTTCCAATGACGCCCTCGATACACGGTTGACTTAATTAAAGTTTTTGGAACTGCCTTTGAAAAAGATCTTGGTTCTCGGGTTACGCTCGAGTGACCCGCATTGCTAATGGTTTCATCATATGGAAAGTATCGTTTTTTCCAACTTGTCCGGTCTTAAAATTAACGGCATGGTTGGGTTAATAAATACAAAAGGTGATTGGAAATAGTACCTAATGTAGTTCACCATAATAGAAAACTTGGAACGAGTTCGGATATTATTCGAAATATTTACCTGGTTAGTATAAATATAAATTTACGTGTAAAAAAAAAGAGTGGCATAAAAGTATACCCTTTATTGTGAAGTTAGCCATGGAGTTTATCGCGCGTCGCTATTTTTATAGTCTGTAATGAAAGAACGCGTTGGTTCGGTAGACAAAACTGTTGCCTCGTATACAATGTCGACGCCAATAAAAGGCGTCATGCTATCTTCGTCGATGATCATAAACTCGTCGCAAATTTCACTGATTGTTTAGTTACTTCAAAGTTTCCATTACACAAAGGTCGTTTGGCTATTTGAAAAATCAAAAATAAATAGGTATATTGTATCCGTGCAGATAGGTATCCATTCAAAGTAATACGTACGCTTTCGCAAGTGCAAAATTAAAGGAAATTATTATTAAGAGGTAGGATTTTAATTTTCGTTTCGGACTTTCGGACCAGTGGAAATTTTCAGATTTAGGCATCAAGGAACTTCACCACCGAATATCAAAATGCCTACCTACGTTACATCCCAAACCCACTTGACTGATTGACTCTGAAAATAAAAGTAATGAAAAAACGATAATTTTTTCCTTGTCTTATCATTAACAACCCTTTTGTATCTGGGAGGAAACTGACGTTGGGAAATTGGGTACCTCCCCAATCATTTTTTAAAAATTTCCAAACCAACGTGTACTCCATTAGAACGCACGCATTGACTTAGAACTTGGCTGTATGGGGAAGATTTGAAAGGGAGGAGGTTCTATTTGGGGCTAAACCTGAATAAATTTTTGATTTTCACTATGTTTCGAAAACTTGAAATAATTATACATTTAAGGTGAATAGGTGGACAGGTACTTCATGGTGAAAAATTCAATTCTTTATATGTACAGGGTGTTCCGGATTGAGAGAAATGCCTTCCAACTAGTAACTATGCAACTTATGTTGAGTCGATGTAGATATGTTTGCCTAACCTCCGGACTACAGGGGCTGCGTTATGCTCATCTAAAAAGTTTATTTTTTATTGTTTTGGCAGAGTGTTTTCCACTTGCGCTTCTCAACCACTATAATACTTAGAAAGTTGCGCTTTGCGGCATCGGATGGCAAATTTTATCTAGAATTTTCTCATGGAACTGGTAATTTTTATAAGTGCCAAGGAAGTCTATACCGAGCAAAATATTTGAAAAACATGTTGAAAAAGTGACAATTTTTCTAATTTTTTTGTGATAACTCAAAAAGTTGTCCTTTGACCAAGCTATTATTATGTATCAACTTTTTTATGTGGAAAAATTCTGCTCTTTTCAATGGCGCAACCCCCACTCCTCTGTATCACTCCAATCAAAAGTTATGAGCGAATAATTTGTTGAAAAACGTCTGAAAAAATCATAATTAAATTTTTTTCAATTTTCAATTTTTCTTAAATAATTTTTTTAATGTACCTATCAAAAGTTATGAGCAGTTTATTTTTCCAGAAAAATATCTGAAAATTTTTTTTAAGAAAAATTAATTGAAAAAATTTTAATTATGATTTTTGAGCGGAACAGCTTTGAAAATCGAAAAATCTGTTATTTTTTTTTCAATGTTTGAAGCCTTTATTTTTAAAAAGATGATGAAAAAAGTAAAAAAATTATTTTTTCTATTTTATTTAGTAGTTACTATCCATCCATGTACCATATTAAAATTTACTTTTTCTCTTGCCCCTTCAGTTTTCAAGATAGGCACCATGTTGATATAACATTTTTTGTTCCTTATAAGTTGCCTATCCACCTGGTGGAAGGAACTACATCAACTGCGAAACACCTTTGTATTTCTATACCTATCCCATTCCCACCGGACATTTATCATAATTTCGAGTTTTGCCCATCTCTCATGGGCCCCTGTAGAAAAATTTTCAACAATGATATCAAAAAAGTGTTTGGGAGGTAAAAGATCTTGGATTTCCGGTAATTTTGAATTTTTGCCCTTACCCCTGGGGTCTCGGTTGAGAATTTTTGAAAATTGATGCCAATAAGGTATTTTAGAGGTACGAAAGCCCAGATTTTTATATCTCACATGACTTTTTTGGTAATTTTGAATTTTGGCCCCTCCCTCTGGAGTCTCTGTTGAAAACTTTCAAAATCAATAGATAGTATCTAATAATTGATTTGAGGTGTAAGAAACCTAGATTCTCATACCCCATATACGTTTTGGTAATTTTGAGTTTAGCCTCTTATTCCCCCTTGAGAGCCCTCATTGGGTCTACACTTCTACAGTTAAAATAACGTAGAAAATGAATTCAGCGGCTTCGAATAGCTCAGGAAGTATATTTTCAAAGTTTTGGTGTTCTAATTTAGTGGCTAGTGTGATTTATGATTTTTTTGCAGTTGTTTTTTTTCAATAAGATAGGAGGCCAAAATTTTCACTAATCACAAGCAAGTTTTTAGACTACATGGACCAACTTCCACTAGATAGTTCAAAAATCGCTGACAGGGTCGATTCACTATTCTTACCCGGCTACCCTCTCTCAAATTTTTTTTGTTGAAATCTGAAATCTCCACACAGACATAGGTACTTCTACCTAGCTAAGTAACCCCATTTTCGTATGCCTTCTCCTAATTTGGAATATGGCTAAGTAGATAATCATAAAAAAAGGTGATGAAATCTATCGCTTTATGCCATAACCTTTCCTTTGATTTCGTTTTTGTTTTCTTTTTTTTTCAGGTAATATCTATAAGCCTTTAAATGCAACAAAATTTAAACAATCGTGCCGACCAAGTTACAACTTAATAATAATATTTAAGAGATGACAAATGATCTATATTTACACGAGTTACTTCAACGTCATATTTAGAGTTAAACTATTACGCCTTAAAACGTTGCAACATTAATCAAAACTAAATGCAACAATGAGCCACATCTTATCCCACTATTGCTCGTTTTTAATCTCTTCATCGTTTTAAAACCCCTTTTAGAAATGAAAAATGTATGAGATTATGAACGTTTAAAACGTTTATAACGTTTTACAAACTGCTCAAAAACGTTATTATTTTGAGCATTTAGATTAATAGCTCGTTCGTTGTTATTGCATGGTAAGTGAACGAGGATATTAAAAAAAAAAAATCGTGTTATTTCGAAGGTGCGGTACAGACTCGTTAGGTTATTAAAACGTGTAATTTTATTCTTTCAAAATTTACCAACGGTAACGTTTAGATCACGAATTATTTTTCAACGTATAAATACACGAGTAGCTCGATTTTCATTTTCCGCAAAGACCTATTAATAAAGTTCAGTGACCTTGAAAACGAGTCCACGAATCTAAACCAGTCAATGATGAAAGAAAAATTACCCTAATCGACTTTCATCGATATGTATATGTTTTTCCAGGATAAGTATAAAGAATTTAGATTTTATCCCTTCTTTATACCCTGCTAATATGTATTTGATTTCTTTTGTAGGAAAATTCTATCCGGGTTAGGGCATTAGTATTTCATTGTTTTGACCAAACGTTAGAAAAACCTATTTTCGGTGTTTTTTCCATTCAACTTTTAAGCGAGCTCTTTCCCCAAAAAAAGTTTATACATTTGTACGCTTTCGATTTCAGCTTTTTGGAATAGAAAATATTGTCCAATACTCGATATTGAAAGTAAAATTGAGATTTACGACGTAATATACAATTGAAATTAGGTCAACAAGGGAGTGAAATTATGATAGGTTAAATTGAAGCAGAAATACGAAATGAAAATGGAACACATGCCAGAAAATAAATACGCCAACTTCGAAACATAGCGAATAGTGAAAATTCTAACCGAAGAAATGATATAAAAGTATAAATTTGATGTGTTTTTTTTTTTTTGCTCTCAGGTCAATAAGCATGGAGAAGGCGAAACTATTTGCCGAATTAATTAACTTTTGTTGTCGACAGAGCGGGTAATCGCGTTGTTAATCTTTTGGCGTCAATGATGAGATTTAACTGCCAAAGTGAAGAACGTGTGTATGGTACGTGTAGATATAAGTTTAGAGGATGATTTGCGAACGTATAATATCCGCACGAATCTTGAATTCGCTCGGAATAGAGGTGCTTTGAAAAACGACAGAGTCTAATCGGATTTCACACGTTATTACGGAACCGAAAACCGAACCGAGTCAAATTTAACCTCGACAACAAATGGAAAATATGAAAAAAAAAAGTTGATATAATGGCGACCTGCTTCACGTGTTTGTTCGAATGTTTCATTTTAAGTGCAATTGATGAGAAAACTTGCCATCTTGTTGAAGATTTACACAATTGAAAAAAGTACGCTCTTTACCTTTTGGGAAATATTTAAGGAGATTATGAGCAACATAAAAATGGTCGCGAACCTTTAATAATATTCTAGAATGTGCGATAACAAAGCAGACGATAGGCTTATCTACTCGTATATTTTCTGGACAAGTTGATAAAATGTTCGCAGTTTCGGTATAAATAACGTTGTTTGTTGGTAGAACTTCAATAATAAAATATTGCCTGTTGAAGTGTTGATGCAATACTTTCGAGGCTTATTTCCTATGTACATACATAAAATTTCGCGAATTATTTCAGTCTAAAGTTGAGGATGTTGAACCCTATTGCAATATTTTGAAAAAAAATCCAATTAAAAATTCAATTTTTTCGAAAGTTTCAAAACGTATTTATCAGGAACTGGGTAAACCAGGGGGAGGGGGTTCTTATTATTAATAAGTCATATATAAGTTGGAGATATTACAAAACAGATCAAAGTACACAAAGCTCAAAGGAATTGAGAGGAATAATGGGAAATGTAAGATATGTAAACAAAGCGATAATCCTCACCTATATTCGCCATGAAAGCTTTCGCTATCGTAAACAATTCACCAAAAAGGCGTCTAACATTGTATTCTAAAGGATTTATTTAGCAATGAATTTCCGACCTGCATAATCCATTGAAATTCTGAGAAAACGTTTGATTAAAAACATCGACCGTCGACGCTCGACGCTTGACCTTTTAAATTAAGCTATTGAAAATGCCGAATCGTACCATATCGGATGATCATTTGGCTATTATTTTTGGCAAAAGTTGTATTTTAATGGCGAATTCAATGTCGAAAGCGAGGGTTCTATTCGGTAAAAAGGTATTTTTATAACTTCCGCTTTATTTGACCGTTCGTTCCAAATGTGTGAACTCATAAAATTTTACCGTTTTGTAAGCACGTAATACATACTTATTTTGAAATATTTCTGATATACGAGTAGATACGCTACACTATGCACAAATTACACAGTACCTAATTGTATCCTGCAAACTCTGCAAATGGTTCAATTGTTTTTAATCATTGTTAACGATGTCGACGAGCAGTAAATTACCGAATAGAAAAAAATACAATATGTATAGGTGCTTCAAAATAACAATGGAAAATTTGGAAAGTTCATAAGAAAAAATTGCTTCGTTGTGAGAAAAACTGTTTTGAGGAAACGCAGATGAAAGAACTTTGAACTGTACACTATGGCCTGCTGGCTTAACGGACTCCAATTTGCATACAAAATGCACCTGGGGAATCCTTTACACGTAAATGTCTCACTCAGGGCTGTATAAGGTGTTGCAAATGCATATGGTCAAACATTGCAGGAGTAAAAATACCCAAACGCATTAGCTGGCTTTTTATTAGGAAAAAGTTGATGATTTAAATTGACCCCATGGCGAAAGTTCGGAGAGGAGGCAAGACATTTACCTAACAGGAATTTTGCAATTTCGTATTTCTCTATATGTCTAAGGAAAGCTCGGATTATTTGACTATTGAAAAATTCGGCACTGAAATAGGCATTTCCGATTATCTATGTATTCGCGCAAAAACAAAAAACAGGCCACAAAATCTGCGCATTGCCAAGGAATGCATTTTTTTCAGAAGAAAATTCCCTCTAAAAATATGGTGGTAAAATTTTCTTAAACTAGGAAAAAAATCAAAACTATTCTATAAAAATTTTTGTTAGTAAAAATTTTTTCGAAAAAAATTGATGAAAAATTGAAAATTCGTTCAAGTTCAAACAATGTTCAAAAAAGTTTTGTTCTAAAAAATTAACTGCAAAACTCTTTTCAGATGACCTAGGGGTCTAAAATTCATGTCTTGCGTGTGTTTCCAATTTTTCATCCCCCCCATCAAACTACTCCACTTATAGTACAATTTTCAAAACTCAGAAATACTCAATTTGTAAGAATAAGCAAAAAAATTGTTGGAGAAATTTTTTTTAAAATAAATAAAAAAATTTAAAAAACTTGTTTTTTCGATTTTGAATCTTGTAGGTCTGTATACTTTGCCACGAAATTCATAAGTTAGGAAGATGATTTCTGCATTTTTACACCTTCTTGAATTGTTGAAGCTTTGTAATGATTTTTATTATCAACTAGGGGGCTTCGCGGCCCCAAACCAATTGCTTGTTCCTCGGGCTTCGCCCTCGGAACTTCGCTTTGCAGTTAACTTAGTGCTTCTACAAGAAATGAAAAAAAGGTTGGAAGGTCAAAATCCCCAAAAGGCACATCTAGGGCCTCTACCAAACCTACATGCCAAAGGACGACCTCCTAGGTCAATTTGGGTGACCTGTAGCCATGACACAAAATTTTTCAAGGTCAAAAAAGTGACAAAATAACCGGTTTCTTCCCTCCTAATTGCTCTAGAAAGCTGATTTTTGAACATGTTGTACAACTTTTCATTTCCTATCAACTGGTTTTTGAATTGGCATTTTTTGAGATTTTCTGCACCCCCACCCTTCCATAAAGAAGTCGACATATCTGAATTTCAGTTCAAGGTCATCCCCACTCCAACCACAAAATATGCCTTCCGAGAAAACCCTATTGCCCGAATTTGAACTTATTTGGTAAAAAAGGGGCTGAGCGAGGGGCTGAAAACCTGCGGGAAGCATATATATATATATATTGGCCCGTTTCCGGACATGTCGGCCACTTTTCATATATATTTGTCCAATTTACGAAAAATGTCAAAATTGAAAAACATTTCTAATCTTTGTTTTAATTAATTTATAAAAATTTCAATCACATATTCCATTCAATATACAATAAATACGCCTTGGACAAAAAATGAGACTCTTAGGATGAAGTTTGCGGGAAAAAATTGAAAAATTGGCCTAACTAATTCAAATTTTAAAAAGGTCTTCTGATTAAATATAAGCCTGCAGTGTATTAAAAATTTTAGTTACAATAACTTTTCTGTGCATCAATAAAATACTGAAAAATTATGAGTCAAATTAGAGGTCTTGTATATCTAGTTTCGGCATATTTTCATACATGTCGGCCAGTGCTTGTGATTCTACACACTGTGCATTGATTATAGAGCCCGCGTCCATCCCTGTGACTAGATTTTGAAGGTTTGCGCGGACGCGATGAAGTTTGTGAAACCCTGCACTCAAGGGTGGCTGAGAGTGGCCGACTTGTAATGTAAGTTTAACCCGTAAGAAGTCAGCCATGGCCGAGAAGTACAGTGGCCGATTTGTATAGTAAAAATAACCCGCAAAGTGGCCGACATGTCTGGAAGCCTATACCTATATATATACATATAAACAGACTAACAGACATTGATGAAAATGGTCAAAATGGACTTCCGGAGTCATGAAACGGATTTTGTACTCACTCCCTCCTAAACTCCCACATCATGATACAGCGTAATAGCCTTGGTTTTTTTTTGACAAATTGAGAAAAAACAAGGCTAAAAAAAATACAAAAATTCAAGTACCTATACCTATTTTCTTTTTAAATTGAAAAATGTATCAAAAAATATTTTTATGACAAAAACTTCTCAGTAAAAGAAATTTGCAAAAATAAAATCATTTAAAATTTTTTCTGAGAAAAAAATCGAAAATCCAAATTTAAAGTCTAAAAAAAAATTACACTGAAAAAAAAAATGGATTGTAATGATTCTGGGTAAAACACAGTAAAATTAGGATACGTCGCCAATTTTAGAATCATTCTGGAATAGAACTGAATCTTTTCTGTTTTTCACCGGAATGATTCTAAAATTGGCGACGTATCCTAATTTTACTGTGTTTTACCCAGACTCATTACGGTTTTTGAGAATTCATTTTTTTCAGTGTAGCTATAAAAAATTTTCTTGATTTTTTTTGAATATCTACATGAATTGAAAATTATTTAAAAAAATACATCTTTGAAAAATATACAAAAAATTCCCAGCGAAAGTGCAAACAAGGTACACTTATTTACCCCTCAATGAATACTTTTTTCACTGGGTCGGCAATAAGAAAATTGTAATATTGTCAAAAATGAATTAGAGTGGTGAGAAAACCCATAGTATTTCTATCCCTACCCCACATGATACATTTAGATGTTTCGATTTTTACGTTTCTCATTTGAGGCTTCTGTGGAGAATATAAAATGAACTAAGTATATTTTTCAATAATGTGAAGTATTATAAACCTATCAAGTATCACCGAAAATGAAAAATCTAAACTGCATACGAGCAGTTATGTACTTTTATTAAGTAAAAGCAGGTAGGTATAGGTAGTTAGGTACTTACTTAATACATTTAATCACAATTATTATAGGACAGTTTCATTGGTGCACGTGCGAGGTCCATTGACTAATGAATATTTCGAACTACCGCCATTTCGTCGGGTCACTTGAACAGTTCCTCGAATAAATAGCTCTTTGAAAGTTTCACGAAATTGTCTAGACATACCACAGTATATGGCGAAATTGATAGGGTAACTCACGATGATGAAGAAATTGGTAAATAATATTAACGTATTTACAATGTTGTAGTCTAGTATCTCTGTAATACCGCTGGAAATTATGTGTAAAACCTGCGAACATTTAAATAGATCATAAAATACTTAACTTAAGTAGGTATACAAATTAAGTACCATAAGCATCGATTTGTTCGTACGTACTAAATTTTAATAGAAGCTTTCTCTTTCTTCGAAGTTAGTATTACTAGATATAAGTTTATTATTATTTTTAAACACTTCTTTCTTATACTTTTAATTAAGACGTGAATTGTAGGGCAATTTTCGCCTAATTCAAAAATAACTTTCCGTGTCTTTTTTGGTTGTTTTATTTGCACTCAAATTTTATACTCATGGTAAAGGTATCTCCTTAATGAATAAATTTCAGAAGTTCTGCGAAAATATTTATCAAACATGTTGTAGGTAATTCAGATATTACTTTTTCCAAGATAGAAATTCCAGCAGCTACAAAATCCACAGCTGTGTGATATTTTTACTACTTAGGCGCGCTACTTCATTAAAATTATTATTTTACGGAAGCGAAACATGTCTCGGACTCCCAAAGGTTACGCTATACGGCTTCGTCGCTGATTTTAAAATAAAAGGAAATCTAAGGAGAAAAAAAAAATAATAACTTACGGTAACAACCGCCAACGGGATTTCAGTCAGTAGGAACACTGTTACGACTACAATGAGCATTAACGTCGTGCAATTGGAATCTCGTAATTTTTTACACTCGCTTTTTCTGTTCTCTTTGAAAAGTTTGTCTCTTTTCAGCTGTGCTTCACGCATCGCCTTGAACAGCAATAAATTCAGGATTACCAATGATATGCAAGGTCCCACGTGGACGAAAATCACCCGAAATGAGTAGTACACAATGAAATAAACGTTCAGCGTCACTCCGTCTTGTAACCAGTCTGCGAATCGAACCTGAAACAAAAAAGTTTTCCGATTTCGGTGTAAAAGAAACTTTGAAATTGATAAGTACTGGGGTGGAATGTACAACGAAAGAAAAGGGCTCATTCAATTTAAATAATAGGTATGTACCTAATACCTTACACTATACACAATATCATTTTAAACCTTTCATTTTCTTTCAACACAGGCTTGGTACTTCCTTACAAAGCAATTTCGTTCAAGTACCTACTACATATATGATCCACATAAAAAATATAATTTGCGAACAAATTAGAAAAATTTAGTTGATATGCATACGAAAAGTATACCTATAAAAGTTACCAAGTTCGTTAAAAAAAAAATGATTTCTCAAGTGTAAAATGACGATGGAAGATTGGAAAAAACCTGTAAAAGTTTGGTCTCACTTTGATTAACTCCACACTGGAATCTTAATACGAGTAAAGCGTAGACAGATCGAATAAAGATTGTATAAATCGTATTCCCTATGGTCTAGTAAAAACGAGCGTCATCTATTTTTGTCCAATTCTTCGCACGAATTACCTTTGGGAATAATGTTTGTTTTGAAGGGAGTTTGTCATACGTAGTTATGCTTCATGTATTGCGTGTAGATGGGCTGAAAAATCTTTTTTTTCATCATTTGCACGAATAGTTGAAGGAAATTTAAACGTTATTAAATTGTAGCTTATGGTACGTAATGGAACAAATATACCGTAAGCCTAATTTGAGTTCTACAAAATGATGGAAATATGGTGCAAGTAGGTACGAGTATATGCGAAGTAATAAAATAACACATCGTCAGCATATTATAGGTGTGCTGCTGTGCAAGCATGAAATTGAAATGAGATTTTATGCAGGAAAAAAAGAGGAAATGTAATGCAATCAGTATCCCTAAATTGTTTCTTTCATGCAAATTCATTTTAATTTTTTTAAATTGAGAACGAATGGATCTACATCGACATGGTACAGTCTACGTATTTCCACTGGGGTGGCCATAGCCCTTATTTTGGAAATGTTTTGAATATCAGGCGTCAATTGGTGACATAAGTATATGGAAATAGTAGATTACGTAACAGTGGCGGAAAGTATACGATCGCCCGAGGCAATCGCATTACTTTTCAACACTGTTACGTATACTATTTTAATGTTAAATGAATGGAAAATATAAGCAATACCACTTATGTTCGAAGATATGTCCAAAAAACGAATTTTTGTAACAAACACCTCACACAAAGTTGTGTGAGGTGTTTGTTTTTTGCCAGAAATTGAATGTTTAAACATTGTTGATAGCCATCTATTTCCAATGAAACTTACGCGGAAAATAAGTATTTTCCGCAGAGGTTTCATTTTCCGGCCATGTTTACATTCATTATCAGTGTCTAAAGTAAAACTTTGTTTTCCAAAACGTAAACAGAAGTGGTATTGCTATATTTTCCGTTCATTTAACATTAAAAATAATTACCTATTTCTTAATTTTTCCCTAACTGCATTTTGACCCGTGACGACGGCCTCCAGTTTTTGAAAAATTGAAATTTCTTTTAAAATGGACAATTTAAAAAATTATTATTAGGTATTATTATTATTATTATTATTATTTCTTTTTTCTTTTTTTTTAAATGGTCACAAGATGACTAAGATGAGTATTACTACCTTGAAGAGACCATTTTCGATGCGTTTTCATAGGAAGAGGAAAAACGTAATTTCTTATGATTTTTGAAAAAAATTGGAAAAATGGTTAAAAATTGAAAAAAGGATTTAATGAATAAAACCGTTTTAACATAAGTACACATTACCACCCAAAAAGACCATTTACGCCAACTTTTCAACTTGACTTTTATTTTTAGGAGCCGTCATTTTAAATTCTTTTTTCACATTTTTGTTTATTTATTAAAACCGTTTTTCAGTTTTTTTTTTCAAAAATTGTAAAAAGTGAAATTTTCCCCTGTCTCATCAAAAAGGAGGTAAAGATGAAAACTCATCGAAAATGAGCTTTTTATGCCTACAGGGTGTTCCGGATTAAGAGTAAAGCCGTCCAACCAGTAACTATGCAACTTATGTTGATTCGATGTAAATATGTTTGCCTAACCTCCGGACTCCAGGGGCTGAGTTATGCTCATCGACATTTTTTTGGTTTGCTTTGGTTGAGTGTTTTCAACCTCGCGCTTCTCAACAACTATAATGATTAGAAAGTTGTGCTTTGCGGCATCGGATGGCAAATTTTGTCTAGAATTTTTTCACGGGGCTGGTAATTTTTACACCTGTTCAAGGAAGTCTATACCGAGAAAAATATTTTTAAAAACATGTAAAAAAAATGACAATTCTTGTCATTTTTCTGTGATTACTAAAAAAAGGTGTCCATTGACCAAGCTGTTATTATTAACTTTTCTGGATGAGGTAAGGCTGCGCTTTTTTTAGTAACGCAATCCCCATCCCTCTATCTTACTCCAATCAAAAGTTATGAGGGAATAATTTGTTGAAAAACGTCCAAAAAAATTTTTACTTAATTAAAATTTTATTAAAAAAAGAATTTCGTAAATAATTTTTTTCAGATTTTTTTTTATTTTATTTTTTTTTAAATTATGCTGCTCATAACTATTGATACATTAAAAATATATATGCATAAGTATATTTTGGAGAAAAAGTTGAATCACGATTTTTTTGGCATAGTATAATTATGCTTTTACGGGGAACAAAATAGAAAAAAAGATCCCAAAATCCGACAGGAAAATCCGACCCCAAAAACCGACAGTTGGGTTAGGGTAGGTTATATTAGATTAGGTTTGAATGACATAAAAAAAACTTAGAAAATTTTTAATAAATTCAATTTTTTAGACATTATGTCAGACATTTTGAAACTTGTAATTTTTTTTGAAATTTTATGACTTTGAGACATTTTCTAGACCATTTTGTCAGACATTCTGAAACTTAGAAATTTTTTATAAAGATGACTTTCAGACATTTTGTCAGATATTTTGAAACTTGGAATTTTTTTATAAATAGAATGATAACTTTCAGACATTTTGAAACTTGGATTTTTTTTCATAATGTTTATTTTCAGCGGAGGCGGTCGCGTTGAAAAAAAAAACGATTACACTTTTTAGATTTTTTAATTTCCACGGAAATTAATATTCGTTACTTTTTATAACAGAGTAAAAGCATATAAGGTCATTGTGCCTAATTGTGAACACTTTCGTTTTTTAAACATTTTTTCACTTCTTTAAACACATATAAAATCCAATCGCGGTAAGTTTTTTGAAAACTTTTAGTTCCGATGAAAAGGGCATACTTTGGGCTTTCAAATGAGAGTAAGAGGGAATTTTTATCTCAATTAGTCTTGGAGTAATTAGAGTATTCACAATTAGGAATGCGTTTGTTCACAATTAGGCGAAATTCATGCCTAATTGTGAACACTATGAAATTTATTCTACAGCTCTTGTTCTCGTGATCGGATGTTGAAAGTAACTTCAAATTCGTATTCAGGGTAGTCAAAATATATAGAAATGACCCCAAAAATGTCGAAATTGCTCCTTTTTGTTACACGAGGGGGCTGGTGCCTCCCGGCTCCTCCATGGGAAATTGAAGAGGAACACCCTTCTCTGATACTTTTTTTTCGGTCTCAACGTTCATAATACCAACTTTCATAGCTTCTATATCATTAATAGTCATGTTTTCCAGTTTTTACTTGGTGTTCACAATTAGGTTAACACGTGTGAATTTTCGCCTAATTGTAAACACCCCCTCTCTACCGCCATTATAACTTTACGGAAAAATTTGCACAGTTATAAGTTGAAGGACTTTAATTAGTATAGTTTGGTGCTGTTTTGATGGTTTCCAAAATATCTAAAAATTCAGAAATCACGAATTTGAAACACCTTTTACGTTTTCAACTATACCGCGGGCCGATTGGCATCAAATGCTAAAATTTCCAAGACGTTTTTCAACAAATTATATTCCCTCAAAACTTTTTCGTATGATATGTAATATTTGGCTGCATGGTCGAAGAGTTGTTGAGATAACGGAGAAAAGTGACAACCCTATGGCTATCAAAATAAGGACACAGCAAGTAAAGTATTTTTTTCTCATCAAACGGGTACATATCTGTGGGAGGGGGTGTGATAAAGTGATAAGAGATGCTTAATAAATATCACTTCAATATTTAAAAATATCTCATTATTATAGTAAATTTGAAATCCATAAATGTTGATCATCCATTAATACCAAGTTCCTTTTTCTTCGAATCATGAGTTATTTGCAGAAATTATGAGTATGATGAAGGAGAAAATCGCGAAGTTAATCTTGGGTATGAAAAAAATTGAATTCAACTGATTTAGATTTCTGCTTTCCTTTCCAGTGAATAAGATCTGATTTACGATTAAATTATTAAATTAAATCAATGTAATTACTCAAGTTAATGGGTACCCATCTTTTAATTATAGGTAGTGTCGTAATTTCATTATTCAAAGAAACTATCAGTCAGAATGAATATAATTGTAAAGTTTTTGAGGAGGATACCGTTTTACAAGCATCCTGTAAGGGTAATAATAAACTCAAAGGCGTTCCTCAAGATATTGATACTAATATTAAGGTAAAAAAATTAATTCTGTAGAACGAATTATCTATAGGTATAAATATATTGTACTTGTAGAATTAGACGATTTCCTTGATTCACTGATTTTAACTAGGTATATTCTACTACAATTTTTACAGAAATTAGATTTGTCAGATAATGTACTGAGTAATATATCTGAGAATCAATTCAAACGTTATGAAAATTTGGAAATCCTCAAAATGGTTGGCGTAAACTCCACGTTTAACTTGAGTTTATACTATTTATTTCGACCACTGCAAAAGTTAACGGTACTCAACTTGGATTACTGCCGTTGGAATTGGGTTCCGTTTAAAAAAATCGCTGGTGAAGTACCAGGAGATGCGGTGTTTTATTGGCCTCCAAATCTGAAAAACCTGACGGTTCGATATTCTTGGGTTTGGTTCCTGGATCTTTCAAATTTAAAGAAGTTGGAGCTTTTAGATGCGAGCGAAAATGTTATTAGAGTTTTCCCTACTTTCCATAAACTTGCTCCGCTAAAATATCTTTATTTAAATTTCACTCGTTTTGCGAGAATGAGAGCTGAAGATTTGGCGCCGTTGTGTTTTCTTGAAGAATTACATGTACATTTTTTCAAAGATTATGAACATTCCCCGCCTCCTGAACTCATTGAACCTGAAAAGTATTGCGAATGTGAGCGAATAAACGCTTGGGTTAAACAATTTGAAATTAAAAGTTTCCTACCAGCATGTAAACCTCGTTCTAGTACGTACATATATACTGACTAAAATATAAAAACCTTTATCTAAAAAGATTGATTGATTGGAGAACTTATCAATCTTACCTACTAGTATTTTTGGTGATGTACATCACATAATTACTATGGCCACTTATCTATACTACCTACACCTGCATAGGTACCTATTCATGTGAATATATCCATCAAACCATTTTTTTTTTTTTTTTTTGAAAAGGCGAAACCTGTGACTTGAAGTTTTCTGAAGATATGTTATCCACTCGTCAAACATGTTTATCAAGGAAACCTGGCAAATCGCGGTTTTTCATAGGCTTGATCATATTTTTCATTTTAATAATTATTATGGCAGCGATCGCGGGTGGATATTTCTATTGGATGAAGAAAGTAAGAAATTGACAGCTTCGTATCCATACAGTGTCGCTTCTGATTTAACAATAAGATTAATTACCTGTTCGTAGATAGTACCTAGTACCTATAGTAATAATGATGATTATAATATTTATTTATGTTTCAGATTAAATCCAAGAACGGTGACTCGAGTTTGTCCGAATAATTCCCATTTTATAGCCAAACATCTTACCTCAATTCAAAAGAATAGACATACCTAATTATTATTAATAAGTAGAGCAATTTCTGGTAAATTCATTTAATCACATAACCTATGCCAATTAGCAGTGCGTATGTGCAGTTCAAACACCTTTTTACCTACCTAATAGAATTTCATTTCTCCTTTCTGCATACTTATTACCTATGTACTTGATATATTTATGGTTTTTAACAAGAAATGAAAATTCGCTGGAAGATGATTGGTCAATGATATCAACATCGCCAATTTGTTTTGTTTACATTTTTTTAAACGCAACCCTACATATTTTTTTACTGATAAGTAATAGTTGAAGGATGATAAATCTACAAAAAAATAATTTAATACCTATTCTGCCGTCACATTCCTGCAAATGTCATCGATTCATGAATATATTAATGTATACTTTTTCTGTGTTTGTCAATTGCACATTTGTACTAAAATAGATAATGTTCAGAGATGATTCGGTGTAAATACTCAGTCCATAATTTAAGAACAGTTTGCTGAAATTGAATTTGATCTTTTCTAAAGAAGAAATTGAACTGATATGCAACAGGAAATTGTTGAATTTTTCCATTGGTTTATATTGTTGCCGATATTCAAGTCTGGTCTCAAGTTTCGAAGTAATCCAGGTACCACGCTTCTCTCATTTGATTTGTGGCTACAAATAGATTATTGTTCATACCATTCCTTATAATTATCTTTTCGTTAGTTGGTTGTGCATGTACTTTGTTATTGAGAGCAGCACTCTTAGTAGAATGTGCGTCCAACTGCAGCATTTCAGAAAATGGTCAATCTGCAGATTGTAGTTTTTCAAACTCACATCGCGTGCTTCATGAAATTCCTCAAGATTTAAGCTCTCACATTTCCGTAAGTTTTTGAAACGTTCGGTGCTTTTTCCAAGTCATAATGCTAAGTTGAGTTTGTATACCTATAATATGCGTGATAGGATTTTTAATTCATTGTTTCATTGCCCATAGATATTGGATTTGACTGGAAATCCATTCTCTGAAATGAGAGAACAAGCTTTCACAAGATATCACAATTTAACCTCGCTAATGCTCAGAGACATAAAAATGAGCTTACTTAAAGTGGACCTTTACTTATTTCGACCACTACAGAATTTGAAAGTTTTGAATCTAACAGGATCTTCATTTTCAAGAGCATACGACAATATTGATCGAGCAAGAGCTTATTTTTACTGGCCCATAAATCTTAGAATACTGGATATTGGTGGTCTTGGCGCAAATGACATCGATCTTTCACAACTGAAGGATTTAAAAGAACTGCACGCGAGAAAAAATGGCTTATTCGAATTTCCAACTATACACGAACTGGCTCCTCTTACACACGTTGATCTTGATGAAAATCATTTGGATAATTTGAGTCCTGAAAGATTAGCACCTTTTTGTAAACTTCAAGTTTTGAATGTAGAACTTGATGTAACGGCCCGCTTACTTTCCAGTCCCACAAGGTACTGCATATGCAAACGTGCCAACTTATGGATAAGTTCATTCAAAATAAAAGGGAAACCACTTCCATGCAGCATACCATGTAAGGTTTACTATTTTTCTTAGTATGGAAATGTTCTCAAACAATTAGGTATTAGGCTTCTTATTTTTTATTTTTAAATATCACGGTATGTTTTTGACTGCTTGATGAATAATTATTCCTAAAAATATTTTCAGATGGTGATATAATAAGCACGATAGCTGTTTTATTTAAAATGAAAAATAATATCATTAATTATGTCCAATAAAATTATTCTCATTTTCAGCCTATGGTGATCAATGTGAAGAAACGTTTTCAGAAGATACATTATCGATGTACAATGAATGCTTGGAAAGATATAAGAAAATGAAAAGTTACACCGATTATGTGATATTTGCAGCTATTCTGATATTGCTACTAGTTACGGCAGTAGCAGGATATTTCTTTTATTACTATTACGTAATGAAACCATCCTCAGGTATCACTCTAGTTTATCAATGGGATAGATATATTCTGAGTTCTCCTCAATTTTTATGTATTTTAAGAGAACCTAACATAACCTATACCTGCTTATTTTAGATGAAACACTGCAAGAAAATGATGGGTCAGGTCCTAAACATGGAAGTTCAAAAGTAGAACCAGCAGAACTTGAAATTGAATAAAATTAATAAAACCAATGTGTTTCATTTGAAATTTCCTGTGGTTTACGTGCATAAAATTATGCTGGTTGATCTGTACATAATTTTTACACATACCTAGGTGTAGAATATTGATGTGAAAAAATGAGTAAATTTTTTCGTTTTGTGTACGAGTACTTATTGTTAACATTCATTTCAAAAAGATTCAGCTACCATACTATTTTTCCATTCTTTTGTAGACTGATTAGGTACTCATTCTTGAAATTAATTTGAATAATAGGCACTTAATTAACAGTAAATAATGTTTTGTTATTGTTTTCACATTCCTCTTGCTGAAATTAATGACACTCCGTTTTTATTATTTTGGAACATGGCAGGTTTTATTGTTGTTAAATTTTAATAAGGAAATTGAAACTTTCATGTCATAGAAAATGGTCGTCCCGTTTGAAAACATTCAAAATTTCCGTCAACCATCTATTTGTGATGGTGTAATCAGTTAGATAAGAACAAAACTCGATTTTCATTTTCTTAGTGCTGAAATTTTTTAAATAATTGTTGAAAATGTTCAATAAAATAGCCCATTTTCTTGGTAAGTTGGAATTACTATCCATACACTGTACCAAATAATTTAATGATATTGAAATACGTTATATTTTTCTCAGGTCATCTGGCTTCTGTGTTCTTTTTACCTCACTTTATTTTTGGTCATCGTTTTTGTTCACTTACTTATATAAATGAAATATATGCAGCTAATTGTGCCTATAGAGGTCGAGTAATTGTTCCTCAAGATTTGGATCCCGACATTGAGGCAAGTAAAAAATTTTGTTTTGATAATTCGTTAAATTTTCCTACCTACTTCACTGCACTTTTGTTCATTCATTTTCTTCAGTATTAAAACAGAAGGATTTTTTCATTTTATAGATTCTGATTCTGTCGCATAATAACCTTGCACGAATAGACGAAGATTCTTTTTCAAATTACAAACATTTAGTTGAACTATACCTGAACGATAATACTCTATTGAATAGTTCTTTTCATAGAAATGCTTTGTTGCCATTGATCAATTTAAGAATTTTGGACATCAGCAACCTTCGACACCATGCACCCTTTGACATAAGCTGGCCGTCCTCAATTGAAAAATTGACCATGAATAAGAACCGAAATCAATATAGAATAGATCTTTCAAAAATTTCCAAATTAGAAGTGCTCAATGCGATTGACTGCTCATTGTCGTATTTTCCTTTATTCAACGAATCATCCCAAATCGAAGAGATAAATTTATCTAAAAATCCTCTGAATCATTTTTCCATTAGCGATTTATCGTCGCTCTGTCAACTTCAAAATTTATATTTAGAGTGGACTGTTGAAAGCACTTTGAATGGTTCAGAAAGATGGTGTGATTGTTTAAAGATTAATACTTGGTTGAAACTGAGGAAGATACAAGCCACTGAATTGAACTGTACAAAGTCAGGTAGGTATATGAAATATGAATCCATTCGACTAATAGATACTTACCTATAAACTGTTGAACATTTCATAATTTTTTAGAATTTTACGATTTTTTTTTCTTAATTGTAGATAATTTCAATAGTTCATCTTGTGATACGTCATTCCAAAAAGAAATACCAGTTTTTGAACAATGTGCAAAGAAATCTATAAAAATGGGACGGATCTTAGGGTACGTGTTTTTTGTGTCTATTTCTAGCTGCATTATTTTCTATATTTGGTATTCGCGCCGTACGTGAATTTGAAATACATTGATGTTATATAAAAATCGTTCTTGTCAAATTTTATTAATTCATTTGATTCAATCATTTCTGTGTTAAGTATAGATATTGTAAAATGTAGGTACTTATCTATATTAATTAGGGTATCCCATCATTTCATTTTTTTCGAAATGGCAAGGTTTGACCATAAAAAAATGATTCTTTTGGTGTAAAATCAACTCTCTAAAAATTTTTCATCAAAAACTTTTTCCCAGTGATGGCGCAGAGCCCATTTTTTTAAGAAAACAAAAAAAAAAATCAAAAACTTGAAATTGATTTTTTTTTAACATTTTTTAACAAAGTAGTCATCTTACTACATAGGTACTTTTACCCAACAAGACCATTTTTAGTGATTTTTCATCTAACCCAGTTTTTAAGGAAATATTAAAAAAGCTCCTTTTTCACGTTTTTTGAAAAAAAAAAAAAATGAGAAATCAACTAGAATGAAAAAAAAAAAAATTGGATCAAAGTATGGTCTTGAGCGACATACATTTAGGCTATGTATTTTTATTTTTTTTTACCCAAAAATCGCCATAAATGTTCTCAAAAAATGTAAAAAATGGGCTTTTTTTTGTGTCCTTAAAAACTGAGGTAAAGATGAAAAATCACCCAAAATGGTCTTGTTGGGTAAACGTATCTACATGTAGTAATCATTTCGTTAAAAATTTCAAAAAAAAAACACCTTTTTTTAAAAAAAGGGTCTGTCTGCACCAGTACTCAAATAAGGATAAAATTTTTTAGGGGGTTGATTTTACACCAAAAAATCATTTTTAGAACCTTGACCTTTCGAAAAAAAAAAAATGAAAACACCCATAGATAAGATAATATAAACTACGTTTATAATAGATGGCCCTCTTGCAGTTTTTTTTTCGTAAGCAAATATTTTTGACGTCATCAGAATGTTTACTTCTGTTGCCATCCGCTGGATGTAATAGCGCCACAAGCGCTTCAGTCGTTGTTTATTTTTTCTTCCAATTTTTTTATTTTTTTATTTCAGGTGGAGGAAAAATTTGAACTTGAGGCTAAATTTATAGGATTTGGCAAATCTATAAAAATAATAATTTTGAAGCATTACCTAATCAAGAGATTGATAAATTTAGAATTTGAATAAATGTAGGAACCTTTGTCAGATAT
The DNA here is from genome assembly GCA_959613365.1 of Balanococcus diminutus. Lineage (NCBI taxonomy): Eukaryota > Metazoa > Arthropoda > Insecta > Hemiptera > Pseudococcidae > Balanococcus > Balanococcus diminutus. The sequence continues at coordinate 47,241,657 of OY390715.1, forward strand.
AGCAACACCACCGGGTATAGCGTCGAACATCAAATTTGTAGGTTCGTTTATAGTGATTTCTTCTATAGAGGAAGTGGAGGAAAAATTTGAACTTGAGGATAAATTTATAGGATTTGGCAGATCTATAAAAAGAATAATTTTAAAGCATTACCTAATGAAGAGATTAATAAATTTAGAATTTGAATAAGTGTAGGACCTTTGTCAGGTATAGCGTCGAACATCAAATTTGTTTTATTACTACTGTTTGTTTTAAATTTTTGTTTCTCAGAAAAATGTAGGTTACAAATTCTGAAATTCTTGCAAGCATTTGCATTCCCAATCATGGCAGCCTGGCTAGAAAGAACCAACCAATCATCCCATATCTATTTTTTAAAAAAGTAAAGAGAAATGAAAATTATGTTATCTCAAAATTAAATTTAAAATGAAATGAATAAGACGTATTAATTATGAGGATAAGAAAATGAAAATAACAATAAAAAAATTGAACTAAATGATGATGAATTTTTTATACAAATACTACAGTAACCACAATAAAAAATGAACTAAATGTTATTTTTTTCTACTTTAAAATCATAATGAAAGATTTTGATTTTATGATGCACTTCGAAACGACATTTAATGCAGAATAACTTACTGGTTTATTTCTTTGAGACAGCCTATGTAACATTACCCCCTTTCCAGATTTCGTGGTGCATCCTGCTATGATACATTTCTGTACCATTACGATCGTAAAAATCAACAAGAAAAATGATTTTTGTTTCATATTTTTCTATTCATGCAATATGAAACTGAAAAATTGAAAAATATTGACATTTTTACATGATTTTTACATAGGTGGAACACAGTTTTATCCAAAATATCTACATCCAACACCCACCAACATGTTTTCGATTAACACAAATGAGTTTGATTATTACTGTAACGGTAAGCATTAAAGAAACCAACAGAACTTTAAAACATTTTTACATGATCAGCGCCTCAAGTGTATGAAAACTCAACTAAATCTACTGGCATACCGCTGGCAATTTTTTTTTGGTATAAGATAACATTCACTGTGCTTTGAGCCAACCAACTGTATCTCCATCTAGGTCTCGTGTTCACAAATAACAGGCTGTCTAAAAAAAAAGAATTTCTGTCGAAAAATTCGAGTTGAAAAACTCCGAAATTCGTTATCAAAAATGTGAAAAAGTCAATATTTTCAAAAACAATCGACTGAAGACAATTACTCATATAAAAATGTGATGAACCAGTTGTTGGTAAAATTCTGGTATTATGAAAGATCTATTCATGAAATTCATAATAGGTACGTATCTATCTATCTACGTGTTTTTAATGAATCGCCTCGTGCTCATATTTATTTATTTAGTTTTCAAATGAGCTAAATATTTATGGAAATTGATAGGTAACCAAAATTTATCTCAAATTCAATGTTTTATACCTATTAACAAAATTATTATTTTATGTTGAAGGTTTCACATTTGAAATAATGACATGGAGGAGAACCTTATCTGATAATAATAGTGTGTGTGATATCAGCACGCACACTGGATTTTTAATGGCCAACTGTTCAGGAAAAAAATTAGTGGATGTTCCCCAAGACCTGAGCTCCAATATTGAAGTAAGTGTAATATGAAATAAGATAGGTACCATCTTACACAACATTCAAAAATAATTTTTCATTGAATAATTTCAGTTTCTGTTCTTGACGAATAATACATTCCCACGATTGGATGAAACTTCATTTGCTAGATATCCAAATCTAGTATTGCTATCACTACAAAACACAACCTACCTTGATCGTAAAGATCCCATAAATTACTATACTTTTCGTCCTTTACAAAAATTAGAATTGCTTCTGTTCAATGAAATATCCACTCCTTTCAATTTTTCATTTTATTTACCTCCTTCATTGAGGTTAATATCCGTGAACCACAATAAATATATTAAAGACTTGGATTTATCCGATTTGAAAAAATTACAAGATTTACACGCTCTCACTTATACTCTTCGTGATTTTCCTAAATTCCACCCGCATTCACCATTAACTTTCTTGGATCTACGAGGAAATCCCATGGATAGTTTGTCCGCTGAAGACTTGGCTCCTTTCTGCACATTGGACTTTTTGTCTTTAGAATGGCCACAAGATGCTGTGATTAATGGTTCCGACAGATATTGTCAGTGTCAGCGTTTAGAAAACTGGATGAATCAATTTAATATTGGGAACAATGGACCTTTAAATTGCACACCTCCTGATGACCGTAAGTTTCGTGTTGTGCTGATTAGGTATACTTTCACCTACCTAGGTCTAGGTACATACATGCATTTGGTTCTTTGCAAATGTTTTGAGACACCTACGTTTAACGTTAATTTTTTTTTCCATTATTCTCAATTTTCAGCCGACGCAGAACCATGCAACTTGGAATACTCTGAAGACACTTTAAGTAAACGGAGAGACTGTTTGGGTCGAATGGTAAAAACATCAATTTCGATGTGGTTTTGGATCATTTCATGCGTGGTAATGCTTGGTCCTCTTATCGTTGTCACATTCAGAGAAACAAAAACTCATCAAAGATTGAGTCTAAGATCTACTACCAGTAAGAAACACTTCATAGGTATTTAAACAAGGGTGATTACGCAGATTTTTAACACTATCCAATTCCTGATTTTCAGCTACCCGTAAACCTGGAAAATTTCCCAATGCTGAATTAATTATCGACGTCGACGAAGATTTTGTGGACGAAGATGAGGATGAACTCGATTTTTTTGACCTGAAATTGTACGATCATGATTTTTCAAAAATAGATAAAAAAACATCTCTGCACGTAAAACAACAGAATACTTCTAAAGATGGCCGTGCGTTGTACGAATCACCGGAGAGCGATGACGAGGAAGAGGAGGAGGAGGAAGAAGAAGAAGAAGAAGACGAATACGAGTACGAGGAATTTGTTAGAAAGGATGGTAAATATGAAGTAGAAAAAATCAAAGGTGGTCAAAAACGCGAAACGCAGAAAAAAGATTTAAAACCAAGTCCTGAAAAGCGTTTTGTAAACAGCGAAAGAAAGCCATCGCTGCAAGTAAAGCCTCATGAAGATTTCGAAGATCAATTTGATATAGACTTGTTAAAGTATGAAAAACAAAACGAAAAATTATGGAAAAATAGAACAAAGACGTCGTTTCAAGCAGAAGTCCACGAAGATTTAACGAATAAATGTGCCACAGGGTCTCCAAAAAAAAAACAAATAGAAGAAAAGGCAACTTTTGATCCGAACAACTACGAGTATTTGAAACCTAAAGAAAATTTCAAAAATCACACCTCAAAACTATCAAAAAATTAAAATAAAAATGAGTCTATATTCAATAATTCAAAAACTTTGCGGAAAGATGAAAAACCAGTTTCAAGCAGTGCTGAACAATACACTACTGCAGAAATCACTGTAGAAAGACCACCAGAAAGTCATGAAAGATTATTTGCCGCTTCTAGGATATCTTCTCCCACTAATGTACTCCTATCAATAAGAAATGAATCTACTGAAATTATAAATCAAAGTTCAGGACCGAACAGTTAAATGTGCGGGAATCTAAAGTTCTTCTAAGGCATGAAAATCCTGCAATATCGGTGGAACGTTCTCCAAATTTCTTCAATTTTTTGGGCGTTGGAACGGAGTCTTCAAAAACGACCAGCTGTAATTGCAAAACGACTTGAATCAATCGATACTGTGAAAAGAAATGATGTTACGCAAGAAGAAAAATTTTAACATGATATAGATTCATACTGATTTGTTTGTGTGTGCTTATTTCTACTCTTGGCACCTGTAATTACTTGAAATACTTGTTTATTTTTAATTTTTGCAATGAGTTTTTAATCGTCAATATGTAATAATAAATAAATTATTCATACCTAATATTCATCATATTCGAATAAATTACTCATTATTAAGGTATAAAAGTAAATCAATCATGAGAATTTATTTCTTTTGTAAATTCATTTTTTTTTTTTTTTTCTAAAATGGAATAAGGAAGTAGGTACATGGTACATACTAATATTGAGCATCTACAACTTTTGTCAAAAAACTTTTCAATTGGACGCTTCCACTCCTTAATTTTTGAATAAGGACCTTAAAAAATCTCAAAAGATAGAAAAACCTATTTTTTAAATCTCCAAGTAAAATTCTTCGATGGCGGTAGCGGCATACGCAGCGCGGCTCTACAGGACGTTCGCACAACTGACGACTCGCACGAGCCACGCCAGTGACGCCACGAGGTATTGTTTGTGTATCTTTTTGGTGAAATTTTGCATTGCGATGTTATCATTTGTAATTTTGTATGGCTAATGTTCCTGTGTATAATGGATCAAACTAATGAAGTTGATAGTTATGTTACTAAGTAGTAACAGAGAGAGTGCATATAAAATAAGTGTTTTTACATAAAAAAAAGCATGACAAGCGACAAAGTTTAGATTTGGAGAAACCAGTGTGTACAGTGTAAGTACATACATAGGTACGCATGGCAAAGATTTTGTGTTTAAGTTTTGAAGAAATACATTATATCACTTCATAATGCGAAAATGTTGGACATCAACAAGTGTAATTGGTACTTATACTATTTTTCTATGTAATTTGTTGTGTAAAATGATAATTATTCATGGAAGTCTTTAGATGATTCCGTTTATCTGCAGGTTCTCTGTATATAACCATGCTATTCGACTTATCAACGGGTAAACATAATTGTACATCATCAATCCAAAATGCAACGAACAAAATCAACTGTTCCTTTTTAGGATGGACCGATGTTCCTCAAAGTCTACCAAACATTGTCAAGGTGATTACACAATATACATTTACCGATTTCTTTGATGAAACATGAATCCGTTCAACTTGCAGGTTCTTTTGTTGTCTTATAACAAAATTCGCTACCTTTTGGACGATTCCTTCGAGAAATACGCAATTCTAGCGGAACTCTACTTGAATGGAAACGAACTGCAGTTCATTCAGAAAAGAGCATTCCTCCCACTTGTTCATTTGAAATTACTCGATATCAGCAACGTGCATTATAACAGATCGTTCAATCATTATTGGCCTTCGAATATCAGTCATTTGATAATGAACGACAACCGCGTTGAATGCAATCTTACATTGAACGATTTACGAAATTTGAAAATTGTACAAGCGAAAAACTGTTCGCTTTTTGAATTTCCTCAAATGAACGAAAATACTCCCATATTTCATTTGGACTTAAATTTGAATCCGTTGAATAGTCGAATTTTTGAACGTCTGTTACCGTTACATCATCTTAAACAATTGGATTTACAATGGACATCGACCAGTGTTATGAATACCACAAAAGAATGGTGCACTTGTAAACAAGTTGAAAGGTTACTTCAAAAACGTGATGTTAAAATGCCCAATTTGAACTGTACAAAATCTGGTATAACTTTAAACAGTTTGAATCGGCATTTTCGACTATTTGAATGAATAATTTTCAAAGCTTATTTTATAATTAGGTGGAACGATTTGCGAGTCCGGACAGTTCGGAATATTGGATAACGTTTTCGAGGAAGCTATTCAAAGAGCTAAACCCGTGAAGTGTAAAGCCACTGCTATGGTTTTTATTCCACTTACTATTGTAACCTGTTTGGCCGTTTGTGTGTTGACGCATATTATATTCAATGCCATAACAAATCTTATCAAGAAAGAAACAGACGGTGGTATTGATTTAGAAGAAGGTATGTAAATTAAGTATAATTAAATTTAAAGTACCTATCCATTTTTGTTTAGGTTTCATCAAACGAATTTCATTTTACAGAATCTCCGATGCAGTAGGCTCGTGCAAGATGATGTTTGTTATGGTATTAGAAATTTCAACTAGTTATAGGCTTACATTCGTCGAGAAAACATCGCTAGGGGTAAGTGTTTGCGATTGTATTACAAGTTAATGATTATTTATGTTAAAGGAAACAAAGTTGTTTATTGTTCAATTTGTGTTACTTACCCTACATACGGTAACGTTCGGCTGTCCTCTCCACGTAATGGTAACAGGCTCGTACTGTCTTTCAAAGAATCGAGTAAATTGATGTAAAAAGGCTAAAAAAGAAATCCAACAAATGCATTTCAGCACCCTTGGCATTGTACACCACGTCCTCGCAACCGGAGCGTGACAGACATAGATATACCTGAAAAATAAATCACGTCACCATCAATTTTTCATATACGAGAGTTTCAAATCGTCATAATTCAAAAATATAATATATTATTAGTTTAATCAACGAAATATGGTACAAAAAAAAACGCGATGATATGAAAATGTAAATGAATTATTTTTTGAAAAATAAGGGGGCGTGTAATGCAAACCATCTGCGAATGATTTTTTAATGTAAGTGGATACGACAGTAGCAAACAGATATCACATATAACTTCGGGTACCTATATATTCGCATACCCTAAAACACCCTAATATAAGCCTATTCGATACTGACTCCGTCATTCCATCATTTATTTCGCGTTACTTCATCGTTACCCGAACATGAGACTTTTTTTCCCAATTAAAGTTCATTAAATGGATCCATCGTTGCGCTGTTTTTTCCACCATTTATTCACACTTTGTTCGGTAAAATTTCAACATCTTCGTTGTACCAAATTTAATTACGTGATGGATGCTTTTCGTTCATTAAAATTTCATGTTAGATGGTGTTTGTTTTTTGTTTACTCGATGGTGAAAAAATTTCATCATTGTGCTTCACGTGGCGATATGCATTAAGCTACGATGAAAACAAGGTGTTTTTTTTTGCTACGTATCTTTTAAATAAAAAAGAATAGAGCTAAAAGTATGAAATAAAAATATTTTACAATACTACAGAAAAAAAAGAAGAAGAAATTGTACGAATTTATATACGCCGGTACCGCGTTAGGTAATTCTTTGTGACAGTTTGCGAGTAATTTATTTATCGTTACCTCTGAAAATATAAATGTTACTCTTTACATTAGTGTAAAGTATTTATCATTTTTTGAAGCTTTGAATAGCTACATGGGGCTCTATATACGGATACTGTAATAGTCGTTTAGTTTGCAACGTTTCCGAAGAATGTAACCCCCTGTCGTGTGTTACTTTTTGGTTAATATATGATCTAAATTACTCGTATAAAAATTTCTTCGTTTGTAATATAGTTATACAGTACGTATATACGTACTCGGTAGGTAGCAGGTACTTGAAATAAATCGCATCGAGATTCAACTTTTCGAGAAAAACACGGTTTTAAAAAAAAATCCTTCAGCAAGTTGTAGGATTAACCATAAATTCACCTAATTTCTCGGATTTTATTAACAAAATGAAATTTTAATAAAATCGTATATACGTATTTAAGTCGTTCACCTTCATTCATTGTCGCTGAGAAAGTTGGTTTGCGTTTGACAGGTGCTTTCTTATGGTATGAAAAATGAATTTCAGTCGGGTACAGTTAGAAGAAAGGAATAAGATCTACTTCTGGAAATGATCGTTGCGATATGGTACGATAATGTATTTCTTTAGAAAGCAGGGAAAAAAAGTTCATCATCTCTAGAATTTTTCTACTTATTGTCATTTTTACTTCTTTTCTGTAAACCCTGTTTACGTTATCTCATTAACTGGTTAGGTATATAAGTAGTATTATTTCAATTCATTTTTTTTATTGTTTGAAAAGAGCAAAGAAATATGTTACATTTAAAATGTAATAACATTTTTAAAAACACCGAAGAAAAAAATAAAACGTTATTTTTCAAAACAATTAGAATTCATCAAAAATAAAAAAATTGATTACTCAAAAAAATAATAATTCTTGAAAACTGACAATTTTTAGGGTGGACTTTGAAAAATTAAATTTTCAAATTGGTAAATAGAAAAGTAGGTAGGTTTTTTTCTTTTCAGAAAGTAGCTAATAATGACGCCAAATCTTTTTTCTTCAAAATGTTCACTTCAATCCTGCCCAATCGAACCAAAGGTAAAAGTTTTTTTTTAATTGTGATTTTGAACAAAGATACGAATTTTTTCGTTTTCAGTTGGTAGAAATGTACAAAAAAAACAATTTCCCAAATTCTGAGGGAGGCAAGCTTGGACCATTAGACCACGCACCGTACCATTAAATTGGGAGCTTTTATAATTTTGTCTGACAAGTTTATATTAACACAAAATTATGGCCAACTCCTACAGCAAAAATTCATCCAATATTTTGGTTTTTCCAAAAAACCGTCTCTATAGGGACTGCCGAAAGTGACGTCAAATTTCTCGATGGTAGGAAATTGGCATGAAATTGGTTATCAAAATTTTGACGATATCATACAAGCGCTTCCAATGAAACTTTGAAACATCGACGTTTTGGGAAAATTGATGAAAAATTCCTACCAGCGAAATGTAAACAAACAAAAAAAATCACGTGATTGGAAGTCCCTATGATTTTTCTAAAAATCGAATTATTGGTATTTTCAAAAATTGATAATCTACCTAGATGGTAACTTCCTATGTATTTGCATGAACTATTTATGCAGGGCTAATGTAACTGATTCTTTAGCTTCAAAAATCAGTAGAACAATTTTTCAAAATTAAGTGTTTTTTCGATTTATTGAAAAATCGTTGTTTTTATTTTTATTTTTTAAATAGAAGTAATGTACAATCATGTTTTCTTAAATTTTCCCTTAAAATTTGTCTTTATTTAATTTTGGAATATTCTATCAGGTGGGAGTAAGCCAGCAACACTTGACAATTTTACATTTTTGTACATGATTTTTTGTAAATACCTGTTTGAAAATTTATTTTAAAAAAAAAAATTGACTTCAAAATTTGCTGCTCTGAAAACCTGTCATTCTACGCCTTCGTGAATCAGTTGGCATATAGGGTAGGATAATCTGGCACCCGCAACACGCCTTTAGAATCAAATTGGCTACATGCCTGCCAAAGAGTAACTCTGATATGAGTAGGTAGCTAGGTACTTGATCATTTTCTTCAAAATATACCTATATCGTTTTTTCTAACGCACCCCTAAACTGTTCCGTACGTGAAAATAGTTCGAAACTGTTTGAGTATATAAACCCTTATCTTTTTTAACAGAATTGTACGTCGTGACTGTGCTGTAACTTTTCGATGTAAATACTTGGAGAAGAAAAACGACAAAGGCGTGAAGACCTACACGCAGTATATTGTGTTAGCTATGTACACAAAACGTTTGAAATTTACCATTAAATTTCTCTAGGTACCTATACATAGTGACTATCTCTTTTTGAAAAAGGTAATCTGTATTCAAATTGGAGTGTACCTATCGTGTACGTTGTATACCAAGTACCCAAACCCACTGCCCATGCCCTACCAATCTTACAGCCATTGCACAATATACAAATTGCGTTCAATGAATTGTCTATAATTGATGGCTAAATCCCAGCCTCCCAGGACATATTAAGCTGTTCAGTTTATTGCATGAAATGATTTACTGTAGCTTTATCGTATTAACCCTATGGTGTGAAAATTCCTCTGGTACATTTTATATTGTAAGCGTATTATACATATATAGATACGAGGTAACCATTGATGGAAGGATACGAAAATGAAGCTAACGATCGAATTTACGCTTACTTTTAATCTCCCGGTGCGATTTGGCAGCCATGTTTCAAATACTGTTTGCGGTTTTTTACGTTGCAACTGAATTATTAATTTTTCAGTATTACTTTAGGGATTGATTTAGGTAGGTACAAATGTAAGAGAATTTTGCTTTTTAGTTTACGTAAACGATTTATTGATCGAGTACGAGAGGAATATGAATGAATGAATGAATGAATGAATATATTTATTTGTAATATGAAGCATTGCTTCCTTTACAACGTCCAACTTTAAATAATACTTCAGTAATGAATTGAAAGAAAAATTAAAGTATAAAAATAAAATAAAACTAAAATATTACAGAGTATCATTTTCGATGTTCATACTGAATTCATACACCGAGTAGAATGCTTTCGTGAAAAGCCATTCTTTCAGTAATTTTGTAAATCTTTTCAAAGTTGAGGTATTTTTAATGTCGGTGGGAATATGGTTGTAAATTTTCGCGGCCATGAAATCAACACTGGATTGGTAAAATTTAGTTTTAAATTGATTGCTATAAAGTAGCTGACTATTTCTGGTGTTATAGGTATGCTGTGGTGCATTCAGTTTTATTGTACCATTTTTGACAGATTGTGCAATCATCAGTATGTATAAGGAAGGCAGGGTCAAGATTTTATTCGAGATGAAAGTATTTTTGCAAGATTCTGTAGATTGCATTCTATAGATGATTCTAATAGCTTTTTTTTGTAAGATAAAAATTCGTTGCATATGTTTTGCATTACCTCCCCAAAATATCAATCCATATGCCAAATTTGATTGAAATAATCCGTAATAAGCTGTTTCAAGAGTTTTCACATTTACTACATTTTTCAATTGCCAAAGAAGATAATTTAGAGAACAAAGTTTTCCCGATAAGTAATCAACTTGTGTTTTCCATCCCAATTCAGACTCGATATGAACTCCTAAGAATTTCACACATGTCACTTTTGTAATGGGCAAGTTTTCAAGAGGGCATTGCTGGATGCTTGGGCCAAAATACATCAAATTTGTTTTATTTACATATTAAAATCGGCTCGATTGATTTAATTCGGTGTTCGATTATTTTGCGATTTACAATGCTAATTTAAAGGTAGTTTAAACACGAATTCGGTTTAGTATTTTTCCGAATTAAATAAGTTTTTGGTGTTCGGTACACCCTGCTGCAATTGTTTCTCCGCATTATAAAATCCGCGTTGAAATTTTCGTTGCTACGTAAACACCCGAAGAACAAGTTTACTTTGCTCTAATTACTTGAAAATACTTTAATGAACTTTTCGCAGATTAATCTGAAATATACATATTAGTTGAGTTTTACCGAAATTCGTAGAAGTGGATTTTGAATTTGAACTAGGTATACGTTTTACGTGGAGTTCGGCTTACACATCCTATCTATAAGATTGCTAGTTTAATTAAAATATGTGAAGTTGGCGTTCATATTTTCCAAAGATGGGAGATACGCTACACACAAATTACACTAATTTGTCAATTATCAGCGAACGTGGTGCATATTGACCCGCCAAACTTTCCAAAGTACGTTCTGCACTTTAGTTTGCAAATTACGTTGAATTTTTTGGTTTTGCGGCTTTCTCGTTGGAGCTGAAGTTTTCGTCTCGTATGGGTTATTTAATTAAACATTAATTCTCTATAAGTTCCCCTTTATGGTACGATTTATTTTGAAAATTTATTTATTCGGATTTTTTAAGCTTTCTTTTTTCTAGATGTGGTTTTTCCATTTTTAAAAAGTTTAGAATTTTTTTTCAGTTGCCTTAGGTAATTCCACTTTTTAAGTAGGTAGGTATTTAATAAAGTATATGATGTGAAAAAAATTATTTTTCTTTCAAAAGTATTGAAATTGATTTGGGATAAAATTATTATACGTTGGTAAGTCTTCACGATTAATGTGCTAAACCTTCGTTACTCTACTCGATTAAACCGATTTAATCAATATTTACTGCATATTCGAGCGAAGCAAACCAACGTTCGAATTTCTCCGCTTAATACCTCTTTAATTCCCTTCGTCTACGTATTGGCATGTTAATTCCATTTGGTAATTTCAAATCATTCAAAAATTTACCCAATAATACGAAAGAAATGGAACGGAAACATTACGAAAATTTCTAAGGTGACATTTTAGGTAGCTAAAGCCGAATAGAAAGGGATAGTTAGCTATACGTAGGTAGGTAAACGATTCCATATTTCTCGAGTATCTAATTTTTGCCATTGTGGTAAAATCGATGGATGCGGAGAACGAGAAATGCTTAAAATGGTGAAGATTTCAATAGACGAGACTCGCGTAAAAAAAATTTTTGCAAAAGATTCCGGAAATTAAATAGGCGTAACACGTTTCGCTTGTGCATGCTTCATACCTAAAGAGAAGAAAAAATGATAACATTTTTTTATTCGTCTTTTGAACGACACGAATTCGTTTCTTACTTATTCCATTTTTTAAAACGTGCGCCTTCTGGCTTCGGCTTATTTTATGGATGAATGGTAAATAAAAGAATGTTGATCGTTTTGTCAGCTTTAATTTTTTTCCCCTTACAACCCGTTCGTCAGCGTAAAAAACACTCGATATCTTCACGTATTTCTCGCGTCAGTAACAAGCCTCTGGCTGTCGAAAATAAAAAATTTCAATTCGATTTCACTCTTCCGGGATAAAACAAGCGGAATTTTATGGCGTTATTTAGTTAATTCGTATATTGTCTGGCAAGGATAGCTTTGTGTTTTTTTGCAGCGCAAGGATAGGCAATATCTCAACAAGGGCTACTCAAAATGACGATCAGCTGAATTACACCACTTCCTTGTAGGCTTGTATTCTGTAATTTTCACATCGACGTCTTGTTGCGTATTTTTTTTTTTTTTTTTTCATTTTTTAGGCCTACCCGAGCAGCACAATCGACAAATTATCGAAATAAAAAATCGACAGATTATCGAATTCGATAAAGTGTCGCGTTAGTTCCGCCTAAATCGTGAAATTATCTTTCGATATATAGATAGATTATCGACGAATTATAGTTAGTAAAAATTTCGAGATTATAGTAAGATATTTTATCGATAATATTATATCTATAATATCGAAAGATAATTTCACGATTTAGGCGGAACTTTTGCGACACTTTATCGAATTCGATATTCTGTCGATTTTTTATCGATTTTTTTATTTCGATTTTTCGTCTTTTGCTAGCTTTTTTATAGAATTAAAAATCTAATTAGCATAATTAATACATTAAACTATGCCTAAACACATTATTCATGTTACGGTAAGAGGATCATTTCAGAAAAAGTAAAAAAAAATTATAAAAAATCTGCCACCCGTTGGGCTTGAACCATCTACCTCCTGCATGGTAATCCTCTTCCTTAACCACTATGCCATACCTTATCGATGAGGAATTAGCAATAAAAAGCTTATAATAGACAGTTTAGTACTTCCAGACGTGTTGCAAATTTCAGATTATTTGTCGATAATATAGTTTCAAATATCTTCACGCAATCGTTAGAAAATCGAATTCGAGAAATTGCATATTATGTGTCGATAATATAGTTTCAAATATCTTTACAAAATCGGTAAAAAATCGGATTCGATAAATTTAATATAATCTGTCGATAATATAGTTTCAAATGTCGTCAAAAAATCGGTAAAATATCGAAGTCGAGAAATTTCATATAATCTGTCGATAATATAGTTTTAAATATCTTTACAAAATCGTTAAAAAATCGGAATCGATAAATTTAATATTCTTTGTCGATAGTATCGTTCACGAATATCGTCATAAAATCTTAATAATATCGAATTCGATAGTTTTTAGATTTTTGCCTATGAAGTTGTACCGATAAATCTTTATAATATCGTGAGAACATCTATAGATTTTCAAACGATTTTTTATCGATACGTTACATCTTCCGATATTATCGATCGAGTGTGCCGCTCGGGTAATATTTTTTCCCTCAAAGTTCATGTCCAGACTTCAAAACTTGGCTTCAAAAGAAGGTCCAGTTAAAAATTTTATCAAACAAAAGTTGTAGTTCAAGTTTTAGAAATAATTTTGCTTATAACAAAAATTTCGATTGGACCCTTCTCTCCCCTCCAATTTTGCTCAATACCGATTTCCTCAAAATGTCAAGTTGATCATAGTACTTTTTGATCTTCAACATTGAACGTGATAACATCATCGTGGACAGATTTAACCTTTTTTTCCCCTAATATTGCAAGAAAAATCATTTAATACCATGTAGAAGTCATAGGTTTCGTGTTCTCAATTTTATTGCATTTTTTTTTTCAAATCAACAATTCAAGTCATTTCTATGAAAATTTTTAATCCACTGAATTGAAGAAATAGTTGTCTGCCTTTGCACTGCAAAAAAAAAAAGACAAAGCTATCAAGTGTCGATAATATGTGCACCTGCATGATGCAATAGAAAACTATAAATTACTGGGGTAGGTCAGGTTCATTACAACTTGACTGTAAAAATTTGAGTTTTGCCCATTCTGCCATGTGAAGCGGAAAGTTGCTCAATATGGAATTTTGTATCTTCCACCCAATGTGGCTCCTTTAATATTAAAAAATTGACAAAATTCGTGTTCGTATAAATTATTACGCTATAAAACTCCGAATGTCCTGTAAAAACGGGCTGGGTTCATTGGTCATATTTTTGTGTAAGTTCGAAGGTTGAAAAATTTTCACAGCATCGTGGCTCCTTCTTGTGCTTATTTTTACATCACAGTTGGAGAAAGCATGGACCCAACAAATGGGCCATGATGAATGATGGTGAAATAAAATTTAAACAAATTTATGAAATTTCGCTCGAAAAAATGGCAATTTTCCCCCTTTTTTTCTCGTTAAATGAAACGAGGAGTGGTAGGAATTGAATATATTTCATTTCTACGTGGTCCAAATTTATCTTAGCTTTACCCTTGTTATGATATGCGGCTGGAAAATTTCATGTAATCGTACACACGTCGAAAAGCTACGCTCCATTAACGTAATATCACATAAGCAATCAATATTTTACACAATAACCTTGCGCGATAACATTGTTCATACTGTTGATTTATTTTGTCTGCGAGGTTTATGAAAAATTTATTGTCTAGATGCGCTTTTTTAAGTATAAATTATCTATTCAGTAGTGAAATTATTGCGTATTGCAATTTTTTCAAATTTTAAAGTATCGTTGGTAATAAATTTGTCGATTTCTATTCGAAGGACTTGACAAAAAAATGGCCGTTTCAATGTTTCACCTATAAATTTTTTACCTATATCTACTCAATTTTTTCGATTTTCAATTTTTAAAATTTTGTTTTTGAAGTTCATTACACTGTTTGGAAAAGATGAAGTATCTAATGCTAAATTTGAAATTAATAATTAGCTGAATTCAATAATAAAGACCTAGAAAAAATTAAATAAAGAATAATTTAAAAAAAAATCAAAGTTCAAAAAGTTACTGAATCAAAAAAGAAATGGTCAGTTTAAAAATAAAGTTATAATTGAAAAGATGGACAAATTCTAAGAAGTGAAAAAGCAAAATTTGAAATAAGATTTTTTTTTAAATTGCCTATTTCAAAAAATTATGGCTAAATTTAAAATGGAGCTTAATATTATATAAAAAAGGCTAAATAAAAAAATTCTCAATTTAAAATACATTATAATGAAGTTTGAGTCACGTTAAAAAATCTCTGAATTTGAAAAAGAGCTTAGGTATCTACTTTGAGAAAATCATAAAACATATTCAAAAATATCTTACGCGAAGGAACGATAGAAACGTGTAATGAACGTGTGTTCAAGTAAAATAAATGCAATTCATTTTGCACCTACGTTTTTTTGCCTTGAGCGATGACACGTTTTTCTGTTTTAAGCAATATTCGAAAAGGTACAGTACGTCTTGTTATTTTTTGTTGTTGTTGTTAACGTGTCGGTAAAAAAAAAATAGCTGCTTCTTTTGAATTTCAAGACTACAATAATTCACCCCATAGTGGACAGAGAGACCTTTCTTGATACGTGTTTTTTGAAAAGTTGTTTCAAATTTAACGAGTACAATATTTCAAGAGACAGAATTTGTTTCACAATTGCGGCAAAAATGTTCACCACATTCGTCGAGCTCAAGTTTGTTACCGCGTATCTAAACAGTTTTTCGATACGTGTACCTAACTCTGAGGTACCTCTACGTATTTTTTACGATTCGTTCGTAGTATTCTCCAATCTTCAAGATATTGACGTTTTCTTCGAGTTATAAATTCGAAATTTTTTAGCTTTTCTTTTTTTATAAACTTTTCATCGATATTTCATCATTGATTTTCATTTTCATCGGTATACATTACATTGAAAAAAAATTCACCCGATGGAATTGAATGTGTCATTTAATGCATCCGAATCGAAACGTAAAAAGATAATGGTGTTTAAATTGTCGAATGATTTTAATCAAATGTATCCATTTTGACGTTAGGTTAAATCTAGAATCATTATACGGCGAAAATAAAAATACAAGAGATCGTTAGAAGCTAAAAAATAGCGCATTCAGCGTGACTTTGGTGTTTGAAGCTTTCTTTTGTAAGCTTTATTGGAATGATTTTTCAGAGGGTTGTTTGTTGTTTTTTTCTCTCCTTTGATGGTAGTTTGATTGACGAAATTAATGATACCAAATTCGCCAATAATTAGATGCATTTAATTTTAAATGGTCTTTATACGTGTTTTACTCCAGAATTGATGGGTGTGCTATTTCCCCCCCCCCCCATTCATTTTACATGTTTCAGCTCGGAGTGTGATAATTAAGTATGATAAAATTGGAATTCTAGATATATAATCTGATGTCTGGAATGCCACAGGGTGTGCCACGAACAAGGAAACGTAGTTTTACTTACGTGCAGTAAGTAAGTATAACTTCAGTCCGCCCATGACTTGAGATTCAACGAAGTTGGCGTGATTATAAGTTGACATTATTTTATACGCTATAGTTTTGTCTCACCTAACATTCGCACCTTTTGTTATTAATCGAAACTTTAAAATCAAATTAGCTTTTCAAATATTTGTAGTTATTTCGGATTTTACCAGCATACATATGGTGATTAGAAGTAAACACGTATAAGACGCGATCTTACAGTAGCATTCACATTGTGGAGCTATTATACGAATTCATTGACGCGTATTTAAATAGAGTTTAATTCGTATAGCGAGAGCTGGTTCGATTTCGACGTAAATTATATCATTAATATCTTGACGTATGTTCGTTCGCATTTTCAAAGCATATAAGTTCATTAGAAATTTTCCTTTTGTGGTACGTCACGAACCAAACCGAACGGAACGTGTATATTTTCGAAATTTTGAAATAACCAAGTTACTTTCTAACACTTATGAATAAAACATTTGGCGCAGTTTCAAAAGCCTAATGTTGAAGAAATTTACCTCGATTTTGGATTAATAATACAAACGTAACAATTTGCGAGCGGCCTGTGGGAACGAAATGAATAATTGTACAATTCGATGTGCCGCAAATTTATTGTCGAATGAGGTTGAGAACAGCTTTGATGTGTTTTTAGCAGACTTTGAAAATTTCTACATACTAGAAGGTGTCTTTTCTATAATTTTCACACGTGAATTCGAATTTCATTTCGTTTATAGCGCGGGTGTTTGAAATGTACAAAATTAAAGGGGTACTCCCTTTTAAGTATTAATTCATATTTAGTAGAATATGTGGACTTTTTTCTTATGGAATGAATTTTTAATAGGTAGGTACGTGAGTATACCTACTTCTGTTTTCACTCAAAAGTTGGAACACACATTTTTGATGCCAAAAAGGATAAAATTGTTTCATGTTGTTTGGAGCCCAATATTGGGTTTGAATGTTGAGGCACAGGCAGTGGTGAGAGTAGAGTTTGACAAAGATGAAATGGAAGCATACCAGCCGAAGACATCAGCGATAGCCAGCGGCAAGACAAACATAGACGTTACCTTGGTGATTCCAAACTTGATAAAACACTCGTAATCGATTGGGTAGTTCACAAAGACGAAATCACCAGCAACCACGGCTAATTACGCTCAAGTATAATTTGAAGAGACCTAGGGACGACGCGAAGAAACGTAGAGTTGTAGATGCAGAAACTGGATAATGAATATAAAACGAGATGAGCTAATTGGAACGAGTACCTACCACCTAGTAAAGTAAATAAAACCATAATCGGAACATATCACGCACCAGAAAATGAAGTGGATATCTATCTATCTTCTATACATATTATAAAAGAATGGCCCAAATTTTTGAAATGCGTAATCTCTAAAACTGCTAAGTATTCAGAGATACGTAAAGCATCATTGGATAGAGCTCGGCGAGGACTAGGTTTACCGCGCAAAAAGTTTGAAAAAAGTCGCCATAGAAACTATCGGAACCACTTTCGACTACCGCCCAACAATAATGAGGAGGTAAAATAGATGGTCAAATGTAACGAAAAAGTGTCCATGCGCGCGCTGGTTTTAGGACATGGGAACAGAAAGAGGCAAGAAAGATTGGTTTGCTGCGTTGTGCTACGAATATAAGTTCTGCTTCTCTCCCTGTCGGATGAGAGATGTTCGGAGGGTCTCCATCTCCAGTACAACCGCGCTCTGTGTAGTGCGAAGGACATGCTTTTTCTAATTCTAATCTATCATTTTCGGAAAAACAAATTGAATTAATCTCAATTTTTTGAAGAAAAAAATGAATAAATTTTCTAAAGAAGACTTTTTTGATTTCTTCAAAGTAAAAGTAAGTAGGTAATCCTCAAATTTTTGGATTTAAAAAAATCATCAATTTTTTTTTTGAAAAAAATAAAAATACCTTACCTATAATCAAGAAAAAAATGCCAATATTTTTCATGTTGAAAAAAAAATCTTACATTTTATGAGAGAAAAAATCTTATTTTTTCTTTAAAATGAAATCTATCATTTTTGGGGAAAAAATTAAATTGAACTCTCAATTTTTTGAAAAAAATAAATAACTAAATTTTCTAAAGAATTTTTTTTTGATTTTTTCAAAATAAAAGTAATTCTCAAATTTTTGGACTTGAAAAATTCATCAATTATTTTTTGAAAAAAAAAATAAAACTATGAATTTTTTTTTCTAAAAATGAATAATAATCATACATTTTATAAGAGAAAAAAATGTATTTTTTGTTTAGAATGAAATTTATCATTTTTGAGAAAAACAATTCAAGTGAATTTCAATTTTTTTCGAAAAAAATGAATAAATTTTCCCAAGAAAAAATTTCTTGATTTTCTGAAGTTGTTTAAAATAAAATATTCCTAATTCGTATCATTTGTAAATTCATCATTCGATGTTACGGGTAGCTTGCGCATAGTGCAAGACCCGTGGAAGTTTTTTTTTACTTTTTGATCAATTTAAAGTTTGTTCACTTCGATTACTCATCGTTGAAATCAAACTCCCTTTAAACTACATATATAAATAATTACTTGGAACAGGAAGTAAAAGTGAGTTGAAATTTGAAACCTTATAATTGGATTTTAACCAATATGGCATCCTTACAATTACCAGTTAATTTTCTTCTTCAGTTATTTATACTTCCTTCAATCTGGAAAATACCACTATGTTTTTTCTTCTTCAATAAATAATTAAGGTTATTAATATTTATACTCGCTTAAAACAAAATTCAAAAGAAATACATACATTCAATTTTCATGTTTGAAATAGTCACGAAGTTGGTATTCGACGAAAATTTCAATTAAATGCCAATTAAGAGAAACCGTTGAAGTTTGACAGTCGATTGGAATCTTATTTGGAGAAAAAATGCTGCTTTATCACATCTTTAATGTAATTGGGGTTTTTTTTTTGCACAATCAAGAGTACAAATCAAAGCATACGTAGCTATTATTTTACAATGTAGTATTGGTAGTAATTGTAGTATGTATTTACTGGACAGAAAAACAAAGCTCGACTCGGTTCTGAAATACCAAATAAAAATTTTTCCAATTAATTTTTCTAAAACCAATCCAATCTAAGTAGAAAATCATAACACGTTTTAGCGACGACGGAAATAGGCAATTTTATTGGCATGTTTATTGAGCGAAAAATGTTGGAAAAATATTTTTATAAAGCGTACATAAATATACGCATTTTCATTGAGAAAAGTGATTCGAAATTAATACTCAGACGCGAAGCGCGCGCAACGATTGTAAACGCGTTATTAAGAATATCGTATTTATATCGTTATTGTAAAAATAGATTAGAAATGTGACGGGGAAAAAGTAAGTAGAACATTTTATAGTTACATTGACTGCTGTATTATGGAAAGTGAAACTTTTCCCACAACAATTTAGATAAAACGTTTAAGTGGTGCCTGGAAATACGACTTTGTAATTTCACGAATGTTGAAAACCAAATAGTTTTCATATTTTTTGCTGCCTCTTTTTCCGCCAGAGAATTTTATCCACATGCAGGTGGCACACAATGCCTAGAATTTGTCTAGAATTTTTTCTCATCTCATATACCACCCCTACACACCCAAATAGGTACCTAATCATACACTACAGTGGAAAAAAATGAAGATATTTTCTATAAATATATTTTTGCGATTCGAATTACTTTTATCGAGCGTGAAAGTAAACCTGACTTTATTACTAGAAATATACCGAGTGTTTTGGTACGCATTAGAACTCATGATGTATTGTGAAGAAAATTGCGTGCCATTGAAACATCGCTCATATTCATTTCGTATAAAATAAAGAGAAACGTTTTTCTGGTCAATTTCCTCTAATCATTTGAAATGTGCCGTCGTTACGTGAAATAAAAATTTACTAGTCTTATAGATATACTCGTACGTATTAATGGATTAATTTTTGTAAAATAATTTTTATAAGTCGACGTATTACGGTTACAGCTTTAGCCAAAGTTTATCCCATCTTATGACCAGTATCGAGTACCAGTGTGTGATTTTTCGTTCGATTTTATAGCTTATCGGAATAATTATTTTTTATTACACGTCTTCGTTTCTTCCATTCCCAAGTTTTCGTCGTTATTTTGGTAATAAAATGGGGTGTTGAAGTCTACCCAAATTGAATCATTTGTCGCGCTAAATTTTCATCCTGTTTTTTATTAGTTGCAAAAAGCGACCAAATGTAAACATGTAGAATGTAGATAGATTCGAAAATGGCTGTAATTTTAACAAAAGTTGCTTATTTTGATGATACGATTACTTACTAACTAGATCTTTCATTTAACAATAATCTTTTATGGTGTGAATTTTGCCCTTGAACCAGAGCAAAGGTGAAACGTAAGCATTTTCCAGGTGGGAGAAAAATTATAAAGCCAACTTGGAAATTCAATCGTAATTTTTGTAATTATCTCTCAATTTTTCCAACTTTGAACTGAAAATGGTCAACTTTTAAATTTTTTATTGGCTCAGGGAAAAATGCCCCCCCCCCCGACACCACGGTTTGCGATGTCCCGCCTTGAACATTTTTTTTTTCAATCCAAAAAAGTCCAATTTTTTGTAATAAGTCCCATACTGATGTGATAAACAACTAAACAACTAAATTCTTTTCAATAATTTTATGTAAATCAGCGACAAAATTTGAATCACAAATCAAACATGTCTTATAGTTACCTACCTACATTCTAATTTTGTGAAATAAATGAGTTTTTGTGGCTTTAAAAAAATTGTTTTTTCCCTTTTTAAAGAAATCACTTTTTATTAGAAAAAAAATATTATTTCAATTTTTGATTTTAATAGGTAGGTAGTAGGTACATACAGGGTGTCCCGTCACCAGTTAACACCCCTTCACCAGCGATATAGTCAACTCAAACTAAGCTCATGTACGCATGTTTGCCGACCTTGTGAATTGAAGGGGCGGAGATATGCTGAACTGAAAATTTTTTATTTTCAGTTTTGTTTCAGATTTTTAACCATGCGTCACTCGACAATTGAGATAGGTAGAAAGTTGCACTTTGCGGCGTTGAAAAGGAAATTTTGTGTAGAATTTTTTAGTGGGGTTAATAATTGTATTAGGTGATCAGGGGGGTCTGTACTGTATTGAATATCTAAAAAAACGTGTCCAAAAATTGAGATTTTTTTGCAATTTTTGAGGAAATCTCAAAAAAGTTTCATCATTTGGTATTATTATTATGATTTGCCTTACATGAAAAAAGTTCGACCTTTCGAATGCCGCAAACCGGACTCTTCTATCTCACTTGGTTAAAAAGTTATAGCAATTTCAATTTCAAAATCAAGACTGAAAAAAAATCAATTTATTTTTCATTTTTTTAAATTTCCAATTATTTTAATTTTTGGAACTTGATACCTATCGTAACTAATAATTTTGAGCGAAACTCGATGTTAAAGATGAATTAAAGAACATTTCGGTAAAATTTTTTTTTTTTTGAAAAAATAATTTTTTGTTTTTCAGTCTTGATTTTGAAATTGAAATGGCTATAACTTTTTAATCAAGTAAGATAGAAGAGTCCGATTTGCGGCATTCGAAAGTTCGAACTTTTTTCATGTAAGGCAAATCATAATAATAAGACCAAATGAGGAAACTTTTTTGAGATTTCTTCAAAAATTGCAAAAAAATCTCAATTTTTGAACACGTTTTTTTAGATATTCAATACAGGACAGACCTCCCTGATCACCTAGTACAATTATCAACCCCACTAAAAAATGCTACACAAAATTTCCTTTCCAACGCCGCAAAGTGCAACTTTCTACCTATCTCGGTTGTCGAGTAACGCATGGTTAAAAATCTGAAACAAAACTGAAAATAAAAAATTTTCAGTTCAGCATATCTCTGCCCCTTCAATTCACAGGGTCGGCAAACATGCGTACATGAGCTTAGTTTGAGTTGACTATATCGCTGGTGAAGGGGTGTTAACTGGTGACGGGACACCCTGTATACATAATTATTATATTAGGGCGATGTGAAAATAAAAACATATCTCGGATTTCGACCAAACTCGCAGAGGTGATTTACTTTGAGTTGAGAACCTCCCAAAAAAAATTTGAGCCTCCTACCTATCAGCGGAGTGGAGCTAGGGGCCCTCAAAGTAGGGTCACTTTTGAAAAAAACGCAGCTTTTGCCACTTTTGGGTAGTGCCACCTACATGGTACCTCGAAAACACCCCTACAAAGTTGCAATTTGAGTTTCTACATCTCCCCATACCATTGGGCTTGAAATTTGATATCGAATTTTTCACCCTACCAGGGGGTTGAAAAGTTGCAGATCGCTAAAAAATCGAGAATTTCGAATTACAAAAAACGAAAATAACATCTGCTTGGTACCAAAACTGGTCTCAAATGACTCCTATTGATGCCAAAAAATTATTTCGATAGAAAAAGTTGAAAAATTTTCATAGCGGGATTGCCAACTTTCGATTTTCATAAAACATCAAAATTTCTAATTTCTTTTTGGTAAAAATTGATGTTTTATAAAAATTGAAAGTCGGCAATCCTGCTATGAAATTTTTTCAACTTTTTCTATCGAAATAATTTTTTGGCATCAATAGGAGTCATTTGAGACCAGTTTTGGTACCAAGCAGATGTTATTTTCGTTTTTTGTAATTCGAAATTATCGATTTTTTAGCGATCTGCAACTTTTCAACCACCTGGTAGGGTGAAAAATTCATAAATTTCGTCGTTTAATAAAATAGGTACTTTTCTAATTTTTTTTGTTGAAAAAATCAAAGTTCTTTATGTTATCAACAAAAAAAATGATTGTTTATTTTCTAAAATAGAAACTTGGTATTAGGTAATTTTACAATCCTTTCAACTTAAAAAAAGTAAAAACAAATTTTTTCACTTCTCTAAAAAAATTTAATTTTTTAATTTTTCAATTCTTTTTTGATACACATTTTTCTATTTAGATGATTTTTTTTCAATTCTTCAACCTTTTTCATTTCATAGAGGAAATTGTTTTTAAAAAGTTTTGAAAAGTGAAAGTCTCCAACTTGAAAGAAATGCAGGAAATCACTATGGTAAACTGATTTTTCGAGATGATTTATTTCATTTTTTTTTTGCTTTTAATAAATTGTCAACATCAAAAATAAATTATGATTAATTCGAACGTTATATTTTTAAATGACGAATATTAAAACTTGAGCGGAGAAGTCATCTCGAGGATATGTACAAGTAAACAGTGTCTCTGCTATACGCGCATACAACCGCTTCACGTCGAAATTTCACTTACTTATTTAGATGGGAAAAAGTTGAAAATTTTGGAGTCTGTGTTTCTGGAATTGAAAAATTAGGTCACCTAAAAAGCATTTCCTTGCACTTGACGTAGATCATATTATATATTATCTTAGTTTTCCAAAGTAGTTTTTCGTTTTTCATTTTTTTTTATCGTCTTGCATACTATTAACGAAAATTCGTTGCAAAATTTTATAGTGATATTTGCATTTTGCATAGGTTATTACGCGAAATGCAATTTCCACTTGGGGTACGTTTTGTGCGGAAAAAATAACGCGTTTGCTGATTTTTTTTATGGTGTTTGTATTTCGTAATTTTTAATGAAACTAACTTATGGGGAAAATTTCAATTCGCGTTCGGGGATGGAGAGATTTTTCGCGTGGTGAAAAAATTCCATAAAATTACACCGAAGTGAATGCACTCGCAACGTAGATGTGGATACGTATTTCTTTTAATACACGTACGAGTTGCATTTGTATGCAGGTATTATTTATTGAGAAAAGACTCGCGGAGCGTTTATTGCTGTGTAAAATGAGCGTATTCAATTGGTAGGTACCATACATGGTTTTTGTGCACGTATATTCTCTAGAATCCATCTTGGAAAAATGAAAATTGCCATGTTCGGGTACCTAAGATTAATTTTTTTAAATGATTGTTTCTCTATTTCGTGTTTTCATGATTTCGGTTTAAAATGAAAAATGTTATCGAGGTGGGTTTTTCTATTTCGTATTTCTGTACCATACTCAAGTATATTACTCGTATAATAGCCATATAATCAAGAAAAAAAAAATATAGGTAATTAGGTATATATAGTATATAGTATACAAACCTTTGAACAGCTAATGCTAACGTGAGCCATATGGAGGCTGTATGAAATAACATTGGTATCACTTCGTTCATAACGTTCCAAGCATAACAAGCACCAACGGGCGATAAAGGTTTATAGTGGTTTCCAAAAGTATACATATAAAAAAGCCAAGGAGCTGGAAACAACAAGGTGAACATGTCTGATAAAGCCATTGCCATTAAAACGGCATTGGTCGGAGTCCGCATGTGTTTTTTCGACAACACCACAACAATCAAAGTATTCGCGACGATGGTAACCAAGAGCAGCAAAGGCATAGCGTAACCGTACATCGGT
Organism: Balanococcus diminutus; assembly: GCA_959613365.1. Classification (NCBI taxonomy): domain Eukaryota; kingdom Metazoa; phylum Arthropoda; class Insecta; order Hemiptera; family Pseudococcidae; genus Balanococcus; species Balanococcus diminutus. The sequence continues at coordinate 47,266,547 of OY390715.1, forward strand.
ATGGCGTACTTGATTGGTAATTCGTTGCTGATGTTGAGATAATCTGTTGAATAGTTGGCTTTCTCAATTTCCAACACGTCTGTGCCATTGGATAAATAAAGCGTTGAATTGACTGCGGCAGTTTGATTGTTTTCATCTTGATTGGATTGTTCGAAACTACTAATTACGTGATTTGCCATATTTTATCCGGCTCCTCGAATTACCTGTTATAATCGATCGTTTCATTTTTACTCGTAAAATCGCCGCGAAACGAATACCAAAAGGGTACGTGAACAGATGTATTCATTATATTTCTCGCTTTCTTTTTCTTCTCTCTGACGTTTTCTTTCTTTTGGTGTGTGTTTAGTATTCCTCGGTGGAATATTCGTACGCGCTTTTCGACCGAAACGAAATAAGAAACAACCAACGACGATTTAAATTAAACAAACCGAAAGCTCTCCAAGAACGAAAACCAGCCGAAGGGTGACGAAAGGAAAAAGTAGAAAGCGATTCATCATTATTGGACGGTTGATAAACACAGTCGACTGCAGTGCTCCTGTCGGTGATTTCTAATAAATATCTTAAAGAACCGCCAAACCTGTAACAAAAATAAAAACCATTTAGATTGATTACTACTAAATGTTCGAATTAAACGAATATCTATACATTTTTATACTTCAATGTATTGCTAGTCATAGTGTATGTACTTTTTAAAAAGTTTTATTTATACATTTTTCAAACATTTTGTTTCCAAATCGGAAATTCATACATACAGAGTGTTCAGAATTGGTCAGATCCACATGCGGATCATTTGTCTCATTGGATCTGCAAAAGATCCAGATCCAGATCCTTTTTGGGGGGGGGGGGGGGGGGTAATTAATTTTTGATTTATTTCTTTTGTATTTTGTAAAGCATGAAGTGAATTGATAAAAAAAAAAAAAAAAACTTTTAGACTTTGGTTCAATTTATTGAGATTGAATTATTGAACAGTCATAAAATAAAATAAAAGTACAGGTACAAACGAATTACAGGAGGGGAGTTCTGAGTAAAAGCAATTCACAAGTAACCTAAGTAGTTTAGTAGTCACAGATTAAATATTCATTGGTTTTCATTAAGAAAAAAATCAGAAATAATTCAGATCAGTAAATGGGTACTTACTAACAAACTACAATCATCATTATATTACAAAATTACCTTAGTAGGAACCAAAATTATTTCTTAAGATCTTAATCATCTACAACTTTTATTTGGTATTTTTTTTAAAAATTTGACACTTTCTTTCTCTCCAATTTTGAATATTAATAAATATATTATTGATAAGTTGATTAACAAAGCTCAAAACTTTGAAATTTCATTGAAATTTCATTTTATTTCAGTCAATTTTGAATTTAAAGTTTGGCAGACCACTCACCGGACACCCTGTATAGATGGTGATGATCAAAAGAAAGAAAAAATTACGTACAAGCTTAAGTTCAATTTAACTATAGAGATGGAAAAATAGCATGAAGGTGACGGTTTCGAAAATGCTTTTCTTCGCTTCAATGTGTTCAACGGCTTTAAACAGATATATAAATTCGAATTATAACTTACAATAAACGTCAAATGTAAAAATAACTTGAACCTTTGGAAAGAATATGTTTGATAAGGATTAGAGTAAAATCTCTGTGAATTTTTTTCTACTATAGTTTCGAATTCATTTTTTATCGGTTGCAGCGAATGAGCGAAGCGTTTTCCTTCGTTTTATTTTTTTATTTTTTTGCGAAACGATTCGCAGGTAGATGAGCAGGAACGCGATAAGATCGACGAATTTAGTAATGAAATTTTATAGTCGAGTCATCGTATAAATTCCATGTTTTTCTCATGCAGTGCTCAACTTCTTGGAATTTCGTTTTTCGTGAATTTTTTCAGCTTTATTATAACATGACATGCGAGTGCAACAGACGCGATTAATGTATTATTCTGTAGATGGGTCTATATAAAAATCTATAGTTCTTTCATTCATCTAAATTAAGACTAATTTGTACACTCGAAGTTGTAATGTGGACCTTCTCACATCGATATCATTCTAATTTCATTTTCAATCCCTTTTTACAAATATTTACGGCAAACCGATTATGCAATTTATTTAACATCGGTTGTCCAAGACACCGCGCCAGTAAGTGTATGTTTTCCCCCAATGCTCTCACATTAAATATTTTTTTTACATGAAATGAAAAGTCAAAGTGCTACCATTAGGGGTTTTCAAAACAGCTGAATTCGATTTTGGAACTTAAATTTACCTCCGACTCCAAATTGGGCTTTTAGGAGGAGGTCAATTTTAAAAATTTCAAAATTTACAACATTGGTATCAAAATGTAGGTTTTCGAGGCCGCTGAATTCGATTTTGGAACTTAAATTTATCTCCGACCCCAAATTGGGCTTCTAGGAGGGGTCAATTTTGAAAATTTCAAAATTCACAACATTGGTATCAAAATGTGGGTTTTAGAGGCCGCTGAATTTGATTTTCAAACTTAAATTTACCTCCGACCCCAAACTGGGCCAGTAATGTGAGGTCAATTTTGAAAATTTCAAAATTTACAACATTGGTATCAAAATGTAAGTTTTAGAGGCCGCTGAATTCGATTTTCGAACTTGAATTTACCTCCGACCCCAAATTGGTCTTCCAAATGGGGTCAATTTTGAAAATTTTACATTTTATTCGCTTTAAGTTTTCATTGTCTACCATTCTCAATAGAATTTTTTCGAACTTTCAGAAATTATTGACCGCATCGGGAGTTATTCGTAAAATTTTCTCAATTTTTTTAGAGTGTCGATTTAAAAAAAAAATTGCAGCAGCTACATCATCGAGGACACCTAAATACACCATTAACCAAAATGTGACCCAAATTCGTTCATTTCTTAAATTTTTTACAATTCCTACTTATATAAAAATACCAGAATTACGCCATTATGAGAATCTACAACCTACTGCCACTTGGCCTGTAAGTCTAAGATCCATGTCTGGCCATGCTTTACCTTGATATAAGCCAGATTTTGAAATCTCCGTAAAATGGAGACACTTACATTTTTTAGCCCATTTATTTTTCAAAAAAGCAAATTGCGTGGTTTGCACGAAAAAAATTGTCTGGGAATGAATTTTTAAAAATATTTTGTCAAAATTTTTGCAGATCGGATTTTTTTAAATTTTTGCAAAAATGTAAAGTTTTTGATATTTTTTGAAAAATATTTTCGCACGTTATTGAATGAATTCGTTTTTTACAAAATTCTCGTAATGGTTAAATTACGAATATTCAGCAAAAAAAAACAACAACAAAAAAACAAGATTTAGGCGTCCAATTGCAAACAAAAATATAGGTATACTTAAGGTACACTTATGTACATATATTTTTGAATTGCGATTTAACCCAGAGGATATTAAGATGAATTTATCCATTAGGAATGCTGTATGTAAGTATCTACCTAATATTCATTAAGAATCGATTTAAAACGAATTTAGGAATCGGTTTTAAGGCTTTATTGTTTATTGTAATTCGTACCCATTCGTTTTATTGCCCAGAATCGTGTTGGTATAGTAATAGTCTTCGACAAATTATAAAGCATGTACCTAATCGGTTTCGTGGTGAGATTAGATCGTAAGTGGCCTTCTTCCACCTAAGTACCTATCTTCATTCTTCATACTGGAAAAATTTCAGACCGTAATCGTGTAGATATTTGCTAATATTGATATGTGATTTGTGATGTTCTTGAGAAAAAAAATAAATAAATAACATAGGTAGGTACCTATAATCGTGAGCTCGTTAAAAGTTATGTTTTTTAAAAACACATTGTAGGTATAATGTCGTTTAACACGCATGTTTACTGTAAGCTGGAGCTCAACTATACGAAATTATGTTAGAAATTAATTAATACCTACTCAAACATGCTAGAATTCGTGTTATTTCATTAATGCAACCGACGATTAACATTGATAATATTGCTTTATCCGATTTATAATTTATGAATCCTGAAATCCAGATTACCAAGTAAGATATGAGGAATTTTCGTTCCGTTATAAGTAAGAAAACATACCTACGTATTGTTAGCAGGCGAAGTTGATGCACATATTTATGCCTAAGCGTTAAATAATTAACCACGTCGTCGACTTCTCTTGTTTAATTAAACCTATAGATTCATTTCGATACAAAGAAGATAAAACCTCGAGTGTAATTTTGTTTTACTGCAAATGTGTAAATATTAAACGACTTTTACTAACGTAGCATTAAATGTAATTATTAGTTTTCCGTAGGTGCTTTTGGGTACTTATTTTCTACAATTTATACGACATTTAAATTTTTTTCGTATCGTATCGGATCGGCGCGGCTTAACGAAAGAATTATTTTTACAGGCTGCTTCTTAGTTTTTTTTTCTCGTACAATATCGAACAAATTTCCAGGCAATAAATTTATTTAGAAATTGCGGTCTAGCCGTAGCTGTGTACTGTAATGATAGCGAACGGAACCAACTTTTCTTAAGTTGGATAATTTATCGCATTATAATTAAAGCTTTGCATGCAGCTTGAAGTTAACATGTATAAAGATATTTAAATTTTAATTTTTACAATACAACGTTAGATAAAAGTTTTGAATATGGAAACAAATGGTTTTAAATACGCGACGGTGGTAGAAAAATTTTCGACTAAAACGCATAAAAACTGGAGAGATTAATTTCAAGCATCACGCAAAATGAGGGAAACGCACGCAAGTCGGCGGTTATCACTGCCGGAATTACAAATTTCACGCGGTCGGAATTTTTTTTTTGTTAAACTAAATAATAGCTTAATTTTAAGGTTGAATAGATATTAATGGGGTTTGCGAATTTTTAATTCTTATTTTCCGCCGAAAAGAACTCGCGCTTTTTAGCCCTATTCTTTTTCTCAAAAATGATGCTCGCTTCGGCGTTTTGTGGAACACGATGAATAATTGCGAAACACGTCGGATTAATCTGTAAAATAAATACCAAGTTGGAAAGTTTCTAAGCTTTGAATCACAACATGCGTCAAAATGGACATCGACTAAGATTAAAAAAGGCGACGGATGTGGAGGACAAAAAAATGATTTTTAAAATTTTAGCTGGTTTTTCAGAATGAAGAAGTCAAGTCAGATATTAAATCATTGAATTTTTTCATGACTTTCAACATTTAAAAAAATTGTTGCACAAAATTTTAATTTTTTGATTTATTTATCTACCTACTTTTGTTTTATAATTTCTTTCATTGCTAAAAAAAATGAAAATTTTTCATGAGAATATATTTTTAGCCAAATTTTTTAATTAAAAAATAATGGCTATTGTGTCCGACCCTAATTTAGAAGGGGGGGGGGGGGGTAGAAAAGTTTTGACCATATTTCTCGACGTTTGGGACCAAAAGACGACGATCTGCAAAAGTCACATATTTATATATATATATATATATATATGTATATATATATATATATACATACATATTAGTAATTTGCCGCTACTTTTGGGGCTCTGGCGGGGAGTCCAATGGGTCGAATGCGGTCAAATTCGCTATGTAAAGTTCCCTCCGAGGTAGAATGATGCCAAAAAAATTTTGGGGCCCCAACTCAAATTTGAGGATATTGACCCCTTTTTGAGAGGGTGCGGGGGAGCCCAGAACCATGAAAATTTTTTGAAACTTGTCCCAGTGATGAGAACACTAATTACCTCAAACATATTCAAATTTCAGTCCCCTAAGTCATCCCACCCCATTTTAGGGCCCAAAGAGTGGATTTTGGGGTCATTTTTTTCACGTTGATCAGGCTACAGACCCCCCAAATGGGGATGGGGGCCCCAAATTTTTGTCATAGATTAGGTTCATAGCCCTGAGGTGCCTTTTGTAGGTTTCAACTTTTGGGCCCCTTTGACCCTTGTCCAGGGTCAAAAATCAAGATTTTTCACGATTTTTCATGTTTTTTCTCGCTTTCAGGTACATTGATCAGCCTGCAGCCCAAACCAAATGACCTTGGAAGCCAAAATTTGGTATTTATGATCGGCAAGGGTCACTGAGGTGCCTTTTGGGGGTTTTGAACCTTGAGCCTCAAAATTATGGTGACCCCTTTTTGTGGGGGGGGGGGGGGCTCTAAGAAGGCTCCAATGTGACAAATCACTTTAAAATTTTTACCAACGATAGTGACTCATATTGTCTCCACTGTATTCAAATTTCAGCTTCCCAAGTCATCCCCACCCAGTTTTAGGGGTCCAAAGGTGGATTTTGGGGTCATTTTTTCAAGTTGATCAGGCTACAGTCCCTCCAAATGGTGATAGGGAGTCCAAAATTTCATAGTAGCTTGAGTTCATGCCCCTGATGTGCGTTTTATAGGTTTTGACCTTGATAAAGGGTCAAAAATCAATATTTTTCAAGTTTTAACCTGTCTTTTCTGATGCGTTGAATAGCCTACAGCCCAAACCAAAGGACCTAAAAGGTTTAAATTTGGGATGTAGTGTCAGTAGAGGTCACTGATGTGCCTTTTGAGCCCCATTTGACCCCCGTACAGGGTCAAAAATTAGAAATTTTTACGTTTTTACCCCTTTTTTGGTGTGTTGGCCCCCATCTGAAAAGTTGAAAGTGACAAGGGGGTTGGGGGCTAAGTCCCCAACGGGGGTATGGGGGCGGAGCCCATCTGAAGATGAAATCTTCAATGCAGACAGGAACTAAAACTGAAGACAAAAACCTGACATGTTTAAACTGAATTTGAAGTTAAAACTGATATTGAAACTGAAATACCATGAATGAAAACGTTTTTAAAGGAGTACACTAACTAGAAAAAAAAATTTGGCTCGAGAGTAGCATCTTGACTGCTACGTGTTTTTTTTTTACTCTCTGGCCATTTTTTTTTGCCAAGTTGAATACGACAAGACGAATACATTATTTAATTAACGCCATAGAAAATGGAAGATGTACGATGTGGTATTTCATTCATATAATGTTCGTTACTTTTTAATCTTTTTTTCACTTTTGCTATCAATTTACGATAGAAATATGAAATTATGGTTCGGTTAAACGCGGTTCTAAATGATTACATTTTATATCTAGCTTGAAACGGCAATTTTTCATTTTCCAATTCGTTTAAACTTTTGTCAGTCGATAAAATTGAGTTGGAAATCAGAGGCTGGAAAAAAAGAATGATTTTATTATTGCAATGAAATGCTTGACAGCTTGATGAGACTTTCACTTTTAATGAAGAAGGGTTTTCCCTATTTTCATTTAAGAAGTTAAGTAAGCTACAACATGTCCCAGACTGATCATTTGTTTTAATTTACGCATTTTGAAACGGTAACAGAAGCGATAAATCTGTTAGCAAATAATTGAGTCTTGTGTTCGGGGCCTTTTTCTTATAATTCGCATACGAAAAAGTCTATTCCATCTCATAAACATCCGTTTCACCTGAATGAAGTAGGTATATATTATTAAGACGAAAAAAAAATATGGAAAAAAGTAGGGTGTATTTTTGTACTTACCTATATTTTCATATTTTGTTGAAATATATACACAGGCAGTCGTAAATAAGGCAAAAATTAATATCAAAGTAATTTTTTAAAAATGCAACAAAATCTAATTATAGTAAAAATTTTCGAAAATGAATTTCGGTTGATCCGCGATATTAAAGCAACAGATGTTCATTTTCATGAGCAAACCTTTAGGTATTTTATGTTGAACAAAAACAAATTACACGCGATGTTACGTCGACAGTATTTAAATTTCGAAGGCATTGAACTAATGGTAAAAAAAAAAATTGCTGGAAACAATCCACTTTTATGCCGCATAACTAATTATTATATGGTTCTTAGTGTGGGTAGATAATTTTCGGAGCTTCGTAGGGCGAGAAATCTACCGTGAAGAAAATTTTTCCATGTGGAAAAGACTGACGTTGACGTGTGATTATTTTCGTTTATATTTTGTGAAAATAATAAAATTTCATTTTATCTCGGCCTTACACGAGTTTTATAAAAATATTAGCTTTAATCGACAAATCAGCGTTTACTTTTCGGTTCACCGTAGTTCACGAATTGTTCGCGGGGATATTTTTGCCCTTCAAATATTTACCCAATGATTTTGCCTTGTTGTATACGAGTATTATTCTAGAAATAGACTTGAACGAGGTTTTCACACGTTAAAGAAAAGTAATTACTAAACGAATTTTTCGTTTTGATACATTTGATTGATCTTTGTCAAATGTTAATACCAATAAATCGGAAACGCACGCACTGAAGTCGTACCTGTGGTGAATTGATTTTTTTTTTTGAAAAATTAAATTTTCATTTTCTTTATCGATTTTTTTTAATTTGAAAAAATTTGGTTTTGACCAAAATTTTGAAAAATAAAATTAAAAAAATATTCAATAATCGAAAATCAGCTAAAATTATTTTGAAATAAAAATGCAATACGTTCGATTTTATATCCCGAGAAGCAAATAATTCCTAATAACTTTTGCTTTCTCTCGTTATAGTAGGTTCGGCGAAAGATTAGACCTGGCAAATTTTGGCGCGAGAAAGGCGGAGCGAAAATGAACCAATCAACGCGCCGAAACGAACAATTCTCGGCTTCTAATTGCTTCGTTTTTTCACTGCGTCCCCACTTTTTATTTTGCCAGGTTTAATCTTTCGCCGAACGTACTATAATGAAAAGAAGAAAAAAATCCAAATTAATGGTATTTCTATGTGACATTATCAAGTATGTAATAATCGGATTCCCATACGTGTAAAATAAATGTTTTACCGGTACAGGTAATAATTAGGTATTAAAAGTGATTACATCTATGTAATTATCGTAAATGTGAAACATACTCTATGTTTGAAATGAAATTTAATGAATTTATGGATCTTCCATGTAATTTCCATGTAATCGAATTAAAATTTGCTGAAATTAGTTTTCCGATTAAATGGTTAAACCATTAACCTGTGGCAAAGTTTTTCAATTAAAATTATCTCGCGTCGTTAGTGTGCGTGTGTGTGTGCTTTGCTTTATGCATAAATTGTTCACGGTTATTTCATTCTGAAGTGATTTTATGACCGCCTTTTTCATTACTAAATGATGCCAGATTATACTTCATTTTTTTCCACTTCTCTATAATGATTGGAAGGTATTACAAATTGGACTTATTTTATTTAAATCTACTACCGTACAGTATTTGCGATTTTTTTCGCGTTTGTAAAGCCCATATTAAATTTCTAAGGCTTCATCTTATATACCTAATATGCGTAATTCATGCCTAAAATAATTCTATCTTCTTGGCTTCATCTTATATACCTAATATGCGTAATTCATGCCTAAAATAATTCTATCTTCTTCCTTCGAAATATGAATAGGCGACCGAATCTGCGACAGGTTTCTCATCATAAAGTAGAATAATGAATAGGGTATGGTGTGATGGCTCCGATCAAAAATTTCAGGCAAAAACGGCAGCCCATTGTCAAAAAATTTATTACGCATTTATAGTTCGACTTGACGACTGGAAAACTAAATGAAAGATTATAAATACGCATGGAGAAGAAAAGTTCTGAATTTCTATTCAATTGGCGAGAAGAACGTGGTGATAGAAACACGTGCCATTGTATAAAAAAATCGATTCGAGTCGAGATAACGACTCCGAAGATTTTTCTGTATTACAATATACGAGTGAATATTTATAATAAGTATGATACTTGGAAAAAACCGTTATAAAATTGTACATCATTAGGTGTAAGATAAATTATATTCTATACACGAGAACATGGGCCAGCAACGAGAGAAAAAATATTGAAAATCTTTCATAATGAAGATAATACCCGAGGAACGTGTAGATAATGATAATATCCAAATTAAATTACACTGCGAATGACGATTGAAATCGAAAATGGTGGAAATTCTTTAATCTCGAGCGAGTTCAGCTGAAAATTTAGCCCAAATATCCGGAATATACTGGAGGCGGCCTTTTACTCGCTTTATATTTCCGATTGTGGTGGTTTTTTTACTCGTATAGCCGAATTCGCCTTCTGTCGATTTCTTGTTTCGCACATATTCTCTTTACATCAGAGCGAAAATTCGATTTTCTTCTTTATTTATTTTTTATTTTTTCGCGATTAATTTCTCGGTATTTTAGGTTGTTTCTTTTCACATTTTTTCCGGGTTTATAAAGCGGTGTTGCCGGCGGTGAAACCTATACCTATTGGCGGATTAGGGAGGATTTCTTTTATGAGAATGAAATGAATAAATTTTTCCGCTGATACGTTTTATACGTACGTCATTCTCATTTTATATATATTTTTTATCGCATTTATACAGATAGAAAATCAAAATAGAGGCTTAGCTGGTGCTCTCGATGCTCTTAATATTAATTTTTTTCCGAATCTGTTTTTCGTTACGGGTTGATTAAAAAATAAAATATAATCGTTTTACTTCGATTTAGAATTTGTTCGATTTAATTGTCAGTCAATTTTTGTGGAAATTTTCAAATTTTGACGTCGCATTTGAATTGAAAAATTCCAAGAAAAATTAATCATTTTTACAAAAGAAATTTTTCAAGATTTTAAAAAAATTTCCCAAAAATTTTAAAGAAGAAAATTTTTAAAAAGAATATCTTATAATTGTAAACAATTATTTTAATCATTTTTTAGGTACTAAATTTATTACTATTAGTAATCATTCGAAGAAAGAGTAGATTTTTAAAACTTTTTTTCGAGATAATTTTTTTCGAAAACTACAAAATGACGTTTTTCCATGTCGCATGAAAACGGTGGTAAAGATAAAAATCATCGAAAATGGTCTTTTAATATAACAATACCTATCTACCTTAGGACAATTTTTCTTAAAATTTTTAAAATTTTGATTTTTCACAATTTTTACAATGTTCAAATTTTTAAAATTTTCAATTATTTTCAAAATTTTTTGAAATTTTCAATTTTTTAAATTATTTGAAATTTAAAATGTTTTAAAATTTTCAAAAATTTCTATTTTTCCAATGAAATTTTTAATTCTATATTTTTAAAACTTGAAATTTTCAATTTTATTTAAATTTTCAAAATTTTCAATTTTTTAAAATTCCAATTTTTCACGTTTTTTACCCTGTTTATTTTCTTTAATTTTCAAACTTTGAATTTTTAAATTTTGATTTTTCACAATTCAATTCTTAATTTTTCAAAATTTTTAATTTTTCAACAATTTTTTAAAATTTATTTTTATATTTTTTTTCAAATTTTTAATTTTTAAATTTTTTTTTTGAAAAGGGTTTTAGCAAAAATTTGAAAAATATCGTCTACTCTAAAAAATTGAAAATTTTTCAACTCTTTTTTCTTTTAAAAAAATGGATATAGGTATTTTTTGTTTTAAAAAAAACAAGAAAAAAAGAGAAAAAAAACAGTATTTCCGCTCCGATGGCAAAAGTAGGTTGTGCCAAAGCACACTTGACACAACCTGCAGTTATGCCTATGCCTACAACAAAAAATAGCTACGTAATATTTGCTAATTTCATCTCGTTGAGGTAGTTCTCAAGATTGGTTTATTATTGTTTAGTTCTTCAGAAAAATCTTTTTTTTTTTTTACTACAAAACCTAAGTAGGATTTCTTCTTCTCCATTTTCTATAATTTTGCAACGAAATCCGTAATTTCACCCATCTTGGTGACCACATGCCACAGTTTTTTTTTCTATAAATATTTAAGCTTAAAAAATGAAAAAAAAAGTTCTTGGAGTGTGTTTCATAAGTACTCGTACCTACCTACCTATGTGTTTAAAAGAAAAATGCACGTGTAAATTTAGTCGAAAATGCTGGAATAGGAATAATAAATGTAAAAAAAATACAAGATTACCGTTGGCGGTTAAAAATTCCGACGCGACAAAATAATAAAAGAATTTTTCGCTCTTGAACGGAAATGAAGTTCACTTCCTGCTAGTTGCAAAAACGAAGCGATTTTATTTCGCGACTTATCGAAATAAAGAGACCGTTGCATGGTTTACTATTAGGGGTAAAAATCTCTAGAGAATGTGTATCTACTTTTTAGTTCCGATATGAAATATTTTTCTTATTTCCATGTTTGTTCTTTAAACAATTTTTTCCATTACACTTTCTTTCATGTTTTTGTTGCCCATTTCATTCCCTAAAACATTTCGAATGATGTACCATTCGCCTATGTACGAGTATGCGACTGTGTATTATGAGTGATAACTCGCATCACTAACATTGTACATACAGAAACAGACATCCCTTGCGGATTGGGCAATCGGCTGCATATTATATGCGCGAAACAAAATCCCGCCTAACGCTTTGCTCGGAATGGATGGAGCTGAAGCTAGAGCAGGAATTTTGTTGTAATATTTCGTTCGGCAAACGCGGCGAATTTATACATACAAACTCCAATGCAACGAAGCAGTAATGAAAAAGAGCTCGTATTTAGAAGGCTGTTTATGTGCACGAGAAATTTACCCGTGAAAGTTTCCTTATCCTTTTATAACACGTTTGAGCGAAATTTTCCAATTTTTAGTGTTGGTAATTTTCAAACCACCGTGGAGGAAATTCTGTCGTAAATTCGAACCTATTGTTATTGTATAAAATTGTAAAACGAACATCAGCTTATAAAAGCGCAATTGTCCATAAAGTTCAAAAACCATAAACGAATGGGCAAATAAGTTTAATAAACGTTCGAAATGAAACGCTACCTAATTATGTAGGTAAATTTCGTGGCAAAAAGGCAAATTTCCAAACGAGTATGTTTTTATCGGTTTTATTTCAGTATGCGAAAATCTCATTATTTAAATTTTTTGATTGGCCAAGTGGAGCTGGAGTTGGGCTTTTCGTAGCTATTTAGATTATTTTCATTCGCTTTTTAGGCGAATTTACTCTCGGTTCAATATTTATAGTTATTACTGGTCGTTGATTTTCATCAAACGAATTGGTAGGTGAGAACAAGGGTGACGATTTTTAGATATAAAATACTTATTATTCGCCCTTAACCCTCCTACAATGCACTCGATGCAAATATAAAAATAATAACTGTAAACAAGGTCCACTATACCTATTTATAATTAGCTACGGTGAGAGGGGGATGCAAAATATGCACTTGTACCGGGTCCGAATTTTTCCCCATGGCCCGATGACCAAGAGATTTTTATATTTCTGCTGAGAAAAAACTCCCCAATAAAATATTATTCTACTCCACAAAATAAGAACAAAAAAACTTGATATTTTTTTTTCTCTAAAAGTAAAAGATTTTAATAGGTAGGTAGATAGATACCTATCAAAAAAAAAAACAAAAAAAAACAGAGTTTTACTTCAAAACAATTTTTAAAATTACATAGGTAGGTTTAAAAAATTATGATTTTTTTTTCAACTCTAAAAAAACTAAAAGATTCTTTTAAAAAAATTTAAGGATTTTTTCTCTAAAAATAAATAATTTAAAAAAATACTTGAGAGAAGTTTTTCACTTCAATTAATACGTAACTAAAAAAATTTTACTCTAAAATAATTTAGGATTTTTTTTTTCAAATAATATGTAAATGAGAGATTCTTCTTCCAATAAATTGAGAGATTTTGTTACCCTCACTCCCTAAAAAAAAATAACAATTAAAAGATCTTTTTTCAAAAAATTCTTTCACAAACCAAAAAGAAATTCTGCAAAACCTCCCAAAAAACAAAAGACTCTTTTTTTCAAAAAAAAAAAAAAAAAATTGGAACAAGAATCGTGATTTTTTTCTTTTCTTTAAAAGTATTTTTTTTAAATAATAAAAAAAAAACTAACTAACAAAGTAGAAGTCGATAGATTTTTACTTTAAGTTATTTTCTTTAAAAAATGAGAAGTTTTTTCAAGTTGATTTTTTATTCCCAAAATTTAGGGATTTTTGCTTCTAAAGAAATGAGAGTTTTTTCTACAAGAACTTCTGAAGTATTTTATTTTTATAATCTACAAGACATGAGAAAAATTTTTTACTTCAAGAAAATTTTAATTTTAATTTTAATTTAAACGAAAAATTGAGGTTTTTTTTCTAAAAATAAGGAATAGGTATCTTTTTAAAAACCAAAAAATGTTTACTCCAAAATATTGTTATTAAAATTTTTTAGAGAAATATATTCCAAATAATCAAAATTTTTGAGAGAAAATTTCAATTTTATCTTCAAAAAAATTAAAATTTTCTCCCAAAGAATTGAAATAAGTACATTTCTTTATTTTTTATTTATTTTTTTTTTTAATGAGACCTTTTTAGCAAATTGTGAAACTGAAAGAAAGTAGATTGTGAAAATTTTTCATTGGTGTCACAAAAAAATTAAATGACTGATCAGAGGAAGTTACAAACTGAGTAAAAAGGGCCCGCAAAATTATTGCAATGAGGCCCATTCGACTCTCGCCGTCACTGCTTATAAGTAAGGTAAAATAATGACACACCCGAGAAGGCAAGAAATAGGTAATTTTTACTAGAGCCTTTTAACATTCGAGTTGTCTTGCAGGGTATAATAAGCAAATCCCTGGATTGTTGGATTTAAACTCGAAGCCCCAGAAAAAATGTCGGATTTGAAATGATAACATTTAAAGAAAACAACTAAAAATACGAATCGTGACAGACCTGAACGTGAAAACAAAAATGGATAAAAGTAATCTTTTTTTAGTGCAGATTCAAATCACGATTCGATTGGCTTTCTTCATCAGTTTCTGCATACCCTCGAAGGAATTTGAGAAAACGTTAAGCTCTCATATTGAATATCACGCCGAAGTAACTGTAAAATTTTCCACCCAACGATATCAATATGCAGGACGCGTTTTTACCCAAAAAATTATACCTTTCTAGATCTAATACCTTGATAAGTCCGCGGAAGGGAAAAGAAATTAATTTTGAGCTAATTTGCGATTTTTCTGTACCCCCCCCCCCACTTTTATCCAGCATGAGAAATCATTATGTACGTGTATGTCTTCTTTACATTCATTTCGAAAGTGTGTTTCTAAAATAGCAAAAATCCATTATTCGAACAATATTCAAAAGTTTTGTATGAATGAATCAATAAACCCTAAAAATTCAAATTTTTATCCATCTTCGATTTGATATGAAATTTTTTATGACTTTTGAATTCAAATTAACGTACTGTACAAAGTGTACATGTGCTTTATGCAGAATTTACAAAAAAGAAATATTCGCAAACAAGTAAGTATCGTAAAATATAAAAAAATTCAGACATTTTTTAATTGAATTTTTGGCAGAAAAGAAACTCTTTGGGCATAATAATTCATGTAACTTGTGGAATTGTGGATAGTTGGATATTTCGTACGTCCAAATTATTACCTAATACTTTTCGTAGTACAATTTTTTATTCAGTAGGTAATTAAAATAGCTGGGTATCTATACCTAATTGGTTTTTTGATGTCGATATTTTCCCGTCATTTTTTTACCATTTTCAAATCCAAACTTGACTTTTATGAGACTTACATGGGAAAAAATTTCCCTACTCTAGATCGATATATAGGTCCTTGGAAATTTTATTGTGAATGGCATAAAGCCAAATGGCATTTAAGACGTTTCCATTTCGTGAAAAGTTCTTGTCTGTAATTTACCTGAGATTTTAAATTGAATAAGATCTCGAAATTATACACTCGCTTAATTACACCCGATCGTAATCATTTATCTTGATTTTTTTTCAATCAATTAATGAGGCAAGACGGCTATACCTGCTAAATCATCAATTAATTAGCATGAGAAACAAATGAGTTGAAAATTGAAATGTGGGGACATAATGGTTTTTTCATTTCGTTTGAATATTCAATTTATTTCAAAGTTACTTGTAGTTTTGTTTGAAAAAAAAATTAAAATTTTCAGCTCGAAGACAAATTCGAAGAAATGTTCAAAAATAATTACTCTCGAATGAATACTTTACCGATTATGGTACCCAACTTTCGCGAAAGTTCCAAGTTCACATTGCGTTATGTTAATTAGTTTTTATTCATTTAAATATAAATTAAAAAACTTTTTACCGCTTGAATGGTTTTCTTAACGTGTTTCAAAAATAACTATTCATTCCGAATGATTAATATTTGTTGAAAAATTCGCAGGTGATTCGAAAATAGGCGCTTCGCCGTCAACGTAGCATATAAATAACTATGGATAAAATGCTGCGTGTCGTTTTCATGTTGTAAATGTGTACTTACACGCGGTGTGCAGAATAAAATATTCGCTCGGTTTATTTTTACACGTGTAAGTACTTACATTCGCTTTCAAAAAGTGATAACGTAGAAGTTATTTAATTATAAGCAAGTTATACAGGGTGTTTTGTAAGTATACCTACGCGAACTCCTTCAAAAAGGATGAAGCAATTCGATTTGCATTCGTGTACGATAGTTTGCCTCATTTAAGGCTGGCAAAACTGACAGTCGTGTATTTTTTTCTTCGCTTCAAATAAACGTTTTTATCTTTTTCTGGAATTCACCTCCAGTGTTGTTTTTTTTTTTTTTTTTTTTTTTTGAGTGATTGAAGAGGTCCGCACCTCTTATTTCTCGAGGAAAAATAATGTAGAAATGAAGTTTACCACGTGCGGTGACGTTCATTTGCGCCGACGTCACGTGGAATATTGTATATTATAAAAATATTTTCTTGGTCTCAGAACTCGATTATGACGTTATTTTTCACATATGTGTAAAGGGGGTGGCATTTATGTTTGTGAATCACATACAGAAATATGGAAAATAGGTAGCACTCCCTCAAGCAATGTAAATAAAAGTGTCATAATCGAGTTCTACGACCATCGATCTCTACGACAAAAAAAATGTACGTGAATTTTTTTCGAATTCCCCTCACCTACCCCTGGAATTGGAAGATTATTATAAATTGGAATTTTGAAAACCAACCTCATTTTTGAATACATCCTAAAACCAATCATTCAAACGGATTTAGCCATTTTTGAGGATCTACCTCGAAAATTGTTAATTTTTCAAATTCCTCTTTTTTTCTGCGCCTGTCCAGCCTTAGACAACGGTCGGAGCAGATTGTATTTCATTCTGAACATAAGGTGTGAAAAAAGTTGTGAATTTCCTAACAAAATACAGGGTGTACCAGATTGAGAGTAAAGACTCCCAACCAGTAACTATGCTACTTATGATGAGTCGATGTAAGTATGTTTCCCTAACCTCTGAACTGCATGGGTTAAGTTATGCTCATTGATTTTTTTTTTTTTTCGTTTTGGCAGAGATAGTTAGAAATTTTGTGTAGAATTTTATCATGGGCTGGTAATTTTTATAACTGGGCAGGTTAGTCTATACTACATACCTACCCGTGTAGCAATTGTCGACATCGACATTTATGTCGACAAAATTCAGACACATTTTTTTCTCGGTTAACGATGAATTAAAAATGATATTTGAGATTTAAAGTAATGTTCTATGTTAAACATAACTGTTCAATCAAAATTTTTGAATTTTTCTCAGTATTTTCCTATAATTTAGAAAACGTTGTTTTTCTACATAGACAAGTCGATGTAAAAATCGATACTCGATAAACGCATCGACATTTATGTCGACAATTTCTGCCAATTAAATTTACAAATTTTATATCTAAAAAGAACTAAAAACAATTAATAAGAACATTTTAAGCTCAGGAATAAATAATTTTTGAAAGAATCACAAAATTTTCTTATTTTTCAAAGTTTTGAATAATACAACGACTTGTCGAGTTATTGTCGACATAATTGTCGATGGTCGAATAATGCATCGACTTCACTGTCGACAGTGTCGACCAGAGGAATTTTAAGTCGAGATAGTGTCGATGTGATTGTCGAGGGTCGAATAATGCATCGACTTACCTGTCGACAGTGTTGACCAGAGGAATTTTAAGTCGAGTTAATGTCGATCTAATTGTCGAGGGTCGAATAATGCATCGACTTGACTGTCGACGTCTTGAGGGTGATTGTGATACTCGCAGATAAAGTGTGTTGTGAATTAGTACATAAGGTCTAAGAATCATCTCTATGTTAGTTGGACACTCGCATGTGTCCAGCTACAAAGGTGGCCTCAATGCCGCATATTTGACAAAAAATGTCGAAATGTTGGCTTGAACACTATTTTTGGTGTAATTTTAATATATACTTATATTTAATATTTGAACTTAGCATATTTTTCAAAATCTCACCATTGCAAATGTCGATGTGGATGTCGATATAAATGTCGACACATCGAAAAGTGACCGATTTCAATGTGTCGACATTTATATCAAAATTAGCATCGACGTTGTTACACGGGTATACCGAGCAAAATATTTGAAAAAATCATGTAAAAAAAGTGAGAATTTTTCTTATTTTTATGTGTCAAAAAGTTTTCCATTCACCAAACTGTTACTATCAACTTTTCTAGATGAAAAAAGGATGTTCCTTTCAATGGAGCAATCCCCATCCATCTATCACACTCCGATCAAAAATTATGAGCGAATAATTTGTTGAAAAAGTATAAAAAAAAAAAAAATCATAAGTAATTAAATTTTTTTCAATTTATTTTTCTTAAATAATTTTCTTCAGACAATTCCCTAAAAAAATCAACTGCTCATAACTTTCGATACATAACGAGTTTTATTGTGATTTGTAATTGTAATTCAGTACTTATTAAGTATGCATGAGATGAAAGTTTGAAAATTATGAAATTTTACCAAACTAATCTCCTTATTTCATCCATAAGAAATGGAAAATTTTGAAATGTGAAAATCAGTGTTTCCAAGCAAACCACCTGTTGAACATGACATTTATTCAATTTATGGCTGTTTTTTGGGGGAGAGGGGTTCTGTTACATTTTAAAAAAGATGACTTGAAAAAATTATTTAATTTTTTTTTGTAGAAATTTTGTTCGAAAAAAATTTTCAACAGTTTTCTGAGCGATTTCATTTAAAAAAGAAATTGAGATAATTTTTTCGAGTAAAAAAAAACCAAATGATTTTTGCATTTTTTCAATACCTACCAAATTTTCTTACGTGCAGTTTTTTTTAACAGAATTTTTCTTTAAAAAATTGAAGTCTTACTTTGTTAAAAAAAATCTACAGTAAGTTTTTTTTGTAATTGTTGAAAATTTCATGAAGCTCTATACCCTTCTTCCTCCCCGAGAACAGAAGTCAGCTACGTCATTAGTTCATACTTTATTTTGTCGTTGAAACTTCTATTAAACTCCGACCTCCCACCCTCCCATAAAAACACCGTTCTCGTCCATAGTGAGGAAATGACCAAGGAATTTTTGCAATTGATTTTTTTATAGCCCAACATTTTTTCCTTTCATTCGAAGGTTAGGCAACTCATCATATTTACGAGTGTAAAAGACGAGTTGCTATGTGCTCTAAGAAATATTTCATTGATGAGCATTGACATCATTGAGCATCGCATATCACAGTGCAGTTGATCAGGAAGAAAAATGAACGGGTGTAGATGAAGTTTGGAATTTGGAAACTTCGTGTTGAAATTTTAAAACATGAAAATTCAAATAGAAGTTCTCCCAAAAAATACCACTTTTTCAAAAGGGAGCCGTATACGTATCAAATGAACAAAACGAAAGTGAATACAAGCTGGAAAAAAAATACTCACGAAGAGACTTCAACTTCGCACTTGAAAAATATTCGAGGAATTTGAAATAAAAATTACTCAAGTTTTTATATATAAAAAAAATTGAATTTTCTAAGGATAGTTTCGTATTACCAACCAATAATAAAAAAAGTTGAAAAAAGTGAGAAAAAAGGAGAAACTTGAAAACTTGTAGGTTTTGTCGAGATTAAAATAGAATGGAGCTAAAAACAGCAATTTAATCTGCGTTCATTTTGAAAAACTTGGAAGGCCAGGTTTTTCCCCTAGTCTATTGGTAAGAGTTTGTTCCTTCGCTTTGTCATTATCTTTACCTTTTTTTTTTCTTCTTAGTATTCTTTTTAATAGTCAAACTTGAAACCACGTTGTATAGTAATTGTTGTAGTGAATAAAGTTTATTTTGTTTTTCGTACGATGCCCGTCATAATTTAAAACAAAAAAGTAGAATCGAGTTGAATACAAATGCGTATACCGCTTTTGTATAGTACTTGGAGGATAATTTTTATGCGAAATTGATAAAGAAGTTAAATTATAAGATCAAACTCTTAATGTAAGTATTTCTGCGACTTGAATTTTATACATGATAATGAAAACTTATACCTAATGTAGAACGCTGCAAATATTAATTATACAAAAAGCCTTCGACAAATCAACGGGAGTATTTTTTAATTAAAACTAATTTGAAAGTTTCTTTGGTATGTTTTTAATCGCATAAAGCTTTAAACCACGAACGCGCTTTGAAAATGGTATTATTCGATTGTTTACAAAAAGCTGTTATTCTTTTTTTGCATTAAATGCTTGAATAAATTTAATTAAAATTTTACTTCGTTTAAAAAAAAAAGAACAACGGACCGCGGACCTGGGAAAGTTGAGGCGATAATAGGGGAATTGTTTTAAGTTTAACGTAATTCTTTCACGGAATGTGTGTAAACCTATCTGTAGATACATATATTATGGCATAAAGCTCCAATGGGGGAAAAGACTCGAGTATCATGGTTGTAATAATTAAAGCAGACGGAAACGAAAAAGGGAAAAAAGAAAAAAGCTAGCAAAAAGTCGAGTTGGCCAATATTTTTCGGTATTAACTTGTTCATTTTACGTATGATAAAGTGGCTTAACATCAACATAGTCGGGTATTGATCAAAGTTCTCGTCGTGAAGAATTCCTTTAATTTATCATAAAACAGGGGTACTTTGAGGGTAAAAATGCTCACAGATAGAATACGGTTATCACACTTTTGATGGATTAAAGTTACGTTTCTTGAAGCGAGTTTAGTCCGCTGCAACGCAATCGTCCAGTCGGGTTATCCAATATTTTAGAATGATTTTTTGAACAGCTGAAGTATCGCTCGATTTACACTTCACCCAAAGTAAGACAATATCAACGCGGTCAAGTTGCTGTAAATAAATCACAACTTTCAATAAAACACCGTTTTCGGGAGTCTCGCTTGGCCAATGTAATATATTGCCTTTATATCCTGTTTTATGGTTGGCTTTTTATTTTTAATTTTAAAAAACCATAAATATCGGTGAAATATTAATATAAAAAATAATACAATTTTCACCCTTTTTTTTATATGGTACCAAACGAAAGTTGCAGCCAAATTTATGTGAAAAAAATTACGAAAAATTGCACCAGTTTATACGTTTGTGCGGTAATTTTACAATTTATATACGAACGTGATCTCGTCCCCTACAACTGTGCCGAGCACCTCTACCTATACAACGATTCAAAGTGGAAATTTCCATCATTCAGTATTTTGTAAAAGTCTACCAGTTGTGTTTTCTGAAAAATGGTTTGAATTTCAGCCTATCTGTCGATATCAGTATTCACCTCGTTCATATATGTAGGTATGTAGTAATGTACGTATGTATACAAAATATAATAAGTTTTCGTTGCAAATCACAGTATAAGAAGCTTTATTTTCAGACGATTAAAGCGAGAAACATTGCGAACAAAGATTTTTTAAAAGAACCTGTATCTCGAAAGCCCATAGAGTTTTCATTTTAGGGAAATATCTCGAACACCGCCAGCCCGCCGTACCAAACACTTTTATATTTCATCCAAACAATTATTGTTGTCGTAAATGCCTCGTCGGCTTACCAATTTCGAAAATAAATTGTATCCGTCGTAAACGTTGTAATCAGGTACTTTTGTTAGATGTGCGTTAATTTATCAGTCAACATCTTTACTTTCTTGTTATAATGCTGCACCCTCTTGAAAAACATTTCGCTCGGCGATGAAGGGATTTTAAAACTGACAAAGTAACATAAGTCTTAATAATGGTAGAATTTATTGTTTCAAAATTTCAGAGTACGTTTTATACGAGTAGGAGTAGAATTATTATGGTTGTGCAAACTATTTTATATAAAATTTGAAATTCTTTTTCAGATTCTACAATTGGTGTTATTTGTACATATAGTATGGCAAATGCGTAGAATGGGATTTCTAACCTCTAATGATCTGATAACTTTGATACAAGTGATATTTCTGTCAATTGATGAGTCTGACGTTCAAAATTTGCGCCCAAAATTTAAAATATTTGAAAAACGAAAAAATTCAACTTCGAATTTAAAATAGCCTAAAAATGAGAGTAAGAAAAAGAACATAGAAAAATATTGAAAAATGAAGATTGAAAAAATTTTTTTTAATAAAATGTAAAATGTACTAAAATTTAACAAAGAAATTTGAAGGCGAGAAACAGCCACGAATTTAATTCAGAAATTTCCTAACATCGATATTTTTTTCAATTAAAATACCTATTGAAACAAATGAAATGAGCCTTTTTGAAATTTTTTGAAAATTAAATTGAGTTTTCTCTCTGTTTTGAAAATCATGTTTTTTTTTTCAATTTTTCATTTGAGCTTGGTTTTTAGTTATCATGTCTTCTACTTATTTCAAAAAAGTTTATGATTAGAAATTATATATCTACTTGTGTAATATATTACGTAAATCAATGACTTTTCAGTTAAAGTATTTATTTTGCTGAATTTATTTTTTCAAACCATGATTTGTTTATTTTCATCGGAGGAAGTAAAAAAAGGACCTGTGGTTTGTTTTGGGAGAAGAATAAAATTTTTTGTAAATTTAAAAAATTGCTAAAATTGGAGTTTTTACAACAAAAAAAAAATATATATATATAATTATATATTTTGCATTAAAAGTAGGTAATACCTACCTAATACCAAATAGTGAATAGGTAATTTCAAAAAATATGAAGATTTTAAGCATCTTTTGGAAAAGTTGTTCAGGTTGTTTTTTTTTTGAAAGTTCAAATCATTTTTAATTTTTTCGATCATAAATTTCAAAAGTTCCTTTTCAAAATTTTGAATTTTCATCAAATTAATTTTGAAATCGTAAAAATTTCTCAAACTAAAAATATGGGTATTGATCCGTTTTTAAAAAGTCAAGTTTAAAAATGACTAAATTTGGAATTTTTATCAAATTTAGAAAATTTATGAAACTTTAAAAATTGACCTTAATTTTTTTTTTTATTTTTGTAATTCCAAAAATTGATTCAAGTTGAAAAATTGTTGAAATTTAAAAATTCCCAATTTGAAATTTTCACCAACATTTAGAAATTTATCAAACTTTCAAAATAGACTTAACTACTAGGTAATTAGAAAAAAAATATTTTTTTATGATTAATTGAACAATTTTTTGAAATTTCATAATTTTTGAAATGTTTAAAATTGTGTTCGTTCAAAAGTTTGTTCATCAAAGTTTTGAAGATTTTCTAAATTTAAAAGTTGGTGAATATCAATTTTACACCTATTAAATGTTGGAAGTATGATTTTGAATTTTTATCAAAATTTTTAAAATGATAGAACTTTGAGAACTAGGTATTCAAATTCAATAATTTATTAAAATTGAATAATTGAAAAATCTTGAATTTTCATCAAGTTTTAAAGATTTATCAAAGTTGGAAAAAAATTGAAAATTTTCTTCATTTAATTTTTTTTTGAAATTTTTTAAATGATGAAAATACATTAAACTTTCAAAAATGATACTTCACTATCAAGGTTTTAAAATGTACAACATTTTGTACCTAGATCTATTAATTTTGAATTAAAAATTGTAAAAGTTTTACAAAAAATTATGAAGTAGATAATAATTAGCTCTTTTTTTTAGACAGATTTTGCATAATCTGGATTATGGATTATGTATGGATTTAGGATGGATTTCTTTACGGTTTAATGAAAATCCAAAAACCAAAGACCAAAATTTCAAAACAGAAAACAAAAAAAAATTCAAACTTTCGAGGCCCTACAGGACCCATTATTATGGTCTATTATTACTTAAACCAAAAAAAATCATGAAAAGCTTAATTTAAACTAATTTTTATTCATGGGCCTTTTAAAAATTGGCATGTTTTTTTAACATTTTTAAGGTAGGGATGTAATTTTTTTTTTTTTTTGTATAAAAAGGGGACCCGAACATTCTGTTTCACCAGAATCCGAGTTAGCTTTCGCCGCCACTACGAGTAATTTATGTTGAAAAAATATGCCCCGGAGTTTGTGGAGTCATTTTTTTTTATAATTTGATCAAAGTACCTCTACACTTTTTTATTTGGTTATTTCAGTTAGTTAGTATTTTATATCTACATAATAATACATAGGTTTTGTTGGGTAACTTTATTACTTATCGAATTATTCAATTTATTTATGGGTGAAATATTAAATTTGTATTCTACCAAACAATGTATATAGCTATACCTTCCTAAACATTTGAAAACATTGGTATTATTGTGGTAAATAGTGGCGTCGCATCGTTTTCAGAATAACTCCTCGCGAGTGTTTTTGATTAAGTGTGAATATGTTTCGTTGTAAAATTAACAAAAACTCAACGTAAACCGCAAACAATCTGTTGTTACAAAATTACATAGTACGTATTTGAATTTAAAATGTTGACTACATCCGAGCATAATAATATCATTACGTTTCTATGCGCGGTTTCTTCAGCCATAGTATAATTATGTATTTTAAATTTAATTACAACCAATTTGCAAATACATCGCTTTTTCGCTTTATAAATTTTAAATTTTCGCGAAATTTCATGACGTGCTTGTACAATTTTCTTAAATGAAAAGAGCGAGAACTTTACAATGATGTAGGTAAACGTACCTAGGAGTTGTACGAGCCTACGAGCAGTGCGAACACGTCAGAAGGGTGCGCAACGTGTTCAACAGTCGGTTGTGTCTTAATTAATTTTACATAAATAAAAATTCAATACGCATTTCGAGTTGTTTAAAGAACAAAGTGCACGTAAATTTGGTTTAGAATATTTGAAACATTTTACCTCTTTTGTGTAATAATTTGTACTCTGTGTAAATAATGGAAATATATGCCGTGGAATAATCAACGAATGAAGTCACATTTACGAAGAATTTTTTTTTTTTTTCGTCGCTGGAAACAGAATCAGTTTGAACTCGTTATACCTTTCTTGAAAATATAATTAAAAGTTCTATCTTTATTAATTACTTTAAAATATAAATGAGGTCGATTTATGGCAAAGGAATACGAGGGGTAATAATTTTCCAACTTCGCCAACTTTACTTTAAAGCAGAAATTAAATGTACCTCCTTTCATTGTATTATAAAGGTACCAACGTAATACACGTCTTGATCTTAAACATTGGACTTTTTTAAATTTCATTTCTTCGTGATAAAATTAAAAGTGATTACTATTTATACTCGATTAGCATAGCGAGAATATGAAAACGAATGCTAGATTTTGTGAGGCGACAACGAAGCTATAATTTGCTAGCTCTGCGACAGCTTATTCGTTTTGTTGCATTCGTGAAATTATGCAAACAATTTTCGGATAATTCGGTTCTTACCTTACGAGGAGGGTATTTGAGTGGAATGACTGAAAAATTCTTATTTAGGAAAAATCAGTATATAAAAGAAAGGTAAAATTGTAAGCGAGCTGACGGAAATAAACAAATTATCAACATGTAAATTAGATTTTTATCAACGCGCCTTATTTCAAATAAATTACTAGCCTATTGCATGCGAATGTCATTCACAAGTATAATACATTACATTAGGTAATCACAGGATTCAGCTCATTCATGTAACTGTGCATGTAAAGCTAGTAGTAAATTAATGTGAATTCGCTTTCCTTTTAAATTTAATATGGGGCGGTATAAAACACCACCATAAATATCCGTTCGTACTTTTACCAATTTTTTCTTAAGATGAGTATTTTTGTAGTAGTTTCGTCCGGTAAATCCAACCAAAAAATTAAAAAGTGCGAAAGGGAAAAAAACAACGAAATTAAATTCCGAACTTTAAGCCTACTGAAAATGTCTCCTAAAAAAAGGCAACGCTAGAATAAAAAAGTGATGTACCGCATTCGCTTAGACAAATTTCCGTTGAAGGGATGAAAAACAAAGAAAAATCAAGTTTAAGAGAAACCGCGTAGTTACAGGTTTGTTTAGAAAAGAAAAAAAACCGTTCCGCCAAATTTGGCGAAAAGTGTTTGTCATGGAATTCCTTGATGCTTGACTTTTCTACTTTCATTCTTCTTGTTTACAATCGTTGACAAATTAAAAAAAAAAAAAAAAAAAAAAAAAAATTATTTATCAGCTCGGTGAGCTCGGTATCCTTTAGGTTTCGCGAAAAAATGCCGATAGGCAGCGCGAAGTGTTGAAGGTTGAACCTGGTGTCGCGAAAGTATACAAATATCAGTGACCTAATGGGAAAATCGCGACTCAAGGGGGGGGGGGGGAATTTAGACTCCTAAAATAAAGTACAAACAAAGAGTGCGCAAAATAAAAACGTATAATGTAAATACGGCGCAAAGCAAACAAACATTACATAAGAACGAAATATCAAATAAGTAATATGAGATAGGTAAGATAAAGATAATTACGACATGGTCTAACGACATATGACAAACAGTTAAGACTTAAGAAAAATATATGCTGAAATAAAACACTACATATTATGCCGACGGTTTCTTCGCAGATGTATCTGAAAGAAAATAACAGAACAATTAGTATGTACAAAAGGTACATACTAAGTGAGCCTAAATAGGTACGAGGAGGACGAGGGTAGAAGGTACTTTTGCCTATATAAATGTTCCTTAATAAACCTAAACCTGTCTGACCAATTCGATACAATATATCATGCATAAAATAATAATAATATAATTATAACTCACAGTTGGAATTAAATCGTCATCTGGACCCATATCGAATAAATAATTAAAACAATGGAAAATTACCGAAATCTCAAATCACGACACGAAAATTACGTACGTGCGACCACGAACGAAAGAAATGTTAAAGTGTTCTCTTAGTTCTCAGAGAAGTAGTTGGTCTATCATTAACGCTGTTGTCGATTTTACTCGGCAGCAAAAAGAGGGGATAGTTAATAATAATGTTGGCTCTGTGTCTCTAGACGCAGAGTCGAAAATCTGAGGTTAGGTTTTCGACACTCCCGCCCAAAGAGGTCATAAAAAGAAAAGTAAAGAATACCATAACGATTCAATAGTGTCATAAAGAGACAGCGACAACTATTAAAATGGTAAGAAAACATAGTATTGTCATAAAGAGACGGTGACAATTAACAAACAGTAATGTAAAGAGGTGCTCACTTAGTATGGAAAAAAAAATCTAGACTAAGTGTAGCATAATATAGGTAAGAAGGTTTACTTAATAAGTATGTTGTGTTTGGTGAGAGAGTTAATAAGTGTGGTCATGACGGACCTTGAGTCGTTTTGTTTTAGGTGTGTCGTTTACAATATGTTTGTCACTCTCAGTCGATAATTCAAGAGGACATAAAAGACTAATTGCTCGCAATAAGATTTTATTTCGCGAGCGAACTTTGGCAACAGTTTGCCTCTCAGAGAGTTCAGTGACAACACCATACTTCCAATATGCTCGAGGAGCAGAAGCATCTTTAATAAGAACAACATCACCAACTCTGGGTACATAATCAGTAGTACCTCTCGTTCTGTGACGTTCAGACGCGTGACGATCACGCAAAGCAGTAAGATAATTAGAACGAAAATTATCCCAAAAAGAAGCTAAAACATTGCTACATGCCCTAGAGCCTTGTATCAAATCTTCAGTTTTTGAAGGAAAACGTTCTTCAGATAACTCGAGTTTTTGGTACTCATCCACTAAGTACTCAGTTGTTGAAGGAATAAAAACATCGTCAGACAGCTCAGTGTGTTGTTTGGTTACAGTTTCGCAAGGGCGTAAAAAATGATTTGGAGTCAACGGACAAAGTATTTCATCCGAAGCTACATAAGTAAGAGGGCGGCTGTTTATGGTATCTTCGATCATATGTAACGCAGTATTAAATTCGACATAGTCGAGATGATTTAAACCATAAGATTTTTTCAAACTTCGTTTGACAAGAGAAACCAGCCGCTCATACGCTCCCCCATGCCAAGGGGCATAAGGAGGAATAAATTTCCAATAAATGTTCTTAGTCGTCATATAATTTACCACTTTTTTACTTTTAACATCAAAAGATTCAACTTCCAATGAAACAAGAGGTTGAACAAATTTAAAATTAGTAGCGTTGTCAGAAACAATATATCTTGGCGAGCCTCTACGCGCAACAAAACGCTGCAAACTCATAAGAAATTCATCAGCAGATAAATTTCGGGCAACTTCCAAGTGTACAGCGCGAGTAACAAGACAGACAAATAAAGCAACGTAAGTTGAAGTTGACTGATTGTTACTTAAGGTCATAACAGGACCCAAATAATCCAACCCAGTGAATGCAAAGGGTCTGATTTGAAAAACTCTTTGAAGAGGAAGAGGTGGGAAGGGGGGTAAACGATACGTACCACCTTCCCAACGTTTACATATTAAACAACGAGACACAACGTATTTAACAATCATACGACCTTTTACTATCCAAAAACGTTTCCGTAACTCACCGAGCAAATGAGTTACACCGATATGATGACAGTCTTGGTGTAAATCTCTAATATAGCTCGTAACAATACGACTTTTGTACGGAAGAAGAATAGGATGGATAGTATCCCAAGGAGCTAACATATTTTGCAAGCGTCCTTTACTACGAATTAGACCATCATTGTCTAAGAAAAGATCGAGATCACGATTAGGTTGTACACTTTTCAAATTTTTTAACAAACGAAGTTCCTTTGAAAAATATTTCTTCTGTAATTCCATAATAAGAGTTTTTTCAGCAATCTGATATTGCGTGAAATAAGAGGGAATGGAACTACGTTTAGAATGATAATCGTAACGGTTGTGATTTTCATAAAATAAAGTATGAACTTTCACAAACTGTTCTTTGTCCAAATGATTGAAAATTTCAATAATTTTCGTAGAAGGCGGACGTAATACAGGTGAACCAAATTTGAATCGATTTAAATACAAAATAACTCTAACGAATTTTCTCCATGAATTGAAACGTTTTTCAAAAGTATCAGTTAAAATGCCTTTGTACTTCGTAACTTCGCCAGCTACTAATACTACAGAGGCGGTATGATAAGTCTGAGTGTTTTCTGGTGGGGTTGGCCATAAAGATTCGTGTCCAATAAACGAAGGACCGTGCCACCAGAGATCATTATTTTTGAGGGAAGATGGAATTTCTCCTCTCGTAGCAATATCGGCCGGATTTTCATCCGTAGGAACATAACGAATAATCAGATTGGGTGTACGACGTATTTCGTTAACCCGATTCTGAATAAAAACAGGCAAAACAGATGTAGAATTAAGCCACTGTAAAACAGTAGTGGCATCAGACCATAAAACAATTTTATCTAAAGATATTTTCATCTGTTTGGATAGAAACGTAGACGTTCGTTTCCCAATTAGAGCTGCCATGAGTTCCAATTTAGGAATTGTCAAGAGTTCTTCTGTCAAAGGTTGAGAAGAAGAAGGAAGGTCCGTTGAACATAACGGTTTGAATTTTATCGGCGCTGCCCTAATTTTCGAAAAAATTAAAGACGCAGTCCGAATACCAGTACAAGAATTAACATACAAAAGATACGCGCAACAAGCATATGCGTTCTTTGACGCGTCACAGAATACATGTAACGAATAAGAAGCATTTTTATCAGAGTGTTCCCAATACCGTCTGGGTATTGGAATTTTCGAGATTTCAACGGATTCATTCACAATTTTTTGCCATTTGGCGACATAAGACGGAGCAAGAGGCTCGTCCCATTGAAACTGATTTCGCCAACAATCTTGGATAAATAGTTTCAAAGGTAAAACACAAGGTTGCAATAGACCAAGAGGGTCATAAATAGAGGAATAATATTGTAACGCAATACGTTTTGTTACATGCAAAGTAGGTATATTAGATGGGATTTTTATAAACAAGACATCTAGTTTTCTGTCCCAGTCAAGACCGAGAACAGAAATTCTCTCATTATCAGCGAGAGGAGGTAGATTACAGCTTCTAAGAAATGTTTCGTCATTAGACGTCCAATCTCTAAGATTGAAAGAGGCTGACTGTAGCTTTCTAAGTAAAGCAGTACGGAGTTCAATAGCCGATGCAACATCGGGTAAACTTACAACGAGGTTATCAATATAAAATAAATATTTAGCCAAATTAGCCATCGATTATTCGGTTCTGAAGAAAGCAACTCTTGTAAGACAATGTTAAGTAAAAATGGAGAAGCAATAATTCCAAATGGTACTCTCGCAAATCGATAAAATACCAAATTATTGTTCTCAGGCGGTAAATTGATATCTTTTAACCAGATGAACCGAACACAGTCACGGTCGACCTCATTCAATCCAATCTGGAGAAAAGCCTTCTCAATATCGGCTAAAATAGCAATAAGATACAAACGAAAATTGAGAAGAAGGCCAATGAGATTTTCCATAAGACATGGCCCAGAATGCATGAGGTGGTTCAATGATAGACCATTAGATGTTTTCGCAGATGCGTCATACACTATACGTAGTTTACCATTTTTAGTCAGACCACGGTGGGGAAGGTAATGAGTTAAAAACGGAGTTGACTTAGGTGCATATTCAATAATACCTAAATCAAGTTGGTTTTTAATCAATTCATCATATTTGTGGAGAAATTCAATATTTTCTCGAGCATAAAGAGAATTCAAACGGGCTCGACATACACGATAGTTAGACGGTAAGGTAAAATCTTCGTGTTTCCACGGCCACCTTACAACATACCGACTTTTTTCAAAACGAACTGTAGTTCTAAACTGCTCAAGAACTTTATCGTCGGTCATCTCAGCTTCAGTAGACTTAATACCTAAAGCTTCTAATGACCATAAATTGTTCAACAAAGGATCCAATTCGGCTTCAATAATACCTGCCGAAGAGGAACGATTCAAAATGGATTTATACGATTTTTCAGAATTACGATGATGAGATGTAGCTAACAAAGCAGCAGACGAGGTAGGTAAAGTAAAAGAAGAAAATGAGTCTCTTACTTCACCTGAAGGAATCCAACCCAAAAATGAGTTTCTAAGAGTAAGATTATTCGAAATCTTACGAAATTGACCATTAAATACATCAAACTGATGATTATTACCGATAATCATTTGAATTGGTAATTTCGTATCACAAAAAATATCAGAATCAGCATAGCTGAATTCTTTCGGTAACAAATTTCTAACAACATTAGGTTCAGGTGAAGTTGACATATCACCGGTAATACAAGGCGTAACCATAAATTTAAGATTTTTAGTTTTAGACAAATCTACATTACTCACCTCGAGTTTAACTTCCCCAGACTCAATAGTCAAGGGCTCGAGGGTACCAAACAAACACAGACTGAGAAGTTGACGATCAGTTATAGGTATTTTCAATTTTTGTATCAACGCTTTGTCAATATATGAATATTGACTACACGAGTCCATGACTCCTCTCACCGAAACACATCCATGCTCAGGTAAAACACAAATAAAAGTTTCAAGAAAATTACCTGTACCGGTTTTCTTCGCGCCAAAAATTTTCAACATATGTTCTACACACATATGTGAAAGATGATTCGACTTTTTGCAGTAAAAACATTCAAAATCTTTCCGCAAACATTGATCAATAGGATGCTTTGGTTTCAGGCACAAGTGACATAAATTCTTTGAATTAAGAACGGTGCGACGTTTAGCCAAAGTTTTCGCATTCGAACAATCTCGACTACGATGGTTGTTCTTGCCGCAAAAAATACATTCATAAGTCGACGACGAGTTTGATTTTGGCTTGGACGCAGCCGAAGGTGTAGATTTTGTAGGCGCAGCAGTCATAGCTGCAGCAAGACAAGGGCGTTTCGCAGGAGGCGGCGCATCAGAAGCTAACAAAACAATCTCATCAGCTTGCTCCTCCTCCTTGATCATTTTATCGAGAACGTCGATATATTGGTTCAACGATTTGAACATCGAATTTGGTACGTCAGGAGTGAGGGAAGCTATGGAACCACTGCTGGAACGTGCAGCAGCTATCGATTCTTCCATAAGATTAACAGTACGAATGACGTGGAGAATATTTTCCCTGGAGAATTTCGATAAAACAGTAGTTTTCAAAATGTCGAATTTCATACGAGTTTCGGCATTCAACTTGGCATCTTCTTGAGAATAAAGAGATTCTAGATTGAACAGGATTTGTTTAATTATTTCTAGATTCTTCCTCTGGCCAGCACCATCATACGCTGTACGAATCCCATTCAATTCCGCCAAATAAATGGAATGAAGTTTCTGGGGATTACCATACTTGTTAATGAGGATCTTCTTCGCATTTTCATAATTCTTTGCTTCTAACGAAAGCGATTCCAAAGGTAACCTAGCACGCCCCACTAAGGCAGCATCTAGGTAAGAGAACTTCGTATCGATGGACATTTTTGTTTCTGGTACGCTGTCAATATTTTTTACAAATCGATCCCAAAAAGCCCTCCAAGTTTTCTCATCTCCAGAAAAAGTTGGAATGGCGAGTTTCTTCAACTTGGTATAAGCTTCGGACTGATCATGAGAAGGACCACCATTGGAACGGGAAAAAACTTCCTCCAAATCACATGCGGTGTCATAACGAGTTTGCAAATTATTCATTTGCATCGTGAATTTCATAATCTTGGCAGAACCGACAGAAGCTGGTAAAAGGCCAATATGGGTTTCAATGGAGGTAAATTGACCATTAAGTTCATCAGTTGAAATAGTAGGCCGACGGCCCATCTTAATATCTCTTATAACAGTTTCAACCTGAGATTTAAGGCTTTGTATATATGCAACTACCTCGTCCTCCTATAAAACAGAATAATAAACTAACGTAAGTTCATGCAAGTATCCGACCAAAAAAAAAATAAAATAAAAAATAAAAAATAAAATAGGCAAATAAAGATACACGAATGAATTAGTGTTGCCTATCCTGCAAAATTCAGGCGACAACACATAACGTTCTTACACCTTAATATTACACCTGCATAACACACGCAAGCAAGAAGAATTGCCTACTCTAAATGAGAGTAGGCGGCGCATCAGTACTAACTGGTGTAAAATAAAATATCGCCTACCACAAACTAGGTAGACCTCGTGTATAATAAAACACAAAATAAAGTAAACGTATACAGTATCGGCCCGTCATAAGTAATTTTGAACTCAAAATAAATATAAATGAGGATCCTCGAAATAAATCTGAAAGTCAGATTCTTCCAATCATATGGCAGATAAAAAAGGTGTCGTACTGCTATATAGACACCCTATCGAGCACGATCTAAGAGAGATCTCATATACCCCGTGTAGGTACGTTACAAAACGGGATTGCTTGATTTTTTGGCCTAATAAGGAAACATTCAGGTATGACGTTTCAAATTAATCAAATCGCCATTCGGGCCAGTGATTTGATTGAAATCCCTTTTAGCTGCGAGAGCTGTATTGGGATAGGTTGTGTAACATTCGCGTAATACACGGACGCCTCACTACACAACTTCAAGTACCACATCACATGATGTATAGGTAACGCAGGGTCAATAAATTTCAAAACAAAAATTAACAATAGCGAGTGCTTACAAGCACGTTGCACATTCGAGTGCGATACATTCTAATAATAGAATGCGGTTCCGTTAAGGCAGGACCCAAACCGAGAAGTAATTTCTTCTCAAATGATAATTCTTGCCACGGAATTATCAAGCGACCACATCAAACACCTTCGAAAAAATTTCAAATTAATCCCATAC
Source organism: Balanococcus diminutus (assembly GCA_959613365.1). Classification (NCBI taxonomy): domain Eukaryota; kingdom Metazoa; phylum Arthropoda; class Insecta; order Hemiptera; family Pseudococcidae; genus Balanococcus; species Balanococcus diminutus. Next base: position 47,300,193 of record OY390715.1, read on the forward strand.
TCAATTTGAAATACACTCGGGCATTCGTCAGTCTAAAAGAAACGACAAAAGGTCGTTATCAAGCAATCAGACATAATTTTACATTTACGAAAAACAATAAAGTTACGGCCAACCTGTTTTATGTACTAAAAAAAAATAAAGATTTGCTTCGGACCGTCGAAACATTCTTTTCACTCGATAAAATATGATTGGGACAAATGCGTTTGTAAACATGTTTTTTACAAGGGAAAGAAAATAAGACGTGCCAATACAATACGTAAGTTACGAAGCAAACGATACCAGTGTAACAAAGAGGGTGAGTTACAAAGAAAACGACTCCGATATTCCTAGAATTCGGCGACTGCGAGTGCATTGTACCTTGTGTGTAGAAATATGAGGGGAGCGATCCGGATCTAACAATAGGTGACTCGAGTTCTATACACAGCTCGCAATGTAAACACGCAGATATTTTCACAATCGTGCCCAGACCCTGCGATTTGGTGAGCCGATCAAGTGTGAAAATAAATCGCATAACACGCGAATAAAGCAAATGTGCGCATAAATATTGCACGTTACAAATTAAATTTTTCAATCTACATTACACACAAGGACAATCGCAAACAAGAATAATAGGTGTCGGATACTTATATTACTTAAATATAATCGGTCAGACATAGGTTTAATCAAATTTTTCTACCCTTTCCTCCAATACATATACTGTCAACTGTCATCATAATACATTGTCGTAGGCCATAAATTTGTCGTAATTTATAAAGATTTTGCTTTGCTGTATAAAGAGAATAAAACAGCTGTACTGGGAGATATCCCAACCACGTTCTGCTACCACATGTCGCGAAAGTATACAAATATCAGTGACCTAATGGGAAAATCGCGACTCAAGGGGGGGGGGGGGAATTTAGACTCCTAAAATAAAGTACAAACAAAGAGTGCGCAAAATAAAAACGTATAATGTAAATACGGCGCAAAGCAAACAAACATTACATAAGAACGAAATATCAAATAAGTAATATGAGATAGGTAAGATAAAGATAATTACGACATGGTCTAACGACATATGACAAACAGTTAAGACTTAAGAAAAATATATGCTGAAATAAAACACTACATATTATGCCGACGGTTTCTTCGCAGATGTATCTGAAAGAAAATAACAGAACAATTAGTATGTACAAAAGGTACATACTAAGTGAGCCTAAATAGGTACGAGGAGGACGAGGGTAGAAGGTACTTTTGCCTATATAAATGTTCCTTAATAAACCTAAACCTGTCTGACCAATTCGATACAATATATCATGCATAAAATAATAATAATATAATTATAACTCACAGTTGGAATTAAATCGTCATCTGGACCCATATCGAATAAATAATTAAAACAATGGAAAATTACCGAAATCTCAAATCACGACACGAAAATTACGTACGTGCGACCACGAACGAAAGAAATGTTAAAGTGTTCTCTTAGTTCTCAGAGAAGTAGTTGGTCTATCATTAACGCTGTTGTCGATTTTACTCGGCAGCAAAAAGAGGGGATAGTTAATAATAATGTTGGCTCTGTGTCTCTAGACGCAGAGTCGAAAATCTGAGGTTAGGTTTTCGACACCTGGGTTGAACCTTGTTTACTGGCCACTGGCCAGTGGTAACATAGCCCGTCTGTGACATAACCTTTTTACACAAGTGTAGTATCAACGTGTAGCATGGATCGCGTAGAGTATATTGGAGCTATTAACAATCCCCCTTTATCTCTTCAAGATAGCCAACCACATTTACATCGAAGTGTTCCAAAATTTAAAAAACACTTTTCCTTCAACTTGATGATTTATTTAAAATAGTGATACTTCTAAATGAAAATTTTCTCTTCAAGAAAAAAAAAATTAGTCTAGTTTAATTTTAATTTATGGAAAAGTTATAAATTCCTCAAAAAATTTAAAAAAATTCAAATTTGCTCCAATTTTTCAATTTTTGCGTTGTTCGTAGCCGAGAATATTTCCTTCAACGAGATTGAAGTAGGTATGTATTATTGTATGTATTTTGATAAGAAAACTTTTCTCCACAAAACAGAATAAAAATTCTACTTTAGCTTTATTTTTAATCGAGTTATAGAATTTTTAATTTTTTTTCAACGCTATAAAACTTGGGTTTTTACAAAATTTTCAAAAATTGTAAATTCTATAACTCGCTCAATCAAAAACAAGGCTAATGAAGCGTTCCATTTTGTAGAGAAAAATTTTCTCCATAAAATATAATAGGGACTTCCAGTCACGTGATTTTTTTTGTTTGTTTACACTCTCGCTGGTAGGAATTTTCATCAATGTTCCCAAAACATCGATGTTTCATTAGAAGCTTTAGTATAATATCGTCGAAATTTTGATAACCAATTTCATGCCAATTTCCTACCATCGAGATGTAAACAAAAAATGTGACGTCACTTCTGGAAATCCCTATAGGGGACTTCATTTAGGGAAATTTTTTAACTACATACTAGGCATAAAATATGAAAAATTGGAGAAAACTGGAATTTTTTTAGAATATTAAAATATTACAATTTTTTTTAAAATCAAACTAGACTAAGTACTTTTTTCTTTTAAAATTTTGAAGAAAAAAACAATTTTATCTACAAGTTCCCCTGTTAAAATTGTCAAGTTAAAGGAAAAGGTATTTTTTTGTGCAGATATAGATATACTTCGGTGTAAATGTGGTTGCCTATTTTGAAGAGATAAGGAGGTTTGATTTTGAACGGAAAATTCACTGAAACTTTCATGAAAATGTTTCAAAATTCTGTGAAAATTACTCTGAAAACTTGAAAAAAAAACTGAAATTTCGTTTAAAATCTTTCAATATTTTATGAAAATTTTCTCTCAGCGTCAGCCAAAAATTATCCAAAAAGTACGCGATAATAAAAAATCTTGAATTTTAATTTTGTGAAAAAGCTCTATAAAAGTTTTGCGTTACTTATCCAAGACTTTAGGTGAAAATTTGGTAAAACTTTTATGAAAATTTTCCAAAATCTTGTGAACATGTTTTTAAGAACTTTGTAAAAAAAGAAAATTGCTGAACTTCTGTATAAAAAATTTCAAAAGCAAAGTTTTCATCCAAAAATTCTGTAATAATCATCGTGGATTTGATTTTGTAAGAAAATTCTCTAAAATTTTGGCAGAAATTTTTCAAAAATTAGAAAAAATTTTGAGAACTTTGCAAAATATTCTAAAATTTTGTAAAGAAAATTATTATGATTGCGGTGAAAATTTTCCTCAAAATTCAGTCAGTAATCACCAAAAAATTTATTCAAAAAATCTAAAATGGCCTAAAAACGTACGTACGTTCCCTGAAATATTTTGAAAAATTATTCGAATTTTTGCGACTAGTATCGGATTTTATGTAAAACATTTCTAAAACTTTTATTTTTGTGAAAATTTCCCAAAATTGTGTAAAAATCGTATCGAGAAGAAGAGACCTTTGTAAAAAAATTTCTGAAATAATGTGGAAAATTTTCTACAAATTTTCTTGAGTGAAAAAGTTCTCTTCAGCTTTCTCTAAAATTTTCAGGGCTGGAAAAACGGAACGATTGTTTGAAACGGTTTCGTTCCGGTACCGTTTAGTAAAATATTTTTTCGTTTAACGGTTCCGTTCCGTTTTCCGGTTTTATGTTTTTTCCGTTTAGCGTTTTTCGTTCCGGTTCCGGTTTTTACGTTTCGTTCCGTTACCGTTTTTCCAGCCCTCGAAATTTTTCTTTTGTTTGAAATTTTTATTTTGAACTTTGCATTAAAAATTTGCTAAAAATTTTCTCAATAAGCCGAAAATGTAGTAAAAAATAATGGTTATCACTAGGTAATTATTCGAAATTTTGGAAAAAATATATATATAATATATAAGTAAGTATATAATATTATATAAAATTGTTTAAAAGTTTTGTGATTATAATTGGAATTTTTGTAAAAAAAAATTCTAAATTTCTTGAATAATCTTCTAAAGTTTTTGAAAAATTCTCTGAAAGTGATGTGGGAAGTACTTAGGTATCCAAGATTATTTATGAAAGTTTCCAAAAATTTTGTGATATTTTTTTTAAAGACTTTGTGAAAAAAAATATGTATATAAAATATACCTATGAACTGAAATTTTGTTGAGATATAGGTAACCCAAGTACTTATGTTGATTTCCTAAAAAATGTTCGCAAAATTTATTCGAAGATTCTCGGATAATTATTTTGAAATTATAGTCTCTGAATGTTTTTGCAATTTTTTTTTCAAATTTTGTGGGTAACGATTAAGATTATGATAAAAATATTCTCACAATTCAGCCAAAAAATCAATAAAAAAAGTGAAGATTCAGTGAAAAATTTGTTACCTATAGGTAATTAAGAATATCTATCGTCAGAAAAATTCTGAAATATTATTTCAAACAACAATTTTCTGAAAAAGTTGAAAAATCTTGATTTATCCAAGTTTTGTTTCTAAACTTTTTTGAGAAAAAATTATTGTCATTATAAACAAGTTTTCGGTGTACATACTCACATCAGTAAAAAAATTTGAAAGCGCCATGATTTTTTATTTCATTTTTTTATATACGAGTATCGACGTAATTGGTATTTGGTAACTAAGTAGGTAAATACTCGGATGGAATTTAAATTTAAAATTATACAAAATTATTATACCCGCATAATTGAGGTATTTTCCAACTCGGTTTCGATAGCGTTACCGAGAAATGTTTCATTTAACGCGTCTTTTTATTTATATTTTGATACAGGCGAAATGTTTACATTTTTTTTTCTTTTTCAAAAAGATGTTTAATTTGATTATTTAAATTCCAGCGAGGTTTGTTTTTTTATAATTTATTAGAATAATAAAGTAGGTATAGATTGTGAAATCTAAATTGAAACGCGATGCAAATTTGTCACGTAGCATTTTTTTTTGTCTTTTGAAAATTATTACTAAACGTTAGAATGCAAATTTTAAGGTATCGACTTGGTATTTTTAGACGATTTTCACTATAATATTTTTGCCCGAAAGGCGTTGATAGTACGTACTCGTATATGTGTATGTGTCTGCAGTACAGTTTTATACAATTTTTATATTCGCATATTCGTGCGGTTTTTATTTTTATTCTTGATAAAAATTACAATTACTCGGTATAATATGAAATAACATTGGGAAATCGCTAAAGGGGTAGTAGGTATATTGTAAGATGATTTTCATCGGTGTGGATAACCGGTGACGATGTTCAAAGAAGAAACTTTCATAATGTTATTTTCGTTTAGCTATAGGTAAATTTTTATTGTGCATGATTTTGCTTGGGGGTGGCGTTCAAATTGAATGAAACTGATGTTGGCGCATTCATTATTCATCGCTTGTTGCAAAAAACTGTCTACTCTAACGCATCAGTGACGGATATCGCAAAACGCAATATTATAACTTTTACTTTTTTTTTACCCCGAGTTCGTTTTTTATATTACGGTCGAGCTGTAAAATTTCGTTATTTTCACTCATTGATGATAATAAAAATGTACCTACGAGGGAATAATATTAACTGAATTATGATTGATGTTATGTACCTATAAAAAAGAGGAGTAGCAAATGGTCGCCATGTTTCATAATACCATCAAATATGTGCACAAAATTAATAATGTACTCGGATGGACGAAAAAGTACTATTTTTGTTGCATTTATCGTTGGTTATTGATTCCTTAGAGGACTTACCACCAGATTGATGTCTTTGCGCGGTTTTAACGTGGGCTCGAAACGACTTCGCTATACAGAATTTATATACGATCAAGTAATACGACAAGTGAAATATTAAAGGTTGTTATATCCATCTCTTGGAACCGAATTCAGTGGCCGGCAATGGTATCACGGGACAACCACGTCGATTGTCGAATTTTTAGACATTGCTATAAAGGAAATGGAAACTGTTCATAATACCTATCTAACTCTGTCAAAAATCCAAATAACACATAAATTTTAGCGGTTTTTTACTCGTAATGGTCATATCTTATCCCATCAGAGATATCTCGATCTACACTGATTTGAAAATGCTAAAAAATAACGACAAAATGGCGATTGTCGAGAAGTAAATTTGATTGAATGTATTTTTTCTTCAATACGACATTTCGATGTTTAAATCTTTTTCCACATTTAAATTTAAATTCTTTTTATATTCCAAACAGTTAAAAGCTTCGTTTTTATTGGTCGTTTGTACGTAAAATATTTCATAACGTTTTTTCGCTACTTTCAGCGCATGTATACGAAATTTAATTTCAAAAAATATGTAGTTCGTTGTACTTTTCAGCATTCGGTTTTGAATGTGAAGAGAAATTGTGATATGAAAATTGTTTAAATTTGTAACCTCTTATGCGCAAATATCTTAGCCCGCGTTTTATTGTTTAAATTTTTATGTTCATAGACGTGGTGAAAAATTTTCAAGAATTTTTATCAAAATGAAAAATTGATTTAATGGGTGTGCTTTTTTCAGTGGAAAAAAACAGTTGAGTTGTATAGTGCATGCAGCAAATGAATAATGATCAAAAATTTAAGTACCTAATTTCAATAATGGAATTGTCTGGGAATTGCCAGATTTTTTGCATAAAATGGTCAAAAAAGGTCAGCTGTTGAAGACAGGTCAATAACTTTTTAGAAAATTGGTAGTGTGCAAAAAAAGTTGTGAAATTAGTATTGTTAGAATAAGTAAAGTAAAACATTCCAATTTTAAAAATCGGAACACGAGTATCCAAAGAAATTGAAAATTAAAAAAAAATGAATTCATTTGAAGTAAGAATGGCTCAAAAATCGAAAGAAATAAAATAAAACATCGAAAATTCAAAAATAAACAAATAGATGAGACTGAGAAGGAAACTCCTTCAAGACATTATAACATAAGATTGTTACTGCGAGTGTAATGTATTTTGTACATTGATCACAATTAAATTTTCATTATTTTTGATTAATTCTCAACAGGTGCCTCAAATGAGGAAGGAAAAAATCGAAACTCACAAAAATGTCATGTGGGCTAGGGTATCCCAGAAGAAACTAAAGTTAGAAATTCGGGGCTCCCGTTATTAAAATTTTCTTGGATTTTGTTGATGATACTTACTGATAATTCCATTACGAATTGCTTTGGAATAAAATTGAATTTGAAAATATTCAGTCGAATATCTTCAAATCGAAGATCGGCCATTTTATAATTTTTAATTGAGAAGCTTTGCTGTTCTGTGAACGGTTTTCTTATTATCTACCATTTTGGTATAAAAATCTGTAAAATTCATCCTTCGGTTTATGTTGGAATTCTCGGATTTAAAAGGGTTAGAAGAAAATTGAAGAATTTTCACACCAAACGCTTTAACAGCTTAAAATTTACGCTATGCGATTTTTCGAGCGTTAATATCAAGGACAAGGTGTAATATCTAACGAAAGTGGATAAGCTTTAGCCGAGCCTTTGGTGGAAAAAATGTCGTACCTAATAAAATTTTAAATACCAAATGTTTTCTAAATTGAGAAAGAAAGTCTCTTTAGTCGCTGCTGTACCTTTCTGTGTGGAAGCAAAGGACATAGTGGAGCGATAGGGAAAATGGCATATGGTGGCAAGGCGGCATATCACGTGTTTTGATAAATCCTCAACGTTTGAATAAAAAGTCAATACGTCAAAATGTTATCTACTATTTTACTAACACCAAAATGTACTGGTTGAGTGGTACCCTGCTTATGGTCAATAAATGTGTGCATTTTTATTAAAGTACCAAAATGTTGAAAAATTGAATCAAAGTTTGTTTGTTATCAAATCGTTATGATCGTCTCTTAATAGGATAGTTATCTCTAATGAATTTGTATTTCTCTATATGTCAAAATAACGAGCAAACTGTCAACTTTTCAGTGATACCAAAGATATTAGGATAAGAATAAACGAATATGCTAATATAAAATTTTCGTGCACAATTTATTGCGGGCAAAATGGCATACCCTATAAAATACGAGATTTAAAAAAAATTAATTCCCTCCTTTTTTAATGTGAAACTTTTTATGCGACGGGAATAAAATTATTGTATGAAGCGTTACAGAAGAAGTGTAAGATTCCTAGGAAGTGGTTTAGGTAATACAAGTTCTGACAGAGGCGTAGCGTAATGATTTTTTGAGGGGAGAATATACCTTCAAAATGCCAACTTTTCAATTCTTTTTTTCAACATAATACTGAATTTGCCAATTTTTTGCCAACTTGAAACTCAAAATTGCCAACTTTTCGACTTTTTTAAAATCTCCGAGGGGGGACGTCCCCCCTAACCCCATGGACGCTACGCCCCAGAGTTCAGAAGTGGGGTAGCAGCTGCTGCAATACAGGGTGAGCCGGTGAGGAAACGTGTGCAGAATGTTCCTGCTTCCCTTACTACTATAATAAACTGGTTTGAAATGAAGGGTTGTAGGAGTGTGCGCATGCGCACTACCCGTCAAACAATTTCATGCTAAAAAACTAAAAAATTAGACATCTCCGCCGCTATTTATAGTCTTGAATTAGAAATTTTTGCAGCCAAAACCTATTGTTAAATTAACGCCCGCTTCCATTTTGGCACCCGTTTTAGATGTAAATGTTTCTACTTTGCGTCCAAGTTCATTAGTAGTACAGATGTTAAAATGATTCTAACTTACGACTAATTCTCATTAGTCATAAATTAGGAGCATTTTAGCAACAGTGCAACTAATTTACTTAGACACAAATTAGAAACATTTACATCTAAAATGGGTGCCAAAATAGGAGCGGATGCTAACTGACCAATAGGTTTTAGTTGCAAAAAATTCTAACCTAAGACTATAAATTAGCGGCGGAGACGTCTAAATTATCGCTAAAATACAGCCCCCTTCCAGATCCCAATGGACATATAGAAGAGGATGAGTGGGGATACAGGTTTCCCAAAATTAATCTCTAAATCACGCATCCTCTTCATACTTAGAAATTTTTACAAAATCATCTACATAGATAAAGAATTTTTACAATAAAAATTCTGATTTTGTAAAAAATTTCAATTATGAAGAGGATGCGTGATTTAGGGATAATTTTGGGAAAACCTGTATCCCCACTCATCCTCTCTCTTTATGTCCATTAGGATCGGGGGGGGAGGGGGGGGCTTCTAAACTGTACGTACAAAATTTCTTATAAAACTTTAACAAGTTTTTCAAAATTCATGATTAATTGCTCCAAAATTTCATATAATAATTTTTTCAAAAAACAAAAGAAAAATTTTGGTAATTTTTTTCGTGAAATTTTCAAAAAAAATTCTTGGCAAAATATCAAAAAAACATGTTTTCACAAAAAAAAATTATCAACAAAAAAATGACAAAATTTTTTAAAAAACGTCAATTATTTTGGCAGAATTTTCAAAAAAAAGCTGCTGCAAAATTTCATAAAAATTGTTATTAAAATCTTAGAATAAAAAAAAATACCTAACAAAAATACATAGCTTTGGTTAGTAAAATTTATTCACAAATTTCCAAAATAATAATTTTTTATTTTTAAAAAATTACAAAAAAAATCATAATAGGTACATTGAAAAAAAATGAGAAATTTTTTTTTCCAAAGTTTGAAAAAAAATCATAAAATTTTAACAAAAAAATTCAAAATTTCATTAAATTTTTAACAAAAATGTAGAAAAATATTCAACAAAACAACAAAAAACTTTTGATAATGTTTTTTTAATTTTCAAAAAAAAAAAACTTTTAAGAATTTTGAAAAAGGAACTGAAATTCACGAAATTATTAACACAAAGAATTTTTACAAAACAATGGAATAGTAATTCATTTAAATTTTTCTTGAACTTCAGAAATATTATATAGGTACCTATAAAATTTTCTGGAAAATTACAAAATATCACGCAATTTTTCAACAAATTACAAAGCAGGTTTTCATAAACAAAAAATTGAAAAAAAAAAAATTTTCCGAGTATTTTCCCCAAAATTATTCTTTGTAAATTTTTTACAAAATTTCTGAGAGGTGATAATTTCGAAAAAAATTCAATTACTTACTTTTTCTCAAAGATTCGGTGAAATTTTAGGTACTTTTAACCTAAGTGAAAAAAATTTCCTCATTTTTGTCGTTTTTTATTTATTTTTTTAAAAATTGGGGATGCCTTACAGTGCCTACCACTTCAAATAACGTTGGTGATAATAGAAAAAATCGAGAGTTCATTCTGATGACAAGGGCAACATTTGATAGTTTGTAATGTAACCAAAGAAGCACAAAATTTTGAAAATTTGTGTTTTTTAAAAATCTTTTATCTACAAAAATTTTGATCTTTTTTAATTTTTTTGAAAAATTGGGAGCGTTTCAAATTAGGTAAGTAAGAGTTGAAATTAAATTAGGGGAAAATAAAAAATTTAGGAATTCATTTTCGTGATGAGGGAAGAGGGACCACTTCATTTGTATGTAAGTATCCAAAAAAGGGCAAGATTTTAAAATTCGGAGATTTTTAAAATCATTTTTCTAAGAAAGAGGGCAGACTATAGGCATTTAAAAAGTCAAAATCTCGATTTTTCTTCACCCACATTTTTAATGCATTGTTGCGCCATCCATTTATTTTTTGAAAAAAGTGAATATTGACATTTTTTTGTGGATTTCATGCACTTTAATTTCAGTCATCGCTATTCTTTTGTTATACGCATATTTGCAGATTTAAAAGCAAAAAACAATGAAAGGGTCACTTTGCATTAGACACTTCCGAAAGCGGGGGGGGGGGGGGGGGGAGGGGCACTTTTTAACATGAATGAACATTTTAAAATCAAAAAATCTCTAGGTAATGACACAAAACACAATTTGCACCATTTTTATGGTTTAGTTTACTTGGCTATATTATCATTATCATAATGTAGGTACATGCATTTTTATTTTAAGTAACTTACTCTCTGTTTTTGCATGAGGAAGATAAGTACTCTTCAATTCTTCATGACCCTTCGAAACATTTCTCCAACCAGTCACAATGTTACTTTTTCTTCTCATCATTTTTCACGACACATAAATCTCGAGTTCATCACAACCAACGTAACACATGTGCTTCACGACTGACCATTTCACACAAACTGAATTAAATTCGTCACCTTCACTCCTTATTTTAAAAAATTCGTTATTTTGAAAATTAGTTGTGGTTTGGCTTCAAAATGTTTCCATGTACACTTCACTTTAAAAAATACGTTATTTTGAAAATTAGTTACAGTTTAGGTTCATTTATTGCCAATTTAAAGAACCACATACACCTTATTTTAGGAAAGAAGATTAGATGAGGTTTAGGTTCATTTGTAGCTATTTTGAAGATAAAATTTTATCTTCAAAATGGTTGCAAATGAACCTAAACCACAACTAATTTTTTTTCTCCCTAAAATAAGGCTAAATATGGTGATATTTTAGATGTTTTACAATTGTGTAATGAGTAATTTTCAATCATTAGCGATTTTATAACTAATTTAAACCTTATTATGACCTAATGCGAGCAAAAAAATTGCATTAGATTTAAATTAGCTGCAAAAATTAGCAGCACTTCTAAAAAATGTTTGACGGGTAGGGTATACTGCAATCTGCATTGATAGAAATATGTTTCAGTGTGCTAACTATAAGTAGGTAATAAAAACCTAGCTGATTTTTTAATCACACCCTCAATTTTATTCTCTTTCATCGACTTATAAAGTTATAAATTAATAATCCTAATATTTTCGTCAACATTTTGAGCAATAAAGACAATATCTGGGAATTGTGTTGAGGGAATCAAAAATTTGTATCTCTTATTTTACTTCTCATGGGCCTATTAATTTTCATGTTTATGATACGCATACTTAGTTATTTTTTGTTTTTGTTATTCGATTAACAATTTTTAATTAGGTATTATATTTCATGCAACACAAAAAGTTTCACGTTTATTGAATGCACACTAGGTATTTGATATGAAACAGTTTTCAAGCTTAAAGTTTGAAAAAATCAACCACAGAATCAGACTAGATATAAGGAGGCAAAAAAACAATTTTCATCAACTTGAATTTTACCCCTCACCCATGTTAATTTTTTGGTAAAAAAAATCAAAAATGAATTCAGCATCAACATTTGAAAACACACGGAACACAAGTTTTAGATTTTTAGCTCCCTGGAATTCTTCTCATCTCACAGTATAAGTAACTACACTGCTTTTCCCAACCTGGTCAGAAGTTCAATTCGCCTTTTTCCATTAACGTAATTAGTTATGTAAAAAGTTACAGAATAAATTTTTTTCAAAGGTATGTTATAGAGGAGGGTTTATGCTATGAAACAGCGTAATTCCCACTTAGAAATATTGTAAATTCGATTTTTCGCTGATTTTTAAAGTCAAAGTATGCCATGCCGTCTTGTCTGACTCTCCCCTATTATACATATATAAACTGTAATTTCAAACATTGTGCAGTGGGGAGAGGGGGTTGAGAGTAAATTAGGAAAAGATATTCGATGGGATGAGAGTAGAACCCTGCGAGATAACGGCTATATGTATAGCTAGCACTTGATGGGATGGGCAATATGAAATTAATGGCAATTAGGGGGATAACTTGTGAACGGAATAATTCATTTTGACGGACATGAAACAAGTCTTTGGCTACATACGATTTGGTTATCGCCGATAAATTAACCAAAATCGAGTGCTGGATCGAATATTGTCGGAAGCAGAGAAACCATTGCCACGCTATTTATAATGTTTAGGTCATTGTTCCATAGTTTAAACGCGAATAGCGGTGTGTTTTGCGTAAATATATCGATTTTCAGAGCTTACTAAACTATATAATGTAGGTGCACCATCTAATGCTAATATCTTTGCTATAGGAAGCGACTTGTTTTAGAACTGTTTTATGGGCCACTTAACTTCATTTGTGTTGGTACAAACACTGCGTTATGTCATTGTTTATCTATGCCGTAAAACGTCCTAATGACATTACCATTAAGTGGGCGTTTTATGGTGTAACTTATACAATAGATAGGATTTTCTGTTAATTCGCGATTCTGATTTGTTAAGTGATGCACTCTCTCTTTCTCTTGTTCGTTTTGCCCTATCAGTACGACTGTGGTCGATGAAGAAAATGGGCAAAGGCAACATTCAAATCGTGTATCATCGGTATATTATGCTTCTGGGTAAGGGTATACCTATTCTTTGATGATGTTATATGAAACGAAAACGCCGCCGTGGATAATCTTTCAACGTAATTTCATTTAATTTGCCAACCTCGGATTATCGCGTTGGCTGAATAATTTTCTTATTTAGCTTCTTGTTTCGTTACTATATTCAAATCCTTTGGTAAATCACGTGGTTTAATTTTTAACTGCCTCGTGTCAAGTATGTAATTAGAAGTACAATGCCACTGTGTTGATTTATGCGCGCATTATGTAGATAGCCGAGATTAAACAATCAGGTATCCGGCTGGCTTTATCTTTCACAAGCCAAGAATTAGCAGTGTTACCTACCGTATCCTCAGAGAATGCTTAGTAAGCTTAATTTACGTAGTTGCACAATGCGTTTGGGTGAAACCCTTCGAACGTTTCCGGATTTATAGCTAACTCGGGGATGCCACATTTGGAAATTTATCGCGATTGCTAATTTCTTTGTACTTGAAAATTCGGTTACAACACAAAACAAAAAAAAACAAAAAAATCGTGAAATAAATGAGCGAGAAATATTTTATTAACCGAACACGTTTCGAAATTAATGTATAAACATTTCAGTGGCGAGTTATAAAATGAATCTTTCCATAACCGATGTGAGAATGTGAAAACGTAGTAATATTTTCCTGCTAAAAAGAAGAACAAACAAAAAAACACATATTTTCGCCGTTGAAAACTAGAACAAATGATGTAATTTTGAAGAAAAACACTACCCATTTTATATATTGTGTTTATAACCCTGTGGGATGTTGTCGTCTGGTAAAATATTGCGTGTTGATATTTAAGTTATTACCTGCCTATTTTTTTGAAAATATTCATTAAATTTTATACTTTCGCGTGTGTTTTACACACACACACGTGCGAATTTTTTCCAAACAAATTTTTTTCTAAAATCTTGACGTCTAGATCAAAAAGCGAATAACGTTTTATTAAACGTTATAAAATGAAAATTTATGTATCTCATATTATGTCACAAGTTGCAAAAAGTCGAGCGTAAAAAAATGACTGTAATAAAATTAAAATAATCTATCCACATCGGTTTGAATTTTTTTTTTCAAAAACTTAATTAAGTAGCCAACAAAGTATTTCTCTTATAAAATATGAAAACTTGAACTCACGACCTTACAGTTGACTTCAACTCGATAGTGGTATCATAAAAAAAGGACTATGACGAAGACTTTTTTTTTTTCGTTTTTAAAATTAATCTTGGTAAAAAATGTTTTTTATTAGATAACGTAGCCAACGTAGGTGCTGCGTTTGGTGGACTTTAATATCACGTTTCTATACTTTTTAGGGGAGAAATGTACATGTATATAGGCATAAATAAAAAAGATCGTCGAGGTTTGTGTCTATTTAAATAATGAAAGGTTCTTTCCTTTCAATGGTTTATTTGTATTTTTGGAGAAAACGATTTAGGCGAAATATTCTCCGTCTATTAAATTCGTTTCCTATTTGGGTTAGATACATTTATGTAGTTGTTTCATTGAAAATAAATCGTTGATAAAGTATTCGTTGAAAGTTTATCAGCAAAATGAACGCAAACGCACTCGATTAAAATTTTAATTAAAAAAATTTAAAGCTCCTCTTAATATTTATGACTGAAACAGGCTGACGAATTAATAAAAACGTTTTAAAATTGCGACTTCAAGGCTATTAAAACGCGAGCCAAAGTAATAAAAAAGTTCAAACTAGCCTTTGTTAAATAGCCTTTTTTTCCTAAGCTGTAAAATAAAGATGTTATTGGACGCAGTTAATTTGATTTTGTTTATTCTAATTTTAAAAATAACATTGTTTTTTTCGCATATTATAGAAGAGTGCTTTGTCGCGCTATATTGATTAATTTAAAAAACAAAATCAGCGTTTGTAATCTATTGGCCTAATAAATTGTCAATTTGAAGAGAAAAAAAATGTATTTCGATTTTGAATGATTTCGACATCATCAACGTAATGAGTTCGTCGATGGTTTAATTTTATGGGTGGTATATATATATATTTTTTATAAACGAATAAAATGAAGCGAGTGCATTTTACCATCTTGAAGTCTTGTTATTTGCATCCTTCAGAATTTTTGTTGCTGCTGTCTGCTTTTTATTTTTATTTTTTTGACAAAATTTAATTTTTTTAAAATTCAATACACCTTCAAAATCTTTGAAAACTTCTTTTAAAGAATTGTATACAAAAATTTTGTTAAAGTAAATATTATGAAAATAACTTTCTCCTAAAAATATATATACCTAATCAATTTAAATTTTATTGTTTTGTACCCTTAAATTACACACTTCGAAGAGCTTTTTTGAAAAAGAGCTTTTTGATGGAGCTTTGAGCTATTTCATGAATAGCTCACGCTCTTGAGCTGAGCTCTTTTTTTGTAAAGAGCTTGAAAAGAGAAGCGCTAGCTCAACACTGCCTCTTTTAAAAACATTTGGATTTTTTTTTAAACCATGAAAAATCAATTTGTAAAGGTTATTCCTGCAATTCGTTTTCAGTTTATTAAAAAAATCATTTTGAAAAAAATTCTTTTAAAAATCTTCTAGGAAGAATTAAAAATTTCTCATTAAAGATCTTCTGGAGATAATATCTCTTTCTTTAAAATGTTGAAAGAATTTCCTTTAATTATAAAATTCTACGGAACATGTGAATAATTCTTGAAATGTGGTTTTTGCAAATATTCTTGGATTTTCTTGTGGAAAACAATTTCTTACATTTTTTAAATCTTTCATTTTTTTCCTGTTGAAAATTTACCCTTGAAGTCTCGAGGAAAATTTTTTGTTCTTCAGCTTACGATTTTATTTCAGCTCGCTGAAGTATTGCTTTCGATTATTCTTTTTTTATCAAAAACTGAAAGTTCATATACGTAAAAAGTTATGTTGAAAGGATGTTTTAGAACAATAGGTAATAGAAGCGCGAAAGATACAAACGGGTAATAACTTCTCTAGATCAACGGATTCCAGCACACTATATGTTATTCATTTTGTTAAAATGTAACCTCAGGGTTACAGTTTCATATGGCATATGTGCTAAAGGAGTTTTAATCAACTTTGTAAAACGTGGAAAAGTTTTAAAATTTCAACTTTTATGGAGGGCAATTTCTTCTTTCACAAAATGCAAAAGTTTTGGCGCGAAAAACTTAACGTACTGTGCATTTTTTATTTCTCCAAATCGTGTAAAATAGTATTGCCAAATTCGTGATTGAGAAAAAATGCTTTCAAAATGATGGATTATGTGAAAGTTAATTACCAAAGATGTCGTTTTATTTGCCATATTCACTCGATTAATCTAACGGATGTTTCTGCCTCCTGCCTTCTTTATTTGTTCGTGTGTGTGAGCTAATATAAGGTTACCTATAGCGAAGTTTTAAAATGTCGTTTAATTTATTTACACATTATTTAACGTCTGCGTTCGCAAAACGAGATTACTAAAAGATGGCAACATCAAGATTTAAGTGTCGAGAAGTCCTTTCGTTAGTAAGAGGATAACACAGGTACTCACTGCCCACATACGTGATTTGTACCTAATATGAAAGAAATGAGCTGCTTTTATCTTTTCAAATACGCTGCCATATAAATACATTAGGGTGGGTCGAAAAAAAACATATGGTATCTCGGATTTTGAGTGACCAAATCCAAGGGAGTTAATTTTGAGTTGCAGATCCACCATACTAAATTTTAGACCCCCCCCCCCCCCCTCCCAACACAAAGGAGGCAAAGCTGTGCGTGCTCAACGTGGGGTCACTTTGAGCATCCACAATTTCTCCCCCTTTTAGTTAGTGGTCTAAAATTTATTATAGTGGATCTGAACCACCCCTGGATTTGGTCAAAATCCGAGATGTTTTTATTTTATTCGCCTTAATATTCATACTCATGATTTTTGCTGATTTATTCATTTTTCAAGTGCATCGCCAAGTTCATTCAGTCATTCTCGTATTTCTTTTTTTCTAGGGCAGCGTGATATGTAGACCTATAGTGGATATCTATAATTTTATTAAAACGTTCAAATTTGAGTTAATGCACAAGGTTAAACGTCGTATCAATTTTTTTTGTCCGTATTCGTATCAAATATACGCCTATGTATGAGACACTTTTAAGCCAATCGATCAATTTTGTTTAATGTAGGTATTGTTGACGAAAAGCTTACTCTTAATCGAAAACTTACTCCTACCTAATGTATCAATTTTTACCCGAATCGATTTAAAAATCACCTCGTGACCTGATATAGTTACGTAAATGTGAAACAGGCTCATCTCGTGGATAATGTTTTACTTTAAACTTTAGGTGGATGGCTTATTCAAAAATGTACAGTTTTATAATCGACACTAAAACGCTGAACTGTTGACGAGTTATTAGTCATTTTTTGACACCTTCATGACTGTAACATTTCCTAGATTTTTATTTTACGCCACGTGATGCGCTCTAGTTTTAATTTGAGCCTTTTTTTAATGATAGGAAAGAAGCTTAGAAGCTGAAATGGTGTTCTATCATGTAGTAGGTAGTTAGACCGATATTCCTCAAAATATATTCGAATATCGATATATTGAAAGTGAAAAATATCGATATCGATTTTAAGTAATACTATTGCGATTGAAGTTGAATTTCGAAATTTTCATTTTTAAAATTCACAAAGTTCGAAAAATTTAACAAAAAACTTCGAAAGAGCGACTAAAAATCATAACAACAAAATTAAAAGAGAAATTGAATTTTAGAGTCAAGAGTTGTGAACATAACGCTTCAGAGAGAGAAAACATTGAAAAATCGATACAGCAGAAAAAAATTCGATCGAATCCAAATTTCGAATTTTAAAATAAAATTATGTATCAAAAAAATATTGATTTTTTGGTCGATATTTCGATAAGTATACCTATTACTTACCTATGAAAAAAAATATCGGCGTAGTCGAGTAAAAATTAAAATCAATTTAAATTTAGCTGAAGAATGCGTGCTTTTCTTAAAAAATCAGATTGCTAGCAAATGATCAATTTTGATTTCTCCCACATCGTTTAACAACTCTTTGAAAATTGGTTAGGTCCTAGCCAGACAGTCATGTAGGAAGGGGGGGGGGGTCTTGACCAAAAAAATATGAACATTTTTGTAAAAAAGAGCATTAAAAAGCTGAAATTTCGTCATTTTTGCAACTTTTTCTTCGTTAAGGGGGGAAGGGGTCTGAACCCCCTGGACCCCTTAAATACGCCACTGGGTCAGTGGTTCCCAATTAGTTTTGCTTATGTACTCTTTTTAGAAACCAATTTTTTGCACTTCCCATGCGGAAAAATACCAGTGGTAATATCACAAGAAACCACCAGTGGTAACAGCCTACTGGGATTTTCGACACCCACAAGTAGGAATACCACAGGTGTACATGTGGTAGTACCACTGTGACTACCAGTGGTATTTTTACTTGTGGGCAGTGTTGGAAAGAACGCGTTCATGAATGGTGAGCGCGCGCTCCACTCACCATTTACTCCGAGCGGCTGAATTGTTTACGCGCTCAGACTCAGAACGCAACTGAATGCAAACTCTTCTAGCGATTCGTTTCGTTTACTAATGACGATTGTCGAAGTTTTCATCTCAATTTCATTCAATTTTTGTATGCTTTATTAAACACTTTTTAATTATTTTGAAGGATTCCGGTGAAGTGAAAACTGTTTTTGGAACTCGTTTTAATAATTTTTTCAACTATCTGATTCAACTACTCAACATAAACTTTGTAAAAATAAACCCAAATAAGTTTAAATTTAATTTGTTTATCATAAAAAATTATTACAAATTGAATTTAAACAATTTAAATGACTGTTTGTCGTGTTTTATTATACCTAGAACAAAATTATGCTTCACTCTGTGAAACTACAACAGTGATAACTTGAAAGAATCTTCGTCATCTATACCGTATACATGATTGTGTGCCGAATAAAATTGAGTTAGTTCTTTCATTAGGTACCAGCAGAAATTTTGATTTAAAAAATTACGTAAAAATAAATTTGTTTTCACATATACACACCCAAACTAACACATATTTCTGTTTTTATTTGGTACATAAATAACATGAAAACTTAATTTTTGATTGGTATATTGCTCTTCAGAAATTTAATTATTCACTGATAAGTTCATTTCTATACTTCTAAACATGTTATTATTAATAATTTTAAGGAAAATCGAGAGAATAAGACAAAAACTTCGTAAAACTGGGAAAAATTCACTGTAAACAAATTACCCTATAAAGAGTGATAATTGAACGCTGCTCAGTTTGCGTTCACCAAAGAATCTCGGAGCGCGTTCAGCTCAGATTCTTTACTGAGCGCGTTCAGAGCGCGTTCTGAGTATTGCCAACACTGCTTGTGGGTGTCGAAAATCCCAGCAGGCTGTTACCACTGGTGGTTTCTTGTGGTAACTACAAGTTTACAACTCGTATTCTTGGATTCAAAATTTCATTTCAGAAGTCTAAGTATCAAAAATGGCAATGGTTAATACCTGTTGTAAGATGCCACTGGGAGCATACCACCAGTGGTAGTACATTACCAGTGGTACATACTGTTGGTAATATATCCCATTGCATGCAATGTTTCATTACTAGGTTAGGGCTTTCATATATACTATTTGACAGCAAATTCCACCAGCGAGTAGCAAAATGGAACACTTACCTGTGGTAAGATACTACCGTGGTGATTACAACTGGTAATTTTACCACATAAAAGCCAGAAGTGCACCAGTGGTAAATATTTACCGCTGGTGTTACACCAGTGATACTCATTGGTGTACCAGTGGTATTATCACATACCATGTGGTTAATGTCTACCACTGGTAAAAATCACTGGTTTACAACAGGTACACCAGTGGTATTTTTTCTTACCACTGGTATTTTTCCGCATGGGATTACCTGCTCCCCCATAAGGTAAATTAGTGATTGGGCAATAAATTAGCACCCAGGCGCCCGCAATTTTTTTTGTAAAGTAGATAGCAACTCTTGATAATTTTTTTTTTCGGAGAAATTATTTCATAAAAATTTTAAAAAATTACCTATTTATAGGAAAAATTATTTTAAAAAAATCTTTAAAAATTCTGCATAAAAATTTCTTCCTTATTAAAAATCACCATTTTTGAAGAAAATCTCTCAGAATAAAATTATTTGGGGGAAAAATCACATTTTTTGCATGAAATTCTTTTAAAAATCCAAAAAAGCACATTAAAAATCCTCTTTATGAGAAATACACGAGTATTTAAAACACCAATAAAACTGAGAAATTAAAAAAAAGATAAATAAAAAAAATAAAAAAAATTTACTCTCAAAAACCGAGAAATTTCATTCTGAAAAAAGAATTGAGAAAAAAAAAATTAAAAAATTAAAAAATTTTTTATTCCAAAAACATCTAAATTTTTTTTCTAAAAAATGAGAAATATACTTTCATTTCAGAAAAAAATAATTCTTGTAAATGAAAAGAATCGTTTTTTTTTACTTGAAAAATGGAGAATATTCTTCAATTTAAAAAGTTTAAAAAATTCTTAAGTAGGTAGGTATTTCAAAAAAAAAATTAAAAAAACAAACAAACAAACGAGAAAAAAAACGTGAAATTTTTTTACTCCCAAATAAATAATTGGTAATTTTTTTCTCAATTTTTTTTTTAAATTGGAAAATGAAAAATTGTTTTATTCTCAAAAAAAATCTAAAAAAGTTTTTTTGAAAAAATG
Organism: Balanococcus diminutus; assembly: GCA_959613365.1. Taxonomy (NCBI): domain Eukaryota; kingdom Metazoa; phylum Arthropoda; class Insecta; order Hemiptera; family Pseudococcidae; genus Balanococcus; species Balanococcus diminutus. Next base: position 47,321,006 of record OY390715.1, read on the forward strand.
AAAAATACATAATATTTATTTATACCAACGTTCACTCAAGGAAAATTGAAAAATCTCCCTCGCCCCACCACCAAATGATTCTTTTTTAATAAAAAAACATTTCTACTTCCACAACAAAATTGAAAAAATATCCAAAAAATAATTGGAAGTTTTTTTACAACAAAAAAAATTGAAACATTTTTCTGAAAAAAAAAATTAAAAAATAAGCTTCGAGAAATTTTTTCTCATAAAAAATAATAGTTTTAGTCCCGAAAAATTGAAGAATTTTCCCTTCGAGAAAAATGAATTATTTTTTATTCAAAAAGAAAAAAAAAGAAAGAAAGATTTTTCATTCAAAGAAAAAAAAATTGAATTTAATCAAAAGCTGAGAAGTGATTGCTGCCCAAGCGAAGTGAGGGCAAAAATTTTCAAATAAATTACCATTTTGATGAATTAAAAAATAAATGCATTTTTTGAATTTTGAAAATGTACTAATTGAAGTAGGTATTGTAAGTATTGTATGTAGTTCTGCCATTGTTGTCACGTACCCCTTGAGAAATCTTCGCATACCTCTTGGGGTACATGTACCACCATTTGAGAAACACTGAGTTAGTCCATAATTGACTGAATTTTGAAGATAATTTTAAATTTTAAAAAATATTATTTTGGTACTAGGCGAATCTGTAGGTACACCTGGAGATTTAGAACTGAAAATTATGCGAATAAAATCGAATGTAAAAAAAATGTAAATCGATGTAGCTATCTACCAAGCAAGCCATTTATCTTCATCATTACTAAGCTAGATCTACTCGTACTTCAACTTTGATTTTCATCTGTTTACCAATTCTAATAAGTACTCGGTAGGTAATCAAGCAACTCTGTAAGTATATTCTTCGCGAAAACTTTCAAAGTAGAAAATACGCGTGTATAACATATGTTTTGTAGACTATATACGCTAATACCGGAAGAAAACAATTTAATTATTTTAACAACTCACCGAGATAGTATACTTGGGCGACACTCTAGTTCATTTTCTTCCCTTATAAGAGCACTTAAAGCTGGGTATCTGTAAAAAAAAATCATCAATCAGGTATACGTTTGACAGTGACGTGATATTGATGGGTTCGGTACCGTAATTACGGACATTTTTTATGGGTTTTTTGATTAATGTAAATATTTATACGAATGACTACGTGGTATTTTATTTGCATAATTATTGCAAACAGTATTATCTAATTGAAGAGTGATTTTTTTTTTTTTTTGAAAATTTTATAAAACGAACGAATACGAATAATTATTGCATTAGAGAAAGTGATTGCTGAGAGTGAAAATTACACACGCCCCATTATATTTACGAAGACGATTTACGCCAAATTTTATGTTTTAATTACTCTTTGTCATGAAAATTCAAAATTAAAGGACAGATTCGCCAGAGTATAACGCAGAATCGACGCTCTAACCCCCAAAAAAAAATTCAAATTTGCAGCTTTGGAACAAGTTTAATACCTCGGTATACTCATTAAACCAAAAGAATTAAAACCGGCGGCACCGACACTGCCACTTTCGAAACACAACAATGAAATAGGGTGAAAATGTGCGGTTTATCATGCCGATCTAAAATATTTATCTCACGTTTTCCAGTGATATATCAAATTTTACGACAATTCAAGCACTTAATTTCCAAATGAACTGTTTCTTATTATACGAGTATATTTTTTTACAACACGAAGGCTCGCTATAATTCTTCATCGGTGTCGGCTGTTTTACCTCTTCAAAATAGGTCATATTGCATTTTCAAAAGCAGGTGAGACTGCAAAAATATTTCGCATGAATCAAAATTTATCGCAATTTTTCATCTATATGGTAAAATGATGGTTGAATTTTGCTCAAGTAGTTGGGTATCTGTAATTCTATATGAGACAATAAAAAAGTTTCATTTGATTTTCATAAATTTTAAAAAAATATATCAACTGATTGACTGATCGAAAATGGATTTTTTTTGGATTCAAGTTTTTCAATAAATCAATATAAACCACTAAAACATTTTTTTAGAACTTTTGGAAGGCTACAATAAAATTATGAAATGCATGTATTTTGCAAAAAAAAATCCGTCAGAAAAATTTCCTGATGTACCTAACATACGTAACATTGAAAATATTATGAATAAAAAATTTCGAAAATTTAATGTGGGTAAATTGGGTATGTGAGAGCCGAATTGAGAATGTTTTACAAAAAAATGTTGTGATATTTTCAAAAAATTTCCAATGAGATAACATGGTTTGTTTACTCGATTTTGTTTTTCTTGTTTTAAGTACTTAGAAATTTTAAGAATTTCTTGAAATTGCGATCAGGGTACCTCCAAATTATTGAGAGCAATTTTTGTAAAATTACTGTTCTAATTACTATTTTTCAGCAAAAGTAATGTACATGGATGGCTGGACTCTTATGTTTATTTTTTAAGAAAAAAATTAAGAATTTCTTAAATTTTTAAGAAAAACAAAAGCGAGTAAACGAACCTACAAAATGTTTTTTTAATTATTATTTTTTTTGAATTATCAAGTAGGTAGGTACTAGGTAGAAACATTTCTGATTATACCTAGGCAGGCCCGTTGAGAAGGGGGCAGAGGGGGGCATTTTGCCCCGGGTCCGAAGTTTTGCCAGGGGGCCCGAATTGAATTTTTCCAGCCTGAGTTGGAAAAATCACTTGATTTTTTGGTCAAAATTGCCCTTATGAGAGAGGACTTGAAATAATTTTTGTCCCAGGCCCACTTTGGCTCTCGACGGGCCTGTACCTAGGTACCTAAAATTGCAAATATTTTTCATACAGATTTTTGCAATATTCTTGTAGGTACCTACAGTTAAATTACAAAATACTAATAGGTAAGTACCTAGTTAATAAAAAAATTTCAAAAAGATTTCAAAAAAAAAAACAGGAAAAAAACACAACATATTATATTACCTATAATAGGTACGAGTAGGTACATTTATTTTGCATAATAATTTTTGCAATATTTTCGTGACGTAAAAATTAAAAGGGTTACAAAAAAAGACTTTTTTTGCAAAATTATTGAATTTTTTTAAAACATTGATCCAAATATCGAATATTCTACAAAACATCTCTTGGGATTTTTTGCAAGATCAACTAGGGTTGAATTGTGAATATTTTCCGAAAAAAATGGAAAATTTTTCACAAGGAAAAAATTATAAAAAAGACATTTTGAAAAAAAAATTACAACCCGAGCAGCACACTCGACAAATTATCGAAATAAAAAATCGGCAGAATATCGAATTCGATAAAGTGTCGCGTTAGTTCCGCATAAATCGTGAAATTATCTTTCGATATATAGATAGATTATCGACGAATTATAGTTAATAAAAATTTCGAGATTATAGTAAGATATTTTATCGATAATCTATCTATAATATCGAAAGATAATTTCACGATTTAGGCGGAACTTTCGCGACACTTTATTGAATTCGATATTCTGTCGATTTTTTATCGATTTTTTATTCCGATTTTTTGTCTTTTACTAGCTATTTTCTATAATTAAAAATCATTAATTAGCATAATTAATACATTAAACTTTGCCTAAACACATTATTCATGTTACGGTAAGAGGATCATTTCAGAAAAAGTCAAAAAAAAATTATAAAAAATCTGCCACCCGTGGGGCTTGAACCATCTACCTCCTGCATGGTAATCCTCTTCCTTAACCACTATGCCATACCTTATCGTTGAGGAATTAGCAATAAAACGCTTATAATAGGCAGTTTAGTACTTCCAGACGTGTTGGACTTAGAAAAATTTTCACCAATTTGGAAATAATTTTAAATATCGTCACAAAATCGTTGAAAAATCGTTCGACAAATTTCAGATTATTTGTCGATAATGTAGTTTCAAATATCGCCACAAAATCGTTGAAAAATCGAATTCGAGGAATTTCATATTACATGTCGGTAATATAGTTTCAAATATCGTCATAAAATCGGTGGAAAATCGGAATCGATAAATTTAATATTCTTTGTCGATAGTATCGTTGACGAATACCGTCATAAAATCTTAATAATATCGAATTCGATAGTTTTTAGATTTTTTGCCTATGAAGTTGTACCGATAAATCTTTATAATATCGTGAGAACATCTATAGATTTTCAAACGATTTTTTATCGATACGTTACATCTTCCGATATTATCGATCGAGTGTGCCGCTCGGGAATGTTGTACATTATCAAAATTTCTGGATTTTTTTGCAAATTATACCTAATTACGAATGTTTTTTGAAACATCTCCTAACGAAACCTGTCGCAAGGTTAATATTTCAAATAATTTCCATTTTTTTTTTGCCATCGTTTCAAAATTGATTATATATTTTTTTTCAAGTGTGGAATTGCATGCAAATATTTTGAAAAGAATGATCATATTTATTTTCGCAAAATTTAATGAAATTCTTCAACGCGATCGAAATTGTGGATATTTTTGAAATATTTTTTATTGAAAATTATTCCAATAAGGTTAATTTTGCAAATATTTTATATAAAAAAAAAAAATTATAAGAAGTGCTTATTTTCGCCAAATTTTCAAAGGTTTTTTTAACAAAATCTAAATTGTGAATATTTTTTGAGAAATTTTCGCACGAGTAAAAAGAACGAAACTTTCTCCTATGTTCTTGCCTTTTTTGCGAGCTTTTTTTTACACATTCTCGTAGTGAATTTCATCACCGAACGTTGGTTTTTTTTCGAAACATACTTACCTAGTACCTACGTGTATACCTACTTTAAAATTTGCACCAAGTTATTACCAACTTTATTTATTCGAACGAATGCAACGAGCATTAAAGCCCTGAATAGGTAAAACGATTAAGCAAACTCAATAGTGAAGCGAGTTTTGAGCGAATTTTCGTGTCTGTCGACTCTAGAAGACTTTGGTTATGGTGAAATTGATAAGGATAACATTTTCGTGCAAACAAATGTAATTGGTTGGAAGTTCATCTCTCTGGAGGATTATATCTTATAAAAATAGATGATAAAGTTGAGTGAAGCAGAAGTGTTGAGTGATGAGGTAGTTCGTCATCTTGTTGGGTAAATTAATTACTTGACATATACTACGTATTATACCGAGACATATACGATTATGTAAATCTCGCAGGCTGTAATTTTATTTCGTTTATGCTACGCCAGTGGCAAAATTTTACGTACTGTTTTTATGAATTAGCGAATAAATTGCCTTTATTTTGTCAAAATACGCGTTCTCAACAAAACATTTTACGTCTGAATGAAATGCGTTCCTTATGGTTTATAATTTATAAAGTTAACAGAACTACAGAATACTCGTATTATAGATCTGGATAAGTAAGGTACGACGAGACGTACAAAAATTAAGCCAGACTGTTATTAAATAAAACAGAATTGTCGTCAAAGTATAATTAAATAGGTTCCTAATTACTCGGGCTTATTATCTTTTGAAAAAAAAATTTGTCTTGTTTTGAAAATGCCAGATTTTGATTTCATTATCTATGAAGGAAAAAATTATAGTAAGTTGAGAAGATTGAGATTAAAGTACTCGTATAATGGGAAAAATCTGCGAGCTCCGTTTATACTACACCGTGTATTACCCTTCACCCTGCCCTAACCTATTCAATGAGTAGAATTTAATTATTTAGGAATGCGAGGGCGTACGTACGCCATTTAAACGCATTAAATATATGTCTTTTGAACGAACGTTATGAATGTAGATGTAATAAGCGTACAAGTAAAAATTATTAGGGTATTAGATTTTACGATGTTGAAAAATATAACAACAATCGATGTCACTCGTAATGTTTAGTGATATGGAAATAATCGTATCACATAATCCGTATTATGAACTACGTTAGGATACAATGTAATGAATGGTGAAAAATTTTCCAGAATGTTTTTACCGAGCATCGTGCCATTATGAATTTTTTTATACGTTAAATGAAAATATTATCGTTTAAACTAGTAGGTTATACGTACATAGTACTTATAGCTGAACGATGGCTCATGTCGAACTGTCCTAATCATGGGAAAAAATTTCAATCACGTTGAATAGTAATAAAAATTTCTAATTAAGTCGCTAGATATTATGAGAACGAAATTCCACGCGTGTTTTGTTTTAATTTTAATTGAATATTTGTGTCTCGACTGACTTGTTTGATTTTTGCTGTCATAAGCTGCGCATTAGGGCTTAAGAAAATCAGCCTTTTCAAAGTGGAAAATGAAAATCTATTCGCTTGGCGCTAGATCACAGAGAACACGTACACAAAATTTCGTTTAACGAGTACCTTCCTATGTAGCTTTTATTGCAGCACAAAATCCGCTTCCGTCCTTGTATCTATCAACTCGCGAAGTTGAAATTTAAATTGGAAGTTAGGTATGCCGTTGAAACATTCGCTGTATTTTTCAAAATGTGTTACGTATTAATATATGTTATCAGAGCAAAACATAGGTAGTTGTTTTTTTTATTTATTTATATATATTTTTTTTAGTTTTAAAGAAAACGTAAGGTTTTACGTGTGTGAGAGTTTATACTTTTGAATTGGAATTTTCTTTTAGTAGATATTCTGTTGAAATGGAAATTTCAGCGAATACTTTTCTTACGCGTACGTATTTTCAGCAGTTTGCGAATATATATATTTTTTCATTCAAAATGGAATGATGAAAAAAAAAACTTTTTATACTCGATTTACCTTGCTGCAAATGAAAATATGCATTACAAGAAAAATTTCACGCTTGTATTTTCCTTGGACTTTTTTTTTAGTTTTCATTTTCATTTTTTTTTTTTTTTTTTTTGTCTCATCGTGTATATTTTTTAATATAGCGGAATTCAGCTCTATCCTAAAAGCTGGAAAAGGTATAGTTTTTCATATAATAAAAACCAACGTTGGAAAAAATAGTAGGCCTAATGATGAATGAACGTATAGTCTCATTCGACGATTAAATTTTGGAATACATCCCAAAAAAATATTCCCCGCAATTTATAAAACCCTTGAGTATGCTGCTGCGTATTCGAGCCGACAACGCAACGTAACGTCGTCAAAGTGAGAATTTGCCTGTATTACTCGTATATAATCGCAGATACCTCTACGCGAACCTAGCTTCATATATAGCTGCGCTGTATAACAATGTGCTATATATCGTTTGTTTTACCATAGCTTAGCATTTTTATTAACCGAGGCTCATTATAAATTTTCAGTCTTTGCGAAGGAAATGTATAGCAGTGCATAAAAGGTAATAATTTTTATCTAGTTGCTGATTAGGCGAATAAAATTTCAATTTTACTAAAAGCCACCATATCCCTTTTTATGTACCTTTTCGAGACTGGAAAATGGTACAATTACTTTCAAAAAAAAAAAGAACATTGGTTCAAATTACAGTCTTTGAAAAATTACTAAACCGTTTCAAATTATTTGAACCTGATCGCTGTACGCTGCAGGGTAATTTTCAAAATGAACGGGGATAACTATAAAGCACAAGCAGCATCAAAAGAGCTGCAAATTCATACCCTAACCAGTTGAATGTATGCAGGATGTTCTGGTTCAGGTGCATGGAATATACTGCAACTTAATTCACAAGTATACAAGAGGATTTGCCAACCCTTTGATATAAAGGAGCGGTGATATGCTACTTCAAAAAAAAAAAAGTGTCTTTGAGTTCAATTTTGAAAACTTATTAACAATATACCTACTATGTTGAATAAAAATATTGGATTCACACTTAAAAAATAGGGGAAGCAATGCAGTGTTTTTAGTAAATTAGACTCGAAGCTGTAGCAGCATTTGTGGGGGAAATGTGGAGGGAAATGAGCTTTTTCATTTCTAGGAAATACCCAAGTCCTAAAATTAAAAAGTGTGATCAGCATAACAGTAGGTTCTTTTCAAAATTGAAAAATTGAAAAGGTAGACCCCTAATACATGACATTGTCGAAAGCTCCCTCGAATGTTTTATTAATGAAAAAAGAGTATATTTTTGAAAAAATTACCGTGCTAGATGTAAAAAAAAATTTCATCGAGCGTAGGAAGGTTGAGATGAATTTTTCATCAACCAGAAAGTTTTTCAAAGTGTTTAGAAATAAATTTCAAGACAAAAGCTCTTTCTTGGAGATGAAAAAATTGAGCAATAACTCGGCACTTTGCGTCTCGCCAGATGAGTCCCCCCCCCCCCCCTCCACCCGAGAACCCCTGTTTGGTTGTATTTCCACACTACGTTTGAAAGTCTGAAACATAATAATATAATGCTTTTACTCTATATGTTAATGTTACATCTATTTCAAAAAATTGGTTAAATAGAAATGTAGGTTTTCAAAAAAAGTTTTATGAATATCTGACAAAATACACAAAAGACTTTCATTCAGAAATTTCGTGTAGGAATTTTGTTACCAATTTTGTAACTATTTCAACTATTTTTGTTATCGTGCAAGCATATATACCTACTATGCTGTGCTATGCTGTGCTAACAATCAAATCAGTTTCAGAATGTCTAACTTCTGACAAAATGTCTAAGAGTTGTCCAATTTTGAAAGAAAGTAGAAAAACAATGAAATTTCCATAGCACTACGTTTGAAAGTAAGAAAACCTAGAGGTATACGATAAGACAAGTATGCTTTTTTTCTGTAACAGAATGTTTAAAAGTCATAAAAATTAATTTCCATGGAAATATGAAAATTGAAAAAGTCCAAAAAGTTTTTTAATATCTGCCAAAAAATTTCTAAAATTTTATCAATTTCAGAATACGTTTCTGACAAAATGTCTAAAAGTCATCAATTTTTTTTTAATTTTAAGTTTTTTATGTCTGACATGATACCCAAAAGTCATTCATCCAAACCTAGCCTAATGTAACCTAACCCAATTTGGTATCGCAAAAATCTGTTGGATTTGGGTGTAATTTTTTTCCATTTTGGTCATCGTAAAAGCAGTATAATATGTTAAAAATTTATGTTTCAGATTGTCTGACAAAATGTATAAATTCAATTTTGAAAAAAAATCCAAGAAAATTAAAACGTAAAAGTAAGTCTCATAACCCGAGCAGCACACTCGACAAATTATCGAAATAAAAAATCGACAGAATATCGAATTCGATAAAGTGTCGCGTTAGTTCCGCATAAATCGTGAAATTATCTTTCGATATATAGATAGATTATCGACGAATTATAGTTAGCAAAAATTTCGAGATTATAGTAAGATATTTTATCGATAATATATCTATAATATCGAAAGATAATTTCACGATTTAGGCGGGACTTTTGCGACACTTTATCGAATTCGATATTCTGTCGATTTTTTATCGATTTTTTATTCCGATTTTTCGTCTTTTACTAGCTTCTTTCTATAATTAAAAATCATTAATTAGCATAATTAATACATTAAACTATGCCTAAACACATTATTCATGTTATGGTAAGAGGATCATTTCAGAAAAAGTCAAAAAAAATTATAAAAAATCTGCCACCCGTGGGGCTTGAACCTTCTACCTCCTGCATGGTAATCCTCTTCCTTAACCACTATGCCATACTTTATCGTTGAGGAATTAGCAATAAAACGCTTATAATAGGCAGTTTAGTACTTCCAGACGTGTTGGACTTAGAAAAATTTTCACCAATTTGGAAATAATTTCAGATATCGTCACAAAATCGTTGAAAAATCGTTCGACAAATTTCAGATTATTTGTCGATAATGTAGTTTCAAATATCGCCACAAAATCGTTGAAAAATCGAATTCGAGGAACTTCATATCACGTGTCGATAATATAGTTTCAAATATCGTCATAAAATCGTTGAAAAATCGAATTCGAGAAATTTCAGATTACGTGTCGATAATAAAGTTTTAAATATCTTCACAAAATCGTTAAAAAATCGAATTCGAGAAATTTCAGATTATTTGTCGATAATATAGTTTCAAATATCGTCACAAAATCGTTAAAAAATCGAAATCGAGAAATTTCATATTACGTGTCGATAATATAGTTTCAAATATCTTTACAAAATCGGTAAAAAATCGGATTCGATAAATTTAATATAATCTGTCGATAATATAGTTTTAAATGTCGTCAAAAAAGCGGTAAAATATCGAAGTCGAGAAATTTCATATAATCTGTCGATAATATAGTTTTAAATATCTTTACAAAATCGTTAAAAAATCGAATTCGATAAATTCAATATTCTTTGTCGATAATGTAGTTTCAAATATCTGCACAAAATCGGTGGAAAATCGGAATCGATAAATTTAATATTCTTTGTCGATAGTATCGTTGACGAATATCGTCATAAAATCTTAATAATATCGAATTCGATAGTTTTTAGATTTTTTGCCTATGAAGTTGTACCGATAAATCTTTATAATATCGTGAGAACATCTATAGATTTTCAAACGATTTTTTATCGATACGTTACATCTTCCGATATTATCGATCGAGTGTGCCGCTCGGGAATGTCTAATAAAATATCTAAAAGTCAAAAGTCATCCAATTTTGAAGAAAAATTGGAAAGAAATCAATGTCTGAAAAATATTCAAGAAAAATAATTTGAAAAAAAAAAATTATTAGCTATAGGTATGATTTTTTTAGACCAGTCATTTTTTATTAATGGGTGTTTGGAAAAAAAAACCTTTACAGCCCCGAACAAACTACATAGAACATTACCCTCTCTCCCAATACCATACTTTTCTATAAATTTTCAATTTAAATAATAACTTGAAATTGTGATTGAGGTGGGCGTTATCACCTTCACTGCACTCTGCACTGTCCATTTAGGTGAAGTTTTTCCCTATGAAATTTTCAAAATTAAAAAAAATGAAAAATAAATTTTTGAATGAAAATAACGCATTAAAAGTAGACTAAACTGAGAAATTTTCGTATATTGGCCACCACTGTTTTTATTTTATTGCAAATCCTTGCCATGCCGTGTAAAATTGAATGATGAAAAGAATCTTAACCCTTTCAGGTTATATCGTTTTTATTGAGCCACCTTTACGATGTTAAGAAACCATGGTATACTGGTTTTTTGAATAAGTTATGCTTATATTTTTGCCAACTTTTTCCGTGACTGCATTAAATTTATACATAAACCGGGGGAATACAGGAAAATATATTTTTAATACTTTTCTTGAAAAAGCATTTTCGAGTTATTTCTGTTTGTGACAATGGTACATGGGAAATTTTCCATATTCCGAAAATAACTTTATCAAATATTCCGCTAATGTCGTTATATTGTAACTTTTCTACCAGTTTGATATTTTTTGGTAAGTTGGAACCACGGTCTTTAATTACCCCGAGGATTTTTTGATTTATTTAGATAAGTACGCGATAGTATTTTTTTGGTAAACAGCACGCCCGCCCTGTGCAAGGGAAAATTTAGCTTTATACGCTCGATGACTAGATTTTGTGCACTTTCGACGTGTATGAACAATTGACTGTACGGAAAAGTTCGATTAAACTAAAATGCTTTCACGCAACTTGGAACTTATTCGGTGATTTATAGTTGTAAGAGAAATTTTTACCAAACGAATGTTGATAAAACGTTATTATTTCCAAAAAAAAGTTGGGAAATTGACTTATTTCTTGCTAGGGTTGAGTTTTTAGGGAAGGCAAAAGAATAGTATATCGGTTGTCGTAAATGTTTAGTGTACCGTTTTTGTTTCAGTTTCCTTTTGTTAATATTTGCAAATGGTTAGGCGTTGAAAATTGATTCCGACTTAAACCAAGGGATCAAGTTTTTTTGTTGGTATCATTTCAGACTAGAATTTGAAAACTTTATTAAGCCCCAGGCTTGAATATACGTACGAGTATAACGTACATATTTTTCCTATTCTACGGCAGAATTGGAAAAAATGTGTCAATTTACGGCAGCTTTTATTATTATAGCAATGTAATTCAATATTTTGGCACGTTTTATTGTATTATCGAGCGTATGTAATAATTCTTGATTATTGCTTCGCGGTAATAACTGAAATTATATTTCAAATTAACCTTAATTTCACGAGTTGGAGGAAAAAGGAAAAAAAAAACACTTTCATTTAACTTCACAGAAATTAAATTTGGAAGTTGTTCATTCGAGTAAAATTCCAATCACGAAACTGTTCTTTTTTCGCTATGTATTCTTTTACTTATTGCTACTATTCTTTTAAAACGTTCATTATTAAGCTTTCGTGCAAAAGATGCCTATAATACGGTGTCGTTTTATTATAAAACTTATAATGGAGTTTATTTTTATTTTTTTTTACAAAAAACCCTTAGCTATGTTTTTAAGGCTGCAGTCATCGAACTTCGAGTCGAATATGTTAGCGCGTGTGTCTTTGTAAAAGCTAAAAGCTTATTTGCTTGTAAAACTTGCAAGTGCGTGTTTTCAGCATTTCCCCATAAAACCAGTTTCAAATTGTACGAGTCATCTTTTGTTTTCAAGGTACCAGGTGCTCGAAATTCATGTCGAAAAGTTTTAAATTTTCTGCGGATTCATCAATTTTGTACACGCGCTACCTACAAATAAAAGATGAACAGAAGGCCGTACTTTATGAACTGTTTTTCAAGATATCCTTTATGATTATGAGTGTAGTATAACTTTATGCCTTCACTTAAAAGTCTAGATAAATTTCAAGTCTGTTGAAATTTTGTATGATTTTTTTCTATTTTATTTCATTTTTTAAATATTGGAAAAACAATCGCGGAAAAATCTTCGGCGTCTGAGTTTATCCCTTCCCCTTTCCACGGAAATGTTACCTAAATCATTTTAACAAAAACAAAATGTCTGAAAGTCATCTTTCTAAAAAAAATTCTAAGTTTCAGAATGTCTGACAAAATGTCTATAAAATGTCTAAAAGTCATAAAATTTCAAAAAATTTACAAGTTTCAAAATGTCTGACATAATGTCTAAAAAGTAGAATTCATTGAAAATTTTCTGTTTTTTATGGCATCCAAACCTAACGTAATGTAACCTAACCTAACCCAATGGGGTCGGATTTTGGTCTCGGATTTTGGTGTCGTTTTTTTCCATTTTGGTCTCCGTAAAAGCATATAGGGTAAAGTAGCCAATTAAGAGACCCGTCTTAATATGAGACCTCGCAATTTTTCAGCTGTTAACCAGTGCATTCTAATGGTGATGGCATGAGGTAGCCCAATGGTAATAACCTGGCCTCACTATGCAACCGGTGATCATCTGTGACTTTTTTAGCTTCTACTTCACAAAGTGTGTTTTTGAAAAAGTTGAAGTTATTTTTGCTCATCTTTTAAAAAACATAATTCGAGAAGGAAGTAAGATAATTCGAATTGTTTGCATTAGTATATAGCTTAAACGTTATACTATCGAATGCTGCTTCGTCCGGTGAAAAAAATTAATTTTTGACTGATTTATGGAAGTTTATAAAAATTGTGCCCCTTTCCAAATATGAGACCGCGTGAAGTGCTTATTATGAGACCACATTACACAACACATTGTGAAATAAAAAATGCTTTAATCTAATAGTAATGTAAATTTTATAGATGGCTGTTGGTAAAAGGGCAAATATAAGCGAAAACTAGTCAAGGAAATGTGCAGTTGGTCACAAGCGAATTTCTCATGAAATTTTCGAAAAATAATCTGTTTTTGGAGTAAGATGTTCCTAATCGTTTATATACCTATTAATTCTAATCGTTTGTAACGTATGCTAAATTACAAATTACATTGTTTTTATTCGATTTCAACTTCATTTCATGATTTGAAGAAGAAAAAAATATAGGGTCTCATATTTGGAACACTTTTTTGAAATCGTCATTTTTGTTTTTTTTTCTTTCGAAAATTTAAAAAAAAAATTGAGGTCAGAGAAATTTCAAAATTAGAAGGTTATAGTTCGATGTTTGAAGTATGTTTTGGCGCAAAGAGCACCCCAGAATATGAATTACGGCCCGAGCTATTCAACTTCTACAAAAAGGGTCTCATAATTGGCTACTTTACCCCTACTATACTTAAAAAATGGACGTTAGATTAGGTCACATTAGGGTAGATTTGTATGGAAGACTTTTGAGTATTTTGTCAGACATTTAGAAACTTGGAAATTTTTTGCAAGTTTGATGACTTTTAGACATTTTGTCAGACATTCTGGAACTTTTAAAAATTTTGGGATTCAACTTTTCAATACATACTTTTGAGTTTTTTATCATTTCATTTTTAGCATAGTATAATGCTTTTACGGAGACCAAAATGGAAAAAAACGACACCAAAATCCGACAGGAAAATCCGTTAGGTTAGGTTAGGTTACGTCAAAAAACTTGGAAAATTTTTAATAAATTCGATTTTTTAGACATTATGTCAGACATTTTGAAACTTGTAAATTTTTTGAAATTTCATGACTTTTAGACATTTTCTAATTTTTTTCTAAAACTTAGAAAGATGACTTTCAGACATTTTGTTAGACATTCTGAAATATGGAAATTTTTTTGAAAGATGACATTCAGACATTTCAATTTTGAAACTTGAAATTTTTTTATTTTTATTAGACTTTTTTGATTAAAAAAAAAAAAATTATAGAAAGTACCTAGTTAAATTTTTCAGAGGTGGTTGAAATGTCAGCTTGATTCCTTTTTTTTGGTGATTTCATTTTTTTTTTAGATAAAGAAAGGTAGAATTTTCTTATTAAAAAACTAACTATTTTTTTTAAATAAAAAATAAAGCAACTTTTAAAAAAAAAATAAAAAATAGATTTTATCAAAAAATGGTTCATTTTTTGTAAAAAAGTGGTCCTTTTTTTTTCTTTTTTTTTTTTTATAAAAAAGCTAAATTTCTTGATATAAAATACAAATTTGTATACCTAAGCTTATTTGTCAATAAATTTATCCTCTGGTTTTTCTTTTTAAGATTTTGTGAAAATTCAAATTGCACAAAATTTGAAAAAATACAAAATGAAAAATTCTCTCAAAATACTTATTTACAAAATCCTTGTATTAAAAAAATAAATAAATAAAAAAAATGATAAATTATTGCGAAATGTTTGCAGATTGACTTCTTCAAAAAATTTTGATGCCTTCGTTATATATACATTTTTTTTTTTTGCAAAATATTAATAATCAAAGTCGACTTTGTAATTTGTTTTGCCCTCGTGAAGAACAAAGAACATGCAAAATAACACTAGATACATTTTACTTATTACAATTTCACCGAGAGTTGCACTACATACATGCTCCAAATTATGAATTATTGAAGCAGAATTGACATGTTACTTTGAGTGATGGTAAATGAGAGGGAGGATGGGTACTTTGCACAAATTCGAGTCCATGCTATCTGGTCAAAGAAAACGTTTCGGTGTAGTAAGGAACTGCACGAGTACGTATTTCATAAAAGGATATTTTGACTCTTTGTCAAAGTATAAGCTCTTATATTAGACGAGCTGTTAAATAAAACATCGACGAGAAAGAAAACTACGAGGTAAAAGTGCTCGAGGAGAAAAACCTTTGTCAAGTACTCGACGCAATAATGGGTACCTACCTACGTTTTCTATGCATAATTTTGAATTTGTGGGAAACACTGGATTCATTAAAATATCACACCGAATAAACAAGTAAATTCGCTATAAACGTTAAATTTTCAAATTAAACGATCAAGTTGATGAAACTAACTAGGACCTTTCTATCTTCACAAGTTATTCGAGGTTTGATTAAGTGTTGAATTTTTTTTTAATTTTTGAAAATGAGGGTTGGATATACTTGCATACTAATCTCACTAACTAATTGTTTCTATCTAGGCACCAACGCACGTATTGCTAAAAAGGTAGGTGCACAAATAAAATCTGTCCATGAATGAAGTTACAAATATAGGAAGATATTGGAAAATTATACCAAAAAAGTTGGTAATTCACGCTATTCAAAGGAAAAGTTTTACTTAGAATATGAAAAATGAACCAGTAAAGATGTTGTAAGTTGAGAAACTTCCTACGTATATATTAACATCTATTTACGATTACGTTCGTGTTTCGACAAAGCAGAAAAAGATTCCAAAAGGAAATAAAAGTACCACGCCACAAGTAAAATAAATAAAAGAAAAACAAGCGAAAGCGTTTCACTTCAAAAATTCTAATTAAATAACCAAAATGAAGGTGTTATGGGTAAGTATTTACATAGATATCTTGTTTAAAAGCTAGGTAATTTTATTATTACCTATCTCGCTTTTATTCAAACGTCGGCGTCGTTTAAATTGTATCAATTTTCTTGTTTAAGACTTGCGGCTTATAAAACGTACCATTCTTTAGATCATATTGTTCAACGTGAACATTTTTCGTAATTTATGACCATACGTTTTGAAACCAAACAATTGTGTTTTTTTCAAGACAACCATTCACCAGTGAAGAAATAGGTAGGTAATTATTCATTTGGTGTAACTTCAAATTATCAGGAAAAAAAGTGACATAAGCTTGGAGTTAACTTTTTCCTTCACTGTTAATACATAAGTAACCCCTTGACAATGTTTCAAGTTTGTATAAGAGGAGACAACTTTTTCAACAAAACAGAATCTTCATGTCAAAATTTTAAGAAAAAAATTCAAAATTTTTCGAAACTTTGAAAATATGAATTAGTTGATAGTTTTATGTGCTTGAAAAAAAATCGAGTAACTGATTTCTTGTCAACTTCTCTCGATATCTTTACAACATATAAGAATCATGTCTTCTTCTCCGACATGCTACAGCTCGAAATTTATACTTTTTTGACGTTACTTGAGACGTGGCGTAGTCAAAATTTTGAAATAAATTCGCCGACGTTGGAGGGAAAATTTATAGTATGTTTAATAAAAGGTTAAATCGATTTTACTATTTCGAAACTTGATTTACTGATATTGTATCGTCGAGACATGGTAGAAGATATACTTCACAGGCCATTTAACTTTAAAAATACTACAAGTACAATCCTGTATTAAAATAGGAAGCCAACAATGAACCAATAAAATAAAGTTCGCCTAAAGAAAGTTATAAATCTTGTAAAAAACGTATTAGTTTTTCCTTATCTTCGAAAAACACCAGACATTCGCTCATCGGTATAAACCGTTTAATTCGGTAAGCCTTGTTAAAAAATCTCCGCCGAATTCCAATTATTAGCCACACAAAAGTACACGTCGTGTACAATTAAACATAGTAAATTTGTCCGACTATTCCTTGCTCGCCTGAAGCGTTACCGCACACTAGAAAAAATATTTTCAAAGCAGAACTGCGAAAGCGAGCTTTTCACGATTTTCAACAAACGAGCAGGTTTTTTTTCAACTACGTTTGTGACAAAAAAAAAAAATAATTTATTGCGTCGTGGTTGCCTATTTTATCGAAAAACACAAACCAAAAAAAATCCAACTCCAACTTTGCCGAAAATGGCCTCAGTAAATGGCACGTGCCTTGTCATTCCGCATGAAAACTGCAACATGTTTATTAATTTCGCAAAACAAGCGTAAATAACTAAATATCCCGATAAACACACCGTGTGCTATTCGTATGCTAAAATAGCAGATACGAAAATCGCGGTCTACTCGCATACGAATAGAATGCGGAATCAACGTGAAAATCGAGGAAAATCTTCTGAGATAAATTCGTATACTATTCGTGAACGAATATCGTGCTAAAATCGCATTTAAAAATACGTACATCTTTCGTACGAAATTAGCGCGATATTCACTTACGAATTGTATATTAAAATCGCATTGGAAAATGTGCAGATATTTCATACGATATTAGCGCAATATTCGCCTACGAATCATATGCTAAAATCGCATTGGGAAACGTGCAGATATTTCATACGATATTAGCGCAATATTCGCCTACGAATCGTATGCTAAAATCGCATTGGGAAACGTGCAGATATTTCATACGATATTAGTGCGATATTCGCTTGCGAATCGCATAAGATTTTGGCGACAATGTCTTTCAATATTTTTTATGAACGAGAGAAATCATTTTCAAGCATGAACGTGTATACTTGAGATTGTTGCAGTGACTTATTAACAATAAACTGAATATTTTTCTAGTTTTATTGCTTTTGTTGGGGGATTTTGTGTTTTGATTGATGTTTTTTCTTCTTTTTAAATAAAAATCCCAATGATTTGATCAAAATGACAAGAATTGAGACGAAGATTGAGTTTCTTGGACGACTTCCACTCAACAGTAAGTTAATTATTTTGAATGTATATCTATTTGTGATCGTGAATCCGTGTGAAATGAAATTTTATCAAATCGTACGTAAAAATTTTCGACGTCTTATCAGTGTTATAAAATTTTTTAATAAAATTGTTTCTCTGCCTTCTCCTGTTTGAAGCAGTATAAGTACATATTATGCGAAATTAGAAGGAAAGGAGGAGTCAAATCTAAATTTTTATAATAATCGAAATTATTTCTAGGATTTCAATCTACAACTTTTGTTTGAAAAAAATATCAGTTGGGCCAGCCCTTCTTCCCTCTCACAATTGAGAAATTTTTCAAACAAAAGTTGTAGATTGAATTCTTGGAAAAATTTTGATTTTCATAAAAATTAAGATTGGACCCCTTTCCTTCCTTCCTTCCTTCTAATTTCATCTAATACTACGTAGATATTTATTATTCAAAATAGAAGAAGGTATAGGGTCCATCAAAAAATTTTATGAAAAAAGTTGTAAATTGAAATACCTACGCCCTACTTATTTATCAAACACCACTACTAGGTAGGTCAAAATCTTTACCATTCGGCATAATTTCATTTTACATAGATTTGCGATCACAAATGAGGTGTATTTTCGAAATAATTAACTTACTGCTGAGTGGAAATCGTCAATATATCATTTGGCTGCTTTTTAGAAGCGAATTTCGAACGCTAATCGCCAGCTAATTAACAGCGAATAGAACGCTACATTCGCTGCTAATTTCGGGCACTATTAGCGTTCGAAATTAGCCGCTAAAAAAGCGGACATTTTTGATATGCTAATAGTATGCTATTTTCGTATGCTATTCGTATGCGATAGATGCGAATGTAGCATTCTATTAGCACGCGATTCGCATACGGTGTGTTTACCGGGTAGTTACCAGATGCAAAAATCTTTCAATCCAAAATAACAGCACGCTTAATTTTATTTGTTGCGCCAAGAGTGTCTTTCTGGAAACGTATTCAACATTACGGGCATAATGTCCATCTTGAGATTTTAAGAGACGACAAATTTGAACTATATTCGCGATGCCGCGCCGAAGAGAGTTTCAAAGATGGAATTATTCAACAAACAAGTGCCTTTAGTTTTTTTCATTTTTGTGGGGGAAAAAATCATAAATTTTGCTCCGAAAAAATGTGACTACATACTTGATTTCATCTGACATATTCAGTACCTAATACCTATATTATACATAATTATGTATTTTTACAATAAAAATACCTATTTAAGAGTGTGCTCTGGGGCTGTTATCAGTAAAAAATTTAGTTACGTGATTTCTCGGCGAATACTGAACGAAATGTCATGAAGTTTTGATATTATGCTTCTTTATAACAATATCCAGGTGAGTTATTTTCAATATTTTGGAAAATTTGTCTATTTATGGAAAAAAATTGAATCCAAAGTTGTTTTTTTTTTGGACAAGTCAAGGTCACGATGAAGGTCCCAAAATTTATCGCTTAAACGCAATTTTTTCCATAAATAGATACATTTTCCAAAATATTGAAAATAACTCACCTCGATATTGTTATAAAGAAGCATAATATCAAAACTTCATGACATTTCGTTCAGTATTCGCCGAGAAATCACGTAACTAAATTTTTTACTGATTTTGCTCTCCAGAGCACACCCTCAACATTTTTTATTTAAAAAAAATTGATAATCAATTTTTGATAAGAAAATTTAGGTACCTAACTACTTCAATCACTTTTTTATCAAATTTTTTGCAGGAGCAAATTCCAGAATGTTTTGTAAAAAATTTGTCGAGCTTCCTTAATCCACTGGCTGAAAAGTTAAGACATTTTTTAATACTTTTTTATTTTGGACAAAAGACACTTTCGGGTACCTACCTAATCTAAATCTTAGAAATTTTTAAAATATTTAAATTTTTTTTTTCATTTTCATGGAAATAGGTATTTTTGACTTTTATTTTTAATTCTTTGTTGATGACTTTTTAGATTTTTTCAAAAATGAATTCTCCTATTTCCATGGAAATTGACTTTTTGGTGTTTTTTCAAACATTTTAATAGGTACTTGGAATTTTTTTAAAATTTATTAATTTTCATATTTCCATGGAAATTATTTTTTACCTACTTATTGTTTTAACTTTTCAATATTTTGTTATCAATTTTTGTTTAATTTTCATATTTCTATAGACATTTATTTTAAAAATTAGCTGACTTTTTTGGACTTTTTTAGCAAAGTATGATGTAACGATGTCTAAACTCGAAAAAATGACAGGAAAATTCGAAACTAAAATCCGACATTAAATTGGGTTAGGTTTAGGTTACGTTGGGTTAGGTGTTGGACAAACGACTTTTGGGAATTTATTGTCACATATTAAAAAACAGAAATTTTGTTAAAAATTTGATGACTTTTAGACATTTTGTCAGGCATTTAGAAACAAAAGTTTTGAATTTCTTGGATGACTTCTACATTATTTTAATTTTTTTTTTTTTTTCATATTTCCATGGAAATTAATTTTTATTTCATTTCAGTTATTCAGTAGGTACCTATTTTATAAAATTTTACATATAATTTTTACGTCTCATTGGATTTTTTTTTAAATAGGTATTTGATGACTTTTGGACATATTGTCACAGGTCACAGAGTAAAAGCATTTTACTTTCAAACATAGTACGGAAATTGGAAATAGAATCAACCCGGTTTTTTTTGCTAGAGCTTTGCGAATATTTTGCTCAAAAAGATGACATGCTTTCTAAAAATATTTTTCATCCCAACACCAATCTATAAGAAATTGAAATTTTTTGGCGAGAACAAATCTCAGAATATCTGGCAAAATAAATTCTAATGTTCATGCTTTTACCACTTGCAAAAACATTAGGGGTTTTCGAAGCCGCTGAATTCGATTTTCAAACTTAAATTTATCTCCGACCGCAAATTGGACTTCTAGAAAGGGGGTCAATTTTGAAAATTTCAAAAATTACACCATTGGTATCAAAATGTAGGTTTTTGAGGTCGCCGAATTCCATTATCAAACTTAAATTTACCTCCGACCCCAAATTGAACCCCTGAGAGAGGGGTCAATTTTGAAAATTTCAAAATTTACAACATTGATATTAAAATGTAGGTTTTTGATGTTGCTGAATTCGATTTTCGAACTTAAATTTACCTGCGACCCCAAATTAGGCCCTCACGGGAGGGTTAATTTTGAAATTTTGAAATTCACAATATTGGTATCGAAATGTAGGTTTTTTAGGTCGCTGAATTCGATTTTAAAACTTGAAAAAGTGGGTCGTAAGTTATTCAGATACAGGGAATCAGTACTTATTCTTGATGCCTTAAAAAATGAAAAATAAAATTTACTTGAATAGTGATGTGTTAAAAAGAAACTAGGTTTTTCAAAAATTTAACGATGAAAAGCGTGGTGGGGTTTGCATGGAGATAACAATATCTACCTTATCGAATAACCCCCCACCATGCCTTTCATCGTTAAATTTTTGAAAAAAATTAACACATCACTATTCAAGTAAATTTTATTTTTAATTTTTTAAGGCATCAAGTACAAGTACTGATTCCCTGTACCTGAATAACATACGACCCACTTTAAATAAAAGCGCGGTTTTAAAATTTTTTTTACCTATTTTTCTAAATATTTACCTATTTATTTTTAATGCTTCTTTTGTTTCAGGAAGTTCAGTACCTAGGTATGAAATATTTTTTGGAAAAAATTCTGGCGAATGAGGCTCGAGGTAAGTTGTGATTATCTACAAATAAGTATATGTTGTTCGTATATTGGATAATTTGAAATCTTTCCGGAACCCCTATAAATGTCACCAGTCATCACATTCGAGCCAATATGCGCGTACGTCAGCACTTTCAAGTTGAAAGATGCCAACATGACATTTTTATAATCTTCGCATATGCGAAAGATATCGTTTAATTTTGATTTATTTCATTCGAGCAATTGTTAATTGTGTAAATAGCAAATGTATTTTTTTCAACTCGTACTTGGCCATAAAGTGGCAAATATTTACGCTTATGTAGCTTTATGTTAACTGTGTGCATCGTATCGACGTCGACCTCGTGGTGTACAGATGTTTTCAAGTACCAGTATGTACCTATTTTAAAAAAGTTCAATAATGTTTATAACACTGAAGCGACTTTTTTGTTACATTTAAAGTTGAAATCACGACTGTGTGGATAGCATTTTAAAACGTTTTGATATGGTGCATTTAAGTTTTAATGTATTTACGTCATTATACTCGTAATTATATTATGCCGCGCTGGATGCGTTTCATAATGGCTCATCTCATATTGCGTATGATGGTGATTAGATACTGTAATAGTAATTAGTGAAACTTATACGTGCGCAAAAAATATCACAAATCTTTTCCACAAATGTCGCTAAAAAATTTAAAAAAAAATAGGTACATGAAAAATGAAATATAGGTATAAAAAAAGCACAGAAAAGTTTGTTTATTCGACACTATTCGCTTTTTGACGATATATATATATATATGTTTAAAAAAATGAAATTCGTTACTCTTTTGCAATTCAGATTACGTCGTATGGGGACTTGGCTGATATCGCATACGTACACATGAAAGATGATATCGAAGATAAAATAAAAAGTGTATCCGTTTACATATTTCACTGTTAGCAAATTTTTAGAAAATTTTAAACCGATGTTGTACGTATTATATACATTACACGTACATGAGCGTCGAAAATTGACGCCCGGGAAAGAGAGTATTTTACCAGTAGTGTAAACATGGTGGCAATAATTTTCGAAAAAAAAAGTTACATACTGTTATCGTTGCTTTTTATACTCGAGATAAAGATCGTATAAATGATGCACATAAATTTTAACGAAAAATTTCGTTTCGTTGTTTCGAGGTTTAAGAATTTTTCCTTTGTTGGTTCGTATTTCATTGCTATATATATATTTGCTAGTTGTTTGAAAATTTTATTTCGAAATAATTTTTACTTTTATTACGGCAGTCATGTTGTGGAAAATATATATAATGGATTTTTATTAAATATAAAAGACAATAACGTCCCTATACAATGTTTCTTATCTAGAATAGAGAAGACTAGGGCTATGGCAGTGCTACGAGAAGGTTTCGTAATGTGATAAAAGTTTTAAATTGAAAGCGAAAATTACATTTTGGTTTCAACACTTCATCGAGGTGTGAGGTAGAAATGCTTCAAAAAGTAATTACAAATTTTTGTCGAATACTTTAGACAAGATATTCTTATTTGTCAAGCGATTGGTTGTTTTAATTTTAAAATATAGATAAAGAAATAATTGCAATGGTGTGGAGTACGTTGGTTCCTGTTTTCAACTTCGAAATATTTTTTTTGGTATCACATCCTTCAAAGTTGTTTCATTTTGTGAAAAATAATAGGTAAGTAAGTATACTATTTTTTATTTTTAGGGAATAAATGAAAAATTGGGAATTATTCGCTCAGTGAAGCAAACAACTTTGATGGGTTAAAACAAAACGAGAAAATTATTTTGTAATTTATCAATTTTAAAAATTTGGGGGCTGAAGTGAGTACCATTTCGAATTCAGTAAGGGGGAAAATAAAAAATTTAGAATTACTTTTCATGAAAAGGAACAACAACTTTGAACTGAAAAAAAGACCAAAAAGATACACATGACAGAAGTGAAACATCTATTGCATGAACTTTTATCAAAGAAAATGAATTGAATTTTAGACCAAAAATGACCGTTTTAAACGCGAAAAATGGTGACAATATTTGGTGTTTACATTTTTGTGGTCCTTCCACCACTTTAAAAATTTTTGAAAAAATACATGTTGTACCTACATCTATACCAGGTACATAACATTTATATATTATATATATATATTTTTTTTTTTCATTTTTGCACCTCTGAAGAAAGTTAAATAAAAGTGCCGTTAGAAAACCTGAAACACAAATTTCACCATCAAGATACCTACGTTCAAAATTTTTTGAAATCAGTTTTTTGAAGAAACTCGGCGCTGTGCGCCTCACCAGGGGCTGGACCCTCCCTGGTTGGCTCTATTTCCACTCTTCGTTTGAAAGTATGAAACATAGTATATGCTTTTACTCTGTGACAAAATATCTAAAAGTCATCAAAATTAATTTCCATGGAAATTTAAAATTGAGTCAAAAATAGTTTAAAAATTTTCAAAATGTCTGAAAGTCATTTTTCTAAGAAAAATTCCAAGTTTCAGAATGTCTGACAAATGTCAGAAAGTCATCTTTCTAAAAAAAAAACCTAAAAGTCATAAAATTTATTAAAATATTAATTTCCATGGAAATTTAAAAATTAAAAAATTTCCAAGTTTCAGAATGTCTAGAAAATGTCTGAAAGTCATAAGATTTCAAAAAAAAATACAATTTTCAAAATGTTTGACATAATGTCTTGAGAATCGAATTTATTGAAAATTTTCTAAGTTTTTTTTATGCCATCCAAACCTAACCTAATATAACCTAACCTAACCCAACGTAACGGATTTTATTTTTCTTAACAGATTTTCGTAACGTTTTTTTCCATTTTGGTCATCGTAAAAGCATATACTATGCTAAAATTCCCATGAATGACTCTTTATAGTATCTAGCATCTACCTGAGTTTGAAAAAAATCGGTTCAAAACTGTCAAAATCAAAAATTATACTCAAGATATCACATTTTTGACCAAAGAGTGAGGGGGGTGAGGTAAAGACTTAAAAATTTTATCAAGGGTGTTTTAGACAATAAGGACCAATTTCCATTAGTGATTTCCAAATTCTTGCTGGGGGCCGATTCACTTATCTTTCCTGGCTATGCAATTTACTCTAATCTCAACACCACTATAGAAGTTTCACTTCAAAAAAAATTTTAAATGGAAAAAACGAATGAATTTGGCTCAAATTTAGGTTGATAGTGTATTAAGGAGTGATTGATGATATACATACATATTTCAAGAAAAATAACACATTGCACCTATAATTGCCTAAGTACAATAAGTACATAGGTATCTATTGAATAACATCACATAGCGTACCTCGTATATCCATCCACAAATAAAAATCACAGCAACTAGAACTTCATGAACAGTCAACTTTTCTTCCGAGGAAAACCAGTAATGATGTACACACCATTAACTGACAGAACGACCAGCCAGCAACCGGCGCTTTGGGTCAAAGTTCGCATGTGTAAAGGCTAACCGCCATTGATGAGTGAACATCTAGATCCCCCCCCCCCCCCCCCAGATGGAAACTATGTTTGTGGAGTGAACATTGGAAAGTCCATGAGAATAACAACATGGAATGTTTGATTGTTTGCTGACTTTCCAAGTTCTCAAGATTGGAAAGCTACTCAATGTTGAGAAAGAATCTAGGAACCAGTAATTGTAGCCATGGCAGAGAGAGAGAGAGAGACATTGGAAAAGCTCTGGCCACTTTACAAGCTCCAGTGGTGGATTTGTATGCTTTTGAGGGGCGACCAGCTGAAAAATGAAGTAGGTTTCATAGGTAGTATGCAGGGAAATTACAGCCCACATTTTAGGATACCAGTCAATCAATGACCGCATGCATTAACAGGCATCTCCATTGCCACGAAGATAACAATTAAGTATAAAAACACTAGTTTTTCTAATTCCGATGCAGGACCAAGGATAGAGGCATTTTAAATGTTCTGTTGACGATGCATGCTGCACATGCCATGGACTACCAGACATAGAAATGAGACCATATTGAAACGCCTAGCCATAGAAACTCATCAGAGACTGCTTCTGATTATCCTCCTGAGCTACTTTGAGCATGTGATGCGTCGTGGCCCTGAATTCCTGAAGAAAATTGTAATACAGGGGGAGTTATGCACCAGGAAAAAGAAGCTGAGGACGATCGCCGAACTTGCATCCACCAGATTCCAAAATTCCTAGGACTCATCGAATGTGTGAAGGTGACGTCGCCCTCCTTGAATCAGGATAAGGATATGCGGCTAGAATGGACTTGACATCATGAGGTTCACGATGCTCCGAAACGAGCAATAGATATGACAAAAAATAAGAAGAATTATGATGCTTTTTCTTTTAAAATAAGTTCTTCGAATTCGCCTTTTAGATATCCTGAAGCCAATAAAAGGCGCGTGTTTTGAAGGCATTTGCGAG
The DNA here is from genome assembly GCA_959613365.1 of Balanococcus diminutus. NCBI lineage: Eukaryota > Metazoa > Arthropoda > Insecta > Hemiptera > Pseudococcidae > Balanococcus > Balanococcus diminutus. The sequence goes on from OY390715.1 coordinate 47,347,214, forward strand.
GTATCTACGTGTACCTACACAAACGCGTGTGAATAATATTGTAAAATTTGTCATTCATAAGTAATACGAAGCTAACGCAAGCTGCTAATATGTGTCAGAATATTCGGAAGTGAGGCGCGTTATACCGATACGTGTGTGCTGCGGTAATAAATATTCATTTATTAACATTTGTTCATCTGAATAAATTCTACTCGGACGAGTTGGTAGAATCGCAATTTACGTTTAATTCTGTCAACAAACGTATACATATATCTGGTTAGTGAGCGGAAATTTTAAACACGCTGGTAATTTTTTTATTTTGTTGGCACTTTATTAAGTTGAAAATATTCATTGGTAAAACTGTAGGTAAGTATTGGTTTTGTAGTAAGTATATGTATACGTTTACGTACTTATGGAGTTTGACTTTGTATAAAGTGCTTATTGTAGTTGATATATCTTGGGTACAAATGTGCTCTCGAAAGCGTCTCGAAGAAAATCACGACCCGATGCGATGGCTTTACCTGATTCAGTTTTGATAAGTTGCAAGTTGTATACTTATTCGTCGAAGAAATTATACGGTTATAGTTTTCGATATAAACGTTTTACTTTAGCCACGCCAAGCAGTTCTTTTAGTGGCGATAAATTGTTTTCTCGTTTGTATTGAATAAGTATTGCAAAAAAATAAAATGGAAATAATTTTACTAGAAAATAAAGAGAAAAAAACTTCAAAAGTAATATAAAGTAAAACTCCTGGATAACCATTACCATTGACTCGGTGTATTGGAGTTTTAAAATAAAAGTATATATGATTCGATAAAATTTGAAGCTTCTTCGACTTTTCGCATATTTTTTAAATGCTTTGTAGTTTTATTCGCGTATACAAAAAAGTTCTAGCGAAAGAAAATTTGCAAAAAATATATATATAATAAATAATGTGTGATCTTTATCGTAATTGCCGCCGATACCATGTTTACTACCTATTTTTCACTTTTATAGGTTTTATTTCAACTACTAAGAATGGTTTTACATCGATTTAATATCTTTTGTAGTATTTCGCGTTACCGGTACCGTTGCCTTTTTTTGATTAGTTCGATTTATTCTGCAGTGCCTTACATTTGAACCTTTCTGTTTATAATTTTGCCAACACACTGCATTTTTATACTAGTTCCTTGGACGAGTCAAAGTTATAGATACATTTTAGCTAAGTAGAGATTTTCAAAAATTTTATCGTATTGCGAATTTTTTTCAACTATAAGTATAAGGTTTCGCGATTTTATTTTCGTAATTCGTGTCACTTTGAACTTTCGCATGGTTACCTATTCTGTACCCCGCTTTAACAATGTTCGTGCCAACGGTTCATTTATAAGGTCCTCCTTAAGGAAGTTGAAAAGCTTTTTTTTATTTTTATTAGTTCTCTGGAATTGAGCTATTTTCAAACTCATGGAGCCAATTATAAGCACTACTTTATCTGCACGTTGGATATAGTTAGATACATAGTACGTACGTACCTACTTTGAACGCGAGTTATTCTCGATCAAGTGTGAATTTCGCTTCGCGTGGTGATATTGCGGGTGCTTTTATGAGAGAATTCGTGCTGTCTGTCTGTTTTGGTAAAAGTTAATGTGTTTGTTGAATGTGGTTGAATGCGAGTAATTCAACGTCTTAATCAAAATTGTAATGAAGAAGTTGGTGCATTTTTTCCTTTTTTACAGAACTTATACGTAGGCACTTGGGAGAGTACAAAATTGAAATTTCTTAATGTTATAGTGCTTGAAACTTCCTCATTCGTTCTCCAAAGAAAATATTCATTTTTTTGAACGAGAAAATTATACTTAAGAAAACTGTCAAAAATTCATTACAAACAATCCGAAAAAATTACTGATTAATTTTTTTTTAAATGATTAAAAATGTGAGTATTGCTCTTACATATTTGAATTTCAAGTATGTTTATTAGAGTAGAGTGAAAAAAAAAACATATCTTGGAATTTGGCAATGTATGCACAAAGAAAGCTCATTTTGAGTTTAAAACCACCCACAAATTTTTAGTGCCACCTGTGTGCCGTACTAGGTTCACACCACTCAAAAAGTGCGATTTGAGTTTGTACGCCTCTCTGGACCACTGGGCCTGAAATTGGATACCACCCATACCACCCTACCAGGTGGTTGAAAAATTGCAGATCACTGGAAAATCGAAATTTTCGAAGTTTAAAAAAAGGAAAAGTTTCAGAATATCTGACAAAGTGTGTGTCTAAAAGTCATCAAATTTTTTTTTTTTAATTTCCAAGTTTTTTAATGTCTAAATGACAAAATACCCAAAAGTCTATCTTATAAACTTAACCTAATGTAATAAGTCACACAAAAAATTCAAAAATTCTATAAGTTTCAGAATGTCTGAGTTAATGTCTAAATGTCATCAAATTTTTTAAAAATTTTCAAGTTTTTTAGTGTCTAACAAAAAAAAAAAAAAAAAAAAATCAAAATTTTTTCAAGTTTCAGACTTTTTGACAAAAGGTCTGAAAGCCTTCAATTTTTTTTTTTTAAATTTCAAGTTTTTTAAAGTCTAACAAAATATTTGAAAGTCTTTCATCCAAACCTTTCCTAATGTAAAAAGTAAAATGTCTAAAAGTCATCCAAAAAATTAAAAATTCTATAATAAGTTTCGGAATGCGATATAAAATGTCTAAAAATCATTTTAAAAAATCAGTTTTTTAATGTCTGATAAAATATCCGAAAGTCATTCACCCCAACCTAACCTAATTTAATCTAAGCTAACACTCAATTTGGTGTAGGATTTTTGTGTTGCAAAAATCGGATTTCGGTGCCGTTTTTTTTTCATTTTGGTCACTGTAAAAACATACAATGCTAAAAATCGTCATTCTTTCATCGTCTACAATCTATCAAATCGAACAACAGTCCTACGACTTGGCCCCAAGTCCCTGCAACCTCAATTTTTTTTTGAAAAAAATCATGTGATTTTTCTGCAACTTTCAGTCCTACAACATTCTTACAAATCAATTGTATGTACGTGTAGGTACCTTTTTGGAAAGTACTGAGACTTCTAGTCTTACGACTTCGAGTCATACGGCCTTCAAGTGAGAATATCCATATTTGTTTTAAAAATTCCTATTCAGGTAACTAAATTCCTAACACAATTTCCCCTGATTATTATGTCTATACGATTTTATGAAAATTACAAACACAAATTGAAATCATTTACGACAACACACAATAACACCACAAAGTAAAACTATTTACGAATTTTTGCGAAACAAATCAACTTTTTATTGAAACATGTTGGCGGAAAAGTTGCTATAACCTCGTTAGCATCGAGCTGTAACTCGTCTTGTCATCTTTTCTACGATCATATGACGTGAAAATGGATTTTGTCAGACAGTAAAGTATTTAATAACTTATATTGTTAGACAGGAGCGCGTTGAAGGGAACAAATTTAACGAGAACTGTTGAAGTTACACCCTTGTAACTTGGTTAAAAGTTGGGATTTCGTATGCTTTCTCGTCTGCAGCGTTGAGATTACGAGTATATCCGCTTATGAGTGCCTCACTCATACGTGAAACTTATGTTTTATAAATTTGGCCTAGGGGAAAAATTGAAAACGTATTGGAAATACATAACTAAAATATGTTTTGTTTCGTTCGTCATTTTCTTTCTTCTTTATCCACAATTCTGCATAGGATCTAGGATGAGGTCCAATGCAATAAGTAGGTATTAAGTAAATATACACCCGTGCTTCTACATACAAATTATTCCACTCATTAACCAATTAGATTCTACCAAAGTAGAATAAACTCTGGTTGATTTTTCAAAAGTTACAAGTCCACGCGCCAAATCCAAAGAGTTGTTCAGTTTTTACGAAAATAAATTAAATCAGAATAAATCCTTCTGCGAGTAGGTACTTTGTTACTGTACAAGTTCATGTTTAACTTCGCAACTTGAAATGATTTTTTTTTTTTTAAAGTAAATCTTCGTCAAATGCTTTTAGTTGAAAAATAAACAAAAATTTATACTGATTTTCAACTCCTAAACAGGTTTAAAAGTCCGGTAATTAAATAACGAATATTTCTACGTTGAATAGTGGAAAATTCTGATGGATATAATGAAAATCTAAACCGTTATGTTGACGCGTGAAAATCTATAATTGAATTTGCTGGTTGCGAAATAAGTTATTATTGTATTAATGGGTTAACGCGAGAAAATGTCGACATTGAAGCGCAATTTCATATTCTTGAACGAAAGAGTTTATACATCGAATGTGTATGTCATAGGGTAACATAAAAGAAATAGAGGAGAGAGTGCAACATCTGAAATATTGGATGTTCCTATATTAACAACGGCGTTCAAAAGAGTCTTTGTTCATCCCGAAAAGCTTTTATTCGTTTCTCGTATCTGAGAGCTTTTAGACATTAATTAAATGTTTTCAAAAGGGCACATTCTGCGCGAACTTGAGAGAACACTCTATTCAATTATACTAGTGGAATAATACGTGCAATAGAGTCATATCTTTGAGAAACTGTAAATTTACAATGTGCACAGGGTACGTCATTTTCTTCAGATTTTATATGACGTTTAAAAAATTATTGAATAGTTATTACTTTTATGCACATAATGCATCGCTACGAATATTAAAAAGGAAATGAAAATCAGGATTCTCCAATGTCAATATTACCCATAGATAGCTTTGAGAAAATGAAGTTAGGGTCTAAGAACTACTCGACATCTCAAAAATTCGTTATTTTCTATAATTTCGTACGGATTTTTTCATGTCGTTAAAAGTTGCGTAAATGAGATAATCTGCGTAAAGTGAGGATTTACAACGAAAATTATTCGTGTTTGGTGTAATGCCACCTTTGAAATAGGATCGTTTAATTCGATTTTTTTTTTTTTTTTTTTTTTTTTTTTCATTCATTCCAATTTCCAACACACATAGTGTTCAGTTTTTGTGACACAAGTGTGTCTTTACTCTTGAAGCGCTTTCACGTTTACCATCGCATCGTTTCGCTAAGTTGGCTCGGTTGGTGTTACGAAAAGCATTTGTCTGAAATAATCGAATTAATTTTGTATTTTCTCACGTAACTGAATCTAACGTGTGGCTTATTTCATTTTTACCAAATGAATAGGCAATGAGTTTTATTATTCTGTACGTGGTTTAGATATTGTCTAATATATATCGAGAAAATCAATTTGAAAGCCTTGAACTAGGTATTCGTATCGCTTTCTATTTTCCATCATTTCTCATTTGTAATACGACCTAACTTTACACAGTTATGATAGATCAAATACCTACCAATAATAGCTTTCATTGTTTCCACTTTCAAGTGCGAATTCTTTTGCGATAGATGTGCCAACATGAAATGTCTAATGCATCAAGTTACAAAAAATTGCGCTAGGTTGAAATTCCATTAAAAGAAGAAATGTGTAAAGATATTGATTAACTTTCCTTTGATTTGTTTCTTCGTGACGTAGCAACTTAGACGATTCATTTACTCGAATCTGGCTTCTTTTGAAAAATACGTATAAATCAAACAAATATATAACTTATAGTTGTTGGTTTAGGCTCGATCCGACCATCGTTTGTGACAGAGAAATAGTTGACATAATTAAATACCGACTATAGTAATAGTGATGGTAAAAAGGCCATGAACTAGAAGCAGTCATTAATAAAGAGAGGTTTAAAAAAATAGCCGGTCAAGCCATCGAGACATAACATTGCTTTCACATAAACGTCAATGACATCGGTGTTCATCAATCTTATTGGAATTCGCTGAAAAACGGACATATTTCCCGCTGAAATGAGCACATTCCATCTTGAGCAGAGCACAACTATGCAATGCTAGTCAAAAAGAATCCGACGATCAATTTAATTAATTAATTTTTTTTATCCTTCAGCAACCTCGCCGCGGATGCCTGCCTTTTCCGCCAAACTTACTACAATTTTCGTACAACTGAATTGCTATAAATTGAAGTTTTCGCTGTAACGATTCAACTACATACCAAGTTTTGTATAAATCGTGTCAGTGCCAGTATAAATACTCACCATGGATCGATGATTTCTTCTCTTTTTTTTCTTCATTTTAAGTACGTACGAGTTGCTTGATATATGCAACGAATGAATGAATAAATAAACGAAATGTACTCACGTTAGTAAAAACAAACACGAAAGTCGAAGGTTTTACGAAAATGTTCAACTTGAGGAAAGTGTTCTTTAAGGTATTTATTTCAAGTTGTTCGAATACTGTTTCCAAAAAAGTTGCATACTTGGATTGCGAATTCAAGAGTGTTTGTGAACCACACGTTGTTTGGACAAGCTCTTGAAATTTCACAATTCACATACTTACTTTGAGGGGACCCAAAACCTTGGTCGGACATTTGATAGGTCCAAACAACGTTAACATCCAAAATCAGACAGTGGTGACAGTAGGAATAGTTTTACAAACGAGGAAAAAATCGTGACAGTTCTATTACAAAAGTCAGATCGACGTCGTATTCGTTAGAAATCTTGAAGTAAATAACAACAAGCCTCAAACACGTTTTTCAGACTCCTGGCATTTCAGTATAATGACTCGAAGTTGCAATGAACCAATAACCAAAAGGTTGATGACAAGAGTCGCATTTTCATTCCAATTTTTGATTGCCCAAGTACGCTGTAATCACATTTTTACAGGGAAGAAAACCAATTGAGACCCAATTGGTTATGGTGATGGTGGTTTTGAGAAAATTTTGAAATTACTGGTGGTTCCAATTGGTTTTTGGTTTTTAAAAATTTTCAAAAGGTTTTGGTGCTAAAGTGGATCCATTTAATTTTTATTTTTTTTGATTGGTTCTGGTTCTGGGTTTTTGGTTTTGCTTGATTAATTGGTTGTGATGGTGGTTCTCAAATTAAAAACCATTTCAAATGGTTGTGGTGATGGTTCTCAAATTAAAAACCATTTCAAATGGTTGTGGTGGTGGTGGTGGTGGTGGTTCCGTTTTGATTTTTCAATTGGTTTTCATCGAATTGCTTCCATTTTGTAGTATGAAAAATATTTCCCAACATTTAAACCATTTATCTATGGCATTAACCATCAGAACCAGATGGAACCATTTTCGTGCTTCCTATTATACCACAAAAGAACTAAAAAAAGATCAGATCTTTGAAATTTGAATAAAAAATTAATTTGCCTACAAGTTACAAACGCAATATTGCAATAAATTTAAATAAAATAATATACATTCAAATAAAAAATAAAAAATACTAATGTTTCCACTTTCCAGAGCGCTGAAAAATCAGAAAAATGAAGAAAACAGGCCACAGGGGGTAGGTAAGGGGCCCAATTAAAAAAAATTTCAAATCAAAGTTGTTGCTTGAAGTTCTAGGAATAAATTTGGTCATAACAAAAATTTTGATTGGACCCCTCCTTCCCTTTCAAATCCACTATTTCTCTTTTTAGAACCAAAAAGAACCAATTCCATTAATTGGTGGTGGTTCTGGTTTTCATTGTAAAGGAAATTGAAAATGGTGGTGGTGGTGATGGTGGTTTTTTATTTTCAAACCACTTTCTTGTGTTTGTGATTGTGGTTATTTCAGCAAATGATTTTTCGTTGTGGTTCCAAACGGTTCTCTTCCCTGCCTTTTCGAAAGGAATTGGTTCGTTTTGGTGGTGGTTCTTGAATGAATTTTTGAAGTTCATTGTAATGGTTCCAAATGGTTTTGAAAACCAATTGAAATATCTGGTGGTGGTGGTTTTACCCGGTTTTGGTTTCAATTGGTTTTCTTCCCTGCATTTTTATGCTCGAAATTTCAGCCAGTGTTGCCGCATGTTTAGATTAGGTAATCTAGAAGACGTTATTTTCATTTTTATTCGAGGTCTGACCAACGTCCACACAAACCCTGAAATCCTGGTCACATCAACGTCGCGTACATCTGTGTGGGTGTGCTTGTGCATAATAGAAAAAAGTATTTTTGACGCAATGCTAGAAATTTTAAACTTTATCGAATAATTTTGCCAACAAAGAAACGCTTTTAGTAAATTCGAAATCCCTTTTTGCGGAAAATTTTTCGAATAGCAGGAAAATAGAAAAATACAAAACTTTTTGCTGCGAGTTTGAATTTCCAAAAATCTATGTCGAAAAGTCACGTAGAAAATTTCTTACAACAAACAAAATATTGATTCCATTTTCGAATTTGACGTTTCGTTCAGTAAATCTTTTTAAACGATTATGTAAACTACCAAAGCAGAATGAAGATGGGCAAAATTTCCAATATTTTTCATTCACAACTTGTTCTTATTGGTTGGAAAAGAACAACTGTCGCTGCTGTGCTATCATTACAAAACTGTTTTAACTACGAAATATCGACGATACACCAACGTTTAAGTACATTGTGCTGTAGCAACTACTAAGTTTCTAAAATGATGCCGGCAGGCAAAAGTTGCGATGATATTACGTAACCAAAGGTCTGATGGGTTTCATTATCACATTTAAATGCGGGTATCTAATGTATATTTGTAGTAATTCTGAATGCAATCGAAGTTTTCGAAAATTTCATTTTTTGGCAGGTCTGGGTAGGTACCTATCTGTTCGAATTTTATGAAGCACGTTTGCCTTTTGATCGAATTTTATTTTATGGTAACTCGCAAATGGAAACGTTTTTGATTAATCGGTTCAAATAAACAAGCAATTTTTAAAGATTGAGATTTTATTGTCGAAGCACGCCGAATGAATGTCCCTGTATCGTTCAAAGTTCTTTTCATATAGCAGACCAAAGATTCCAATGTTTTTACTTGCATGGATTACTTAAATAATGTAAGCAAATGACCAGGCCTCATTCTTACCTATAACATTTAATGATTATGATGTTTATTCGTTTTTTATTTCGAGTACTATTATATTTTTTTTCTCGTTGATTGCGATCAGTGTTTTTTTTTTTACAATTGTGTTCCTAGATTTTGGGCTGGTAAGAGTACGACATAAGTAAGCAAATAAGTAATTACAATAAAGATATTGCGAAGAAATCAAAATTGAAATTTTTACGTGGAATTTTTTTTAGAATTCTGGAAGAGGAAATCATAAAATTTTCAATTTTTTAAAAGGGCCCAAAAATCAAATTTTACATTCCAAAAATGTGTAAACCGGTGTGGATATTTCGGGTGTTGCGGGTGACATGGGGAGGAACTACGTTTAGATGCGAGCCGGTTCGCGTTGGTGTTACGAAGTTGGCAGTGTTGCCATAATGGTCCAACTGCAATGTGTTTTACGTAACAATCTGTAGAAGCAGTGGACAGTGTTGCCAATGTAGTACATCTAAAAAAAATTTACTCAATGTTTTGGCCTTTGTTCCGGTATTTTAGCATTTTTTATTTATTTATTTTATTCTTTCATTAATTTTCAAGTTTAACGTAATACTTGATTTTTACAGTTTTTTTTTAAAATTATTTTTTACTCAAAATGCCTGTATTGTGTGTGGGCCGATTTCGATAATTTTTTCTTTAGCAAAAATAAATTAAAGTTCAACATGAAATACGAAAAAAAAATTCTAATTTCAAAAAAGTGTGAACTATGGAGGGCGATTAGGCTGTAACGAGCAAGGATTGCATTTGGAGCAGGCGAATTTGTATTGAAGTATTTTTATTTGGTCAAAACATTAATAATTTTATTTTTTCAAAACATATCATGAATTTTGAACAAAATTTTAAAAGGCTATCTTCAAAAAGTTCATAAAAATTGGTAAGGTGGAAGTAAATTCATTGTTTTAATAATCAGTACAAAGTGGAAAAAAATTGAAAGTAATTTTTCATTTTATAATTTGTATTTTTATGTATTAAAAATCGTAATCAAGTCAGATTGTAAAAATCATGGAAATAAACTTCTTTCATAAAAACTGCTCTATTTGAAGTGAAGTGTCAAAGAAGATTTGAAGCCCTTGATTATTCGCCCGAGGAACGAGCAAGTATAAGCACTAACTTACCTGGAATGAGCAAGGGGGTTGGGCCGCGGAGCGGCCCAGGGTGCGAAGCCCCCTAGTATAATTTAATAAATCGACTCCCTTTTCGCCTCCTTCCTCCCTTTCTATTCCTCCCCGTCCCCGGGTTGAATTCATCGATATAACTACTACGCTATGTGCAAAAATTTTGAAGAAAAAAATAGTAGAGGGCTCAGTCGCTTCTATGTACTTGCCAAAAAACGAAATATAATTTCAAATTAAGTGAGACTGAGCCCTCTACTATTTTTTTCTTCAAAGTTTTTGCACATAGCGTCAGAGCCGGTGCGAGGGGGGGGGGGGGGTGTGGGGGGGTGGAACACCCCCCCGGTGATTCCATTCGGCAAATTTTCGAAAAATTTTCGACAAATTCGGCAAACTTCCGACAAATTAAATTAGGTATGTTTACAAAATTTGGTAAAGTTTTGAATTTCAAATATGTAAATTTTTTAGAAATTCTAAATCACAAATTCGGCAAATTTTTGAGAAATTCCGAATCATAAATTCGATAAATTTGAGAGAAATTCCAACTCACAAATTCGGTAAATTTATGAAAAAAAATTTCGCCCTCGCTTCGCTCGCGCAATGTACTTCTACTACTTCATCTTTCTCTCAGAATCAGAATAGGAATCAAAAATCAGCGCATTTCAATTGTTATAACTTATAACGTTAAAAAATGAACATGATCTTTTTGAAAATATTAAAAATTATGGTTAAAGTGCATTATTTTTAATTAAAAATTCCAATTTTTTCAAAATTTTCGCCCTCGCTTCGATCGGGCAACATATCACTTTTTCATCTTTTAAAAAACCAGAAATTATTGTACGTTTTCAAAATTTCTGCAAAAAAAGCCCATCTTTTCTTTTAGAAGTGCAATTTTTTAAAAATTTTCGTCCTCGCTTCGCTCGGGCAGCAACAGTCGTTTTGATTCAAATCATAATGCTACCATAAGTTCTTCAAAATTTTTCTATGAGGATAGTGAGAAGTTCTTTCGAAAACTCACTTTTTTCAAAAAATTCAGCGCAGGGGTTTACTTCCCACTGTTGTACCTATTAATTATCATTCGGCATTTTGAAAATTTTCATTCGGCATTTTCGATCTACACCCCCCAAAAAAATTTTCTCAAATTATCATTCGGCATTTTGAAAATTTTCATTCGGCATTTTCGATCTACACCCCCCCAAAAAAATTTTCTCAAACCGTCTCTGCATAGCGTAGTAGTTATATCGATGAATTCAACCCGTGAACTGGGAGGAAGAGAAAGGGAGGGAGGAGGCGAAAAGGGAGGCGATTTATTAAATTATATCATAACATTTTTTATCTAATGTTTCAAGAATTTATTTTTAAGAAATCAGGAGGGTGATTAAATTAATTATAGATATCAGTACATTTTTTACTCGATTTTTCAAGAATTTATTTTTAAGAAATCAAGAGGGTGGTTAAATTAATTATAGATATCAGTACATTTTTTACCCAATGGTTCAAGATTTTTTTTTTTGAATAATAGAGACATTTTTTACAAGTAGGTACGTATAGTCAAATAGAGCTTAGAATCAAACAGATATGCAATAAAAAAACAAAAATTGCGCCAATAAGAATAAGTAGTATAAGTATAATAAGTAAATGCTCTCGACTACGAAATTCTCAAAAAAATTATTACCAGTGAAGTGACGTGAAAGTGTTAAATTTGTTGGGTTAAAATTAAATAGAAAGAAAAAATATCGTAAGTCGTTAGTATAGATATTCGAAAGGGGGGGGGGGGAATATGAAATGTATTCTACTTTGGTAATAGTCTATTTATACTGATAAGTTTCGAGCCCGAACTAAAACAAATTATTTTTGAATAAAAAAAGTACGCTTTATTTTCAATACTTACTAGTATATATGGTGGTTATCCCGCTTACCACAGATTTTTATTTATTGTCGAACATTATAGGCAAAAAACATTTGTCATTTTAATCTACTAATTTTTTTTACGTGTCATGAATTGATGATAGAGTATTGAAGAGGGTAAAATTTACTTTTTCTATAGCAGAATAAACCATTGATTGTGATACGTAAATGATCCAGCACGTTTTATACCATAAATATTCGCATTAAAAACGTTGGCGTTTGCGGAATGCACAAAACGAAAAACGTGCGATACGTGTAATATTTAGATTTCTCATATTTTTTTGCACCGCGAATATAATGTTTAAATTTTATCAACTTTGCTAAAAGTTTGAGAAACCTTTGTAATACAGCCTCAATTGGAAATATGATAAATTTTAACAACAGCGTGACTATATAGATGTCACATCGCAAATGTTAGTTTTAATCACGGTCAAAACTTTTGAACTTTATAGGATATAACAAAATTCGCTTTAAACTGTGTACATTAGAAAGACTATTCGAAAGCTTTGTATTTTAGCCGTTTTGACAGAAATGTATATCAGAGAAAAGTTTAGCCTCAGATAGCGATAGTAATGGTCTGGGTAGTTTCACTTTTTGTATGTATGCCGTGTGATGTGCTTGCGCTGCTTTGCCCAGTATTCCACGCACAATTCTAACCCAACAATCAAATCACATACTTGCAAGGTGTACTCGGATTTTCAGTTTTATAGCAAAGGTACACCTTGGTACGTGGTCGTTTGTCTATAAGTCACACATGTCACTCACTGCTTTTACGAGTTTTCCATCATTTGTTCTTTTACGTGTATTTTACTGTCGACATTTTAGTGGGTACTATCTTTTTACAGATGGTTTCTAGCTTCTCTTTTTCCCCTTCTAACATAGGCGTATGTAGTCCAAGTTGTTTTTCGAGTAAACTATATGTTTTGGCTAATTTCAAATATTTTGCCTGGCTGTGCTTAGAATATAAATTATAATCAATCCCAATGGGTGCTGTACTATGTAGGAAAAAATTGCTTTTCTTTTTCATTGAAAAAAAAAATGATGGTATCTGGAAACTCAAGTTCATTTTGAGTATGTATTTTTCAAATAAATTGTGAGTGATAATAAGTAATTAAACATCCCCAGTGTGGGAACGGGTAGTATAATATTCCAATGATAGTAGTAGTATATGGGTCACTAGCCGACACTTGCCCGTGTGCCTAGTGACTTTCCCGCGTAGCGTGGTGGGAATTCGCTACCTCTCGGGCGAACTGGTGTCCATATACGTAAAAATATTTACAAGTCCCTAACTTATGAAATAATTTTTTACTTTTTTTTTTTAGAAATTATAAAATTATTTTTTTTTCAACCTTTTTTTTTTTTTTTTTCAACTTAGAAATATTTTTTTTTTTTTTTTTTTTTTTTTAGAAACTTATAAAATAATTTTTTTTTTTTTTTTTTTTTAGAAACTTATAAAATAATTTTTTTTTTTTTTTTTTTTTTTTTAGAAACTTATAAAATAATTTTTTTTTTTTTTTTTTTTTAGAAACTTATAAAATAATTTTTTTTTTTTTTTTTTTTTTTTTTTTTTTTTTTAAATAATTTTTTTTAGAAACTTATATATTTTTTTTTTTTTAGTACCTTATAAAATATTTTTTTCAGTAAATAATTTTTTTTTTTTTTTTTTTTTTAGAAACTTATAAAATAATTTTTTTTTTTTTTTTTTTTTTTTTTTAAATAATTTTTTTTAGAAACTTATATTTTTTTTTTTTTTTAGTACCTTATAAAATATTTTTTTCAGTAGCTAACTTATATAAAAATGTAGAAAAAATATTTACAACTACCTAACATATAAAATAATTTCGAAAAGTATTTTTACAAAGGACAGATAGCAATGAGTATAGCTTTGTTGTTTATGCCATTATACTGGAGTTGTAACTTGGATGCTTGTAAATTCCAACTCTCCAATTTCTCATCACTATCAAATAATTTAACAAACCTATTTGGTAAATTGAACTTGTAATCGTCAGTGGTGACTACGATAGTAGTACCAAATTTAGTCTGGAGGCGTGAGAATTGTTTAATGTTGAATTTTGTACCAACTTCGAAATCGTGAAATTTCATAAAAGGTACACGTTGTTTCTGTTCGCCAAGTTGGTTAAATTGGTTAAGTAAAGCGTCCATCTTCAACGAATGCTCAAGCTCAAGTGAAGATATGCCCCGAGTGGACTTCCTTATATAAATTTTCAAAGTGGTGGGGATGCATGATTATCGTAACAAAAATTACAAAAAAAAGAGTGGGGATACCTATCTAACTTGGAAAATATTTTTTCTCTCCTTTCGTTTTTGCTTTTTAAAACGTTTAAGCCAATCCATATAGGTTACACAGTCACAATAACATCTACAAAATGACTGGCATTTGTTGCAAGCCAATCCATCAACCTCAGTAGTGTTATCTGCTCTATTAAAACATCCTTTAAGGCAACAGTAGGTACCATTGGTACTAAAGTTAAACTCTGGTTCAACAGACTGCTCTGAAGAGCGAACACAAGGTAACCAACTTAAGAGAGACATTCTTATGCGATGTTTCAAGCTATGTAGCTGTATTTATAGAAAATTTGAAATTTTTCATATAATTCCACCCCTCCAAATCCACAACTAAAAAATCATCAGATGTGTGCCATACAAACTCGCACAAGTCTTCAAACACTTCATGACTCATACCAAAAATATGATTATCATAGAACATTTTCAAATCCTGCTTAAATAATATAGCATAATTTAAAATTTGTGTATCGCGAACAGATTTTGGTACGCTTTCATAACTATCACACAAATACACATATGAATTTTGATGAAATTTCTTTGAAAATTTACTGTCAAAAATTATAAGAGAATTTTTAGCAGGTTGGTTTTCAAGTATCTGTATAGATAATTTTTCAAATTTTAGATGATTATCCGAAAATAGGTACGTGCCACCGCTAGGATTTTTGTATTTTACAAGTTGGGTTAATACTTCACATATTTGTTCTGCATTAGCATCACCATATAAAAATACAGCTCGCATAGTTTTGGGCATGTAACGTTCTCGGCGTGTATTCATTTTTTTCTCCAAATAATCAAGTGTACACGTTATTTATACCTATCAGTAGGCATGCGCACGCAACCTATCAAATGTGGTGAATTAACAAATTTTTAAAATCTCGAGCCTTACTTAAACTACATCGTCCACAATTCCGAATATGATACACACACTCGTCACCACCTCCTTTAAAATTTGGAAAATAGTCGTCTAGATTTTCTACTCTGATTTCATCATTGAAAAAATTACGAATGAATTTTGACCTCTCTAAACCTTTAACATAAATTATATGTGCCTTTTTCAGCAAGGTTGTTTTAATTAAGGGCATAATATCATAATTCGTATATCCCGACTCCCATGGAATGCCGTGTATGTGTTTTGTCAAAAAATCAACTTGTTTTTGCATATTGGGTGGTAGTGTTGTATAAGGTTGCGGTGGTTTAAAAACTATGTGGAATTCGTCTCCAAAACTATCAACTTTTATGTAGACAAACTCTTTAATAATGTACTCATTATCTGGAGTTTTAAAAGCTTGAAAATCTATCACAAAAGCCATCTTTTAAGAAAAAATCCAAAGATACAGCTCCTTTTATAGTAAAATTGAAACCCCCACCACCACCACCACTAATTTAGAACAGTATTATTTAATGGGTTATACACAGCTTTACGACCCATTATCATTAGACAGTGAATGAGACATTTATTGTTAGGAACAGGTGTACGCCAATTAAAATGAATTTTAATATTGATTAGTGATTCTTTGATCACATCAGGTTGGTGAGAGCAGTCAATAACAAAAATCGGGTATTTAGAACCAAAGTGGGAAAAATTAAATTCGGATGAATCTGGTGTTTTAGTACTATAGTGCGACTCTCTAAAAGCTCTCATCATTTCAAAAGCTGGACCATACTTATTCTCAGACC
The DNA here is from genome assembly GCA_959613365.1 of Balanococcus diminutus. Lineage (NCBI taxonomy): Eukaryota > Metazoa > Arthropoda > Insecta > Hemiptera > Pseudococcidae > Balanococcus > Balanococcus diminutus. The sequence continues at coordinate 47,363,043 of OY390715.1, forward strand.
ATTTCAATTTTAACCGTTCTCGAGGATAATGAATGTTGTTGTTCAATATAACTTCAACACTCTCTGTATCTAAATTATCAAAGGTTTCATTCAATTTGGTGAGTTGATCTTGTTTATCATTTTGAATAGCAATCACAAGACTTTCTGTTTTAGAATACGCCACAGGCGCCTCATAAGTATAATCAGTCCCATCAGTAGGTGCGAAAAAACAATTATACAACCAACTGCGATAGTTTATATCAAAAAGAGTATTTTTCAAAATATCTTTTCTTAATTGAGTTTCATGCTGTAAGTTCATTTTCACTTGAGGCATACGCCATGTAATATCCTTAATATCTATTGAGACCGACGTATAACTTGTATCTTCTGTGTATAAGCAATTGTTACACGAAGCTGTAGACCTCGTAAATACCAACTTTTGAGGCATACGTATAACATATTTTTCATGGTCCTCAAAAACACCCATAATTTTAGACAGGGGTATACTAAATGTAAAATAGCCCTGTTTATTCATGGTTTCATATTCAGTATTACTACTTATAGAATTAGGATGTATATTCAAACCAGACAAAAGTTTATCTGTAGCATTGTGAGGAACAGATATCAAATCTTTCATAGCCACAGCATACCCAGGTTTACGAATAGAATCAATTTTCGTATCACCTATATAATAATCAATACGATCAAAAAGATGTAAAATTCCATTATTTATAAAATGAATTTTATTAGGTAAAATTTCTGACACAGTTGTAGCGGTTTGCTTCACTGTCAATTTACCGTTAATGACCAATTTGCTTTTATGAGGATGAGTCACAATATCTTCGTTGTAAACAACAATAGGAAATTCAGCACCAGCCTCGTTGACATTTTCTGACAACGGTGGTCTATAATCATAGTATTCGTAACTTTCAATAACTTTATCCATTGCTCAAGTTGAAAATTGTGTGTTAACTAGGTCCTATTTATACTTTTTTTGATGAAAGTGGTAAAAAGCATCATAAATTTCATTTCTAGTTTTAGCATTTGTCATGTTCACCTTACCAGAACGAAAAATCACAATTGTTACACCTTTTCTATAAATTAGACCTGGAAAAATTTCCGGATTATAGTCTACATATTTTTTATTAAGACGTACAAGTTCTGAAAAATTTGGACGATATTCCAAATCTGCACTGGCAACTATATTTGTTATTTGAAAATTTAAAAATCTGACTGGAAACCCCAATTTTTGTACAATTCGAGCAAAACGACGCGCAGCTTTGCGAGCCATGTCCTCGCTTTTTGTACCTAAACAAACCATTTTTCCAGTACTAAAAATATTTGCGCTGCTTCTAGGATTTCTAATTCTCATTGTGACAGCGTCAAATTTCTTAGGATCATATTCAACATTCACACCATGTGACACAATATAAAATAAATCCAAAACACAATCTAAATCAACTGTACATATAATGTTCTGTATTTCAGGAAGCATTGTATAAGACTGACTTAATTAATCAAATCATCATGCATATATACAAAAATCAAATTTCTTTTTATATTTACACGACTCATTATCGACATCTATAACGAGAAAACTATAAGACTCGCGCCAACAATCGTTGCAAATTATTCTAAATTTTTCAAACGTCATGTCAGTGATATATTCGGTAAAAATTTGACGCAAATTCACCAAGTCTTGGCGAAACAAAATTATATAATTGAAATTTTCTCGTATACCACTTTTCTTGGGTATTTTAGTGTAAGCTTGACTGAGATAGAAACATGAAATCTCTCTGTGTCTACCTCTTAGATAAAAATTGGCAATTTTATCCTGTTTTTCAGTTAAAATATCATCAAAAACTATAACTGAGCCTGGTTCGATTTCTTCAGGTTGAGGTAAATTATCCACTTGTACATTGTGAAAATTAATCATCGTTTTCTTCGTTTTTTTCGTCTGATTGTGAGACTGTACAAGTTCTTTCAATGTCTGATACTTTTCTTGATAGTCAGTTTTCGAACATAAATATACATTTTTAAAAGGACGCATGTGTACGAGCATTGTGAGCAGTAAATTGGATTTACCTACACCACTAGGACCAAAAATACCACAACGTAAAATATCAGGAAACATTTCAACATGACGACGCTTCTTAAGTTTTGAACAATTATCAAAATTAATCACTTCGATACTGTTTTTCAATTTTTGTTTAGCCATCATTGATAGAAAAAAATCAAACACACACATTCTTATTTATACTTTCTGTGGTCCCACCAACCACCCGCGACTCTAGTCGCGCCACAGATATAGGTCCCTACCTAATAGCCGTAAGGAAAAGTGTCGTAATCTCGACATATGAGCCGTTTATCATGATCAAATCACTCTTATTCAACTTATAATAATACTTAATATTTAAATTCTTAGCCTTAATTCTTAATTCTTTCAAAGTTAACTTATTCGATACACTATTGATAGGCTTAGCAGCAGGAGACGGAGTTACGAAAACATCATCGTCAGATTCGTAAATTACTCGCATAGCTTTACTTAAAATATCTTCAGTGCAGCTAGGCTGAACTGGCTTAGAAATATTTAAATTATTTTCAGTAGAGTTAGACTCCACTGGTTTAGAAATACTTAAATTATTTTCAGCAGAGCTAGACTCTACTGCCTTAGAAATATTATTATCTACATTAGTTGAGCTAGTCTTACAACTATTTTGACTAACATTAATTTCGTCGACTTCAGCTTCGTCATTATAATAACAACGTACGACAGCTTCAATCGTCTCATCAATTGAACTAGGTTCAATAATAACATCACGAACAGTATCATTATTATTAGTATTAATTAAAGTTGAACTAGGTTCAACTTGAACGACATTATTATTACTTAGAATATTTTTCTTATTATTTAATGCGGCGATTAAATCACCTTTACTTAACTTATAATAATACTTAATTTTTAACGTACGCGCTAGCTGGCGTAAAACGCCAACTTTTACCTTACAAAAATCTACCTCTCCCGCATCCTCCAATATATTTACACTTACAGGTGGTCGCGGTGTAGGCATATCTTCTACTCGTACATTTAAACCTTCCAAAGTGGTGATCAGTTCCGCTTTTTTCAACTTCCACGCTCCTTTCACTCTTTTTTCTTTCGCAGCATCTCTTAACACCTTCACACTATAGCCCTTAAAAGGACTGTTTATAAAACCATTTGTAAAACTAGCCATCGCAAAAAAGATACAACACAAAATAGCAGGTATAGTCGTTGTATTATTTGTTATGGATAGACGTGTAGAGCAGGAGATCCTGTCGGCACGAGAGTCACAAATGCAACAAGATTCTATGCCACGGGCACCTCTATTTATACTTTTTTGGTTAGGTCATTCTGTAAGCTCCGCCCCTTTTAGTATAAAATGAGTTAAAATTCGTAATGTTTTATCTGGACCAGTTCGCCACCCTTCGAATTCTTTCAAAGGAATGTGCGCATATCCGAACACATGTATAGTAGCTCGGAAGTAGCCGGTGTAAGATTTATACCTGCTCTCGTTTGTTGTGTCTAGTTCACCATCCTTTCTAAGAAATGTGTGCATTTTTGTTTGTTTTGACGCGAGAAATACGTATTTTCTTACAAAAAAAAACATTGAAACGGTCTCAGCATAGAAATACGTATTTTTTTTACAAAAAAATTTGAAATGTTTTTGACCCGATATACAACATAGAAATACGTATTTTTTTTCTACAAAAAATATAGAGATGGTTTTATGCAAAACTACCCTGTTACAACCCAGAAACACATATTTTCTTACAAAAAAAATATTGAAATGGATTTATCAGAGTCTCAGCGTAGAAACTCGTATTTTTTCATGAAAAGTATTGAAATGGATTCATCAGAGTCCCAACGTAGAAACTCGTATTTTTTGCACTGTATCAGAGTCTGCTCTGTTACAGCATAGAAACACGTATTTTTCTACAAAAATATTGAAATGGATTTATGCAAACCTACCTACATAGAAACTCGTATTTTTTACAAGAAAAAATGTTGATATGATTTTACTCTAGTCTTAGCATAGAAACGCATACTTATTTTTTCAAAAAATATTGAAGTGGTTTTTAAAATTTAACTCATCACTATTTCCAAGTTAACAATATTTTTTCTAAATTAGATATTTTTCTTAAATATAAGACACTTGAATAGAATATTTTTTCCAAGTAGGTAATCTAAAAATATTACTGTTTTGATGTGAGCTACAGCATAGAAATACGTATTTTTTTTACAAAAAAATTTGAAATGGTTTTACGGGAGTCTACCCAGTTATAGCATAGAAATACGTATTTTCTTACAAAAAAAATATTGAAATGGTTCACTCATCACTATTTCCAAGTTGAAAATGGATTTTTCAATTTCAAAATGCGAGTTTGCCTTCATACAGCATAGAAACGCGTATTTTTACAAAAAAAATTGAAATGGATTTATCAGAGTCTCCTCTGTTACAGCATAGAAACTCGTATTTTTTCACGAAAAGTATTGAAATTGAAATGGATTTATCAGAGTCTCAGCATAGAAACGCATATTTTTTACAAAAAAATTGAAATGGATTTATCAGAGTCTGCTCTGTTACACCGTAGAAACTCGTATTTTTTCACGAAAAGTATTGAAAATTGAAATGGATTTATCAGAGTCTCAGCGTAGAAACACGTATTTTTTACACAAAATATTGAAATGTTTTTTGACACGAGATAGGTACAGCATAGAAATGCATATTTTTTACAAAAAATATTGAAATATTTTTATGCGAGTCTACCTTAATAAAAACACGTATTTTTTTACAAAAAAAATATTGAAGTGGTTCACTCATCACTATTTCCAAGTTGAGAAAATATTCTTTCTAAAAATAATATCATTAACCATTTTTCTTGAAAATGAAAAAAAAAACCTATAAGACACAATTAAGTAGATTATTTTTTTTCAACTTAGAAATATTTTTTTTTCTAACTTAGAAATATTTTTTTTTAACAGAAATATTTTTAAAACTTTCTACTTAATTGTGTCTTATAGGTTTTTTTTTCATTTTCAAGAAAAATGGTTAATGATATTATTTTTAGAAAGAATATTTTCTCAACTTGGAAATAGTGATGAGTGAACCACTTCAATATTTTTTTTTGTAAAAAAATACGTGTTTTTATTAAGGTAGACTCGCATAAAAATATTTCAATATTTTTTGTAAAAAATATGCATTTCTATGCTGTACCTATCTCGTGTCAAAAAAACATTTCAATATTTTGTGTAAAAAATACGTGTTTCTACGCTGAGACTCTGATAAATCCATTTCAATTTTCAATACTTTTCGTGAAAAAATACGAGTTTCTACGGTGTAACAGAGCAGACTCTGATAAATCCATTTCAATTTTTTTGTAAAAAATATGCGTTTCTATGCTGAGACTCTGATAAATCCATTTCAATTTCAATACTTTTCGTGAAAAAATACGAGTTTCTATGCTGTAACAGAGGAGACTCTGATAAATCCATTTCAATTTTTTTTGTAAAAATACGCGTTTCTATGCTGTATGAAGGCAAACTCGCATTTTGAAATTGAAAAATCCATTTTCAACTTGGAAATAGTGATGAGTGAACCATTTCAATATTTTTTTTGTAAGAAAATACGTATTTCTATGCTATAACTGGGTAGACTCCCGTAAAACCATTTCAAATTTTTTTGTAAAAAAAATACGTATTTCTATGCTGTAGCTCACATCAAAACAGTAATATTTTTAGATTACCTACTTGGAAAAAATATTCTATTCAAGTGTCTTATATTTAAGAAAAATATCTAATTTAGAAAAAATATTGTTAACTTGGAAATAGTGATGAGTTAAATTTTAAAAACCACTTCAATATTTTTTGAAAAAATAAGTATGCGTTTCTATGCTAAGACTAGAGTAAAATCATATCAACATTTTTTCTTGTAAAAAATACGAGTTTCTATGTAGGTAGGTTTGCATAAATCCATTTCAATATTTTTGTAGAAAAATACGTGTTTCTATGCTGTAACAGAGCAGACTCTGATACAGTGCAAAAAATACGAGTTTCTACGTTGGGACTCTGATGAATCCATTTCAATACTTTTCATGAAAAAATACGAGTTTCTACGCTGAGACTCTGATAAATCCATTTCAATATTTTTTTTGTAAGAAAATATGTGTTTCTGGGTTGTAACAGGGTAGTTTTGCATAAAACCATCTCTATATTTTTTGTAGAAAAAAAATACGTATTTCTATGTTGTATATCGGGTCAAAAACATTTCAAATTTTTTTGTAAAAAAAATACGTATTTCTATGCTGAGACCGTTTCAATGTTTTTTTTTGTAAGAAAATACGTATTTCTCGCGTCAAAACAAACAAAAATGCACACATTTCTTAGAAAGGATGGTGAACTAGACACAACAAACGAGAGCAGGTATAAATCTTACACCGGCTACTTCCGAGCTACTATACATGTGTTCGGATATGCGCACATTCCTTTGAAAGAATTCGAAGGGTGGCGAACTGGTCCAGATAAAACATTACGAATTTTAACTCATTTTATACTAAAAGGGGCGGAGCTTACAGAATGACCTAACCAAAAAAGTATAAATAGAGGTGCCCGTGGCATAGAATCTTGTTGCATTTGTGACTCTCGTGCCGACAGGATCTCCTGCTCTACACGTCTATCCATAACAAATAATACAACGACTATACCTGCTATTTTGTGTTGTATCTTTTTTGCGATGGCTAGTTTTACAAATGGTTTTATAAACAGTCCTTTTAAGGGCTATAGTGTGAAGGTGTTAAGAGATGCTGCGAAAGAAAAAAGAGTGAAAGGAGCGTGGAAGTTGAAAAAAGCGGAACTGATCACCACTTTGGAAGGTTTAAATGTACGAGTAGAAGATATGCCTACACCGCGACCACCTGTAAGTGTAAATATATTGGAGGATGCGGGAGAGGTAGATTTTTGTAAGGTAAAAGTTGGCGTTTTACGCCAGCTAGCGCGTACGTTAAAAATTAAGTATTATTATAAGTTAAGTAAAGGTGATTTAATCGCCGCATTAAATAATAAGAAAAATATTCTAAGTAGTAATAAGTCAGTAGTTGAGACTAGCTCAACTAATGTAGATAATAATATTTCTAAGGCAGTAGAGTCCAACTCTACTGAAAATAGTTTAAATATTTCTAAGCCAGTTCAGCCTAGCTGCACTGAAGATATTTTAAGTGAAGCTATGCGAGTAATTTACGAATCTGACGATGATGTTTTTGTAACTCCGTCTCCTGTTAAACCTAAGTCTAGTGTATCAAATAAGTTAACTTTGAAAGAATTAAGAATTAAGGCTAAGAATTTAAATATTAAGTATTATTATAAGTTGAATAAGAGTGATTTGATCACTATAATTAAACGATATGAAGAAGAACATATCGATTTTAAAGTAACTGAGAAGCAGAAATTTAAAAATGACATTTTTGATAGGGAAATTAAACCTTGGTTCAAACACCCGCAATTTGAAAAAGTAACACCTTCGACTTCTCATTTGAAAAAAGATGAACCGAAACCCACTCCTTACCGTCACACTATTTCCGAAATTTTAAATGAGTCACCTGTTGAAGAAATTTTAAACGAAATGACGAATTTATTACCACCCATGTTGACTCCACTACCTGTTGATGAAGAAATTATTCCAATTTCCGAAGCTGGAATTCAAGAAGCCATCCAAGGAATTATCAACGCGGAGTCGCAATGTGAAGAAATTATGCCAATTTCCAAAGCTGCTATTCAAGAAGCCATCGACTCAGCCATCCAAGGGGTTATCGATGCAAAACCGGTTAGTGACAACGATGCTGCTGAGGTATGTGAATTTTTTGATAATAATGAATTTTGGAATGAAAATTTTAATAATACTGTAAATATTAACGAAATTGACCAAATACTCGGGCCATGTCAAGACTTTAATTTTAACGAAGCTGATCGTGAAATTACTGACGAAAATTTATTAAGTGAATTAATGCATGTCCCTGAAAATTCGTTAGAAAAGCGTACTTTGGTTCAAAATTTAAATTTGCGAAATGATCTTGAACTTAGTTCCGATTTCAACTCAGCTGATGATGATGATTGTAACTCGGACTGTTCATGTAATACTTGTGATTGTTCTCGTACGGATTCTCATACTGATTACTCTGACTCGGACTCGGATAGCTCCGACTCGGACTCGGACTCGGACTCGGACTCGGACTCGGACTCTGACAGCTCCGACTCGGATTCGGGCTCGGACTCGGACTCGGATAGCTCCGACTCTTCTTCTTCTAATAATGACTCTGACTCTGATAGTTCAGACTCTGACTCTTTTTCTTCTAATAATGACTCAGACAGTTCGGACTCTTCTTCTTCTAATAATGACTCGGACTCGGATAGTTCAGACTCTTCTAATAATGACTCGTATTCTATTTCTTCGGCTTCTGACTATGAATTTTTAGATAGTCAACCTGTGTATATTGGCGGTGGACCGACCCCCTTTGAAACAACTCGCGAGGACGACTTGAAATACATAAACATAAGCGAAGTAAGACGTCGTCATGTCAATAGATTTAACTGGGAATTTCGCGATTATAAAATAACTTTAAAGAAAAACATTCCTAAAATGACCAATGATGATATAATTACTAAATCTTTAAATGAAATGTTGACTTTTGCTAAAAAACGTACAAAATATCAAGAAGGCGATGAAATTAACTTGGTGGTGGAGAATCCTAAATTTTTCCACGCTATATCGACAGGCTATCATTGTGATGATTATGTAAAAAAAATAAAAGATAAAATGTTGCAAATCTTGACCTCTGACGAGAGTGTAGATTTGTTTGACTGTACATTTAGCGTCCACACTATAAAAATCCCTCGTGGACAGGGACGTACGAAAATTATAAATTTAAAAGAAGATATTCGTACAAAACATTGCATTATTGAAATTAACAATGATGATAAGTTATGTGGTCCTCGTGCTGTTATTGTAGGTTTGACCTACCAAACTAATGTTATATTGGGACGTACTCTAAGTAAAAATGAAATTAAATATATTCGTGAAGGACGCTATTTACAAGGGGAGTTGGCTCGAGAACTTTGCTATAGACTTGGTGTATATAACGAAGAAGGGTTTACTTTGCATGACTTTAAAAATGTAGAAAAATTATTAGACATACAAATTAATATAGTATGTGCTGAATATTCGAATGATTTTATACATCACGGTGAAGAGAAACCGATTAAGGTATATTTGTATAAGGTAGGTAACCATTTCAACACCATTTCAAAAATGGGTGCGTTCTTTGGCTCCTCATACTTTTGTGATAAATGTTTTGGCGTGTATAAAAATAAAAATAAGCATGTATGTAAAACTGAAAAAAAACCGTGTCTCCTATGTATGGGTAAGGAACACGCTGATGACACGATTAAAAGAATTTATTGTCCCAACTGTAATCGATACTGTCTAAATAACGAATGTATGGTAGAACACATCAAAAAAGTGTGTCCTACTACTTATAAATGTAAAAAATGTAATAAAGTTGCAAAACGCAACTCTGGTCACCAGTGTGGTTTTAATAAATGCATGAATTGTAAGAATATTGTAAATACTTCTACACATCAGTGCCACATGTTAAATAGGGTAGCTAAAGGTGGCAAATGTGAATTAGGATGTAAAAATTGTGCTGTAAATAATAAGTGTATGCTCGGTACCGAGGCTAAACTCGACGAAATTGTAAAAAAGAACTATCGAAAACTGATTTTAACACATCACCCTGATAAACAGGGAGATAGACATATATTTGAAAAAGTCTTTGAAAGTTTTAAAAAAGTGCAAAATGTCATTAGATCGTCTGTAACGTCCGCAGAACGTCATGACTATAGAGAAGAATTTAAAAATCTTGGTTTGGAATGTAACTGTACAAATAATCATGACAAGGCTAATTCTAAATGTACGTATACAGAGAAATATATTTTCTTTGATTATGAAGCGCAGCAAGAGTCAGGGGTGCATATTGCCAACTTGGTGGTAGCTCACGACTTTGCTGGTAAAAAATATGTTTTTCAAAATAACGATGAGTTTTGCGAGTGGCTTATTAGTAGGAAGCATAAAAATTACACTGCTATTGCCCACTATGCTCGTGGCTATGACAGTCATTTTATAATGCAATACTGTGTTAAAAATACTGTAAAACCGTATACTATATACTGCGGTACTAAATTAATGCTACTCGAAGTTCCTCACTTGAACTTGAAAATTATTGATAGTCACAATTTTATTTCGGCTCCCTTGGCTAGTTTTCCTAAAACCTTTGGTCTTACCGAGTTGAAAAAAGGTTACTTCCCCCACTTGTTCAATACGGTAGAAAATGCAAATTATGTTGGCCCAATTCCGGATAAAGAATTCTACTCATATGACCGTATGAAAGAAGATGAACGTAAAAAGTTCATTATATGGCATGATGCGAAAGTTGCAGAAGGCTATGTTTTTGATTTGAAAAAAGAACTTTACGAATACTGCGACTCTGATGTTGATATTTTAAGACGCGGATGCCTTCAATTACGCGAGCAATTTTTAGAAATTGCAAATATTGACCCCTTCCAATACTTGACTATAGCTAGTGTTTGCATGGCTATTTATCGTAGTAAATATTTAATAAGTGATACCATAGCTGTGTTGGACACAGAATTAAAAGACCAATATTCTAAGGCTTCGATTTCGTGGTTAAGTTCATTTAATAATCCACATATTAAACATGCTATAAATGGTGGTGAAGTGAAACTATGTGGTGCTAAAGTAGATGGCTTTAATGGGACTTGCAAGACTGTGTACCAGTTTCACGGGTGCTTTTGGCATGGTTGTCCCAAGTGTTACCAAGAAGACACTATAAACAATGTAAATAAAAGTTGTATGGGTGACTTGTACCAAAAAACTGTCGATCGCACTGCCCTGCTTGTAAATAATGGCTTTAAGGTGATTGAAATTTGGGAATGCGAATGGACAAAGTCACCCTTGTATAAAAAATGTAAAAATGTTCAAATAAGAGAACCTTTAAATCCTCGTGATGCCTTCTTCGGTGGTCGAACTGAAGCATTTAAATTAAAAAAAGTTGTAGATGGCCAATCTGAAAAAATTAAATATATTGACGTATGTTCTTTATACCCTACTGTAATGTACTATGATAATTACCCTATTGGCCATCCTACTAAAATAATTGAACCTCAAACTTATGATAAAAACTGGTTTGGCATGGCAAAATGTAAAATTTTAGCTCCTCGTAATTTGTACATGCCAGTTTTGCCTGTTAAAGTTAAAATTAATAAAAATGAGAAGCTACTATTTCCACTTTGTTTGAAATGTGCTACTGATGATGTAAGAAAATGTAACCATTCGGACACGGAACGTGCGTTTATCGGTACTTGGTCGACTATTGAAATTAATAAGGCTTTGGAAATGGGGTATAAAATCTGTAAAGTTTACGAAGTTTGGACATTTGAAAAATCTACAAAATTATGGAAGGGCTATATCGAAGACTTTATGAAAATTAAATTAGAAACGAGCGAACATCATTATCCTTCAAATGAGGAGTATGCTCGTGATGTTAAAGAACGCATGGGGATTTCTCTAGATCTTGATCAAATCGATGAGAATCCTGGAAAACGTGCAGTTTCTAAATTATGTTTGAATTCTTTATGGGGCAAATTTGGACAACGTCAAAACATGGGAAATACTGAATTTATTACTGAGCCTGCACGATTCTATGAAGTCTTACTCGACGACCGTATACAAGATTTGAATATTATTTACGTTTCTGACAACATGGTGCAAGCTGACTATAAATTTAAAGACCAGTATGTAGAAAATAACCATAATACTAATATTTTTGTGGCTCTGTATACTACTGCTAATGCTCGTCTTCGTCTTTACGAAAATCTTTCAAAATTGAACGAGTCTGTAATTTACTGTGATACCGACTCTATTGTATATATCGATGATGGTAAAAATTCAGTTAAAACTGGTCATATGTTGGGAGAATGGACTGATGAGCTTAAAGGTGCCTACATTACGAAATTTTTAACCACTGGTCCGAAATCGTATTATTTCAAAGCGTCTACTGGTGAAGAGTGTACCAAAGTTAAAGGGTTCACTTTACATCATAAAAATGCATTGCAAATAAACGAGGCTGCTATGGAAAAATTAATTGATGGTACAGAAAAAATAATAGAAACTTTGGATACCAACCTAATTAAGAGAAATAAGACAACTAAAGAATTGCTAAGGATAAAGGAACAGGAGAAGAAATTGAGTTTTGATTTTGATAAACGGCTCATATGTCAAGATTACGACACTTTTCCTTACGGCTATTAAACACGGGACCTATATCTGTGGCGCGACTAGAGTCGCGGGTGGTTGGTGGGACCACAGAAAGTCTAAATAAGAATGTGTGTATTTGATTTTTTCTATCCCATAATCCTAAACATATTCCTATTCATATGAGGATTTTAGTATTTTTAAAAAGTACGATCAGGAGGAACCAATTATTTTATAAGTTAGGTATTTGTAAATATTTTTTCTAAAAAATGAAAAAAATAATTTTATAAGTTTAAAAAAAATAAAAAAATTTTATGTTTCTAAAAAAAAAAAAAAAAAAAAAAGGTGAAAAAAATATTTGTTTGAAAAAAAAAAGTTTGAAAATATTTGTAAGTTTAAAAAAAAAAGTTTGAAAAAAAAAAAAAAAAAAGTGAAAAAAATATTTGTTTGAAAAAAAAAAGTTTGAAAAAAATATTTGTTTGAAAAAAGTTTGAAAAAAAATTTTCTGTTTGAAAAAAAAAAAAAAAAAAAGTTTGAAAATATTTCTAAGTTTTGAAAAATAAAAAAAAATATATATTTCTAAGTTTTGAAAAAAAAAAAAAAAAAAAAAGTTTGAAAAAAATATTTCTAAGTTTGAAAAAAAAAAAAAAAAAGTTGAAAAAATATTTCTAAGTATAAAAAAATTAAAAAAAAGTTTGAAAAAATTTCTATGTTAAAAAAAAAAAAAAAAAAAGTGAAAATATTTCTGTTTTGAAAAAAAAAAAAAAAAAAAAAAGTTTGAAAAAAATATTTCTAAGTTTGAAAAAAAAAAAAAATCAAAAAAAAATATTTCTAAGTTTAAAAAAATTAAAAAAAAGTTTGAAAAAATTTCTAAGTTAAAAAAAAAAAAAAAGTTTCTGTTTTAAAAAAAAAAGTTTGAAAAAATAATTTTATAAGTTTTAAAAAAATAAAAAAATATTTTATAAGTTTCTAAAAAAAATTAAATTATTTCATAAGTTAGGGACTTGTAAATATTTTTACTTATATGGACACCAGTTCGCCCGAGAGGTAGCGAATTCCCACCACGCTACGCGGGAAAGTCACTAGGCACACGGGCAAGTGTGCTGTAGTGCCCCATATACTACTGATAGTATATCCTGCCTACTAAAATAATCCTATGATAATATTTCCTGCCATTCGGGAGAGGCGACTAAAAGCATAAACATCCAGAACCAATGCCACCCTAGACGAGCAACAGGTAGTTTGATGGACCACGATCAAATAAAAATCACTGAAGACGATAAAAGATACAAAATACAAAAGTCATCCAAAGAACTGCAGTCCCAAAACAAGTAATAGAATCATTTGGATTAATTGGATTCCAGACGGAGGTAGTTCGCGGCGTGTTATACCCTATGTTAATTTTCTTGTTCCTTGTTCTAACTGAGACACACTACCTCCTCGAGGTCCATGGCGGAAACAACTCGCTAGTGACCTTCCTCCTCAGAGGAAGGAAATAAAAGTCCAGTGTAAGGCCAAACGTGTGATCAGTTGCCTGCATGTGATTGTGACATGCCCAATTTTGACAAGATAACAAATTCGACTACTTACTACTCAAACGCTGCCCTGACTGGAAGAAGAAGAAGATCAAAGAAGATGTTTGACTGAGGGACTCTCCAAGGAAACTCACCAATACACTGAATCCCCAGAAGATGATTGACGGTGCCACTGCTGCTCTCACTTGGCATGTCGCAAGCGTTTCTGGCGCCAACTCGAGGATCAGAGGAGGCAGGAAGTTTAGACCCTTGAGGACTCCTTCCCCTCACTCAATGGGAGTAATACCGAATTCGTGAATTTGTGATATCAAAAGTAGTCTTGATTGACAAACTCTATTCTGAAAGTGTTAAGTTTAAGTTTACGAAGGCAGATGCTTCGGAAATCCTGAAGAAGGTGACCAATATCAAGCTGGAGTTTGTGAAGGCTATTGTGTTTGTGGAGTAGTGGAGAGGAAAGGCCAGGGCGCAACCAAGCCAAACCCTCTGGAGTTATGCTCAGTTGCTCAAGAATGGTAAGGTAGAAGGCGTGTCAGGAGGAACATCTTTCCAGAAAGAAAATCACTCTGACCAAGGCGAAAAATATAGTGATGATACCTCCAAAGGACACAGCAGGAAAGACCACAGACTAGCGAGGAAACTTATAAAGTGGTCAAGGAGAGGTTGCAAATGAGGAAGAGTGGCCTGAGAATCCTCTCCCTGTGGAATAAATCTTGGGCTGTGGTTTGTTGAGGCTGCATTGGAGGAGATGAGGACCTGTCTGAGATCAAAAAAGACACAAACCTGGGGAAAGCCAACTTCGAGGTCTTCAGACAGAGAAACTACTCCCCAGAATAATCATCCTGTATATACAAGTAGAAGTAGAACACCAGCTAATGGAGGATGAGGTTGTTGATTTCAAGGGAAAATGGAAGCTGGAGGACTTTGAGGACTTCAAGCTCATTTTCAGGACAGGTTCTTTGAATAAGGATGTAATACACTAGGTGGCAGTGGTGTCTGGTGCCCTAAGACATGAAATCAAAGTTAGTATGCGCTAGGTGTGCCGAAAAAAGACTCAATGTGGCAAACTGTACGATCCCTGAGAACAAAGCAGCATGTGCCAACTGTAAATTTGCCTAGCTGAAGTATATGGCCATAAGACGAATTGCAAGATCTGCGCATGCTACAAAAGTGCACTGCACTACAAAAGGAGGCAGAAGGTCTCATTTGCATTCATATCAATAATCACTTTGCAACGGCCAAATTTGTTGAGTGCAGCTTGTAGTTCTTCAGGTACAGGTCAATCCTCTCTCAGAACTCGCAGTAGACACTGATGGTTGAGATAACTTATTTAAGAATATGTTATTCAACAAACTAAAAATATCAACCTGCGCATAGCATCGGCGAGAGAAACATCAGGAGGACTAGCACACCAGACCTTAAGGGCCGATTCCGTTTACACGTTTGCCTATCCTGCACCATCTTAACTTCCATAAGACCAATGTTAATCTTAAATCGTTCAGATCTAGAGATCTACCGAACGAAAATTCGTGAAATTTTAAATGTAGATTCTATGAAGCATTTACAAAAAACTGTGGTATCGGATTTTTGATTAATGCAATAGTTTTCGAATAAATTGAAGTTGAAAAATGTTGAAATTTGGACGATTTTTCAATTCTCATTTTTTCCAAAACTATTCAACTAATTGAAAATCCCATAATGACATTTTTTTCTAAATAGTTTTTAGTGTCTACATTTCAAATTTCATGAATTTTTGTTCGGTAGATCTCTGGATCTGAATGATTTAAGATTAACATTGCTCTTATGGAAGTTAAGATGGGGCAGGATAGGCAAAAAAGTAAACGGAATCGGCCCTTAAATAAATATAAATACAGCTGGAAGGAGCGAATACAATATGTACTGGTCCCGTGCACCCAATCTCAAATTATTTCGAAGAGCAAATCAGAGCGAGACATACCTAGACGGAGCCCTAGCGAATTGTCTATGATCTGATTAAGTCTGAAGCCAGAACACGGATGAGACACTGTGTTAGAGTTGATGAAGGTGATAATTGACAAGATTTTGGATGACAGTGTAGAGTTGAATTGACCCGAGTGCCAGACAGTCAGATCATAAGCAGACAAAGTAAGGAGTAAAATCTTCATTTTATATGTTGGAAAAAAAATGAATGAAAGCTCAGCATGGGATGTATCTAATATGTTACCTACATATTAAAAGATCTCTATTAAAGTGGATGATAATTGGTACATGAAAATAATTACCTGTTATTTTGATAAATTGATTAGATTGTAGGAATTATAAATGTTGAATATGAGCCAAACACGTATGCGTTGTTCCAATTCTGGTGTATACAACTTGTAACAGCTGTAATCTCACGCTAACTGTTGACTTGTCGTGCTTTTTCGAGCATATAAGCCCAAAATTTAGTCCAGATTATTCAACCATATGTTACCTTAGATGTTGTACACTTAATTGTTTCACAACGTATGTGAATTATATCTATTTAATTACCTACCTAGAAAAGATATAAAAGATGATGTACCCACTTCTAAATATTTACTAAGAGAATTTGAAACTGGTCTTGGACAATAAAAATTATCTACTTAGTTAACCTGTTTTTATTTTTTATTTTTTTCGCACGCAATATTGTAACAATTTTTTTCTCTATTAAAACAAGTTTAAAGACATTTTTTTTCGCCATTAAATAATGTTTATAGCATTATGAATAGATTTCTTATTTCGAATGAAAAATGAAAATATGTTTTATTCGCTATTTTTTTTTGGTTTACCCAATGAAAATATCTGTGCTCGTTCATACAATAACTGATAAAAAAGGAATGGCACAATATTTATGGTAAAATTGATATAGCTTCTTTAACACTTTGCCTGCCGGCTTACAAAAGTCAAAAATCACCAAAAATGCCAATGTCATTTTTGGATAGGCAACCTCTCAGACAACTTGAAAAATTATTCCAAGTTCATGATACTAACCACTGAGAGCGCCACAGTCGCTGGTTCAAGTTGTGTATCAAAATGATACACATTTCAAATTTACTCAAATTACACATGGCCAGATGTATCAAATTGATACACACCTCATGCTGCCATAGTCAAGTTGTGTATCAAAGTGATACACGTTTCAAATTTACTCAAATTACACATTGCCAGATGTATCAAATTGATACACACCTGATGCTGCCATAAGTATCATTTTGATACACACTACAATTGAAGGAAATCCGAAACCAATTATGAAATGAACTTTATATAGAACTGAATATTGAGACTATAATGTATAGTTTTCAAAAACTGCGAATTTTTGTCGAAAAATTGAGATTTGTTGTGTGTGTATCAATATGATACATTGGCAAAAAACGACAAACAATATATGTATCATTTTGATACACATGACAGGCAAAGTGTTAACGACTTTGGTCGTTATACTTAGTTTAAAACATTAGTCCTAAATCTGATCCCGAATCAATAGCATTTTATTCATCAACACACTCTAATATATTCACCGCACGAACTAATGTAGAGAGATATTTCAGCATAAATCAACACTACGTGGACACTTGAAAAACGCCCTGCGTAAGCACAATGGCCTTACCCTGATGTTCATCGCAAATTGTCCTCTAAAATACGATTACCTATCAAAACACCAAGAAAAATATTCCGAGTTGGGGTTTTTAGGATTTTTTTTACCAAAGTGTAGATACTCGTGTCGTAAATAAAACAATCAATTTTCTCTTTAAAAGTTTGGCGAATGTATCACCTTTTTTCCCGTTGTTACATAGAAAGAGAAAAATTGCATAAAATTGAGTTACTTTTTTCATTATTTATTTTTATACTTTTAGGTACGTGTAGTAATTTTGTATACTCAATATCCTTAATCTCCATTGAGAGGAATCGTACAATAGGACACTCTCGAGTCTCGACGAGTCAAGAAAACGTACCTAAGCGTAACATACCTCGTGTGTTGAAAAATTGATCGATGTAAAATGTTCTGCTGATTTAGATGTGCGAATGGTATAATGTACGTTGTTGAATGAAAACTTAATTTAACCACGTTATGCGTCAAGCTTTGTATAATATGTACATATAACTTATAAGGATGTCTAATGTGAAGAACTTATCAAATTAGTTGAATTTCAAAGTTCATTTATGATCTTAATACTCATATTCTAAGGGATGAGATAAATATGTAGTAACTCGAGCAACACATTTAAGCTAAATGTTTACCGAGAATGTGATATTATACTTTGCGATGAATAAACATTTCCGACATTAATAAAGATTTTAATGAAGTATGCTACTTACGTGAAAACGAGGTGAAATATTTTATAATCTACTAAAGCTTCCGTTATAATTCCAAATCAAGCACGTGTTGTGGAAATTTGAACTCTAAATCCCCAGGTAAGAATTCAAAATTTCATCATTTCAATCATGAATGGTTTTTAGGCAGTTTTTCCTTCCGATGTTTTCTCCATTTTTGAATTGAGTACCTAGCATAAATTCTTTACTGCGCCCTGAAAAATAATAAGTAGGAAAAAAATCTATCAATGTGAAGTATTGAAAGTTTATTTTAGGTATTTAGATTAGGTGTTTTTGAACCCTATACTTTGTCATTTTCTCTTTTTCCTTCTGTTTGAAATTTTGTTGTTTTTTCTCTTGTTCACTTCGAACTTTGAAGTCGTACGATGATTAGCTCGGGGTAATCATCAAAGTCTGAATGGAGCAGTTAGGCAATAAATACAGTTAGGTATTTGTATTCTGAAAACTAATTTTTGTATCAAAAGCAACGACTGTTTAATACCAATTATAATTACAGACTTTTTTTTGCTAATTTATTGGGTTCAACTACCTACTGAGTGAATTTCCTTAAAATATGCATTTTCCTTTTTTCTCTCTCTCTTTAAAATATTTCAACGTTTAATTGAAAGTTGTTTTTTTCTCAGCTTTAAACGAAGGAGCTGAATGCAAATAGAGGGAGTAATCTTGAAGTGTGATTATGACACCTCTATTAATTTCTAGGGCCTGTTCCAGCGAAATGCAGTTTTTGCGATTGTGCAGTTCTAAAACGATACTGTGCAGTTTGCAAAATTTATACAATTAAAAAAAAAATACTCGTAGATTCGTAAAGAACGAACCATCCTAGTAATAATGAAATATCAATAATCTCGGATATTGTGGTGAAGTGAAAATGCAATTTTGTGAGAGAACAATTCTAGAACTTTTTAAAGAATATTTTACTTTTTTTTCTGTTTTGTAATTCGTTTAAATATCAGTTACTCTTATTCTGATTCAAGGGTCAATTTTTCTTTAAAAAAGTAGGTTATAAAACAAATATTTAAAATTCAGTTGAAAAAAATGCAGCTGATATTTTATATTTATACAGATAGCTAGGTCTTGGATACACAAGTAGACATCTTAAAAATTACAGAATTTAGAATTTTCACCAAATTTCGACGATTTATTGAATTTTAAAAATTGCAAATTTCAGAAACTACAAAAACATCGAACTTGAAAACTTGATCTTTTAATAAAAAAAATCCATCATTGTATAAAATTTAACCAAATTTTGTAGATTTACTAAAGTTGACTTTTCATTCATACCTACCTTTCTTAACCAGTATACCTAAAAAATTCGCAAATCTCAAAAGGAATAAAAATTGATCAAACCTTCAAAATTGACTTAAAAAATTAAAAAAATTAAAAATGATCAAATATTTATTTTTCAATTTTTTTTATATAATCCACTAAATTTTAAAAACTGGAAAAACTTTGCAACAAATTATCAAGAAGTTAAGGAATTTTAAAAATTTTGTTTCAATCGACCAATTCTTCTAAATTTTATTGAAAAATAAACGATTCGAAATAAGGTCTTTATTCGGGTTCTGAAAATTTTCGAAACTTCTTCGTATGAAAAAGGGAATAAAGCCAGAGCATGAGGAGGAGGTATTGGCTCGTAAAAATCCTACGACAAATATTTCCAACCGTTCAGAATATAAAATGTAATTATAGGTATTTTTGTTATATGAGATAGTTTTCCAAAAGAGCAAACAAAAAATCATATTCTGGCATGTAACTATCTATCCTTATAATAACTTTTAGATAAGAAATTGGCAACGAAGAATAGAAATATAAACGGATGTAATTATTTCTAAATTTTAAAAAAAATGATAAATTTGGCAAACAAGTAAGTAAAGCAATCGCGCCGCGTGCGAAGATATAAAAAAAACGACAGAGAGAGAGAGAAAGAGAAAAGAAGAAAAATAAATAAAATAAAAACCGATATACGGGATTAAACAAATAAACGAAAGCGTCGAAAATAAAATAAATTGAGTGTAAGAGCCGAAAAACGTATAGTACAAAGTTACTGTTAGTTGGAGAAGAAAAAAATATATACAAGATAGTATCTAAACAGATGCGAGAGTTCGTTAAATTACATCGAAAAGGAGAAGAAATTTAAACACTTTTTACGTAGGTTTCGTTTTTAGCATAGATGGCCCTAACATAGTAACAATATATAAGGTGCGTTGAAAAAATAAATAATTTATTTTTAGAATACGTACGTAGGATATCCTACCACAAAACAGGAGAATCTAAATAAATGTGATATAGAATTTTCGCCGAATAGTGAAGAATTTACGTATTGTACAAAATAATACGCGGATAAGCAGACAAATAACATCGTATAAAATACCATTACAACGGCATTTGCGCCCGTTTCAAACTTTCCTAAAAGATTCTTAAGTCTTTTTTAACCACATGGCCGCTCTTTGCGAGCCTTAGCTAAGAAAAAGTCTTCTCATTTTAATAAGTTTTTTCAAAGGGTAAAAGGTAGAAAGTCATTTTAATGAACTTGAATACGACTTTCCTAAAACACCGAATGTGTGCGGTGCAAATTGAATTTTTTTCTCGCAGCAGGTGTTTCCAAAAATGAAGATGGATTCGCTTTGCGATTATATTACGTGTAATGTGTGTAGTTATTTTTTCTTTTTTCATTAATAAAATTATAATGAAGTGTATAATATGCGGTTTGGTTAATTTTTAATATTTCTCGTGCAAATGTTTTCATTTTAATGTGCTAACTAATCATATATTTCAGATGGTAACACGTTTTCGCTATTAACATTTATTGCTAGGTATATAAAAGTACGCTCCCATTTGCCATCGTTTTGCAACTGCAATGCTACGAACTGAAGTCAATTTCACGGGGATGAGTTTTACTACATGGTAACAACAATAACTTCACTGGCAAAAGAAAGCTCAAAGTAAACGAATGTAGAAGAATAGGTACCTATACCTACGTTTCTGGAGACATTTCGTTATAATTTAGCAGTGTACATGTTGTATGTAATACATACTATACGTGTAAGTACAAGGATATCTCACATTCGCTCGTTGTCATTTAGCTGTTATGGGTTTTTTTCTACAAGCTTGTTTGAAATCTCAACGTATAGAGTAAAAATTGGTTTTGATGAATTTCCAACGCAACGGTGACCTTTTTTGTTCACAATGAATGAAAGAAATTCGAATTTCGTTGCGATGAAGAAGCATCTCAATGCAATTAAACCTATTCTCTTCGGGAGAATTCGTCTTATTTACATTTTTTTGTAATTAATTATTTCAGACGTGTCTTCCATATTTCGAGTAGGTAATGTTTCTACATTTCAATTTGCAGGCGAGGGTGATGTTGGATTTTGGAACATAACAACAAAAGGGTGGCATGGCCTATTGAATAACTCCAACGCGGAATAAATTATTTTTCGGTGGTAGGTATAGGTATTTTATATTAGGTATACCTTACCCAATTACCTACTTGCGAGTAAAATACACCGCCGATTGACATGGGTAAGAATTTTCAACTGTGATAATATTGTTTACTTTGGAATTGCCATCTGAAAACGTCTCAAAAAGAAATGCTTGATCATTTGCGGAATAAACGTAGGTATATTGAAGAATTTTATTCGATGTTGAGACGGATTTATATTTTTGCCGCTTTCGAGCTCGAATTTAAATGCCACTTTTTCAAATAACAGTATTGTACTACAACCCTCCTAGGTGTATTTTGTGATATACTACGACGAAAATTTTTTTCGACCAAAAATAACTATTTTTGGCGCGAAAAATGATGAAAAAATTAGTTTTTTGCATTTTTGAAGGTCTTCCACCTACATAGAAAATTCTGAAAAAAATATATGTTGTACATCCAGACTAGGTGTACAACATATATTTTTTCAATTATTGCACCTCTGAAAGAATTTGACGAAATGGCCGTTAGAAAACTTAAAACGCGCATTTCACAGTGAAGATAGGTTTGAAAATTTTTGAAAAAATTTCCATAAATGACCCTTGATGATACCTAGCATCTACCCGAGTTTGAAAAAAATCGGTTGAAACCGCCAAAATCAAAAATTATAATCGAAAAAGTCACATTTTTCGCCCTAGGAGGGGGAGGGGGTGAGGTAGCGACTCAAAAATTTGGTGACGGGAGTTTTAGACCATGGGGACCAACTTCCACTAGTTGGTTTCAAAATCCGTATGGTGGGCCAAGTCGCCTATCTTAACCCGGCTATACCCTTTTTTCAGTTTCAGTTTTGATTTTTTGTTTTCAGTTACAATTTATTTCAGTTTCAGTTTTGATATTTATTCAGTTTCGATTTTAATTTTCAATTTTTCAATGGTCATTATTATTACCTGCTATTTAATATTTTTCAAAGAAATAACAATTAGTTACAATCTACAGCACAGGAAAAATAAAATTCAAACGACTTTATTTTCATTATCAACATTTTGATTTCATTTCAACAATTCAACATGTAGGTATAGATCCATTAAAAAAAAAAAAAAACAACAACAAAAAAAATACTGAAAAACTGAAAAATTGCAAACTATGAACTAGGTATGTATGTACCTAATTATCATATTATTTTAGTTTTCAGTTGTCAGTTTTCAAGTTTTTATTTTTAGGATTCAGTTTCTGAAATCACTTTTTCAGTTTTATTTTATTATAATTAATTACTCTTCATTAATCATTGAATATTTATCAAAAATTTCATTTAAAAAAATACCATAAAAATAAATTCTGCTCACCCTGCGACATGGCAAAATATTCTTAGGTATGATATAATACCTACACCTCTTTTATCTTAAACTGACAAACACATTTTCGACATAATTTTAATATTCACCTTCATATAGGGTTCACTTGTCCACATAATTTTTCGTCAACTTTGTTATCGAGTTTATGGTGAAAATGAAATGGAACATTGTTACGGAAAATTTTATTTTCAACGTTCGATGAAAAATTGAAGGGAAACGTCCATCTATTGCTTATTGAAGTCAAGTGTTTTTCTATTATATTGACCACACCTTTTTAGAATTTTTATTTAGAAAAAAACGAGAAACACTCGCGGTAATTTTTATTGCGATGAATTTTACACTTTACACACTGTTTCTTGAGTAAGTACCTTGCTACCTTCGTCAAAATTCCTGCGTTGAAACGAGGAAAACATGGAAATTCGTATTTATGCCTGACCAGTGCGAGATTAAAAAGGAAAACACTTTTTGAGGTGGTTTTTCGAGTTCAAAAAATTTCCAAGGTTTTTTATTTGTACTTTTGTTCTGGAATAAGAGGTATAGATATCACAGCGAACTTTTTTTGGAGGGGGGAGGGAGGGTGTCAATCTAGAATTTCCATTACGAAATTATTTTTTACGGAGAGAGAGGGGTAAAAAGCAGGGAATAAAAGGAAACCGAATTTAAAAAGAGAAAAAAGAATAAATAATCAATTGAAAGAAAATCATTTCTAATACCTATTTGATCAAGTTTGATAAATTTTTACAATAGGTATTTTTAGAAATTTTTAAATTGTAGGTATATTTACTTATAAAATTGGAATTGACTGAAAAATTTGCAGCAGAGAAAATACTTATATACGTAATGAATGAAAAAAAAAAAAAAAAACATGAATGGGAGTGCTGAACCTTTACACATGATAAAGGTAAAGTTTTTTTTAGAAAAAAAGAATTACATTTTTTCAATTTTCGCTGAATACCTACTTTATGTACAATTGTACATGATAGGTATATGCTTACATAAATTTCCTTACACGCTGAATAAATTTTAAATGACTCTTGAATTCTTTAAAGATTGGGATGGGATTATAAGACCTATCCTAGTATTGATTGGTTTCATCTAGAATTTTAACAATTCCTTTTTCCTTACAAATACTTATACTTAAGTTCCAAAAATTTTCGAGTAGGTATTGGATGTAAAGTTGGATTTTTTCAATTTTCACTGTTTATATCATTTCAACCAACGTTTGGCAGATGGAATTCGGAGCCAATATTATGTTCAGTTTCATTGAGGATTTCGACGATCTGTGTCAACAATGTTAAAATAATTAAGCTACGTTCATAATAGGAGATGAATTTGCTCACGTTTGTGAAAAACGGGAAATGAAAAGTTAAACCGTTTGTTTGCTATGAAACCGTTCATAATAGGAAATGAAAAATTTTGGGAATTTCGCAAGAAAGAACTTTTAGTTTTTTTTTTCAATTTTTACGATGTATAATGCAAATATTCTTATATTTTAGTGATATCTGTTGGTATATGTGACATATATCACAAACTGATAAAAAAACAATGTCACGAAATTTTCGTTTTCATATCATTTTTCATTGAACAGTTGAAAAAATTCAACTTTTCAATTCCCAGTTTTCACAAACGCGAAAAATTCATTTCCTATTATGAACGTAGCTTTAGCCACTGTTTTTTGAAAATTTATTCAAATCGAACTTCAAAATTCAATTTTTGTGGTAAAAACTTGAAGGGATGTATTCGTAAAATATGTATTTCATGACATTCTCTGTGATATTTCAATAACGTAAATTTTACATAGAATTTGGAATCTCTCGGTCTTCTACGCCTCTCCATTTAAACATTCGTTTATTTATTTATTTATTCATCTATTTGTTTTTTGGTTCTATTTTTTTTTTTTTTTGATTTTTTTTTTCACAAATGTAACGAAAATATTTGCGTTTAGCGAAAGTAATGCCTCGTGTTCGTGCTTTTGCACGAATCCAGTAGATATATTTAGCGTTTGAAAAAATTAAGAAGACCTTTAGTTAGCTTTTCATATACTTAGGTTTCTGTGTAGACATATCTTCGTGGAAAATATATTGAAATGTAGCCTCGTACTTGTACGTGTATGCTTATTTATCAAATGAATGGCTGATTTTCTTCTAATTTCGCTGCAGCAAATTTTATTGTTTCGAATATAATAATTTGATAGTTCGGTGGATAAAATCTGTTACAAAATCGTATAAATTACACAAACATACTTCGTTAACATTTATTGTGTTGACGGAAATAAACAAGCCACTATTCATATTCCAAACGCGTATAGGATTGATTATAAGAGTGTAATAAATTGCACGCCCGAGTATTTCGTATAATCAAGTTTAACGTCTTCATATTTTATGAAATGCCGAAATTCATTAAAAGCTTTCAGTTGTCCATTACCAAACGCTACCTTCGCTTTCGAAGCGGTGTTCCTTTAAGAGCAACTTTTTTTTGCCTTCGTAGTTTAACGTTTCCATTTGGTTTATAGTTTTGATTTCCTGATTTTATGTCATTTCAAGTTGCGAGAAATACGCGCTCGGGCGAAATGGTAAAATAGAATTACGTGAGGTGGAAATAGGCTATCATTTTTGGTAGGTAAATAACTTACCTACTACTGCTCGGTCATTAAAATTTAACTGAGTTTCAATTCTCTGGGGTAAACAAATTTATGTAATCGAAAACAATCGAAGATAAGCATTAACGTATTGTAATATCGTTTTAGCCTTTAGCTTTGATTCTATATATAGTATTGTTATAGGTATTTATGGCTTTTATCGAAAATGAACTAACTGGTTTAAATCCAAATCTATTTTCTGGTTTAAAAAAATCAATTATTTTATTTTTTCAAATTACATTTTCCCTTTTTCGAGACGATGTAGTCAATAGAAAACAAACTGCTGGAAAGTAGCCAGAAAGTTGAATGCGTGATACATTTTCCCAAGAAAACGGAATATCGCGAATATTGTAATGCATCTATACCCGAGGGAATTAGAACTGACTTGGAATTGAAATTACCATTCATCATAGAAGTGTTGTTGATATTATTTTCCTAGTTCAAATTAACTATTGCTTCGGTTCATTGTTCTGGCGAAATTTAAAAATGAACAAAAGCCAGTTTAATTTGATGTTTCGAATCGACAGACCTAAAAGACAGTCGATATAATTATTCTTGGAAAGCATTCAACGTCCAACTGTTCATTTCCTTTATTTACAAATGCGATGCTATGCGATGGTTTAAAAAATTGATATTCTTGATTTGTTCAGTCGTTCTCCTATCTTTATTCTTTTCTTGCAGTTTGGGATTAAAAAATTGAGGGATCGATAATTGGAGTAATGACAGCAGGGCTCTGAAGTAAATAACTAATCATTTTCCTAAAAATTTTTTCTTTCCATTTTGTCGTTATTGTTATTTTTATACCCTTTTATCTTTCTTATAAAAATGTTTGGTTTAAAAAAAGTGTGTACTGAGTGTAAAAACAATAAAAGTAACACTTTTAAGTATTTCGCATGAAATTCAATAACTGAAAATTGAGTTTCAGACCCGAGGGAGGTCGAACTGGCCCACATTAAAGCATTATTTTTTATTATTGAATGGCTAGAAATAACATTCAAGTTTTGAATAAAAAATGGAATTGTCTGGTGATTAACGTGTTTTTTTTTTTTTTTTTTTTTTTTTTTTGAAAAAAAAAGGAAAATTATGTCAAAAATCCATTAAACAATTAACAATTTTTGAAAACTAAAATTTTATTTAAAAAAAATTCAAGTCCCCAATCAAAAAATTTTTTAAGCAAAAGTTGCTTATTTAGATCTCAATTACAAACATTTTGATTGGATCACTCCCTTCTCTCATATTTTGCATCATACATAGTTATGGAAATCAAATGAAAATCAGATAGGTATAATGCTAAAGCTAACACCTTGCACGAGTTTGTCGCATTCTGGCCCCAAACTTTCATTTAAAAAAAACTTTTTTTGGAATTTGAAGTTCATGTTAACGAAAGTTCATATTATTGGGTGCCAAATTAACAAATTTAAAAATTGATTATCATTCTCAAAAAGATATCAAAAGAGAAATTTTATGAGCATTGGAAATTTTCATATCAAATGAAAGTTTAACTTCTGTGTGAAGATCCCATTAGAAAATTTTTCAAAATTTCTCATTACCATTTTTGGAACAAAAGTTCAACTTTTATATGATATGAAAATTTCCAAAATTCAAAGAATTTCGATTTTGGAATTTTATGAGATGAACTTGTAGCCTAATTCATTCATGACTCATACATTAAGAAATTTTTTTCCAAAGAGGAAAATCGGAAATATTACAAAATTCTCTCGTACGATCTTCAGAACAAAGTTAAACTTTTACTTGATATAAAAATTTTTACAGTTCATAAAACTTTTCTTTTGGAATTTTTTGAGATAGATTTGTGACATTTCATTTGGGACCCATAAATCATAAATCAAGAATTTTTTCCGGAAATGAGAAACTTTGAAAAATTTTCTCAATACGTCTAGAGAAAAAATTCATTTCATTTGATATGAAAATTTCTCTTTCATGGCAATTCATTCATGACATCATGACTAATATATAATTAGAATTTTTTTCCAAAAAGAAATTTTGAAAATTTTGAAAGTTTTTTTTTTCTAGAATTCTCAATATGATATGAAATTTTCCAAAATTTAGTAATTTTTCTCTTTTGGATTATTCTATTTATAACTCAAATATTTATTCATTTTTTTCCCCCAAAATGGAAAATTGGAAATTTTGCAAAATTTTCTTGTAGGATCTTTAGAAAAAAGTTCAACTTTCATATGGTATAAAAATTTCCAAAGTTCATAAAATTTATCACTTTGAACTTTTTGAAATAGACTTGTGAATTTCATTCATGACTCGTGTATTGGGAATTTTTTTCCGAAAAGGGAAATGAGGGATAATCATCCATGATTGAATTTTTTCAAGAGGATGGAAATAATTTGTTTCTTTTTTATTTCAAAGGAAAATTTTGTTATTTTGTTATTTGAAATGAAAAATAGAACGAGAATAGAAGAGTCTTATTAGAAGTGTTTGTAATTTGACGATAGCTCCTTTAGGATAATTTTACCCTTTTAAAGTGTCCTCTTGTGAAATTACACAAAAAATAAATCCAATTTCTCAAAGTACCTAAAAGTCGAATTTTTATTTACGCGAAATTGAAAAACCTCGTATAAAGTAAGAGGTTTTCGCACTACTTTAGAGACTTAGACTCGATAAAAAGTGTCAAGTTTTCGCTAAAAATACCCCCTTATTAAATTACCAAAACTTTATTAACAATTATTCGACACCAATTATTTGGCAAGTTCGTTTTTGAATATTTCTTCGTGAGAATCAGATTCCACTAATGTAATTTAAACAGTTAGGAAAGTTTAGGAAAAAAGTAATAAAAGCAGTCTTGTCAGTCTCCCCACGTATCCGTTGAAATTGCCATTTTTAACGTTGAAATCGCTTTAAATAGTTTTCTCAAGTATTCAAATGTAAATTTGCTTTTCTCACGAGAGAGTTTTCAGGCCAGCATTTTTTTTCCAGAGTCTTGAAAATCTACCTATATCTCTATACGAGTACGCGTATTTTGGGCGGATGCAGTTGGTAATTTGTATATTTCTGTTTTAAATAAAACCTAATTAATTAAATTGTATATTTTACATATTCGAGTGCGTTTTATGCTTGCATGCGAATGTTTTCTTTTTCACTGCTTATTGCAAAAGCATACACGTGGATTTTAATGTAGGTCAAAGGTTATTACAATTAATTTATGTAATTAATCTATTAGGTAGGTGTGTGTGCCTATAAAAAAAAAGTTTTGAAATTCACCCCATTGGAATTTACTTCTTGCTCTTTATGTAGATTGTAGGGGATTGCGTTTTTGAAGTTTTGAAGGAAAAAAATATATAAAAACTTGTGAAATAAAAAGAATAAGAAGTCGAAGTGTTACTTTATCTACTTACTTGAATAAAGAAAAAAACATATTTTTAGTTCTAATAATCTGACATAAAAAATACCGGTATCTCGTTGACTATAAAAATTGTCTCGAAGTTGAGTACCACTTAAATATTTGGTTAACGTTATTGTTTTTTTATCTACTTATGTGGCGAATTACAAAGATGAAATGTGGGGAAAAAGATGAAAAAGTGAAGCTATAAAATTCTTTTTTTTTCCTTTCTACGATGTATAGCTTTTTACATCTTTATGTAGCGTATACCTTATTTTTAGAAGCTCGAAGAAATTGGCGTGCTGGTGCTTTAAATGGCACTTGAATTGAGTAGCTGGACCTATGTAAGCGCCAGGTACATGGCACCGCTATTGAAAAACTTTTCACAGCGGAAACTAAGTTTGTCTTCTTAAAGGAGTATCCGTTGGTTGTTTCAAAATACGAGTAGAAGATGACCTAAGAAATTTTTCAACAATTTCAAAGTGTCACGTTGCAGTGACACTATTAAGGGTTAATTATCGTCTTTTGCATCGACTTTAGGTCTTAAATTACCATCGTGGAAAAAAAAAACCTCCCGGACTATCAATTACACGAAAATTTCAACCGAAATAGTACTTCGCAGCTATTAAAAACTCGACTGCGTACCCCGTGCAGCGTACTTTTCAAATACAGAAGTTTTATTGATGATTTCGTCAAAGTACTCGTAATTATCACATTATAACCTAACGAAGCATCACGTGCAGTAAATTAGGTGTTATCTAATTAATGAAGTGGCTATCTGTACGTTTACCTGTCATTTTGGCAAGGTAGACAAATTTGATTAAGTAGCTGTCTCGATAGGTATGATTATTATCATTTAATTGATTTTTTATTTTATTTTTTTCAACTTTTTCGAAATTTATAAAGTGTTATATAGCCATAGGCGATAGGCAGATAGGTATTTTTGATACTCGTGGAAATTATATACTTAGATTGGCGAGAGAGTATGCGATATTTCATTACGAGAAATAAACACAAGGTTGAAAAAAATGATAATTTGTATGGTAATTCATTCGTAAAAAATTAATAACGCTTCGAAAATTTATTCTTTTTCAACTTTCGATATAAACTTGGAACATAAATTTTGTGACTTTTGTACGTTCAAAGCTGTACGTAATGGCTTATTTTATAAGTTCATTATTCGCATCTTTTGCTCTGATTGGTGTTTAATTTTATTGCACGATGTGCTTGCGAAAAGAAGCCGAAGCGAGTTGTTGTTTATCTGGTACTCGTATACCTTTACCTACCCACCTATACCTATTTACGTAATTGGAAATTTTTTTATCAGTCGTCTTCTGTCCACCGTAATTTAAGATTTATTTTCTTTCAAGAAAATTTTCTCTACGAGTGGATTTTTTTTTACATTACGCTTTCTCTATTTAATTAATAAGTCCCATTTAGAAAATGTACGAGTATTTCTACCAAAATTTAATAACAATAAATGTAATTAATGAACTGTGGCCAGCTATTCCAATTTTATCCTCAGATTTTTCCATGCATAAAATAATCAGAACTTTTCAAAAAATAAAACAATTACTGGAATTTTTCAAAAAAAATAATAATATATTGTGGGTAAGTATTATAATTCTTCAAAAAAATCAATAGTAGAGTAAATTTTCAAATTTATTTTAAATTTGATTTATTTAGATTTTTACTTTTCTTTTTATGATTCTTTTCCAGTTTTCTCCTATTTCCATTTTTTTTTCAAACTTTGAATTTTTACAATTTTTTGGTCCATTATATTCACTATCCAGTTTTTTTTTTCAATACTTTTTTTAGGTAGGTAGGTATAATGGTTTTTGGAAAAAATTAGAAATTTTTTGAAAACTTATAAATGAAGTAGAAACATATCTGAGTTTACAATTTTCTCAAAAATTGCATATAATTTTTTTTGAGATTTTTTTTAAATCAATAATAAAATTTCCAATTTTCAAAATGAAAATTTGTGATTTTTAGGAACATTTTTTTTCATATATACCTATAGGCATCAGGAGTCTAATACACAACAGAAAAAATGCATAACCGGGAAACTTTTTGAAAAATGAAACAAAAGGGAAACAAATGACAAAAATTGAAAAAAAAAAAAAAAAAAAAAAAAAAACTGAAACATACAAAATAACAGAAAAATTAAAATTAAAAAATCAATTCAACCATACAGAACGAAATAAAGAGTTTCGCTGACATTCGAGAGAATTTACAAGCAATTAAGAGAATTTCACATGCATTCAAATAAGCTCAGAAAATTTGAACAGAAATTCAGAGGGTCGTTGGTCGTTCAACAATGCTATTCATAACTTCTCATAAACTCGAAGGATTTCATAAAAATTTAAGAGATATAAGCACAATTTAGGGATACAAATTATAAAAAAATAATATAGGTATAAGTATCTTTTTCCTATGGTATTAAAACATTACTTATTCTAAAAACAATTCATCTAGAATTTCCCCCTTATCTATTTGGGTCAACTGCCCACTATAGTTTTATTTAAAAAATAAAATAGTCATAATAATTTCTTTCATAGAAATTGAAAGGATTTTACTTACTGTAATTCAAAAAATAGGTATGTACTTCTAGCTATATTTTCTGAGAGGTTTTTGATTTTTTCACAGGGTTTATTTTTTGAAGGGATTAATTTTTTCCTAAAGATTTTTTTATTTCCTCTGTACTTACACGTGCGTCTTTCTTCAATGAAATTATTCACTGAAAAAATGGGGGGGGGAATGAAACTTCTTGATAAAGTATTAAACGCGTCTGCATTGTATCTTACACGTACTCGTATAAATGTTTCAGCTATTCCGAGTTGTCTATAAAGGAATGTAATAAGCCTATCCACAACATAGGATGAATAATTCATGTCAATATCAACATCGATATATCAATGTTTTGGAAAATTTCGGTTTCCTATACTTGATTTGTATTTTCATTAATCAGGTATAAATCATCGCCGCGTACACCAAACATAAAGTTGAAACCATTGAGAATTTCGGTGTAATAATTACAATGATAGGAGTGTGTTTTATGATCAAACTGTTGACGTATAATAGAACACGATTATCGGGCACGCCTATATCGCAAATACCATTATTTATTATGCAATGATACTGGTTTTATTCGTAACGAAGAAAATGAATGTGGTCAATACCCTATTACGAGTAATAAAACCGTTCTCTCTACAGTCTTCACTTATTCATTGCTGCACGAGTAGATATAGGTACTGGTACTATAGGTACATGGCGATTCTTCAAAAGTAAATCGAATACCATATTTTATTACCAGCGTTTAAATAATCATAATGGAAGGGTTCAGTGGTCTGGAGAGCCATCAAAAAAGTGCACGTAGGGTTTCCCCTAAAACCAACGAAATTAACTAAACAGGGTATCCAAAAATTACCTAAGTCATCAAATTCGACCTTTAAAAAGGAGATTTTTAATGATAAAAATTCTTCAGACAAAAAAAAAACGAGAGATTTGTTTTGCATATATTTTATATCTAAAAACATTTTTTTAAATTTTTAATGCACAAAAATTTGGCAATTTTTTTCACCAAAAAAATTTAAAAATTGTCTACCCACATAATTAATTTCACATTTTTAAAATTTTTTTTTATTCTCCATTATCATTTTTTCTTCGAAAATAATAATAAGTATTTACCTACCTAATGAAAATCCTTTTTCCGAAAAAAAAACAAATCTTTTCTGCAAAAAAATCCATTTTCATTCCAAAAAAAAAAAAAAAAAAAAAATGAAAATTTTTTTACGTGCTTCCAAAATTTAAAAAAAAATCCAAGAAAATTTTTTTTTTCAATTTCAAAAAAAAAAATACCTAGGCATAAAAATATTTAAAAATGTTTTCCAAAATTGTAGTTGAAAATTTCTGAAAATATTGAGAATTTTCTTACGCATAGTGTAAAAGTTGAGATATTTTCTATTCCTAGAAAATTCAAAAATTTTTTCTTCAGAAAAATTCAGATAGGTACTTAATTGGGGATGCTTTCCTCCAAAAAAAAAATCAAAAGAAAGAAAGGAAAGATTTTTTCAAAAAACAATTTGGGCTGTTCTCAGAAATATTTTTCTGTAAAAAATTTTTTAAAATGTTTTCTCCAAAAAATTTTAAAAATTACCTATTCCAAAGAAATAAAAAAATTTCATTTTTGTTACATTAAAAGGAAGAAATTTTTTTTTATTGTACCTATACTTTCAGGAAATCAAGGAGATTTCTTCTCCAAAGGGAATCAAAATTTTGTTCATTCTAAAAAAATGAGATTTCTTTTAAATATAAAAATATTGAGGATTTTTTCAACACATTCGTAAAATTTTAAAAATTTTCAACTCCTACAAAATCCAGAAAAATTCAGATACTTCTTTCAAAAAATTCAAAAGAAAGAAAGAAAGATATTTTTCTTGAAAAAAGCAGTGGTTCGTTTTTGGAAAATAACTTTTTT
The DNA here is from genome assembly GCA_959613365.1 of Balanococcus diminutus. Taxonomy (NCBI): domain Eukaryota; kingdom Metazoa; phylum Arthropoda; class Insecta; order Hemiptera; family Pseudococcidae; genus Balanococcus; species Balanococcus diminutus. The sequence continues at coordinate 47,396,491 of OY390715.1, forward strand.
TTAGAAAGCCTCTAACTTTTATTCTGTATCAAGTATTTTTACTGTTACAATTATAAAAAAAAATTCCCCAAAAAATTTTAAAATGTTGTTCCAAAAAAAAATCTTTGCGCATGAAAATATTTTCATTTTTGTTCCATTAAAATTAAAAAAATTGTCTTTATTTTACTCTCAGAAATTAAGTAGGTATAGGTAGATTTCTTCTTCAAAAGGAATTGAAATTTTATTTTAGAAAAATTGAGAATTTTCTCACACTTGACTAATCATTTATAAAAAAATACAATATTTTTTTATCCCAAGAAAATTCAAAAGTTTTTTTCATAAAAAAATTGATGTTTACTCACAAAAATTTTAGAAATATTTTTTAAAAACTGAGATTTTTCTCCAAAAAAATTAAAAGATTTTTTAAAATGATTGGTAAATTTTTAGGTAGGTAGGTAGTTTTTCACTTCGAAAAAGTTTTAAAAAATTTTTTCCCTGCCATATCAAAAATTTGAGAGATATTCTTTATCTCAAAAACATTCGAAATTTTCTGAAAAAACAAATTTTTCCTCCTTAAAATTAGCTTAAAAATATTTTTACTCCAAAAAATTTAAAGAAATTATTTTTTACAAAAATAATTCAGATGGTTTCTCTAAAAAATTTTTAAAATGATTTCTTCTTTACTCTTCAGAAAAATTGATATTTTTCTGCAAAAAATTGATATTTTTCTGCAAAAAATTGATATTTTTCTGCAAAAAATTGATATTTTTCTGCAAAAAATTGATATTTTTCTGCAAAAAATTGAGATTTTTTCTCCGAAAAGATCGAAGAATTTTTTAAAAACAAATTGGAGGAAAAAAATAATATTTTTTCTCTAAAAATAAGAAATTCATCCTCAAAAAGTTGAAAAAAAAAAACTCATTCTAAAATTGAAAATTTTTTCTTTCACTGAAATTAAGAAAATTTTCTGTACAAAACAACTAATTATTAGAACAGAGGCAGAGATGTACTTTCTGGGGAAGGGAGCTTTCCCTCCCAAAATTACAAATATTTTTCCAAAAAAAAAACAAAAAAAAACTTATTTATTCAACAATAAAATATTTGCTGATTTTAAAAAAAGCAATAGGCGTCAATTTTTTGAAAAAACTCCGAGCTTAAAAAAAGTGAAAGCACGCCACTGTAAGTAGACTACCTTACTTTTTTTAAATATTTATTCTTTCATAAGTTTATGATGAAAACGGGGATCTGCAAGTGAGTGAGGATTTTCTGGAGTGCAAAGTGTTAGCAATATATGATCGACGAAAATAATATGTTGCAATTTTTCAAGTTTTTCGAGTGAAATAAGTGTATGATTCATAATTTTTTATTGATAGTTACTCTCGAAAATACAAGTACAAGCAATCGATTATCAAAAAATGCTCGCGATAAAAGAAATAAATACGTCATATCAAAACATAAGTACACGTATAAAAGGTAGTTGGATATTACAATAATGTAATAAGAAGACGAATTAGGTAAAATCTCGAGTATAAAGTATATAAATTCGACAAACGAAAGCGTATTAACGGTTTCAAAACAGATAAAAGCAATGAAGTTAGGTGTAGGTAATAAAAGTCGTTCGCATGTTTTGGCTCTAATTCTTGCGAATAAAATAATGAACAATGTTTATGTTTGGTTGGTGAAATAAATTCATGTAAAAGTTGTAATTTTATACGTTCACCCGCCCCGATTACATATGGATAATATTTTTTTAATACATCGCGTTAAATACTGCTATTAAAAAGTAAAATGGCTCCGACTCGCCTTGACAGTTATTTATTACTCGGTCGAATTTTTTTCTTCGCCGTAAATTTAAATATTTATCTTAACAACCGTTTAGGTCTGTCCCTTTTTTAATTTAATTTCTTCCAAAATTTAAGTTTTGTTTAAGCGTTTGAAAGTGTACGTACTTCGTAAGCCCTGTACGTACATACGTATATTGCTCGTATGATTTTTTTTTTTTTTTTTTTTTGTAAGTAAGTAAATTGTTTATTTCCTATATTTTTATATTTTCTGAACGTAGGTAATTGAAATATAAAGAAGGCTGTATATTTTGAAAAGGTTATAAATTTTGCATTTATCATAATCATTTTTTATTCGGTCGATCAATCAAAATCGGTGTACACAATGGAAGGAAATAAGGTATTGAGATGTTATTTAATTTGCATAATATTTTTTCCGACAGTAGGTAAATTCATTTTTAATGTAAATTAAAACACGGTTTAAATAAAAGTAATTTGTATTTGTTACAAGAAAATATGGCAAAGCGCCGAAAACGATACACGTTGCAACGTTGTAATTTTATGTGTAAAATGATTCTCGAGGTTTGGCGGTTTATAAAATGAGCTTTGATAAATTGTAATATATCGACTGAAACATTAACCATCGACCCTTCTTCGTAATCTTAACGCCGACTGAAATCTTCGCCATAATAATCAATCACCTTAATTGCAATCAACGTATCATTTTGGTTTCCATCTTCCATCGCATCGGTATTAACTAATTTTCAAATTACGTAATCAAAATAGCCACGTGGATGGCCTCTTCAGACCCTACAAATGGTTATTTACGAGTTGGCTAATTTGTATAAAGTATAATTATTAACGTAATTTAAGTCTAAATATTGGAGTGTGAAAATTAAACAAAAAAAAGGGAGAACAAATCTCTTGAACCCGCTTTTAAAACGTAAACGTTTTTGATGTGGCTATAAAGTAAATTTCGTAACTTCGTCCAGGTTTCTTCTGAGGTATGAACGACCGCAAAATGTTAATTAATGTTTTTGTTTTTGAGCGTTTACCTAATTTATTTTCAATTTTATAGAAATCATTTATTATTTTTTGCCTCATCAGATTCTATGATGTAGGTAACAGATGTACCTACGTTTTAAAGAAAATAGATTTACCTCTACTTTGGCTATACAAAGAAAGAGAGATATTTTTTACAAAAATACAAATCACCTCGAATTTGGTCTCGGTATTTTAAGAAAATCGTATAAGTTTATTTATCAACATGTCTGTTGGTAAACAAGGCCTTATCCATTCGTTGGAAAGAGCATTTCTTTCTTTCGATGTCTCGTTTCTAGTTGTTATTCAAAATCGTAAGTTTTGCGGTTGGGGGATTTATATGCCGATTTATATCAGTCTTTTTGTATTTATATGATATGTGTGACAATTTGTCGTAAACGGTTTTCTGCTTCATTTCTCTCCTGGGATAAATTAACTGTAGACCTACTCCGCTTCGCCTTAGTGCATAAAGGTGGCAATTTATCATTTTATCGATTCCCTTTTTCTTTTTCTTTTTAATATTTCACGATAACGTTTGAAAGAAAATTTTTATATTTCGGGTATAAATAGAATGTATACGTATCGCGGTGTGCTTATGGTATGGTCTGGAGAATAATGAAAAATTGCTCCCTGCGTACAAGTAGAGGACTTATCTATATCTGCAGGTAGGTATGTAGGTATGGGATTTTTTGCATGTTTATTTGATTTTAGAATTTCTCGTTTTGTTAAAAAGTATAGGTAAATTTTTATTGTAGGATGTTTTTTGAATAGCTTAAGTATGTGAAGATGCTGCAGTAATTTCCTTCTCAAGTTATAAAAAAAAACAGACAACTTATTTTTTATAACTTTTTTTATTTTTATTTTTATTTTTTTAATAAAGGTATTTTTGCTTTTTTCATTTTTTTTTCCTAATTTCCATGCCACTTTTAATAGTAAGTACATATTTCAGTTGTTATCTGCGTTTTCAGTTTTTTTTTTTTTTTTCAATTTCCAAATTGTCCCAAAAACAAATGTTTAAAAAAGCTCCAAATTAATTTCCATTTCCCGAGCAGCACACTCGACAAATTATCGAAATAAAAAATCGACAGAATATCGAATTCGATAAAGTGTCGCGTTAGTTCCGCATAAATCGTGAAATTATCTTTCGATATATAGATAGATTATCGACGAATTATAGTTAGCAAAAATTTCGAGATTATAGTAAGATATTTTATCGATAATATATCTATAATATCGAAAGATAATTTCACGATTTAGGCGGAACTTTCGCGACACTTTATAAAATTCGATATTCTGTCGATTTTTTATCGATTTTTTATTCCGATTTTTTGTCTTTTACTAGCTTCTTTCTATAATTAAAAATCATTAATTAGTATAATTAATACATTAAACTATGCCTAAACACATTATTCATGTTACGGTAAGAGGATCATTTCAGAAAAAGTCAAAAAAAATTATAAAAAATCTGTCACCCGTGGGGCTCAAACCTTCTACCTCCTGCATGGTAATCCTCTTCCTTAACCACTATGCCATACCTTATCGTTGAGGAATTAGCAATAAAACGCTTATAATAGGCAGTTTAGTACTTCCAGACGTGTTGGACTTGGAAAAATTTTCACCAATTTGGAAATAATTTCAAATATCGTCACCAAATCGTTAAAAAATCGTTCGACAAATTTCAGATTATTTGTCGATAATATAGTTTCAAATATCGTCACAAAATCGTTAACAAATCGAATTCGAGGAATTTCATATCACGTGTCGATAATATAGTTTCAAATATCGTCATAAAATCGTTGAAAAATCGAATTCGAGAAATTTCAGATTACGTGTCGATAATAAAGTTTTATATATCTTCACAAAATCGTTAAAAAATCGAATTCGAGAAATTTCAGATTATTTGTCGATAATATAGTTTCAAATATCGTCACAAAATCGTTAAAAAATCGAAATCGAGAAATTTCATATTACGTGTCGATAATATAGTTTCAAATATCTTTACAAAATCGGTAAAAAATCGGATTCGATAAATTTAATATAATTTGTCGATAATATAGTTTCAAATGTCGTCAAAAAATCGGTAAAATATCGAAGCCGAGAAATTTCATATAATCTGTCGATAATATAGTTTTAAATATCTTTACAAAATCGTTAAAAAATCGAATTCGATAAATTTAATATTCTTTGTCGATAATGTAGTTTCAAATATCTGCACAAAATCGGTGGAAAATCGAATTCGATAAATTTAATATTCTTTGTCGATAGTATCGTTGACGAATATCGTCATAAAATCTTAATAATATCGAATTCGATAGTTTTTAGATTTTTTGCCTATGAAGTTGTACCGATAAATCTTTATAATATCGTGAGAACATCTATAGATTTTCAAACGATTTTTTATCGATACGTTACATCTTCCGATATTATCGATCGAGTGTGCCGCTCGGGTTTTTCATTTATGATTTTTTTTTAATTTTCCATTAAAAAAATTCATTAGCCTGTTTTAAATAAATCCCTAAAAATAATTAAAACAATTATTGGTTGCACACAAAAATGTATGTAAATGTAACTTTGTGTTCAAATTTCAATAAAATTTTAAAAAATAAGTTCAACAGACAAACAATTTTTTTTTAATAGTACTTTTGGAACAAACTCTTTTAGATTTTGTTTGGCATATTTTTTGTGATTTTTTTTAAAAATCATTTTTTTGAATTTTGTTTGGAACAATTTTTTGAATTCGTTTTGGGAACATTTTCTTTTTTTTTTTTGAATTTTGCATGGAAAATCTTTTTTGGCTTTTTGAAAACTTTTTGGATATATTTTTTTTTAACTTTTTTGTAGAGCAATTTTTTTAGAATTTAGTGTGAAACAAATTTTTTAAATTGATTGTTTGGAACGATATTTTTGAAGATTGGTTTAGAAAATTTTTTAAAATAATTATTCAATTTTTTAAACTAAATTTTGTTCAAAACATTTTTTCTAAACGTTTACCTACCAAGAATGTTTTTTAAAGTTTGCTTTTTAAACTTCGTTCTTTTTTCAAAACTTTTTCAAGATTATGTTAGTTCATGCACTTCGCATATGTGTGACTAACGTAATAAGTTGATCCCTTCTCCCTTAAATATTGGTAGATATACTCGTATGTACCAAATACTGGGTATCTATAGGCACACTATGAAAATGAAATTTTATTTTTGGAAATTTTCGAAAAATAAAACTTCACGACACATTTTCACTTTTGTAATACACCAGTGAATATTATTTCGTCTCACTAATCGTTGTAATTGCATCCGCAGTTAAAACTTATATTATGCCTATGGTACCCTTTCATTTTCATATCTCTACTGTAACTAAATAAATTTGAATTAAACGTAGGTAACCATTAAAAAACCTTTCTCGTCATAAGATTATATGAGTTTTTTCTTCTTTAATCCCCGAATACTTATTTGGTTAATTTTAAGTAAAACGTATAGTTAATTTTAACTGCCGTATAGTGGTGGATTTTAGGCGCGAAAAGATTAACACATCAGCACAAGTTTTGTTAGGTAATTCCTAACCTCATGAAAAATCCAATTTCATGCAAGTTTTTTCGGGTATTTACTCGTAAAAGGCTGAGACCGAACTTTTTATCACGATGCAAATCTCCAAAAACAACGTGAAATTATAAAACCCCCCCTACGCGCAAACTGAATTCGAAAAAATAATGATAATTAAATTCTGTACCTTTACAAAAAATTGATAAAACACGAATTTAATAAATTATTCAATTCGACGTGAAACATTCTTCGGTTCAATGAGTTAGTTTTTCTATTTCTGGACACATTTAAAGTGTATAAATTTATAAAATCTCGAGCATCAAATTGTTTTTTCGTTTGTGTGGGTCTGCAATGTAACACAGAAATGCCATGTGGAACACTAGGCATAAGGGAAAAAAAAGCAACGCACCAAATGTTTGTTGTCGTCATTAAGAAAAGTGAAAAGCAATTCAATTTCTGTGAAGGAAATAGCTCGAAATACTAACGGACTGTTTTTACACATATTCCAGATTTTTGTGTACTGTAGATATCATTAAATGCCCAATAATACCTATAAGGATTTTGAAATTAATTTAAAATTGGAGGTAATACTCGTACCTCTAGTCTTGGGAAGTATTTTGTAATAGGGTTCAATCTTTCATCTCCTTTTGGTTTCAACCCAGTCGATTAACTTGAACATGAAAATTCTCAACTTGGAATTAGATGCTACAGATAGGTAAATACTCTTTTTGTTGTTGGTGTGTTGGTATGTTTTAATCAGTATCGATGGCGTGAATAAAGCTTGTACAATTTCAAAACAAACTATAGTCAGACTCTCAGACAACCATTTGAATAATGGATTTTTATTTTTTATAAACTTTACCTACCTGCTACTTTTTTTTTTTTTTTTTTTTTTTTTGAAATTATCGCCGATTTAGAAAATTTAAATTTCTCATGCATCACACTTCTTTATTCTCGTCGCTCAAAACAATAAAAAGTTGATTAATATTACTCATATTGGGATGTAGATTTCCAAGATAAACAAAACATTTCCCATTTTAACAAATAACTCGAGAAAACGTGCGTTTGCATATTTTTGATTTTTTTTCAACGACGAACAATTTTTTAATTTTGTTTACACCTTCGGTGTTGAAATGGTTAGACAGAAGTTGTGAGTACATTGATTTGAAAGATAATTCTGAAATGTTTATATAAAAGAGAGGCTGTGTGAAGAGATTTACACCGTTTTAGTAATTAACAAGTTGAATGCAACTTTTTTCCGAATAAAATAATCCGATTAAAGAATATCTAATTATTAAATCAACTCGGTTAGACGGAATTTTCAGTAAGCTAATGTCTAGCTGGAATTTAATTTTGAAATTTTACCACGAAAACTTTCGTCAGTAGGGGAAAAGTTACTTTGTTAAAGGAAACAAAAAAGAGGCGGATATAATGAACAACTATACTGAGCATAATTCAAACTTGATTTCTAAATAATTACTCATTTTTTTCACTCCATGTCACGTGAAAATCGTTTTCATATTTCTCTACTTTTGAGGCAGATAAATTTTACGAGTTGGAGACGGGATATGCTTTTGAGGAAACTTTTCGCAAAAACGTTCTCGAGCTTTAGATTAATAAGTTAATTTGTTAAGTAGGTATAAATTTCACATTTCCTGCATCATTTTTTCAACTTTTGAATGAGATAAAGTTGGAGATGCCGCGTATAGGGGCATTTTTCAGAATTTCGACAAATTTTGACGATGAGGGTGTCTTAAGGATAAGGAAAATCAAATAAGTTTGTGTGTTTTGAATGGTTTTCTAATTTCTTTCCAGATTGTAGTTTTTCACTTCTATTGTTGGGAGAAATTTTTTCAATTTTTTGTGAGAAATTTCATTGGGAGATTTTTTTATGTCGAATTGTGTTTTTTACTGCTGAAAAATATTTTTTTGAAATTTTTCCTTACAATGGAATTTCGATACTCGACGACTCCGGATGAGCTGAAATTTGGCTCACTGAAGGAATGTTACCCAGACCTCAGAACGAAATTTTGAGCTCCCGAAGTAGATTTTTCGATTTCGAATTTTGACGAATTCTCGAAGGTTGTTAAAAGCTCATTCGTTTTTTAGCTTTTCATTACTTTTTGTTTTATTTGAAGGACTAATTTTATGATAATTATGATAATTTTTTTGAATAATTTCGATTTTTTGTTGAGAGTTGTTTGTTACTAAAAACGTTTTTTTGAAACTTTCCTAAGAATTTCACTTAGGGTTTTTTAAAATATTATTTTGCTGGTGAAATTTCATTAGGTATCCTACTGAATTTTTTTTTGAGAATTTCGTTGTTTTTTTTTTAGATTCTAAGATTTGTTTTTGATAATAAGATTTTCAAGACTTTTCAAGACTTTTTAGTCGCACTTTTGAAAAAAAAAGATATGATTTCTACGTTCCATCCTGATTAAGATTCAAATAAAAAAAATTGTTTGGAATTTTAATTTTTTTTAAATTATTGAAGCTTTCCAAAAAATATCAATTTTTCGCTATTTGAATTAATTTTTATTTCATCGAAAATTAAAATTGGTGTCCTGAGCGATTTTTTTTTTTTTTTTTAATTTTGAAAAGACAAAAATTCATTTTACAAAACAAAATAGCTATCATTTATTTTATTTTAAGATATTGTTTTTTCATTTTTTTCTTTCTTGAAGACAGTTTGCAAAATTCAAGAAATTGAAAATTTCAAACGAGGGTTTTTGGTAGAAATTTATAAGAGGTACAATCATTGAAAAAATGAGTTTCAGAGAATAATTTGTTGAATTGTGAATGTGAATTTTTTGATGTTCTAGTGTCGAATGTTGTTTTCCCTTTTTTCAAAATTTTGAAGTAGGTAGAAAATTTATCGCGAAAAAGTGAAAAATCAGTTTTGTAAAAATATTTTTTTGCTGACGGAATTTTATTGTTGAGGGAAAATGCATGATTTTTTTTTGTTCCGAGAATTTTTTGATTGCGTATTTTTTTTAGTTTATTTTTTGGTGAAAAATTTTTTTAGATTTTTTTTAGATGTTTTACCTATTGCTTATAAATTTTTTAATTTTTTTTGTGAATTTTGAGCATTTTTTGGCAGTATAATTTTTTGTGGGTGTTTAATCAATGGGAGAACTTTTTGACGAAATTTTTTGAATAATTTTATTTACAAAGAAATTTCTATTTATTTTTATTTCAATTTTTTGGGAATGTTTTCTTTTATTTATTTTTGAAAGAGTACCTACCTAACTAGTAAGTTTATTAATTTTAATTGTCATTCAGTCACCTTAATTCGCTTCTTATGGCAGTAATTTAGCTCCATGGAAATTGTAAATGACAGGATTGTTTCACCTTCATGGGAAATTCCATCTTTTCAATAACGATATTCCCTTACGTTGGAAGACGTTATTGTGTAGGTAGAATGTACGTCTAGTAGTGTTTAATTTGCAGACGTACGTCTGTCTCAGATTTTCCAAATTATAAGATCATTGTATAGTTTATTTTGATGTATAATTATTCTTCTTTGTGTTGAACGTTGCGTAGGTATAAGTAGAGAGATTAATGGAGAAACAGAATTTGTAATCTTTGATTATCATTATACGTCAAAATGACAATTAATTTGAAATTTTATTTGACGGTCCAAATTTAACGTTGCCGATCACGAAGACGAAATTGAAATTGGATAATATATAATGGTTTGGACGAATGAGGCGGGGGGGGGGGGGCAGAGGCAGTAACCGAATATAACCAAAAAAAAAAATCACCTAATGATTAGAAATTTACAAAATGCGAATATTTTATTTCAATTCCGAAATGAAAAATCGTTCCGGCTTTTTCGTCGTGCTTTAGACGAGGTTGAGAAAATTTTGGAAGTGTTTCTCTTTGTTGTAGCTTAATCAATACTCGGACGAATTAATTTCTCAAAACAATGACCCCGGTTTTAATTTTTTTCGGATGATTTTCCGTGTTCATTATCTTTTTAGCCGATTTTTTTTTTTTTAATTTAGGCTATTGTGTCCGACCCTAATTTAGAAGGAGGGGGGGTAGAAGAGTTCTGACCCCATTTCTCGACGTTTGGGACCAAAAGATGACGATCTGTCACATGTCACATATTTATATATATATATAATTTTACCCCTACTTTTGGAACTCTAGGGCCGAGCCTAACAGGTCAAATGAGGTCAAACTTGATATGTAGGGTTCCCTCGGTGGCGGAATGATGCAAAAAAAAATTTGGGGCCCTAACTCAAAATTGGGGATATGACCCCTTTTTGAGGAGGGTGCGGGGGAGCCCTAATATCATGAAATTTTTTTAAACTTGCCCCAGGGATGAGAGCTCTAATTACCTACACCATAGTCAAATTTCAGCCCCCTAAGTCATCCCCACTCATTTTAGGGCCCAATGGGGTGATTTTTTCACGTTGATCAGGCTACAGACCCCCCAAATAGGGCTGGGGGGCCAAAATTTTCATTATAGATCAAATTTGTGCCCTGATGTGCCTCTTGTAGGTTTCAACTTTTGGGCCCCCTTTGACCCCTGTCAAGGGTCAAAAATCAAGATTTTTCACTATTTTTCAAATTTTACCGCTACTTTTGGAACTCTGGGGCCGAGCCTAACAGATCAAATGAGGTCAAACTTGATAGATAGGGTCCCCTCGGTGGAGGAATGATGCAAAAAAATTTTTGGGGCCCTAACTCAAAATTGGGTATTTTACCCCTTTTTGAGGGGGTGCGGGGGAGTCCCATTATCATGAAATTTTTTGAAACTTGCTCCAGGGATGAGAACTCTAATTACCTACACCATAGTCAAATTTCAGCTCCCTAAGTCATCCCCACCCCATTTTAGGGCCCAAAAAGTGGATTTTGGGGTCATTTTTTTCACGTTGATCAGGCTACAGACCCCCCCCCCCCAATGGAGCTGGGGGGGCTAAATTTTTATCATAGATCGAGTTCATGCCCCTGATGTGCTTTTTGTAGGTTTTGACCTTTAAACCCCTTTTGAACTCGATTCAGGGTCAAAAATCAATATTTTTCAAGTTTTAACCTGTCTTTTCTGACGCGTTGAACAGCCTACAGCCCAAACTAAAAGACCTAAACAATCGAAATTTGGGATGTAGGGTCAGTAGAGGTCACTGATGTGCCTTTTGGGGGTTTCGACTTTTGAGCACTATTTGACCCCCATACAGGGTCAAAAATCAGAAATTTTCACATTTTAACCTCTTTTTTAGGTGTGTTGATCAGCCTATAGCCCAAACCAAACGACCTAGAAGGTTAAAAATTTTTATGCGGAGTCGGTATAGGCCACAGATGTGCCTTTTGGGGTTATTGACTTCTGAAGCCTAAATTTTGAGATTATCACTTTTTTGGGACGAGTTGTGAGGGGGCCTCTAAATGAGGAAATTTCTCGGAATTAGCTCCAACGAAGCACACCAACATCACCTACAATATATACAAATTTCAGCTTCCCAGGTCATCCCCGCCCCTTTGTAGATCCCAAAAAGTGGAAATCAGCTTGATATTTGCACATTGGACAGGTTTCAATTTGCTTTTTAGCCGAATTTTTTATTATTTTTTTTATAGTGCATCGAATAGGGTTTTGTTCAAACTAAATGATTTTGAAGGCCTAAATGGGGTAATTAGCGTTGGTTGGGGTCACTGATGTGCCTTTTGGGGATTTTCGAGTTTAAGCCCAGTCCACACCTTCAAATAATTTGATCAAATATATTTGTAGGTGTGGACGCGTTAATTCAACACCACCTATTGTTATCCTATTGTCGACACCTTCAAATATATTTGATCAAACGTGATTTGATCAAATTATTTGAAGGTGTGGACCGGGCTTTAGAGCCTCATTTGACCCTCCTACAGAGTTCAAAATCAGAAATTTTCACGTTTCAACCCCTTTTTCTGGTGTGTTGACCCCCGTCTGCAAAGCCGAAAGTAAGGAAGGGGTTGGTGGCAAATCCTGCCATGCCCCTGGGGCATGGGGATTTGAAGAGCTGGAAGTGACGAGGTAGTTGGGGGCGAAGCCCGAACGCGTGGGTATGGGGGCGGAGCCCCCATCCGAAGAGCTGAAAGTGATGAGGAGGTTGGGTAGGAGCCTCAACAGGGGTATGGGGGTGGAGCCCCCATCTGAAGTTGAAATCTTCAATGCAGAGAGGAACTAAAACTGAAGACAAAAACCTGACATTTTTAAACTGAATTTGAAGTTAAAACTGATATTGAAACTGAAATACCATGGATGAAAACGTTTTCAAAGTGGTACACTAACTTGAAAAAAAAAATTCGGCTGTCGCGGAGCATCTTGACTGCTACGCGTTTTTTTTTTTTTAAATTAGAGAACCGCGAAAAAACCCTCGTCGTTAATTTCTCGACCGTTGAAATATTTAGATAAAGAAATGATCTTCAGATAGGACGACGTCCGGGGTAATCTAAACGAAAGCCGAAATTAGTGTAACTTCACGCCATGCTAGGGTGGATTGTAACGGTGGTATTTCTCTCAGCATTAAAATGATAAGAAACTGCGAGGTGTTGGAAAATTTTGCGACGCTATCCTTGATTTTGAGCAAACCCAACCTAATGCCCTTGAATGCAAATTATATTGTTAAGTTGTAATACGGTTCGTGTGTATACAGATACCTAGTTCGGTACCAACGTGTACACCAACGACCAACACCTTGCTTGCAAAATGAAGATATCAACGTTATAAACGCGAGAAAAACTTTGCAAAGTCGTTTTATACCAAATTAACAGAGACAATTTGCAATGGTAGCCTCGTTGATAATTTTATTCATCGGTATCGTGAATTCTGCTTCATTACTAAGTGACGTAATTCGTCATACTTGGCAAAGGTTTTATGCTCATGTTGGCCGCTGTCAAAGTTCCATAAACTATTCACACATTGGTCTTGAAAATTTCATTGTTTTTGTCTAAAATACCGTAAATATTTTACCCGAAATGTACTTTGGGTTCGAGAATGCGGATGCCATCGAGGTTTTCCATTCCGCTGTTTGGGGGGGGGGGGGGGGGTAGTAAAAAAGCAAACGTGCTGCAAATATCTCATATCTGCTCGAGCTTCAGCTAAAAGTATTGAGTCATTTGCGAGCTATAATGTAGCTTCTCTGGCGAACCATTATAAGCGTAATTTTTTTCGGGTTCGACATCGACGACTTGTGCATTACATAAAAAAAGGACGTAAAATTTTGTTTGGTGGTTTGTGTTATGCTACGTTTTTACGATGTGGCCATTATGGAAGGTATAAAACCAACTCGTTAGTGTCATAACGTTCGTATATTTGACTCACTTAGATCACATACTACTTACTCTGAAAGTTGGCCAAATACAAAACGTATAATTAAGGTGTTACTTTTATCTCCCAGCGGGGTGGTTTATTAGAAAAAGTAATGCTTAAAATATTATTATTCAACTATTTTTCCATTTCGTATACGTATATCCAACTTCACGAATAGTAGATACAAAGTTGAGAATCTTTGTATTTTACACAAACAAATATATAAAATTTCTAATGAACACGTATAGAAGAATTTCGATTGTGCGAATCGAATTGGAATTTTAAAAAGACAAGTTTGCAGAAAAACTCAACTTTTGGAAAGTAAAAGTGGCGGGAAAAAAGGTGGATTTTCATTCTGATGAGATTTTTAAACAACAGTGACGAGAGAAAATCTAAAATAGCGTGTAAGAAATGGTACGAAAAATACATTATACGAAACAGAAAAAAAAGAATACATTCGGTAATCGGTTTCTCGGGACGATTACTTGTGAAATGAGTCTGGCAATGGTAGTTTTTTCAAATCAAAATTCTATTTAGAACAAGACGTCTTTCAAAATATTAGGTATCGTATTATTCTGAAAACTATTAGCAAATAAATGGCGAAAAGTTGTTTCGATAAGGTCGAATTTGTGCGAAATTAAATCTCGATAGGAGTGTTCTACAAAGTTTAAATTTTTTGAAAGTTCAATTTTTTTCTATATCGAAAACGTCTGCTCGATATGTGAAAATAAAATAAGGAATTGGTATCTGTGAGAATTTTTTTTGTCAAAGTAATTTCTGTTGCTCGAAGGATTTTTCCTCCAATAGAATTTCAATCTTTGAAAAAATTTATAGAAGGATGAACGAATTTTTGAAAAAAAAAAATAGTCGGTAGGTACGATACTATCATAAGTTACTTTGGTTTGTTTGGGTAATTCCAAAGTGTTAATGGACAGTTCGAAAAATGAGTTGAGAAAAAAAAAGTTCAGTTTTCAAGTGTTCTTTGTAATAAATTAAAATAATTTTATGCGAGCTCGTGAGTATTTTTCCAAAATAGATTCACTTATTCTGCAATCAGACTTTTTCGGGAGAATTTTTTTAGTGAGGAAATTTCAGTTCTCATCAAATTTTTTTATAGAGAATTACCTATTTGGAGAAAATTATTTTTTTCGTCCAAAATTTTTAAAAGCGTATGGAAGAATTAAAAAAACAAACAAACAAACAAACTTCATAACATATTTTTAAGAAATTTTACGAGATTTCATATAAGGGAAATTTTGAAATAAAAACTAGAAAAAATATGTCGTGTAAACAAAGAAATCATGAAAATTATTTTTTAAATAAAGTTGAAGTAGGTACTTTTTAAAATTTCAAAATATTTTTCAATGGGGAAAATTTCAATCATTACATGTGACCCGGCACGTTAAAAGGGACCTAGTAGGTAAAAAATTGATTTTCACTTTTTTGGTGTTCTGAGGTCCACTTACCAAGGTCTATCACCTGAATCACTAAAAACTTCGAAAAAGTCAATATTTTCAATCGGCATGACAAAAGGGACCTAGTAAATCTGTAATAACTGTGGTTTTTGATGAATTTTTCATCTTATGATCACCTATGACACGAAATCTTCATAATTTAGCCTAAAATCAATGTTACATTTGTTATCAGTAAACTTCAAAAATTTACTTATCACAAATTTTTTTTCCTTTTTTGGCAACACTGAGTTTGGTCAAATTTCCCTTGCGCCATTATACAAAAATGTTCGCCCATAATTATTTTTTTAATATTGAAAAATATTTCACTTATACCCAGTAACAATTCCCCAGAGTTTTAGAAAAATCGGTCTATTCGTTCCAGAGATATTCATTTCCAAAGTTTGTTTTTGCTCTCCTGAAAAATTTGTAAAATACCTACTAGGTCCCTTTTAACGTGCCGGGTCACACATATCTACCAGGAAATTTATTTTAAAAAATTTGAAAAAAAATGTCAAAATAATTTTTTGAACAAAATTTTAGCATAGTATATGCTTTTACGGAGACCAAAATGGAAAAAAACGACACCAAAATCCGACACCAAAATTTGGAAAGAATTTCTATTTTTGAATTTTTGCTTTTTTAATTAAACAAAAGTTGCAAGAAATTTTTAATTTTGAAAAAATTTTATCTAAATTTTACTGACTCGTATACTTATGGAGTCAACATGAGAAAATTTATAGGTAATTAATTTTTGAACTAAAAAAAAAAAAAAAAAAAAAAAAAAAAAAAGTAAAAAAACTTTTAATTTTTTAGTAGAAAAACTTCCTACAGTTTCTCTAAAACAAAAAAAAATTCATTATTTTTGGAGAGGATATTTTCATTTTTTTGGACTAGAAAAATTCTTCTTTTTTGAAGTCGGTGTAGAAAATTCCAAAATTGCTTATTTTAAAATTTTTTTTTAAATCGAAAAAATCGCTTAGGTATTTATAATTTTTTTTTTTTTTTTGAAAAAATCTTTTAATTTTTTGGAATGAAAAAAATTCTCATAATTTTTTGGAGAAGAAAAGTCATTCTTACAATTTACATTCGACACTTTAAAAATATTACGTAACCTTCATAGCCCTTCGGAAAAAATCGAGCTACACCCTAGTAAATTTCAAGTTACTGCCTCTGAAATTAACACAACCTAATGAATCACACTTTACGCAATTGTAAAATTTTGTTTTGCAACATATTTGACATAGAAAATTCATTTCATAAAAATGAGTTTGAGAAAAAAATTGAAAGAATACTTTTTTGTGGGAAATTTAAATTGAAACAACTTTTGTGAGAAACATTTTTTCGTATAGGTAATCAAAAACTGGAAAATTATCAACAAAACTTGAAGAAAAAAAATGGAGAAAATACCAGGCACCAGCTTTGAACATATTAGCATATTATGCTTTCATGATGACCAAACTCGAAAAAAAAACATGAAATTGCGTTAGGTTAGGTTACATTATAGGTTATATGTTTGGATGGGAAAGTTTAGATATTTCGTCAGACATTAAAAAGATTGGAAATTTTTTTTAAAATTTGATGACTTTTAGACATTTTATCACACATTATGAAATTTATAAAATTTTTAAAGTTTTTGACAAACATTCTGACACTTGGAAATTTTTTTAAATATAAATTTATAATGACTTATTTTGGATATCTCGTCATACATTTTCAAAAATATTTTTAAAAAAATTTTTGACAGACATTAAATGTTACCTATCATTCTTACTTTTCAGTTTTTTATTATTTTAATTTTTTCCAGACATTAAAAAACTTGGATTTTTTTAAAACTTTGATGATTTTTAGACATTTTGCATTCTAAAACTTAAAATTTTTGAATCCAACTTTTAAATATTATTAATTTTTCGTATTCTTATGGAAATTACATGTTATCATTTTAACTTTTCAGTTTTTTATTATTTCAACTTTTTGCCAGATAGGTATTCAAAAACTTGTAAAATTTTTAAAAAATTTGATGACTTTTAGGCATTTTGTTAGACATTCTGAAACTTTTAAAATTTTTGTATTTGATTTTTTTTTATTCCTTAGGGATTTCTCATAAAGGATTTATTTTTACTTGGACAGCAATAAAAATAAATAAAATTTTGGCATCAATGGTTTGAATTTTTTCTAACAGGAAAAATTGTGGATTTTTTAAATGAAGCATGACTTTAGTATTACTGAACGAAACGACAAATGCGAGGGCGAAAATTTTGGATAAATTTCAAATTAACAGAAGGAGCAATCGATTTTCCCCTTCAAAAGTTGGAAATACACGAAGCTGGCAGATTCTTTGTTTATCATCTCGGTTGATTTTTAAAACGAAACAAAAAGTTCAATCGGAGTATTCCAACACCTGGTCGGTATTCCCTTGTGCATTGCCTGTACACACCGATGGCTATATTCCATTTGCCATTTTATTGTGTCGATTTCTTTCAACTGTTTATACTAGATTCCGGATATGATCGAAAAGAAAATATCTATCCTTGAAAGTTTTCGTACAAATTCACAGTTTATATTTGTTGTTTCGAAAAGCCAACTTTTTAGCCGCGTTCTACATTGTTCTGTATGCTAGAAAATTTAGGATTTTTGTGGTTCGTTAATTTCGATTGAGTGTTCATGGCCTAAATACGATAGCTATTGTGTCGAAAGGGCACGAAATCGTTTAAATTTTTATATCGAAAAAAAAAATTCTGATAAATTTCTTACATCGAAGTGAAAAATTATTTGTTTTTTTCACGAGAAATTACACGTGTAGGTTTTGGTACGACCTTTTATAAAAAAAAATTCTCATTTTGGCGAAACTTTTTGACGATAAATTTGAAATTTTTTACCGCCGTTGAGTTTATTGAAAAAAATATCAATTTTTATGTAGGTATAGCTTCGAATGTTGAAATTACAAATGGACTGAACATAAATGCGGAAAATCTTCGACTCGAAAGTTTTTCATTCATTTATTATTCCCTTTTGAAAGGATCAATTGTGATTATTTTTTCATAAAGAACTTGTGACGCGAATTCGTGTAAGAATTCGTATTTGGATAAAGCTTCAATTTGAGCCTTTCTATTCTAATGGCTTAAATAAGTGAAATAAAACGCTTTTAATAAGAATAATCCGAGTTTGTCGCGTGTCACAATTTATAAACGGATTAAAGAATGTATGACAAGATCGCGGTAAATACATTAACGCGAGATCGAAGTATTCTAAATCTTTACTCGTCAATTTATTTACGAAATGCTGACTCAGTCGTGCACAACTGTGCATAAAATTTGTTTCGAGAGTATGTTATCCTTTTTTAAAGATTGTCACTTAGAGAAGACATGTGTCAAAAATACGAGTAGGTATGAGCGTTTGGATTTATTTTTTGAATGAATTAGTAACATATGAGAATCCCCGAATCTGATTTTAATAGCTTTATACATTTGAAGGTAACATACGTAATATTGAACTTTTTTCCTCCCTGTACAGCTGGAGCTTGAGCTTATTTATAAGACATGATTGACAAATTAGAAATTTAAAAAAATCATTTATGAACAGAAAAATAAAAGGTATACACTGGAAAATTTCATCTCGGATTAAATATCTATAAGGCCAAGAATACCCTAACCTAATCATAGTAAACAATGAAACCAAACAGGCCATAAATTATGACCCAATATATCGGACTTATCTGTTGTGAAAGTTTGACGCCCTTTTTATACATTCTGGTTCTGCGCTTATCGCGAGAGGGGGAAAAAATGTAAACAAAACCGCAAGTACAGCCGAATCACACGGATTTGGAATAATATTAGCAAATAGTAGGTATCGTATAACTGGGGAAAATCTGTTTATACAGCCTGTATTTCATCGAACATGTTACCGTATTGATTCATTTATTTGCTGTCACAGTACATCAGCATGTGTTGATTTTTGGTACATAAAGGGAGCACATTGAAAATGGTTCCATGCGAAAATTTATTCCTTTCTCGAAAGCGAAGGCGATTGTTATCGAATTACGTTTTCTAGAAGCCAACTCTAGCTTTCGGATGCGGTTTAGTTTTCGTTTTTAAGTAGGTATCATCCGAAATAGCTTTGTGAAAAATATTGAATTTTCAATTGGCTCTGTATTTTTTTCACGCTTTCGATTTGCGACAATATGCGATCTGAATGTGATTGTAAGTAAGTATAATTTGATATGGAAAATGCCGCGTAAAAAAGGCAGGTACCTCTGGTACCTAGCTACCTACCTAACGAAAACGTGAAATTTTATTTTATATTTTATAACGCGACGAATAGATTTAAATATAATGTCTTCGAGCGAGGATATACTGAAAATAAGAGAGAAATTATTAATTTATTTTATAGGTAACTCGTTTATAATAATATGTCGTGGATTGCATTTTCTCTTCCATGTACCCAAATTATTATTCCATTTACGTCGGTAAATTTCTGTCAAATCTCGCATTCAACTGTTCAAACTTTCTTTCGAGTCGCAAAGTTAAATACCTATTTAGCCTTTAGCGCTGACAGGGATGGAATTTTTGGTCGTCGAAGTTCTATTCGGTATTTTTCTCATCATCCCAACTATCCACTTTGCTGACTTCTGGTAAGAAAAGGGTTTCTTTGATCATTTCAGGCATTTTTTTCATTAGCAAGCTTTGGTGACAGAATAAAGAACTATTTCATTTTTCATTAGCCAATTGGTTGGAAAATACTTCAAAGAACCACTTTTGCCAATTGTCGCTCTTTATTAATTCCACGAGTGAGTTATTGTAAGACTTTTGTAATGGCAACTGGCAAGATGAAAAATGTTATTGCAAATGCCATCGAGACATTGAGAAAAATATTCTCAAACGTGTAGGTACTGACGTATTTAGGCTGGGTATATAGATTTAACCCCCTCACGATCCTCTTGCGAGTAGTGTTTGACTTTGAAAAACAAATGGGTAAAAGAAAGAGAAAATAATGAAAAAGCTGTTCGCTTTTTTCTGCTGAAATGTTTTCAAATTTTAATGACGATGAATTTTTCAACAACGAAACGATTTATTTAAACACAGAGACTGAGGTACCCTAAAAACCCTCTTTGTTGAAATCTCATTTTAAGCATATTCATCTAAAATATGTCACATTATATTCGAAGGTCTTACGTAAGTAAGTTGGCAGAATTGTGCTTTGGGCTACAGCTTGATACACGACCTTTATTATTTATCATAAATTGAATGAAATTATGGTGTGAATTTGCAGGTTACCTACACATCTCGTCGAAATTTCAAAACAACATCTTTTAGTTTTCAATACTTAAAATGGAAGTTAAATGTTAATCAATTTACGTTAGTTCTCGGGGTGATTTTGCTCCTTGAAAGTAAAACTGACAAAACGTATTACGAACATAGGTTGTCATGCACAAACAGCGAGTTAACCGAGTAAATTCGAATTTGTACGCGGTTATCTACTACAATTGATGATTTCAATAAATAAAGTTCCTTTAACTTAGTAATACGTCGCATCGTTTTTTCACTTCATTGAATAGGATTTGTACGGATTAGTTATTTTTTTGGGGTAAAATTTGAAAAAGAGCTCTTTTCAGATGACTTGATAGGTTTATTATACAGCTTTGGCTAATTTTTAGGTACCTATTCATTCTTGAATCTGCTTGCAAACAGCTTTTCCACCTTTTTGGTGTGTTTCTTTTCAGCAGATGTGGATTTTTCTTTAAAACAAAATACTAGAACACTGTTGTAGGTGTGGTTTTTTTTTGGCAAGCAAACAAGTGCAAATTGTGCTATTTCAAAAAAAAAAAAAAAATGTGTATGTACCGAGATTTAGATTTGATAAAAGTGAAACTTTGTATCTTGCATGAAATATAATAATGAAAAATTGTTAGTCGAATAACAAGTATAAAAATTAACGATGTGTATCATAAACTTGAAAATTAATAGTCCTATGAAAAGTAAAATATGAGTTGAAAATTTTTGATTCCGGCAACAAAACTATCAGATATTATCAACCAAATTTGAAAATTTGGATACTTCCAGGAACAACCAACAAGAAATGTCAAGTACACATGGTGCCTAAAGTTGAGAATGAAGGCTCTACACAGCTTTTGAAAATTGGTATTTGATGAGCAAAATTTGCTGGCAATACGTACTGCATTAAAAAATTTTCTGATACCAGCAGTTGATAGGACTTCGAAAACACATTATAACCACCACGAAGAAGCTATAGTTAAGAAGAAATTCTTGTTAAAATTATTTCCTTTCTCAAACTATTAACCCTTTCAGGGCATAAAAGAATCTGGAGAGCAAATTTTGAAGATTCTTTAGGAAAAAGTAGTGTGATACGTTAATAGCCATTGAAAGAAAAAAAATTGAGGTTTACTCGACATTTTCTTTGGAATTTCAGTAAATGCTCAAAACAGGTCTTTTAGATTTCCGAATATAAATTTTGAAGGAAGCAAACAAAATTTTCATAATTTATTTTAAAGCCTTAGACCGATACGAGAATGAGACCATTTTCCCACAAAAATTCATATTATAAAATTTTTCAAAGCGAAAAAAAAATTGGAATAAAACATGAGCTGACTGATTGTTCTATCTTTTCATGAATCAAAGGTGAGTATGAAAAGTTTCCATGTCACACAATATTTGGTACCTGCAGAAATTGCGAGAATAACAATGGACAGTTTCATTCTGAGAAAAATTGTCTTAGGGATTTGAGTACAAGATTATAAAATGTTCGAGAGGGAAATATCTTCTGTGGTATTACTAAAATTCCAAAGGTGGAATCCCATAAGGGAATTTATTTTCATAAATTTTTTTATCATTCTTTATTTCGGGTATTAGCCTACCTTAGGCGATTTATACCATATTAAAAAGCTCTTAAATAAGGTCTAAGAAATGCCTTAAGCTATTTACAACATGTTAAAAAGTTCTTAATTTAGGTCTAAGAAATGTCTCTTGGTATGAAATTCTGAATTTTGTTTTTAGGTTTGGTGTTAGTGTGGTTTTCTATTCTTGTCTTGATTTTGTTTGCGTGATGGAGACCTTTTTCTTTTCGTGAAAGTTCACCAGAAAAAAACTACTGGTCTCATCAAGTTCTAAAGAGGAAATTTCATGAAAAGGAAAATTTTCTTATTTTATGAAAGTTTCACTTCCTAGTGAAGCAATTTTAAGAAAATGTAATCAATTTTTGAAAATCATCTTTGAAGAATTATTTCATTGGATAATACACAAATGCTGCCTATTTCAAAAATTGAAGGGGCAAGGGAAAGTAAAATTGAGAAAAAATTTTGATTCGGCATATGGATATTTGGATATAGTACTAAAAAAAAAAATTGTGATTTTTTGCCTATGTTTGAAAATGAAGGTGCTACAAAACTTTGAAACTAGGATTTTCAACGTTCGATGATTATTTCCAAAAATTTCTTTCTTTCAAGTTTCAATTTTCCAATCAAGTACGTAAAAAAAGTTTTTATTTTCAATTTTTCAAAATTCTATTCCTTTTTTCAAAAAACTCATGTAGAAAGATTGTTGTATCTTTCTACGATTTGGAGGTTTTTTGAAAAGTAACTCATTCGAAAGTTCAGACCCGTATAAAAAAAACTAATGGTTACCATAAAAAAAAAACCAATGGTTTTTTCGCCACCATTAGTAGTGGTAATTGCAAATGTCACCACTACTATTACCAGTACCATTAGTGATTTTCAAAAAACTACCCCATGTAATAAACATGTTTTTTGCATTAAAAAGGGTGTAAAATGTTAGGATTCTTGTTTAAATGCTCTCCTTAATACAAAATAAAAGCAACCAAACCCCCAAAAAAAAATTCGGCTGAAAAAATTTTGCGCCATCTGTAGGATTCGAATCCATGTCCTCATACACCATCACACTTTTATTCCATCACTCTAACCACTACACCACCCTGACTGTTGATTTCAGTGGTATTATAAGTCTATTTATGCACTTTTTGCTACTCTGAACTTAGTTAAATTTTGTAATATTAAAGTATAATTATTTTTGTAGTAATAATTTAAACTAGTATTTTTCAAAATGTATACTTTCTACTGATTTACTTTTCGATGACGGTTTTCGGAGCCTCTGAATTTGATTATCGAACTTAATTTTACCTCCGACCCCAAATTGGGCCTATAGAAGGGGGAGTCAATTTTGAAAATTTCAAAATTCACAATATTGGTATCGAAATGTAAGTTTTTGAGGTCGCTGAATTCGATTTTTGAACTTAAATTCATCTCCGACCCCAAATTGGGCTTCTAGAAGGAAGGTCAGTTTTGAAAATTTCAAAATTTACAACATTGGTATCAAAATGTAGATTTTCGAGGTCGCAGAATTCCATTATATGGAACTTAAATTTACCCCCAACCCCGAAATGAGTCTCTATGAGGGTGGTCACTTTTGAAAATTTCAAAATTCACAACGTGAATATCAAAATGTAGGTTTTTGAGGCCGCTGAATTCGATTTTTGAAGTTATTAAATTTACCTACCACCACAAATTCGGCCTCTTGAAGGAGTCAATTTTTAAATTTTCAAAATTTACAACATTGATATCAAAATGGAGGTCGTTGAATTCGATTTTAAAATTTGAATTTTTCAACGACAAAAAGAGTTGAATAGAAATATAAACAGAAATTCGATGTAATTAATCCATAACTACTAGTTCCTGAATGGAGGTATACTACCAATTTTTTTGAGTGAGGGTTATCTGCAAGTATCAAAAGATGCTAGTTACTATTAGTTACTAATAGTTACTATTAATCACCAATAGTAACCATGTGATTGTAAGTGTAACCATAAAATATTTTGATGGTTACTATTCATCTTCGATTGTAACCATAAGATTACTTATGGTTACTATTCATCTTCAATTGTAACCATTAAAATACTTATGGTTACCATTCATCTTCAATTGTAACCATGAAATTACTTATGGTTACCATTCATCTTCAATTGTAACCATGAAACTACTTATGGTTACTATTAATCACCATTAAAATTGTAATGTTTACTATTGGTTACCAATGGTATTTTATGGTAACCATTAGTTTTTTTTTATACGGGGACCTTTCACTTTCAGACGAGCTACGAGTACTTTGCAAAATGTTTCTCTCTTTCGAGGGTCAGGGCACTGTTCACAAGTTACAACAGTCTCTTGCTATTATTCTTGAGTAAAAAGGAAGCCCTTGTCAAGCAATTAAAGTTTTCAAATTTGCGCAGTGTTTGAAAATTATTTAAAACGAGTCCTCACAAAAACCAGACGAAAAATACCCTCGGTTGTAGCTGCAATTTAATCATAAAACACGTACAAAATTGAAAATACAAAACGCACGAGCCCTATACAGAAAAGGAAATTACAGACATGGCTTAATTTTTACATTCATAATTTCATCTAAAACGCCAACTACTAGAAATTGTAAGTTGTAAAATTAATCTCTAAACCACGCTGGTGAGAGAAATACGAGCCGCAGCGTACTCGTCGCGTACAAATTAAACAAATTCGTTATCGTTATGCTCGCGTATTTAGGAACAAGAAAAAATAAAAGAAGAAAAATGCCGAGCACGACAATAATTATTGTAGATTAGTTTTTCTGGCCAAAACTGGCATTCGTTTTGGAATATCTTGGCAAAGGATTAAAAATAGCTAATTTCCATTCATAAGAGCTGTTATAGAAGCGCCGTAATTTTGAATGAACTTTTCCTACCTATTGTTGAAATGGGTAATAACGCCGATAGAACGATGACCTTTATTATGGATAGTTTCAGGATCATTTTCCAAGGTGTACCTTTTTTTTCTCGGAAGGTTAGAGTTCAATTTTTACCACGCTTTTGTTAACTCGAGTTGTTCTCGTCATTCTGGAGTAGAATTTTGCGAAATTTAACTAATATTTTTGCAGGAAAATTTTGCATTTTATGAGTCTCGTACGATGGTGTGTTTTTTGTGAATGGGTCTTGTTATTTTCATTCATAATCAAATTACCCACATTTCAAACTACACGAGTCTGTAATTACCACAAAATAATACCGTAGTGGTCCATTCGTGTTCTCATGTGTGTCCTTTGAAAATGAAAGATTTTCAAAGTACACCTTTAAAGTTTACTCAAAACTTTCGCTTTTGCTTCGCCCAGGCTGGAATTCATCGTTAGTCATTTTCTAAGCATGTGTTACCTACATATACCGGTATCATTTTCTAAATGAAATTTTTCCACGGTTCGAGAGAATTTTGTTTAATATAAGACACCCTGTATATTGGAAGACTTCGATGTAATACCTATCTACGTGTATCTTGCCTATAGTCAGGTAATCAAATTTGAAAACAAATTACGTGTCATTTTTGAGAAGATAAAAATCACTTTGAAGAATTTTGTCGGCAACAAAAGCTTTACGAGGTTTATTTTTCGCAAAGTTTCTTTTTTCCCCCATATTATACGGTATATTTCGTTATGTAGGTGGAATAATAAAGTGAAAACTTATTTCATTCTCTAACAAAGGATTTTCCACCATAACCGTTTGATTTGGATTCGCGTCGTGGATATACATATTTTTTGCATGTGACAAATCAAACTTAGGAAACTTTCAATTCAACGATTTCAAGTGTGTAGAAATCGCGTATACATATATTCGATTAGAATTCCAGATTAGATCGAGCCTTTGTAGATATATAATATTCTTGAGAGGAGAATACGCCGATGCACGGGTATAGTATATGCGATGTCGACGTACGACGAAGTTATAATCAACGTAATCTGTAAAAATTGCCGAGTAATTTGAAAAGAAATCATCAAAAATTTGATATCGCGACGACGAAATTTTCCCTTTTATTATTTTCGCTTTTAAAAAGTTTTTCTTCTTGAAGGAAGTACGAGCACACGCGACAGCGAACCTATCCTGTTTTTTCTACTTTTCCTTCGTGCTTTTATTTAGTCGCTGATACTCACGTCGAACAATTTATAAAATTGATTCATATATAGCTAACGATACGACAAGTCGGCGAGTCAATTAGTCAAAGTTTTTCGTTTAAAATTGCCGCGCTGCTTTGGTATTTTATCAAAGTGAAAATAAATAACTTATTTCTCAATCATTTCCTCGTCTTGACGTTTTTAATTTAACGCCGTTCGCGTGAAACAAAATCCAATTCAAAAGACAACACCTTGATTAAGTTCAATCATTCAAATGTTACATCGAGATTGAGACCGGTATATTTTAAATTTAATTTAAAACCCAATACCATGGCGGAGAATGAACCCTAAGGGTGGTGATTTTATTTCAACTTTTTCGTAATTCGTCGTCGATCGATGGGTTTGAAAAAAAGAATCGACTACCGAATTGTACCCAAATTATAAGAAAAAAAATTGGTACCTTATCGAATCTTACGTGGGTAATTTTTACGTATTGAACAAGTCGACCGATCAATCAAACAAATTGAATTTTTCCCGCTATAATTGATAAATAAATGCCGAACCAGTGGCGTGACGAAGCGATATGCAGTGGGGAGAGTCAAAACTCAAACTTTCCCAACTGATTCACAAAATTACCCATTTTACCTAATTTTTTTCCAAATTTCCTCAAAGGGCTGAAAAGGGGGAAAACCGAAATGGAAAAAAAAACGAAACTGGAATGAATAATTTTTGAAACTGAAGTCAACATTTAAACTGAAACTGAAAACTGAAGGGAAAAACTGAAATATTCAAGTTTCAGTTTTTTAAGTTTTTTTTCGGTTTTTGAAAAAAATTGATTTATGATTTAGGCAATAGGTATCTTAATTTTCGAACATTTTTTTTTTTTTTTTTTTTTTTTTTTTTTTTTAATTAAAAAATTGAAACTGGAACTAAAACTAAAAACTGAAAAATCATAAACTTAAACTGAAACCAAAAATGAAAAATTATGAATTGATTTATTTGTCCTAATTTTCAAACAACAATTTTTACCAAAAAAATCAAACTTGAAACTAAAAAAAAATGAAACTGAAAATGAAACTGAAAAATCAAAAACTGAACCTGAAAAATGAAAAAAGACAACAATTGAAACTAAAAAAAGTAAAACTGAAATTGAAAACTAAAACTGAAGTTCAAAAACTGAAAAAAGACAAAAACTGAACATGAAACCAAAACCGAAAAATTCAAGTTTCAGTTTTTTTTTCATGTTTTTGTTGTTGTTCAAATGAATTGATTCATAATTCATCTCAATTTTCGACCATTAATTTTTTGTCAAAAAATCAACCCTGAAACTAAAAAAAAAGAAACTGAAACTGAAAACTGAAACTAAAAAATCAAAAACTGAAACTGAAAAAAAAAAATATATATTGAAACTAAAAAAATGAAACTGAAATTGAAAAACTGAAAAAAGACGAAAACTGAACATGAAACCAAAACTAAAAAATTTAGGTTTCAGTTTTCAGGTTTTTTTTTCATGTTGTTGTTGTTGTTGTTGAAATGAATTGATTCATGATTTATCTCAATTTTCGACCATTAATTTTTTGTCAAAAAATCAACCCTGAAACTAAAAAAAAAGAAACTGAAACTGAAAACTGAAACTAAAAAATCAAAAACTGAAACTGAAAAAAAAATATATATATTGAAACTAAAAAAATGAAACTGAAATTGAAAAACTGAAAAAAGACGAAAACTGAACATGAAACCAAAACTAAAAAATTTAGGTTTCAGTTTTCAGGTTTTTTTTTCATGTTGTTGTTGTTGTTGTTGAAATGAATTGATTCATGATTTATCTTAATTTTCGACCATTAATTTTTTACTAAAAAATGAAACTGAAACTGAAAACTAAAACTGAAAAATCAAAAACTGAAATTGAAAACTGAAAAAAGACAAAAACTGAACCTGAAACTAAAACTGAAAAATTCAAGTTTCAGTTTTTTTTTCATGTTTTGTTGTTGTTCAAATGAATTGATTCATAATTCATCTCAATTTTCGACCATTAATTTTTTGTCAAAAAATCAACCCTGAAACTAAAAAAAAGAAACTGAAACTGAAAACTGAAACTAAAAAATCAAAAACTGAAACTGAAAAAAAAAAAATATATTGAAACTAAAAAAATGAAACTGAAATTGAAAAACTGAAAAAAGACGAAAACTGAACATGAAACCAAAACTAAAAAATTTAGGTTTCAGTTTTCAGGGTTTTTTTTCATGTTGTTGTTGTTGTTGTTGAAATGAATTGATTCATGATTTATCTTAATTTTCGACCATTAATTTTTTACTAAAAAATGAAACTGAAACTGAAAACTAAAACTGAAAAATCAAAAACTGAAATTGAAAACTGAAAAAAGACAAAAACTGAACCTGAAACTAAAACTGAAAAATTCAAGTTTCAGTTTTCATGTTTTTTTTTTTCTAATGAATAAAATTGATTTATGATTTATCTCAATTTTCGAACATTTTTTTACCAAAAATCAAAACTGAAACTGAAAACTGAAAAAAGTCAACAATTGAAACTGAAACCAAAACTGAAAACTGTGAATCAAAAGTGAAACTAAAATTTTTTCAATTTTTCACATCTGAATTGTCCACCTCTTTCTCAAAATTGATTCTGCCCCTGGAGGGTGAGACACCTATGATCATTCCTCTGCGTCGAATTGATCTCGGAATAACAATAAAGAGGCAATTCTTTTAAAAAGGTGATTCGTATGCGCGAAAGGATTTTTTCAATAAGCATATTTTTCTTTAATAATAGGATCTCATTTAAATGCTCGCTTTGCTTATTCCCACTTCTAAAAGTTGCAAATTTTTTCACCTCGTATTCCAAGTGGTGCAACTTTAGCACGTTTATTTCGAAAGTGCACAAGATAACGATGTTTTCGTTTCACGAGAGCAACTTAAATACTTAATTAACTTTCATATTTTTTTTTCCTCCGACGCCGGCAACTTGCAGAATGTCGTCTTCGTCGGGTTTTTTGCTACCTACCTTTATGCGTGGACCGATGAGATTTGCTAATTGTATACGAGTTGATTTTTTTACAGAATTTTTTCACCGCTCCGTTTCATTCTCACTTTCAATCTGATAACTTTTTTCGACGTAGAAAAGCTGTTTAAAGTTTTAGCTCAATTTTCATTATTCAATTTTGAAAAATAGCATAGGCTGAAAGGCTAAAGGAGCACTATGATGTGGTTGGAAAACCATACATAGATTTACATTATTTTTCGTTTATTCGGCACTAAACCGAAATCGGAGCGAAATTAGGAGTAAGTGTTAAGAGAACAAGGGCCACGCACAAGCTCACAGACTGGAACAAAACCTCGGTTAATGACTTTTTAGTAGTTGATGTAGCATGTAGCTCGTGGATACGAGTTAATTAGCAATTTGATGACATCGGGTGAATTTCTAGTCCGTCAAACATTACGGTTAAAATTACAATAATAAATTAAAACTCGACTTACCCCTAGTTTGAGAATAATATCGATGGCGAACACGTCGAAGGCGCAAACATATTGCAAAAAAACTTTTAAAATATTTGTAAACTTAAACTCGGAGGGCGTGTCTTTGGCGAATTTATCTTCGTAGTGGACAGCGTAGTTTTAAAAAAAAAATTTACTCGTCAATTATAACGCAATATGGTTGTTAAAAATTATCGCGACAAGTGATTAAAAAATTGGTTCTCGAGCGAGCACGAGATAAATATGGTTTCTCGCGAATTGTTGAATTAAAATAGTAAAAAAATTAATTATCTACGAGTCGATTAATTAAATATGTACGCGAGACAATACTCTATTTAAAATTTATTCGCGTATACATGATTGTAAGAATCTCTATAATGGATCCACTCGGTTTCGTCTTAACCTAACTAAAATTGTATTTATTTTTCGTATTAAAAATCGAGAAAGTCACGCGCGAAGCTTTGAATACCGCGGGCCTACAAAGAACCGGCGAATACTGACTTCAATAAAAGTGTGAGTTCAATTCTAAACGTCGACGCTTATCCGATGTACATTCTCCGGTTGCGTGCGCATCTTTTCAAATTCGCTCTTCAATTTTATATTGGCGATTTTTATTGCCAATTTAACGGCTGGAATTCGCAATTATTAAATGATTTTAATTAAAAGGTACACATACATATATACATAGGAAACCTATAAAATGAGCGTGCTAAAATTTACACCCGTATTGAGGTTGTAATAAATTTATAATACGACTTTATGTACTATATGGCAGTTATATTGTTTTTAAATTGCGGTAGCCGATGCAAAAATCGCCTTAGGGTCATCCCTCGAATGTCCAAAATAAAAAAAAAATTAAATTTCTCCGTGTTACGTTGTTATCCTTTGCTCCATTTAGGGTAGAAGTCGTGCCAGAGATCGAATGAGGTACATGAACGTGTGTGAGGTTTGCATGTGTTTTTTTACATTTCTTTTTTCGATTCGAATAGGGTACACACCTACTGTAGTTTGCCTACTACAAACAGTTGGAAACAATTTTCGTTTCGGTCGTTTCTGTATAGTTATACACAGCAGGAATTTCGCACCCCAGAAATTGCAAATATTTTACCTGAGGTATTTTTTTTTAATCGCTTTTGCGAATATTTTGCTATAATTTTCAGTTCCACTTTTGTCAATTCAATTCGCAAAAAATGATGGAAAAATAATTTATAACTTCATTTCGCATACGTTTTTTGAAATTTTGTATTGAACGATGAAAGAAGAAAATTTATACCCTTTTAAAATCAAAAATTCATTAAAAGAGTTGCAATTGTTTTTATTTTGAAAAAAAAAAAAATATGTTGCACGTACCTATACTTTCACAAATTTGAAAATGTTACTTTTGTAACTTTCAATTTTTTTCCAATTTGATGAATTCATTCGAGAAAAAAATTGTTGGTAAGAATCATTTTTGAATAAAAACTTTCACCTTTTTAAAAAAAAATTAAATATGCATTTTTCAAAAAAAAAAAAAAAATTGAAAATCTCTTTTTTCAAATTAAAAAATTGTCTAAGTTGAGAAAAAAAAACTTGAAAATTTGATTTGAAAAAAAAAATTGCCTCATTTAAAAAAATTATAAAAAACTAGTTTCAAAGAAATAAGCTCATTGTGAAAAGATGAAAATTTTTATTTAATTTTTTTTTTTATACCTACTTATTTTTTTAAAATTACAAGTTTGAAAATCAATTATCTGAATAATTCAGAAAATATATTACAGTCGAGTGAACTGCTTTGATTAGGTTTATTTTTTAGTACTGAGGGTTTTTTTTTTTCGTAAAAATGAACGACTGAAAGTTGAATCTGATAATACCAGCAAAAATAAGTGCTCAGTATGTGCCTGCTCCTTCCACAAATTAGATAGGCAAAATATTTAGCATCGCTGAAAGAGCTTCACAATACGCCTTGCGGCACTTTTCAAAACTATTGAGGGGAGATTTTTCAATACGTGCTTGCTCCTTTCACAAATTGGATAGGCAAAATATTTCACATGGCGGGAATACAAAATAAAATTCATTTTTTAGGATGAAGTTGAGATTTTTTGAAATATTTACTTATATCGATTCTTATTTTACGAAAAAATTTCGTTAGATTTTCGAAAATTGGAGAAAACTCTGTATAAGAAATACTGTTAGGGCCATTATTACAATCGTCGATTAAGTTCCGTGAGCAGCGTCACGTGATCAAACTGAGCTATGTTATTGGTCACGCGGCTTAACCGAGGTTCTTAACGGCCCGATTTTGGCCGGTTAAGCCTCGGTTAACGCGAACCGACTGTTGTAATACTGGCCCTTAAGATTTTCGAAAAAAATTTCATTTCACTGAAGAAATCAATTTTTCTTCACATATGCCTCACACATTCGCAAATTTTCCTCAATCTTGGGAAAAAATACAATGGAAAATTGTTTACATTAGCGATAATTTTTAGCAACTGAATTGGTGATTTTAAAACGATTCCGATCAATAAATTTTAACTCATATTTTCCCCATCAGTGACGGATTGAAGGCATCTTATTTGGGGGGGGGGTGGAACTATGTTTTTCCGACGAAAAATCATGATTTTACTAACGATCCAAAAGAAAAATTAATTCTACTTTACCATGGTTTTAATACTTGTCAGTTTTGCTCTTAAAGCTATTGATTTTTACTTTTTTTTTGCAAACTAGGTAATGTCTCCAAAAATAACGATTTTGCCGAAAAAATCCGAAATTTTCGAGAACATTGGGGAGTGACCCCCCCCCCCCTCCCCCGCCCCATCAATTCCAGTTTTTCATATCGAAGCACATTTTAGGTCTTTACGTACACAAACATTTTAAAAAAATGATTCAAGTTGTTTTAAATACTATTAATGATTCAACTAAAAGTAAGTTCCTAGTTCCCATCCAAGTTGTGAAGCTCTTTTAGCAAGGCTGCGATGCAAAATATTTTGTCTATTCAGTTTTTGGAAGGAACATGCACATGCTGACTATTGAACACTTATTTTCGCTGGTATTCAATTTCATTTCATTGGTACCCTGCTATACGTACAGCATTAAAAAAATAATAGGTAATTAGGTATTTATTTTTATAATTTAAAAAGAATACAATTTTTTGAAAAAGAAAATTTCCATTTTTTCCAGAAATAATACTTACCTATTTTTCAAATTTTCAGATAAAAATCGTTATTTTTTTTTTGGAAAAAAGAAAGGAAGAAAAAATTTCCTATTTTTTTAGGAAAGAACCTCTACGGTATTTTTGTTGAAAATGAAATCTGTAATTATTTTGAGAAAATATGTATAATCTTGATTATCGTCAAAAAAAAATTAATTTTAGACTTGGATGTAAAATAATTTTTTTGACGTAATGTTGCGCTATCGGTCAAATAAGTTGCGTTTTATTTATTGCAGGCGGTAACTATACCTACCTACGTACAAAATTTTCAATTACTTAAGTAATTTTTTCACAATGAAAAGTAACTTTGGCAGGTTTGATGGGTTGTATTCGTCATATTATATGACCAGTGATGGAACAGTAAAAATGCGTTATTCGACTTCCCTGAACACGAATATATAATTACTTTCAACATTCCATTGCGAGAAGTGTGCTCCAAATTTCAAATCCAAAACACCACTATTTAACTTGAATTTCGAAAAATACGTTAAAATCGAGGTTCATTGCTCCTGCGTCAAACGGAACGATCAGAATCAAAATTTGAATACGAGTGGTCAAAATGATGGTATTGAGGCACCCTCTCCTCCCCATGATGGAAGGATGAGGATCTCGAAGCACCATTATACATCACTTTTAACGAATGCTAAGAGAAATTTTGATATTTTATGAAAATCTAAAGTTGGCAACCCTGCTATGAAAACTTTTCAACTTTTTCTATCGAAATAATTTTTTGCATCCATTGGAGCTCTTTATTAAGCTCACGTCAGTTTTGGTACAATGCAGGTAAGATTTTATTTTTTTGTAGGTATTAATTCTAAAATCTCGATTTTTCAGCGATCTGCAACTTTTCAATCCCAAGGTAGAGAAATATACAAAATTTCAAGTTCAATGGTATGGGGAGGTGTATAGAAACTCAAATTGCACTTTTTCGAAGAAAACTTCATTCAAAGGTAGCAAAAAACTGTGTTTTTTTTCTTCAAATCAAAAGTAATTTTTTAATGTCAAGGTTCTGCCCTCTAAAAATGATCCTTTTGGTGTAAAATCAACTCCTTAAAAGTTTTTCTTCAAATAAATGATTTTCAGTGGTGGCGCAGAGCCAAGCAGAGCCCATTTTATTGAGAAAGTGAAAAAAAGTTCAAAAAAATTGGAATGAACTTTTTTCAACATTTTTTAACAAAATGGTCACTACATAGGTACTCTTACCCCACAAGACCATTTTCGGTGATTTTTCACCTTAACCCCTATTTTTAAGGGCACAAAAAAACATGATTTTTTACGTTTTTCGAAGAAAAATAAAAATAAAAATCAGCTAGAATGAAAAAAAAAATTGATTAAAGTGGTTTTAACATACTTATTACATAGGTATTTTTACTCAAAAAAAAAAAAAAAAAAAAAAAAAAAAACAATTATGGCGATTTTTCAAGTTTACGTCAGTTTTCAGGAACTGCATGAACCGCGCCATTTCCCCAGAGAGATGCAGTTCCTGAACACTGAGTAAAGTTGAAAAATCGCCATAAATGGTTTTTTGGATAAAAATATTGTATGTTGATCCAAAAAAAAATTCATTCCAGCTAATTTTAAATTTTTTTTTTCTTCAAAAACGTAAAAAAGGGCGTTATTCTATGTCTCCTTGAAAATAGAGATAAAAATGAAAAATCACCGAAAATGGTCTTATTTTGTAAAACTATCTATGCAGTATACAGTGACCATTTAGTTGAAAAAAAAATTGAAAAAAATTCATCCCAATTTTTTTGATTTTTTTTTTCGCTTTCTCAATAAAAGGGGCCCAGTATTTCTATACCATACTGATATAGTTTTATAAGTACCAAACCAAACTTTCCTAGAAATGCGGACTGTTGTGTGATGACGACGACGCCACAGCAGTATTTTAAAACCTACAAACGCATAATGCGGAGCGAGCTATCAAAATATTATTCGTCAAGACGTATTGAAACCAATAATCGAAAGCTGAAACAGTTTCTTGGAAATTTACAAAACGCTGTGTTAGGGCATTTCTTTCAGATTTTAATTACCTACTTCCTACAAATTACTCGAATAGGCGCTTTAATGTATTTTCTTTTCATGGACATGTAACACATTTCCGTATTGAACAATCCCTTCTAACGTAAGTAAAATGATAACTATGTATATATATACTTACATGTTACATTTCGGAAAGGACTTAAAGTTGTTTTCTTCAATTTTATCTCGACGATGGAAGCTTTGTATAAGTATTAAAAAAGTCTTCAAATAAAAGTTATTTCTCTTCCAATTTTAAATAAAAAAATGTTTTTATTATATTTTCATTTCACTCTCTTTCTTCCTTGAAGTTGAAAACCTCAGGAAGGAAGGAAGCAGAAAAATTTGAAAAAATTACAACTTTCAGATGGAAAATTTGAAAAACAGCAATTTTCGCTTAAAATTTTTTCTTGTTAAAACAGTTTTAAATTGAGATACTTATTCCAAAAAGAAAAAATGACAATGACGACTCGTCAACTCCGATTGAGCTGAAATTTATCTCGCCGAAAGAGTATCACTAAAATCTCGCAATCAACTTTTAAGCTGCCAAAATTGATTTTTCGATTTTTGGCGAATTTTTGAAAATTACGAAAATACTTGTACTTTATTGGTAAGACGTATGTACATGAAAAACTTTTAAAAAATTCAAATAGAATAATATCTTCCGATCGCGCAAGAGCCCTCAAATTTCTAAAAATGTGCAAAAAATCAAAATTGGAAAAAAAATTCTAAAATGTTACAGAAAGGGTTTTATGCCTTTGGTTGGCAAGTATTATCATCGTTATTATTATTTTTTGAAAAATAATCCAGAATTCATCTGATCGCCGCATTCATGAGACATTAAAAAAATGTCATAGATATTTTACGTTTTTTTTTTTAAATTGAAAAAAATAGATTAAAAATTGGGGGGAAATTTTGTAATTAAAATAGGTTTAACATACACAGTTTCGCCCAAAAAGACAATTTACAGTGATTTTTCATCTTTTTCATACCCTTGAGAATTTTTCAAAAACTATGAAAAATTGAAAAAAAAAATGAGGAAAATGATGGTTCCTGAAAATGAAGGTTAACGTGGAAAATCATCGTAAATTGTTTTTTTGGGTGAGACTTTGTTTTAAACCCATTAAAATTACAAATTTTTTTTCCAATTTTTAATCTATTTTTTTCAATTACCTACCTATTAAAAAAAAAAAAAAAAACGTAAAATATAATAACATTTTTTAACGTCTCATAAATTCGATGATCTGATGAATTCTGGATTATTTTTCAAAAAATATTAATAACGATTATGATACTTGCCAACCAAAGGCATAAAACCCATTCCGTAACATTTTAGAATTTTTTTTCCAAATTTGATTTTTTGCACATTTTTAGAAATTTGAGGGCTCTTGCGCGATCGGAAGATATTATTCTATTTGAATTTTTTAAAAGTTTTTCATGTACATACGTCTTACCAATAAAGTACAAGTATTTTCGTAATTTTCAAAAATTCACCAAAAATCTAAAAATCAATTTTGGCAGCTTAAAAGTTGATTGCGAGATTATTATTCGATTTGACTTTTTTTTTTTGTTTTTCATGAATTCCCAAGACGCAACTTTTCCGCGGTATTAAAATATTTTGAAAATCGAAAATTTTTGATTTTCGTTCCACCTTACTACAAAGCTTTAAAAATAGGTACCTATTTCCCTAGGTAAAGGTTTTAGCTTCCACGTTTTTTGTTAGTCGTACTCCCCACTTGGTTCTATCCAAATTTCAAGTGTGGCAGAGCACTCGCGGGACACCATGTATAATCGATGATACGAGACTTATTTTACCCAATCTTATAGTAAGGTTAGGTGCCTACTTGCCTAGGTTCGATTATTGAGTCAAAGTTTTCGACAGATGGAATGGATTGAAGAGCAGCATCAAGGTTGGTATACTTACTCTATCACCACTACAAGAAATCGCATTTATAAATAATAAATCCCATCTTGTGTACTCGCATTGACGAATAAACCGAAAACAAGCTTATCCAATTTGCGTAGCCATCTTTCAAAATAAAGATATTAAATTCCCGTCGGAGAAAAAATGTTCGAAATAACGCAATGGCGTTATTCGATGCGTGTTTTTTCATTCCACTTTATTCGTTTATATTGGAAAATTAATGTTGGAACGTTTTGCTCAATTTTTTTATATCAATGGTTTAGGAAAGAGATACGTAGACCTACTTCAGAAGCTTAGTTTCCTTCCATGTGAAACATTTCAAGTTCAACTTTTACCAACCACAACCCGTCACTTGCAGGTATACTAACTTCTATTTTTTTTTTTTTTTTTTTTTTTTTTTTGAATCCTGGAATAGCTCTGCAAGTGTTTTGAAAATCGTGGGTAAATGGAAATCTCGCTGTAGGAATGTACGACTTACTATTTTTATTAATTTTAACTAAATATTCGTAAAATAATTGTATTGTTTGTTCGTTCTTTCTCTTGTTTTTCTTATTTTAATAATGACGTGCTACTTTTTTGATTGATACTCAACTTGAAAAATATATGCCAACGTTTTTTTGAAGGGAAAATAGGAATGTTCAACGTGGTAAATTTTAAAAATAGGACAAAATTTCTCACAAATTATTTCGTGAAATTCGTGAAAAGTTTTCACCCCCGGAGGCATTCTAAGTGATAAAAGCGACCTCCTGTCACTGAATTTCCTGTCTTCGCTGTCTTTCTTACGAGTACCTACTTTTGACGAACATATAAACATAAATTGGAACAGCTACATTTTCAGAATAAATTCTACGATAATACGCTTCTGCTTACTGTTATTAAACTCTATATGATTTATCGCGATAAAATTTAGAAAAAATTGAAACAGTTTCATGAGCTGAATCGTTAAAGAATGAATTTTCAAATTTATCGTGGCCAATGTTTCATTCAGAAAATTTCCAAATGATTTCATTTCAGGGCGATTACGTAAAACAGACATATTAGCAAAATTAATTTTTCGGTGGAAAAAAGTAGACCTTGAATAATTCATAAATTGGGCTCGAATTACTACGTCAATTTTTCAAATAAATTTATCAATATATTTTTCTAACAAGTATCTGTACTTAATAACAAAGAGCTGTGTGAACTTGAAAAATGAGAGTAATTTCAACGTTGGATTTGTTGGTTTCGAAATGGCCGAAGGAATTCATTGCGAAAATTTGTTTAACCTTAAATGGCGATTTTGCTGCGGTGTACTTGAGG
The DNA here is from genome assembly GCA_959613365.1 of Balanococcus diminutus. Lineage (NCBI taxonomy): Eukaryota > Metazoa > Arthropoda > Insecta > Hemiptera > Pseudococcidae > Balanococcus > Balanococcus diminutus. The sequence goes on from OY390715.1 coordinate 47,434,421, forward strand.
GTTTAAGTAAATTGTAACTCATACTTGATGTGATTATTATAAACTTACCAATTATACAAAGTAAAAATTAATCTCCCATTTAGTTCATAAACTTGCAGCAGAGATACCGACAGATGGCCCTTTTTTTTCCTACATAGAGAAATTTTTTGTTAAATTTTTAGCTCGTGGTTTGCATTTTTAAAATTGCTGGAAAATTTTAAAGCTCTCGTAGATGTAGGTTGGTTCCTACTTAAAGTTACGTAAAAGGTGGAGTGTAATCAATAACGTTGGAGGGCAACTAGGTACCTATTTTTTGACAGTTTTATAATGTATTCAATTGTTTTAAGAGCATAGCTGTTTTTGACATTTTCCATTTTCTAGTTTATTTTAAGTATTATGAGATACGCTTTTTATGTCATTGATGGGTTTGGCCGTTTAGTTTAATAGGCTGGTGTTTGAGTTGACGAAATTTCATGTTTGAACCGAGTAATGCTTGTAGGAGGTTGGATATAATTTTTTATTGCACTTATTGTGCAATTATTTGGTTAAATAAAAAGGCCGGACGAAATGGAAAAAAAAACTATTGCCAAAGTTGATCGTAGGACTGTTGAACTCAAATTATACCTATTGATGTACCCTCGGTCTTGAAAAATAAACCGAGTGATTCATGCTAATAAAGCTCAACTTGGTTGCTATTTACGTGAGTTGAGTTTCAAAAGTATCAAAATTCCAAATGTCACAAATGAAAACGTTGCTGTAATGAAATTTAATTATTTCAGATCATTAATTTATTCGCAATTCGCCGCTTTATTTCATTCGGACAAGTTGGCATTTTTTTTTTGTTACAGGATTTAAAATCCGAGGTCCTGCGTCGAATTATACTGATATTGTTGAAATATTCTCGCATAAATTTCGAGCTCTCAATTTTTGGGGCGTGAAGAGCTTTTAAGGAATTTCTGAAAATTACAGTTAATTAATTCGAATACACGTCTTTGATTATGCGTCGACGAAGTAAATTTAATTTTGGCATCTATTTTAATCAACGTTAAGTCATTTTAATCTTAATAGGTTTTGTTGTCAGTTTTTACGCTCTCCTTTGTATTTATAATTTTTTCGCCGGTTGGAAAGTTTCTCTTTTTTTTTAAATTATTAGTTTTAAAGTGCTCGATCAAGCGATTATTAATGCTGTTTGATTTGCTGGTAGGTAAAGGTGTTATGGGAGGGGCTGAATTTCCAATTTGAATAAATTTTTGAAATAATGGTTGATTTTGATTCTTTTAAATCCAATTAAATAAGGCACGTATTCAAGGGTATTTTTCAGGGAGAGTGGGTCGACTTTCCTTTACAAGCTCAAGAAAAAATAAAGACGAAGCTAAAAAATCCTGAAAATGAAAATATGCAATAATTATATTTTGAACATAATATGAGACAGAAGAAAACTCATTCAGACGTTCAACATTCTGGCAAAATCTCGGATATGCAGGGTGTCTACGTTGTTCCGAGTTCAACTAACAACAAACTTCATGTACAATCAGATGCATGTTATATCGAAGCGAAATTTGAAAAAAAAAGTAACTTGACTAACCACAAATTTCAAAAAAGTAACCAAAATTTTCCCATTATACCACTCCAATATAAACCACATCCCCTCCCCTTCTATCATTTTTTCAATATTTACTCTGATTTTTGACGTTTTGCAACTCCTAAAATTGGGTGCCAAATTTTGAAAAAAATTGAAATTTTTAATGAAAAAATATGCATTTTTTGCGTAATTAGAATGAATTATAGTGAAATCATTGGCTTAATTGGTTTTCAATAATTATTAATTCATAGGAAATTTCAATTCTTGAAAAGTTCCCAATTTTTAAATACCTATCTAACCTCCGCAATTTGTAAAAAAAAAAAGTCAATATTGAATTTTCAACAAAAAAATGTTCAGTTTCCTAAGCTTTGAACTTTGAAAAAATGTTTGCTTTGAAACAGTTTTCACTTTTCAAATAAGTGTTGATTTCAAAAAAACGTCAATATTTGAAAAATTTTCAATTGCAAACAATAATTGTTCATTTTTTAAACTTCCTAATTTTCAACTTAGGTATGAACAATTTTCATTTTTTTTTAAATTTTGATTTCTAATAAGTTTTGGATTCAAATAAATTCAATTTTTACTTTTCAAATCTACAAAAATTTTGATTTATAAAAAATTTTTAAATTATTCTTTGAAAAATAGTCATTTCTATAAAAAATATATTTTTCAAATAAAAAAATTCAAATTAAAAAAAATTATAATGCCTGAAAAACATAAGTTGAAAAAAAAATATTTTGTATGATTTACAAAATTCATTTTTGAAAAGTCTTCATTTTCCAAAAAAATAATCAGTTTTTAAATTTGTAAAATTTCTTAATTTTCAAAATTTTTAAATTTTGGAACGTTTTTCTTATTTTAAAAAAATCCAATTCTCTATTTTATAAGGAATAATTTTCAAAAATAAATATTGTTTTCAAATACTTTGGTCACATTTTTTTAAATAAAAAAATTGCTGATAATGTGATAACTTCTCACTGAAAAAAAATGGTGAGAATTTTTTTTTTAATTTTTCGACGAAGTAACTTCTAGCTAATTATTCTGAAAAAATTCCCAATTTTTTTTAGGGAAAATTTTGATTTTTTTTTTTTATGGGGGGGAAGTCGTTCATTTGTAGGGAAAATACGTAGTCTCTCTCAACTGTGTGCATTCTTATTCTAATTATGAAAAATAATTTACTAAAATTCATTGTCTGATGAATCTAGCGATTTGAGGTAAATCTATTATTAAATTTTGCACAGTTTGGAATTTAAATTTTTCTAGTAGGTATGTATTTGAAAAAATTCTCTATCATTTTTGTAGAATTTCAATTTTTGAGGTAGTGAAATTTGGCCGCAAATAATTTTCCTGAAAATAGCGCAATTTTAACCTTGACGGGAAATTTGGACACTTCACTTTCTAAAAAAAAAAATCATTTTCGAATGAAAATTTCTCAGCATAATATATCAGTGTCGCACTCTATGTATAAAACTTTGGCCCTTTCAAGCTTACACAGAAATCTGACGATCATTTTATGTACATATAACAGAACAGTTTTCATATGATTGTGATTTCTACGATACGGAGTTAAAGGGAAATTTATAGAAACTGCATGATATGTGTTTATATTTTTAGTGTGAATTAGTTTAATAATTATTCCACACCTTGAAGGAAGAAATTTTCAAACTTTTTTAAAAGATGTTCTTATCTTTTTAGATCGGTACTTTTATAAAATGAAATGTTTAATGTTGACAGTATTTCAGATGAAAATTAATTGAGTAAAAAATCTAGAGATTATTGAAAGTGTATTTTTTTTATTTAAATGTCTCGAAGGAAATTGAAGTCTCAAGGTCATGTCTACACAGTTCTTAATCGAGTACATATGAATAGGTATCTTAAAAGTAGTTGTAACATGTTGGAAAAATTTTTAGGTTTTGTTTTTTTGTTGTAAGAAATGGTATTTTTGGTCTCTCGATGATAATTGATTAATAATTCTTTTTATCAAAAATTATTGATTGCTTTACACCTCACTCGTTAATTAATTTCATTAATTTCTACTTGATTTTGTGGGTGTTTAAAGTAGTATGTGGGTAATTCTCCGAAATTCGGTAAATTTGAGTAACAGGCTGATTTCTCAACTCCTGTACTATGCCCAACTTTCATTTTTTGGTTATTTGTACATTATAACGTCCTTAATCCATCATGCCCAATTTGATGAATACCACCCCCCTCCCCTTGAGTACAAGTTAGTCTAAACCTCAAAATGTCCTTCGTCGTGGCCTGTAGCACAACATGTTTTTGAAAACAGATTTCAAAAATTATGGAAATCACCATGTTTTTCTGAAAAAAAAAGTAAGTACACGTCATTAGGAAGTTCAGGGTATAGGCTAGTGTGAATGATGATCACAAAAAGTGTTTAGTACAACTACACCTGATCATTGAAAACTGTAGCAAAGATTTATGTCCATCGTCGTGGCTAATTTTTAAAAATTTGTCTCAGCTCGCTGAGTGAATATTTTTTTCTGCTGAATGGCTACACTGATTTGTTACTTTTATAATAATACTATCCGCATTTGAAATTTCGAATGGCAATGCACAGAGCGATTTTTTACGTAATCATCTGTAAAAATTTCAATTTTTACAAAAATAGTGTCCATCGTCGTGGCTTATCATTCCTCCGGTATAAAATGTCCCATCTTCCTGAAAACTGAGAAAATTTATTCTAATTAGTAAGTATCCTATTATAGCTTATTAATAATTAATAAAATATCAGTATTATAGCTTATAGAATAACTAATTGTCGAATTGTCCATCGTCGTGGATCACAAGTGTTTGTCTTTCGTCGTGGCAATGATGAATTTTTACAGCCACGACGATGGACAATTCGACAATTAGTCATTCTATAAGCTATAATACTGATATTTTATTAATTATTAATAAGCTATAATAAGATACTCACTAATTAGAATACATTTTCTCAGTTTTCAGGAAGGTGGAACATTTTATACCGGAGGAATGATAAGCCACGACGATGTGAGCAAAAAATCAAATTTTCTCAATTTCATGTAAATTTCTGTTTATGATAAATATCGGTTTGAAACATGTCCAAACATGAATTTTAGGCTCTCCAGACACCTCGAGAGACACTGAGTGTTCCCAAAGGGATATACTACGACGACAATTTTTTTCGACCAAAAATGACCTTGTTTTTTGCGCGAAAAATGATGAAAAAATCAGTTTTTTGCATTTTTGAAGGCCTTCCACCTATATAAAAAATTCTGAAAAAAATATATGCTGTACATCCAGACTAGGTGTATAATATATATTTTTTCCATTATTGCAACTCTGAAAGAACTTGTCGAAATAGCCGTTAGAAAATTTAAAACGCGCATTTCACAATGAAGATAGGTTTGAAAATTAAAAAAAAAATTTCCATGGATGACCCTTGAGTATACCTAACATCTATCCGAGTTTGAAAAAATTTGGTTAAAAACTGTCAAAATCAAAAATTATAATCGAAAAATCGCATTTTTCGCTCTAGGAGGGGGTGGGGGTGAGGTAGCGACCTAAAAATTTGGTCACGGGGGTTTTAAACCATAAGGACCAACTTCCACTAGTTGGTTTAAAAATTCGCTCTGGGGGCCAAATCATCTTATTTTATCCGGCTATACCCCTTTTTGAATCATCCTCCCCCCTCCCTTTTGGGAAATGAATTGACCCCAACACCATAAAAGTACTCGGGGGCATATATATTTTCAATTACCTAAAGAAAACATTTTTAAAAACCTGTCAAATTTCTGAACTTTTACAGTAGTGAAATTTGCCGATTTTCTGAGAATTACCCATGTATAAGTAGATGTCTTGTTATTCTGTGTTTATGGATTCCAGCTCGCTTCATAATACGTACTAGGTATATTTACTCCTGCTGTCCTACACATTAAACAATAATAATTCATTTATTTGATTTATTTTGCATTTTACTCATCTTTAGCATTTTTCTTCTTTCTATATCTATAGCTGAATTCGCATCGACTTATCATACAAAATCTAATCTTATCTGTGCAAGTTGTGTTAACATTTCATCAGTTCCTTATTTTTTACCAATAAATTCATCTTCGCCAACGATTAAGTGTCCACCTATTTCACATTTTTACGTATCTAGGAAATGCAAGTACATACAAGCAAGTTCTTGTTCACGTTTTCACGGTTTTCAAGTTCGTTTTATTCAATAATTTTCTCCAACTACCACTTCTTATGAAAGGGTTTAAAGCGTTGGTCGGTCTGTTTATTTCGCAACTACTACATAGTTTCGAAATTCAGATGTAGATAGCAACCCTACATCCATTTTTAATGCCTACTACACAGTACAGCTCAAGTTATGCGTAAAAGGAGTTGAATGTATGAATTGTTGAATTAAGTCGGACAAACAGAAACAAGTGTTAGTTTTTAAATAGGTTATCAAATTATTGCGATATCTAATTATTTCTAAAGCTGATTTTCCAAAAAACGCCAACTAATCAAATCAAACATAGACGTTTTATTTTTTGAAATTAACCGTTTACAATTTTTGATTTGGGTTAAATCACGCATTTTTCGAAACATTTCAACTTGAGTTATACCTAACCATTTTATAGAAAATTCCGAAAATGCTAAAATTAATAAAATTAATACCTAGGTATATTTTTTTTGTACAAATAAACTCAATTTTGTGTAATAAAAAAATTTCTTAATTTTTTTTGAGGGGGGGGGGGGGGGAGATACAAATCTCTCAAGGAAAAAAATAATTTTTCCTGGAGTACAAAACATCTTTATTTTTGAATTTAAAATGTACATTACAGGTACCCACCTAACGCAATTTCTCAATTTAAAAACAAAAACAAAATTTATTTTTTTTAAAAACTTAAATTTATTTTTAGAGAAAAAAATATCTGACATCAAAATTAACCCTATTGTTGTACCTAAATTGAAAAAATGTTTCACTTTAAAACAAAATTAAATTTTTTAAAAAACTTAAAATTATTTTTATAGAAAAAAATGCCTTAGATTTTCTGACATCAAAATTAACCCTAATTGTTGTAAATTGAAAAAATGTTTCACTTTTTTTTTGAATGAAAAACAATTATATTTATAGGTATTTTTTCGGAATAAAAAGTCTCTAAATTTTTGGAACAAAAAAATCTCTATTTTGTTGAGTAAAAAATTTCTTTATTTTTTAGAGTGGAAAAATTTTCAAACTTTTTCTTGAGAATTTTTTTTTTCAAATTTTCGGGTTGAAAACTCGTTAATTTTTCAAGTGAAAAATATCCCATTAGGAGATCACAATTTTTTCAAATTTTTTGAATTTCTGAATTTCTGAACTTTTAACATAAAAATATGCTTTTAGGTACGATGACCAAACTTGAAAAAAATAACAGCAAAATCCGAGACTAAAATCAGACACCAAACTGCGTTAGGTTAATAAGAAATTTAAATATTTAAAATTTTTTAGTAGGTAGGTAAAAAAATGTAAAATTCAACCCTACAACTGTAGGGTTTTTCTTGTAATAATATCGAAAAAATTACGTACTAATTTAAGGAAATTTGGCAACATGAGGAGAAAAAAAAACTTGCAAAAATGCAAAATTTTAAAGCTCAAATCACGTATTTTGAGGCACCAGCCCCCGGTGATGAGGTCAAGGATCGCTGATATGCTCTAAAATCATATTTTACTGTACAATTTTGAAATTAGTCTCAAAGGCTGATTGGCCCCTTTACCACACTAGAGACTTTTTTAGAAAAAAATTGTTAGGTAGGTAGGTAATATTATTTTAGAATGAAAATTTTTTCCAATTTTTTGTAAAAAAAGATATCAGTAAGGTAAACTTAATTTTTTTGGTACCTAAAAAATGTCTAAATTTTTTGAAGAAAAGAATCTCTTTTTTAGAGGGAAACAATCATTTTTACAACTGACATTTACAAAAATTCCACTTCATTACTACTTCGGAAAGAGATTGAGCTAACTATGTACAATTATTGTACACTTTGAAAAATTTCAAGTTTGCTTGCTGTGAGAGGATGACTAATAAATCCAATCCATGCGGACAGCCGGCGCCATCTCACTAGACAAACACCTCGTGTTAAAATTAAATGTAGGCTTGTTGAATGATTTCGCTCCTGTGAAAAGGAATCCGATGGTCGTGGGTACCGCATATAGTTGCAATGCAATGTCACAATGTCTGCATGTCCAGTTGTTTGGTTGTAGTTGGAGCCACCTGTGGTAAAAATTTCAGCCCGCTGCAAAAGTAGCTAAGTACATCCGTTCGGCCGCAACGGGACTCGGGCGGGAATTATTTGATCAGACCTCGTATTAAATATTTAGTTCGAATTTGTTTAAAATGTCCCTAGCCTTCCTATGACTTTAAGCATGCTACCTATCTGTGCATTGATTTGATTACCACAATAATTACGTTTTCTTTCGATATTTCATAATTCATATCGTCCTTAACTTATTTACAACTCTTCACTATTTGATCTGGCTTCACGAGTAATCGAACAACGATGTATCATTAACTCGATTACGAATCGTAGGTGATCATTAATCGGTATTAAAAAACGCTTCAATGCCTGCACGTAACAAAAGTCCACTGTCCACTAAGGCTCTATAAACGAAACTAGTATGGAAATACGCCATCTTGGATCGTGTTTGTGTTATCAGTATATGTTTTGAATGGGAAATTAGTGAACTTTGTGAATTAATTATAAATAGGGTAATTAACGTAGCGAGTTGATTTTTGTTTTAGAAGAAAGTGTAAAGCTTCTGCTTTGAGGGGGAAAAAATCCCAGTTTGTTTTTCGGAGTGTAACATTGAGAAACATGGTGTTATTCTAGATCACTTTTTCAACGAAATCACTACCTTTTTAATTTAATTAAAAATCAGGTAAATAACTTAACGACTTGACTTTTTTTTCATAATAAAGATTACAGCTTCTAATTTGAAGGGAAAATATTCCGGTTTGTTTTTCCCAAGTTTAAATACCGTTGAAGGCGTTGAAAAAGTGATCTACAATAACACCACTTTTCTCATTATATTGAACTCAGAAAAACAAACAGGAACACTCTTTTCTTCAAAAAAATACGATTTTAGCTTTAATTTAAACAAAAATAACAACGTTAATTTAATTACCTGATTCTTAATTAAATAACAAAGCAGTAAAGTACACTATAAATTCCGTTGAAAAGGGGTTTAGAATAACACGACTTCTTCCAATGTTCTTCACAGAAAAATGAATAAGGATATTTTTTCCCTCGAAGTATAAGCTTCAAGCTTTCTTCTAAAAAAGAAATCACGGCGTTACGTTAATTACCCGATTTTTAATTAATTCACAAAGTTCACTAATTTTCAATTTTCTTTTCCATATAAAATACATTGTTTACAGTATTAACGACACGATAACTTGTCACAAGTGTAATAGTAAGACTTTGCTTTCAATTTCACACCTTTGAATAAAAAAAATTAATCATTTAGCGTTAATAATTTAAAAATAATTCAAATTGGTTGATTAAAACTCGTCACAATGATCTTAGAACTGATAATATAAATCGATCCAAGATGGCGTATTTCCTCACTTGTGTTTATAGGTGCTCTACTGTCCACGAGCAACATCAAAATATAGGTACGTATAAAAAAAAGGGAAAAAATGGTGTTTTTGCTGTCCGCATTTTGAACAATATGACATTTCTTGCAGTAGTCAAGCTGAGATGACTGGAAATGAAAGGAATTTAAAGTGACTACATGACTGGGTATGCGAAGTCGATTAGGAACATTTTTTCAGTATTTAAATAGAATGATCGATAGTTTCATTTCAAATTTCCAAGAAGAAACCATGAAGAAACGTATGCATGGAAAAGGTGGCATCGAGTATCTCCATCTCGTAAAATAGGTACGTATTTTTGTACTCGTACCTATATGACGTTGATCACACGCTGATCTTTTCGAGCATATTCAAATGATGTTATTAATACGTAGAAAAAACTAGAATTGTGTACGTATCTCCGTGATTTTTTTTTTTTTTTTTAATTAAAAAAGTAAAACCAGAGGCGTAGCGTAATGATTTTTTGAGGGGAGAATATACCTTCAAAATGCCAACTTTTCAATTTTTTTCAGTAACATAATACTGAATTTGCCAACTTGAAACTCAAAAATAATCAAAATTGTCAACTTTTCGACTTTTTTAAAAATCTCCGAGAGGGGAAAGTCCCCCCTAACCCCCCTGGACGCTAAGCCCCTGACTAAATTAATTAATAATAAAATTGATTTTTATAATTAAATTAAATATCTAATAATAATTATAATATTAGCCTAGAAAATTAAAAAAAATTAAATAATTTTTTTCTTATAAAACCAACATACTACTATATCGTACGATGGGGATAGCCCGATTGCGTCCCAAATGTGTGTACGTGACGAAAGAGTAGTCCGATTTTGCGTCCCAAAGAAATGCGTACGTGAATCAGGTGATAGTCTGATTGCGTCCCAACCAAAAATGTGTACGTGCAAATATGAATAGTCCAATTGCGGCCCGTTACTTTCAAAAAAATTGAAAATATTGAATAATTTGTAAATTATTGAAAAATTGTATACTTTGTGAAAAATATCCATTATGTATTTCGAAATGTAAATCTTTAAAAAATTGCAAATTTTGAAAAACTTAAAAAAATTCGAGAGAATTTTACATTTTTTAGAGAATTACCTACAAATTTTGAGAAAACTGTTACCTTTTAAAAAATTGTGTAACTTGGGGGATTGTAAAATTGAACATATTGGTAAAATTGGGAATGATTTCCCATGAAAAGCAACGATTTTGTTAAGTTGAAATCATTTTTAAAATTTCGTATTATTTCCATTTTTAGCCGAATTTTTTTTTAAAAATTTAGGCTATTGTGTCCGACCCTAATTTAGAAGGAGGGGGGGTAGAAGAGTTCTGACCCCATTTCTCGACGTTTGGGACCAAAAGAAGACGATCTGACACATGTCACATATTTATATATATATATATATATATATATATATATATGTACATATAATTTTAACGCTACTTTTGGAACTCTGGGGCCGAGCCTAACAGGTCAAATGAGGTCAAACTTGATATGTAGGGTCCCCTCGGTGTAGGAATGATGCAAAAAAAATTTTGGGGCCCTAACTCAAAATTGAGGATTTTACCCTTTTTTGAGGGGGTGCGGGGGAGCCCCAATATCATGAAATTTTTTGAAACTTGCACCAGGGATGAGAACCCTAATTACCTACACCATAGTCAAATTTCAGCCCCCTAAGTCATCCCCACCCTATTTTAGGGCCCAAAAAGTGGATTTTGGGGTCATTTTTTTCACGTTGATCAGGCTACAGACCCCCCAAATGGGGCTGGGGGGCCAAAATTTTCATCATGGATCAAGTTTGTGCCCCTGATGTGCCTTTTGTAGGTTTCAACTTTTGGGCCCCCTTTGACCCCTGTCAAGGATCAAAAATCAAGATTTTTCACAATTTTTCATGTTTTTTCTCGCTTCCCGGTACGTTGATCAGCCTGCAGCCCAAACCAAATGACCTTGGATGCTAAAATTTGGTATTTAAGATAGGTAAGGGTCACTGAGGTGCCTTTTGGGGTTTTTGACCCTCGAGCCCCAAAATTGGGGGTGGCCCTTTTTTGAAGAGGGCTCTAAAGAGGCCCCAATTTGACAAAATGATTTGAAATTTTTACCAACAACAGTGACTCTGATTGTCTCCACTGTATCCAAATTTCAGCTTCTCAAGTCATCCCCACCCCATTTTAGGGCTCAAAAAGTGGATTTTGAGGTCATTTTTTCACGTTGATCAAGCTACAGACCCCCCAAATGGAGCTGGGGTGCCTAAATTTTTATAATAGATCGAGTTTATGCCCCTGATGTGCCTTTTGTAGGTTTTGACCTTTAAACTCCTTTTGACCTCGATACAGGGTCAAAAATCAATATTTTTCAAGTTTTAACCTGTCTTTTCTGACGCGTTGAACAGCCTACAGCCCAAACTAAATGATCTAAACAATCGAAATTTGGGATGTAGGGTCAGTAGAGGTCACTGATGTGCCTTTTGGGGGTTTCGACTTTTGAGCACTATTTGACCCCCATACAGGGTCAAAAATCAGAAATTTTCACATTTTAACCTCTTTTTTAGGTGTGTTGATCAGCCTATAGCCCAAACCAAACGACCTAAAAGGTTAAAAATTTTTATGCGGAGTCGGTATAGGCCACAGATGTGCCTTTTGGGGTTATTGACTACTGAAGCCTAAATTTTGAGATTATCACTTTTTTGGGACGAGTTGTGAGGGGGCCTCTAAATGAGGAAATTTCTCGGAATTAGCTCCAACGAAGCACACCAACATCACCTACAATATATACAAATTTCAGCTTCCCAGGTCATCCCCGCCCTTTGTAGATCCCAAAAAGTGGAAATCAGCTTGATATTTGCACATTGGACAGGTTTCAATTTGCTTTTTAGCCGAATTTTTTATTATTTTTTTTATAGTGCATCGAATAGGGTTTTGTTCAAACTAAATGATTTTGAAGGCCTAAATGGGGTAATTAGCGTTGGTTGGGGTCACTGATGTGCCTTTTGGGGATTTTCGAGTTTAAGCCCAGTCCACACCTTCAAATAATTTGATCAAATATATTTGTAGGTGTGGACGCGTTAATTCAACACCACCTATTGTTATCCTATTGTCGACACCTTCAAATATATTTGATCAAACGTGATTTGATCAAATTATTTGAAGGTGTGGACCGGGCTTTAGAGCCTCATTTGACCCTCCTACAGAGTCCAAAATCAGAAATTTTCACGTTTCAACCCCTTTTTCTGGTGTGTTGACCCCCGTCTGCAAAGCTGAAAGTAAGGAAGGGGTTGGTGGCAAATCCTGCCATGCCCCTGGGGCATGGGGATTTGAAGAGCTGGAAGTGACGAGGTAGTTGGGGACGAAGCCCCAACGCGGGGGTATGGGGGCGGAGCCCCCATCCGAAGAGCTGAAAGTGATGAGGAGGTTGGGTAGGAGCCTCAACAGGGGTATGGGGGTGGAGCCCCCATCTGAAGTTGAAATCTTCAATGCAGAGAGGAACTAAAACTGAAGACAAAAACCTGACATTTTTAAACTGAATTTGAAGTTAAAACTGATATTGAAACTGAAATACCATGGATGAAAACGTTTTCAAAGTGGTACACTGTAATATTAATATGAGTTGGTCGAAGGACAAAATTGAAGAAAAATCGGGTAATAAAAAATCAACAGATTTTTGGACAACGGATTATCGAGGTTCTACTTCTATACTTTATAGTGTAAGTATATGAAGTCTTTTTTTTTGTTGAAAAAATTTACAACATTTTTCACCCTCCCCGCCCAAACAATGTGAGCACTACTTGAGAAAATGATGATCCGCCGGCTATGAAGTTTATTGCTTATTCGAAAAATTCTTTTCCTACTAAATTCTCAAAAAAAAAAATCACAAAACATCGTAACATTTTCTATAAAAATTTTTAGAAATTATTTACACGCAAAAAATTATGAAAAATTTTTCACTTTCAGAAAATTAGTTTTTTTGTGAAATTCCTAAGAATTCTTCACAAAATTCCAGATGATTTTTAATGAACTTGCAACGAATAATTTTTTTTTCAATTTTTGACATTGTTCTTGATTTTTTTTAAATTTTATTTATTATTATTATTATTTATTTTTTTTTTTTGAAAAATTAGGGACATTCCAATGTACTATTTGAAATTCATTTGAGCAAAAAATAAAAAATTGGGAAATAATTCTCATGATAAGAAACAGTTATTGATAAGTTAAAACAAAATAAAAATGTCAAAGTTTGAAAATTTTTAATTTCCCCTTTTTTCAAAATTTGGGGGGATTGGTAGGTAAGTGCCATTTAAAGAACAGTAAGGAGGAAAATGAAAAATTGGAATAACTGTGATAGACTCAAACTAAAAAGATGGCTTAATTGGCGACTGACTGGTAAGTGGTAGGTGTCACTTGAAACTCAGTAAGGAGAAAAATAAAAAAATGGGGAATTATTTCTTATGAAAATGAACATCAGTGATAGGTTAAGACCAAAAAAATGCAAAAGTTTGAAATGAAAACCTTTTTTTCATTTTTTTTTCAAGTATGGTGCTTGTGGCCACCACTTAAAATTCAGTTAGTAGAAAAAATTTATAAAACAGAGAATTATTTTCTAATAAAAAGGAATACTTACCTATCTAAGATCCTTATTTTTTCTGTTTTTTTTTCTGTTTTTTTTTTTAAAATTGGTGATTTTTTTTATTTGAATATAATTTATTTCAATATTTCCTGACTTTCGAGGTTGTGTGAAAATTTCAAATATTTTTAGATTAGGTCTGTGTTATCATCGAATTATAAAAATTGTAAAAGTAATTTTGTTGATCTCAACATATTAAGTACTACGAGTATGTTACGAAAATATGCATACTGTAAGTATGTAGTTAGGTAATTAATTTTAAACATCGTGTAAAAGGTGTGATCCTTATTTCTGTTGAGAGTACAACCAACCTTATCTCCGTGGAAATAAGAATATCATTTGAGAAAAATAAATGTGAACGTCGTATTTTTCGTAGGTGTCCCCGATCCTGTTTGAAGGACAAACCACATCGATCTGCTATTCCAAACGAGAGACATATCACGCGTCAGGTGAAGCGTATGAGTCACACATACCTAGGTATTTCATATCGCTTAATTTACGTATATACGCGATATTTACTACGTATGCAAATTCCAGTCACACGGTACAGTACATACATGTATTATCTTTCATAATTTCGTAGACTTTGGGTAACGGTATGGTCTAAGTACATACAAAATGAAATAATTTTTTACGTTGCCCTCGTGCATCGTGCTACTGAATACATATTTATTTTTGCACATGTATTGATGAGTGTGTGCGGATTTATACTTTTTCCTACCTGTTGCTGTATGAATAAACATTTAAATTAGTTCAATATTTTCAAATTGAAGTGGTAAAAAATTTAAAAAATTTTATATCCCAAATATTATATTTTTTCGTTAAGTACCCTATACATTTGTAGGTATTAATGCTGGTACTTCTTGTACATATGAGTGTATTATGCGTATAAATAGCATGTAATTCTCATACAAGAACAAAAAAACGAGAAAAAAAAACGTTAAAACCTTGTATCCGTATCACAATGTATTCTCACTAGTCTGGTACGTATAATAATAAACGAGTTTCATGGATACAAACGTGTAAAAGATGATTAATGCAAGATTTATATTATTATCTGGGAGCAATTTGGCCTCAAGGCAAGTCACGGTAAAGTTTAAACGCAGTGTCCTTTTAATTAGGCTAACAACCATCTGACAACAATCACTCTACCATCAATCCTCACCACTTAGATAATACCGAGACCGCCGGCCGATGATTAAAACAGTAGTGCGCGAGACAGGTGCATCATTTGATTATTAACATGTACTCCTGGGTGATAATTTTTGTTCAAGTGAACGTTTTGTGTTATGTGTGCGGTGTTGAGGAGTTTGAGAATGGACCTGATGCCTCAGCTTCGGCGTACAGTATCCATCACGCGTATCCTCATCATGCTTCGTATTATTACGTGAGTAAAATATAAGTTCGATAATATACACGTAGGTATTGGTATGCACCTTCATGCAGGATCATCAATAGGAAGAGGAAGTGGATATCGAATTTTTTGAGGGTTCAGATTTTCAAAGAAATAATTTCATTTTTTTTTTAATGCGTATTAGATATACATGAAAAATCGCAATAGGTAATTGTTTGAAATTTTCTGAAAACGATTTTGATTGTTTTGATCAGATAAAAGCAGTAAAAAAAAATTATTTAAAAAATTGCGGAAATCTGTTTAAATTTTTTACTAAAAATATTTTTCAATTTTATGTCTTTAGGTACAAAGGGTTTTTATAAAATATTCACAATTTTGACTTGGCAAATTTTTCTGCAGAAATTTTTGTTTTTTATAACAAAAACTTTTCGAAATGAAATCATTGCGAAATATTTTCGGAACTGTCTCACGAAAGTATTCAAAAACAGAAAAAATAAAATGAAAAAAAAGTGCAAAATATTCACAATTTTTCCTCACCAAAAATTTGAAAAACATTTCAAAAAAATCTGCTTAATGTGCAAAAATTTCACGTCATCTTGATAAATTAATGTTGAATTTGGAAAACGGAATGATAGAGGGGGTTGGGGCATTGGGGTCTGAAAATTTTCCATTTGGTCTCACTTTCGTGGAGTGGTTAATCTAGTGGACGAATAATTAATTTCGTTGATTTTTTCCAACAAAGATTTTTCGAATTTTCAATTTTTTCTATCTAACTGCCTTTATTAGGTATACTTGAAAAAAATCAAAATTTTGCCTTGAAAATTCTAACTTTGTTCGATTTTTTTTGGCATGCAGAGTCGTATTTACTTTTTTTTGGGGGGGGGGGGGGGGAGGATTTCCACAAGCGATTTTACGTTTCCGAATTTCGAATAGATTCAGTTACAAAGTTATATTTTTCATTTGGTAAAATTTTGACTTTCATAAAATTTGAAAAAAAAATTAAACAAAATGTTTGGTAAAATTAGGTTATTCTTTACAGAATAATTTTTTTTCAAGTTATCAAAAATGAAAAAAAATTGAAACTTGATAATTGATAAAACTAGTTTTAAATTTTAAAATTCTCACAGAATTTTTTAAAAATAACAAATAACAAATTGGACCAATTTTTCTAACACAAGAAATTTTTAAGGGTGGGATTTTTTTTTGAATTTCAATATTCTAAAAATTTGATAAAATCCAATGATTGGTAGGTAGGTAATTTTTTTAATTTGAATTCAGAAATAAATTTTCACAATTTTTAAAATTTGAAGGAATTTTTTTAAATAAAGTAGGTAAGTAAGCTGTTCAAGTGTTCAAATTTTGAAAAGATGAAAAAATTATCCAAAATTCTAAATTTTAAAATTACATACCTAGGTATAAAAATTTAATAAGACCTAAAAGTCTGATAATTTTAATTCATTTTTTAAATTAGATCAATTTTTTAAATTCAGCTTTTGAAAGATTTATTTTTGCAGTTCTCAAAATTAGAAATTTATTTCTTGTTTTTAAATTTCAATTTATTTTTAAAATTAGACTAATTATTTGAATTCTGTTCAATTTTCAAAAAATATTTTAAAAATCAACTTTCAATTCCAGGGATTTTGGCAATTTTTTATACTTATTTCAGTAGGCAGGTCTTTTAAAGTTGAGAATACTCGCTGCCTAAATTCGAAATCATGATGTAGTTATAAACCTCATGTTCACGGGTTACGTGAAGTGAACCCTAGTTCAACATCAACAGTGGTTTGCAATACTGCCCCTAAAAGAGTTCTTCGAGTCATTGATGAATAGAAATGCAGTTTTATTGTAGGCCTAAATTGCAAACATGCGTCAGTGACAATAAATTGTTATATGTTCAGAGTAGGTAATAGAAAACTCTAGGGGCTGGCGCAGTTTTATGGACCTTTCAATTGTGAACGTGCATCCGCGATCGTAAATTCTTCCATTTTTCAGGTTATCCAAGAAATCTGTCGTTATAAATATTTTCTTCCGCGACTAAATGCTGAAACAGATGATCTAACCGGCGGCGCGGCAGTTTGACCTAAAGGCTAAATCATATGGTCCTGTTATTTCCTTTTCGAATTTACTTTCTTTGTTTTTTTTGTTGCTTGAACGTGCTCATTTTGTATTATATGAAGGGTCGACTGAGGCACTGATGCAGTTTAATTGTAGACTTAAATTGTATTTGGTTTTTATATCTACTTGGGGGGGGGGGTGTGTAACAAAAAAATCCTTTCTTGTATTAACTTCAAATGCGACCCTTGTAGTTTCCACCCCTTCTAGCATTAAATAGGTACCAATGGTACCTAAACGAGTACATATCTGTTATTTTTTCGATCTAATTGAAAGGATGAATGAAGTGTAATGGCTTATGAGTATAGGCACGTATTTTTGAAACAGTAAGAAATTCGGGTTGCGTTCAGTTTGGAAATTTTTTCTTCCCTCATACGTCACTATGACGTATGTTGGAAATTATTGGCCAATCAAATTTATCGTTTGTGAAATATTTATGATAAAATTTTTGATGTGACGTCAAAATGACGTACGAGGGAAAGAAAAATTTCCAAACTGAACGCATCCCAGAGCTTCAAATCCAATTCAGTTTTGGTTCAGGTTCGGTTTTGGTTTTAGGTTTCCTTCTTTTTAAGAAATCGTCAAAAATATTTTAAGAACGCTTTCATTGAAAAAAATCATCAGTTTAAAGACAAAAACCAAAAATTTTAAAAATGGAACTTGAAAAAAAAATATTCCAATGATTTAAATTGTCAAAAAAAAATCGTTGATATTTTGATCGCAACTATTTCTCATTCTTGAAAATATCGATATAAAATTAAAAAAAAAAACGGGTAGCAGTCAAGATGCTACTTTCGAGTCAAATTTTTTTTTCTAGTTAGTGTACTCCTTTAAAAACGTTTTCATTCATGGTATTTCAGTTTCAATATCAGTTTTAACTTCAAATTCAGTTTAAAGATGTCAGGTTTTTGTCTTCAGTTTTAGTTCCTGTCTGCATTGAAGATTTCATCTTCAGATGAGGGCTCCGCCCCCCATACCCCCAACCCCCTCGTCACTTTCAGCTCTACTTATGGGGCTCCGCCCCCATACCCCCGTTGGGGACTTAGCCCCCAACCCCCTCGTCACTTTCAGCTCTTCAGATGGGGGCTCCGCCCCCCATACCCCGAGGTAATTAGTGTTCTCATCACTGGGACAAGTTTCAAAAAATTTCATGGTTCTGGGGCTCCCCCGCACTCCCTCAAAAAGGGGTCAATATCACCAATTTTGAGTTGGGGCCCCAAAATTTTTTTGGCATCATTCTGCCTCAGAGGGAACTTCACATAGCGAATTTGACCGCATTCGACCCATTGGACTCCTCGCCAGAGCCCCAAAAGTAGCGGCAAAATTACTAATATGTATATATATATAAATATGTGACTTTTGCAGATCGTCGTCTTTTGGTCCCAAACGTCGAGAAATATGGTCAAAACTTTTCTACCCCCCCCCCCTCCTAAATTAGGGTCGGACACAATAGCCATTATTTTTTAATTTAAAAAGTTTGGCTAACAAAAAACAATTCTTGACTTTTTTTTTTTTTGAGAAATACGTTTAAAAAAATTTTTAGTAACGATTTTTTCGGAAATTTTTTTTTTTATTTTTAAATTTTAATTCCAAATTGATATTTTGAGAGGATTTGGCAATTTTTTTTCAAAATTTGAATTTTTCAATAATCTAGTTGTCCAAACCAGAATTTTTTCAGAAAAAACGACGCGAAATTTTATAAAAAAAACTAGACACCTGCGCAAGCGCAGCTCTAACAGTGTGCGTAGCTTGAATTCTATAATTACTGAGCATTATTACTGAAATAACTTTTATGAGAAGTTATCAGTAAGTAGCCTAACCTAACATAAGCATACTTACTTTGATATTTCAATTTGCCATGCCCCCCACCAACATCGCATAGTCACACCACCTCCCCATTCACTCAAACTGAAAACTAGATCGACCCATTGTTCGATTTTGAACATTTAAAATTTATTGCCCCAAAATAAGATAAGACTGCAGACCACAAGTCGGAATCATTGTTCGATTTTGAACATTTAAAATTTATTGCCCCAAAATAAGATAAGACTGCAGACCACAAGTCGGAATCATTGTTCGATTTTGAACATTTAAAATTTATTGCCCTAAGCAAAGATAAGATAAGAACTAGACACGAACCATTGTTTGATTTTGAAAATTTGAATTTATTGCCCTGAGCCTGAGACGTGATTTCTGATTTTTTTACCACCTGCTGTGCTGATAAAGTTTGATTTTGAACATTTTAAATTTTTATTGCCCCAAAAAAGATAAAACCGCAGAGCACAAAGAGGACGTTGTGACGTGACCATTGTTCGATTTTGAACACTTTAAATTTATTGCCCCAAGATAAGATAAGATATGAATCATAGAAAAGTCCCCTTTTCTCTTTTTTTATTCAAGTGAAAATTGCAATTATCTCGATAATTACTCATTAGATTCACACACAAATCTCATTGGCCCTCCGCCTTCATGAACTCTACATTCCTTGAAAATTTGAACCAAATCCATCCCATCATTAATGAGTTAACCTCGATAAACCTATTTCAAAATTTTATATTTCAAGACTGAAACCAATAGTGTGCTTACGCACACTAAAAAATTTAATGATTAGTGCCAGAAAGCGTCGAAGGAACCCAAAACCTAAACAAAAAGTAATAGGTTCAGGTTTTGGTATTGGTTTGGGGTTTGGGTCTTTACACATAAAATAAAGGATAATTACTCATTAGATTCACACACAAATCTCATTGGCCCTCCGCCTTCATGAACTCTACATTCCTTGAAAATTTGAACCAAATCCATCCCATCATTAATGAGTTAACCTCGATAAACCTATTTCAAAATTTTATATTTCAAGACTGAAACCAATAGTGTGCTTACGCACACTAAAAAATTTAATGATTAGTGCCAGAAAGCGTCGAAGGAACCCAAAACCTAAACAAAAAGTAATAGGTTCAGGTTTTGGTATTGGTTTGGGGTTTGGGTCTTTACACATAAAATAAAGGACCAGGATTGAGTGTTTTGAACTCGACTTAGAGACGAAAACTCATTAGCAGACCTTATTAGGTACACTATGCTTATGTTTAAAATTAAGTAGGTAGGCAGGCAGGTAAGTAGGTACCTAATAATTTAAACAATACATATTCTACTTTATTTGTTCTTTACAGGGATATCCAACTATTGTGAATCCGGGTTTAATGGCCATAGCAGATTTGAAAGGTTCTGGAGAGGTCACAGGCACAGTTGTATTTTTCCAACCGAGACCACCAGAAGGTCCTGTCTTCATAACCGGTAACATTACTGGTCTATCTAAAGGATTGCATGGTTTTCACATACATCGAGATGGAGATTTAAGAAACGGCTGCGATTCTATGGGACCTCATTTTAATCCTTTCTTGGTAATTGGAAATTTTTTCTTTATTAACTACAGTTTTCCTCCCCAATCATTAGATGTCTTACTAAATAGAATTTAATTTTTTTCTTCGTAAAAAATTTGGAACTGAATTTCACGAAAACCAAGTTGAATTATACCCACATTGACCCATACATATAATGCAATGAACACACTCTGCGAGAGCATGTGAATGCGACGATAAACTAAGTCACTCTTCCCGCCTCTCCTCGTCGATGCTTGGTTCCTGAGCGGTTTCTGACACAAGTCATATGGTCTCGCTTGCCGGCTATCGGCGAGATGATAGCATAAGCGTTACAAATTACAATTGAACATTTGAACATCTACCCTCATCCCTTAATAGCGGCAGTGCCTAGATGGTTTATTGTTTCAAAGGTACCCAAGTGTTGAAATGCTATCTCCAAAAATCTCACGCTGTGTGACTGTAGGATAATTCGTTGACATAAACCAAGAGATTTTTTTTACGAAACAACATATGCCACAGGAAGAGTCGAAAATCAATAAGGGATAATCTTGCAGAGTAAAATTTAAATTTTGTTGAATAACTATTTTTTTTCTTTTTCGCTTCCAAATTTGGTTGTGAATTTTTTTAAAAAGCAAATTGCTTGAAATGTTATTCAAAATTAGGTTTGTAGGCTGTAAAATATGTATAAAAAAATATATTGCTCATAGTAAGAACTTTTAATTGAGTAAGTAGTAATTGATTTCATGAGCAATATCAGCAATATGTAACAGCTATCAGAAGTTCATAAAGTGAAACTTCGAATTACAATTACATTCTGCTTTTCCGCCATTCGAAGAAATCTCTATTCCCATTGTCATTACCGCATTAAGTTTATGATTGTACCTGCACGAGTTATATGACGTAAACTATTTAATGCTACGTAAAGTAACTGACCGAGACATCGAAATTACCATGTCTTAATTACTACTTTGATTCTTTGTTAGGTCACAACCTTGTAATCTTTTCAATGTTTTTACTTGCAAAAATAAAATTTATCACTTTTAATCTTAAATGTAGGTTTTTTGTATGATAACTGATAAGGTATATGGACGATAGACCGTAGATGAATTTTCAAGTTGAGTAGATGTGTTTAACTTTAAACTCGCTTCAGTAGAAATATGTATGCAATTCACTGGAAGAGGAAAAATCTTCAAACCTTCGTAATATGTACAATACCGTAATAATATGTAATTTACATACATTTATAATTTTTCTGCCTGACCTAAGATGTAGACACCTGTCTCCATGTGAACTGTTGCTGTACAAGTGTATAGGGTACACCCTGTGTTTTGAAGACAACAATAATAGGGACGAAAAAATGTTCTGTACTCCTCCAAAAAGAGAAATTTTTCATCTGTTGACAAAAAAAAAAAAAAAAAAAAAAACACTTAAGGGTATTCTTCGCAGTCTTATCTGTACCTAATTTGTTACGAAAAAACACCCTACTTTTGCCCCGGATTATTCCTCCAATTTTGATCGGATTTCAGTGATTTTTTTTTAATGTGATGTCCATACATTTCGTGATAAGAGTATTAAGAGTTTTTCCGGTTTATTTAGGTCCTTTATGGTCAAAAAACGTCATTAGTTGAGCCAAATATGGACTTTTTAATGACTTCATACTGATTAACTGGAGGAGGTAATGAAAAATGTGGCGAAATAGTCGTCTTCAGATTTTCATTCTGAACAATTTAATCAAAAAAAATTTTGCCTTAAGTTGAAATTGGAGGAATAATCGAGGGCAAAAGTTTTAAACGCTAAATGACAGGAGCGGGTCGCGGAAGAAGGTTGTTGATGGTAACCAGTTCAGCTAAAAATATATAGAGCGCATGTGGGGTGTTTCGTGTTTTATGGGAGGGTAGTATCGTTCTTTACAAAATTACCGTATTTTTTCCCGCGATTTACCTAGAAATTACATAGTGTTGATACAATTTTCAAATTATTAGTATCTACGTTTTTTTTATCCTTGTTTTTTCTCAATTTTAGAATTATTTCTCTTTTTTCATCACATTAGCGATGAGCCTCATAAGAAAGGGATTACCAATTTTCGCAAATTTTACTTAAACCTTCTGAATTTATTTTATTTTATTGTTGCTTTACTGTCAATCGTTTCTCTCAATAAGTGAAAATGAAAAGTGAGTATGAGATTTATGCAATACTCAGACCTCCTCTTTCACACTTCAACATTATAATGCATCATTAGTAGGACTTAAACTGTTGATCAAGTTGTATTGCATTTTTTTTTCAACGAAAATTTTTGTATAGAAATGAAAAAGGATTTTTGATTTTGATTTGATCTACAAACTAAGTAGGTACCTATTTATGTTACATATTTTCATGAAAAATTTTAAAGTACGTAACGTACCTACCTACCTAAGCATTGAGAATCCCCTTTCTGTAATTTTTCTTGTAATTTATAATGACGGTAAAAAAATCAAAACTTATTCCGAAGAATTTTCAAATTCACCCAACTATATATTTTATAGTTTTAATTGCATTTTTAAAGTTATTTCTCTACTTACTTATAATTTTGGAAAAAAATTATTGTTTTCTTTTTTTTCTTGAAAAAATACGAGACTAATAATTTTTTTGTGCAGTTTTCTTTTTCTTTTTTTTCATTGTGAACTTCTTCTATACTCGGGAGAAATATTGTCAACTTCTTAAAACTCTGTTGTCAATTTTTTAGTGTTGATCAAACAACAATGAAAATTTATCAAAATTTAGGATTGACTGAATCTTGTATTTTATATTTTTATTGAACTTTGAAACTTTAATAAATCCTATTTTAAAACAAATTTCATACATTTTTTTACAATTTTATTTCATCGCACCGATTTGTTGAAATTTTCAGAAAACTCAGCCAACTTTTAAGAATCTACGAGTACGTTTTAAGAATTACTCCAACTTTGTTAACTATTGTAAAAAAAAAAAAAAAAGAGATACAATCGTTTTCACGATAAAAATAGGTACTTCAAAAAATGAACAAATCTCCTAATAGCCTAAAATTTCGTTATTTAAGGAATGTTCTCATTTTAATAAATCCAGAATTATTTTTTGTTTTACAATTATTTAAAAACTATTTTTTTTATTTTAAAAAAAATGAGAATTTTTTTATTTTAATAATGAGAATTTTCAGTATGAAGAAATTTTATTACAAAAAATCGTTAACTTTTTACTACAAAAAATAAAGTAAAAAAATGGAGAAGTAAATAATAGTAAATTTATTCCATGCTTTTTTGAAAATATAGGTAGTTAGTTGGTCAGGAGGTAGGCAGGTAGGTAGGTACTAGGTACCAAAAAAATTGAGGAATTTTTTCATTGAAATTTCTTTTTTAAACCAAAAAATAAAAATGAAATTTACTTCATATCTTGGAAAAAGATAGAAAGGTATAGTTATAACAAAAAATTGCAAGAAATTCCCCATTCCAAAAAATTGTCTCACTTTCCGTTTCTTATTTATTATTAAGTATGATTTAAAAAGCGATATTTTTTTTTTCATTTTCTTTCTTAAATTTTTATCTGTAGACAAAGTGATTTACATTTATCATGTTTTTTATAATCGATCGAAACGTTTATAAGAATTGGGGAAAAATAAATTTATGTTCTAACAATTCAGAAACAGAAACGAATAAAAAACGTAAAATTTGAATTTAAAAAAAATTCACAATTCATTCAAGAATACGTTGGACAAAGATTATAATTATACTTAAAATTCAATTTGAAATAAAACTTTGTGCAAATGTTGGAAATTGAAAAATTGTGCTATCAGAGCAATTTTTATTTGAATAAAAATTCGATGAATTTCGAAAATGAAAATAAATTAATTTAAAAATGAATAGAAGACGTGTAGAAATATATCAAACTGAATAAAAATTTTCAAATTCGAAAAAACCGCATTCAAGATACTCGTATTTAAAAAATTTTATACTCAATATTTCAATAAGTTTTTCAAAACGGAACGGGAATTTTGAAAATTGAATTTGTACCCAAAAATTCTTTAGTCTGTCAAGCTCCTCGGGTCAATAAGGAAGGGAAATAAACAATTAAGAAAGTAAATTTTAATAGTATTAAAATTACACCAAGATAATAATTAAGTTACAATTTAAAAATAACTGTCACCATCTTTTAAAGCTAATTAAAATTTAAACAACTCACTGATTATCGATGCGCTAAGTACTGCTTCAAAACAAAAATAAACTTTCAGTTTAAATTTCGGATCACTAGCACGAAGAATTGAACCAAATGGATTCAATTCGATTAGTTTTAGGAATTTTGAATTAAACACGATTTTCGAACTAACAAAACGAAACGAAAAATTTTAAAATACACGTTTTAACTTAAGGATTTTTAAATACGCGAGAATTTCGTTAATTTGGAACTTTGTTTTAATACAACTGTTCTACTAGAATTTTGAACTAGAAGTCTTTTCGTTAAGATTTTTTAAAAGTTTATATAGGGCTCCTTTTTCACTTTCTAAAACGGCAAAATCACACGAGGTTCCCGGACGTGCTCGGAATTCTCGCTTTTGGTTGTAAAAGTCAAAATTACTAGACGTGTAATTCATAATTTTATGACTTTTAATTATAAGTTTTACGGATACAAATTTTGGAAATCCGGTATGGGGTTAAAGTGAAAGTTGATGTATGGTATTTTGGATATAGTGGGTGATTAGGAAATTGATCTAGATTTTATGAGTGTTAATAAGTTATGATTTTTAGTTAAAAAGTGAAAAAGCCGGACACGGTTTTAATTGTTAAGTTATAAATTTTAGGCTTATGGACGTCAAAATAAATATATATGGTTGTGGGAAAGTAAAAGTTGGTATTAAAAAATCTCGTAATAAAATAATAAAAATATAGGTGAGTAGGCGCGAAGGGATTAATATATGAAATACGTAAGAGAAGAAAAGACGAATAGGCGAAAAATAGGCATTATTTAGAAATATAGGCATCGTTAAAAAATGGTAAAAATAGGCATCATTTAACAAGTCAAGCAAAAAAAAAAGGAAGGAAAATCGGCTAAAAAATAAAAAAGTTTTCAAAAAACTTCAGAATTATGAAGAAAATATAAGAAATGTAAAAAACTACCTACCTAACCTAATAATAAAGGCATTTCCAAGATTGTTGAAATTTAAAACATTTTTAAAATTTAAAATTAAATTCACAAATGTTAGAAAATGAGCAAATGAAAAAATTGAAAATCGTTCAAGAATTCAAAAAACAAGTTTGACGAAAAATTAAGAAATTAAAAATAATCAAAATCTAAAATCTCACGGTTATTGAAGAAAAATAAACAGACTTTTTAATACAAGAAAATGATTTTAATTAAAGAGTTTTCTATATTTTTTTATAATAAAAATTCAAAAAAATTACCAATATAAGTGGCGTGCATAAAAAATTCTCTATACCTATGTTAAATAAAAATCAACCCCCCCCCCCCCCACCAAAAAAAAGATAATTAAACGCAATGGTGAAAATTAAAAAAAAAAATGAAAAAATTTGCAACTGCGTCAAAATTTATCAAATTTGGTACAGAGAAAAACTTTTTTATCCGTAAAAATAAAAAATTCAAACTTTAACCAAAAATTTAGTCTTTCTAAAACTAGAAAAAATTGGAAAAATGAACAGTTTTGAAATGGGATAGAAGGATCTTCTTCGAAAATTGATAAAATTTTGAAATAGGAAAATTTCCATATTGGAAAGAAAGACAAAACCTTTTCAAAATTGTAAGAAAATGTACCTATGTAATTTGAAAATATAATTTTTTTCAAATTTCATTAGGTACCTAAGTAAAATTAATTTTTTTTTATTGTGAAAAAAATTGGGAACAAAAATCAAAAAAATTCAAAATCTAACAAAAATTTCAAGAATTAGGTACATAATAATGATAGAAAAATCAAATGGAATAAAATATAAAAATTACGAAAATCATAATAAAAATTATTGACAATTTTTCATAATACCTATGACGTCAATTTATTCAATTTTTCATTATTTTTAAGAATGCGTAGTACTCATTTTTAGGAATTTAAAAATGAATTTTTGATTTTTTTTTTTTTGAAAAATTCGTACCTACCTAAGTACTTATACCACCAACTCTAAATTTATTCATTCAGAGGTTTTATTCGATTTCTTTTTCAATCTCAAAAATTTTGTTGGCACTCAGGTAATGAATAAAATAATTTACAAGTAGTAAGTACAATAAATTAGTACAAAAAAATTACCCCCCAAAAAAAACCACCACATGATATTATTATATTATCTAGGTATAAATGGAAAATTTAAATTTTTGTAAATCAAAAAGTTGTACTAGGTGCATGCGTCTAATAATTATTTATGATTACATAATGCTTATTAGTTATTATCCCTGAATCGACGACTTATTTTTCGAACATTTCGCGAACTGGAGAAAAAATAAAAACAGACTGAAAGAAATGTATAACAATACAATGCCTGGGTGTGTGAGTAGTGGTATAGTGTGTAGTGTGTACAACATAAAGAAATCCTTCTTGTATCTCTTGCTATACCTGTTCTACCAACAAAAGGTCTAGAAGACAACAGTCAAAAAACTTTGAACTGGTTTTGAATGAGTGGTGAAGGGGTGTACTTTTTTTTAATATGGTGCCATTGATGAAAAGAAATGCACCTCTGCAGTTTGTGATTTTTAGTCCTTCAATTGGTAAATCACTTTTTGTAAACACCAGTGTAAAGGCAAATACGTATGCAACCAGAAATAACACGAATTGATAAGACTGTGAAGAATACCCTTAAGACGATTTTCACAACATATGTCAAAAACGACATAAAATATTGAAAATTTAAAAAATTTCCACAACATAATGTCAAAAACGACATATTGTGGGAAAGTGTTTTCCCTAACATGTCGTTTTTGACATTATGTTGTGGAAACGAATATATGCTAATTTTTTAACATGCATATGTCGTTTTTGACATTATGTTGTGAAAATCATCTTGTTTGAAGAAGGTTATTTGTAGGTATAAAAAGTTACATTTATTTTTCAACAATTTGTTTCATTGAAACAGAGTGATCACCAGTCATCAATCTTCCTGCGCGAATACGAAAATGTTGTAAAAAAAATTCAAAGGAAATATATTTCAGACAGAATACTTAGTTGCGCAGACACTTACTCCAGTCTTAGTTTCGAACAAAGCACAACGGTTCGCCTTTCACTATATGATCAACAAAAGACGCAGACTTGCAGGTACCTTCGTTTTTAGGCCTTCGGCCTCTTAAATGCGTAAAAACTGCGCTTGTTTCAATTCATTTTTCAATTAGGCAATGATTTACCAGGTGTGTTTGGACGATGTCACCAACCAAAAGAAATGTTTGCTAAAGTTCTCGACTGGCGACAGTAAAATGTCTGATTTGAATTATAGGTATACGAACTCATACAGTGGCGATGGCTCTTTCGTACAGAGTCCTACAGGATTCTTATTCTTTTGTGTTCCTTTTCCTAGAAATATCACGTTTTACTCAACATCTAACCCATACCTAATTCTATTTTACATTACTTTTCTTTGCACTATGTTTTTTTTTCCAAAATACCCTTTGTTCTCTTCTCTTGCTTCCTCTTAGCCTTTCTAGAAGTCTGCACCGCCGCTGATTTTTTTTTAAAGCAACCATCAAAAATAGTTAAATTTAAACATCGGCATGCTCCCACTTTTGGGAGCCTTAGCTAGAGTACTTTCAAAACTTAAGGCTTGGGCCCAACTTTTTTTTATCAAGAAAATTTTTTGTTCAGAGGAATAGTGTATTTTTATCGTAATTCTTGTAAGGGAACCTCCTCTCTCCGCAGTTTCCTCTTCTGTCCCAGCTCTTCCATTAATCGTTTTTTATATGAAAAATTTTATCCATTTCTTTGGAATAAACAATTTTCAATCTTGGATTTTTTAAAAACTTTTTTGGAGCAAAAATCTTGTTAAGTTTTATGTAATTTTTTTTCTGAGAGAGGAACTTCTAATTTTTCTATTTAGAAGAAGTGGAAGTTTTTGTCTCAATTTCTTCGTTGAAATGCTGTCTTCATCGGAAATCCTTTATGGAAATTTTCTTTCAATTTTCCTGGAATAAAAAATTACAATTTTTTTATACTTAAAAGTTGGTAAATGTAAGGAAAAATCAATTTTAAAAAAATGTTTTTTTAAGAGTAGAAAAATTCCCAATTTGTTTTGGAATATAGGTAAATTTGTTTTAAATTTCAGAGCAAACATTTTTTTAAATTTTGTTCCAGTAAAAATATTTTTACCTATGGGGAAAAATTACTGATTGCTCTTCAACTGATCACCTACGATTGAACTGAAAATTGGTTCGTTCAAAAAGCATGTCACCCACGCCTCTGAACCAAATTTTTAGCTGCCAAAGTTGATTTCAGCGCTGTCTGGTACCATACCATTCCAATGTGCTGGAGAAAAAAAGAAAAATCAAATTTTGTTGGAGGCTCCAGATCGCTTCAGGAATGGTCGCAACTGACTTGGGAGGGGGAGTCGACATCAGTATAAATCGATTTTCAGATTTTTATCTTGAAATTGACAATTTTTCTGAAAGATTAATATTTTTTCGCCATTTTCAAAAATTCCTCAGAAATTGAAAAATCAACTTCGATGATAAAAATTTTGTTCTGAGGTCTGGATGACATGCTCTTTCAGTGAGTCAAATTTCAGCTCCATCAGAGGTGACGAGTTGGCAATGTTCCTTTGTGGGAAAGGAATTCGGAATTCCTCATTTTTTTAAGGAATATTACAAATAAAATTAAATTTAAAAAAATAAAAATTTAAAAATTTTATTTAAAAAATACTTTTATAAAAATATGTTGAACCTTTTTCTTAATTTTATTTTTTTTTAATTTTACAAAATATTCAACATCAAAATATTTACTCAATTTTAAAAATTTATTACAGCTTCAACAATACTTGAATTGATCAACATTTTAAAACGATCGTATTTTGAATTTTGACATATAAGATTGAAAACGTTTAAAAAAATTCACTCAGTTTCAAAAATTTATTGAAATTTAAAATTTTTCATTTTTAGTAATTTTTAAAATTTCAAAAATTTACTAAAATAATTAAAAAATTTTAGAAATTTATTCAATTTTAAAAATGTATCAAAATTCAAGAATTACCAAATTTTAATGATATAGGTAGGTGAAAAAATAAAAATACCTACTAAATTTTCAATTTTTTACAAAATTAATCAAACTTCAAAAATTTACTGAAATTTTAAAATTATCAAAAAATTATAAATATTTAATTTTGATAAAATTTTAAAATTTTGAGTTCACCAAAATTTAGAAATTTTGATAAAATTTTAAAATTTTGAGTTCACCAAAATTTAGAAATTTTGATAAAATTTCGAAATAAATCATTGAAAAGATGGGTCATCATCTCATCACAGAAACCCGCAAGTCGATACTCTTAATTATAATCTTTTTTGGTAAATTTACAGTTACAACACGGTGGCCCTAGAGACCCTCACCGGCATGCTGGAGATCTCGGAAATGTAGAAGCAGGGGATGAAGGTCCAGTTAAAATACAATTGGTGGACGAATTGATATCGTTGACAGGACCGTTGAATATTGCAGGACGTGGTATTGTCGTGCATGAAAAAGAGGATGATTTAGGACGAGGAGGAAATCCAGAAAGTTTGAAAACTGGAAATGCTGGTTCCAGATTAGCGTGTGGTGTTATTGGCTATGCTACTCCTTAATTAATTTTCATTGTTTTGTTTTTATAAAGTAAGTTTTTTGTAAGTTTTTTTTTTTTTTTTGATAATGAATGTACCTACCTATGTATAGTACCTACGTACTAACCTATCCATTTTTATTCGAAAGCATTTGAAAAGATCTTAGATCAATTTTACTCGCTTTTGTTGGAATAAATTTTCAAGTATTAAACGAATTATTGTAATTTTTTCTCTTTGTGAGCTTGATAAAAAAAAAAAAAATCATATCTCTTACGTTTTATTTGATTTTGATGATGATTAATTTTTGCCTGTCGTCTCATTTTATTTAGGTACATCCATTTTTGAATCATTTAAATTTATCATCACTTCACTTTATTCGACAACTACCTACTTTTCGTATTCTTCTACCTCCTACGTAAATAAGTAGGTAAGTACTTCAAAACAAATTATTGGCTTCGGAAAGATCTTGCTCATTTATTAATTTTTGTTGCTAAACATAAGATAAGATAACAAATAAATAAATCAGAAAAGTGAAGAAAAGAGAAAAGTTTCAAATTTATAATTGATTATCGATTGTGAGTTTTTTCAGTATAGTGAACATTATACAGGTACAAATTTTCAATTAGTCGAGTAGCAAAAATATCCGTAAAATTGAATAAATGGCGGATTTTGCAGCTGCATTAATTAAAGTGATATTTCTTTTCCATTTAATTTTATTAGTGAGTGATTTTAATTAATTTTTTTAACAACCCACATATTAAAACATTCTTTGTGATTGTAATTGAATGGAACAATTTTTTAGTGTTTTGGAATTTTCATAATATCGCAAGGTTTAAGAACTAACGATATTGTTCCGCGTGATACTCAAAAAATCGAAGAAGCTGAAGCACTCGTTTCTAGTTTTACCACTGTATCTAGAATCCTAATAATCACTGGAATTATTATCTCGGTTGTGTCGTTCTTTGGTTGTTTTGGAGCGTGCATTGAAAGTCCACCATTTTTAAGTTGGGTCAGTAAATTTTTATATGTATGCATAGGTAATTGGTGAACTTACGCAATTTAAAATTTTTATAACAGGTAGCACCTACTTAATGTATACGAGATGACGATGTATATTACCTCACTTACCTCTAATGAGATTTCTTCTTTCAGTACATATTTTTTGTTATACTATTGATCATATTCCAAGTATGTGTCGGGTATTATGTTCATCAAATCAAAGGTATTGATAAAGATAGAGCTCAAGATATTTTTTGGAACACGATGAAGAAATATGAAGCTGATAAAAGATATAAATCTTTTATAGATGGTGCTCAATCGTGGGTAAATTGATAATAATTGTAAATAGGTACTTGGCAGATCACTTTTAATTTAAATTGTATTTTCAGCTGAGATGTTGTGGTGCCAAGGGTGCCAGCGATTGGGTGCCGTTAATTAAAACTCCTCCACCATCGTGCTGCGATGGTAATAAAGATCCGTGCGAAGTGAGCCAAAGTTATAAAAAAAATTGTGCCGATGCAATCGATGGCCTGATGAAAGATTTCAAATCACAGCAAATATGGCATTTCTCTATTATCATTGGTTTTCAGGTTAGTATGCATACTTACACCTGTGATTCCTTATTATAATACATAACTAAATATTATTTGTTTTTTTAAATTTTGAATAAGTTTAGGAGACCTTATAACTTGGTGTTTATTTTTCTGAAATATATTCAATAATCTCCCCTATTTTTCTAAGTGAAGCGTAAGTAGTTAAGTAGGTAATCGTAACTACCCACTTGAGAGTTTTTCAGGCTTCAATTGCAGTGAAATATTTATTTTTTTCAGGTCATTCTTATAATATTTACCTTCTACTCGAGAAACGTCATGATAGAACGTCAAGAAATTTTATTTTAAGGTTGTTGAAAAACAATTTTTACGTATGTACTTACTTATTGTTTGATTAAAAATAAGTTTGTATTTTGTTTTGTTGTTGGGCTAGCTCCATTACAATGTGAACTCAAATTACTATACAATGTGGACTCGCCTGCAAAGTGAACTCACTAAATAGACTCATTTCCTACATTACAGGAGTTTTTGAGTCGCTGAACTCAATTTTTCAACTTGAATTCAAATCGACGCCAAAATACATATTTGAAAAATTGAGAAATTTGCAATTTTGATACCTATCAAAATGAAAGTTTTTCTGGGCTTTGAATCAATTCTGTTTCCACACTACGTTTGAAAGTATGAGTATATGCTTTTACTCTGTGACAAAATGTCTAAAAGCCATGAATATTAATTTTTATGAAAATTTAAAAATCATGACAATGTCAAAAAGTCATCGATTCTAAAATGAAGAAATATAATTTCCATGAAAATTTAAAAATAAAAAAAGTCTAATAAAAATTTTAAAAAATTTCAAGTTTCAGAATGTCTGACAAAATGTCTAAAAGTCATAAAATTTATCAAAAAAAAATTTTAAAAAGTCTCCAAGTTTCAAAATGTGTAAAAAAATATTTGAAAGTCATCTTTCTAAAAAAATTTCCAAGTTTCAGAATGTCTGACAAAATATGTCTAGAAAATGTCTAAAAGTCAAAAAATTTCAAAAAAAAATTACAAGTTTCAAAATGTCTGACATAATGTCTAAAAAATCGAATTTATTAAAAAAAAATCGTTTTTTTATGCCATCCAAACTTTTTTTTTTTTTTTTTTACGAGGTACCCCAGTCCACACTAACGTGGTGGGGCAATTTTATTTCAAAAATAGGTGTACATATGACTACCACAGAGCCCCTGACCAAATGTTTTTCGGGTTACTCTGTGGTAGCACTAAAATAATATTTAATTAGACAACTTATGAATAACGTATGGGGCGGCGGTCCGTACAACTTAACTTAGTTCTTTTAATGAAATTATGAATAATACATGTTTATAGACTATTTGAAAAGATAAGTTTGTCCAGTTAGGGGAAATTGTATTTTTCATACTGAGAGTCCATAATTTCTCTACAAAATTTCTTAAAGTTTGGGAATAGTACTTGAGTGGTGAGTTTTTAAGATCGTCTTCAATCGAGTTAATAAATTCGTTTCTTTTATCATTTAGATAATGTTTCTTTCATTTTTTAAAATAGCATACCTAATTATTCAGATAAGTGAACGCCTCAAACTGTTTTTAGCATAGTATATGCTTTTACGGAGACGACCCAAAAATCCGACCCAAAAATGCGACACCATTGGGTTAGGTTTGGGTAACAAAAAAACAAAATTTTTAATAAATTCGATTTTTTAGACATTATGTCAGACATTTTGAAACTTGTAAAATTTTTTGAAACTTGTAAAAATTTTTGAAATTTTATGACTTTTAGACATTTTTGAGACATTTTGGCAGATATTCTGAAACTTGGAATTTATTTTAGAAAGATGACTTTCAGACAGGGGTGGTAGAACTAAAGAACGAAAGAACGAACATGGAAAATAATTACAGAAAAGAACCTTGAGAACAAAGAACATTTTTTAGCCGAATTTTTTTTTTTAAATTTAGGCTATTGTGTCCGACCCTGATTTAGAAGGAGAGGGGGTAGAAGAGTTCTGACCTCATTTGTTGACGTTTGGGACCAAAAGATGACGATCTGTCACATGTCACATATTTATATATATATATATATATATATATACACACATACCTAGTAGCTTGTGGTGCCCGGGTCTTAATTAGTAATAGTGGTGCCCTTGTATATAGGGGAGTATGCATTGCATTAAAATTATGCTTTGTGGTACCCGTAGTGTAAGTAGTCTTAGTGGTGCCCACGTATATGTTATAGAAAAGGTTAATGTGGCACCCAGCGCTGTTGCCATAATACTTTTTGTTTTGAATTGATCTGATACGAAAGTATACTGATTTTTCAGTTTTTAAGTATCTATCGAGAAGTTGTAGAATTTGGACATCGTCGAAATTCAAAGATTTTTTTTTTAAATGCTGTATGTGGTGTTGATAATTATGAACTTGTTGAATTTATTTACTAAGTTTTGCTAATTCCAATATGCGTGAAGATCTTTTCGACAACATAATTAACCCTTTCGACTACGAGACAAACTGGTGGATGAAATTTAAATTGCTTCCAAGTTGATAATAAAGTTGGTTACCTAGTTTTCAGAATTTTCAGGAATTGCCGATTCAGCAAATATTCATGTCATAAATAGGTATAGAATGATAATTACCTATTTTTCAATTTCTGACACCCAGAATTGGTAAAAATAAAAATAAAATTGTTTAGGGCGTGTAATATTGTTGATTTAAAATAGTAATTAAAAGCATATTTAAAAAAATAAAAATAAAAAGGTATGGAGAAAAATTAGAAATAAAAGAGGTAAAAATGCATTTGGCACTTCCAGTCGTCCTTGAAACAGAGGAAGTTTGGAAACAAGTGCTATCATTTGAAATACAAAATATAAAATTATCTTTGTCGTATAGAGAGCGTTTCTCAAAAAACCAAAAATTGATGTCATAATTTAAAGCAAAATTTGCAAAATGATAAACCAACAGCAACTTTCTAAAATGATAGTTCAATTATTGTGAATTATGACACTGTTATACCAGTTGAAAATTTTATTTTAGTCTACAGAAGAATAAAATTGTTGAATTTAGATGACAAGTTCAAGCATTCGTATGTGTGGGCAATTCAAGCTTACAAAATCAAGCCTAACCTGAGCGGAAACGCAATTTTATTTTAATTATATTGCCGTTATCTTCACTTATGACACACTCAAGATGCTTGAATAAAATTGCTCGAGCTTCTAAGGCACCTGAAGCTATGTTCAGTATAGCTTTTGCAAGCATTCGTGTTTTCCAATAGTCACCGTGTCACAAAAGTTGCTTTCTTCGATGCATCACTACTGCAATTCCTGATGACAGGCACCTCCACCAGAATTCTCTTTGTAACAAATGGTTCCTCCAGAATTCTGGAGGAGGTGCATGTTACAAGAAATTAAAAAGTGATGCATCGAAGAAAGCAACTTTTGTGACACGGTGACTATTGGAAAACACGAATGCTTGCAAAAGCTATACTGAACATAGCTTCAAGTGCCTTAGAAGCTCGAGCAATTTTATTCAAGCATCTTGTGTGTGTCGTAAGTGAAGATAACGGCAATATAATTAAAATAAAATTGCGTTTCCGCTCAGGTTAGGCTTGATTTTGTAAGCTTGAATTGCCCACACATACGAATGCTTGAACTTGTCATCTAAATTCAACAATTTTATTCTTCTGTAGACTAAAATAAAATTTTCAACTGGTATAACAGTGTCATAATTCGCAATAATTGAACTATCATTTTAGAAAGTTGCTGTTGGTTTATCATTTTGCAAATTTTGCTTTAAATTATGATATCAATTTTTGGTTTTTTGAGAAACGCTCTCTATACGACAAAGATAATTTTATATTTTGTATTTCAAATGAAAGCACTTGTTTCCAAACTTCCTCTGTTTCAAGGACGACTGGAAGTGCCAAATGCATTTTTACCTCTTTTATTTCTAATTTTTCTCCATACCTTTTTATTTTTATTTTTTTTAATATGCTTTTAATTACTATTTTCAATCAACAATATTACACGCCCTAAACAATTTTATTTTTATTTTTACCAATTCTGGGTGTCAGAAATTGAAAAATAGGTAATTATCATTCTATACCTATTTATGACATGAATATTTGCTGAATCGGCAATTCCTGAAAATTCTGAAAATTAGGTAACCAACTTTATTATCAACTTGGAAGCAATTTAAATTTCATCCACCAGTTTGTCTCGTAGTCGAAAGGGTTAAAGCAAAACACGTCAATCACTAATTCACTATAAAGGCACATGTGAGATTAGCGATAATATTTACATAATGTTCAAGTGAGAATCACCTTCCCATGTTTCCATCCAAACCACCCTACAATTCCGCATTCCTGAAGTCCAGTTCGCCACTTTCTCTTTTCTCCCTTATCCTCTCTCGCCACCAAAACAACTTCACGACATCCAGTTTCATCCCTCCGTTTCCACCCTACGACTTCTCACTAACGTCTAGATTGATTGTTTTGTTTACATTCATGGGGTGCAACTTCGATAAATTTTTACCAAGTCCAGTGCTACATAATACTTTATAGTCAAAATTGGAAGGGAGGAAGGGGTCTAATCGAAATTTTTGTAATAACTAAAAGTATTTGTACAACTTCAAGCTACAACTTTTGTTTGAAATTTTTTTCAATCGGGCCCCTTACCTCTCCCCCGTTTTTAAAAATGTATTTGAAGGAGTTGGATTATCCAAAATTGGTGGGGAGGGAGGGATCCGATTGAAATTTTTGTTATCACCAAAATTATTCCTAGTACTTTAAGCTACAACTTTTGTTTGAAAATGTTTTCAATCGGGCCCCTTACCCTCCTCCTGTTTTTAATAATGTATTTGAATGAGTTGGATTATCCAAAATTGGAGGGAAGGGAGGGGTCCAATCGCAATTTTTGTCATGGCCAAAATTTTTCCTAAAACTTTGAGCTATAAGTTTGTTGCAAACATTTTTCAATTAGACCCATTTCCTCTTCCCCCTTCAATTTTTAATTAGTATTTTGGTAGTGTTATGCAAAATAAGTGGAGAGAGAGGGGCTCAATTGAAAAAGTTTTCGAAAAAAGTTGTAGCTTGAAGTTTCGCCAATACTTTTGGTTATCACAAAAATTGCGATTGGACCCCTCCCTCCCCTCCAATTTTGGATAATCCAACTCATTCAAATACATTATTGAAAACAGGGGGAGGGTAAGGGGCCCGATTGAAAAAATTTTCAAACAAAAGTTGTAGCTTAAAGTACTAGGAATAATTTTGGTGATAACAAAAATTTCAATCGGATCCCTCCCTCTCCACCAATTTTGGATAATCCAACTCCTTCAAATACATTTTTAAAAACGGGGGAGAGGTAAGGGGCCCGATTGAAAAAATTTTCAAACAAAAGTTGTAGCTTGAAGTTGTACAAATACTTTTAGTTATTACAAAAATTTCGATTAGACCCCTTCCTCCCTTCCAATTTTGACTATAAAGTATTATGTAGCACTGGACTTGGTAAAAATTTATCAAAGTTGCACCCCATGAATGTAAACAAAACAATCAATCTAGACGTTAGTCGACTACTCGCGCTCAAACACATAATGCAAACGATAAATCTTAGTAGCATGCCGGTCGTCTGCTCGCCTGTCGTCTGCTCTAAAAATAGATTGCTACCTAGGCAGCATTGCCAGACATGGGGCACCACAAGGTAGGAATTCCATACTTTAAAAAATCACGTGCAGGGCACCACATTAACCTTATAAAAAAATTTTTGTATATGCAGACAGCGCTATCTGAATAAAAACATTGAACACTATTTTGACTATACGTATATGAAATGGGCCCTTGGGGTGCCCACCATAAAATTTGTATTTTCACGTTAGAGGGCATGCTGATCAATTTCCACTATTTTAAACGAGAAAACCTTGTGGTGCCCGACTCGGGCACCACAAGCAGAGCCCGTGCGAGGGGGGAGGGGGTGGAACACCCCTCCAGTGATTTTCCATTCGGCAACTTTTTGAAAAATTTTCGACAAATTCGGCAAACTTTCGACAAATTAAATTAGGTATGTTTACAAAATTTGGTAAAGTTTTGAATTTCAAATATGTAAATTTTTTAGAAATTCTAAATCACAAATTCGGCAAATTTTTGAGAAATTCCGAATCATAAATTCGATGAATTTTAGAGAAATTCCGACACACAAATTCGGTAAATTTCTGAAAAAATTTTCGCCCTCGCTTCCCTCGGGCAATGTACTTCTATTACTTCATCTTTCTCTCAGAATCAGAATAGGAATCAAAAATCAGCGCATTTGAATTGTTATAACTTATAACGTAAAAAAATTAACATGATCTTTTTGAAAATATTAAAAATTATGTTTAAAGTGCATTATTTTTAATTAAAAATTCCAATTTTTTCAAAATTTTCGCCCTCGCTTCGCTCGGGCAACGTATCACTTTTTCATCTTTTAAAAAACCAGAAATTATTGTATGTTTTCAAAATTTCTGCAAAAAAAAATCAATCTTTTCTTTTAGAAGTGCAATTTTTTCAAAAATGTTCGCCCTCGCTTCGCTCGGGCAGCATCAGTCGTTTTGATTCAAATCCTAATGCTACCATAAGTTCTTGAAATTTTTTCTATGAGGATAGTGAAAAGTTCTTCTTTCGAAAACTCACTTTTTTCAAAAAATTCAGCGCAGGGGTCTACTTCCCACTGTTGTACTTATTAATTATCATTCGGCATTTTGAAAATTTTCATTCGGCATTTTTGATCTACACCCCCCCCCCCCAAAAATTTGCTCCACCCGTTTCTGACCACAAGTACAAAATCGGGCACTACAATTACTTTTAATACTTCAAACGGGCACCACAATAACTAAGATTAAATCTATATATATATAAAAATATGTGACATGTAACAGATCGTCATCTTTTGGTCCCAAACGTCAACAAATGAGGTCAGAACTCTTCTACCCCCCCCCCCCCCCCCCTTCTAAATCAGGGTCGGACACAATAGCCTAAATTTAAAAAAAAAATTCGGCTAAAAACAAAAATCTCAGTTTTTGTAGAAGGAAGCCCATAGTTTGGAAAATTATAATATTATTAAAATTACTCCAGTAAGTAACACACCAAGATTTCCATCTCGCATGTAATTTTCAAATGTTGGAAAAAATGAATAATTAAAGAACAGCGAAAGTGCCTAAGTTATTCGAGGATACACAAAAAGTAACAACGGAAAATGCTTTTCAACAAAACAATATTTTTATTAGGTACCAAAAATTTAAAAAAAAACATCACAAACAAAGAAACATGAACTCTTAACACTTAAGGAATGGCGGTAATTCTTAATTAGTTTTATTAAAATACTCGCATTGACAAAAAAAGACCAACTACATCCACATTCACAATACTACGAAAGCTAGTTTCAATTTTTAAAACGATTGTAGCTAAACATTATGAGGAAGTTGATATCAACGATCCCTTCCTGTTTCTGCACATTGTAGTATTATGAATGAAAGACACCATACAGCAAAGCGTTTGATTTTGATACCGACTTTGGATAAAACACCATTAAATTATTTTTAATTCCTAGTCTCAACATAAGTTATGAAAAAAAACAACAAAAAAAACGTCACTTTCTGTAGCTTAATAAGTTTAAGAACAACCTAAAAATAAAAGGACTTCAAACAACGTTTGAACTTACAAGTTAATGTAACAGCAGTAACAGCCCTAAAGCCAAATGTAGAAAAAATTTACTGCTACAAAAAAATTCTTACTCAAAAACTAAGTAACAAATTTTTTTTTTAATTTACTTACAAAAAATTGGAAGAACTTTTGAGAAAAAAAATCAAAATATGGCAACACTTATTTTTAAAAAAATAAAATAAAAATTATGAGATCTTCTAACAGTCAAAAATTCAAAATTTCTTATAATACAGTAACATTAGCACATACGTTGTTTGAATTACTAAAATTAATCAAAACTGAAATGGAAAAATTATGAAAAATTTCAAGAATTTTTTTTGATAAAATCATTGGAAATGAAGGTAGGTAACTACGAATTTTGTACAAAATGAGCAAGTTGTATTTTATAAAACTTCATTATAATTCATCTTCCATTTCAGTTTACGGTGGTAAACAAAAAAGAAAAATTAATAACAACTACTGTTGAAAAAGCAAATTACAAAACTAACCTAGGAAATAATAATTAATAGCACATCGAGGTAAACTAAGTAAGACTGTTTTTTTCTTTTTATGATTAGACATTTCTTTGGTAACAAAACATGTCTTTTAACAAAAAAAAAAAAAAAAAAAAAACTGCCAACACTTAATTTAGGGGAAATGCATCAAATTTCATTAACGACAAATTAACGACAAAAAATTAGAAATAAAACAAAAATTTAAAAAAACTAACTGCTAAAGAAAAATGAAACATACTATAACGAAAACGAATGAAAAAATGAAAACTTTTTCAAAAGGAAATGCAACATTTATCAGCCTGAACGCATTGTAACGTATTTTTTCTCATTTTTACTTACAAAGCATTTAAATTACAACAATTCAAAATTTTCTATTAGCTCTGACTTGAATATAATTATTTAGAACCATTGAATATAAAAATCTTTCGAAATAGTCTGATAAGCTGAACATAATACCAAAAATGTTATCAAAAAATACAAAAGATTTTTATAAATCGTACTCGTATATGGCTTTTAAAAATCTTCAATGGTAAGTTTCAACTGGCGATGGCGGCTCAAATAAGTCAATATGGCAAACATTAAAACTCATTCTTGTTTTTTTTCAAATCCGATAACAACAATTCTTGGATCTCTGAATCCTGAAAATTGAGAACACGTAATTAATGAGATATTTGACAAAATACGAGGAAATTTCGTAGGTTTACAATATCGATAAATTTCTTGAACTAACATGATCGAAAACTTGGCTTGGCAGTAGCTCGGTTACTCAAGCTACACTCAAAATTTCGATAGTAAAATAAACCTCCCCATAAAAATTGAATACACACCACTTACTTATTTAAATTTAGAAGCTTATAATTTTTTTGAAGAAAAAAAATTAAAAGCTCTCAATTTTTTTGAAATTATCGTTGTTTTTTAGAATAAGAAAATACTTGAGCTGTGAACTCTACTTTTTTTTGAAAAGAAATCTCATTTTACATTCAATTTAATGTTGAAACAAAATATACGTAGTTTTCCCCATTTTCATAGAAAAAAAATCCATAAATTTTTGAGATTTTTTTTTTTATCTTTTATTTGGAGAAAAAATTCTGAATTTTCTCGGAATAAAAAATATCTCAAATTTTTGAAATAAGGGAAAAAATTTCTCATTTTTTTCAAGTAAAAAAATCGATACAACAATTTTTCAATTTTCTTCTGATCTTGAAAATTGTCTCTTTTGGGGGGGGGGGGGATTTCTTGAAAAATACTCAAGTATCTCTTATTTTTCAAGAAGAAATCTAATCATATGACTGGTTTTTTTTTTCGATAAGGAATCAGTTTTTTTTCCTGTTTCATTTTTCGTGTCAATTTTTCGTAGAAAAATCTCAGTGTTTTTGAATAAAAATTTTTTCAACTTTTTTCAAGTGAGAATTTTTTTGAATTTCTAGAGAAAATTTTTTCTATTTGGAGAAAAAAAATCATTCTCACATACATCATTAAAAAAATTACAACCCACCACCCTTTCAAGAAGAAGTTTGGCTACATTTAAAAAAATCAAATATTTTGTATTAAAAACCTACCTTCAATGGTTGTCCGATACTCTCCAGTCCTTCCAGCTCGTATAGTTGGTCCACGCTGGGTGACGAAGTGCTCTGTACAATCGGTACCGATAAGGGCATTTCATTGTTGGACATTGGGTTGGGGGAAGGACCAGCTGAAGGCGATAACGAGCTATCGGCTACTCGAACGACCAGGTTTTCGTTACTAACGAAAGATGAAAATGGAGGTAAACCAATCTGTTGGGGTCTGAAAATGGAGTTTTGACTAGATTCGATTTCAGGCAATGCGATGTACGCATGATCGCGTTGAATTGGCGATACATATTGGGTAGAAGAACGGTAATTCTGTTGAGATATGGCCTGCTGTTTCATGGGAATTGCAGTAACGGCGGTGGAGTTCACGTTTTGTCGTATGACCGAGTTATTCATGTACGGCATATGATTTCTAACGGATTCGTTGAAGTTTCTTCCTCGAATTTGATGATCGTTCCAGGTTGGATTTTGATGAAAAAGATTTACGTTTGGCAGTACCGATCCAGGCGAGGGATATCGATACGGGAATTGATGTAACGTAGCATATTGATTCGCATATGCTTGCGATGCCATGGCAGTGTTATATTGTGGAGGATAGTTGAAATAAGGTGGAGAAATCGAAGGAGGATAATTGAAAGGGGAATGGCATGAAATCTGTCTACAAGTGGGACTATTACACCGAGATGAACAAGGCGAATAGGCAGGAGGAGTTTGACGAGGTGAAATTGACGAATAATTCGGAGAAGATAAACGGGCAGACGAATGAGTGGTAGTAAGCTGAAAAGGTGCAACATTCGAAGAAACTGATGTACGTGGATACATGGCAGAAGGAAGTTGACCCGAGCCAGGAGCGCGATTTACTGCGCCACCAGAAGTTTGACGGATCATTTCTCCTCTATTCGTATA
This sequence comes from Balanococcus diminutus, assembly GCA_959613365.1. Classification (NCBI taxonomy): domain Eukaryota; kingdom Metazoa; phylum Arthropoda; class Insecta; order Hemiptera; family Pseudococcidae; genus Balanococcus; species Balanococcus diminutus. The sequence goes on from OY390715.1 coordinate 47,477,007, forward strand.
ACAGTTTTGATTCGTTACCACGGGTTTCGAATATGGTGGCGGTGATTTTTCATAAAGATGACACTGCGATCTTGCATTCATGGCAGGATTCGATTTCGGCTGGTTTGCTGTCGTAGCAATTTTATCACGAGCTGTAACATCATTCAACATTTCATTAACAACATTCGAGTATGCGTGATCAACATTAACAACATTTTCTCGGCTGAGCGAATCATCTAAGCGATTTTGTACAGCATGCGATGACGAGTTTAGCGACGGTTCAGTAAAAAAATGTTTAATCAACTCACTCATGGAATCTGAAGCCAAGGGAAAAGTGGGGATGGCATTTTTTGCCTTCTGACTCAAACTCGATACTCGAGGAGATGAATTGCTAACAGGAGGCCACATCGAATTCCTATTTTCTATCGCTGGTTCGCCAACAGGAGGCTGAAGAGGCCGCATCAAATTCCGATTTTCCGTCGCTGATTCGTAAACAGGAGACATCGCGGTAGTATTTTGTCGAGGAACTTTCACCGGCAATTCTTGACTAGATTGTTGAGGCGGCACCTGCGACTGTGTTGGAAAGGCGCGTTTTCGACCCGGAGTTGTTTTATCGAAATTTAGAAAAATTTCTTTCACTTCTTTCACAACTGAAAAAAACCTATCTCTTGGAATTACGTTGGCTAAATTGCTAACGGAATACACGTCACTACTAATTGCATCTATCCACATTTGAGATAAATTTTCAACAAATTCCATTTTTTTCATATTAGGCCACATTTTCTTCGTTTGTTGGAAAAATTTCATGAATATTTCGTACATTATTCCGTCAAACTGTTTATAACCAACGCATTCGTTTAGCTTTGATATTATTTGCTTGTTCATGTTGCGTATCGCAGCTTCATGGTTGCTTCGAAGCACTTGTAATTCGATGTCTCCGTCATTGGAATGTTGCACCGAACTCGCACTTGAATACCTTTTCAATAATTGCTTATGTTTCGACTCGTACTGCTTTCTTGCGCTGAACTGCAGTTTAAAAGAATACGCGATGGAAGTAACATAATTATTAAACTCCTCCAATGTAATCATCGTGAGGGTACCAGCTTTATTAATCTTGGTGTTTTTCATCGTTGGCCTGAAGTTCGAATTTACGGATTGTTTTGAAGGATAACCATCATCGCCAGTAGAAGTTACCGCCTTTGTATTCAAGAAGTTGGTTCCACTTCCCAGATCTTTAACTCCCAGATCTTGTGTGGATTTTACTCTTATCTTTGTAAAGGGAGCAGCATCCTTTGTAGGTAACGAAGATGATATGACTGGTACTGGAGGAGAGATGGGTAGATCGTATTTTGAAGCTGACGACGATAATGAGATTGGTAATTGCGATGAGGTGGACACAGCGTTCTTTGTGGTTAACGACGGTAATGAGGTTGATAATGGGGATGAAATGGGTACAGCGTCATTTGTGGGTAACGACGGCGATAAGATTGATGGTCGCTGCGTAATGGAAATATCGTCCCTATTCAAGAAGTTGGTTCCACTTCCCGGATCTTTAACTCCTAGATCTTGTGTGGATTTTACTCTTATCTTTGTAAAGGGAGCAGCATCCTTCGTAGGTAACGAAGATGATATGACTGGTACTCGAGGAGAGATGGGTAGATCGTATTTTGAAGCTGACGACGATAATGAAATTGGTAATTGCGATGAGGTGGACACAGCGTCCTTTATGGTTAACGACGGTAATGAGGTTGATAATGGGGATGAAATGGGTATAGCGTTATTTGCGGGTAACGACGGCGATAAGATTGGTGGTCGTTGCGTAATGGAAATATCGTCCCTCGCGAGCAAAGACTGCAAGGTGGTTGGTGATCGGGATGTGACGGGTACAGCATCATTTGCAGGTAACGATGGTAATGCGGTTGGTGATCGCTGTGTGATGGAAACAGTGTCCTTTGCGAGCAAAGAAACCAACGTGGTAGGTGATCGGGATGCGACGGGTACAGCGTCCTTTGCAGGTAACGATGGTAATGTGGTTGATGATCGTGACATACTAGTGATAGGATCCTTTGCGATTACGTTGTTGTTGTCCAAGGAAGGCATCGATAAATTATCCTGCTGGTTATTAGATGATTTTGGAAACAGGATTGACTCGAGTGTTTCATTTACCGCATCAGCTCCAGTCAATGAACTAGCATGGTTTCCTACCTGCCGAATCGCATAAACGATGAGACCAGTTTTACCCGTCAATTTCTTCAAATTAGGTGGCAATTTGTTATTGGCGCTTTTTGAGAAAGGCATAATAACACCGCCTTTGGTGACAGCAGGCGTAATCGGATTTTTTTTAAAAGTAAGATTACGTCTAATCACTCCTATCTCGTTATTTGCTGGAGAGTGTGGTGCTGCAGCTGGTACATTCACTACTGTAGCTAGTGCATCTTCGGTTGTAACTGGCGCATTTGCTGCTGTCGCTGCTACTGACGGCACAGGTATTACAGGCGAAGCTTCAGAAACGGTTACTATTACTGAATTTTGACTTTTATCGGTAGATACGGTAAAATTGACAGGAACATTTGACTGTGTTTCGGCTGCTGCTGACGATACGGATATTACGGTCGAAGCTTCGGAAATACTTTCAACTGCATTCTGACTTTCATCGGTAGGCACTCCTTCTAGATAAAAATTGGCCGGTGTTTTGTGAGCTTCATCGAAAGAAATATTTGAATCAACGTTTTCAGTATTTCTTTCCCTCGAGTCGCACTCAACGGTGACAGCGTCGTCTACGGTAATATTTTCAGCTACTTTTTCGTGTGCAGCTGATGGTATACTTGGCGGATCGTCGCTTTCGGTGTCGCTGAGTGAAATGGTCATCGGTTCGCTATCCGACGAGTCGTTAATTTCATAATGACGCTCACCGATCTTATTCAACTTGATCGGTTTTTCTCTGAAACGAAAAGAAAACATAGGTGAGCGAATTAAATAACGAAAATTTTCAAATAATAGTTTCATTATCGTGAATGGTACCTTCGTGTATATTCACCTATTTCTTCCGGCGGCAAACGAGGGACCCATACAGTACAGCCCAATTTTATTTGTTCGATTTGTGCGGTGATTTCATTTCTACGATCGTCTTCAGTCATGATTGGTATTCTGAAAAACAAAATTCGCAATATTAACAATTGAAAATAATTACAATGGGGAAATATTTTTAAATTTTTCGTATATCTTCAATGAGTAATTAGAAAATTGTAGCAAAAATACGATCAAAATTGACCAATTGGTTTCGTATAGGATTCAAAAAATTTTGTAATTGCAAACCATATTAGAAAAGTTGTCAATAGCACTCATTTGATACCTACTTACTTACGAGTAAATCTATTGAAAAGACGATCGGCTATTTTTACAAAATTGGAGGGGAGGGAGGGGTCCAATTGAAATTTTAGTCATATCCAAAATTATTCCTGGAATTTCAAGCAACAACTTTGTTGCAAAAAATTTTCATTTACACCCTTTCCCCATCCTCTTCAAGTTTTAATTAGTAGGTATATTGGGAGTGTTATGAGAAATCAGTGGAGAGAGAGGGACGCAATAGAAAAAATTTTCAAACAAAAGTTGTAGCTTGAAGTTCTAGGAATAACTTTGGTTATGACAAAAATTTCAATTGGACTCCTCCCTCCCCTCCTATTTTGGATAATCTAACTTATTCAAAACACATTATCAAAAATAGGGGGCGGGAAGGGGCTCTATTGAAAAAATTTTCAAACAAAAGTTGTAACTTGAAGTACTAGGAATAATTTTGGTTATAACAAAAATCTCAATCAGACCCCTCCTTCCCCACCAATTTCGAGTAATATAACTTATTCATACTTATTCAAAATACATTATTAAAAACTGGGGAGAGGTAAGGGGTCCAATTGAAAAAAATCTCAAACAAAAGTTGTGGCTTGAAGTTCTACGAATACTTTTAATTATAACAAAAATTTCGATTGGACCCCTCCCTCCCCTCCAATTTTGAATATAAAGTATTTATGTAGCATTATTGGACTTGATAAAAAATTCAAGGTGAGTGAGCAAAATGATCGGCAAGGGATTTCCGTAAAAATATCCATTCAAGTTCAAATGCACGAGAAAAAAATATACCTATATTGTAATGCTCTTCTTCAAAGATCACTTTCACTCCTATTAATTTTACGTAGGTGAAAATTATTTTGATTGATCAGTTACTCACTTATTTTTCATTTCAAACTATTTGTTATCAGTTCACGAAAATATTTTTTTCAATACTTAATTGAAAAATGGTTTTACCATTACCAAAATATAATTTTCTCATTACCGAACTTTAATGGTACGTAGGTAAGTATTTAGCACACAAACAAGCAAATTGAATGTAGGTACTAGGTATGTACGTATGTAGTTTGATTTAAAATCTAAACGTATCTCATTAATCAGACTTCAATTATACTCGATCGTAATCTTTATGCACGCCTACAACGTTCTTATCACTGAAGTAAAGACGAGAGATTCAAGAATTTTGCTACATATTTCTTCTCAATTATTCCAACATGATTCCGAAAATCGCGAGGTAAAATGGAATTTAATTTAATATTTTGGTGTTATAGACAAACCGAAGGAAACAAATTCAACGGTCAAGTAACCAAAGTAGAAAATGAAAATTGGCGAACTCACGATCGAGAACGACGAGACATGAATATTCAACAATTATTTTATTTTTTTCTCATCCGAAAAAGAATGCATCACGTGCTCGTCTGTAATACAATGTAGGACGGTGCATGTTGAAAACAAACGATAAAATACGAACACACTTCAACTTCATTTCACGCACGCAAATTGCAACCGTAATTGCTGGAGAGTGGAGATTAACTCGAATTACATTTAAAATGTGCAAACTATCGACATGCGGGTAATTAGATATCCATCTATAAATACCTGCGCCATGCATCACATTGAATAGAAGCAATCAAAATTTGGAAATACGAATTATACTAAAAACGCTAATATAACTAATCTTCGAATTTCATCAACTACTTACAATTTGCTATACTAGGAATACTCTGTCTACGAATTTTTCACCATCACCGCACGACTCGAAATCGAAACCGATAAACGCATTATACTCATTAACTCATTTCATATTTTAAATAAACGATTACTTTGTAAATAACTATAACACGTAAGTTAACATTTTTACTTTTAGCCGAGATGAATTTCGAACTATTATTTACATTTTATACAACTGCACATAACTAGGTAAATGCATACATCTCCTTTGAGCTACAAGTGGTACTGAGAGTGAGAGCCTGAGAGGGAGGGATACGGATAGTGTAGACACCGAGCCCGTGCTGAGCCACTGATAGCAGCAAAACGATGATAACAACTTAGTGAAACGTTGGATGGAAGTGGGGAACGAATCCGGATATTCGGGACTCGGGAGAAGATGAGACAACGCGTTCGACGTTGGCGAAGCATTTAGCACACGAATATTTTCGAAATTGATTTATATTTTATATTATAGAGTAGATTTTTAGCACCCTTAGCAGTCGATCAGGAATGCCCAGGATTCGAATCATTTTGGGATTCGAATCCAAAAATTTGTGATTTGTATTCATGATTCGAATCCGCTCAAGTAAAAAAGATTCGTAACGATATGATTCGAATCATTTCTGCATGATTCAAGGATTCGTGAAATCCAATTATCAAAAAGGATTCGTGATTTTTCGAATCACCATCACACAAAGTCTAAAATACCCGCAAATAAAAAACAGAAAGTATTTTTGCCGCTTCCCCGCTTGCCGGTCTTTTTTCACATCTTAGTTGTTCATCATCATCTTCTTCTTCATCTTGTTGTTCAGTTGTTCTTGTTTTTTTCATTCCATTTCAATTTAAATTTTATTTCAAAATAAAATATCGGAGGAAGAGCATAATCATCAAAACAATTTATGTCGCTGGGGCTCTTCACAACTAAAATGATTCGAAATTTGATTCGAAGTCATATGATTCGAATCCTAATTAATTAATTAAATGATTCGAACCAAAATGATTCGAATCATTTTCTCGCACTCGTGATTCGGTATTCGTGAATCGAATCAAAAATAAAAGGATTTGGGCATTCCTGCAGTCGATCAAGTTATCCTACAAAATGTCGTACATGCACCTTGCAACAATGTTGCCAACGTAACCCTTTAACGTACCAGCACTGAATTAATTGCTTAAATGTTAACGAACTGTGATTAAAAGTTAAATTAAATTTGCTCAAATCCTCGACTATGAAGTCATTATTATGCGTATGTACTTAAAGAAATACAGTTTCATGGTCGAAGGCTCAAATTGAGTAAAAACAAGGAAGTTGTTTCGCTGATATTTTTTGCGTCTACATTCGCACACATTTTTGATTTCTTAACTTATCCTTATCAATTAACAAAACGTAACATTGAACATTCATAGGTACATTCACTGCAGTGTTGCCGAATTGCAGAATTTATTCCGGAATTCGGAACTTTTGAAGCCTTCCGGAACTTTAATATTTCCGGAACTTTTTTAAAAACTTCAAAATCTTAAAATTTATGGTAAAAAATGCACGTTTTTTGATTATTTTTTCAAAATTTTCGCCCTCGCTCCGCTCGGGCAGTGCTGTTTTACTATTTTCCTTCTTTTTTAAACAGTTTATCTCGAAATAGTTGAGAAAAATTTCAAGTTCTTGAATTTTAAGTGTAACCCCTTCACCTATTTCGGATGAAAAAAAATTATAATCATTAGAAAAAACAGTGGTTTGCCAAAAAAAAATATTCCGGAACTTTTTGTGATTTCCGGAACCTTGAAACGGAACTTTTTTGCTTAAAAATTCACTGGCGCAGCCAAAACGTTTGTTTGATCGGGCTAGGCTAGAATTTAAAAAGACTTGGATTCGACTTGGTAGGTAGTTAGGTACCTCAGAGACAAACTAAAAGAATTTTCGAATAGAGGACAAAAATCAGAAAACACTGAAAATTTCAACTCAAACTTCTAACGATTTCCAATTCCACTGAATTCGGTGTAATTTCGTGTTATTTTCAGATTTTTATACTCAAAACAAATGAGAAAATATTGCGTGTTGGAATAAGGAAATATGCATTTCTTGCATGTTGAGATGGTTTTACACTAGCTATGTTTTTTTAACGCGGATTATTGCATAATCTGGATTTTGAGGGTTTGTGCTTTGTGAAAATCCATTCAATAATCTGCTATATGAGTAGATTATGAAAGTGGATTATGGATTCTACTATGTTCTTATGCTTTGTTCTTGATAAAATTTTCAGAATAATTGATCAGAACATTTTCTAAACCTTGTTTTAAGAAGTAGATTCTTATAATCCATAATCCAGATTTTGCATAATCCGCGTTAAAAAAACATAGCTACTGTTTTACACCTCGCCAGCAGTTATGCCATTTAATTTATTTTTTAGTTATATTTTACTCCATTTTGATTACTTTGGAAAAAAGGAAGAACATTTACAGATATTTTCGCATTTTGTGTGTAAAATTTCTCAAAAAATCAAAAATAAAATTTTATTTACATGATAATTTCCCTTGAAAACCCCCATAGTCAGTGACTAAGGGGGTTTTCAAGGGAAATCAGGGAAGTGTATGTTTTTTCCGATGCGTTTTAAGCGGGAAGGAACACAGATAGAATTCTGCTCTTAGCGCCATCTGGTGCGCCTCCATAAGACCTTTCCTACGATATGTCTAACTCAATTTTTGTTTTTCTGGACTAAGGGGGTTTTCAAGAAAACTAAGGTCCTCATTTATATAGTGACATTGAATCACAAAGTATAAGTGGCGCGTGCGTGCGGAATTCATCAAAAATGTTTTCGGGATAGGCATACCTGCACCCCCCTCGCAAGCGAGTTACCAAACTTGTTACTTCTATATTACTTTAGGCGTATTCCACTCCGAAAAATTGAATTTTTTTCAGACAACATTCAGGTGTATTATATTCTTCCTTAAAAGAATGGAGAATTTAAAGGGTTTTATTCACTCATATGTTTCAAAATAAATAAATAAATAAATAATTCAAAAAAATAATACAATTTTTTTTTAATTTAAAAATTTGTTTTTTAAAAGATTTTTCTCTGGCAAAAATTGAAAAAACATACAGCGATAGCATTAAAAAAATTTCTTCTTCAGAAAACAAATCATTTTTTCATTATTTTCCATAAGAAGTTGGAATATTTTTATTTTAAAAAATGAAGAAAATTTTTCTTTGGAAAAAAAGAGATAACCCAACCCACAATTAATTTAAAAATTAAGAAAATTTTGTGAAAGTTGATGTTATAAGATTATAAGAATTTAAGGAATTATTCATTTCCGAAAATTGGAAAATTTTTTGCTTTAAAACAATTTGACGGACCGATATTCTCAAAATTTGACAAATATTTTATTCAAGCATTTTTAAAATTTTAAAAACACGAGGAATTTTCTTATGTCAAAAAACAGAGATAGTTTACCTCAAAAAAAAATTTAGAAAGTGTTTCACTTTTTTTTTTTTAAATTGAAAAATATTTTTTTCTGAAAAAATTTCAAGATTTTTTTTTTTGATATTTTTTCTTTAAGTGTACAGAATGTTTTTAAGGATTTTTTTCCCCTTGAAAAATTGAGTTTTTTTTACAAAAAAGAAGTGATTCGTCTTGTTTTCAAAAAATTGTTTTTTTTTTCAAAAAGATGAACCTTATTATCTGATTTAAGAATTTTTTTTACTAAAAAATTAAAACATCTTTCTTTGCACCCAACAATTAAATTTTTTTCACTTCAGAAAATTTGAAACATTTTTTTTTAAATTTCGATTTCCCCGAAAATAATAATGAAAGGTTTCTATTTTCCAATAAATTGAAATTCACCAAATTTATTTTGTTTTTCTGAGAAAATTCAGGTTTATTCTTCTGCAAAAGAATGGGAGAGATTTTCCTTCGAAAAATTCAAAGTTTTTTTTATTTAACATCGGCTTGGAGGAAAAATGGCGGCTGTCTTTACCTATTTTCGTATAGAGCCTTCGATCAATTTATTTCAGTTATTCGATGATAAAAATATAAAAATATTCATATCAATTTTTAAATTACTAAAATTAGGTATTTCGTATTTCCAATTAATCTCAACTGTCAGTAAATACGTACGTACTACGTAAATACGATAAAATTGAATAAATCTAGGTTACTTTTAAAAGCCACTGTGTAATTACCAATTTAATGCGTACCTAGCTACCTCCACCTCCTTTTCATGATTCAATACAACGCATTGAGCATTCAAGTTGGATATATTGCATAGTCGATTGTTGCAAGGTGTTCCAATACATAGTTTCGTTCATTTAGCTCGCATTTTCGTAATAATTACCACGATTTATTTTTATGTAGGTTAGTACTTATTACCTACTTGATGAATGAATTTCTTTAGTCACAAATTTAATGGGAAGGCAGAAAAATACTATTAAAAAATGAGTAAGTAGGTAACTGTATCATGTTTTACTTCAAAGGGAAAAAATGCCAATGGAATACATAAATTTTTTCAATGTTTTTGTTCAAGGTTACAGAAGTTGAATGGTTGTTCATTTGTTTATGATTATTTTTAAGATTAAGTTTAATTTTTATCAGAAACAGAAACGAATTACGATCACTACTTGTACCATATCCCAGTAAAAAAGTGCATAAAAATGCAACTATATTAATCCAAGTTCAAGTACCCAACAGGAATGTTTTTGATAGAATGACAATACAACCCCCCCCCCCCCAAACCGTTAATATTATTTTGTCATCTTGCCGGCGTCGTGGTTGTTTGTCTGCCGGTGGCATGACACCGTATTCAAATTCAAATACCGAAGAGACCTGACTACGTCACGCTCGCACTCACCTGCACTAACAGTCATACACTTCCTAAGTTCGTATCAAGAACGAACCAAAAGTCAAAACAAAAACCACGCTTTCCCCTCCCACTTTGTAAACGCAGTTAACGCGTTCGTGCTCGTACTCGTTCGTATCATCGTTTTTACTTAACCCAAGCTCGTACTTGAATTCGTGAATTGTACACATTGCATTGTTCAGCTTGTTGCTTCTTCGGTACAGTTTAGAGTAGAAAACCTGTTGTGGTGAAAAATATTGTGTTTGTTTGTTTCATTTTGGTTTAATTTCACTGTGTTGTAAAATTTTTCGCGATATTTTCATAAATTCAAGGAATCCATCATGGGATGTGCGGTGGGAACGGTGAAATTTGCGGTGTTCATATTGAATTTTGTTCTAGTAGTAAGTATTCATGTTTACAATTTTACAACATGCGATTATGATAATATTTTTGGTCGTGATCTTTTTGGTTTTGAAGTTTTGAAGTGAAGATGAAGTCTGATGTGGTAAAATTGTACCAATCGAAAGATCAGTGCGGTGTCTTTTAAATTACACGTGTAGGATTTTCAAAATATATCGTTGAAACCCTCGTGTCTCGATCATGCTCTGTTTTTTTCTATTCCAGTGTAGAAATTCTAAGAAACAGTCTTTATTAGATTCACAATTAGGTATAAAACCCTCGTTGGTCACCTTTTCCTTTTGAGCTAATCTCCATTTGCCACATCATCGTCGATTCAAGATTTTCAAACCCTTGTCGACTGTCCTACATTTAATCGCAGATCATCTGCTCTCAAAAATACACCTTATGAGGGTTTTATTTAATCGAAAAAGGTTCCGGTTTCCTCCCTAAATTGATAGCTGTATTTCAAGGGGAAAAAATCAGTCTTATACCGGTATTTAACGTTGAACGAGTGCTTAATTTTGATCATTTTTCTTATCAAGGAAAAAACGCTGCTTGGTCTTGTATTGTCGAGTAGATACTCGAAATTTCTAACATTTTGCGATGATGGGTGTTGAAATTGACGAAGCATGAACAACATTGCATATCGTTTTGCCCAGTCCGCATATATTTTCTCTCGCATATGTTGATACTTTCTCTTTTTAGAATAAAAGCTGCGAATTCTTCGTTGCTCCTGTTTAATCTAGTAGAAAATTCGCAATTTCTAGAACACACCGGTGATATTTGTTTTCTACCGAAGGGGTCTCTATTTACGCCACGTAGTGTAATTAAACCATATGCGATTTTGAGACGTGTGTTTTGAATTAATCAAAGCGATATTGTTTGGAATAGAAGTAGGTGGTGAGACTGGTGAGAGGTACAAACCGTTAGCAATAATGTTGACCTTTGCTTTATTACTGCTTGAATTTTTTATTTTAATTACGTACTGATGTCCTTTATAATTAAAAAAGTCACGATTGTAGTACCCAGGTAGCAGAAGTTGAATTAGATTTATATTATTTATTGGGTAAATGCGAACCCATGGATTTATTTCGTTATCTCTTACGTTATGGTAATATCTGGCCAACGTCTCTGTAGATCTTTCATTGCTCTAGGTAATAGACTGTAAACAATCTATACGTAAATATGGTTCCCAAAAATAGGCCTCTGTCCATTTCACTATCATCTGATTGAGATTAGATGGCTAGTTAACGAATTGGTACAGTATTCAAGGTTTTTTTATACGTAATAATGAACACGTAAAGTGTATCGCCGACAGATTATGGTTTGGAAATAAAGTTCACCTTGAGAGAAGAACTGAAAGAGCAACCAAAACTAAACACGATGACACATCCACAGTAAACATGCTGTATTGGTTTAAGCTTCGAGTGCAAAATAACTGTTATGGTTTTCGTAATCGTACTTTATTACCTCGTTCATACTTTTTATCGGTAATTTTTTAGTAATGCACGTATTTGGTTACAGAAGTGACCTTTAATCGGTAGATAGTGATTTCATTTCAGAAAATAGCGATAAAATTCGTCGAATTAGTTTTCGGTGGGAAGATGAAAAGAGAAGGGATGAAGGGAAATTTTGATTTCGATTTTAATAGATAAGAGGAGTGCGATAAAACAGCATTCTCAATTTTTCAGATGTACGAGTACCAATTTTGAAAAATATTAGAAATATTTTTGAGTCTAATTACGAATTTTAAAATGCATTGTTTCGTTATCGAACTCTCGAAAGAATTTATACCATTGTTATTTCCTAAAAAACAATATTGAAAAGTATTCAATCAATTCATTTACTTATACTAATTATCGATCTCTCATTCTGTTTTCTCTTCGTAATGAACACCTACTCGGATTCGTTACGTAATCCACAGGCAAAAGTTTTTTTTTTCCAAATGACAATGTATTGGGGTCAAGCCTATACCTATAGAACGTCAACATTATAATCTTGTTTTAGCCAATTAGTACAATTGTGCTTCACTTCGGAATACCCGATAATTTAAAAAAAAAGAAGGTATACTGTAGCTTAATGTTTTTCCTTTTTCAAAATTGATTTTCTTCCTGCATCCTATAAAGTCACCCTGAAGTATCGCATGTCCATGGTATTGTTTCACTTTCTATTTCTGGGTTTTCACACTTTTTCCAGTTTAATTTGTTTAAATGGAGTCGTGAAATTTATGGGTTATTCGTGAAATGAGCCAAAATGACTAAATTAGTAGAAAAATGCACGAACGCGTGTCGTGTTTGTCCGATGCAATTTTTAAAAATCATTATATTTAGCTCGTCTTGTATTATCATATTTGTTCGTTTTAATCACGTAATAGTGGTGCTGTCTTTTTAGATGAATTTTTGGTCAAAACTAAAAATTAACAGCGAACAAACCAAACAATTCAATGATAATTTAAAAAAAAAAAAAAAAAAAATCTTAGCAAGATTCTGCTTTTTGGCTTGAACCTTCTGCATTGCACAAAAAATTTGATTTAAACTTTTTTTTTAATTTCATTTTAGGTCAACTTACTGCAATGTTTAATTAATTTTTACCAGTTTAAATTTTTTCAAATTTAATAAAATCTCTTGATAATTTTTAAAATTTAGTAAAACTGACAAAGTGAAAAATTTGGCAAAAATTCCAAAATTTTATAAAAAATATGGATTTTAATTTTATTTAATCTAAGAAATCTTGAACATTTTTGAAATTATTTCAAAATTTTGATAAAGATAAGAATTCTGGGTTTTTGATAATTTTTGAAAACTGAAAATATTTTTTTTAATTTAAGGAATCTTGAAATTTTTTAAAATTTGGGCTATTATCGTCTGAAATTTGAAAAAAAAATCTTCAAAAGTTTAAAAGTTAAGGAAGATGAGAATTAAAAATTGGATATGTTAAATTACACTTATTGTTACAATTTCGAAAATTGGCAAGCTTTCTTTTTAATTTTGGAAATCTTGAAAAAGATTGTGCCTTTAAAAGTTTAAAATTTGAAAAAATTGTCAAAATTTTATGAAAATTGGAATTTTGGTCATTTTAAATTTTATTAAATTTTCAAAATTGGATCTTTTTCGTAAGATTGATTTTTTTGAAATTTAAATTACTTTGCGTGGCTTTAAAATTTATTAAAAGTTCAAAATTTGAGTAAATTTTTATAATTTGGAAATGTTTTGAATTTCGGCAGTAATTCGACGAAGTTTGGTAAAAATTGAAAATTTCAATAAACTTTTGAAAATTGTATCAGTTTTTAAACACGGATGAATTTTTACAATTTATTATATTCATTTTTTTAGCTTTAATTAAAATTTTTGATGTCGAGTAATTTTTTTCTTATTTGGCAACAATCATCTTTTTTCAATAATAAAAATTAGAATTCGGTCATTTTAAAATTCTTTTATACATTTTCAAAATTGTAACAATTTTATAGTTTGATAGATCTTGAGAAATTTGAAAAATTTCAAAATATAGTAGAAATTCCACATTTTAAAAAATTTAGAAGTTTGGTAGTTTTTAAATTTCAATAAATTTTTCGTACCTCCATTAATTTATTCCTAAAAATTCGAAATCTGGTAGAAAATAGAGATGAAAATTGGAATTGAAAATTTTTCAAATACGAATGGGTAAATTTTGATACAGTTTTATTAATATTATACAACTTGATAAAAGTTCGAAATTTCGTAATACTCAAATTTTAATCAATTTTTATACTGGATAAATTTTTGAAATTTAAAAAATTAAAATAAATTAGCAAAAATTAAAAATTAGGAAAACTCGAAAAATTTGATAAAAATTAGAAATTTATAATTTTTCAATTTTATTAGATTTTTGATTGTATTTGTTTCACTTTGATAAATCCTTGAAATTATATTTTCAATCATATTGAAATTTTGCAAAATTTTATTAAAAATCAATATTTATTTTGATCATTTTTTAAATTTGAGTTCATGTTTTGAAAATTTTTTACAATAATTTAGGTATCTACCTATTATTTTTGTTTCCTTATTTAAAAATTTGTATTTTTTTAAAATTTTTTTTTTTTTTTTTTTTGAAAAATTCCTGTTGATGTTAAAAGAAAATGCTGCTAAAGTTCTGCTTTTTGATTCTTAAATTTTGTTAGACACTCTGTACCATGTTGTCGTAGTTCACTAACGGTGAGAAAATTTAAATACTCGGTCATATGTGACTCATTAGTTACAATGTTGAAACTGATGGGATTATTTTCATAATATTAGATACACTTACACATATGCTGCGATATAAATAACACAGGGGAACAACCATTTTGAGAATGGGTCCAAAATAGACTTAATCGATAGTATAGACCTAGAAACAAAAAGCAATTTCTCATTTTTTAATTTTATTTGCTTTTGCGGGTACAGGGGGGGGGTTCAAAGTTGCGAAAATCGGGGTTTTTGCACCTTTTCAACTGCTCATAGTGCTATAAATATTGCTCTACGAACAAAACCAATGGCAGATTCGGAATCTACGTTAAATTTTGAGAAAACATCTCTGTCCGTTCTTCCAATTTCCAATTTTAAAGTACCTTGGTAGCGTTTTAATTTTGTTATCGAGATCGTCGCCGTTCCGCGCGGAGACAGTCCGATAGTTACCGAACCGTTCCCACGCGTAACGTCGGCGGTCTCGATAAAAAAATTAAAACGCTACTAAGGTACTTTAAAATTTGAAATTGGAAAAACGGACAGAGATGTTTTCTCAAAATTCAACGTAGATTCCGAATCTGCCATTGGTTTTGTTCGTAGAGCAATATTTATAGCGCTATGAGCAGTTGAAAAGGTGCAAAACCCCCGATTTTCGCCACTTTGAACCCCTCCCGTACCCGCAAAAGCAAAAAAAAAAACGAAAAATGAGAAATTGCGTTTTGTTTCTAGGCCTAAACTATCGATTAAGCCTATTTTGGACCCGAACACAGAAAAAAGTTCAAAAATTGTTCCCTAGTGTAATTGGCATTCAATCAAAATAATATTATGTGTTCGTACCATTTTTAAACATTGGACTTCTTTAATGACTCTCAGGAGCTTATCAGTATTTCTTGGAATATACAGAAGCGTTTAGAGAGGTCTCTGTTTTGGGCGGGGGTTCCCGTACACTTGAATTTGTCATTTAAAATGTTGATAATTTTCATTTTTCCGACTGAAAAATTTCTTGTAAAATTAATTTCTGAGTCAAAATTATGCGAGTAATACTGAAATTTTAGGCCTAAGGGGAAAAAATCAACATAAATTCTGTCGAAAATGCAGAATAAAATTTTTTTGGGGGCGTGGCACTCCCCCATACCCTCTCTCAGAACTCCCCGAGAATATATACGTACACAGTGGACGTACTTTTTATATGTTTGCAATTTATTCGGGTTTTTGTGTGTTTTAATTTATCACGAGACTTAATAAAATCTCATCAATAGCATTTTCGGTGCAAACTTCCATTCCCAAGCATAATATAATGCGTAGAATTATTTTACATAGTAAGGAATGAGAATGCAGTTTCCAGGTGTGACCTGTGTTCTGTTTTATACAACGTTTGAATTTGGATCTTGGACGAGGTCATTCGTTCTTTTCTTTTGGTTTGCTCAAGCTGGCCATTTATATGCTTATTGAATATTCCAGTTTGGATGATTTTTTTCCCTTTCAAATTTCGTATAGATTTAAATAAGAATCGTCGAAATATGTTCTCTAATTTTTTGATTTTATAATATTTTTGAACAAAGTAGAGACAAATTGGCCTAAGTATGTAATTTAATAATTACTTGTCGTTTGTAGAAAAAAAATATAACCCAACGAATGGAAAATTTCCAGCTGAAAAATAATGCAAGATTTTTGCTTTTTTCCTGTACGACATTACTTGTTACTTAATGTAAAAATCCGTTATAGCATGTACGTGTTCATGGCAACCGGTTTTCGTAAGAAACGCTAACAAGTAAACGTACACTGTACGTCATGTTATAACGTATACGAGACGAGTAGGTATCTTGTGCAAAATATACCCAAGTTTTACGGGGAAGTCATTTGAAACATCTCGGTATCTAAATTAAGGATCGCTCGCGAGTCGTGAGTACATAATAAGTCAAGCTCAGAAGTGACTGTTTTCCTCCTGTGTTATCTAATTTTTCAAGGTTTCTTTGAAGAAGAAAAAAGTTTCGAAATTTTTTTTAAATTCTGGTCTCGACGGTAAACAGCGAGAGTGTATCGTCAGTGTGGGTGGATATGATAATTTATCTTAATTGGTTTTATTCGAATATGCAGATTGAAAATTATGAAATATTTTTTATCAACTTAATGATAAGTAAGGGCAGAAATGTCATTGCTGTTGTCATATCGGAAAATGGGAGGGGTACACGTGAATCTATATATACCTATCAGTTAATCGAATATTGTCATAGTTTATTTTTTCGAATAATATGTCGTAACTCGATGATGAATAAGGACACGTCGTCATCGATAATAATGTCAATAAAATATACCTATTTCTTTGTATTAGTATTGAAGAAATACCTACTACCCAAGAATGGCGTTAGAATTTATTTCTCGATATAGGAAAAGCTTTAATGGCAATTTTGTCAACATAATGATAGGTTATTTGCAAGAAAAAATCAAAGTTTTGTTTGGTGTGTTATTTTCATTTGAAAGGGTGGGGAGGCGAAATTAGTTACTTTGAAAAAACAATGAAAATTTAAAGGTAGTATTATATCAAATTTTTCTCCTCAATATATTCCCCAACCATTCAATTCATATGATATTAAATATGGAACTCGAGTCTCTCACAAAGATAAACAGAGAATGACATAATTACTTCCCGAATAAAAATCCACCTTTACCGCTATAAAAACAACATTCGGAGTAATTGAGAAAATGAACGAATTAAATTCGCAAAAACTGACGGAAATTAAATTAAGTCGAATTAAGACGAAAAGTGAAGAAATTCAATGTCGAGTCGAATTTTAAATTATTCGCAAAATTGTCTTTATCAAGCTAAATTAACTTGACTGCGTGTGAATATATATAGGTAGGTATATTGGATAAGGATTTGAGGAGTACGATTTTTCCATCGAAAAGTTTAGGGGGTTTGTTGTAATACGTGAAAATCGAGAAAGAATTGCGCTGATTAGTGATTTGAATCCATTTACAAGTAGTTGGTATTGTGTTTCAAATATACGTACCTACTAACTAGCATTTTGTTAAGGCTTCTGTGCCTGTGGCAAGATAATTTCAATAGAAAAAAGATAGTACCTATCCTACCTAATGGAATCGGTAAAAGCAAAAACTGATCGAGTCACAATTTTTACGAAATTCGTTTTTCTCTACTATCTTTAAGTCGTATTTATACGAAAAACCTCAAGACAATAGAAAAGCATAGTTCTCGTGAAAATTGCAACTTTAGTCGATTTCTGCTTTGATTGATTCAATTTATATGCATGTACTTACACGATTGATTCGCAATTTTAATTTTTGAATTTATACCTACTCTATTTAAGTTAGCTTAGAATTGGTAAATTTTAAAAATCAGCTAAAAGTGGAAAAACCCTTTTCAAAATTTTTCCAAATGTTTTATTTGTTTTGAAAAAAATATTCTAGATCAAAAAAAATGATTTTTTCAAGACGATCCAATTCGTGCATTTTTCTAAAAAAAAAAAAAAAAAAAAAAATCAACAGTTTTTTTTTACATTATCTAGGTATTTTTGTTTTTCAATTTGTGTATTTCTTTTTAATTTAGATTTTTTTATTTGAAAAAAAAAATTGTTCAACTTTTTGCCAAAAAAATTTTCATTTTATTTTACCTATTTATTTTCTTGTGAAATGATACCTATCGTTTTAATTTTTGAAAAATTATACTTTCGTTTTATTTTCGAATTTCTTTAATTGTTTTCCTATTTTAAGGGTTTTTTCAATTTTTTTTAAAAATAGTTAATTTTCAATTATAAGAATATACCTATGCTTACTTGATTCTGAATTTTTTTCAAAAAAAAAAAAATTATTTCGATGGTTCTTTCATGAAATTTTTTAAAAACATTTTTCTCAAGTTTTTGAGAAAACAATATTTTCCATTTTCATTTTTTTTTTTTTTTTTTTTTCGTCAAATGATTGTTTTTATTTTGAAAAATCAGTTCCTTGATTGCCACGGGTACCATCACAAGCAGAAAAAAAAGTATCACACATCCACTAGTCATCACTACAATTCTCTTAAAATTGACTTCCGTGGGGGTTTTCGAAGCCGCTGAATTCATTTTTCATTTATTTTGACTTCGGGCTGGGTGAATGCTCTGGAGAGGGGCAAAACTCAAAATTACCAAGAATGTCATGTGGGCTATAGAAATCTATTTTTTTACCTCACAAATGTGTTACCTATTGATATCAATTTTGAAAAATTCTCAACAGAGGTCCTATTGGAGAGGGGTCAAAATTCAAAATTACTGAAAAAGTCACGTGTGATATAAAAATCTGGATTTTCTTGAATCCCAAAATCGTTTTTGATATCACATTTGAAAAATTTTCAAAGTAGGCCCCAGAAGGGAGGGATCAAAATTCAAAATCAGCAAAAAAGTTGTATGAAGTATGGAAAATTGATGGACATCCGACATAGAAAAACTTAATTTTTTAACGTGAGAAGATAACGAATGTACGAAAGTTTTAATATCTTTATCACAAATTAAATTGCGGGAAATGGAATCGGACATTGACAATTTAATTAGGAGAGGGCGAATAATTGAATGAAAAAAACATGTGTACTGTGGAGATGATACGGCATATACTTACAGCTCATCGGATTAATCTTTGTTTTATCGCACCCCTGAAACCCAGAAGGCTTTTATATTTTTACCACTAAGGTACTCGTGATAAAAGTTGCGTAAAAGGGTGAAAAAACTACCAAAAAAAAGAGAGATGACATCCCGAGCAGCACAATCGACAAATTATCGAAATAAAAAATCGACAGAATATCGAATTCGATAAAGTGTCGCGTTAGTTCTGCCTAAATCGTGAAATTATCTTTCGATATATAGATAGATTATCGACGAATTATAGTTAGTAAAAATTTCGAGATTATAGTAAGATATTTTATCGATAATCTATCTATAATATCGAAAGATAATTTCGCGATTTAGGCGGAACTTTCGCGACACTTTATAGAATTCGATATTCTGTCGATTTTTTATTCCGATTTTTCGTCTTTTACTAGCTTTTTTCTATAATTAAAAATCATTAATTAGCATAATTAATACATTAAACTATGCCTAAACACATTATTCATGTTACGGTAAGAGGATCATTTCAGAAAAAGTCAAAAAAAATTATAAAAAGCTTGAACTATCTACCTCCTGCATGGTATTCCTCTACCTTAGCCACTATGCCATACCTTATCGTTGAGAAGTTAGCAATAAAACGCTTATAATAGCCAGTTTAGTACTTCCAGACGTGTTGGACTTAGAAAAATTTTCACCAATTTTTAAAATTTGGAAATAATTTCAAATATCGTCACAAAATCGTTGAAAAATCGTTCGACAAATCTCAGATTATTTGTCGATAATATAGTTTCAAAGATCGCCACAAAATCGTTGAAAAATCAAGTTCGAGGAATTTCATATTACGTGTCGATAATATAGTTTCAAATATCGTCACAAAATCGTTAAAAAATCGAAATCGAGAAATTTCATATTAGGTGTCGATAATATAGTTTCAAATATTGTCACAAAATCGTTAAAAAATCGAAATCGAGAAATTTCATATTATGTGTCGATAATATAGTTTCAAATATCTTTACAAAATCGGTAAAAAATCGGATTCGATAAATTTAATATAATCTGTCGATAATATAGTTTCAAATGTCGTCAAAAAATCGGTAAAATATCAAAGTCGAGAAATTTCATATAATCTGTCGATAATATAGTATTAAATATCTTTACAAAATCGTTAAAAAATCGAATTCTATAAATTTAATATTCTTTGTCGATAATGTAGTTTCAAATATCTGCACAAAATCGGAATCGATAAATTTAATATTCTTTGTCGATAGTATCGTTGACGAATATCGTCATAAAATCTTAATAATATCGAATTCGATAGTTTTTAGATTTTTTGCCTATGAAATTGTACCGATAAATCTTTATAATATCGTGAGAACATCTATAGATTTTCAAACGATTTTTTTATCGATACGTTACATCTTCCGATATTATCGATCGAGTGTGGCCGCTCGGGATGGATAAATTGAGACGTACGTAGTATTATTTACCGCAGGAACCGAACAATTTCATCGTATTGCACGACAAACCCTTCATGGCTACTTTTTCCGGGTTATGAAATAGAAATTACGCGTTATACACGTGATGAAGAAAAAAAAAGTTGTTTTTATCAAAGGCAATTCTCCCTCGTGTCGTTATAATTGTATAGGGAAGGTATAGGTGGATTGGCTCGTGGGGCAAGTTTTAGGTTCCATTCACCTTTGATGATGGCGTCGTTATGCTGCTAAAACCTTATCAAAATTTTGATCATATGTAAAGTCAATATTAATCAAATGTCGATGTCGTCAGGGTACAAAAAACTCCAAAAATTACTTCATCAAGCGTCAACATGTCTGATGGTAACAATTGATAAAATAATATATTTTTCGTGTACAAATAATGCCATGTGGCGAGTCTTTTTCCACCAATGGAATGATTTCGAAGCGAGCTTTGTGTAAACGAATATTCGAATTACTTAAATTTCTATCCAGCTATCAATCAACCAAGCTACGACCTAAGTACGTCCTTACCTTTTGAATAATCGCAATGAATCGTCATACACGTGTTCGTATATTTCTATGGTAACGCAAATATTACTAAAAAAATTTGACCATTGAAAAAATCTGAATGATTTTCACGGTTGAGAGTAATTATTACCTATGGGTGGAGGATTTCGCAATGGGTCGAAATTTGCCAATCGGTTTTCGAATGTCGTACCAGCAGAGTAAAAAAATTGAACAACTGATGATAATGTCAAAAATTTTTAAAAACCGTGACGAAATTTCGCTTCGTTGAATTTTTAGTGTTTAAAAATTGGACTGGGTAATGGGTTAATTATTTTTACGATCGTACGTTGTATTGATTTAAATTTGGATCGAGTTGCTTTGTATCGCAATAGGTTATTTTTGTTGATCGTTCGAGTTGTAAATAATTTACAAACAAAAACGATCAACCGTTGAAATTTGCCTGATATATTTTTCAATGCTTGGGTTTATGTTCTTTCGTCCTAGCCTAGTGTTAATGAAAAGAAGATTTAACGTGGCACGTGATGGTAAATTTTTTCCAAGAATACGAAGTAATGTCGAAAAAAAGTTGCTTAATTATTTTCATTTTATCTTCAGAAATATAAATGTTTTTACGAACAGTCGTAAACGTTCCTGTTAGTGCTAAATTTTCTTACGTTATAGGCTTGGCTTCAAATTTTTTTGAACCTCTTTCAATCTCTCCTCCTCGAGTCATGATTCTTTTTAATTTAGATGAGATGGTAATTAGGTATAAAAGCCAAAAGGAGGGGGAAAATATTCTTAACTAATTTCAATGAAATGGTATGTACAGTTGTACTGGACTTATTGCACAATTGCATGCACCCGAGCAGCACAATCGACAAATTATCGAAATAAAAAATCGACAGAATATCGAATTCGATAAGGTGTCGCGTTAGTTCCGCATAAATCGTGAAATTATCTTTCGATATATAGATAGATTATCGACGAATTATAGTTAGCAAAAATTTCGAGATTATAGTAAGATATTTTATCGATAATATATCTATAATATCGAAAGATAATTTCACGATTTAGGCGGAACTTTTGCGACACTTTATCGAATTCGATATTCTGTCGATTTTTTATCGATTTTTTATTCCGATTTTTCGTCTTTTACTAGCTTTTTTCTATAATTAAAAATCATTAATTAGCATAATTAATACATTAAACTATGCCTAAACACATTATTCATGTTACGGTAAGAGGATCATTTCAGAAAAAGTCAAAAAAAATTATAAAAAATCTGCCACCCGTGGGGCTTGAACCATCTACCTCCTGCATGGTAATCCTCTTCCTTAACCACTATGCCATACCTTATCGTTGAGGAATTAGCAATAAAACGCTTATAATAGGCAGTTTAGTACTTCCAGACGTGTTGGACTTAGAAAAATTTTCACCAATTTGGAAATAATTTCAAATATCGTCACAAAATCGTTGAAAAATCGTTCGACAAATTTCAGATTATTTGTCGATAATGTAGTTTCAAATATCGCCACAAAATCGTTGAAAAATCGAATTCGAGGAATTTCATATTAAGTGTCGATAATATAGTTTCAAATATCGTCATAAAATCGTGGAAAAATCGAATTCGAGAAATTTCAGATTACGTGTCGATAATAAAGTTTTAAATAGCTTCACAAAATCGTTAAAAAATCGAAATCGAGAAATTTCATATTACGTGTCGATAATATATAGTTTCAAATATCTTCACGCAATCGTTAGAAAATCGAATTCGAGAAATTGCATATTATATGTCAATAATATAGTTTCAAATATCTTTACAAAATCGGTAAAAAAATCGGATTCGATAAATTTAATATAATCTGTCGATAATATAGTTTTAAATATCTTTACAAAATCGTTAAAAAATCGAATTCGATAAATTTAATATTCTTTGTCGATAATGTAGTTTCAAATATCTGCACAAAATCGGTGGAAAATCGGAATCGATAAATTTAATATTCTTTGTCGATAGTATCGTTGACGAATATCGTCATAAAATCTTAATAATATCGAATTCGATAGTTTTTAGATTTTTTGCCTATGAAGTTGTATCGATAAATCTTTATAATATCGTGAGAACATCTATAGATTTTCAAACGATTTTTTATCGATACGTTACATCTTCCGATATTATCGATCGAGTGTGCCGCTCGGGCATGCAGTGTGTGCCTCGTTCCCAAATTGGCATGCAACATTGCATGCATAAGTATTTACGAGAAAAACGAATTTAAGTATATCGAACGTGAAACCAAAAATGAAAATCCAAGGTTATATTTCTATGGGCACTTTGACGTAGGTTAGGTATTATTTTTTGAAATTGGATTTTTTTGCAGATCTTATTTCTTAGACTTGTACTAAAACAACAATCCTATTAAAAATTGAAAAAAAAATTGAAAAAATTTTATAAGAGGAAATTTTTCAACATTTTTGATTAGGTTCAAAACGCTGTCAAAATATTTTTAATAAATTCAACAAAAAATTGTTCATTTTTTTTGAAAAGAAATTTTTCAAACTTTTTCTGATGAAAAAAATTTAAAAATTCCTAGGTAGATATAAAAGAATGGTTTTTTTTTAATTTCACAAAAAAAATTGAAGATTTTTTTTTTTGAGTTGAATCTTTGAAAGATTAATTTTGATAGAATTTTTGAATTTTTTCAATAAAATTTTGAGATAATTATGTATTTTGTTTAAAAAAATAATAATTTAATGAGGAGTTGATTTTTTTTTTTTTTTTAATAATAGGTACCTAATAATAATAATAATAACAATACAATTTTCTATGGTTGTCAATAAGATTTTTTAACTTTTCCAATAAAATTTCAGAATATTTCTTGCCAAAAAAATTATACGATTTTTGGGATTTTTTCGAGAGGGGGAGGGAGTTACTTACTTGCAATTCCAGTCAGTATAAACTCAATTTGGGGAACTAAGTATTTTATCACAATTTTCCTGAAAGAAATCACCAAAGTCACTAAAAAGATTTGAAAATCGAAATATCATGTCCATGTCATCTTATTATTATGTATCCGAGAGGATCTCTACGTCACCCTGTCCCTATCCCATCACAATGAAAATCATAAAAACCCTACAGGCAGTCGACGTCGGCTGTATCTCGCAATTTTAGAGTAAAACAATGTTTTTCAGTTATGCTGGACTATAGAAAGGTATTGAATAGAACGTGGAACGAGGGGTTGATCGAAAATTGTAGTCAATGGGAGATTGACATTTACGAGTTTTTATCCAAATTTATGGTATGCGAGTAGACCATTGTTACGTTGGTATTGTTGGCTCATCTTGTACTCCTGGCGTTTAAAGTAGGTATGTAGATGTACGTAGTACCTAGACCTACCTATGTCTATGTATGTATACATTAGGGTGGACTTTATTTTGAACTTATGGATTTTTTAAAGTGTCACCCCTCCCCCAAGTTGTTTCTTTTCATGAGAAAATAGTTCTTTACCTATTTTTCATTTTTGCACTAACTGAATTTCAAGTAGACAACATCCGTTTTTTTCAAAAAAATGAAGAAAAAAAATTATTTTCAAAATCTTGCATTTTTTTGGTCATAACCCATCAAAGATGTTTCTTTTCATGAGAATGAATTTTCAATTTTTTATTTCCTTTCAACTAAATTTTAGACACGAGCTAACCCACCTTGAAGCGCGCCCAATTTTTCAAAAAAAAAAAAAACGGAAAAATTGGTGAAATTTTTTTACTTGGCATTTCAAGTTGTTGCATTTTATTAGAAAATAATTCCTTATTTTTCATTTTTTCCCAATCTGAATTAGGTAGTACTTCCACCCCCCTCCCATCTTGAAAAATAATGAAAAATTACCAAAGTTTCGATCTTTAAGATATTTGTTTATTTTACCTTACCCCTCTCAAAGTTGTTTCTTTTCATGAGAAAATAATTCCTTATTCAAAATTTTTCCCCTAACTAAATTTTAAAATGCCTTTAGTCGTCCCTTTTTTTGAAATAATGAAAACAATTGACTCATTTTCAAAATTTTGCCTATACTTTTGATTATATAACCCATCAATGTTGTTCCTTTTCATGAGAATGAATTTCAAATTTTTTATTTTCCCCAAATTAATTTCAAGTGGCACCTTGAGGCGCCTCCAATTTTTCAAAAACCAAAAAAATGGGCAAAATTTTTTCATCTACCTAGCATTTGAAATAGTTGTATGTATTTTGCGAGAAAAATAATTCCCTATTTTTTTTTTTCTGTAATTAAATTTTGAGCGATGCCATCAGCCTCCATTTTGAAAAAAAAATGGACGCAAGGGACGTCTCGTCTGCTGCATCTGCCACGTACCTAATTTTGAGTAATTTATCGAAAACAGGAAAATGCAAACATTATAAGATTGACATTTATGATCTGTGGAAATAAAATTTATAGGTATTCGCGTGACCGTTTTCGATTTCGAAGCACGAGGCGTCAATCGGACTAAAGGGGCTTAGCCATTCAATTTAGCTCGCGATTGTGTAAATCGTAGGCATTTCTAATTTATAGTGAAGAAGAATACTGATAATTTTTATTACTATCAGGAGGAGAGGAGAAGTATCATAATTGGTGGACGTCGCACGTACGCCGTCAACACACGTAAAACCAACGTCCATCTGTCGGTGTCCGACTGTCTGTCTTACAATCGTCGATTCGGCGTCGACGATAATGTGAATAAGGGGTGACTACTGACTATATGTATAGATTTCCAAAGATTTTTTTTAAGTACATACCAAAACGGGGCGAAGTATTCGAAATTAATGACAATTCTGCGAATGAATTATCAAGTTTTTTGGAGAATTGAGGTATGAATTTTTTTTTGTGAGAAACGTTTCTTCTTTGAAAAAATTGAAAAATAGGTACATAAATTTTGGCCATCCTCCCCTTTCAAAAAAAAAATTGAATGTCAAATAATTTGTTGCTGAATTTGAAAATTTTCCGATTTGATACAAATTACGAAAATATAAAAAATACCTACTCTTGAAAAATTTTCTGTTAACTAAATGTAAAAATGAAATTGAAAGGAGCCTGGCTTCAATAATTTTCAAAATTCGTAGAATTTCGATGATGTAATATTTGACGTATAGCCTAATATATTCGCGCACATAACCAAATTAATCCAGATCGAGATAATTTTAGTTATTACACACCAAGGCAATTACTGGTTAGACGAGCGTTTAAAAAATGAGTGTTTCTGGGTAATGTTATTGTAGAAATATCGAGATTTATGACTTCTCGTTTCTCGGCTTGTTGGCGAATCGTTAGCAGCATTATATAATTTTTTCGAGTCATCCGGAAAATATGAACAACCCACCGAGTGTTTATAAATAAAATAACTTGAAACGGGTTTGAGATGAATTTGAAAAGAACTAGGTATAATTGACGCGGATATTATTGTATTTACATTGTTTTATGTTTAGCTCAAGCACGATTAACACAATTTATTAAAAAAAAAAAAAAAAATTACTATGCCTAAATCCAATTAAAACAATGTTTTACGAATGCGAAAAATGGTTAAAATTGTAATTTTATCGCTGTAATCGGTTAATTTAGCTGCCCAATTTATGAAATTTCCCATTAAGGTGTCGATATATTTTTCATCATTAATATGAAATTCTCTTTGAACCTCGGATGAAAATTTTAATGATGATTTGTAATCAAACTCGTTGACGTATTTTTCCTTTTTCGCATTAATTGGACCTCACTTAATGAAAATTCGTAAAAAGATGGTTTTATTTTCTTCAATTTATTTTTGGAAAATTGAAAAAAAATTGTAAAAAGTTCAAAAAAAAAATTTAATTCTTCTTCTGTGAAACCGTGAAAGTGCACTAAAAAGTAGAAAATAATCTGCATTCGTTTTCAGAATTTTTGAAATTTGTTCAAGATACACAATTTTTTAGTTGCTCGTATTTTTTCAATTCTGACACCATGCTTTTTCCTAAATAAATTAGAAAAAAAAAAAATACGAGTTAATAAAAAATTGTCAATCTCACATAAATTTCAAAAATTCTGAAAAGGAATGGGGATTATTTTCTATGTACTTTTTAGTGCATTTTTATACGATTTCATAAAAACGTAGTTTTTAAATTTTTTACTTGAGTATTTATTCAACTCTTTTTATCTGTCATTACATTAGTAACCACTTGAGCGACGGTACTTGAATTCAATCAAAAGTGATACCAACAACAGATTTGGAAAAGATTTGCATACCCCCACATGCCAGTATTGGAAAAATAATTTTGAAATTTTCAAAAATGAGCTCCATACATTGTTAGCTGATTTTCTCAAAGAGAAAAGTCAGCTATTAAATTTGAACTGATGATGGAAGTTGGGGTAAGGGGTATTTTTCTCGACGTTTTGGGTCAAAATAAGACGATTGACATGATTTTCGCATTTTGGTATTTCTTTATATATATATACAAATATATAGTTGTGTATCAAAGTGGCAGCCGTATACATAGAGCGCAAAGTGGCAGCCGAAGGTAAACTAAGTTAGTATACTGCATACAGTTATGAGGTAATGTGACTCCTATATGTTAGAGGATATTGGTGGGGATGTATGCAATGGTTCAAGGTAGCATTTATACATCGAACGGTAAAGGTGGCTGCCTGAGATATAAATCTGGCAAGGGGGTAACATCACTCATATGAAATTGTGTTTGCTAATTTATCTTGAACTGGACCTCAAAATGTAAAGCTACGTAAAGGCGACATACAAAAACAATCAGATCGTTCAATTCCATCCCATTTTTAAAAAAAAATTTCCAATAACTTTGTTGTATTTTTTCCTAAGTCGGGTGCATTTAGATGTAGTTCTGTAGAATGTCTAAAGGTGCTGATAGCGCCTGGGTGTTATTCTGCAGAGAGCCCCATCATCAAGTAACTAGTTTATACATACGGACAAAGTGGCAGCCGTATATCGGCTGCCACTTTGTACCAAACAAGAATGTGTGTATATATATATATATGTATGTATGTATGTATCCCCAAAATTTGTCCAGACGATAACTCGAGTAAGAATTAACCGATTGAGCTGAAATTTTCATGAGAGGTTTGTTACTACTGGGAATAGAACCCTATTGTTTTTGAGAAAAATCGGTGAACCGGTTCTCGAGTTATTAGCGATTGAAATTTTCAAATGCTTCTAGCGCCTCGAATTAAGCAATTACGCGAAATTAGTAAATAACCTTTTTAATAGTACTTAAAAAGACGCACAAAAAAGGTTCTAAGCATTTTTCATTTTAATGAACCGGTTCTCGAGGAATTCGCCATGGAAAATTTCAAAACAAACAGCTGATCATCATTTCCCATTTTTAAAAAATAAATGGCTAGCAAAGTTGTAAAAATTCAAAACTTTTGCAATGCCTATCTAACTGCCTACTTTTCATGATAATGTCGTTTCTTATTGGTTTAAAACTTGTTAAAAGTTTTTATTTATCAAAAATAGCTGGCTGTAAGTTGTATAATTTTTTTAATCACTTTAAAATTTTCAATTTGATGTTGTTATCATTAAGTACATAAAAATAATTTAATTTACACAATATGAATTTATATAAATTTTGAAAAATAAAAATAAAAATAATAGAAAATCAGATTTTCTAGCGCATTAACTGCGTTAGAGTTTTTTTTAAAACACGTTTCGGTATTTTTTAAAAAACTTTTATTGTCGCACGAAATGGCAAAAACGTAATTTATCAGTGTTATCAATTTTTTTATTTACTACGTTGCATTAAAATTTTCACAATATGGTGCTATGTTCTAATTACAGGTTTTCATTTTTACGACTAATAATTTTTTTCCATTCGTGTGTGTGTACGTTTCCTAAGCAAAGTAGCTACGAAAAAATCGTATAAAAATAATTTCAATGTGATAGCAACTTCGTCAAGTAGGATTAATTTCTATCTATTTCACTTTTTGTGATAGCCAGTACGAGTATTTCTTTGAAAATACGAAAACACGTTGGCTCAGTTGGCTATACAGTATTTTAGTTGACTTCTAAGTACCTAAACTTAAAAATTTTCTCATATAAGCTTACTTAATCCGCTGCTTACCTACCCTTTGTCTTCTAGTACCTACCTACCGTCCTACCTACATGTACGTTACCGTCTCTACGATAACTGCTTTGATAAGCGAAATCAGATCGAATCACGAAGTATAAAAACGAATAGCCAGCTCTTATCGACTTAAGAATTGTGTCATCACTGTTTTTGATCTTCAAATATCATGTTTCAACTCGCTCGTGTTGTATGATCAGACTATACCTGATTTTACAATCGCATATGGGTCAACATTATTGATAATTTTAGCTCACTATCAATTCAGAATTTCTTATCTGCGAGTATTTTTCGCGTAATTCCAAGCGGCGATTTAATTTAATCTCTTATCCAAAATAAAATCGAAAATTTTTTCTAAATAGGTACTTATTTTGAACGAACTTATAGCTATACAAGACAGGGTGAGCCAACCTTGAACCCGTAGATATCCGAGTGTGATGTAAAACGATTTTACATAATATTATGTTAGATGCAACTTGGGTTGACAAAAAAAAAAAAAAACATTTTTAGGTTCGATAAGTTGCCTATCTCAATTTTAAAGTGGCAGTGATTTGAAAAAATTCAAATTTCGTCAATACAATAATTTACGAAACAGATGTAACTTTTTGAGAAGAGCAAAACTATGTAGTTACGCATGTTGAAGATTTGTCTATCCTTGAGAGTTGAAAATGAAGGCAAATTCTTCACATAACTTTTTTGTTCTTCTAAAAAAATTGAATTTGTTTCATAAAGTATTTTGACGGAATTTTTCTATTTTCATGTCTCGAAAATGCTTTGTAAATTGTAATAATTAAGGTAATTTCTTGTCATCATAACTCCTTCAATTTCAAAAATGGACGTCCCAAAGGGATTACGACTTTTCTCGTGTTTTCGAAGTGCTATGCAGTGGCGAGGTCAAAAAAATTTGAATGCAGTGTCGCCAACTAATTTTGCTTAGAAATACCAAATTTTCAAAGCTTTACAGTGCCTTTCATTTTCGAGATAGGCAACTTATCATGGTCAAGTTTTTTGTTTGTTTACTCGAGTTGCGTCTATGATTGAATTATTGCTGACGCTTCATGGAACACCCTGCATAATATAAATGCGGCACATCTTCAAAGCCGGGAGCTACTCGGGTGTATACATTTTTTTCGCAGCATACTTGGGAATGGAAATGCATTTCAACAATGCTTTTGAGAAAAAAATTGAACGAATGCTTTCTGTGAAACAAATGATCGGCACCTTCAAAAGGGAAGACAGGTTGCAATTTTTTAGTATTACATAGAGAACGAGTTTTTTCTAGGAAAATCGAGAAACTTTTTAGAATAAAATTTTTTAAAATATTTTCACTGCAAAAAATTTGAAAATTTTGTATTTCAGTAAAATCGAGATATTTTCTTATTCCAAAAAAATTATGTAATTTCCTAATAATTTAGAAAATTTTTGATTTCTCAAAAATAACGAAATTTTGTGCGAAGGCAGGTACTCCAAATTTTAAGAAAATTATGCTCCCAAAAATTGAGGGGTTTCTCTCAAAAAATATTAATAATCCCAATGACAGCTGATTTTCGTTGGTGAAATTTTGTGTTTTGAATTTACGCAAAATCTTGGTTCACAAATTCAGCTAATGACTTTTTGGCATTTTTGAGTACTGAAAAATATTGAAAATTGAGGAAATTACACCACTTTGAAAATAATCAATACGAAATTCGTAAAAAATATACTTTTTTGATGTTTTTTGACCATTTCAAATCGAAGCGAAAGTACTCGAGTAATTTTCCAACATGAATAAAACATTGTTTAAAATAATTATTGTAAATTTAGTTTAGGTGGTTGCAAAATCGGAATTTCGTTCATCTTTGCATTTACCCTAGAGTGGGGGTAAATGCAGAATCGCTCCTAAAAAAATTAAATTCATACACTCGCCTGAAAGAATGTTCTTTCAACTTTATAAAAAACCAAATCACTAGATTTTCACAATTTTTTAAAAATTTCTAGAAATTTTTTTTCCAATGTGTGTTAAATTTTACAGAAAAATTGAAAATGGGTGTGATAAGAATTTGCGTCACAACGATCGCCCGCAAGGTGGCCTGGATTCGTTTTTTGCGCCATGTTATGCTAAACACTTGTACTTACAACCCCTACTAGGTGACCAGGTCCAAAATTGAACCCAAAGACAACAAGGCTCTGATTTTGCAATCACCCCACAATATCTTATTTTGTTCTTCAAATAAAAAAAAAACGCGTAGCAGTCAAGATGCTCCGCGACAGCCGAATTTTTTTTTTCAAGTTAGTGTACCACTTTGAAAACGTTTTCATCCATGGTATTTCAGTTTCAATATCAGTTTTAACTTCAAATTCAGTTTAAAAATGTCAGGTTTTTGTCTTCAGTTTTAGTTCCTCTCTGCATTTAAGATTTCATCTTCAGATGGGGGCTCCGCCCCCATACCCCTGTTGAGACTCGTACCCAACCTCCTCATCATTTTCAGCTCTTAGGATGGGGGCTCCGCCCCCATACCCCCGCGCACCTCGTCACTTCCGGCTCTTCAGATGGGGGCTCCGCCCCCATGCCCCTATTGGGGGGCTTTACCCTCAATAGGGACATGGCAGGAGAGGATTGAGAGCGAAGCTCTCAATCCCCTTCACACTTTCAACTCTTCAGACGAGGGCCAACACACCAAAAAAGAGGTTAAAACGTGAAAATTTATGATTTTTGACCCTGTAGGGGGGTCAAATGGTGCTCAAAAGTCGAAACCCCCAAAAGGCACATCAGTGACCTCTACTGACCCTACATCCCAAATTTCGATTGTTTAGGTCTTTTAGTTTGGGCTGTAGGCTGTTCAACGCGTCAGAAAAGACAGGTTAAAACTTGAAAAATATTGATTTTTGACCCTGTATCGAGGTCAAAAGGGGTTTAAAGGTCAAAACCTACAAAAGGCACATCAGGGGCATGAACTCGATCTATCATAAGAATTTAGGCCCCTCAGCTCCATTTGGGGGATCTGTAGCCTGATCAATGTGAAAAAATGACCTCAAAATCCACTTTTTGGGCCCTAAAATGGGGTGGGGATGACTTGAGAAGCTGAAATTTGGATACAGTGGAGACAATCAGAGTCACTGTTGTTGGTAAAAATTTAAAATCATTTTGTCAAATTGGGGCCTCTTTGGAGCCCCCCTCAAAAAGAGGCCACCCCCAATTTTGGGGCCCAAGGGTCAAAACCCCCCAAAAGGCACCTCAGTGATCCTTACCGATCTTAAATACCCAATTTTAGCATCCAAGGTCATTTGGTTTGGGCTGCAGGCTGATCAACGTACCGAGAAGCGAGAAAAAACATGAAAAATTGTGAAAAATCTTGATTTTTGACCCTTGACAGGGGTCAAAGGGGCCCAAAAGTTGAAACCTACAAAAGGCACATCAGGGGCACAAACTTGATCCATGATGAAAATTTTGGCCCTCCAGCCCCATTTGGGGGGTCTGTAGCCTGATCAACGTGAAAGAAATGACCCCAAAATCCACTTTTTGGGCCCTAAAATGGGGTGGGGATGACTTAGGGGGCTGAAGTTTGACTATGGTGTAGGTTATTAGGATTCTCATCCCTGGGGCAAGTTTCAAAAAATTTTATGATATTGGGGCTCTTCCGCACCCCCTCAAAAAGGGGGCATATCTCCAATTTTGAGTTAGGGCCCCAAAAATTTTTTTGCATCATTCCTACACCGAGGGGACCCTACATATCAAGTTTGACCTCATTTGACCTGTTAGGCTCGGCCCCAGAGTTCCAAAAGTGAGGGTAAAATTATAAATAAATAAATAAATATATATATATATATATAAATATGTGACATGTGACAGATCGTCATCTTTTGGTCCCAAACGTCGACAAATGGGGTCAGAACTCTTCTACCCCCCCCCCCTCCTTCTAAATTAGGGTCGGACACAATAGCCTAAATTTAAAAAAAAAAATTCGCTAACTACTTACTCCACGTTAAATATCCTATCAAAATGATTCCATCATTCACTGAAGGAAGTTGGATTTCTTTCAGTAGCCTACAATATTTTCAATTTTTTTTTACATTGTTTTTTAAATCAAGCAACTTGAAAAAGTACACCGGTGTAACTTTCATCTGCTTAGGCGATCGGAAGCATTTGCATATTATGTGAATTGTCCATTCCCTAAGTACAATAATTGACCTATAATAAATTCCTTGGTCTTCGGCACCATATGGAAGTGTAGGAATTGGGTGTGGATTAAATGAGGACAATGACAAAAACGATTTTTTTTTATGCTCAAATTATCTAATACAACAATAGACATTTTTTTTTCAATTATCACATAACCATACTGTCGCTACATATTTGTGATAATAGGAAGGTCACGATAACAGTGCACTTTTATTTCGGTGATTTTTTCAAATTTTAATTTTGGTAATTTTTTGAAACGCTTTTCAAAGCTTGATAGTTCTCGAAAAATTTGAAACAAGAAAAATTTCCATATTATCAACTTGATACGCGATAATTAATTCTCCAAAATGAGTAATTTATGTGAAATTTGCTCATAGCAGCAATATTGAACTATTAGTTACTTCCTTTCAAAGACGTTAGTAGTATATGGGTCACTTTAGGACACTTTTTAAGGCAGTATGTTTTAGGTGGTCCAAATGTGTTGTTGATGTTGTAGGACTGTCCTAAGACATGTGTATTAAAAAATTGTCCTAAAGTGACCCAATAAAAAAGGTGATTAGGGCACTTTTCAAAGGTGTGTGAGTTTTCAATATTTTTCCTGATGTGTCTATAATGGACTTGTGACGGGTCGTATCGAAAAAGTTATTTTTAAAATTTTTTCGGTACTAAGACATGTGTATTAAAAAATTGTCCTAAAGTGACCCAATAAAAAAAGGATTAGGACACTTTTCAAAGGTGGGTAAGATTTCAATATTTTTCCTGATGTGCCTATAATGGACTTGCGACGCGACGTATTGAAAAAGTTATTTTTAAATTTTTTAAATTTTTTTATTTTATAAAACCAAAATAATACTTACTTGTTTGGTACAACCATGTTGATGGAGATTGTTGTACCTTTAATTCCTTGGTACACTAAATGTAGATTTTCAGTCCTATTCCAATCATCAATTTTTTCTTGGGTATCGAAAAGTTTGACGAATCGATTAGGTATGTGGAAGAGATGTTCATCGGTCTCAACCACAACAGATTTTCCAAATTTAGTGGTACACGTGAATAATTTAACAACTTTGAAGTTGGTGTTTTCAGGAAAGTCTTTGAAGTGAGCAAAGTGCTTTCCTTTATTAATTTCATTAAAGATGTTGGTCAGATGAGCCATTGTGAAGTAATGACTCCTAGAGACTAGGGTACCTGTATTTATACCTTTTTCTCGGTCACCCTCCCCAACAATGTTATCAACGAGTCATTTTGCTAACAATGTTCTTTAGCCCAATTATCACAACTTTTTTTATACCAGCATGATCCCCACCCCTACTCAACAGCTGCGCACGCATCAATCACTTTCATAACCTGAATCATCATCATCAATAATATAATTTTCAAGTTGTTCAATGTTTATAATTGCAGTCATGGTGTTACAGAGAACAATGGTTTATCTAAGGATGTGTACCAGTATTTATACTTTTTCCACTCCAGAATTACCAAATTTTTATACTTACATACATTCACACCTAGGACATTGTTTGTTCCTATACGAAATTTTACGTCTATACCAAACCATATATGACTTGCAGTGACAATAACAAATGCAATTAGATGAAGATGTATCATCAGTTATAATACTGAAGCAATGTTTATGGCAACAAAAGTCACCATCAGGTTCAAAATTTTCTACAGTATAACCAATACATGTTAATAATAATTCAATCCACATTTTCAAAGAGAGATTCAAATGCGATGGTCCATTTATAGTTTTTCTGTAATTGCATACTTGAAGTTTTTCATGTATAACGATCTAAGCATGTCCACTACAAGGTAATCTGTTTTGGAAGTATCCCATACAAAATCACACAAGTCCTCAAATACATCAAAAGGCATTCCATAAATCAATTCTCTGTGGAAAAGTTTCACATTAACACT
The DNA here is from genome assembly GCA_959613365.1 of Balanococcus diminutus. Classification (NCBI taxonomy): domain Eukaryota; kingdom Metazoa; phylum Arthropoda; class Insecta; order Hemiptera; family Pseudococcidae; genus Balanococcus; species Balanococcus diminutus. Next base: position 47,512,214 of record OY390715.1, read on the forward strand.
GTTCATAGGAAATAAGATGGCATAATTAAAATCCCAAGTTACAGATGATGGTATGTCCGTGTAATTTGTACTGATGTAAATACATGTAATATCAATACGATGAAAGAAAGTTTTCAGATAATTCTTACAACCATCCATAATCACCACAGAACCTTTTTTTAGCGTAGGCAAGTCACGTGTACTTTTGTATTTCAAAACCTCTGTATCAATATGGAAACTTTCAGCATCAGTAGAGCAAAGATAGGTATCACCTTTTGCTTTCAAATATCCCAACAATTTATTCAACACATTGTCACGCATAGTGTTGTCCACCTCACCAACTATAAGAGCACGCATATTAAATGGTAATCTTATCGCAGTCATTGTGTTAAAACTAGAGCTACTGGTCAACTGTACGCCTATTTATACTATCAATCAGAACTTGGTTTTCTGCAACTCTTGTTTATAAAACTTTCCATCAACAACTTCACCATCTGAAGCCTCTATGGTGTAAGTTATAGGTACAGTGTAGTGAACAGTGGTAATAACAAAAATCTCATTGGTCCATTTACGCAAGTACTTGTTGGTAAAAGTAGTCTTATAAGATGTTATACGTACACGATCACCAACTTTGAATGTAGGTTTTGGTAATTTGAACTTGTTCAGACCATACATACGTTTGTAAACTTCATGTTTGTTCTTCTGTGTAACACACGCAGGTGGTAAACCTATAGTTCGATGTATGTCTACTTCATTGTACTCTTTTACAAGTTGTGGTAAAATCTTGGTCCAACGATGATTTTTGTTCACCTCAAAATGTAGCTTCATCTTCTCATTCAAAGTTCTATTAAATCTTTCCACCATTGCAGCTTTAATTTCAGTGAATGTGTGATACATTTCAATACCATTATCCTTCAACATTTTCTTAAAGGTTGCATTCACAAACTCTTTACCTTTGTCAACATGCAACAATTTTGGTCTTCTCTGTTTAGTGATTATGTTATGAAACGTCTCGCTAACCAGATTCCCAGTCTTCTTTTTAAGAGGAACACACCAAGCATACTTACTAAAACAATCAATAACATTCAAAATGTAACCATACCCTTCATTTTCTCTTTTGTACCGTGTCATGATCAACAAATCAGCTTCCCAAATATGGTCTATACCATTGGTTATAATTTTACGAGTTTTAAATTTTTTAATAACAGGTTTATGTAGTTCTTTAGCTAAATCCATTTTTCTTTCAAGTGATGAATCACTTGTATTTATGCAAAAACTTCAAACACAAGTGCCCACAAATGACTTCATTAATTTTTTGGTCCCGTTCATAATTGTAAACCACCAAAGCGTTTTTACCAAAGTACTTTATTAGTTCAGCAGGAGGTGCTACACCAAAGGAATCGTAATACTCAACATTTTTACCACGTTTAACATAAGCAACCCAATGAGTTCCACTACCTGTGCTCGAATCTAAATTTATAATGGCTGCCTCGTTCAACAAAGCCCTCTTAGGTAGACAATCACGCATAAACACTCCACGGAAACAAGGTATTTCCAACTGTTCAACATAATTGATCAACTGAAAATTGGTCAATGGAGTTTTTTTTTTTTTTTCATTAGCTGTTCCAAAAGACCATTTCCAGTTTTAGGTTTTTTATTGATGTAAACACCACTGCCTTTGGGTTTTTTGTTAATGTACACACCTTTACCCTTTTTCTTGGCACCAAAACCTTTACCCACTTGTTTCTGGAGTTCTTCCATTGCCTTATTATGGCGTATACGCTCTTCAAGCAGTCGATCATTAGCCTTTTTGCTGTTATAAGCGTTTGCGATAGTTGTTGCAACACCAGCTACAACAGGTGCGGCAGCCAATAAAGCAGGCAAGAATCCACCAGATTTGACTTTACCCACCTGAGCAGCAGAAAGTTTCACAATCTTTTTACCACTTTTAAGATTTTTTATTTGTCCAGGTGTTAGTGGTAAAAACGACTCATTCATAACAGACTCTTTAGTTCTAGCAGTGCTAACCTTTAAGGTGACACCTTTTTGTTTTTCAACAGCTTTAGCAAGTTTGTTCTGCTGCACTTCATCCAAACTAACAGGGAATTTTGTAAGTACACCAGCACCAAGTGTTCGTTTTGCTTTCATAGCATTAGTGGTCAACCAGGCTACAGCTTTTTCACCAAAACCAGCATCTTTAGACTTGACACGATTCCAAGCACCTTCTTGTAAAACATAATCAGCATCGTGTCGATCTTTCAAATTTTTAGACTTTGCATAAGCGAGATCATGATTCATAGCCAACTCGTCGAGCTTATTCTTTGGCTTTACACCTTCACTCAACTTTTTTTCCAACTTTGTACCAGGACCTAGGTAGTTATAACCAGGTACATGCATTTCAAAAGGCATATTATTAATTGCATCATTTAGAATTCCTTTACCTTTGACAGTAGGTTCAGGTAACAATTCCAAATGTTTTAGATATCTTTTATGTCTATAATCCATTGTAGTCAATTTTCAAAAGAGATGCACTTCTATTTATACTTATTTTCTAAAGCTCCTTAAATTCCTGTATTATATTCACAATTTCGTTAATCAACAAAGGATTCGTGTTTCCAGACTGTACTTCACCATACAAGTGACACAACCTCTCAATCAACTCATCCAAAGTGTTCCAATACACATATTCCACAGGGTGATTGGTATTGAACTTGCGCAAACCTGCACCCTTTTTAAGCAGTTGACCTCCTCCTATATCTTCAATATCTCCAGGAGAACGTAGTGTTTGATTCAAAAAATCATTGTCTTCATCGTCACTGTAATTTTCAAAATGTTTAGGTGTTCTTTCCATGTACTTGGACAGCATAGGTTTAATAAAATTTTTATATTTCAAACCACTTGTGGTTTTTACATAAGGACTATTACGATCGTTGTTACGTTTGTAACCATACGTCCTCATAAGTATCTGGTAGTAATTGTGTACATCTCTGTTGTTGTATTTTTGTGGACTTTCTGCTGTAAGAAGTTCCCACAAACCAGGTGTTCCTTTAAACACACTCTGATCAGTTTCCAACCTAATATTATGATTAGGTGTAATGGTGATGAGCGAATTTCCAATCCAAAAACCATCGTTTTCCAAACGTATACCATAACTTCTATCAATTTTTCTTTTTCCAGATGCCACCAACAAATCAGCCACTGCTAGTGGTAAACCCTTTACAGATTGCGCTTCCAAAGACTTGTACATGTTTTTGTTTAACATGTGCAATGGTTCTGTAACAGGTTTAAAGTCTTCAGCAAGCATAAACTGTCTATGTTGTTTCCCAAACTTGATCTCATCAAATTTCTGTCGCAAAGCTCTTCCACTTTCCAAATAGTCTTTGATATTTCTATCCATAGTAGATGTGATTAGTACGACATTAGGTCTTATTTATACTTACACGGTTCAAAACCCAAAGTTATAGCAATCTGTTCACCTCTGAAATCAATAAGATTATCATCTTGATCAACTATCTTGAGATTTATAAGAAAAATTCTATCCATCTTGGTAATGGGATAATGACATAGTGTTTGAGGTCTTTCAATAATTTTCTCACCAGGTTCCACTTTCAAAGGAAATTCGTACAATGTGTTGTCGTTTTGTTTCAGATTACTCACATTACATTTTATTAGATTGCATTTAACTTTGATCGTGTGAACTGTGAATACTTTCACAGGTAAGTCAGACTGATGAAGTTCGTTAGGTGGTAGAACTTTAGCACTAAAACCCAGAGTTTCACCTAAGGACGAGGATTTGAATTCAATTTGCCAACGACTGCTAATCTCAATTTGAAATGTAACCTTATTAAGGTGTATATTAGTTGAAGATGGTTTTATCTCATCTTGGTATTCAATGTATCTAATAAGATCATCAAGTTCATAAGTCCCTGTAGGTATAACCAATGCAGTTTCTTTTCCTTCTTTCACATCAATAAACCAAATTTTATTATTTTTCTCAGTTATGTTGGGTATATTATTGTAGGTTACAAAACTTTTAAGACAGACTTGGTAATTATCATTTAAAGGTATGCCTTCAGCATATTCAAAATCAAATACCGATGAAGTACTAGTGAGAGATACTTGAAAAGCCATTTTTCAAAAACAACAATTTAAAAAAAAGTTTATGGTTATTTATACTTTTTCTCAAGTAATAACTTGATTACTCAACGGATTGTATGTAACTTTACGATCCATAATCATGAGCATGTGCAGAACTCCTCTTTCAGGAAACCCTTCTCTAAAATTAAAATGAATTTTCGTGTTTATCAAAGAGTCTTTGATTACCTCTGGTTGGTGAGAACAGTCAACAACAATGATGGGAAATTCTTCCATGAATGTTGGAAAATCAAGTAAAGGGTTTTCTTCGTCGTGACCATAAAAAGATTTTTGGAATGCTTTATACATTTCGTAAAGATTACCACACTTGTTTTCACTAAGCTTCAGATTTAACCTGTCTTTTGGATACATGAAGTAGCTATTTATCTCTACTTGTAAGTTTACTAGTGCATGTAACACAAATCGACTCATTCTCTTGTTCAACTTATTTACAACATCACCTTGGAAACCAAAAATCACATTCTTAACTCTGGAGTGTGAAACAGCCACATCAACAGTGTGCTCAGTGACTCCTTGCGGAATTGGTATACATTGGTATAACCAATGACGGAAGAACAGAGGGTAATCCTTATTGGTTAGCATGTCTTTACGTAATTTTGCTTCTTTATCCATACGTAATTTTAAATGTCTCATACGCCAAATGATATCAGTAAACTTCAAAGTTACATGATAGTTTTCTTCTGAATAGAAGCAATTAAGTTCCGGACCAGTGGTCCTATGAAAAGTCAACGTTTGTGGTACACGAACAAGACATTTCTTATTATCTTCAAAACAACCCATTACCTCTGAAAGTGGTTTGATCACTGTAAAGTAACCTTTTTTATTAATCAGACTCTTGGCACCGCTGTACTGATTCCAACCAGAGAGACTACGAGCCATGTTTGGTTTGAATGAAGCCAAACCTTTCATGGTTGTAGCAATACCAGGTTTCCTAATATCATCTACTTTTTGGTCACCCAATTTATACTCGATACATTCAAACTGATGCATCAAACCATTCAAATCAAAATCAAGTTTACTTGTGTCAATTTCTTCTATTCTTTCAGTAACATTTGCATTCATTTTCCATACAAGAATTTGACCAGTAAAAACAAGTACACTTTCACTTGGTAATGTAACAATGTCCTCATTGTAACATGTTATGGAAAATTCACCACCTGGAGTGTTGATATCCTCAGAAGGAGGTGGTCTATAATCATAGTAATCATAACGTTCAATAAAACTATCATAATCCATTATTCAAGCATTAATCCTAAACCTGTTAGGTACTGCTATTTATACTTTTTCGTATAAAGTCGTCACAAACGTCCTGCATTTGTTGCAAAGTTTTCAAATTTGTCACAATAACCTTTCCAGATCTAAACAATGTAACACTACTGTTACCTACATCACTAGTGTAGTACATACCTGGAAACGTTTCAGGGTTATAAAATACACGTTTTATATTATCGTAGTAAAATTTTTCAAAATTTGGTTTGAAATTCAAATCAAAACTTCCAACAATATTTACAATACGGTATGCACTAAAATTTATATTAAAACCAAGTTTTTGAATAATTCTTGCAAACCTTCGAGTTGCGATCTTTGCAGAATGCAGGTCTGAAGTACCTAAACACACCATTTTACCCGTAGGGAAAATGTTTGCACATGCACGAGGATTATGGAGTCTCATTGTAAGAGCTTTAAAAATAGAAGGATCGTATACTACATTATAGCTGTTTGAAGCAATGTGTTGTAAATCCAATTTACATTTCAAGTCTGCTGTAGTTACAATATTTCCAACTACAGGCCCTTTTATCGTATATGTACAGAAATTTTCAAATTTTACATCGTAACCCAAATTTTCAATATTTGAAGCAACCTGTTTGAGTGTAAGATAGGCTGTTGAAGTATCTTTCATATCTTCACCCAAAAGCTTACCTGTGCTATATACAGTGACTATACAAGAATTTACACATAGAGTAACACTACAAGTATCACAACTAACCACATCACAAAAAACAAAGTTTGCAACAAAATCAATGTTTATGCAGCAATTCAACAGCACTGTTGCATATAACTTCATAGCAACTAAAGTACAAGTTTACAACTATCTCAAGTACCTATTTATACAAGTTTCAAACTTTTTCTTATATTTACAACTGCCATTCTCCACATCAATGACAAGAAAACCATAAGGTTCATTCCAACAACTGTTACACATTGCACAAAACTTCTCAAAAGTCACATCTGTCACGTATTCGGTAAATATTTGACGTAAATTTACACGATCTTGCCGAAACAGAATTACATAGTTGAAATTTTCACGTATACCTGTCTTTTTAGGTATTTTTGTGTATGCTTGACTAAGATAGAAACAGGAAATATTTCGATGTCTACCACGAAGGAAGAAATTTGCCACCTTATCCTGCTTCTCTGTTAGCACATCGTCAAAAATGATGATAGAATCCATCTCTAAATCCTCAGGTTCAGGAAGTGTTTCAATAAGCACTTCATGAATATTGATCATTTGCGCTTTACTTCTTTTACCCTTGTTATGGTCAGCGATCAAATCTCGTAATGTACTATACTTCTCCTGGTAACTGGTTTTAGAACACAAGTACAGATTTTTAAACTGTTTAACGTGTACCAGCATTGTAAGTAGTAAATTCGACTTTCCGGCACCACTAGGACCAAACATACCACAACGAATTACATCAGGAAACATCTCAACTTTACGAAGCTTCTTCATGACTTTGTTATCGAAATTGATTACAGTTATACTGTTCTTAAGTTGATTCATATTTCCATTAACCAAGAACTCTATCCTACCATCTATTTATAGATTACCAAAGACTCATGTACATTTTACATGACTTACCTAAAAAAGGGCGTTTACACAAAAATTCAAAAATTTCCAATTTAAAACAGTGTGATGTAAAAAAAACATAGGTAAAGAGAGCTGCAGACTCTCTTAATAGGAACTTGATACATTTTAAATAGTCAATACAAGTGGTGTAGAAATTTTCGCCAAACACAGTAACTATACAAAAATTTACATGTACTACATTATATACAGTAACTATACAAAAATTTACATGTACTATACTATATACAGTAACTATACAAAAATTTACATGCACTACACTATACATATACAGTAACTATACAAAAATTTACATAACCTACGACTCAACAAATCCATAAGGAATAGTATCACAATTATTGCAAATCAAACGTTTATCAAAACCAAAGGTTAGTTTCTTTTCCTGAACCTTTTTCAACAAGTTCTTGGTTTTGACATCGCGTACAATAGTATCATTTTCCGTTGTGATTTCCTTTACAAGTCCATGGATCATTTTTTCCATGTTGGCACCGTTAATTTTCTTAGCATTTGCATAGTCCAGTGTGAAACCTTTAATTTTCATTTGCCGCTTCTTCATATTCGTCTGGTAGTAGTAGGACTTTGGACCAGTTGACATAAACTTCTTTATGTGTTCCCCTTTTTTCAACTCGTCAGTCCATTCACCAAGCAAATCACCGGTTTTCACAGTGTTGGTACCATCATCAACATAAATTATGGAATCTGTATCACAATACAGTACAGATTCTCCTAATTTCGATAACAAGTCATAAAGCCTTAGTCGAGCGTTTGCCGTAGTGTATGCTGCTACAAAGATGTTGGTACTGAAATTATTTTCCACATACTGATCCTTGTACTTGTAGTTTACCTGGATCATTTCTTCAGACAGTATGACAGTATGTTTATCTGTCAATGTGTCATCGTCCAACAGTTCACAGAGGCGAGGAAGCGTCGTTACATACTCGGTACAACCCATATTGCTACGTTGTCCAAATTTACCCCATAGGGAATTTAGACAGAGCTTAGCAACTGCTCTTTTACCAGGATTTATAGCAATCTGGTCTTTATCCAGGGTAATGTTGTACGCTTCCTTGTTCGCTTCAATGTAGGCCTCCTTAGTAGGGTAAGAGTGCTTACTGGTTTCCAGCTTAATTTTTAGGAAATCAGCAATGTAGCCTTTCCATAAATCTTTCGATTTTTCAAAAGTCCACACTTCATAAGTTTCCAACACTTTGTACCCTACTTCGATAGCCTTATTTACCTCGACTGTGGACCAAGTACCAACAAATTCGCGTTCAGCATCAGTGTGAGTGCATTCTTCTTGGTTTTCCTTAGCACAAGTCACACACAAAGGGAACAACAATTTCTCGTTCTTACTCATCTGTACACGGACAGGGAGCACCGGTATGTACAGGTTTTGAGGTGCCAAAACTTTACACTTTACAAAACCAAACCAAGAAGAATCATAGCATGCAGGCTTAAAGATCTTAGTAGGGTGTCCTACAGGGTAATCATCATAGTACATTACAGTGGGGTATAAAGAGCAAACATCAACATACCTAATTTTCTCACCATTACGAGCAACTCTCTTTAACTTGAACGCTTCAGTGCGTCCACCAAAGAAAGCTTCTCTAGGGTTCAGAGGATCAGCGGATCTTACAAGTTTCTTACTCTGACGGTATGCCACAGTCTTCTCCCATTCGCACTGCCACATTTCCACAACATTATAGCCAGCGTTCCGAAGTAGTTGTGTACGATCGAGAGTCTTCTGATACAAGTCGCACATGAGTTGGCGATTTTTCTTGTTCCTTGTATCAGGATGGAAGCAGTTGGGACAACCGTGGAAGTAACAACCGTGGAACTGGTACACAGTGTTTGTGCCAGCATCGAACCCATCAACTTTGGCATTACAAATTTTTACTTCCCCACCATTTAGAGCGTGAGTGATGTTGGCCCCTTCTACAGACTCCAACCAAGAAATCGAAATGTTGGAGAACTGTTCTTTAGAGAACTCTTTTTTCTGTACAGAAATCGTGTTCTCTTTCAAGTACTTACTACGATAGGTTGCCATACAAACACTAGCAATGGTGATGTACTGGAACGGATCAATGTTGGCCACATTCAAAAAGTCTTCTCGCAACTTTAAACAACCACGACGAAGGATATCTACATCAGACCTGCAATATTCATAGAGTTCCTTTTTCATATCAAAAACATACTTTTCGGCAACTCTAGCTTTATGCCACTTTATAAATTCTTTCCTCTTATCCTTTTTCATATGGTTGTAGTTGTAGTACTTCTTAGCAGGTATGCAACCAACATAGTTCTCGTTCTTCTTCGTATTGAAGTAGTGGGGGAAGTAACCTTTCTTCAGTTCAGTAAGTCCAAAAGTTTCAGGGAAAGCAGCCAAGGGTGAATTTACAAAGTTATTACTATCGATTACCCTGAAGTTAAGGTTGCTAATTTTCATTTCCATAACCTTGCTTCCAGAATAGATTACCTCAGGCTTCATGGTATTTTTCACACAGTACTGTATGATAAAGTGAGTGTCGTAACCACGAGCATAGTGAGCGATAGCTGTATGGTCAGCATGACGCGGGTGAATGAGCCATTCGCAAAACTCTTCGTTATTATTGAAACGATGCTCATTACCCTGGAAATCGTGTGCAACAATTAAATTAGGTACATGGACTCCTGTTTCCTGCTGGCACTCGTAATCAAAAAAGATGTACTTTTCCGTATATGTACACTTTTTCTTTAGGAAACGTCTCTTACAAGCAGGTCCATGTATCCTACAATTTCCATCACATCTACCGCCCATAGCTTCTTTTCTCAACATGTAGCACTTGTGCGTATCCATGTGTACAAACTTTTTGCAGTTCTGACACTCACCGTATCCGCACATGTGTTCGTCCTCTTTTTTACGAGACACAATACTACCACAGTCTTTACACTTTTTCCAATTTACACAGACCGTCTTCTTGTGTTTCTCAAGGCACTCGGTGTTGTCACAGTAACGATCACAATTTTCACAAAGTATAAGTCTTATACTTGCATCACTGTGTTCTGCACCAAGACATAAGAAACAATTTCCCAGAGCATCAACCTTACATACGTGTGCGTCCTTATTATTGTAACCTTTACAGCACTTGTCGCACACATACACACTACCGTAGAAACCTGTCATACTGTTGATGACATCGTAATGTTCACCATCTTTGTAAAGGCACACTTTAACATCTTTCTCTGTACCTTTACGTATAACAGGATTATCTACAACAGCTTCAACAACACGTATTTGTATGTTGAGCAAGTCCTCCACATACTTCAAATCGTTAATGGTTATACCGTGCTCACAATTAAAGTCTTCGTATTTAGCCTTCAAACGACCTTCTAGCTCTTTGGCTAGCAAATCTTGAAGTTTACGGCCCTTACGAATGTATGTAATTTGCGAGCGTGAGTAACCACGATCAAGAAAATTATGTGTAGGAGTCACATGTGTTAGTGCAACAATAACAGCACGTAAAGCACACAAATTGTCGTCATTCTTTATGACGTTGATGCTCTTCTTCGTATGACGGTTGGCCTTAAGATTGAAAATCCGACGTCTACGACTACCCCTAGGTATATTTACACACTTAACATTAAATTTACACTTCATCATATCTACAGTTTCGTCAGAAGTGAGTACCGCAGCCAGTAATTCCTTCAATGTTTCCACATGGTTTTTCTTATTGTACCCTGTGGAGACATACTCTCGGCCGGCAAAAAAACCTGGATTCGTAACACTCAGGTCTATTTGGTCGCCTGGCCGGAAATTCGTCATCTTCTTCGCATATTCAAACATTTCCTCGAGAGCCTTTGTAATCAAATCCAATATAGGTAATTTATCAACGTTCTTTTTCAACGTTATCATATACTCGTAATCGTGATGATTGAATTTCTTTAAAAAGACTCTCTTGCACTCGGTAACATTAATATATTGTAAAGAAGTAGTGCATAGGCCACTGCCAATATACACCTTACCTGTTTCATCCTTGTCCTCGTTGCTGCTGCTGCTGCTGCTACTTCCAGAGTCTGGATCGTTGTTGCTGCTGCTGTCTTCATCACCATTGGAAGCCATGTTGTTGCAGGTATCATCGTCGTCGTCATTGTCTTCGTTGTCCGTATCATCATAGCCATAATCGCTGTCGTCGTCGTCGTAATCCTCTTCGTCATCATCATCCTCGGCGTTGTCGTCAGCATCCTCCTGGTGTTCTTCTTCATCCTTACCTTTATCCTCATGGTGGTCTGCATCCTTGTTGCTTCCTCTTGATAGCAACTGAGTTGCAACTTCTTCGTTGTTTACCTCGTTAACTGCTTCCAAAAGAGGTACAGGCGTTTCTTCCACCAAATCATGATGACTGATGTTGTTGTCATTGCTGATTAGGGCATCATCAATCAGCTTCCTTATAAATTCGTCAACATCCTCTTCAATGGATTGTTGATGGTCCATGATGTGTTCCAGTTCTTCCATCAACTGTTGTACAGGATCCTGCTTCAATGTTTGAGAATCCTCGATTTCCAATTCATCCACGATCTCTTGAAGTATGTCTCGTGGTCTTCCATTGTTCTCTTCACGGGTGTCAATGGTGCAGCTTTCTTCCAGTGAATCGACCAAATCATCAAAATCCAGCATGTAACTACCAATATTGCTTACCACTTCATTGGCAATGTGTACCGCTACATGATCTTCTACACTGTCGTCTTCACTATCGGTGTGAATAGTATAATCGACCAACTGCCTTCCTGTAACAGGTGCTTCATCATCGTCTTCGTCATCCGAATAATCCACTAACTTAATTTTACTATCTACTGATGATTTGTTGACAACAACATCTTTGTTGTCATCAGCATCATCCAACCTAAAATTATCTAAGCTAGCTATATACATGGCTAGTCCAGGTCTTACCCAACCGTTCCTAGCCTTCTTCTTATTAAATAACGTGTGGTGAAAAGGGAATATTTCCCCTATACACATACTATTTACAGTGCTACCTACATTAATATTACTTAAACTAGATATATACAAGGCCAATCCTGGTTGTTGCCAACCATTCCTAGCCTTCTTCTTACTAAATAAGGTATGATTAAAGGGGAATATTTCCCCTATACACATACTATTATTTACACTACTACTACTACTATTATCTACATTACATAAACTATCCATATAAGAAGCCAGTCCTGGTTGTTGCCAACCATTCCTAACCTTCTTCTTACTAAATAAACTACTACTAAATGGGAAGATTTCCCCTAACTTAACAATATGAGACATTTTACTTTTAGTACTTTTTTTTGGCCCTGCGGTATCAACTACCTTAAAATTATCTAAACTAGATATATACACGGCCAATCCTGGTTGTTTCCAACCATTCCTAACCTTCTTACTAAATAAACTATAATTAAATGGGAATATATCCCCTAACCTATATGTACAATTAATACTTACCTCATTGGATGATAAAAGTGAGATTAACTCAGCTTTTTTCATCCTCGAGTAACCCTTGAGGTTACGTTGCTTCGCTACAGTTTTAAGCTGTAGCACAGTGTAGCTCGGAAAAGAACCGTTTACAGAAGCATTACATATAGCCATATTAGATGTTGCCACCAAGCCAGCCATTGTAAGAGTGAGAGTGTAGCTGGTTGTGCTGCTGTATTTATACTTTTTAGGTAGTCACAATAGTCACAATAGCAGTGGGGATGATATTTAGGCTCCGCCCACTACATGACAGTAGTAGATGTGCAGTAGACATGGTTATATAAACCCATGTACTACACTACATTGCTTCATATCTCTCTTGTAAAGGCTTGTATCAACACAGGTGTTTTGCAAACTGTCTAAACACCTTGTTAGCCAAAAGGTAGTCCACATTACCCTATAGGTGGTTCATATTACCCAATAAATAGACCATATTACATGACTGTTGGTCAACATTACCCTTACTAGGTCCATATTACATGATGTATGGTCCATATTACCCTATGGGTGCTCCACTTTACCCAACATGGTTCCACTTTGGGTTCAACTTTTCTGAAGGTGGTTCCACTTTGGGTTCCACTTTGGTTATGCTCTGCTGCATTTTTGGAGGTGGTTCCACTTTGGGTTCCACTTAGGTTCTGCTCTGCTGCATTTTTGAAGGTGGTTCCACTTTGGGTTCCACGTTGGTTCCACTTTGGTTCTACTTTGCTGCGTTTTTGAAGGTGGATCCACTTTGGGTTCCACTTTGGTTCTGCTAATGCTGCGTTTTTTAAGGTGGATCCACTTTGGGTTCCACTTTTTTGAAAGAGGTTCCACCTTCAGGGTTTACCCTACACTTTTTTTAGTAGGGGAGTATAAACAGTCATTTTACCATTATGCTTTCATGGGTTCATTTCCAAACTGTAGATGCCAACGTCGAAAATCTATATAAGCAGTTGCATGTACATCATTTGGTCATTGTACTTTGAACGCTCACTGAATCAAGATGGTTCTCATCATGTCTTATGATCAACTTCCAAGACCAATTGATGAAGCTGTTTACGATGTACTTAATTTGGAGCTTAATGACACTTTTACAATGTTGTAAAAGTGATGTTTTTAACTCCAACACTTTTTTACTTACATAGAAAAGTATAAATACATGGGGTATTATACTTATCTTCCTCTTGTTCAACATGGAAGCTGCTTTAAAGAATTTTGAGGATTTAGTATCCTCTGAAAATTTTCTTGAAGCACGAAAATTGTTACATGAATGCAAGTGTCGGATATCGAGAAATTACGATGATACTGTGCTATTGATGACATATAGAGGTTACCTTAGTGGTAATACATATTACTCTACTTGTTTTTTCAATGTTTCGAATTTTACTGAAGAAGAAATAAGAACACTGCATAGGTTACTCTGTAAAGTGGAATCTCCAGAATGTGAATTTGAGTACTATCATACAGAGAAACAGGATCTTTTAGACTACAATATAGAAGACATCAACAAAAGTTTGAGTATTTGTTGTGACTCACACGAAGTTGATGACGATCGGGTTCGTGAGAAAATTTTTATACCCAACATTGAAAAATTGATACATAACCTTGAGGACGAGGATGAAACAATTGACTTGGATGAGTTATTATATTACAGTGCCCCTGCTGGTTTTTGCATTTTTGAAGGTCTTGTGTATTATGTAGATAATTGGGCTAAAGAACATTGTTAGCAAAATGACTCGTTGATAACATTGTTGGGGAGGGTGACAGAGAAAAAGGTATAAATACAGGTACCCTAGTCTCTAGGAGTCATTACTTCACAATGGCTCATCTGGTAAACATCTTTAACGAAGTTAACAACGGAAAGAACTTTGCTCACTTCAAAGACTTTCCTGAAAACATCAACTTCAAAGTTGTTAAACTATTCACGTGTACCACGAAATTTGGAAAATCTGTTGTGGTTGAGACCGATGAACATCTCTTCCACATACCTAATCGATTCGTCAAACTTTTCGATACCCAAGAAAAAATTGATGATTGGAATAGGACTGAAAATCTACATTTAGTGTACCAAGGAATTAAAGGTACAACAATCTCCATCAACATGGTTGTACCAAACAAGTAAGTATTATTTTGGTTTTATAAAATAAAAAAATTTAAAAAATTTAAAAATAACTTTTTCAATACGTCGCGTCGCAAGTCCATTATAGACACATCAGGAAAAATATTGAAATCTTACCCACCTTTGAAAAGTGTCCTAATCCTTTTTTTATTGGGTCACTTTAGGACAATTTTTTAATACACATGTCTTAGTACCGAAAAAATTTTAAAAATAACTTTTTCGATACGTCCCGTCACAAGTCCATTATAGACACATCAGGAAAAATATTGAAAACTCACACACCTTTGAAAAGTGCCCTAATCACCTTTTTTATTGGGTCACTTTAGGACAATTTTTTAATACACATGTCTTAGTACCGAAAAAATTTTAAAAATAACTTTTTCGATACGTCCCGTCACAAGTCCATTATAGACACATCAGGAAAAATATTGAAAACTCACACACCTTTGAAAAGTGCCCTAATCACCTTTTTTATTGGGTCACTTTAGGACAATTTTTAATACACATGTCTTAGGACAGTCCTACAACATCAACAACACATTTGGACCACCTAAAACATACTGCCTTAAAAAGTGTCCTAAAGTGACCCATATACTACTGACGTTATAATGTATTTAATACGGCTGACAAAGATGTACTCGCATTGTACTCGTGTTTAATTTTATGGTAGAAATAATACACGTAGAAAACGTACCTAACATTGAAATATTTCAGTTTAAATCGTTCTGCCTAAATTGATATCATCGACTAACCTTGAAGTATTTTTTTCTAACTTTACGAACAAATTGTTTATTTGTATTCCTACCTATCTTTATGGTATTAATGAGATTTTTTTCATTTATTTTCAGTGTCTGGGTTTCGCTATGGTGCTATTTGGAGCGTTAGACAGTCCGATTCCGAATGAATTCAACGAATTCAAAGATGTCCTGAAAGAGGTGTCCTTGACATCGAAAGTGTTGATTGTGGCGGGAGCTATTGTTTTTGTTGTCGCATTTTTCGGATGTTGGGGAGCTGTTTCGGATAGTTCGTGCATGTTATTCTTGGTAAGTGTTTTTTTTTGTGTTACTTGTACAATGTAAGGAAATTTTTTCAACGGTGAGAGATTACACGATCGAATGAATCGTCATATTTTTAAAATGTAAGAGACAAACGTCAGACGCAGTTATTAACATTACTAATGCCAGTGATAAAAGGGCCTTCCATGGTAAGATGGTGAAATCGGCCCTTGATCGAAATTGGGTCCAAAGTGGGTCAAAATGTTACTTATGATGTAAAAACACGCCACAAAAATTTTTGACCCCCTACCCCCTCCCCTTTCCGAAAAATCGCGTTATAACGGTCGAAAAATCAAAATATTCTAACTTTGAAGGGGGTGTATGAAAATTTTTGATTTTTTCACAGATTATAGGTCTCATGTAGGGGTATAGGTATGTGGTAAAATTTTTAAAAAGATCGGTTCACAATTTCTTTGTTTTTTGGGGGGTTGAAATTTTCAAAAAAAAAATTTTTTAATTTTTGGTGGGGTGCCATGGCTGGAATTTTTTTTTTAATCTTCGTAATATGGATAAGTATCACATATATTTTTTTGAGGGTGCCAAAGGGGGGTGCAACATAGTCAAAAAAAATAAAAACTTCGAAAAAACACGCATTTTCAGGGTTTTTTCGTATTTCTCGAGGGTGTTTGAGGCGGGGACTTGAAATGTAAGCAATTACAATCGTAATACATAATATCTGGATGGAGTGGGGTTGATGTGGGAGATTTGTGGTCACACAAGTATGGGACGAATGGCAGGGTGTGATAAAAATAAGGAAAAACGAGTGATGTGAGCGCTAGGATGGCTCTTTTATAATTCGGATATTTTTAATGTCTTAGCCACCAAATTTTTTTATTTATCATTTTTGCCCTAACTGAATTTTAAGTGGCAACTAGTCACCCCCCCCCCCCCCCTTTTTCAGAAAAATAATAAAAATTGAGCGATTTTCAAAATCTCACCTTTTTTGGTCATGAGAATGAATTTCCAATTTTTTATTTCCTCCCTCAACCACATTTCAAGTGGTACCATCAAAAAAAGCAAAAATAAAGAAACCTGGTAAAAAAATTAATTGAAAATTTTTACAATTTTAGGCTTGCTAAAATTATTGAATTAGGCCGAACGTCGTTTTAGAAAATATTCCTAATTTTCCCCTTAGAATTTTTTGAAATTTAATTTTTGTGAATAAAAATATTCTCTTTATTTTGGCAAAATATTTTCTTCGGAATTGTTTATGCAAAAAGGTTTCAACAATTATTGTATTTTTTCAATGTAATACCGATTCTCAATTTTAGCTCAACATTTTTTGATTTTTTTGATTTTTTTTTTTTTTTTTTTTGCAAAATTTCATTATTTTAAGCCTCTTGAAAACAATTTCTCGGAAGTGAAATTCTTGTAAAATATTCTCAGAATTTGTCCTTGCAAAAAATTGTAAAAATCAGAAAATTGTTTTGTGAAAAATATTCGCATTTTTTCGAAATTAAATTTTTGTGAATTGTCTTTGAAAACGATTTCAAAAATTACAAAAACTAAAAAATAATTGCGAAATTTTCACGATTTTTGCAAAAAAAAAATTAATAGGCCTAACACATTTGTGGAAAATGTTTGTGATTTTTGCCTCAGAAATAAAAAAAAAAATTATTGTATTAGGCCGAACATCTTTTTGGAAAATATTCGCAATTTTGTTTTTGAAATTAATTTTTTTTTAATATTCTCTTTATTTTGGCAAAATATTTTCGAAGTTGTCTATGCAAAGAGTTATAAAAATTATTGTACCTATTTTTTAATGTACTAAAATACCGATTCTCAATTTTAGCTCAACATTTTTTGATTTTTTTTATACGAATTTTCATTATTTTAGAGTCTCTTGAAAACAATTTCTCGGAAGTGAAATTTAAAAAAAATATTGGTTCTCAGAATTCGTCCTTGCAAAAATTTTGTAAAAATCAGGAAAATATGGTTTTGTGAAAAATAGGTAACCGCAATTTTTTCGAAATGAAATTTTTGTGAAATCGTTTTTGCAAACTGCTTCAAAAATTACAAAACGAAATTTGAAAAAAAAAATAATAATATAGGTAGGTTCTTTTTTTGGAAAATATTCACCACTTTAGAGTAATAACTACTATCTTGAAAAAATCTTCTCAAAAAGGCAATTTTTGTAAAATTTTCTCACATTTTTTTTCGCAAAAAATTTCAAAAATGAAAAATGAAAAAAAAATTAATAGGTACCTATTCATTAGTTAACATTTTTACATGAAATAATCCATTTTTGCCTCTTGTGAAAATGTCAAATGTCATGTTTGCAAAATACCTATTCAGTTCTTGCCATAGGTCTGACTTTTTTTCAAAAAATAATTTTCTCAATTATTTCAGAATGAAAATATTTTTGAAATGAGAATTTCGTAAATATATATTCAGAATTTCAGACGTATCTTCAGAAATCATTTTTAAAAAATTGCAAAATACCTATTCATTATTATTTTGTAACCTGTAAAATTTTTATACCTAGGTCTGACATTTTATTTTGAAAAATAGGTATTTTCAATTTTACCCATCTGAAATTTTTTTGAAAAATATTGCAAAAATAATTTGTGACTTGCAAAATTTTAATATGTAGGTAGCCGTAACATTTTTTTATTCGCAATTTTTGCCGCTTGAAATTTTTCAAATAGATATTCTCAAAACTTTCTTTGAGGAAAATTTCAAAAAACAAAAAAATGCAAAATAGGTACCTACTCATAAGTATTCATGGCTTGCAAAAACTTAATACCTAGGTCTATTCAACATTTTTCTTTTCTTTTTTTTGGAAAATATTCGAAATTTTGGCCTTGATAACATAAAAAAAAGTGGTAGAAATACACAAGATACAAAAAATTACAATACAATTAATAAACAGATGAAAACATTCAAAAAAGTAACCAAACAAAAAAAATCTATGCAAAATTACCTTGATTTTTGGCAAATTTTTTTAGGCCTTTTTATGGAGCTTTGCCTGTCCTTTTCCTTGTGTTTGTGCTTGTGTCGGTACTTTCGTTTGCGTTTTTTCTCTATCGGAGGTGGAGGAGGAACGCGCGCGATATTCTTGATTTTTGGAAGACTTGGAATCTGTGAATGAGGCGGAGACTCAGAAGATTCCGGTGAGACGGATTGTTCAGAACAGCTGGGTATTTCTTCGAGATCTACGTGAGGTGTGGGTGGACGTGATGATTCGTTTGTGTATGGAGAGGCGATGTAAAATTTTTCATCGTCACTGTCCGTATCACTGCTGCTGGATAAACCGAGAGTGGTGAATCGCCTAAAGTAACTTCCTTTCGCGGTTGCCTCCGACGATTCTTGTCGCGAGGATGATTCTCCGAAATTTTTGGACATGACCCGATCGATTTTAATTCTCAATTCGTCGGACATGATCGCGAAGTATTAGACGAAAAACACGTTCAGCGCGAGAGACGTCGAGAGAGAAAAATTCACTTCGATTTGTGTTCCAAAGATAACGAAATTGTCAAAAAATATATTCGCGATTTTATAAAAATTGCAGAGTAATGCACACGTCTTGCAATTGCAAAATTGTCGAAAAATATATTCGAAATTTTATGAAAATAATATAAAGATTGGCGAGAAATGCGCACTTTTATCATTTGCCCAAAGCAAACAAAATCGGTTCAAAATTAGGAAAAATTGAATTTTTCAAAGTCATACAGATAGGCACACTTATTTGTTTTATGAAATAAAACTGGCGCGAGTAGGTAATGCACACTTTTACAAATCGCCCGAAGCTTGAAAAATTAAATTCTCATTGATCATACAATTACTTATTCGAAAATACTTGGGGCACTTTCAAAGTAAACAAAGCTCAAGAAAAAGGTAATAATATTTTTGAAATTCACTTAGTTTGGTATTTCGAAACTATAGTAACGAAATTGTAACATGAAATTTATATTCGAGATTTCATGAAAATAAAAAATTGGAAAGTAATGCGCGCTTCTTCAACTGGTTGAAGCTTACGAAATTAATCTAAATTTGCAGAAAATTAAACTTACCCCAGTCAATGGCGCACTTCCAAAGCATGTATGAATTTACATACAATAAATTTGGTGAAGGTCAAAAGTCAAAACACGGTGGAATATTAAACGATTTTATGAAGTTTTACTCGACGATTCGACTACAATGTACGCGCGTTTGTTGAATTTCAAATGAAAATGAAATGATGATTCAACATAACAAGTAGGAAGACTACCTTGTAAAAATTCGGTTTGTTGCCGCGTATATCCCTATTTACAGAACTGCGCACAATCGCTCACCATATGGTAACTTGGAGTGGAATGGTGGTGTAATGGAAGGGGTTGATAATGGAAGCCCGCGCTTGCCAACGCCAATAGTAAAGGCGAACACAATTTATGTATTGTATATTTCGTTACATGTATAATATGAATTTTACTTTCACTGCATAAAATGTTTAAAAATGAAATGTTAAGTGATTTATGTGTTGATCCCTAAGTTGGTAAAAAGGAAATTACCCAGATTCGTAAAAAAAAAACACACACACAGATGAAGAATTTTCTTGACGGAAATGAAACAAAAATTTAGCATTCAATCAAGATATAAAAATTTATGATACGGAACGTGTTTGGTAGATAGGTACCTACTCTTTCTCGCTAACAAAATGCTAAAAGCAGGAACACGATTTGTAATCAACGAATAAAAAAGTACATAGACCTAGATAATGAACGCGTATCGCGAATGAAACGAAACAAAAATACGAACTGTTTACGAGCATGTACTCAGTAAAGTACTGAAGTTTGCAATGGCGATCTTGACGTTTTACAGTGCCTGAAAAAAAAATACCCGTCAAGGTCAATTACAAATTAAAACACGTGTGAGAGTAAATTAACATTTCTAAAAATATAAATTAGTACAATAATGAAAGGGTGTAATACGATGTATTAATTTCTGCTTCTGGTACAGATATTTTCATAAAATTCGTAGAAAATAGGCAGTGGTTTCGTATTGGGCGATAAAAATCTAATTATGTGGTAAATATCAATTGAATAAAAAATAAACGGAAATGGACAATGGGTTTATTATTCATTAGAATGTAAGTTAGAAAATAGCAATGACGCATTAAAAAGCACTTGTTCGTTAATACGCTTCTATATTGTACAGGTAGTAAAATTGGCGGAAAAAAAAATTAAAAAATCAATGTCGAAAAATCACAAAGTTCTGTCCACTATTGAACAAAATTTAAAATTTAAATTTTTTTTTCTTCTGTAAAGTTGTAGCTTTTTAAGAAAAAAAAATCCTGCACTCCTGCAGACATCATAAAAAGAAGCTTGGTACCTTTTGAAATAAATACAGAACCAGAAGTATGCTGGAGAATGAGGCCCATTTAGGTACACAAAAATTGTCCATACAGTAGAACCTCGAATATCCCACTTTTATTTATCCGATTTTTCGTTTATCCGAGTAAAAAAATTCAGCCTATTTTATTTGAGTATCCGATGTTCAAAAGTCGTTTAATTTTTCGCTATCCGATTTCACTTCATTTTTCAAAAAAAAAAACTTGAGATTTTTTTTTTCTAAAAAATTTTCAGAAAAAATTTATAATTTTTTTTTCGTTTCAAAAAAATAAGGGAAAAATTAATTCTCAAAAATTTAGATTAAAGAATTTTCAAAGTTTGCTAGTGATGAAGTGCAATTTGGGGTACAGAGGAATGCAAAATTGGAGGAGAACGAGTGGTCAAATTAAAATTTTTGTAATAAGCAAAGTTATTACTGAAATCTAAATACAGAACTTTTGTTTGAAATTTTTTTAAATTGGGCTAAAAATGTTTTACACTTACTGATAGTCACAGGAGATGAGTTGAAACGTATTTATATGAAAATTAAAAAACAAAGATATATCGAACACGACGAAATTAACCGAACTTTGAACGAAAATGAAACTTATTTTTAAAAATAAATTGAACGAGACGAAATTGTTTTTAAGAAAATGAGCGAGCACTGAATGAGCTTCTACTATACTTCAACACTGAGCAACTTTATTCAGATACTGTGTGATTTAGGTAATTTTTCTTTTGTATTTATAATTTAAAAAATGTTCGCGATAAACACCGAAATTCAAAGAACCCCCTCCAAGAGAAACCTTAACTTCGATTTCTCGATCTTGGGCAAGTTTCGGGTGGCTACCGCTGTGGGTCGTAAAACTGCATTCGATGCAGCTTTTACGATACAGATTAAGTAATTGAATGGTGTAATTTCAAAAGGCGCTAAGTGCCAAAAACATGTTTTCGAGATAATCGCGTTTAAATGTTTGCATAGCTTGGAGATTTATAGGAAAGGTTGAAATGGTGAAAATGTTGGTACGTAGCATACTTTGAACACGTCGTCATCATTTTGAGAAAAAATCGAACCAATATCAACATCTTTGAATCGATTTTTAGGGGTTTCAAAAAGACGCATTGAGCATTAAATTTAATCATAATAGTGTTTATTCTTGTTTAGTGCCTAAAATATTGAAGATAGGCAAAAAGTAAAGAGAACCTTTTTGAAAGGAAATTTAATTTTCTACACGATAGATCTATTTTTTTATTCATTCAAAGTTAAGTACACATTATTTTCTCTAATTTCAAAAAATTGATAAATTTTCAAAAATTGACAAAAATGTTTTATCTTTCTCGCATAGCTCCTGAAGTATTGAAGATATGCGAAAAGTGAAGAGGACCTTTTTGATTGGAAATTGAATTTACTATAATGTTGCAGTCTTACTTTTTTGATTTCCTCAAATTTGACAAATTTTGCTCATTTGCGCCATCTTTAGAGCGAATTTTGAACTATTTAGAAATAGATATTGGCGTCTTTGAGAGGCTCAGATTATGACGGCATGTACATGGTATACCACGATAGCAATAACTCCATTTCGACCAAGATGGCACTTAGCGCCTTTTGAAATTACACCATTCAATTTTGGAATATAGAATGATAAATTAATTTTTGGTTATTAGGTACCAAGGGTACCTACTTGGTATGCGGTAATGTACTTATTTTAAAATAATTTTACGATTTCCATTCCTTTGCTTTGTATTTGTATGACGATGAACTCGTCGCGGACGTAAAAAAAGGTTTTAAAAAATTAAGAAATTATCTTCAAAGAGATTGGTTACCTAACACATTTCGTTTAAAAGGATTTAAGAAAAGATGTCGTAATTTGTACCAAAATGAGCAGAGTCGAAACAGAAAGAATCGAATTCCCTATATCTACAGAAACCTACTGGGCGGTTAATTACGACATGACGGGGGCAGTTTGACGGGCACCTAAAGACTGACGCAGTGGAAGATTTTATAAAATTAGAAACGAAAGCATTCAAAAAATAAAGTTTAATAGGCACAAAATGCACAATAACATCGAGAATCAAAATATACAAACTAAAGCTAACCTATACACGCGCCTATTCTCACTCGATCCTACACACACCTCATCCTCCTCTTCTTTCCTTCTTGGCGGCAATTCCCGATGAGTCGGTCTTCCTTTGACCACCTGTAAAAATAATAGGCGCTCGTTAGTTTCATCATGAAACTAAATGAGTGCCCAAAGGACCCAGAAAGAGAGCGACGACGACCAAATGCGCAGACTAAGAGACAAACTTTCGACACACAAATTCTAACGAACCTCAAGTACGCTACCCATCTCGAGTAGGTACCTACACACAGACAAAACGAGCGTACTCCACGAAACATACATACAAGCGGGTGGCGAGGCGAGTACAAACAACAAGATATGTAAATATTATACGAAAGATTCGAGCACTCACATAAAATTGACGTATCGATGGAAGATGCTCCAGCATCTTATTGCACCAACAAAACAGCTCCCGTCCCTATCGAGGCACGGGCACCAGAATTGGTTCTGGTCTTTCAACACGTAAATATTTGTACCGATGAAAGTAGAGAAAGTGAGGAGAGTGAATTCCACCCTCGTTTCACGGAGAGAAATTTTCATAGTTGGATTTTAAAATGAGGTTTATAATATAGTCGTTTTTATTATTGAAAGTATGATTTTTTTTTAATCACACACGGCCGGCGTGAGTTCAAATTCAGTTGAAATAGTAAAAAAAAAAGTTTGTGAATATTAAAAATGTAAAAATATTTTTATTGGTAGGTACTTTAATTGAATTTAGAATATTTGAGAATTGACTGCAGAAAAAAAATGTAAATGTCGAGATAAGCGATTAAATTCTTATCGAACGCGACCAAAGCGACCAAACATTGAATTCGTCTTCTGTGACTTCAGCTGGGAGCTGGGATAAATGTTCGTGGTTATTTGCTTCAAGTTGGCAGACCATACAAATACGTAAAATTCGTTAGCAGCATTTTTTTATAAGTAGCACTTGAAAACACCTACAAAAAAAAAGTTGAGAGCTGAATTCGTCTCGATGAATCGGTTTTCGAGATATCTCTTGATTTTGAGTTTTTTCAAAAAAACGAAAATGTGTAAAACTGAGGTAGAATTTTCTTCTTGGTATGACGTCACTATCGATTTGAATTTATCATTGAACCTTGTTCGATTTATTTATATCGCTTAACGAATGATTATTCATGAGAAAACTATTTATTTTCTTATCTTTCAGTAATTCTACCAGAATAAAAAAAATATAGCAGTGAGAAATTCAACGAAAACCACTCGTCAGTGTGAACTGTGAACTGATAAAATGTGTTAGTAATCGGCGTCGCATATCCGTTCACTTCACGAATTCACGATATGCACCAAACCTAGTAGTTTGAGCGATAATTAGAAAATTGTTAGTGGGCACCCATTTTTAAAATCTTCATTTTTTTTAATCCACCAAATTAAGAAAGTGAATTTTCAAAATTTGAATTAAAAAGTTGGATCAATTTTTATAACAATATTTTTAACAATTTTTAAAATTTGATAAATGAATAGGTACTAATTAATTTGAAATTTGAAAAAAATGTGAAAATTTTGAAATTAAACGCGCTGCGTAATTTCGAGTAAATGAGCTGAATAAAATGGAAGTAAGAATATAAAGATTAGAAAAGAGAGAAATTCATTAGAAAATTTCCAACAATCGATAAAAATTTGAAATTTAGTGATTTCAACTTGAATGTAGGTAAGTTTTTAAAATTGAATCCATTATTTAAAAAAATTGGAGAAAAATTGGATAAATGAATTAAATTTAAAATTATTCAAAAATCTTTAAATTCAATTACCTAGGTACCGAAAATTCCATTTAAAATATTATTCCAAGAAGAATTTGCTTTGTAACATTTCTTGGAAATTTTCTTGGTGGAAATAAAATTTTTCCATTGGAACTTTTTCTTAGAAAAAATAGCAGAAAAATATGTTTGTAAAATTTTTAGATTTTTTTGAAAAATTATCAAAACATTTTTTCAAATCACATTTTTCTTCAATTTTTTTCTCGAAAATTTCTTATTTAAATTTTGGAGCAAATGGTTTTTATGTACAGCATGAACTGACATTAGTTGACTAGTTCAAAAAATACTACTTTTCTGAGTTTTTGGCTGAATGTGAGTATTCATATTATTTAGGGGGCAGGTTGCGCAATATGACAACATGTTTGGGAGGGTTCTATAAAAAAATTCGGTTGGATCATGATATTCATGACGTACCCTCGAAGAGTTTAATAAATGCAAAAATTAAAAAACATTGTTTAATAGTCGTAAAAGTGCAACTTTTACAGCCGTTTTCTTTTTGTTACAATTTTTTTTAAATATCGCGATTGTGTTTATTTGACTTTTACGATTTTTTGATTTGTGTTATTTGGTCATCTGTTCGCGGTTTTACGACTCCCGCTGCATTCGGCCGATCTCGTGATTTTCAAGGGTTATTGTTTGCATATTGTTCAAGGGAGATAATAGGTTATCCCGAAAAGAAAATGAACACAATGTTTGGTTAATCAAACGCAATTTTGTTAAAAGGTCGCGTGTCGATTTTACGAACAGATGATGCTCCCAAAAATTAGGGCTGCATTATCTATCTCGGTATTTCGATGTGAATAAAAGTAATAAAAATATTGCAGGTAAAATAAAGGAGAAGAAAAGAGACGCGCAAATCAGTTTGAGGTAACGAACTTTACGTTAAGGGGTAGTTATATAGAGAAAAGTATTTGAATTTGGGCGTAATAGTTATGGTACAATATTTAACAATTTCTTTCCTAAAATATTTTTTGAAAAATAACAAAAAACATATTTAAATCATTCCTTCAAATTATGTAGGTACTTACCTAATGAAAAATTTACTGAAATAATTTTTTGTACGAACCTCTCACTTTTCTTCAAATTTTCCTATCAAAATTCTCCTTCCTTGGAATTTCAAAAAAATTAAAAACTTTCTTTGAATTTTTTCAACTTTTAAAAAAAAATTTAGCTGAAAAAATAATTTTGAAAACAAATTTCTATAAAAATTCTCTGCATGTGATAAGCTGAAATTTTCTCACTAATAATACTCCAAGAAAAAATTTCATTCGTGACATAAGTATAATTATTCTAAAGTACACCATAATTTAAAACTAAAATAAACAATTTATCTATCATAATTACAACATCAATTGCAATAATTATCAAGCACATACCTAGATATTTATAGAACACATTCTCACTCACCATAAAACATGTATCAATTCGCTGAAAGCAGTCACCACACAAAGACACCACTAAAAGAAACGTAACAATATTTGAACTACCTGTGCAAAATGCTAGCACTGCGACTCACCAATACAGACTGATGACTTCAGAAAGAAAGATTTGTAAAAGAGTTGTGAAATTTTTGATATTACATAAGAGTCGAATTTTCAAATTAAAGAAATCAATGTGTTCCCTTGTCATAGTCCGAATGAGGAGTGAATTTAACCCTTCCCCAAACTGATTGGGTTATCACCTATCAAATAAATTATTTCTTCTCAACTCAGATGTTTTACCCACTTGCCTCCTTTCTATAGGCATATTCAGAAGTGAATTGAGCCAAATTCCAAATTGATTGGCTCGTTTAGTTCTCAAATATGTTAGAACCGCGATTATCCGAGTCAATTGAGGTGAATGAAGATCGGATGTCGTGAGAAGTCGGATAATCGATTTTTCGTGTATTTTTTGAAAAAAAGCAACAAAAAACTTCGTATTGCAAAAGTTTTATAAAAATGACTGAACAAGTAGAAAATCGTAAAAAGTACACAGCGAATCACTTCGGATTAATCTATAAACCTAATGGAAAAAAAAGAAATGAAAAAATTCTCAGTTTTTTTTAGAATTACCTAAAAAAAATTATTTTCAAAGTGAAAAAGAAATTAATTTTTTGGAATAAAAAAGTTTCTCATTTTTTCAGAAAGGTAACTTAATCTTCATTTTTTAGAATGAATAATTGAATAATTTTTTTGGAATTTCTTAAATAAAATTTTTGAGGTGTTTTTTCGTAATTCGGGACATTTTTTAAAATTTGTAATTGATTTTTTTTGATTTTTTTTTATTTTTTTAGTAAAAAATTCCTATTTATTGGAATAAATTTTTTTAATTTTATTCTGGAACCAACTGGATAATTTCTAAAAAAAATTGAAATAAATTCTCATTTTCGTAAATTAATGTTTTCAACATTTTTTTTTTTAAATTCAAAAATTGTGTTTTGCAACTTTTTCAGAAAAAAAATCTCTGAATTTTTTTGGTGCATCAATTTAAGGTTGTATGTGAAAAAATGAAAAAATTGAAAATAAAACGTTGATTATGCCAAAAAATAAATAAAATACAGGTGTATCATTATTAATGTATTATATTTCATCAGCTGTCATCGGTCATTGACTTTTCTGTCTGTTTTAACTTTATTTATAATCATCTCAGGCTTACGCCTGCCAGTAAATAATTAGCTACCTACTTACGTAATAATATTTTGATTTCAGTACGCCATGTTTTTGATGCTATTGGTACTCGCGGAAGCAGCTCTCGGCGTTTACGTCTATCTTCACAAAGATAACATCAAAGATACGATGAAACCCTCGCTGACGAAATGGATCGCAGAATACGACAGACAGGCCAACGCTAAAAGTCTTATCGATGTCGTACAATCGAAAGTAGGTGGAATTCATCTCACATAATTTATCTGGTACATGTTGAAAAACAGACAATTTTAATAACACTCGTTGATATTTGTTTCAGTGGGCGTGCTGTGGTTTAGAAAATCATAACGATTGGGGTGCTCGTCCTGCTGGAATTCCATCATCGTGCTGTAAGGATAAAACTCAATCGAGCAATGTTCCTTGTTTGCCAACCAACTCTTACAAAGAAGGATGTCTAATCAAGGGAGAAAGAGTGGTGAAGGAAGCCTATAAATTGTATATCTACGTTGTCGCCGGTGTCGTAGGGGTTGAAGTAAGTTGAAAATTCGTACTAAAAAGGATTACTCTTCATATGATTGAAACGATGTTGATGTTTTCATCTTCACTTCGGTGATGTGATCGTGTACGCTCTACGTACCTCTACTCTACGTGCCATATTTAGCCCTGGGCAAAACAATTGTAGTATTTTTCGTCGTAGAACCGGAATGTTCACCTTTCTTTTCGATAGTGTAATTTCACTAAAGTCGTTATAATCGTCGTCATCGAACGAACGTATTAACCGGTTGTAAAAATTTCAATTCTCGACACGTATGTGTAGTATAGGTACCTATGCTTTGGTTTGATGATTTACACTGGTGTAACTGCAGCCTACACAGTGTTGTGAAACGGGAATGGAAATTGTTCCCGGTTTGTCAAAAATTGGACATTCCCGTTTTTCAAATAATTTATTTTTTTGAAGCAAAAGCTAGATTTAAGTGATGTAATTATGTTTAGAAATGTCAATTTGAATGAAAAATTGGTATTGATACTCTAGAAATACTTGAAATTAATCAAATTATTCAGGGATATCGATATCCCATATTTTAGATGGTAAATTCAAGGTAATTCTTCAGGTTATTACCCCCTAATTGATCCAATTAAATTCTTTTTAACACCAATTTAATACCATTTTGATGGTATTAAAATGTATTTTAATACTGAGGGAAACAACATGGTACCTTTTACTACCATGAGGTGTCTAATAAATCTCAATATAATCAGAATCTTTTTTCTTGGAAATATTTTGGGAATTCCCGGGAACAGGGGATTTCCGGAATTCCCCGGGAACAACACCTTATTCTCGGGAATTGCACAACACTGAGCCTACAGGTTGTCTCAAGTGTAATATATGTGACCGTCCATGAAAAAAGGGGCCTAGTGTAACATTTTGGGTGAAATGACTTATGAGCGGATTCGGTATCTCTGAAGTCTTATCTATCGATCAAAACTTCTCCCAAGTCTCTAACTTCAAAAATGACCCCACAAAACCCCTTTTTGTACTCAAAATCTTCATTTTTATTCAATTTTTGAAATCCATGAAAAAAAGGACCTAGTGTCTCGAATTCACACTTTTAGCGATATATGGTCACGAAACTCGCTCACAATATCCTAATAAGTTGAATCTAGTCGAGAATGAAGCTTAATATCATTATCATACGTCAGAGTAAATGAAATTTGCACATAAGTTGAAAATTTAGATTTTTTTACACTAGGTCCCATTTTTCATGGATGACCGAATTTTGGAAAAACCCCGTTATAGCCCCACTAAATGTCATCAAATTCACACTAAATATCGATATAATGTCACAAAACTTGCTCAAAGTATCCTAATATGTTGAATCTAGCCGAGAATGAAGTTTCATCACCAGAGATGAAAAGTTTCCGGGAACTTAAACTTCGGTAACTTTCCGGAAACTTACCGGTAACTTAAGAAACTTATAAATTTTCAGTATACATGAATATAAACAACTTTTCGCAACAAATCTCACACCATAAGTAAGAAAAAGCTAGACAAACAAAAGAATTATTTAATTGAGATAAAAAAAGACGAAAACGAAAAAAATACTTCTTGTAATTCATATTCATATTGCATAAACTACTCAAGATTGAATAATTTTTTATTCAAAAAACTTGAAATAATTTTATATTCAAAAAAAATGAAGTAACTTTTTATTTAAAAAAATCAAAATAATTTTTATTCTAAAAATTTTTAATTCCATAAAATTGATATACCTAATCTCTAATTCCAAAAATTTGATATGATTTTTTATTCCAAAAAATTTTAAAACGTTTTATTCCAAAAAAATGAACTAATTTTTTACCCCAAAAATTGAAATAATTTTGTATTCCAAAAAATTGAAATAATTTTTTATCCCAAAAAATTGAATTTATTTTTTATTCCAAAAAATCAAAATAATTTTTCTAATTTCATAAGATTGATATTTTAATCTCTAATTTCAAAAAGTTGATATAATTTTTTATTCTAAAAAATTGAAATAATTTTTTATACTTTAACAAAAAAAAATTTGGAATCATAAGTAATATTCTGGATTCAAAAATTATATCAAATTTTTGGGATAAAAAATCATTTTAATTTTTTGGAATAAAAATTCGTTTTAATTTTTTGGAATAAAAAATAATTTTAATTTTTTTATGGCGATCTCATTGCGAGTATAGCATGTATCTAGACATCTGTTGAAATAGTGCCTCACACTCAAAAAGTTTGAACTACTTTGAACTTGTCCGAATGATTGCAATGTCTGAATACTTTGAACATCAGAAAGGAGTGTTGTTAACATTTTCACAGAAAATTAATAAGTTTCCAGGAAACTTTTGGAAATTTACTCCGCGGAAAGTTTCCGAAGAAACTTTCCTCTTAAGTTTCTTTTCATCTCTGTTCATCACTATTCGACACGCACCTACTCCAGAATTCTATTTGTAATAAATGGTTCCTCCAGAATTCTGGAGGAGGTGCGTGTTACAAGAAATTGCAGAAGTGATGCATCGAAGAAGGCAACTTTTGTGACACAGTGACTATTGGAAAACACGAATGCTTGCAAAAGCTATACTGACCGTAGGTTCATGGGTCTTAGAAGCTCGAGCTATTTTATTCAAGCATCTTGAGTGTGTCATAAGTGAAGATAACGGCAATATAATTAGAATAAAATTGGGTTTGCACTCAGGTTAGGCTTGATTTTGTAAGCTGGAATTGCCCACACATACGAGTACTTGAACTTGTCATCTCAATTCACCAATTTTATTCTTCTGCGGACCAAAATAAAATTTTCAACTGGTATAACAGTGTCATATTTCACAATATTTGCGAAATTATTTTAGAAAGTTGCTGTTCGTGTATCATTTTATAAATTTTGCCTTAAATTATGACATCAATTTTTGGTTTTTTGAGAAACGCTCTCTATACGACAAAGATTATTTCATATTTTGTATTTCGAATGAAAGCACTCATTTCCAAACTTCCTCTGCTTCAAGGAGCACTCCAAATGCCAAATGCATTTTACCTCTCCTATTCCTTGTTTTTCTTCATACCATTTTATTTATTTATTTTTTTAAATAATTTTTTTCAAATTTGCTTTTAATTATTATTTTCAATCAACAATGTTATAAGCCCTACACAAATTTATTTTTATTTTTATCAATTCTGAGTGTCAGAAATTGAAAAGTAGGTAATTATCATTCTATACCTATTTATGACATGAATATTTGCTGAATGGGCAATTCCTGAAAATTCTGAAAACTAGGTAACTATCTTTATTGTAAGCTTAAAAGCAATTTAAATTTCATCCGTCAGTTTGTCTCATAGTCCAAAGGGTTAAAATAAGGGGAGAGAAGGCGAAATATAACAAATCTTATTTCAATTTTTTTTTATAGCCTCATAGCACTTTCTTTTATTAGTTTAAGATTAATCCGAAGTGCAGTGATTTACAGTGTACTTTTGTCTATATTTTCTGTTCATGGTCTTTTCTATAACATTTTTAGAATACAAAGTTTTTTTTGTATTTTTTCAACAAAAAAAAAAAAAAAAAAAAAACACGAATGATCGATTATTTGACTTTAATTTTACAAAATCCGACCTTCTTTCGCCCCAATTACGTAACTCAGATAATCGAAGTTCTTCTGTATTAAATATCTTTATTTTTGAAATTTTCAACTTTATGTGAGAAAACACTTTTAATTTTTTTAGAGAAAAAAACGTTTTAGCATATTTTTTTAGTGTACTCAGTACAAAATACCTACTCATTTTTTAAATTCTCCAAAAAAAAAACCATTTATTTAAGTTCTTTGCCTCCTGTTAATATTTCATCTTCTCATATTTTTGATTTTTGAAGAAGAAAATTTCTGAATTTTTTGGGAACCGAACAATATTATGCTCATCTTTTTTTGGGAAGGGTGGGGGTTGAATAAGCGTATTTTGAAGAAATAGTTGAAGGAATCTTTTAATTTTTTGGTGGGAAAAGATCTTTTACGTGATTCGAGAGAAAAAAAATTTTACGTACCTGGGGTCGAGTATTATTTTTTCAAGAAAAATACTACTTTTTTGTTATTTTAATTTTTTTTTTTTTAAATCTCTTGATAGTTTTTTTCTGAATAAAAATAATACTTTTTTATTGGAAAGTGTTTCCATTTTTTGTAGGTTAATTTTTTCTCATTTTTGGAGTGAATTCCCTTTGTTGAAAATTTTCAACTCGACACCTCTTTCGAAAAAATCGAGCTCCACCTTAAAAAATTCCAAGTTATCGTCCCTGAATTTAATAGAACAACCTAATGAGAATGTCCAGTCTACAGGTTACGCTTGCGATGATTTCCAGGTAATAATTCGTTTTTTTTTTTTTATTTTTTTTTACAGGTCGTAACAATACTTTTCGCTCTGGTGGCACGAAATTCGATACTGAACGATAAAAGGAGAAGTTTTGCTTGAATGAAGTTTATTTACATGCCAGTTCAAATGTTTTTATTTTTTATTTTGTCGCTGTAAATATGTTCCCATATGTTTTAAAAATACTTTTACAATCTCATAATTTTTTTTTTCATTTTCATTTTTTTTAAAATTTAAATTGTTACTTAGACGTGTAGTTTCCCATTTTTCATGTTTGGCATTTATTTTATAGTATACTTAGAGTACCTACCTAATTATTATTATTTCCTTATGTTTCTACGTCACTCGCTTTTTTTTTATTTTTACGTTTCGAGTTCAAGTGAAAATGTTACGAATTAAAACGAATGGTTTACTCGTATTTCAGATATTGACTACATCTTATCTTTATTAATTAAATGTTTCGCGAAGTTTTGAAAATAAAACATCGGGTAGCATTTTCGAAATACGTCATCACTAAAAAAACAGTTACTTAATTAAGATTATATTACTCGATATTGTTTTTAAAATAATTTTCAATTGATCCGAGTTGCGATTTCAGTTCAATATTTTATTCCTCGTATAAGGTATTATTTTTTTTTTTTGATTAAGCACTTCTCACAATTTACAGTTTAATTTTTTATATTACATATAAGTTTTGTACCAATGTTCAGTTCTATTCCAATTTCATCGAGGTACATTGCTACAGTCATCGAAAAGCTATTGTACTATTTTAAAGGAGAAAATAAATAGAAGTTATTTTACCAAAGTTCACACTATGATTTTTTTGTTTTTGTTCTTCACTCGAAAGTTTGTTTTCTTTTTTCGTTACGAATCGAGGATTCTTGAACTTCGTACTACGTATCAGATCAACATGCAGTTATTTCTGTAGGTTATTCGTGTTTCATAAATTGAGCGTTATTTTTCGTACGAGTTGGAATAAAACAAGGTACAGATACAGAAGTAGTATTTTAATTGACGTAAAAAAGTTTCCAAATAAAAAACAGTCTGGAAAAAATAATTCGGTAAAGCTATCGGAATTACGTGGTTGATAATTTTAGCTAAAACTGTACAATGAGATGGTTAATCTGTCATCGAAGAACTTCGAGTAAATATCTGAGTTGTTCCCTTCTCGCGGGAGCTTCCAGTGGCAGTCTTGGGTTCGGGTTAGTTAGCAAATCCCTTCGAAATCGAGCGTTTCTTAATCATTGCTTTTCTCTGGAATTAAAATGGAAAGATAGTCGATACTTGAATTGAAATTATTTTGAGATAAGGTATTTTTTCTTGTATTGATCAAATATTTTTTTAATACGAATTTATCGCTGAATAAGATAAGAGTGCAATTTTTTAACCTTGATTCTTATTCTAACTAAATAATTAAGTAGAGATTTGTATTATTCATCTTTACCTCGCTATTTTTTCACGTTTCACCAAAAATGCCATCAGAATGGATAATATCAAAATGACAACCTGCAAAGTGAAACATATGTTAGCAATTTTAATTGTGGTTTACAAAGATATGTAAGTCTAAGTACCTTCTCTGGAAATTAAAACGATTATCAATATTTTTAATAAGTAATACGGGTATCTCTTCAAGTACATAATTATTTTATCATACATATTATAAAACCTTGAAAATCGACTTAATTGTAAGCTAAATAACGAAGGTAAAGGTGAGAGAATTGTGCATGAATTGGCAATATGTCAACACCTTCATTTTATTAATGTATGTATACAGTCTTATGATTTAGATATTTATTATTCACCTGAAGTAAGGCAGCCAATGCAGCCAACAATGAAACAACCGACCAATGATGGGTCATTCTCTTGAATAAAATTTGATGACAACCGTACTGATGGACGATTTCCGAATCCGGTGAATTTCTGCACAAGGCTCCCAACTGATCCGGAGCATTTAAACAGCACGAAGCGGGTAGCTGGCTTTTGGCGTAGATTAAGCTCCAATCTTGGGGATTATCGATGCCGCAGCATTCGAGCTATTAACGAAACAGAAATATGATTTTTTTTGTTCGAATTGCGATTATGAAATCGGCGATAGGTTATTTATAGTTAAGTATAGGTACTTTTCTTTGTATATAATCCCACGATTTCCTATCGACGTCTACGTAAGAATAATTGCCAAACGATCTTCTTAGCGATAATCTGATATCTTCGGCGTAGCTTGGTTTTTCCGTTGAGATGCTGGTAATTATGGCTACTTCGACTAGTAATACGACTAGAGCAGAAATAGCAAACTGAAAATAGAAATACAACGTGTTTGTTTTTAATATTTTTTTCTTAGAATAGGTAAACGCGTGATATAGGTAGTCTATAAATAATGTATTGTGCAGATCACGATGATGATCAAGCATCCGTGTTGATGATTTGCATCGCTAATTTATCAACTATTTGTGCGATGAGTAGATTGACGTTGAAAAATCAGAAATACCACTTGAGATTTTTCACAGAAATTTGAAGGAAAAAAAATTACAAAACAAAATTTGAGAGTTTATAAAAAGAACGAAAGATTTTTCAGATAAAAATTCCAAAAAATTGAGATTTTTTTTTCTCAGAAAAATTTATTTATTTTTTTTCTCCAAAATGAATAAATAAATCACTTGGAGTTTTTTCATTTCGTATGTCCAAGAAAACAGACATTTCCTCAATAAAAATAATGAAAGATTATTTTTGATGAAAATAATAATTAGGTATCGATTTTTTCAATGAAAAAATGAAAAATTTCTTTACTGAAAATAATGGTGGATTTTTTATGCAAAAATAAAAATAGATTTTTTTCTATTAAAAAAATTTAATTTCAATAAAATAAATGAGGTTTTTTCAACAAAAAAAAAATGTACTTACCTAAAAAATGATTTTTATCCTACAAAAAAAGTGTTTAGATGGTTTTTCTCCAAACAATTAAGAAATTTTTAAAATATTTACTTGATGCAAAAAATTGAAAAAAATCTCAGAAATTTTGAGAAACCAATGTTTTTAATTTAATTTATTGAGACAAAAAAAATGATTATTACCTACCTACTTATTCTAAAAAAAAGAGATTCGGTCTCCCAAAATTTAAAAAAAAAAGTTGAATCATATAATAATGAATAAATAATTTTTCAAAAAAATTTCAAAAAATTTTCTGCTCGAAAAGTATTGAATTTGTTAATGTACATACGAGTACCTAGAGTACCTACCTATACATTATTTCTAAGAATTGAACATTTTTTTATGTGATTTTTTTCTACAAAGACATGGAGACATTTTTTATTCCAAAAAAAAGAGAATGTTTCTCTAAAAAAGAAATAACAATAGACCCGAAAACGATTCTGGTACATTTTCCCGAATTCGGTTTCCCGAAGGGTAAATTTCCCGAATGTTTTTTTCCCGAAGAACCCGTTTTCCCGAATCCCATTTTCACGAAAGCTGATTCCCCGAATCAACTTTCCCGAATAATTTTTTCCCGAATGATTTTTTACCCGAAGAACCCGTTTTCCCGAATCCCATTTTCACGAAAGCTGATTCCCCGAATCAACTTCCCGACAAGCAGGTTTTCCGAATGATTACCTATTTCCATGGTATGGTATTTGGTTGATGAGGGGAAGGCATTGTTTAAACTCTTTCATAAATCGTAACAATGGCTACCATAGAAGGTAAAAAATTGATTCTCGATGGTTACGTGTACCTGCGCTCTAGAACTGTAAATGAGCGCATTTATTGGGATTGTCATAAGGTGAGAAGTAAGGAATGTCGAGCTCGCGCCATCACAAACACACCAGCTGCTGGCGGGACTGTCGTAGTGCTGAAAGGACCTGCGCAGTCTCTGCATGACCATGCACCAAATCGAGAAGACTGCGCTGTGGAGATGGTGATGAGTGGTATCAAGCGCAAGGCTGCGGATCACCCAGAGCAGCCACCCGCGCAGCTGCTTCGGACAGAGTTCGCGATGGTTCCACCGGAAGTGCTTAGTCGATTACCAGAGAGAGAAGCCATCAGGAAGACAATCCGAAGAACGTGACGTAAGAATCTACCACCTAACCCGAAATCGATCAACGAGTTGAACGTCATTCCCGAGAAATACCAAAAGACCCTAGTTGGCGAGCAGTTTTTGCTGTACGACTCCATGGGGTCTGCGTTAAATGGCAGAGTACTGGTGTATTCCACTCGACGTAACATCGAGCTGCTGTGCAGATGTCCCACATGGTACTTGGACGGAACGCGATCACGGAACTCGGTATGGGCCGACGAGTCAAAGCCGCACCGAAGAAGACGTGGGTTACTCTGCAGGATAGAATCACCGGCATTGCCAAGCGTTGGGAAGAATATCTGAACAATGAAAACGAAGTAGAATACCTCCGAACGCTGTCCTACAACATCTCTATGTAGATAATTTCTAAATTATAATTTTCGATGAATAAAGAATATATCATTTTCAAAAAATAAAAGAAATTTTCCCGAAATAATAACGATTTGGGAAAATGGGATTCGGGAAAACGGGTTCTTCGGGAAAAAAATCATTCGGGAAACAACCTATTCGGGAAAGCGTATTCGGGGTTTTGTCCGGGAACCCCCGAAAACTGTTTCCAAAAAAATTAAAGAAATTATATTCCCAAAGAAATGAAAATTATATCCTTCCAATTTAAAAAAAACGCGTAGCAGTCAAGATGCTCCGCGACAGCCGAATTTTTTTTTTCAAGTTAGTGTACCTCTTTGAAAACGTTTTCATCCATGGTATTTCAGTTTCAATATCAGTTTCAACTTCAAATTCAGTTTAAAAATGTCAGGTTTTTGTCTTCAGTTTTAGTTCCTCTCTGCATTGAAGATTTCATCTTCAGATGGGGGCTCCGCCCCCATACCCCCGTTGAGGCTCCGACCCAACCCCCTCATCACTTTCAGCTCTTTGGATGGGGGCTCCGCCCCCATACCCCCGCGTTGGGGGCTTCGCCCCCAACCACCTCGTCAATTCCAACTCTTCAGATGGGGGCTCCGCCCCCATGCCCCTATTGGGGAGCTTTACCCTCAATAGGGACATGGCAGGAGAGGATTGAGGGCTTCGCTCTCAATCCCCTTCACACTTTCAGCTCTTCAGACGAGGGCCAACACACCAAAAAAGAGGTTAAAACGTGAAAATTTATGATTTTTGACCCTGTACGGGGGTCAAATGGTGCTCAAAAGTCGAAACCCCCAAAAGGCACATCAGTGACCTCTACTGACCCTACATCCCAAATTTCGATTGTTTAGGTCTTTTAGTTTGGGCTGTAGGCTGTTCAACGCGTCAGAAAAGACAGGTTAAAACTTGAAAAATATTGATTTTTGACCCTGTATTGAGGTCAAAAGGGGTTTAAAGGTCAAAACCTACAAAAGGCACATCAGGGGCATGAACTCGATCTATGATAAAAATTTAGGCACCCCAGCTCCATTTGGGGGGTCTGTAGCTTGATCAACGTGAAAAAATGACCTCAAAATCCACTTTTTGGGCCCTAAAATGGGGTGGGGATGACTTGCGAAGCTGAAATTTGGATACAGCGGAGACAATCAGAGTCACTGTTGTTGGTAAAAATTTTAAATCATTTTGTCAAATTGGGGCTTCTTTTGAGCCCCCCTCAAAAAGGGGTGACCCCCAATTTTGGGGCTCGAGGGTCAAAAAACCCAAAAGGCACCTCAGTGATCCTTACCGATCCTAAATACCAAATTTTAGTTTCCAAGGTCATTTGGTTTGAGCTATAGGCTGATCAACACACCTAAAAAATAGGTTAAAATGTGAAAATTTCTGATTTTTGACCCTGTACGGGGGTCAACTGGTGCTCAAAAGTCGAAACCCCCAAAAGGCACATCAGTGACCTCTACTGACCCTACATCCCAAATTTCGATTGTTTAGATCATTTAGTTTGGGCTGTAGGCTGTTCAACGCGTCAGAAAAGACAGGTTAAAACTTGAAAAATATTGATTTTTGACCCTGTATCGAGGTCAAAAGGAGTTTAAAGGTCAAAACCTACAAAAGGCACATCAGGGGCATAAACTCGATCTATTATAAAAATTTAGGCACCCCAGCTCCATTTGGGGGGTCTGTAGCCTGATCAACGTGAAAAAATGACCTCAAAATCCACTTTTTGGGCCCTAAAATAGGGTGTGGATGACTTGGGAAGCTGAAATTTAGATACAGTAGAGACAATCAGAGTCACTGTTGTTGGTAAAAATTTCAAATCATTTTGTCAAATTGGGGCCTCTTTAGAGCCCCCCTCAAAAAAGGGCCACCTCCCAATTTTGGGGCTCAAGGGTCAAAAACCCCAAAAGGCACCTCAGTGACCCTTACCTATCCTAAATACAAAATTTTAGCATCCAAGGTCATTTGGTTTGGGCTGCAGGCTGATCAACGTACCAAGAAGCGAGAAAAAACATGAAAAATTGTGAAAAATCTTGATTTTTGACCCTTGACGGGGGTCAAAAGGGGCCCAAAAGTTGAAACCAACAAAAGGCACATCAGGGGCACAAACTTGATCCATGATGAAAATTTTGGCCCCCAGCCCCATTTGGGGGGTCTGTAGCCTGATCAACGTGAAAAAAATGACCCCAAAATCCACTTTTTGGGCCCTAAAATGGGGTGGGGATGACTTAGGGGGCTGAAATTTGACTATGGTGTAGGTAATTAGGGTTCTCATCCCTGGGGCAAGTTTCAAAAAATTTCATGATATTGAGGCTCCCCCGCACCCCCTCAAAAAAGGGTAAAATCCCCAATTTTGAGTTGGGGCCTCAAAATTTTTTTTGCATCATTCCTCCACCTAGGGGACCCTACATATCAAGTTTGACCTCATTTGACCTGTTAGGCTCGGCCCCAGAGTTCCAAAAGTGAGGGTAAAATTATCATTATATATATATATATATATATATATATATATATATATATATATAAATATGTGACTTTTGCAAATCGTCATCTTTTGGTCCCAAACGTCGAGAAATGGAGTCAGAACTCTTCTACCCCCCCTCCTTCTAAATTAGGGTCGGACACAATAGCCTAAATTTTTAAAAAAAAATTCGGCTAAAAAATAAAATAAAAAATTCGGCTAAAAAGCAAATTGAAACCTGTCCAATGTGCAAATATCAAGCTGATTTCCACTTTTTGGGATCTACAAAGGGGCGGGGATGACCGGGGAAGCTGAAATTTGTATATGTTGTAGGTGATGTTGGTGTGCTTCGTTGGAGCTAATTCCGAGAAATTTCCTCATTTAGTGGCCCCCTCACAACTCGTCCCAAAAAAGTGATATTCTCAAATAAGTTTGATTTCATTTGACCTGTTAGGCTCGGCCTTTAGTTCCAAAAGTAGGGGTAAAATTATATATATACATATATATATATATATATATATATATATATATATATAAATATGTGACATGTGACAGATCGTCATCTTTTGGACCCAAACATCAACAAATGGGGTCAGAACTCTTCTACCCCCCCTCCTTCTAAATCAGGGTCAGACACAATAGCCTAAATTTTTTTTTAAAAATTCGGCTAAAAATTACCTCAAAATCCACTTTTTGGGCCCTAAAATGGGGTGAGGATGACTTGGGAAGCTGAAATTTGGATACAGTGGAGATAATCAGAACCATTGTTGTTGGTAGAAATTTCAAATCATTTTGTCACATTGGGGCCCCTTTAGAGCCCCCTCAAAAAGAGGCCATCCCCAATTTTGGGGCACAAGAGTCAAAAACCCCAAAAGGCACCTCAGTGATCCTTACCGATCCTAAATACCAAATTTTAGTTTCCAAGGTCATTTGGTTTGGGCTATAGGCTGATCAACACACCTAAAAAATAGGTTAAAATGTGAAAATTTCTGATTTTTGACCCTGTACGGGGGTCAACTGGTGCTCAAAAGTCGAAACCCCCAAAAGGCACA
Organism: Balanococcus diminutus; assembly: GCA_959613365.1. NCBI lineage: Eukaryota > Metazoa > Arthropoda > Insecta > Hemiptera > Pseudococcidae > Balanococcus > Balanococcus diminutus. The sequence goes on from OY390715.1 coordinate 47,552,501, forward strand.
TCAGTGACCTCTACTGACCCTACATCCCAAATTTCGATTGTTTAGGTCTTTTAGTTTGGGCTGTAGGCTGTTCAACGCGTCAGAAAAGACAGGTTAAAACTTGAAAAATATTGATTTTTGACCCTGTATCGAGGTCAAAAGGAGTTTAAAGGTCAAAACCTACAAAAGGCACATCAGGGGCATAAACTCGATCTATTATAAAAATTTAGGCCTCCCAGCTCCATTTGGGGGGTCTGTAGCCTGATCAACGTGAAAAAATGACCTCAAAATCCACTTTTTGAGCCCTAAAATGGGGTGGGGATGACTTGAGAAGCTGAAATTTGGATACAGTGGAGACAATCAGAGTCACTATTGTTGGTAAAAATTTCAAATCATTTTGTCAAATTGGGGCTTCTTTAGAGCCCCCCTCAAAAAAGGGCCACCCCCAATTTTGGGGCTCGAGGGTCAAAAACCCCAAAAGGCACCTCAGTGACCCTTACCTATCCTAAATACCAAATTTTAGCATCCAAGGTCATTTGGTTTGGGCTGCAGGCTGATCAACGTACCGAAAAGCGAGAAAAAACATGAAAAATTGTGAAAAATCTTGATTTTTGACCCTTGAGAGGGGTCAAAGGGGGCCCAAAAGTTGAAACCTACAAAAGGCACATCAGGGGCACAAACTTGATCCATGATGAAAATGTTGGCCCCCCAGCCCTATTTGGGGGGTCTGTAGCCTGATCAACGTGAAAAAAATGACCCCAAAATCCACTTTTTGGGCCCTAAAATGGGGTGGGGATGACTTAGGGGACTGAAATTTGACTATGGTGTAGGTAATTTGGGTTCTCATCCCTGGGGCAAGTTTCAAAAAATTTCATGATATTGGGGCTCCCCCGCACCCCCTCAAAAAGGGGTAAAATACCCAATTTTGAGTTAGGGCCCCAAAAATTTTTTTGCATCATTCCTACACCTAGGGGACCCTACCTATCAAGTTTGACCTCATTTGACCTGTTAGGCTCGGCCCCAGAGTTCCAAAAGTAGCGGTAAAATTTTAAAAATAGTGAAAAATCTTGATTTTTGACCCTTGACAGGGGTCAAAGGGGGCCCAAAAGTTGAAACCTACAAAAGGCACATCAGGGGCACAAATTTGATCCATGATGAAAATGTTGGCCCCCCTGCCCTATTTGGGGGGTCTGTAGCCTGATCAACGTGAAAAAATGACCCCATTGGGCCCTAAAATGGGTGGGGATGACTTAGGGGGCTGAAATTTGACTATGGTGTAGGTAATTAGGGCTTTCATCCCTGGGGCAAGTTTCAAAAAATTTCATGATATTGGGGCTCCCCCGCACCCTCCTCAAAAAAGGGTCATATCCCCAATTTTGAGTTAGGGCCCCAAAATTTTTTTTGCATCTTTCCGCCACCGAGGGAACCCTACATATCAAGTTTGACCTCATTTGACCTGTTAGGCTCGGCCCTAGAGTTCCAAAAGTAGGGAAAAATTATATATATATATATATATATAAATATGTGACATGTGACAGATCGTCATCTTTTGGTCCCAAACGTCGACAAATGGGGTCAGAACTCTTCTACCCCCCCTCCTTCTAAATCAGGGTCGGACACAATAGCCTAAATTTTTAAAAAAAAATTCGGCTAAAAATATTTCTGTTTCAAAAAAAACGTTTTTTTTTCTCTGACAAAAATGTAGTTTTTTCGAGAAAAAAAATTCAAATTCATTCTTCAGAAAAATTGAAAAAAAATCAAAAAATTTACGAAATAATTTACTCTTCAACAAGTACGATTGAAAGCAGGGAAGAAAACCAATTGAAACCACAACCAGGTAAAACCACCACCACCAGATATTTCAATTGGTTCTCAAAACCATTTGAAACCATTACAATGAACTTCAAAAATTCATTCAAAAACCACCACCAAAAAGAACCAATTCTTTTCGAAAAGGCAGGGAAGAGAACCGTTTGAAACCACAACGAAAAATCATTTGCTGAAATAACCACAACCACAACCACAAGAAAGTGGATCGAAAATAAATAACCACAACCACAACCACAAGAAAGTGGATCGAAAATAAATAACCACAACCACAACCACAAGAAAGTGGTTTGAAAATAAAAAACCACCATCACCACCACCACCATTTTCAATTTCCTTTACAATGAAAACCAGAACCACCACCAATTAATGGAATTGGTTCTTTTTGGTTCTAAAAAGAGAAATAGTGGATTTGAAAGGGAAGGAGGGGTCCAATCAAAATTTTTGTTATGACCAAATTTATTCCTAGAACTTCAAGCAACAACTTTGATTTGAAATTTTTTTTAATTGGGCCCCTTACCTACCCCCTGTGGCCTGTTTTCTTCATTTTTCTGATTTTTCAGCGCTCTGGAAAGTGGAAACATTATTATTTTTTGTTTTTTATTTGAATGTATATTATTTAATTTAAATTTATTGCAATATTGCGTTTGTAACTTGTAGGCAAATTAATTTTTTATTCAAATTTCAAAGATCTGATCTTTTTTTAGTTCTTTTGTGGTATAATAGGAAGCACGAAAATGGTTCCATCTGGTTCTGATGGTTAATGCCATAGATAAATGGTTTAAATGTTGGGAAATATTTTCCATACTACGAAATGGAAGCAATTCGATGAAAACCAATTGAAAAACCAAAACGGAACCACCACCACCACCACCACAACCATTTGAAATGGTTTTTAATTTGAGAACCACCACCACAACCATTTGAAATGGTTTTTAATTTGAGAACTACCACCACAACCATTTGAAATGGTTTTTTAATTCGAGAACCACCACCACAACCATTTGAAATGGTTTTTTAATTTGAGAACCACCATCACAACCAATTAATCAAGCAAAACCAAAAACCCAGAACCAGAACCAATCAAAAAAAAAAAAAATTAAATGGAACCACTTTAGCACCACCACCTTTTGAAAATTTTTAAAAACCAAAAACCAATTGGAACCACCAGTAATTTCAAAATTTTCTCAAAACCACCATCACCATAACCAATTGGGTCTCAATTGGTTTTCTTCCCTGATTGAAAGTAGTGAAATAGTGATGATTAAAAAAATGAATCATAAAAGTAGTGAAGAAGTAGTGATTAGCAGGGTTCGGATTTTCATGCTCAAGCATGTTTTTTTGTTTAATACTAGATCGAGAATTTTCAAGTTATCTTTACGTTTCAGAAAATTCTAAGTAAAATACACCCAACTTGTTTTTGCATGTTTGAGCATATTTCACCTTTCAGCGCATATAAAAGCATATTTTGGGTATTTTTAGGGAATATTTTAGGTTTTTCGAGAATATTTCACAATTTTCGAGTTTTTTCGAGCATATTTTGACAAATTTGCAATTTCTCACCTAAAAATTTAGCAAAACTGATACCGCTATTTTTTTTTCACCCGAATGTGCAACACTGGTGGTACTTTTTTGCATATGCCGGCTTGGCGAGTCGATTTAATTTTCAAACATACCTACTTATTTTGATAAAATACAATTTCGTTATTTTCTCTGATTTAATTAGAATCAGTAGAATTACCAAATTAGAATTAGAATTAGAACGTTTTTTGCTTTTGAGTAAAAATAAAATTCATTTTTCGTTCTTTTTTGTGTAATTTCTCAATATGTGTTCTAAATACGTCCAATTATGAATCAAAATCATGTAGCTGGCGTTTTCCTCTTTAAATTGACACCCATATCGTTCGAGAATATTTTTAGGTTTTTCGCGCATATTTCGTGTTTTTTAAGGGAATTTTTATGCGCATATTTCCCGTTTTTTCGAGAAAGAATGCCCGAACCCTGGTGATTAGTAATGAAAAAATCAAAATTAAAAATCGAAAAATCAATATTTTTGTCTAGGTATTATAAACAAAATGCAGCTAATTTTTTCTTCGTATTGGTAACATTGAGATTTTTCCTGTTATTTGACTAGCGTCTCTTAGTTAAACTTCGTTTGACTCCCATCACGTCATAAAATTTGGGGTTGGAAGGGGTTTAATCAAAAAAAATTTCAAACAAAAGTTGTAGATTGCGATTTCGAAAATAATTTTGATTATTGTAAAAATTTTGCTTGGACCTCTCCCTTCCCTCAAATATTGAGTAATAGAGTATGAACTTGTAGTATTGGGCACAAAATAAGAATTTGTAAGGGGAGGAAGGGTCCAATCGAAATTTTTATAATAACCAAAATTATTTTCGAAATCGCAATCTACAACTTTTGTTTGAAATTTTTTTTGATTAAACCCCTTCCAACCCCAAATTTTGAGTAATGTGGTTCCAACGTTTTGGGCAATGTTGGAGGGAGGGAAAGGCCTTTTTTGGTGGGGGGGGGGGGGGTTCTTGTAAAAAACATTTACCTAAAATGATTCAAAAAATTATGCTTTTTTCTCAAGTAGAGTTTTTTTTACCAAAAACCTTTTACAATTTTTTTGAGATTTTTTTCTATGAAAAAATTGAGCTGAATGGCGATTCTTTTCAAAAAACAAAAAAAAATAAGAGATATCTAGTTCATATTTTATTTTTGAAAAACTATCTATTCTTGAAAAATTGAGAGACTTTTTCTACGAAAAAAGTGAGAAATTTCTTCTCCAAAAGAATTGTAAAAAAAAATTCACTTGTTCCAAAAATGAAAAAATTTCTTCAAGTTGAGAAATCGTCGATCTTGCACCACAACTTTCTAACTCCATGTTCTTTTTATTTTTTTATTTTTTTATGTGATTTTGGAAGATTAGAAGAAGTGTTTTTTTTTCTTCACAACTTCGTCGAAATATCAAATCGACGATATATACAAAAACAATATCTGTCAATGTATTACGAAACAAAATGATAGATAATGCACATTTTTTCTCGCTGCAATTTTCCAGTGAAATTCTATTTTGGATTTTGAACAGTTTTGGTATAAAAAAAAAATGTTTTTTTTTAATTTGAGAAATTTTTAAACAATTTTTCTACTTTAAAAAAATTTAGAAATGTTTTCAGGTAATTGGCTCGACAAAAATTAAAAGAAGTAGGTAAATTTTATTCCAAGAAAATTAAGAGATTTTTTTCCCAAAAATAAATAGAAAGATAAAATAATACTTTCTCTGCCTAAAAAATTAAGGGGTATTTTTTCTCTCTCTCTATCTCTAAAAAAAAAAAAAAAAAAAATGCAGTCCTGCTGTTTGGTAATTCCCTGAGGTTACGAAATCGTGATATCGAACAAAACAAGAGTGCAAAGTAAACTCAGTGGTGGAAATTTACTCATCGCTAGGTATTTTTTTTTAAACATGCAATTACTAAACGTTTTTTCTAAATCGTATTCCGGCCATTTTCACCACTTATATTTTTAAAATGAAAATCTCTGGCCGGATCGTTGATTAGCTATTTAATTTACGTACTGTTACCAGTAATTTATAATTCTTCCTGTACGTTGCGTATAAACCGAATAAGGCTAGCAATGCCATCATGAATCCGTTGAATGTGATGAAATAAGGTGGCCAAAACATTCTGCTTTCTAAAAATTGGCTAAATGATCTCATATCGTTGATTATCATCAGACCGCTTACGAGTAAAAATAAACCATATATCTGAAAATGAAAATAATACACTTAGGCCTATTTTTGTGAGTTTTTGTAAAGTTGATTCACAGATAGGTATGAAACTATTTTTATTTTTTTTTTTTCAGAAAAATGAATTATTTGATTTTTCTGAACTTAGAAACTACGGGTGGATAAGTTGTTATTAAAAAAAAAAAAAAAAAAAATTGAATAAAAAAATAAATAAAACATTCACTGGAAAAAATAACTAGCTAACCTGCATCAATGAAATTATTAAAAACAAACAACGATAAAAAATTACCAATAATATCATGTTGAAAAAATACATTAAAATTTTAACAATCCTCTTGATGAAATTCTCCATTTTGTCACAAAGCACAATTCCCATCAAATAAACCGCACAACGTGTCGCAGCAACGAATTACCATACATTCGTAAGGAAACCCTCGCAATATACTGAGCCTATGCTAAATGTATTACGAAGATCACACAATTTAAGAATATTACATACTTCGTACTGAGAGGGTGAGCATTATCATGTCATATTTAAAAGGCAAACGAAAAAATTGACAAGTCGTTTTGGTATCGTCATGGCAATATTTGGTAGTAAACAAGAGGTCATCGACTATATGAAGATGATGAATATTTCAATTCATTTTTCGCACCCTTTTTTTTTTTTTTTTTTTTTTTTTTGTTAGTACCTATTACCTAATACATTATATCTGAGTATGAATTAAATTAAACTTTTCCTGTGTACGTAGCCGATAGTTCATGAAAACACTCGTTCAAAATAATTATTAAATAATAATACCTGGTAACGAGCACCCTTCATTATAGGCGATGAAAAGAAAACACATAGTCTTTGGCGTTTCAACAATGAAAGGTATCTTTTTCGCAATATTCAAGCGTCAAGTGTTCAGATTTGGTGGAGGCACGCGACAAACCCCACGAAGAGGGAAAATAAACATACTTAAGGTTTATACAAAGGTGTTTTTCCAAGACACCTGGGTCGTCTTTTATTCATTTTTAAAGCGAATTCGTGATCTTTGGCGCCACTGCTGTGTTTGCAATTGTAGAGACAGAGAAACTAAGTTAGTAGGTTTTTAGGCTAATGAGGGCGAGTAAAGCGTATAGGTAATAAAAGCACAAGTAAAAAACATTTATTCAATTCGATGATTACAAATTATTATTAACAAAACGCATTTACAACGCGAATAAATAAATAAATTAAATTTGGTAAAGAAAATTTTCAATAAATTAAAAAATATAAAAATTGACAAAGAGGAAGCGCAGACATGTAGGCACTAGGTACTTGTTTTTTTGCTGAATCAGAATTATTGAAAGTATCTTCTTATTAGTAAAATGGTTGATAAAGTGAGAATCAATAAATTCAGATTAATAGTAGATGTTGGAAATGCGCCACTATCTGCTAAATTCCTACAACAGAAGAAAAATTTTGAATTATTGAACGTGCAAATTTGGATTTTGTATAATTCTAATTTCTAATGCATGCTTTTTATGAATTTAGACTTGAATGATTTTTTTTTTGATGATGATATACCTAACAATGAACATTTTAAATATGAAAGGATGGAAATTCAAATGATGAGATTTTTGCTCAGTTTTCGAAGCAGTTGGCCTACGTACCATATAATCCTATACCCATAAAGAAAACCATAATTTTAGAAAAATAATTTCACCTCAGCTGCGTTCCATCAATGAATACAATCGAATTGATTTTCAACCACATCACTAAGCAAAATAGAAAAAACACTTAATTTAATTTTAAGAGAAAAATTACGTTTTTTTTCACTAAGTAATAGAATAGACTTTTTTTTTTCAAGAAAAAGAAATAAATACTAAAATTTCTGAGTACACTTGATAGAATATGTAGGTACACTTACTTCAAACATAAAAAAAAATCGAATAAATAAGCATAGGTACAAAATAAAAGTCTGGATATAAATTAACGACGAATAAATTAAAATTCAATAAATTAAATCATATAAGTAAGTAGAGTCGGAAAATAAAGATTGCTATTTACAGTGTTCCGATTACTCCGCAAGCGATACGACCACCAGCATGACCAGTAGTTAGACTGTCCATTTCTCCTCCACGACCCAAGTCATCGCGATCAGCGTGGATCACTACAGCACGTCCCAAAATGTTTCTTTTCGTATTGATCAAAGATATACGGTCGTCGGTGTAGTTAAAAGCTGCTATTCCTGAATCACCGACTTCGATGTTACCCAAATCTCCAACATGTCTTTCTTTATCTGAAGGCGAACCGTGATTTTTCTGTAAAAAAAAAAAATGTCATAAATTAGAGTTTTCAATTTGAACATTATTTTATGGTCAAAGTTGACCGATAAGAACGTAATCAATTGATCAGTATCACAGAACCGGCAACTTGGAATTTTCTATGCAGCTCGATTTTTTCCCGAAGGGGTATGGGTTGAAATTTCTTGATGTTAAAGGTGAGAATAATAATTTTTTCTTTCAAAAAAATTGTTAACTTTTTTTGCAAATATTTGAAAAATATTTCTACTAAATAAAAAATTTCTACCACACAGAAACTAAATAATTCCCTACTTCAAAATGATTGAGAGAATTTTTTCTCCAAAAAAAGAGGAAATTTTACCTATTCAAAAAAAAAAAAAAAAAAAAAAGAATTTTACATTTTACTCCAAAGATTTCATCATTCTAAAAAAATTTGATACTTTTTTTATGTACCTATCAAAAAAAATTGAAACATTTCTATTGAATAGGTACCTACTTAATTATAATTATAAATTGAGTATAAAAAAACCTGAGAAATTTTTTATTCCTAAAGAATTGAAAATTTTTTAATCTTAGAAAAAATATATTATTTTTTGTTGCAAAAAATTTTCAAAAACGCCTTATTTGAAAATTTTTGTTCCCAAAAATTTTAATAAATTTTCATCCTAAAAAATTGGTATTTTTTCAACAACTCCAAAATTACAGAAAAAATTTTATTTGCTTTATTTAAATTAATTGAAAAATTTTATTGCAAAAAAATTGATAATTTTCTTTTCTAAAAAAATAAGAACTTTTATATTTAAAATTTTTTTAATTCTACAATTTCTTAAAAAAAATTGGAAAATAGCTAGAAAATTTATTTCATACAAAAAAATCAATTTTTCCCAATTTTTTTTTCTCAAAATTACAAGAGATTCCTTTGTCATCGATTTTTTGTATACGTTCGCGAGAAATGAAAAAACCAACAACACATTGAAAATTAGAAACAAATAGACTAAGGTACGTGGTTCTTTCGATCTCTATACTATACCCTCGAAAAGTCTGTTATTCCTTCTCAAAACTTCGAAAAACAAGCTAATTAAATAAAATAAAATAGGGCCATGTAACCGTACAGCTACAACAAATTAAGGAGAAAAAAATATCGTTATTCCCATGATACGATGCGACGAGCCAGACACATTATAGGCTAATTTACGACATCGATGTCTACAGCCAACTCATGATACCTAAGGTTCGAAATCCCGAGAAAGGGTAGCACCTTTGTCGATGGCCGTAAAGGCAGAAAGAACCATGTACCCTGTCGCAAGAGAAAAAAAAACTATCATATAAATTAAGGCTAAATCTTACGGTATCACATTTTTCTCCCTTGAATTTTTTATTAGGACGTTAAAAAGTTATATAGCTTATCATTTCAATTTCGTTAATTGTATCGATTTTTTTAAAAATAGGACAATTATTACCAGCTCCACCGGTCATTTTATTATTCAACTTTTTTTTCTTTCCAATTACATAAGATGTAAATACATAGAGTTAGGTTAGCTTGGTTCGAAGCGGTACAGCGCCATTGGCAAATAAGGTCAAACCGTATAGACAACGCAAACACAGACCCAGACCAGTTTCATCATGAAGTGTAAAAGAAGATTAAATAAAATGATAGCCCCCAACAAGATACCATCGTTATAAAAACTAGCTTCGATAAATATTGATTTTTTTTCAACTTGTAGGTACCTAGGTAATCGTGTAAACAATCAACATATAGGTGTACCCTGTACCTGCGCAAAAATTATCGATGAAAACCAAACAACGCGAAGCTACCATAGGAAGTAGGAATATTTTTTTCAAAAATCCTTGTTACCGTTGACATTTCTATAGGCGCTTTTTTTCTACATACGTACTAAAGACCCTGAAATATATAATTGAAGTACTTATCCGGTTCATTCTACCTTCAGGTTGATGGAGTCAGCCCATAAGGTGAGTGTACCGACAATTGTTAGGTAAAGGTACGAGAAAATAACACGCTTACAACACGCTTACGTACTTTGTCGGGATTGAAGTGACCTCCCGTCGAAGCGCAGCCATTACTCAAATCACCTTTTTCATGGATATGGAATCCGTGATGTCCTTTGCTAAGTCCAGTAACGACACCGTTGATCAATACGCCAGTTCTGGTTTGAATAAAGGTGATGTTTCCTTTGATGTTTTCATTTCCGATACTTTTCACCACAGCTATGGCTTTTCTTTCTTGCTGCGAAGAAAGTACAAATAAATTTTGGCGTAATTATCCTAGAAATAGAAACCGGTTCTTATTTGATTATGAATTCGTCAATTCAATGATTGATTAATAATTATTCACCGAGCAATGAATTTTATTGCACGAAAACGTTCGATCTATAAAGATTCCTCGCAGCGAAATCCACCTAAATTGCCTTGACATATTTGTACTTGGTATTCATTTTTCGGTTTTCGCACATGGAACCATTTTATAATAATTGATGTTCGTAATGTATCGCGAATATATTTTTATTAGATATAATAAATACGTTCGAACCATTTTGTCAAAATTGTCATTAAATTAATACGTATGAGAAAAATTAAAATATGCAATTTATAAATCGAATAAAAAATACCTGAGCTGTCACCGCGATGAATACCAATCCACATAATAACAATATTGATGGAATATAAGACATGATGAACCTATAAAAAATAATGAATGCGTTAATAACAAATTTATATACGTAGGTAAAACTGGATTCAAGTCGATAAAATTAAGTACCCATTGTCGAACAGGTACAAAAATAAAAATTATTTAAATTAGGCAGGTATCTAATAATTAGGCTAGTGTCTATTTGACTCAAATTTGTTTACATGCTGGTGGATCGTTTTTGTTGAATTTTACCAAGTCCAAAACTACATAGATACTTGATATTTAAAATTATAGAAGAGGAGAAGGTCCTATCGAAATTTTTGTAATAACTGAAATTGTTTATAGGACTTCAATCTACAACTTTTGTTTGAAGATTTTTTTAATTGGACCCCTCACTCCTCACATATTTCGCAAAACACATCGAAAATACTAATTAAAAATTAGAAGTTGGAAGGAGGGAGGGGTCAAATGAAAAAATTTTCAACTAAAAGTTGTAGATTAAGATGCTAAAAATTATTTTTATTATTATAAAAATTTCGATTGGATACCTCCCTCTCCTCCAATTTCACATAATATCAGGTAGATAATTTTTTAAAATAGGGGAAGGGGCCCAGTTGAAAAAATTTTCAAACCAAAGTTGTAGGTTGAGGACTCACAAATAATTTTAGTTATTATAAAATTTTCGATTAGACCCTCCCCTCCCTCCAATTTTGCATAATATGACTTAGATACATTAAAAATTGGTGGAAGTAGGGGTCTAATTAAACAAAATTTCAAACAAAAGTTGTAGCTTGCAGTCTTGGAAATAATTTTGGTCATCACCAAAATTTTGATAAGACCCCTCCCTCCCCTCCAATTTTGAATATCAAGTATCTGTGAAATATTGGACTTGATAAAATTCAACTATAAAACGATCCGCCACCATGTGAACAAATTGAGTACACTCGACACTAGTTAATTACAGAAGTAGGCTGAATTATGAAAATGAATCGTGAAAAATTTTAGACGCCAGGCCAATGTACCCAATTAATTTTGAAATCCGTAACAATCTCAATCGACGTGGGCAAAGATGCATGATTTGAATGAACACTACGTCATAAAAATTACCATTTAAACGCGATTGTGTCACTTTTGTTTTCATAAAATCGTACTTAATAGGTACTTTTTCTAAGAAAAGTTTTAATTCTTAAAAGAAATTTAAACGCTGAGATCGTGCCCGCTGGCAAAAATCAAGGTTTTCCGGTTTTATATTATGCGATGGTAACACGATAGTTATGATTTATGTATTGCTTAGTGATCTATTTTGATGGTAGAACAAGGTTAGCAAATGCTTTTTCACCAGATGAAGTGGAATAAACACCTGGAATAGGTATTCATCTTGTATGAGTCATGACTCGAATAAAATGCAGACTTGGTAGGTACATAAATCTAAAAATTAATGAGCACCCTGTGTGGGGCGTTTTCATCCGCGAAATATTTTCAAAAATCGGAATTACTAGGTACTCTGGAAAATCCTACCTATCAAAGGGAGCTTCCATGGTTGAGTAGAAAAAGAAATGATGATAATAATATGATGAGATCTTTGTAACGAACGATACGAGAAAAATAAAAATTAAAACAATAAGTAGTTACGTATTAAATGCAAATTTTTTATGTAAATTAAGAATTAATTAGGTAGATACATTTTTTTATTTTTTTTTGTGTATTCGTAGTAGGTAATGTTCAAAAACAACAACAATGTGTTAAACTTTTAGTTCAGTGGTTTTTTTACTTCATGCATGTTAGTGGGGGGGGGGGGGGGGACATTAGAAACAAAAAAAGCAGTAAATTCGAATCAACTCACACGATCAAAGCTTATAATTTTTTTACGAGTAGCTTGAAATTTTCGACTTGAAACGACTCCTTTGTTATTTCAGCACATTAAATATTGCATTAATTTTGAAAATAAAATTTTAAAGCGAATTTAGCGAATTGAAAAATAATTACCAGATAAATTTCTCCACGCAAAATTTAGTTTGAAAAAGAATTCAGCGTCGAGTACGGCAGAAATCACGAAATAAACTAACCTAACACCAGTTTAGCATTAGTTTAGTATAGTTCAATTTGGAGGAGGAATATTCTTCCGCCAAGTAGGAACGAAGGTCGGCATACCCAATGCAAACTTGTGATCTCACTATGTAGATGCATCCAATACGTAGACACGTACAATTATTTTATTTCTCGTGTTCCGAAGTTCAGACAGCTTTAGGTCATAATTTTAAAGAAATTTTTTTGTTGCAAATCACAATTAATAGGTAACAAATTGATTGCTGTGGACGGTTGAGTAGGTATATAAACACAAACGGTTGCAATTTAATTAATTTGAATTTTTTTCTAAAAACATAAACAATAATAACTTCTCAAAATACAGCGTTGAAAATTTCAACCAAAAAAAAAACATGATATTTTGAAATAAAATAAATTAATTATGTATATTCCAAAATTGATGCTGCTTATTTTTAATCTTACGCTATTGGTACGATTTTCCTATTATTTGTAAAATTTTCGACGAAAAAATATAGTGACTTAAGTTGTTGATTATTATCGTGTTTGCAGGTAATAGGATTAATAGCACTTTCTCGCGGTTTATCAGATTATGTTCCACTGAAATTAAAACCATTAGAAAACGCTTTGGATATAGCGTACTTTCCAAAAGTTATGCTATTCGGAGGATGTGGAGTGCTATTAGTTGCATTCCTCGGATTTTGGGGTGCTGAAATGGAAAACAGAACTGCTCTGATTACAGTAAATTGATCTTGATTTTTTTCCAAAAATATTTCTCGATTTAAATTTCTGTTTTAATCTACTTTCAGTACAAAATTTTATTATGTTTTGTAATCGGAGTTGAACTGATATTGATATTTTATTTCTTCTTCAATGAAGAATCGATCAGTGAACAAATAACAACTCAGCTGAACTCCTGGACAGAGGAATTCGACAAAAATGGTCGCCATACTCAATTGGAACATGTCCAGAATTATGTACGTAAGATGTTACTTTAACTTTAGTCAAATTTTCTTAGGTATTAGCTGTTCTTTGTCCATTTTTGAAGTAATTTGATCTGTTTCTAGTTGCAATGTTGTCGTTTGAAAGTACCTGAAACAAATAAAACCATATGCGATAATACAGAACCTTGTTCAAAAGTTGCATTCAGATATTTTTCTTTTAAAACTAAATTGTATTTATGGTTTTTAGGAAATACCATAGGTTCAGAGGTGAGTATTAAGTTAATGCGTAGGTAATTGAACTGTGCATAAAAGTGTAAATTTACATTCCTACTCTTTATAATTTTTTTTTTTTTTTCAGATAGCTTGTATTGTTTTCGCAGATATGGTGGCCAAAAAAATAATGATGTTGCAAAATATTATGCTGGGAAAATTGGGAGCGACTTAATTTATCTTTGAATTTGTCAGATCAATATTTGCTAGAAAATATTATAGTTCAAATTTTACGATTTGGGTGTTTTAAGAATTTTTTTTCGTATTCAAAAACGTCAAAGAACAAATTTTTAATTTGTATACCGATCTCGATCGATCAATCAACGCAGCAACCAGCAAAATGATCGGTCACAATGCACCTAAACTTCTACTTTTGCTTGTTCTCATCTCAGCCGCCAATCTCAATAAAAGCAAACGTAAAAAATAAAATAAAATAACAAACAGTAGTCCTAAAATAAATGTAAATACTAATCAACTTTCAAAAAAAAACAGGGAAGAAAACCAATTGAGACCCAATTGGTTATGGTGATGGTGGTTTTGAGAAAATTTTGAAATTACTGGTGGTTCCAATTGGTTTTTGGTTTTTAAAAATTTTCAAAAGGTTTTGGTGCTAAAGTGGATCCATTTAATTTTTATTTTTTTTGATTGGTTCTGGTTCTGGGTTTTTGGTTTTGCTTGATTAATTGGTTGTGATGGTGGTTCGCAAATTAAAAACCATTTCAAATGGTTGTGGTGGTGGTGGTGGTGGTTCCGTTTTGGTTTTTCAATTGGTTTTCATCGAATTGCTTCCATTTCGTAGTATGAAAAATATTTCCCAACATTTAAACCATTTATCTATGGCATTAACCATCAGAACCAGATGGAACCATTTTCGTGCTTCCTATTATACCACAAAAGAACTAAAAAAAGATCAGATCTTTGAAATTTGAATAAAAAATTAATTTGCCTACAAGTTACAAACGCAATATTGCAATAAATTTAAATTAAATAATATACATTCAAATAAAAAACAAAAAATAATAATGTTTCCACTTTCCAGAGCGCTGAAAAATCAGAAAAATGAAGGAAACAGGCCACAGGGGGTAGGTAAGGGGCCCAATTAAAAAAAATTCAAATCAAAGTTGTTGCTTGAAGTTCTAGGAATAAATTTGGTCATAACAAAAATTTTGATTGGACCCCTCCTTCCCTTTCAAATCCACTATTTCTCTTTTTAGAACCAAAAAGAACCAATTCCATTAATTGGTGGTGGTTCTGGTTTTCATTGTAAAGGAAATTGAAAATGGTGGTGGTGGTGATGGTGGTTTTTTATTTTCAAACCACTTTCTTGTGGTTGTGGTTGTGGTTATTTCAGCAAATAATTTTTCGTTGTGGTTCCAAACGGTTCTCTTCCCTGCCTTTTCGAAAGGAATTGGTTCTTGAATGAATTTTTGAAGTTCATTGTAATGGTTCCAAATGGTTTTGAAAACCAATTGAAATATCTGGTGGTGGTGGTTTTACCCGGTTTTGGTTTCAATTGGTTTTCTTCCCTGAAAAAAACTAAAAAAAAACCATGTAATTCAAAAAAAGTAATTTACTTCAAAAAACTGGTAAATTACCGAAGTAATTCGATAATTACCTGCCTGCCGCCTACCCTCGCCAAGAAGCCAAAGTCAACAAACTACACGCTGTGTTTTTTTTCTGCCATCTTCATTATCTTCAAAAATTCTTCAAGTTTATCGGTTAATTTATGTTAATTTTCTTGATCTTTTTAATTATTAAATGAAGTTAAATTTTCGTTAATAGTGCGTGTTCATGTTGTTGTTCTATCATTGAAGTACCTTACTCAGTTCATGAGCATCGAAACAGTGTATTTCACTTTTGTTTTCGTGGTCGGCATGTATGTTGAATTTTTCATCTATTTTGTAAAAAACGGTTTATAAATTGCATTTATTCAATTTTAATCGTAATAAACTCGAATTTCAAACAGGAAATATCACCATTCATTGCCCAAGTGATTCGTATCTGCAATCATGAGCCACAACGAAACCAGAGGAACGGTCGTAGAAGTTGTTGATATAAAGAGCGGCGGCCAAACCATCAATGCTTTGAAGCGAAATAAAGATCCAACCTTTACCGTTGGTGGCGTTCTTTCAGGTATGATACATGAACTTTGTTTATCTAATTTATATTACGGTAGAGTTTTACTTACATATTGCTATATTTACATTACAGACTTTGAATTAGCATGGTTGTATCATGGCGCTTACCTCAAAGTCATCAATATCGCCGACGGAACTGTCCAATCTGCTTGGGATTTTTCTGCTATTATTCGCGATAATAAAGCGGAGGTAAATTAATTTCTCGTATGGTGATAAATCTCACCACGATAACGGTTATTTTACTGGAAATCATTTTACTTCTTCAGATCACGAGTGTAATCGAGTATGAAATAAATGAACATGGAAACAGAGCGCATTCGAGAGAAGCTCAGATATGCCTGATTGTGAGCTACACATCGATTCGAGACTCGAATAAATCTAGCTATATATCGTTTTGTCATCCGAGAACATCCAAAATACTTCATACGATTACATCTAAAGAAAAGGTTAGTCAAGTTTCGTATCGACCTTCGGACCTTCTGGTGGTATTTTTAAATTAACTAGAATGTTCCATGTTGCAGATAACATGTTTGAGTCTGATAACTTCGAGAAAGAGTCACTCATGTCCGTTAACCGGTATAGTCAAAATAATGTCTGGTGCCTTGGCTATTGGAACGAAAAGCGGAAATTTACTCATCATGGATATTAAAGGTTATGATTTAATAAATGGTAGGCATTCACCTATCAGTTATTTTTTCCTTTTTTAATCATTTTATACGCGGAAAACTCTTCGCTGAATGGAGAATTGCGAATTTTTAGAAATATTCAGCTGTGCTAGGAAAAGCAATATGTGCGATCTTTTACAAAACCGAGTCAGCTGTATGTTAATAATGGATGTGAAGCAGTATATCGAAAATGACATCAAAGATAAGATTTGCAAGGTTGACGATGATAACTATCACGTTGCTGTCTCGATACCTGGTAAGATTTTTTCAACAGCTGAGCTCTGAAAATGAATTTTTATGCAAACTAAAATCTGACTTTTGTATCACAGTTACTGAAAGAAAAGACTGCCATAGATATGATTTAGAAATAAGTTCTTTAATGTACATACCGCAAGCTCTCACGTTAGCTGTTGGATTCCGTAGTGGTGTATTTCAATTATGGGATGTTTCAACTTTAAAAAGATTGTAAGTAGCTGAAAAAAAAAAAGAAAAAGAAAAGGCAATTGACTAATTTGATGATTTTTTTAGGTTTAAATCTCCTTCGTTAACGCATCCTACACCGGTAGTTAAATTCGGTTTTCAAGAACCTTGCAACGATCCGCAAAGCTTTTGTTATTTGTGGGTTTTACATGAATCCGAAGGCGACGATTCGTGCTTGCCGTTCGCTGTTATGTATGGAATTTTATACAAGAAAGTCATTACAGTGCCGGATTATGGGCGATGTTATAAAGTACAAGTTGTTTTTCCATTATGTAAAGTAACTATTCGTAAATTTAACACGATGAATTATTTTTCAGACCTTTATGCATTGCAAGAAGAGATTCGATATGGATATTGATATGGAACGTTCGATGAACGGACGTTGTATCGCGTGCAGTGTCGTATCCAATACACCGAGTAACATGCTCAGACATATCAACACTAATGGTACTTTTCTTCGTTTATTAAATCATACGTGATCGTATCTCTCGGTATTATGTTCGTATTGTATTTCAGAAGAAGACCCATCGAAAATAAACTTATTCGTTATGGTATTTGAAACCTGGGAAAGCGAATCCGACATCAACAGTCACATTAGCTTGGTCGTATTTGATATGAATCAGTGGTACAAGGCGCAGATGCCAAACCAATGCTTCAATGGTTATTCGCTGCCATTTGTGAACTTCGTTTTACTCGATCGTGTCTCTGAACGTAAATCAACGATATTAGATATGCGTATTAAGAAAGACAGCATTCAACAGTTTCTTACTTTCAATCTGTCTGAAGAGTATTCGTATCCTTCGTCGTTGTCTTTTGGTGAGAATTCAATTTTTTTTTTTTCATAAATTCGTGTACTCACTGTTTGATTATTTTTTCAGATACTTTATTTTTAACGAATACTAAACTCATTCATTTACGGGTACCGGGTATCCAGCGATGTATAATAGAACAAATCGTCGCCGAAGGACCGAGCGGTTTAATAAAACCGAGTAAATATTTCACCGAGTGTAAAGAAGTCGGTCTAAGACCGTGTTTCTCCGATAACTACGGTCAAGTTATCGTTCCATCTCAGGTAAGGAAAATAAATCGACGAGTGTTGTTTATTTTTCAAACAAAAACACTAAAATTTGGAAAATTTTTAGATTCAACAGAGGAATTATATATTGACTATATTACTCGAGCACAAAATGTCCAATTTTTTGATCCGCTGCGTTAAAGAATGGGCTGATGGGAGTCGAGCCGTCAGCGGATGTACTTTACCAAATTTGATTCAGTGGGCTTGGGATTGCGTGACTAGAATTAAACATCTGACTGATACGATTTGTGAGTTTAGAGCTGTATATTTTTACGTTTTGAATTGAGAATTATTATCGATACGATTATTTTTGCGTAGGCGTTCCTTTATTCGACTACTCGGGTGATGATCTGGATCGAGAAAATTATCAAAAATTGAAACACTGCTGTCAGTTATTACAGTTGATTCGTGACCTTTTGTCGTATACGTATAAAGATTTTAAACATTATTTACTCGACTGTGAGTTTCATTTTGTCGTAATTTTTATATGTATTTTAAATTTAAATTAATTTATTTTTTTAATGTGTGTATTTTTGTTTTTAGTTAAACGATTACATCATCAAGTAGAAACGCTGCATTTGGTGACGAAGTATTTCGACGTGATTATTTGGTGTTTGGACGTCGGTATGTTGCCCGAAAAAGTAACCAGTAATAGTGACAGATGTATTCCGACTTATATGCTTAATTTGATGCAATTCGCTGAGCAACGGTAAATACTTTTTGCAATTTACGAAAAAATATTTTAAAAATATGACTCATTCATTTTTTTTTCAGACGAGAAGAACTGAAAATTGTCGCCCTGAAGGATAAATATTTTTTAACCGAAGAATGTACTTTATACATAATAGATTCCATTTTGGAGAACGAACCCGGTGGTAAAAATTTACGTCTGCAGTGGGAAAGGGAAAGCTATGGAATGACGAATGGATTCTATCCTCCTGTCACCCTACAGTCGCTTCTACGAATGTTTCTAATACCTAACGTATCGACCGAAGCGAAACACTTCGTAATGATGTACTTCTTATTGGACGTCTGCGATTATCATCGAGACGATGATATGAAAGAACAGCTGTTGTCTTTTTCCATCATATTTTTCCCCGAATCGAAATTTTTATCGTTGGTCCAAGCATGTTGGTTGATCGATCATGAAAAATTTGAAGTGAGTTTGATACCTTGTTGATAATTTATTCGAAAATTGAATTTCGTGGTATAAACGTTGTATTAATTTTGTTTGTAGGAAGCTGGTGATATTTTATTGACTGATTCGGTGATGAGCTTATTGAAAAAGAATAAGAATTTGTACGAAACTATTTTGAAATCGTTGGTTTGTCAAGGACAATATGCTTTAGCATTAAAATGTGAACGAATTATTAAGATGTCATCATCCTTCAAAAATGAGAGGTAATTTTGATGATTGCAGTCGATTCAGTAATTTGTTTTCTTACAAAATCTATATTTTATTTTTTCATTTTTTTCAGTTTTCACATCACCTTATTGTTGTTGAACGAATTAATTATGGAAGCGTATTCTACACTGCGAAAAACCAGTTTCGATGATAGTAAAATATTACAGAATTTTTTCAAAGGTATTTTATTTTTCGTATTTTTTTAAAAATCGATTATCCAGCATTCAGTATATAAAAAATTCTTGTTTATAGTTTGCGACGAACTTGGATTTCTCAAAGAAATATTCAGATTACCATTGCTGCCTGAAGAAGAAAAGGAATTTTTATCGTATTTAGATAATTCCAACAATAAAGACGCTGGTGATTTGAAAGTGATGTATTTACTCTCCAGGGGAAGGTAAGAATAATTTTTTCCAAACATTTCGCGACTTCGTGCCGTTTAAATAATTATACGTGGAAAATTTATTCATTAGATACGTTGAGGCGGTCGATATAAATCATACAATGGGTACCAAAGTGCCAAAATTCTCGGTTGTCGGAAAAGACACCGAAAAACAAGACAGTGGCGGAAGAACGACGACGCGAGATTTATTAGTGAACGCGTTCAGTAAAACTTTACCCAACGTTACCAACGATTTGATCAATTTTTGTCGAAAAGAACGCGATAAAATTTACAGACATAAGCATAGTAAGTGTAATACGCGAAATGTAAACGAATCTTGAATTATTCATTTTGTAATTTGTTTCTTTCCTAATTTCTCAGTAACAAAACCAACTCCTTTGTCAGTCGAAGTACACATTGATACCGAGAAAAATGTACCAGTGTATAAATCTTCGTTCGAATCTGTGATGCAAGCGGCCATTTGTAAGACAGCTGAAACTTGGAGTAATTTTCCTAAGATTGATAGACGCAATAAGAACGTTTCGTTTATTCAAAATACACCATTTTTGAGGACGGATTTAATGACACCGAAACAGAAACGATGCAGTATTTCGTTTAGAAGGTACAATTGAGAGTAAAATAATATATTTCTTTTTACTAGAAATTAATCGAACTGTCGCTTGTTTTGTAGCGCATCGAAAAATAAAATCGTCGAAGAAAAAAAAGATGCCGATGAACCGCCTACTAAAAGAATCAGGAGAAATTTGGATTTGTCTGCGAATAATCTGACAACCGAAGTGGATAACAACGATGATACTTTGGAATCCGCTCCCTTGGAAGTGACCAACATTTTGAGAACTCCTCACGTTCAAAAACGTTTGAATAAATTGTTAGAAAATACGCCGGAATCTTCTCCGCTTACGTCGATTTTGAAGGTATTTTAAGATAAATCGTAATTTACAAAAAAAGTAAATTATCAATCTAAATAATTTTTTTTTTTTTTTTTTTTTGAATTTCAGAGTTCGGAAATGAGTCGTTTCAAACAGCCTCAAAAAGTAGGATTTAATGTTCCGGAAAGACACCGAAATACTCCGACCCAAAGAGTCATTAACGTCGACGCAAATGTCTCAACTACTCCTGTACCCGAGGAACGTGTCAAGTAAGTTCATAGGTCGAAAAATTATGCCTTTTTTCACAAATGAATTAATCAGTAGGGAATTCCTAATTTGTTAACTGTCCAAGCAGGCAGTTTGAAATTTTCTAAGGCGACTCAATTTTTTCAAAGGAGAGGTAGCGGGTTGAAAATTGTGCAAAGTATTTCTTTTTACTCTAAAGAGGAAATGTTAAACTGTTTATTTCTATGAAAATTTGAGATTTTCTCGCAAAAGTAATTACGAAAAAAAATTGAAATTTTTCTGTGAAAATTTGAAAAAAATTTTGCTTTAAAGAAATCAATTTTTTTCTGCAGAAAACTGAAAAATATTTTCTCCAAAGAAATGAAAAAATATTTTTAGGTGCGTCAAAAAAATAAAGAATTTTTTCCAAATATCAGGATTTTTTCTGCAAAAATTTTACCTAATGATATTTTCACTTTAAAAAATTGAAAAATTGTTCAATTCAATTCAAAAAAAAAAAAAATGTCTTTAAAAACTTCTTTTTTTTCCTAAAAGTTTTGGGAAATTATATTTTTGCTTCAAAAAAACTCGAGTAATTTTTTCCTCCAAAAAACAGATTTTTTTTTAAGCAATGGAGATTTCAATTGGTACCTAACGTGAATTTAATTTTCATGTTTTTGGAGTTTTCTATGATGAACCTGCTTTGTTACTGCCCACATTAATTCTTTCATTAGTTTTTAAAAAAATTTAATTATATTTCTTTGAAATTAATGTGGATGTTTTTTTGTTCAGTGTGGAAGAATCTCGTGTGAAGAAATCACTAGTTATGGATTTCGATAAATCGGCAGAGAACATTACAAATATCGAAACTAGGTAAATTCTCGTTTTTATAGTGTACCTACAATATTATATCGTTATTTTTATACAATTTTCGTAATAACCTAATCGACTTAATTTTTACAGAATCGTTACCACAGCCCAAATACACGAACATGTGACCGAATCTAACGAATCCGTCGATAAAGATGACTCGTACTATAGCTTGGAGAGCGAACACGAGAACGAAAATGTAATGAGCTTTGTACTCGATGATAATAAAATCGAAGAAGACCCCGTTAAGACGAAAAAATTATTCATGGAATGTATGAGCGACGAAGAAATAGCCAATACGTCGCAAACCGAAGAACCAAATACGACGGTACCGATAAACGTCACTCAACACGTCGAGGTTTACTCCGACGAAAACAATTCTTCGCAACAAGTCGAATTCGAAGGTATAGAAATCAGCGGCGGTGACGAGAGCACGTTCACCGAAAAAGCACCGATTGAAAAAGAAACTAGTATCCCATTATGCGTAATAACAACCGTAAGAGGTTCTCAGTTTGACGACGACTTCTACCGAAAAACATACCACAGTATGTACGATTCGGGTCATTACGAAGCAAACGTCACCGAAGAAACCAAACCGATGGAAGGTATGAACGAAGATCAAAGCTCGAACGTAGACATCACGCAAGCGCAGCCCGAATACGAACAAGAATACGAATCTGACGTCGATCAAAGGGTGAGCGAAGAAGAATCTGAGTATTCTAACGAAGACGACGCCAAATCGCAAACCGAACAGGTAGAGCCCGTTGACGAGAAAAATACTTCTATTACGCAAATCATCGATTCGTCGGACGAAGACAGCGATATCGAGATAATCGACGATAATACGGTGCCGGTCATTCAGACGTCGATGTCTAGACAAGAAGACGAGTTCTCGGAACAGGACGAAGTCGTCGACGAAGATCAGTTATCCGAGAGCACGTACGAAAGCGAGTGCTCGTATTCGGACGAAAATGAAAACGTCAACGAAGAAGAATCCGACCTCGAAGAACACTCGGTCGCCGAAGAAGAAAACAATATTTATGTCGACGACAGTAGTGACGAGGTGGAGGAGGAGGAAGAAGAAGAAAAGGAAGAATATCGAGCTAACGTCAGCGAAGAGAACCAATCGGTCGGGTACGAAAGCCAAACCGAATCTTTACCAGAAACTCAGTCGCAAATAAATTACGAAGAATTGAAAAAAATAGTCTCCACTATTGCAGCTGCCGAAGAAAGTAAAGCTGCCGAAAAAGAAACCCAACCGCAGACTAATATCGAGGATATTCGTGTTATAAACGAAACTTACAC
The DNA here is from genome assembly GCA_959613365.1 of Balanococcus diminutus. NCBI lineage: Eukaryota > Metazoa > Arthropoda > Insecta > Hemiptera > Pseudococcidae > Balanococcus > Balanococcus diminutus. Next base: position 47,575,663 of record OY390715.1, read on the forward strand.
GAAAGTAGAATACACGGTGAACGATTCTAATTTCAACGAGCCCGAATCGAGTACTTATACCAAAGTTGAATATACCGTAAACGATCCCACTATCAATGAACTCGAATCAAGTATGGCAGACGAGTCTCAAGTCGTCGACGCTTCCGTTTCCATCTGCGAAGTATACGACGCGACCCAGTCAATTCTCGAAGAAACTGTCAACTTATCAGATATCAATGTGAATCAAGATGCCGAAAATCAATCGATGGAAGTCGTCGAGCAATCCGCAGAGTCGAATTATTCCACCAACGATACTCCGGTCGCCGTCGCCGCCGCAGATACTAAAACTAATGACGATTCGGAGAACGCTAACGTCGAAACTGAACCATCGTTGGTGTTCTATTTCGGCGAAAATTCGGTCACCTCGATCGGAGATGATGTACTGGTAGACGAACCTAACACCAGCGGCAAGAGCGAAGATAAATGCGAAAATGATAATAAAGAAACTCGCCAAGCGGCCGCCGAAACATCGGATTCTTCCAGCGATCAACCTATCGATACGAATACGAACGAGAATGAAAACGATGGCGCTGAAAACGTAACGAAACCCAGCGCTACAGAAGGAAGTGCCATTAATGTAAAGTGTACCTCGGTCAAAGAGCATAATTTCTTACGTACCAGTTTACCCGAATGTAACGTTCATATCATCGAAAAAGTACGTAACGAGATGTACTCTTCTGACGACGGATACGACGATTCCGACGTTCAGGTCGATCCGACCTTCGATGAGAATCTACCAGTCTCGTCGGATGTTCAAGAACCTCCGGTGATTGTAAATACCACTCATTTTCAACGATCTGTATTCGCCGACCAGACTGACCCTAGCGTTGTAGAAGAAGGCGAGAAATCGGCTCATATTTCCGAATTAATGTCCGAAAAAGATATCAGCGTCGATGTGAGTATCGTTCAAATGTCCCAAGACGTCTCGCAAACTTCGCAATCGGTTTATGAACCAGAAAACGTAGCAGCAAAGGACAATAATAAGACCAGCGTGATTGTCGAACCTCACGAAGATAAAACTCCTCACTCCGAAGTTGTTGAACAAAACGTTACTGTCCCTGATCCGATCTCGCCGACCAAATTAGACCTTCCTAGTCCGGTCGTAACCATAAAACGGTCCGAATCGTCGGGTCTATTGAGCAGCTGTACCTTTCCCGATGATAACGTACCCTCCGCTAGTCAACCAGCCATCGTAGATGATAAAGAAAAACACGATATACCAGCCCCAGCTCAAGAAATCGTCTCCGAAGAGCCGTCTCAACGCCGCAGGTCGGTTAGAATCGCCAAACGTAGAAGTATCGATTGTATTCCGGGAGCTCTTCAGGAGAATGCCGATTTTGACGACGCCATGTCTGTGAAATCGGACAGCAGTGCGGCCGATTCGGTTATCAGTAACGTGACCGTAGTTAGCGGATCTTCGACGCATTCGAATCGATCTCGACGTAGGAAATCGCAAGCGCCTCCGACGCTCGAAGTTATCGTATCGGATGAAGAATTAGTATCGCCTCGGAAACCAGATGTTTCCAAAGTTACCGATAGAACGCATAAACCGAGGTATTCGGCTTCGGAACCCGGTGTCGATCGTAATATCACCGGTAAGCGCAAACGAACGACGAGAAGCGAGGTTGATTTCGAAGATGATGATAGACTGAGCTCTGTGTCCGGATCCGGTGATATTGGAGCAGTCCATAAGCGAAACGTTAGACGTAAGACCGAGTTGAACGAAGCTGGATCGTCATCAACGCCTGATCCCTCCGAGAGTAAACGCTTTGGTCGATTCGTCAGTAGTACACCTCTGGTGTTGAGCAAGGTACGAATTGGATCGAAAAATTCGCCCATTTTTTACGTATTATTTTCATTCTAAAATTTAATTTTCTTTTTTCTTTCAGGCTAAAAGTAAAGCTGCGTCAGAAGCTTCGGCCGAAATCGAAAAATACGCCAGTAGCAGACGATTAACGAGATCGCAGAAATCATACATGGAATATGGATTCATGAATAGAGATTCGAATCTCGCCCAACCGTTAGTTTGATAATTTTTCCTAATTCAGGAACCACACGATGCAGTTGGAAATAACGATTCGATATTTTTGTTACAGAAAACCTTCAACTTCGTCCGGTAAAGGTGTCGGGAAATTGGAAAATATAGAAGAAGATGAACCAGAATACAGTTTAAGCATAGACGAAGAACCGAAGGTGCAACCGGAACCAGATTCGTCGAAAACGCACATCGAAAAACCTATCAAATCGATTCTAACCGGTCGAAAAACGACACCTAAAAAAGAACGTGCCACGTTACAACCAATCAGATTTTCGAAACGGCTAAGCGGTCGATTTTCGCCGCTACCAAACGAAGACAGTATAAGCTCCGAAGAACCTCCATCGCCGGCTAAATCTATCAGTAGCGTGGCATCGAACAGTAGCAGGGCTTCGACCGCTTCTAAACAGTCTATGCGTAACAGACGGACGTATACCAGTATGGAACTGCGTAGATCGTCGGTTAGGCCGAATTTCAAACCATTGAGCGTCATACCATCGGATGACGAAAGTCAGCAGTCCTTTCAACTACCCACGCCGACCAAGAATTTGGCGGCCGAAGACTCGTTTCAATCTTCCGCCGAAAGTACACTTTCGAGGACTTCGAGCCGAAGTCGAACGAGGAAAAGGATGACGTCCGAATGCAGCGAAGATGTTTCCGATAAGGAATCTTCGGTTTCCGATGTGAGCAACGCGACGAGCAGCTCGGTCAGTAGCAGGAAAAGAACGGCTACGAGGAGCGACGATAAGAGAAAAAATTCCGAGGTATGTTACGTCTTACGTCGTGTTTTAATTTTGTTTACTTGTACTTACCGACTTGATTGATTAAATTAAATTTTTTCTTGTCAGGGAAAGAAGCGGAGCACCGCGAGTTCTGCGCCTGCTAAAAGTGTACGAGTGACTGGAAATCTAAAATCCAAAGTGGAAACGAGTCCTCGAACCACTCCTCGGAAGAAAAAATAATTTTTTTTATTGATTTTTCTAATTCGCGTTTTAAAGAAGAATTATTTTGATACGAAGATTTTTTTTAAATTATAAAATTATGTGTTCGTGTAAAAATATTATTTAGATTTAGAATTTCGGTTATGTATATTTTGTAATAAGATTTTGCATCGTTATGAGAATTTCGTTTGATTCATTTTTTTTTGTAGTATTGTTCTCGGTCTGCGATTTCATCGCATGACCCGCTGAAAAATTTCACCAGTTTGAAAATCGAGTCAAAGAAAATAGCGAAAGAAACCAAAAATTCTGTCGCCGTCAATTTTTACTGGTGTAAAAGCGTTTGAAGAAAAGTAGGAATCATACGAGGGCAAAGTGTCAAACGAACGTAACTGCAAAATTTTCGATTTTTCGATTTTTACATCATAGGTCTTAGAATTTTGACGGCTATCCATTGGTACACACGCCACATCTCTATCTTCAATAGAAAAAAGTTTTTAAAAAACATATCTGCTTTTTTTGAACCTAAATACTGTAGATACGTTTATTTCACTAAGCAAATGAAGGAAAATATGCGAGTTACGTTCTTTTGACAGGGATCTAATTTCAAAAAAATGAAAAAGTGTCAATGAAAACAATGTTTAAAAAACGTATCTGCGAAAGTTGAACTTCGAAGTCTTACTGAGAGCGTAATTTTCGTTTTAAAGTTTTTAAAAAATGACAGTAGCTTGAGCAATACTTGAAGTTTGATTCCTCCAAATTTGAGCATTCTTGCATACGATTTACGATGTTTTATAATGTTATAAACGAAAAAAAAAAACTTCTTTTTGCTCTCCTGAAAAATTTCGTTTTTGTGGGTTACGTTCGTTTGACACTTAGCCCTCGCATAAGTCCAAGTTTTGTAGGAAGATTTAGCTTTGAATATCGATTCTTCATCAAGTAATAACCCATTTCTTAAACCTCGTCGTTTTATTTTTCAGATCACTAGTTCAATTACACTGAACAGGAGATACCCTTATAAAAATTTAATAGTGAAAAAAAAAACATAAAATTTACCATATTTTTAAACTGGGGAAACGAGTAAATACATGAATAAAAGTTCATACACTTAACAAACGCAACACGAAGCATTGTCCATCATCTTGGCAAAAACTCATTCTTTTTTTTTGGACGACTTGTTGCTGTTTAAGCTTGTCTTCTTCCTTCACTTGGTCCTTAACAGTTCCGGTTCCAATAATCGCCTATTTCACACAAACGAAGAGCGCATTGTACCAAATGACTACTTCATAAAGAAGCTATAATAATTATAACTAATAAAAACAATCGTACGATAGAAGTTGGATTGCAGGTTTGACTGCTTTTCTTCTTTTTCTTCCTCTTTTTTTTCTTCACTTGGTCCTTAACAGTTCCGGTTCCAATAATCGCCTATTTCAAACAAACGAAGAGCGCATTGTACCAAATGACTACTTTATAAAGAAGCTATAATAATTATAACTAATAAAAACGCAAATTTTCGATGGTGCCAAAAAATCAGTACTGCGGGGATCCAATCGTCAAATAACATACTATATTTTTAATTTTTTATTGGAAAAAACCCAAGAAAAAACCTACATCGATCGTGATAAGTATCAAAAATACTTACCTATAAAAGCACACGTACCTATACCTACTTCTCCACGATTCCACAGACTTCCCTCATCGGTAGGTGCTTGGTTTGGTACATAGGTAAATATTTTTCTCTCATGATTGACAGGGTAAAAAATTGATCAAGTAACAATAAAAACACAATACATGCATATTTATTAAACTATTTTCGTGGTTATAGTATCTACCTACATAATTTATGTACATTATTACACACGAATCAGTCTATCAAAACAATAACAGAGATACTAGGTAGGTACCTACTAATTATTTGAACCTTTTTCTTTCTCGATTTCTTTCCTTGCGAATTTTTTCTCCATATTTTTTTTTGTCGAATTTTGATTTCGACACATGAATATTCTCTTCGATGCGGGTTTGGCTGTCAGTTCCTTGAGCTTCTTCTTCTTCTTCTTCTTCCATCTCTTCCTCTTCGTCCTTTTCTTCTTGTTGACTTGGAACGATATGCCCGCTTTCCTCCGTTGTATTTTCAATGGCACCTGCTTCGACATGCGTTTGCTCTTTATGCCCATGTTTATTGAGATTTCCCTCTAAATAAATTTCCTCGTCGTGTGTTTTTCTAGCTAGCGCCTCATCAGCACCTTCCTCGTGAGATTCATCTTCGGATTTTTCCTCGTCCGATACTTCATCTTTAGATTTATCCCCTTCGTGCGTTTCTTCCTCGTGAATATCGTCGTCATCGGCTTCGTGTGATTCTTCATCGTGTTCATCATCTACTTTCGTAATCGGACTTTGAATAGCTTTGTGAGGTAAATCATGCGTGTCTATGCTTTCTTCAAATTTTACGTTTTCTTTTTTGCGCGACATTGGTTTTTTTAGCGCAGCAACGACCACTATCTCGTCGGATGTGTTGTCTTCGTCTGATTGACCAACGTCCATGATTACTAAAATACTACTAACCGCTAAAATAACCTGTAAAATTGCAGTGTTTTTTTACTTCAGATTTTCAAAACTATTAGCACTGAAAGCGAAGAAAATGGAATACCTCTAGGCCGAAAATGATGAAAACCACAATGATTGAAACTTTCAATACTTTGGAGATTTCATCGAAAATCGCCTTCTTGCATCCTTGAGTAGACAGTACAGTAGCTGGTGGACAAGTAGCATTTGTCAGTTTTTTACAACACGATCCGGGGATATATCCTGGACCCGTTGTTGTATTCGTCCAATCAAGGTAACTATCAATACCGCAACACGAGTACTGCGATGGTAATAGAAAATTAATTATGATTTTTTCACGTAGGTAGCTGAATGTTGTAGATTTTATCAACTCACTTTATTTTGAAAACCGTCCAGTTTATTCGGCGCTGACTGGGTCGATTGAGATATCCAGGATAAAATTTTATTCCTGATGTCTTCTTCAGAACTCACCAACTTATTACGTAGATAGATACTTAAGATGAGTTGTGCGACCATCAAGACTCCCAAAGCGACAATGTACTGAAAATAAATCCTACAAATTAGATATATGCAGTTGTAATACAAAATGTTTATAATAATCATTCAGTGTATTTAAATAAAATTATAATCAGTGTGTCAAGACGTTTATATACTTACTACAATTAATAAATAATCATTATCAATAGCTATCCCAAGACATCCAAAGAAAGAAACCAAAGCTACGATTACTGCTAGTATGATGAAAGCTGTGCTAAAGAATACTAAAAATTCAAAATTAATGTCCAAGTTTTCTATTATATCTTTTTGTCTTTGCTCGCTTAAAAATATGTAAATGGTTATTATAGCCCCAACCTGTAACATTAATTAACATAATTTGAAAACAAAATTCTTTTCCATGCTAAAGTATTTGGAATTTTGGATGCGGCGCGAAATAGGTACCATACACATTACGAAAGTTATGTACTTACCAGCATTAAAAAATTCAAACTGTAAACTATAAATACCAATATTGTATTTAGAATTCCCATCGTATTTAAAATTCTTCGTACCCTTTTTCATTTGAAAATTCTCAAGATTACCTATCGACGAAAAACTTACATTTGTTATCTTCTCGGCTTTTGTTTCGTTTGTTTATAAAAATTGAATTTGATAACCAATTATTTTGAAGGCAATTAGGTGTACGATTTTTATTTTAATTGAAATCGAAATAAACAAAAATACAAGATAGAACTATGTTTAGAGTTCGAAATGGTCCCGAATTAAAACGTGAAATTAGTACGTATTATTATAGCAGTTCTCTACAAATAACAGCTAACCATAATATCGACTTATATAAAATAAAATATAAACGTAAGAAAGTTGAGAATCGTTCGAAAATTTACGTCACTTTCCCAAACATTTGGACAAATTCGATTGTAATCTCCTCAACTGTTTTCTCATTTCGTCGTCCAATTGTAAATCTAGATCTGTTGAACCGGCTGTGGGTAAAATAGATAGAACCTTACCGCCGGGTAAGGGTACATTAATGCTGGCGATGTCATCGTATGTAACATTGGAAACCATCAAGGGACTTCCAGTGATAGACATGGCAAATTCTCCCTTGCGGGGTCGTCGTAATACTGATAGCGGAATATTTGGATTTACTTTCGGTGTCACGAAAGGTATCGTCGGAATTTCACGATTACAAGGAGTTTTTAATTTCGACGCCGATGTTGGTACATTTCTGTCGCACGATGATGATCTCGAGATAGGGTTTCTCTTGGTTGTTGATATCGAACTACTCGAATTGGATCGTTTACAAACGGCGCGCTGGGATTTAGGTTTAGAATGTTGCGAATTAATTTCCATACTTGGTTGATTCTCTTTGGACGATTTATCACCGTCAGTACAGTCCATGTCTGAAATTTCTTTGGGCGTTTTGGAACCAAGACCAGTGGACATTAGATTTACTCTTAGTACGCTGTAGGTCTGCTTTAACCTTTTCAGTGAGTTCTTGAGCGTGTGATTTAAATGATCAATTTTATCTCTGAAAATGGTGTTGATCTCTTCAATTTGCATCGAAATACTCTTCTCTTTGATTTCACCGATGTTCGATTCGTTGCCCAATTTGGAATCATTGGTAAGTCTACGTTTCTTGACTACTTTCGTACGCGGCATTTCGAAGTGTTACGCGAATGAAACAGTACTATTTCAACGTTTTACTTCGATTTAAATAAATTAATTTGTGCAAAAATGTGAAAAGAAAACTGAAACAAATTTAGTGATAACATTAGATAAACAAAACCAAAATTTCAAATTTATGAAATTTAACGAGTCTGTCAATGTTACCAAACCAGGAGATATTAATGAAATTGCACATCAACAACCAGGTAACACTTCTTACCGAGAATCGATTGGCTTATTTAAATTTTGAACACCAATGAAATAACGAGAAAATTTCATGAGGCCCAATCAAAATTCGAGATGTAAACGACGTATTGAATTTTATCAAATACTTTAAATTAATAATACTGGAAACTCAATGCTTTTGATTTGACTCCCAAGAAGAGCGCTCTCTAAGCGGCTCGGCATGAAACTAATTCCAGGTTTTCGACTAATCGTCGCGTGATTCGCCATCTGATTGGTCGAAGACATGACGATCGGTCGAAAGTCTGAGAATAGTTTCATGCCGAGCCGCTAAAACTGCTAAAAGAGCGCTTTTGTCGGGGCCACTTTTCCCCATTGAAGTTTCCAGTATTATTAATTTAAAGTATTTGATTTTATCAAATACTTTACACAAAAAGAACTAAAAAAAGATCAGATCTTTGAAATTTGAATAAAAAATTAATTTGCCTACAAGTTACAAACGCAATAATGCAATAAATTTAAATTAAATAATATACATTCAAATAAAAAACAAAAAATAATAATGTTTCCACTTTCCAGAGCGCTGAAAAATCAGAAAAATGAAGAAAACAGGCCACAGGGGGTAGATAAGGGGCCCAATTTTTAAAAAAATTCAAATCAAAGTTGTTGCTTGAAGTTCTAGGAATAAATTTGGTCATAACAAAAATTTTGATTGGACCCCTCCTTCCCTTTTAAATCCACTATTTCTCTTTTTAGAACCAAAAAGAACCAATTCCATTAATTGGTGGTGGTTCTGGTTTTCATTGTAAAGGAAATTGAAAATGGTGGTGGTGGTGATGGTGGTTTTTTATTTTCAAATCACTTTCTTGTGGTTGTGGTTGTGGTTATTTCAGCAAATGATTTTTCGTTGTGGTTCCAAACGGTTCTCTTCCCTGCCTTTTCGAAAGGAATTGGTTCTTTTTGGTGGTGGTTCTTGAATGAATTTTTGAAGTTTATTGTAATGGTTCCAAATGGTTTTGAAAACCAATTGAAATATCTGGTGGTGGTGGTGGTTTTACCCGGTTTTGGTTTCAATTGGTTTTCTTCCCTGGTATAATAGGAAGCACAAAAATGGTTCCATCTGGTTCTGATGGTTAATGCCATAGATAAATGGTTTGAATGTTGGGAAATATTTTTCATACTACGAAATGGAAGCAATTCGATGAAAACCAATTGAAAAACCAAAACGGAACCACCACCACCACAACCATTTGAAATGGTTTTTAATTTGAGAACCACCACCACAACCATTTGAAATGGTTTTTAATTTGAGAACCACCACCACAACCATTTGAAATGGTTTTTAATTTGAGAACCACCATCACAACCAATTAATCAAGCAAAACCAAAAACCCAGAACCAGAACCAATCAAAAAAAATAAAAATTAAATGGATCCACTTTAGCACCAAAACCTTTTGAAAATTTTTAAAAACCAAAAACCAATTGGAACCACCAGTAATTTCAAAATTTTCTCAAAACCACCATCACCATAACCAATTGGGTCTCAATTGGTTTTCTTCCCTGTTAAAAACCATTTCAAATGGTTGTGGTGGTGGTTCTCAAATTAAAAACCATTTCAAATGGTGGTGGTGGTGGTGGTGGTTCCGTTTTGGTTTTTCAATTGGTTTTCATCGAATTGCTTCACATTGCTTCCATTTCGTAGTATGAAAAATATTTCCCAACATTTAAACCATTTATCTATGGCATTAACCATCAGAACCAGATGGAACCATTTTTGTGCTTCCTATTATACCACAAAAGAACTAAAAAAAGATCAGATCTTTGAAATTTGAATAAAAAATTAAAATTCAAAAAGTAAAAAAAAAAAAAAAAAAACTATAAAGAATGAAAAATGAATTTTGCCTACAACTTACAAACACAATATTGCAATAAATTTAAATTAAATAATATACATTCAAATAAAAAACAAAAAATAATAATGTTTCCACTTTCCAGAGTGCTGAAAAATCAGACAAATGAAGAAAACAGGCCACAGGGGGTAGGTAAGGGGCCCAATTAAAAAAAATTTCAATTCAAAGTTGTTGCTTGAAGTTCTAGGAATAAATTTGGTCTATAGACACTGGACCTAACCCAAGACACCCAACCCGCCGCCATATTGGCCTGATATCTTGAGTTATTCCAATTTATCCCGCTGGGTGCAGATGAGCGCGCTGTTCTCGTTTTTTCAAAGTGATAAACAAAAAAGTACGCGGAAAAACACGTTGTATGTGATTTGAATTATTTGATTTCTGTTATTTATTGTGAAAATTGTCAATTCAAATTGAAAATCACAATAAATAAAACTAAAAAAATGTAAAAAAAATTTTAAAAACCACGCTTTTATTTAAAGTTGGTCACTTTGTAAAATGTTATTCATAGGGAAAGAGTAATGCCTTAAAAAACAAAAAATAAAATTTACTTGAATACAAAAATGTGTCATGAAAATTTTTTTTTCAAAAATTTTAATGATGAAAATCGTGGTGGGGCGTTAATCGAAAAGGTATTCGTTTGCTCCTCGCACACCCCACCACGCTTTTCATCATTAAAATTTTTGAAAAAAAAATTTTCATGACACATTTTTGTATTCAAGTAAATTTTATTTTTTGTTTTTTAAGGCATTACTCTTTCCCTATGAATAACATTTTACAAAGTGACCAACTTTAAATAAAAGCGTGGTTTTTTAAAATTTTTTTACATTTTTATTTAACTCTTTTTGTCGTTGAAAATATTTTAATTTCATAGTTTTACTAGATTTGAATGTCTATCTAAAAAAAAAAAAAAATTCAGCGGCCTCGAAAACCTACATTTCGATACCAATGTTGTGATTTTCTGAAATTTTCAAAACTGAACCCCCTCATAGGGGCTCAATTTGGGGTCGGGGTAAATTTGAGTTCGAAAATCGAATTCAGCTACCTCGAAAACCAACATTTTGATATCAATTTTGTGAATTTTGAAATTTTCAAAAAGGAACCCCCTCATAGAGGCTCAATTTGGGGTAAGGGTAAATTTAAGTCCGAAAATCGAATTCAGCGACTTCGAAAAGCTACATTTCGATACCAATGTTGTGATTTTCTGAAATTTTCAAAATTGAACCCCTCATAGGGGCTCAATTTGGGGTTGGGGGTAAATTTGAGTTCGAAAATCGAATTCAGCGACCTCGAAAACCTACATTTCGATACCAATGTTGTGAATTTTGAAATTTTCAAAATGGAACCCCCTCATAGGGGTTCAATTTGGGGTCGGGGGTAAATTTGAGTTCGAAAATCGAATTCAGCGACCTCGAATACCTACATTTCGATACCAATGTTGTGATTTTCTGAAATTTTCAAAATTGAACCCCCTCATAGAGGCTCAATTTGGGGTCGGGGGTAAATTTGAGTTCGAAAATCGAATTCAGCGACCTCGAAAACCTACATTTCGATACCAATGTTGTGATTTTCTGAAATTTTCAAAATTGAACCCTCTCATAGGGGCTCAATTTGGGGTCGGGGTAAATTTGAGTTCGAAAATCGAATTCAGCGACCTCGAAAACCCCTAATGTGAGCACTATGTTCTTTCAATTCCAGTAAAATATTAAATGAGAGAGGATTGGTCGAAAACATACTCTTGGTTCCATGAGACATACAAACAAACAAACATACAAACATACATACATACCAAGTATATAAAAGCGTGGTAAAAAATATTCTGCCTCTCATGACAAAATGTTGGATTGTATCAGTTATAAAAAATGCAACTCTTTAGATGATATCTTGGACTTCAGGAGTTGGTTCTTATAAAAATTCGACTGCAGCGACATCATCTGCACCCAGCGGTATAAATTGGAATAACTCAGGAATCCGGCCGGGTACGCGGGACCCTCCTACCCGGAGTTGGATGTCTTGGGTTAGGTCCAGTGTCTATAATCGCTACCAAACCAGTTACCAAGCAATAATCTCCATTAAAAAATACAACGCACCTATACTTGGGAAATCATTTGAAGTAATTTTTAACATCACTAAAGCTGCTTTAGAAATATCTTAGGAAGTGTCTCCCATGTGTTCACGAGGGAAAGGGTAACCACGTAAAAGGCTCCAATATCTGTCCATTTCCCACTAAATAATATACTTCCTATTTAAAACCCAAACCCATTTTGAAACTTTCACAAATGATAAGTAGATAGAGATGATAATGAGGTCAAAATCCATTTACTCCTGTTGATTTATTGAAAAAAATTTGCAGAACAGAATCCCTTCAAATAATATTAATCATTTTTTGAACACGATAAAATAAAAAATTGATTTTATTCAATAAAAAATATAAAAAAATCAAAAAAAATAATATACTTACAATAAAAAACGACGAATTCATGATAGCTACTTTAAAAATAAAATATTTCGTGTTTTAAAAAATACTTGATTTGAAATTAACTCTTCATGCTGACTTCGGAAAAAACACTATGATAAAATAAACACACAAAGAAGGATTCAGGTAACCCAGAAAAAATCGCAGGTAATTCGTAAAGAAAAGTTACGATTCGCTGGAACTGACGAGGTATCCCCAATCGCCCATTGAAATCCCAAATGAAAAATAGAATTATCGAGATTTAAAAGATCTGAAAACATCGAAATGGTATTATTCCCACTTGAAAAAATTCTCTCGCTTTAATCCATCTAAAAATTATTTACCCATTTGGAAAAAAAAAATCCATTCGTTATAACAGTAAAATGTGCAATGAATTCCAAAGAGTTGAAAAAATTTGAGTACCAGCACCATCATCTAGAAAAAAAGAAATCCTTCGTTTTACGTACCTATTATCAAAATATTTCCAACATTTTCACAAAAAAAAATTTTAAAACAAATTGAAAGAAATCAAATGTAGCAGTATCTACTTGAATAAAAAATTATAAAATAAAGATTACTGAAAAAATTCAAAAATTCTTCAGATAATTTTTTCTAGAGAAAAAATATTAAAAAAATAAAATTTTAAAAAAGGTAAAAAATTTCAAAAAAGTAATACTAAAATTGAGAATTATTGAAAACTAAATACCAATGTAAAATTACAAAAAAAAAAAAACTATAATAAACTAAAATTTTGCAAATTGAAGGAAGTTTTAAAGAGCGTAAAAATTTTTGTCAAGTTTGAGAAAATTTTAAAAATTTAGGTTTACCTACTTCCATAAAGTTTTCAAATTACGAAATTCAAAAAAATGGTAAGAAGATAACATTTAAAAAATGATCCAATTTTTTTAATTTAGTATGATTTTTTAATTACTAAAGAACAATTTTTAATTTAAGTAATTTTATTTAAAATTTCAAAAAAATTTTACCTACTTAGATTTTAAAATTTCAAAAATTCATTTTTTACAATAATACATTTTTCTGAAAATCTGAAACAGAAATTCAAAAAATAAACTGATTTTAAAAAATTTAAATTATATCAAATTTTTTAAAATTTGTTTTTTGAATACCTAATTCAACTTTTTAACGTGCTTTAGGAATTTTTTGAAGTAGGAAAATGGGCAATTGCAAAACTTGATCATTTTATATCTTTTTCTGAAAATTTTGGAGAATTTTAAAATAAATGATCTCATTTAAAAAATTAATTAAAATTTAAAAACTGGTTAAATAAGTCTTTGGTTATCAAAATTTTTAAAAATTCAAGTTTTGATCAATTTTTTTAATTGTAAGGATTTACTTGATTTAAAAAAATTGAAAATGATTAATTTTTTAAAGATGTGAATTTCTGATAATTGAAAGAAAAAAATTAGAGATTTAGGTACTTACTCAAATTTTGAAAACATACCCAAATTTTGAAAATTACAAAAATTTATCTATCAAATTTATTAAAAATCACTAAAATTTTATCAAGAATTTTGAATATAGGTATTTTTTTTTTATATTTCTAGTTGAAAGATTTAGGTAGGTAGGTACCTAATTTCATGAAGTTGGAGAAATCATAAAAATCCAGAAAAATCTTCAAAAATAGATCTCTTTACTAATACGTTACATTATTAATATTATTATTAATTTTTTGTTGAAAATTTAGGAAGTAGAATATTCAAAATAATTAACCCCATTTCAAAAATGAATTAAAATTCAAAAATTGTCCAATTTGATAGTCCCTCAAATTTTTAAAAAAATTTAAAATTTGAATTTTGATCACTTTCATCTTAAGATATAAAAAGGTATCAATTAAAAAAATCTTGGCCAATAGAATTTTTTGAATGCAAAATTAAGTAAGTACGCTTTGGTACCAAAAAAATTAACACAAAATTTTCTCATTTGAGATGAGAAAAAAAACTCAAAAATTGACAAAATTAACTACCTAAGCAAATTATTCAAATGATTGCACAAGACATCATCGGAATGACGAGAATTATTATGGCTATCGATTTCATTAGCATTTCGAAGAAACCCATCCAAACCTTGGTCGATCATCTGGACTAATTCGTGTCTTATTTCTTTTTCTCGGGAAGGATCTACGAGTGCAACAGATTGGCTCAATGCATCGATAATCTTGGAGTATTCTCGGCTCAAAATATAATTCTCTAATTGACAATTCAATTCGACAGTATCATTCCATTCCCAATCATTAACAGAAGGTGAATCAACTTGTCCCAGTTTTGTTGACAGCGTGTTTCCAAACTTCTCCAAGATATTGAGAGCAATTGTACGTGCTTCATCGGAGCTAATCGGTTTGATTTTGGTAACATAGGTGGCTTTTCCTTCTAATTCGATACTAACTCCTGATTTACGATAAGGTAGCAGGGAACTGAAGGCAGCATTTTCGTTGGCAGTTTTTAATTCGAAGATCCAAGTAGTATAAGGGCTGGAAAAAGTATTCGCAGAGCTGGCATTTGAGTCATCTACTTCGGTGACTGCTTCTTTGACTTTATAAATGAACGTGGTGGAATTATGAGTTATCAACTTGGCCTGATCACGTGAATTGAAATAAGATCTGCCTGAATGAGTCATTGTGACGTTAAAGTTGGACAAATCCTGGTCCAGTGATCGCTGCATAGAAGGATCGCCGGATTTGAAACGAAGTCTGATGTCGTCGAATTTCAAAAGTTCAAAATTTTTATTGACGCTGGTCGCTTTCAATGCGATTCTTTTACCACGAAGAAGTTTCGAGATGGATTTTCCGCAGGTTTTACTTTTCCACGTGAAGAACGCTCCGTTTTGGTTGATGCTGTTGAAATTATCGCTGATGGTGAAATTTGTTGGATTTTCATCCAATGAGTTTAGTTTGGATTCCAATAATTGGACATTGGGCATGAACGAATTATGGTGCGTCGTTAGAGTTTCATCAATAATAGGTACAGAGAGGGTTGGCGTGGTAGGTACATCAAACAGAAAGATATATTCTCTAAAAGCCTCCAACCAGCATTCGTATTCGTAAAGAAGAGCTTTAACGTCCATCTTTCCAACTAAATACATATGGAAGTTGTTTTTCAAATCTGTTCGCTGTTCCAAGTATGAATAAAACGATCTTAATGAAGCTCGATGGTGATGACTGAGCAGGACATCGTTGAAAATGGAATTCACAGCACTGAAAGCTTCGCTGATATTGTCGATCGTTGACTGAAGATCTTCGTCGATATCAAACTGATCAATCAGCTTGCAGAAGGAGAGCTTGACACGACCCAGAGCTTGGGATACCTTCATTCTGAGTTCTTTCAGATTATTTGGTTTGTACAAACCATCTATCAGGCTGCTTTCAGTGGCACGAAAGACTGGAGACATCGCATCGAATATTTTATCGATATTTTCATCGATGAGTGCTGCTCTATATTCGATGCATTCATCGAGAGACGTATTTTTCTGAGGATTCTCCAAGTAAGAAATGATACTCGATGAATCGATTCCTCGTGTCAACATTGTATCGTAAAGTGTGGTACAGAATTCGATCAGCTTGGAATCCTGTTCAAATTTACTCGCTGCATCTCGTGCCATTGAGTTGGATTCGTTCGAAAGCCTTTTATTAGTATTACGAACGTGTTGAACGGCATTTGAAGTAATGGAGGAGCGGAGTTGAACGTACGATTTGGCATCGATTGGTTTATATGACTGTAAAACCGAATCAGCGTCTTGAAGTTGATCACAAATTTCATCATATTCCATGCCCAACGATTTCAAAATCATTCTTTCTTTCGATATGCTGCTTCGAACAGCGTCAATATATTTTTCAAGCGTTTCCTTGATTCTTCTCAAATCACGTGAAATCTGATCACCACCTACTGCCGAAGTAACCCACTGAATCGATGGTAAAGCCGAAGTAATTCGCATGGTGTTAACGAGAGCCAAGTCAGCTTCAGCCAAAGACTTGCAAAACATGAGGAAATGGCCGATTATTCTCATATTGGCTACCAACTTGAACTTGAGGAGCTGATCGCCCAATTCATTATTTGTATCCTGTTGAGATAATTTGATAATTTCGTTGGTGGTGCATTCGATGGCATCGAAAATATCGTCATTGATGATGCCAATCAAGTGTTCGGCTGATTTGATCTCATCGTTGGTCCTGTCGATGAAAAATTGACGAATTTTGGCAACTTCGTTGGTTTTTAAAAGATCCAAGTAGGCTTCAAGATTGAAAATTTGGCGCGATTGCGATGTACTATCGAGTCTGAAGAATTGGCTGACGATGTCCAAGTACAAGAATTCAAGTATCTGATGATCTTTCGACGTCGGTGCGTCTTGGACAGTTTTATAATTTTCTCGAACACGTTCTAATAGCGATGTGTAGAGTAGTTTGGCTACGTCGGGTGCGAGTTGGTTGTGAGACGTTTGAAGTGTGAACAGTTCTTGGAGAATGAGATCAGCCTCATCGAACTGGATTATTTCTTCCTTTTGAAGCTTTCGATAGAATATTATGGCGTTACGTTTCCTCACTGGGTCCTTCAAATTGAGCATTAGAGTTGTTCTAAACTCGGAGATCGAGACTGAAGGGGGAACCATGAATTTCCTGGGATCTGGTTCTTGACGATTTTCAAAATTGTAATTCGTTGCACATGTGCCAATTTCACCTTTGACACCACAATGCAACCCTTTTTTTTTCAATTTGGTAATTGGATCAGTTAAATTAACGCCAATGGAATACGTAACCTCTGTACTGTTCCCGCCTGAACCACCTTTTCCTCTTGCGCCATGTTTACCAGGATTGCCATCTTTTCCTCGCTCTAGTTTTGTACAAGCAGTTGGTTGCATGTCTCCAACACCAAGAATAGTAATACTGCCTGCATTACCACCAATTCCTGGAGCGCCTCCTTTGCCAGCGTTGCCTCCACATTCTCCATCCGAACCACTCAAAATGTAATTGATTTGAACTACATTAAGAAGATCAGGCTTATGCACTTCGATGAAACATTCTTGGTCTCGAGGACAGTGCAGATGATACGCAGCTGTGCAAGCCTTTGGACATTGGTAGTCTTTGATATTATGCGTCGTCCCATCATCTCCTGGTTCTCCATCGCCGCCATTTTGGCCACGACCTCCTTCACCTCCGACGGCTGTAATTGTCAAATTCTCGATATTTTGAAATTCAAAACCGATACCGAAGAAGTGGCCAGCAGATTTACCAGGGTTGCCAGGTTTACCATCGTCTCCATTCGGACGTCCAACTATTTTACAGCTGTCTAAAGCTTTGTAAAAAGTATTATCCGGGCCAGGCGATCCTTTCAATTCAATCGTTCTCGATCCGATAATTACCCAACGAGGGGCGATGATCGAAAGGTCTATATTTATCAAATCTTCATCGATGAAAACCGTATGCGTAGCGAATATTTGCACAGATCCGGCGCGTTCCAGATCACAGCGTAAAAACAGCTCGCTCATTTTGACATATTCTCCAGTGACAAGAAATCTCAAACTGGCATCATCGACGACAAAATTAAAAGATTCTTGAAAAGAAGGTAGAATTGATCGAACAGATTCCTTCAATTGGATACTTCCATCTGCCAGTTGAATATATTCCATCTGAAGTAGAACTCTTCGCTCAGGGAAATCTATTATGACATCGGGTATAGCTCGAAGGGTAGACCAGACGATTCGTTCGAAATATCTAACTTTGGTACCATCGATCGTGACCTTGAGTAATTGTTGGAAGTTAACGACCTTGAGAAAATCTACATTACTAATTTCTTCTAAAAATTTCGTAAAATTTTCATTCATCTCGAGAGGACCGAACGTCGTTCCGAATACAGGTACGTGAAAACGATCGGTATCCTTCTGAACGTCGTATTCTGACAAACGTTGATGAAGAGCTGCCAAGAAATCGTATCATTTCATGCAATTTGCTAGATAATTAATCGATCCCTGTAGCTCTTTGATCCATTTCCAAGCAGCAGACTCGAACTGCTTGCCACTGACGTTTTGTAAAATTGACCTAAATTGGTCATATCGTCGAGGAATGATTCAGCAGCCAGTTTACAAGGCATTGGACAGTTCTGTCGCATTTGTGACGCAAGCTCTTCGACATTGGCTGACTCGGCGATGGATGAAATTCGAGCCAAAGCTGAGGAATTCTTTTTCAAAACTTCTATCAACGAGTACATGTCGTCGTCGAGCATTTCGACCTCCAGCTTTTTAAAATGATCGATTAGGAGGTTGTTTAAACGAGCTACTTTCGAGGCGATGGTTTTATTTATTTCGATAATCAAATCGCCGATAACGTTTTTCGATTTCTCCGAAACAGCGTACCCGATATCGAGTATACTGACAGGCACGTATTTCACATTATTCAGCATATTTTCGATTACGTTTCTCTCATGCTGGAGTGCGTCGTTTTGAGAAATTCGACCTGGCGCATTCGGACGTCTAAAAATACCCAATCTGGAATACTCGGTACCATTCTTCTCCAATAACGCTTTCAGAAGTTGATCGCAATTTTTGAAGAATAATTCGCTTTGGAGTCGTTTCGATTCTGATTTGTGAGCTTGATCGAGATTTTTCATCGATTTAACCGATTCCTTAACTTCGATTAAAAACTGAGCAATGTTTTCAATAATCGCGCTATCGGGTACCAAAACAGGGACGTAATTTTGTAATTTATAAATATTATCGACCTTGGTCGCGATGACAACTATACCATCGACGTATTTTTCGATATGTGTAATGAGCACGTTCGTGTGCTCCAGCAACTGTAGAAAATCGGTGCGACTGCCACCTTTACGAAGCGACGAATAGCTCACAGTCAATACAAGTTTGACTTTTTTCACATTTTCCAAGGCTTTTTTGGTAAAGTACGCTGTGGCAATGTCGTAAGCTTCGTTTCGACCAGAATCACCAAATCCGGGGCAATCGATAAAGACCACTTTGGTCTCATGATTGATTACCCTTTCCGGAATCAAAGTCTTCGAGATAACAGTGTTATTGAAACTTACTCTGTTATTGGTATCAGTGATTATAAATTCATCGGTATCCACTCCTATTTCGTGAGAGATGAGGTCGTCGTTATTACCGGCTAAAAATTGAGTAACGGTGCTCTTACCCGAGCCTGTATTACCGAGGACGAGAATAACGTCGTTGGATCCGGCCAAATTCAACTGTTCATCGCCAGATCTCAATAGAGATAAAATACGCGAGACATTTTCGTTACTAACCGACGCTGATTCGGATTGATTAAAGTCAGATTCCGACATAACGTACGATCACTAATTTGAGATAATTTCGACGCAATATAATAAGTAGATTTTACTAAATAGTTCATACGGAACACGACTTTGAAAAGCATTGGCGAATAAACAAACACGGCACTGTGTGCTTTATCATTGATTGCACATAACTGAAAAGTGAAAAGTACGCATTGGTATACGTAGCTACATACGTACTACTCTCATACCTATTTGGCAACAATGTATGTAGTTAAATATGTACCATTGCAACTGAAGGAAACAAACGTGCATCGTATTCCATTCGATATAAAAGCTACGATAAGCAGAATGTAGGAAGGAGGTTTTCGATTACAATCAAGAATCAGCACTTATTTTAGCATTTTTCATCACCTCTTTGCAGCATTTTTTCAAAATTTTGTAAATCTTCAGGAGAATGTTTTACGGGCTACATAATTAATTAAGTGTGTAATTTACTCGTAGGTACAGAAATTAAAAAGATTCAAAAAATTGAGTATATCAAGAAAGTCAAAATTAATGGGAAAAAATTTCAAATTACTAAAAATTGGAAACATAAAAACTTCAGAAATGCAGAGAAACTAAATTGTAAAATAATCGAAATAAAAATGAATCAAACATGAATCACAATATTACAGGGGAAATTAATTTTTTTACTCCCAACGCATCAAAAATATATTTTTTCTGAAAAATTAAGAAATACTCAGAATGGAAGTCATGGATTTTGAATAAAGGCCACGGATAAAAGTCATGGATTTTTCAAAAAAAAAAATAAAA
The DNA here is from genome assembly GCA_959613365.1 of Balanococcus diminutus. NCBI lineage: Eukaryota > Metazoa > Arthropoda > Insecta > Hemiptera > Pseudococcidae > Balanococcus > Balanococcus diminutus. The sequence continues at coordinate 47,596,012 of OY390715.1, forward strand.
GGTCATGGAAAGTCATGGATTGGCTTTTATTGGTCAAAATTGGTAGGTATATTTTTTCATTCAAAATTTCAATTATTAAGAAATTTTATTTCTCTCTACGTTTGGGCAGTACAACTTCCTTTTTTAAAACTGAGTTGAACGTTTTATGCATTTTTAGTGATTCTCCCCTCCTCCAATTTGAAAAGGCAACTGATGAAGATGTCACTCTGAATAAAAAATGAATAAAGTGATGGGGGGGAGGGGGGTTGCATTCAACATTTGAACAAAATGTGGTTATGGAGAAAACTATGGACAAGTCATGGAATGTCAAGGATTTCCAAAAAAAACTCAAGTAGACATCGTGAAATTTCATCATCTGAAAAAATCTTTCTGAAAAACATGAGATAGAAAATGAAAAAAAAAATTAATAAAAAAGTTGTAATTCTTTACTACCTAGTACAGCTACAAAAAATCGAGAATTTTTTATTAAAAAAAAAAAAAAAAAAAAAAAAGGAACAGGTAAGGTTACCCCTAAATAAATAAAAATAAGAATTTAAGGTACTTCCAAAAAATAAGGATTTTTTTTTGAATAATAGTTTTAGTTTATTCTCTTCTGAAAAACCTGAAACAAAAATTATGATTTTTCCTTCCAAAAAAATTGGGATTTATTATTTTAATTCCAAAACACAGGAATTTTTTATTTAAAAAAAATTTTATTAGAAATTTTTTTAATGCAGGTGTGTAATAAAAATAATAGGATTTTTTTTCCAAAAATAGCATAATCAATATTAATTTTTGTAAGAAATTGAGATTTTTTTTTCATCTAAAAAAACTGAGAAAAAAATTTATGACTTTTTTTCTCATTTTTTATTCTAAAATTTCCTTTAAAATATTTTTTTCAATTTCAGGTTGTCAAAATCAATTTTTAATTTTTAATAATGTATTTTTCAATTCAATTTTAAAAAAAAATTAAATAAGACCCCCCTCCCCCTAAGCCCCCAAATCCCAAAATTGTGAAAAATTGATGAAATAAAAAAGATTATGTGGCATATCGTTTGTTATATTTTCGATGGCACTGAGTTCGAATATTGCCTCATTTTTTAAATAAGACACTCCGTAAGCCCCCCACAACCCCAAAATTTTGAAAAATTGATCAAATAAAAAAAATCGTGTGGCATATTGTTAGTTATGTTTTCGATGGCGCTGAGTTCGAATATTAGCTCACTTTTTTGATAGGACCCTCCCTACCTCCCCCAGCTCCTCCAATTTCGAAAGAAATTCACGAAGACAACGGAAAAATGTGGTATATCGTTCGTTATATTTTTGGTGGTGACAAGTTCCAAAAATTAATTTAAAAAAAAAAATTATTGAGGCCTCTCAAAGCCTCTTGGAGCTATTTTTGAAAACTTGAAGCTTTGTATAGATCGAAAATGATCGAACACTCGCATCCTCGCATTCACATAACACTCTCAATTCTCAATTACACTTGTACAGGGCAACTTATTCATCAGTAAATATGGCATAAAACATTGGAATTGAATTTGAAACTCCTTTGCTTGGAGTGCCGATTACCGTCAAAGAATGCTGTATGGTTAAAGGTGAGTTAAATAAATAGTGATGATTTTTTTGGAGAAAAAATTTTGAACTTACTTGGAATAAAAATAGGTACCTATCAAAATCCATATTTTTTATTTTTTATTAAATTTTTTGTAGAATAATAATTTTCCAATGTTGAAAAAAAAAATTTGTTGCAAAAAAAATGCATCATTCTGTTTTGTAGAAAAAGTTTTTCAATTTTTCTGTAGAACTAAAAATTTCCATTTTTTAAAAATCTGTTTCAGTGTAGAAAATTTTTCAATTTTTGGTAGAGAATAAAATGTTAAATTTTTTGTAGAACATGTGAACAGAAATCTCAATACTTTGTAAAAAAGAACTTCTCAATTTTTTGTAGAAAGAAATTTACAATTTTTTGCAAGAAAGAAATTCTTGAATAATATTTGGTAGAAAAAAACTCAAATTTTAGTAGAAAAAATCTCATTTTCTTGTAGAAAAAATACAACATAATTTTTTGTAGGAAGAAATTCGCAATTTTTCGCACGGAATAAATTTTCTATTTTTGCTAAAAAAAATATGAATGTTCAATTTTTTGTAGGAAAAAAATTCTCAAATTTTTATTATTAAAAAACACATAGGTACCTGCCTGTTTTGTGTAGAAAGAAATGCGCAATTTTTTCGCAGAAAATACATATTCTTAGTACTTACAAGGTCGAAAAATTTTCGTAGAAAATAAATTCTCATTTTTTTGTAAAACAAAAATTTCAATTTTTTGTTGAAAAAAATTCTTAAATTTTTGTGGGTAAATGAATTTTTAATTTTTTAGTAGCAAAATAAATTCTTAATTCCATTTCAATGTGGAAAAAATTTCTCAAATTTAAAAAAAAAAGAAAAAATATTTTGTGTGGAAAGAAATTTTTTTACTACCTACTTATTTGGTAGACAATTTTTCGTATAAAATAAATTCACAATTTTTGGTGGAAAATGAATTCTCATTTTTTTAAAAACCAAAATCTCAATTTTTTTTGTTGGAAAAAAATCTCAAATTGTGGATAAATGAATTTGCAGTAGAAAAATATTTATTCCTAATTTTTTTGTTGAAAAATTAATTTTTGATTTTTAACCTGAGAAGAATTTCTCAATTTCTTTGTAAAAAAAAAAAATCTCAATTTTTTGTAGCAAAAAATTTTCAATTTCATTGCTAAAAAAATCTCGGCTCTTTGTAAAAAAATCAACTTTTTTTGTAAAAAGAAATTGCATTTTTTCGAAGAAAAGAATATTTTTAATATTTATCTAACTGGTAGAAAAAAATTGTCCATTTTTTGTGGATAAATCAATTTTTAATTTTTAGTAGATACCTAGATTGATTGTAGCGAAAAATCTCTATTTCTTATAGAAAAAAATATCACAATTTTATTTTTGCAGAAAAAATTTCACTTTTTGTAGAAAGAAATTCGACAAATTTTAGTAAAGAAACCCCTCAATTTTAGCAAGAAAAAAATTTCCTCATTTTTTCCACTACCTATATTTAGAAACAATAATTCTCAACTAAGTTTTGGAGAAGAAAACTCTGTATTTTTTTGGAATAAGAAGTACTTGGAGTAGTGTAAAAAAAATTCTAGTTGAAGTAGGTTGTATTAAAATTAAAAAGGAAACAGTTGAAAACTTTTCAATTTTTTAAAAATAAATTCTTTTTATTTTTTTAGAGAAAAACATTTCACTTTTTTTGCAAAAAAAATTCGAAGATTCTTTGAGGAAAAAATTTCTTTTTTTTTGAAAAAAAAGTCATTCTTTTGGATAATTTTTTTCTAATTTTTTGAATGATATTTTTTTCTAATTTTTTGAGAAATTTTTTTGGAGGGGAGGGATGAAAATTCATCAGTTTGTTTGAAGAAAGGAATTTCTCAATTTCTTCGAGAAAAATCTTACTCAACAAATTTGAAATTTCTGATCTCAATTTCTTTACGGAGTAAAAATTTTTTCCAATTTTTTGGAAAATGGAATCAATCATTCTGACATTCAATATTCAAAAATTTTTAACCCTTCGCCTCTTATGGTATAAAATCAAAGAAAATTCCAAGTTTGTTGGAACTACAGCGTACTTTTAACAGGTTCCAGCTAGTTGAAACACGTTGAAATTTTAAAAAACGAACGCTTCAAATAATATTCATAGCTAATCAAGACTTCCGGTTCCAAGATGTGAAAAAAATCAAATTTAAAGAACGATTTTTAATAATAATAGCTAATACAAAACGAAGAAAAAATTCAAAATTCACAAATCTTAAAATACTAATCGCAAAAAAACGAGGTACATAATTCAACAATGGCATTTTTCATGGAACTATTTCTTCCAATATAAATTTCAATAATTTAAGTAAAAGTCTACTTAAAAACTGGATAAAACTGACATCACCTTGAACAAGTATTTTGACGAAATTATTTTCCAAACAAACTTCACAGGTTATGAAAATCTCAATTTCTTCCTTTTCAGATGTTTTTCGAGGGTAGATTCCTTTAATAAAAACGTTATCCCAAGTACATTCCGACGAACAGTATTCGAAATAAATCCCAGGAAATGTCTGTTGAACGACGGTTGCTTCATTTGATTCCGTATTGGTAGTTTTAGTAACAGTAACACGTTTATTGGTTAAAATACTCTTCTTTTGAAATTCAAAAATCGATTCCATCATTTTACGAATAGCTTCTACGATTAACTTCCGACTTAACCTTTTTTCTCGAGTTTCTTCGAAGTTTAAATATTGCGTTCGCAAAATGAACTCTGCGTATTGCGTCAGATTGTAGGGACTGCATTTATAGAAATCATTATCGTATGTTAACACTTTACACAAACAGCCCATGGTATCAATTTTTTCCATCGAGTTCCGAAATCGTTCAATCATACGATGACATCCCGCTAGGAAAAGTAAATCATCTGTATATCCGTAGTATATCAATGTCCATACAAAATCAAAAAACTGCTGTTAAGGTGTAAAATATATGATACAGGGACGCATATCATATTTGTACGTCGGATTGATATCATATCAATGACTATTTCTGATATGATATTCATGTCTGTAATTACATAACACTCTGACATAGCTAACATACCTTGGAACTAGAATATCTGAAATGATATCAAATACGCGTTTAATTTTATACCTACTTCGCTCATTTCAAAGTGAAACGTGCTAAAGTGAACAACAATTAATCGAAAGTAATTAGTGTTTTACTGTTTTTACATTTGAAAAGTAACTAAAAACAACATGAAACTATTAAACGGGAAATTGGTAACGAATCGTCATTACAGAAGAGTAAAAAGTGCAAGTAGGCGCGAAGTGATAAAGAAGGTAAGCTATTTTTGATTGTTCTCTAGACGCGCTTCTAAAAACGCCTCGTGAAAACCCGTTATTAGGGAATAAAAGTGGTGACGTCACACTTTTATTCCCTATAAGGCAGATAAATAATTGTTAAAAAATTCAAATATAATTACTTCATTACGTATAAATTTTACAAAAATGGTGAAACTTAGCCCATCATCATTTTAAACTACGATTTATTTCGTGATTTTAGATGATAACATCGCGAAAACTTCTCCCCAATGTTCCTGGAATAGTCGATACAAATGTAAGTACAAAATACCTATCTATACGTATTACACAATGAACTCGTAATGAAAAAATTTTTATCGGGCACAAAATTAAATTAAAAAGCGTCTGTTTTCGAAAACTTTCAAGGAGCTATCTTGGACAACATCATCTTTTACATCAGAGATTGGTTGAGGAAAACAGCATCCGGGTCATCTGCAGTACAATCGTCGACAGGCTCAAAAAAATCGTAAATTTTTCAATTTTTTCCCTCTAGTTTATCGTTTTGTATTCGTTCATTCGTTGTAACTTGTAACTCGTTTCGTTAATTCGTTGTAACTAGTTTTGTTCGTTCGTTTTAACTCGTTTTGTTCATTCCTTGTATCTCGTCCTTAGTATTAAAAAATTATTCTATTTTTCCCCTCCTCCATTTATCATTATTCATTGTCTCGTCATAGATGTAAAAAATGATTTTTGATTATTCTTCTCAGTGAAAGAATTTCTTTTTCCATAATATATCTGTAGTTTTACGTATTTTTTTCTCCCATTAATAATTTATTGTTTCGTTTTACTCATTAATTTTTTCCCCTCCGCGATTTATCAATATCATTATTCGTTGTATATTCTCGTGGTTGATGTAAAAAATGATTTTTGATTATTCTCGGTGGAAGAATTTTTTCCCTTTAATATATTATATCTGTAATTAGTTTTACATATTTTTTTCTCCCATTAATTTACAGTTTCCTCGTCTTCAATTTAAACAATAATTCGATTATTTATTTTTCTCAAAGAATTTTTTTCCAAATTAATCGTTTTGTCGCGTCTCGTTATACTAATTATTTTTAATTTTTTTCCTAATTATCTTTCGTCGCGTAAAACATTAGAAATACTTGTAACATTATAATAAATAAATGAAATAAACGTTTCTTGAAGGTTATTTGAGTAGTTTTTACATATCGCCATGAGATATCGTTGTAATATTTCCTGATGTATATCCTATAGATATAAAACTAATCTTCATGTGATATTCCCCCCCATATCATATGAGTAGCATCTTGTATATCACCTCGATGTACCAAAGAATATTTAGTGAATGTTAAAAGGTAGGACATTTTTACATTACAATGTACATACCGTAATTCAAGTGATATAGATATACTTTTCCTAGCGGGATACTATATTGAGTTTACTCGCGTTCTCCGATTCAATGCATTCAGCCATGTTATAACTTAAACCACATGGATTTTGTAAATTTATAACGTTTCTAAAAAACGTCAATTGGCGAGGATTCCTTAGTTTGATCTGGTATAGCGAGAATTCTTCCGTTGGTATTCGTAATTTTTCGAAGTCGCTGAAATGAGAAATGCGTCCGACGTATGGACAAATGACGTCCCGCTAGGAAAAGTAAATCATCTGTATATCCGTAGTATATCAATGTCCATACAAAATCAAAAAACTGCTGTTAAGGTGTAAAATATATGATACAGGGACGCATATCATATTTGTACGTCGGATTGATATCATATCAATGACTATTTCTGATATGATATTCATGTCTGTAATTACATAACACTCTGACATAGCTAACATACCTTGGAACTAGAATATCTGAAATGATATGAAATACGCGTTTAATTTTATACCTACTTCGCTCATTTCAAAGTGAAACGTGCTAAAGTGAACAACAATTAATCGAAAGTAATTAGTGTTTTACTGTTTTTACATTTGAAAAGTAACTAAAAACAACATGAAACTATTAAACGGGAAATTGGTAACGAATCGTCATTACAGAAGAGTAAAAAGTGCAAGTAGGCGCGAAGTGATAAAGAAGGTAAGCTATTTTTGATTGTTCTCTAGACGCGCTTCTAAAAACGCCTCGTGAAAACCCGTTATTAGGGAATAAAAGTGGTGACGTCACACTTTTATTCCCTATAAGGCAGATAAATAATTGTTAAAAAATTCAAATATAATTACTTCATTACGTATAAATTTTACAAAAATGGTGAAACTTAGCCCATCATCATTTTAAACTACGATTTATTTCGTGATTTTAGATGATAACATCGCGAAAACTTCTCCCCAATGTTCCTGGAATAGTCGATACAAATGTAAGTACAAAATACCTATCTATACGTATTACACAATGAACTCGTAATGAAAAAATTTTTATCGGGCACAAAATTAAATTAAAAAGCGTCTGTTTTCGAAAACTTTCAAGGAGCTATCTTGGACAACATCATCTTTTACATCAGAGATTGGTTGAGGAAAACAGCATCCGGGTCATCTGCAGTACAATCGTCGACAGGCTCAAAAAAATCGTAAATTTTTCAATTTTTTCCCTCTAGTTTATCGTTTTGTATTCGTTCATTCGTTGTAACTTGTAACTCGTTTCGCTAATTCGTTGTAACTAGTTTTGTTCGTTCGTTTTAACTCGTTTTGTTCATTCCTTGTATCTCGTCCTTAGTATTAAAAAATTATTCTATTTTTCCCCTCCTCCATTTATCATTATTCATTGTCTCGTCATAGATGTAAAAAATGATTTTTGATTATTCTTCTCAGTGAAAGAATTTCTTTTTCCATAATATATCTGTAGTTTTACGTATTTTTTTCTCCCATTAATAATTTATTGTTTCGTTTTACTCATTAATTTTTTCCCCTCCGCGATTTATCAATATCATTATTCGTTGTATATTCTCGTGGTTGATGTAAAAAATGATTTTTGATTATTCTCGGTGGAAGAATTTTTTCCCTTTAATATATTATATCTGTAATTAGTTTTACATATTTTTTTCTCCCATTAATTTACAGTTTCCTCGTCTTCAATTTAAAAAATAATTCGATTATTTATTTTTCTCAAAGAATTTTTTTCCAAATTAATCGTTTTGTCGCGTCTCGTTATACTAATTATTTTTAATTTTTTTCCTAATTATCTTTCGTCGCGTAAAACATTAGAAATACTTGTAACATTATAATAAATAAATGAAATAAACGTTTCTTGAAGGTTATTTGAGTAGTTTTTACATATCGCCATGAGATATCGTTGTAATATTTCCTGATGTATATCCTATAGATATAAAACTAATCTTCATGTGATATTCCCCCCCATATCATATGAGTAGCATCTTGTATATCACCTCGATGTACCAAAGAATATTTAGTGAATGTTAAAAGGTAGGACATTTTTACATTACAATGTACATACCGTAATTCAAGTGATATAGATATACTTTTCCTAGCGGGATACTATATTGAGTTTACTCGCGTTCTCCGATTCAATGCATTCAGCCATGTTATAACTTAAACCACATGGATTTTGTAAATTTATAACGTTTCTAAAAAACGTCAATTGGCGAGGATTCCTTAGTTTGATCTGGTATAGCGAGAATTCTTCCGTTGGTATTCGTAATTTTTCGAAGTCGCTGAAATGAGAAATGCGTCCGACGTATGGACAAATGACGTCCCGCTAGGAAAAGTAAATCATCTGTATATCCGTAGTATATCAATGTCCATACAAAATCAAAAAACTGCTGTTAAGGTGTAAAATATATGATACAGGGACGCATATCATATTTGTACGTCGGATTGATATCATATCAATGACTATTTCTGATATGATATTCATGTCTGTAATTACATAACACTCTGACATAGCTAACATACCTTGGAACTAGAATATCTGAAATGATATGAAATACGCGTTTAATTTTATACCTACTTCGCTCATTTCAAAGTGAAACGTGCTAAAGTGAACAACAATTAATCGAAAGTAATTAGTGTTTTACTGTTTTTACATTTGAAAAGTAACTAAAAACAACATGAAACTATTAAACGGGAAATTGGTAACGAATCGTCATTACAGAAGAGTAAAAAGTGCAAGTAGGCGCGAAGTGATAAAGAAGGTAAGCTATTTTTGATTGTTCTCTAGACGCGCTTCTAAAAACGCCTCGTGAAAACCCGTTATTAGGGAATAAAAGTGGTGACGTCACACTTTTATTCCCTATAAGGCAGATAAATAATTGTTAAAAAATTCAAATATAATTACTTCATTACGTATAAATTTTACAAAAATGGTGAAACTTAGCCCATCATCATTTTAAACTACGATTTATTTCGTGATTTTAGATGATAACATCGCGAAAACTTCTCCCCAATGTTCCTGGAATAGTCGATACAAATGTAAGTACAAAATACCTATCTATACGTATTACACAATGAACTCGTAATGAAAAAATTTTTATCGGGCACAAAATTAAATTAAAAAGCGTCTGTTTTCGAAAACTTTCAAGGAGCTATCTTGGACAACATCATCTTTTACATCAGAGATTGGTTGAGGAAAACAGCATCCGGGTCATCTGCAGTACAATCGTCGACAGGCTCAAAAAAATCGTAAATTTTTCAATTTTTTCCCTCTAGTTTATCGTTTTGTATTCGTTCATTCGTTGTAACTTGTAACTCGTTTCGCTAATTCGTTGTAACTAGTTTTGTTCGTTCGTTTTAACTCGTTTTGTTCATTCCTTGTATCTCGTCCTTAGTATTAAAAAATTATTCTATTTTTCCCCTCCTCCATTTATCATTATTCATTGTCTCGTCATAGATGTAAAAAATGATTTTTGATTATTCTTCTCAGTGAAAGAATTTCTTTTTCCATAATATATCTGTAGTTTTACGTATTTTTTTCTCCCATTAATAATTTATTGTTTCGTTTTACTCATTAATTTTTTCCCCTCCGCGATTTATCAATATCATTATTCGTTGTATATTCTCGTGGTTGATGTAAAAAATGATTTTTGATTATTCTCGGTGGAAGAATTTTTTCCCTTTAATATATTATATCTGTAATTAGTTTTACATATTTTTTTCTCCCATTAATTTACAGTTTCCTCGTCTTCAATTTAAAAAATAATTCGATTATTTATTTTTCTCAAAGAATTTTTTTCCAAATTAATCGTTTTGTCGCGTCTCGTTATACTAATTATTTTTAATTTTTTTCCTAATTATCTTTCGTCGCGTAAAACATTAGAAATACTTGTAACATTATAATAAATAAATGAAATAAACGTTTCTTGAAGGTTATTTGAGTAGTTTTTACATATCGCCATGAGATATCGTTGTAATATTTCCTGATGTATATCCTATAGATATAAAACTAATCTTCATGTGATATTCCCCCCCATATCATATGAGTAGCATCTTGTATATCACCTCGATGTACCAAAGAATATTTAGTGAATGTTAAAAGGTAGGACATTTTTACATTACAATGTATATACCGTAATTCAAGTGATATAGATATACTTTTCCTAGCGGGGTAGTTTAAAAAATCGAAATTTTTGTAAAACTCGAAGAATCCCAACAGTAGCGAATATAACGAAACTGGCTCAGTTGGATACGAGTAGCTTTCCGGTAAGGAACAGTCCCACCCGGCTACGTGATACTTATCGTTAGCTGCATTACGTACATCGATCACTGCAGGTAGTTTTTTCTTTTGTTGCATGAAAAAAACAACGAGCCAGAACACCGTATTTGTTCGAAATTTCACAGGGGTTCCATAAATGCGATACCTTTGCAAGATGACCCTCACAAATACAGTTAAATACTTCAAACTCGGACTCATATCTACGTAAAATTTCATCAGTAAAGAATTCGCCACTAGCATTTTACCAGAGTTCAATTCCGTCGAAAATGTTATCTCGATTTCTCTATTAGAACGTTTACTCAATATCTTTATCCAAGGAAATCGAAAACTCGGGTTAAATTTGGACTCACGAAATTTTTTCTTATACGCTTTTATAAAAATACAGCCACTTTTTCAAGCATATTTTCTGGCATCGAATCGCAGTCCTCGTTTTCCGGTACACATTCTGAAATTTAAAAAACAAGCGGTAACAACTACCGAATAATCTCAACTTTTAGTTCTCATATTTCATCGGGTGTAAACTTACCAAAATGCAAATTAATATTGCTATCGAAGCAAACTAATCCGTTCAAACACGAGCCGAACCAATTCCAATTATTGATAAATCCTTTGAATTTAACAGCTTCGTTCAAATCATTCAGTATATCCTTCAAGAGTTTTTTATTAACATCTTGATCCACGAGAACAGAATTTACGACTTGTCTGATACTACAATCGATTACAGCAATTGATGGGTTATCAACATCGTTTTTCTGAAACAAAAACAAAAACGTATTGACTTCACTTTTTAATACATCTCAATTACTAATTTGAAACGCTAGGAAAACTTACCCACGCGTAATCTTTCGAAGTGCAAGGAAGCTCCACGATTTCCGAACCGGGTTTTGATTTATTTGGTGGGAGAGGTAACTTCAAAGTTTGATTACGTTTTGTTGACTTGATAATGTTGTCAAAGGGATGACTTTTTCTCGGCTCCGATTCATGAAATAAAATTTTCATTTTTGGGTCTGATGCGTCATAATCCCATGAGCCTTTTTTCAGTTTCTTCAAACGTCTAAGCACCGATTTACGCGTTTTTTTACCTGTAATAAACTCACACGCAATTAATCATCATATAATCTGGTAAAAATACGGTCGAAAAAAATTCTCAATATTTTACTTACGAAATACCTCGTTGATACTGCATACGTGTCGTCTAATTTTCACATCTTTATCTACAAGAAATTCAATAACAAATAAGGAAATCTAATCGTTTAGAGTAACGAATCAGGTCCTAAACAGAACTGTTTAAATATACTCACAACATTCTGGTGACGAATCGGCTTTCCGATTGCGTGTTTTCGGTTTCTTCTCTTCATTGAAAACTTCGCCATCCTTCGATTCCAAGTTTTCACGCTTAAGAGCACGGAATCGCTTCCCTTTTTGACAAAATTCAAAATAAGTGGATAATTTTCATGTTTAGATGAGAAACAAGTGCATTGATGCTTTCAAAACAGAATGATAATTGATAGAAAATCTTACCTTTACCACAACTTGCTGAAGCATGGGTTCTTCTGCCGGGTTCTGTTTTAATGCGTACTGCATTGAGAGTATCTAATTCTTTCTTTAAACACGACATACCTAACTTCTTCAATTCATAAACAATACCATTTAAAAATTTCACTTTCGTTTTCGTCTTTCAATTGATTTTGCATCATTTTTTTCCACGTGCGTCTCGGTCTCGTTTGTTTTGATGTCTGTTGTAGTGTTAGTTATGTAAGTATGTACTTTAGCGCGTTTTTAATTTTTACTCAATGAGAATTTTTCATTTTATAAAAAACCACACTGATTTTCTACACTGCCTCAGTGATTTTTTTTCAAGCTACATTTTTTATTTTTTTTATTGGTATTTTTTTGAAAAATTAATTACTTGTAGCCAGCTACTTATGTTGTACTGTTGTAGTACCTACTTCATTGTAAAATTGCAAATTTTTGATTTTGAAAGGAAAAATTGTAACAAAAAATATAAACGTTGTAACATTATATTATTGATATTGAATTTGTCACAAAAATTAATTTTTAATTTTTTTTCAAAACAATTTTTTGCCAAGATGGGATTAACTTAAAACTACTATTTTGTCTATTTTCTACAACCTAGGAATCTACATAATTATTTTATCTACAGTTCTTTTTCATTTCATTTCTCTACCCTCCACGTCTTGAAGAAATAAATTTGAAATCTAATTCATCTCAAAAATTCAATTTGAAATTCTGTAGTGTATATCCTAAAGCACCGAAGAATCATGAAGAATGATGGAATTCAATTTTTTTTTCGGTTTTGAGATTTTTATAGTTTATGAACCTACAAGTAGATTCAGAAAACGTAAAAACCTCAAAGTTGAAAAAAATGTTACTTCCATCTTCGGTGTTTTAGGGTAGAATAAATAATTATTCTAAAAAAAATTGAGGCCGAAAATTATCAATTATTATAATTTTTTCGTCAATAATAATTTTACAATTGAAAATTTTTACCTGCTTGAAAAATTGTCTACAATATAAATCGCTTCTTATTTGAAATTTGAAAAAAAAATTAGGACAATTTTTTCATTTATTTATTTTTTTGAGTAATGTTTAATTATTTTCATAGGTGTTTATATAAAATTTTCCTTATTCGAATTTCCCCCAAATGTTTTTACTCCAATTTGGTTTGTTCCTAAAAAAGTTTTAACATTAAAAAAATGTTGCTCAATTTTTGAATAATAATTTCTTTAAATAGAAATTCTTTTAAAATAAATTTTTCATTGATTTTTCGTTTAAAAATTATTTTGTAGAATTTTTCCAATCATATTTAGATATAGAAAGGGCGTTTATCTTCAGAAATTTTTCTAAATAAAAAATGTTCAGTGGATTTAATTTTTCAAAACTATAGATAATTTTTCAATTACATACATGATTTTTATTTTGATAAATTTTCTTTAAGATTTACATTATGCTATCCCCCTCTCAAAAGCAGAAAATAAAGCAAGTAATTGAGTTTTTTTTTAATTGCAATGGAATTTTTTGAATATAAGCTTGAAAAAAAAACGAATTTCCTCTTATAAATTCTCAACAAACTAAGAAGTCAAATCAGTGGAACCATAGCAGCTGCCTATGACATTGTAGGTATACTTTATGATATTTAAAATACACTAGGTATAAATGAGAACAGGTAAATAAATAATAATGAGCTCTGACAGATCGCAGCAGCGATGAATTCGGATGAATTTGATGAGAAAAAAGCTTTAAATTAACTGGAAAAACGAGTTCTACTTCTACGATTAAATTATAAATTTTAAATAGGTAGGTCCGAAAGAACATTAAAATTTCAAAAGTGAAAGGTATGATACGTAGGTATTTAAAATTTTGAATTTTTACGATTGGTCAATTTTACCAAAAAACATCCCAGCCTACATGTACATTGCATACTTCTAGGTACCATAAACATTCCCCGTTAGCAAAATAAGCCAGGCGCGAGAATATTGATTTTTTAAGTAGTGGTACATCTGGGTCAAATAAACTAATTTTTTCTAACAAATGCCCTTACAATTTTTATTTTTTAAATTTAAATCGGAAGTGAAATTCGAAGTGTTTAATTTATCTCGGAAATTATTAATTTGTTAAAATCTACAGCTTTCAATGCAGCCGCCACCCAATCCTCGACCGCGAGTGGATCCCAATGCCTTGGGAGAGGTTGACCCCACGGAATATCCGGAGCCAAAAGAATCCACACATAAGATCAGAGGAAGATCGGATATCTTAGAATTACTATTTGGAGATGAAAATCAAGAACTGATTATGGTAAAATTGTTCTATTTCTTTTTCTACTCGGCCTTTGGATCTCTATTTCCCCTGATGGGAGTGTACTTCAAACAACTGGGAATGGATCCAAGTCAGTGTGGATTGCTAATCGGTTGCAGACCATTCGTTGAATTTTTATCGGCGCCTTTTTGGGGCAGTTATGCGGATAGGTGAGAACTTGAAGTTGAAGCAATTTAGTAATTGTTATTGCTTTGAAAAAAATTCAAAATGAAAGTAAGTAAGCGGATATTAGGTTAGGTATTGAATCACCGTCAAAATGAGCGTGATTTAAAAATAGGAGTTTTTTAAAAACATCGATATGGCAATGAAATTTTCAAATTAAAATTTATGCAAATAATAATTAAATAATGAAATTTACGTGCCTACATTTGTTGATGCACGTTTTGATATTTATTAGGTACCTGTTGTAAAACAAATTGATGTGTTTCAGGTGGAAAAATGGAAAAACTTTGTTGCTGGCATCATTATCTTGCTGGATTTTATTCACACTGCCTATCGGATACCTTCGACCACCTGCTCGTAATTGCATCAAGCAGTATGGCAATAAAGTGAAATTAGAACTTCCAAGTACCACTTTCCTTTTCAATGATCCCTCAAAAGATAAAGTACTACCGACAATAGATCCGAACGATACAACTCCATCGAGCGTGTTCATAGCCCAAGCAGATGTTGGAAAATCACCATTGAGGGTAATCGATACAACGAACCCAAATGCAGAAAATTTAGTTTCACCATTATATTCATCTGTGGTGTACAAAACCGAGGTAAATTGTGAATACCTACTTAAGCAAATTCATCTTATAATATCTTGTTTACTTGACAAAAATTTGAGTAATTTTTAATTAATTCGCAGGACGTCCAAAAATCATTTTTCCTCATGTTACTTTTGATCATCATTGGCGAATTCTTCAGTGCACCGGCTATAACTTTGGTCGATTCTGCAGTCATTACTCTGCTGGGAGAAGATGCCGATCGTTACGGACATCAACGTATGTTTGGATCAGTTGGCTGGGGCTTATCGATGTTCTTTTTAGGTATCGCTTTGGATAGATCAACAGCGTTCACGAATCATCCATGTGATATACCCGGAGAACGAGAAAAAAATTATCAGACTTGTTTTTTCGCATTTTCTGTCCTCATGGGTGGGGCATTGATCTCGGCCACTCAAATCACTTTTCGATACGTGGATCCTAGTGAATCAAAAGATGACGCACAGAAACAACCACTTTCTCAAGACGAAGATGATGCTTTAGAACAAGAAGTTGCTAGGCAGTTGAATTTACCTTCTTTGGCGTCCCATCAATCAGGAGGCCCTGGTCCGAGGAAGCAACAAATTCCTAGAATAGAAAATGGTGATGATGGGCAGGTACCACCGAGCGTTGGGAAGGTGGGTTGTCGAATTTGCGCATACCACTCGGGAGCTGGGACCGTATTGTAATGAAATTTAACTTTTCCAGACACAAATGTTTGCCCAAACTACCAGAGAAATTCCAGAATGGATGACTGTTCTGAAACACTTTGCAAATTTAAAATACGCTTCATTTTTATTCGTTGCTTGGATAATGGGTTTCGGAATAGGATTAATTTTCACGTTTTTGTTTTGGCATTTACAAGTAAGTTCAAATTTAACCTATCAAGTTTTTTAATAGGTAACTAATTGAAGTTTTAAAATTCAATACCTGCTTCATCTGATGAATGAAAAAATTATTAGGAAGCTGGTGGCACTCCCACTCTTTTTGGATTCGCCTCAGTCATCAACCATATTTCTGAAATTTTGGCTTACTTTTGGAGCTTCAAATTGATACGATCTCTCGGACACATTAAAGTGAGTTTATTTTAATTATTTGATAAATTAGGTAAGTACATAGGTACCTATTTACCTACTTATTGAACATCAGGTAATAATTTATTTTTAAATGTAAATTTTTCATTTCAGGTTCTCTGTTTGGGTTTATTGGGTAATGTAATCAGATTTCTATACGTTGCGATGTTAACGAAACCGTGGCTTGTTTTGCCTTTTGAATTAATGCAAGGTAAATAATTTAATACTCCTGGAGAAAACATTACACGTGGGTAAACTCGATCAACCTAATTTCTTTTGAATTTAGGTATTACACACGCTGCTGTCTGGGCTGCCTGTTGCTCCTACATAGCTCACAATACTCCACCCGAATTACGAAACTCCGCACAGGGTATACTTCAAGGAATACATCATGGATTGGGTCGTGGTTGTGGAGCAGTAATTGGAGGATTTTTTGTCAGAAGTTATGGTACGTTATACCCCTAAATCGATACACTGCATGACATCCAAAATTTCAACGTAAAATGAGTCATACGCCTATATAAAACCTAAAAGGTTTAAAATGCAAAAATTGAATTGAATACATCCTACGTACCTAACTGTGCCTAGGTACCTATTAAAATCCGCGTATTTTTCTCGAAAAAATCTCTGCATTCATAAAATATTTTTTTCAAAGTTTTATTTTAGCGGAGGAAGTACAATGTAGTTTCATTAGATATTTATTT
Organism: Balanococcus diminutus; assembly: GCA_959613365.1. Taxonomy (NCBI): domain Eukaryota; kingdom Metazoa; phylum Arthropoda; class Insecta; order Hemiptera; family Pseudococcidae; genus Balanococcus; species Balanococcus diminutus. The sequence continues at coordinate 47,612,911 of OY390715.1, forward strand.
ATTTTTTTGAAATAAAAATATTTCTCTAGGTAGGTATTGATTAAAAAAAAAATCGATTTTTTTGAAATCATTCACTTATAATTGTATGAAAAAATACCCACCACTTTTTGTAAATAAAAAAACACCAAAATCTCTAGATTTTTTCAGAAAAAATTCCTGAATTTTTTTTTGCATAAAATAGTTTTTCAATTATTCTTAGAGTAGGTACAACAAATTCCCATTTTTTAAAATTTTTTTTTTGGAGTTGCAATAAATCACCATTGATTTTTAAAGAAAGAAATCTCTAACTTTTTTGGAGTAAGAGTGAAAATATCTCAATTTTATTGAAAAAAAAAAAAAAAAAAATCAGAGAAACAATAATATTTTATTACTAGGTAGGTAAGAAAAGAAAATCGTGGTAGGCAATTTATCAAAGAAAAAAATATTTTTATTTTTTGAATTGAGAAAAATTTTTAAGAGAAAAAAATATTTTCCATTTTTTTTTAAATAAGAAAATTAGGCCTAACAATTTTTTGAATAAAAATATTCTTGAATTAAGTATAGATTTTAGAGAAAAAAATCTCAATTAATTTCTTAATTTATTTGAAATAAAAATATTCAACTTTTCAAATAAAAAGGATAAAAAATCGAAATCTTTTATTTTTTAGGAGAACAATTATTTTTTTACTTGAATAAAAAACATGTCATCTTTAAAATGTTTGAAGTAAACAAATTGAAAATTTTTGTGGAAAAAAATCCTTTAGAGAAAAAAAACTTGAGATTATTTGTGGTAGGTAGGTAGGTATACATAAATGAATTTGTATTCAATTTTTAGAGGAAATCAACATATATATTTTTTTTGTATAAAAATACTCCTCTTTTTTTAAATGAAAATGAAATAATTTGGCCTTCCATTTTCTTCTCAATTATTTTTTGAAAAAAAAAAAAAAAAAAAACGTTTTAAAAAAAGTTTTTATTTTTTTGGGAGGGGGGATCTCTTAGTTTTTTGGAGAATATTTTTTTTTTACTTTAAAGTAAAGAATATAATTATTAAAATTTTGTGCTTTTTTTGAGAGAGAAAGAGAGAAATGGATTTTTTAGAGAAAAAAATTCCCAATTTATTCTTTTTTTTTAAATAAAAAATTTCCTCAATTTTTTTTTGAGTTAGCGTAAAAAAATAAGTAAATAAAATTTCTCAATTCTTTTGAAAAAAGAAATTTATTTGAGAAGAAATTCTCTTATTTAAAAAAAAAAAAAAAAAAAACTCAATTTCCTGGAGAAAAGATTAATTTTTTTGAAGAAGAAAAAAAAACTCAATTTTGAGAGGAAAAAAATTCTGGAGAAAAACATTTCTCGATTTTTTGGAGACACCATATTATATAGAAAAAGATCTATGTAAAAACTTTTTCAATTTCTTCGAAGAAAAATAAATTTCTATTTTATCTTTTGAAGTTTTTTTTTTTCATTTTATTGAAGTAAAAAAAATCTGTTCTTTATTTTGGATTAGGTAGTTTAAAAATTTCAATTTTCTGCAGAAAGAAAATTTCTCAATTTTTTAAAGCAATAAATTTTCCGAATTTAAAATCGTTAATCATGATTATGTAAATTATAGGATCTCCTGCAACTTTCCGTGGATATGGTATTTTTTGTGCTCTGGTACTCGCGGCGTTTGTATTCATAAACTTTTACAGAAAAGATACAGGTTTTGTATCAGATTTACCCATGAGTGAAGATCCCCATCAAGTAAATTTTATTCTTTCACGAAATAAAAATTCATATCGAAATTCCACGTACGTGAATAACCACATTTATTTTTAGGTAATGGAAGAAAGCGTGCATCTTGCTCCTCATGGAGTTCCAAGTAATCCAATACCACGAGTTTTATCAAGTTCCAAACTTCAAGATTTAACCAGTGAATCGCAAAGTTACGGGACTAATGCACCATCTAATAATTTACATCCGAATTCAGGTTCGTTATTAATTTCAATTTTATGTGAAAATCTAAAATAGATCATAATACCTAATTATTTTCACGATAGGTCGAGGTTCGAAAAATCCATTCCTACAAGAAAATGACTTGAATCACCAACATAATCAAACCAACTCGTATGAAAGGGAGACAAATATCAAGAATATCACTAATTTAGACGTAAGTAGCTACTAGCTACAATGCAGTGTGCTACTGCCAATCATTTTTATTCATCACTGTTGTATGTACTAATTTTTCCAGAGCCTCCCTCAAATGAGCGATAAAATGAACGACGAATGGATGGAAAAACAACCCCTTACTAGTATTCATATACAGCAACCCCATAATATCATTAAAGCCTACGACTGGTAAGTAAATGTGTTTCCCAAGTGTTCAACTCATAATCTATTAATATTTAATTTGTTAACACTTCTTTGATCTATTTTACAGGTAGAAAAAAAAAATCAATGGTTGAAGTTCGATTTGCGATAAATTACATTCAGTTGAATTTTCTCCGAGATATTTTAATTTAAACATATCAGTAATTTATATTTCGTTATATTATATAAGTTTATCCTTATTATGCATACTCGTATATTTAATAATTTTATGTTTTGTTTTCTAGTCAAGTTTATATAGGTTAGGTAAAACGCGCGCAACGTTTAAGAAATTTTTTGTTTTTGGGAGTAAAGGTTTTTTCCAAAAGCTTAACTCAAGAAATTTTTATTCTTTGAAAACTCGGGTTTTCTTCATGTAAATAATGTACTCGTTATGGAAAAGCATTGTACTAAGAAAAAGTTACCTGTAACCGAATACTTTTGTATGTATTTGGTACGAATACAAATTTTATTTATAAAAAGTCTGAATTTTCTAACGATAAATTCACGTACGTATCTAATATTCCATTTTATAAAATATTATTTAATTTATCATGTAAATATTTTTCCTTTTTTTAAACGTCAACCTATCGTCTACCTTCATTAGCTATTTATTTCTTCGCCTTCGTTTAAATTCGCCCTGTTGCTTGATTTATTTTATTTCTTCAATTTTCTACCCTCGTAGGTGTAAGAATGAACAATAGATGATGTGTTCAAACATTAAGAATGGAAGATTAGCTGTTATAAGAATTTTGAAATAATCTATTTACTGACTGAAATATTTATAATGAGTGGCCTACACAGTGTACACGATTCTCTTGTTACTAGAGTCGTCTCGTCAGTAAATTTGTATTTTATATGTATTTGAATTAAGTCGAATTGTTTAAATGGAAATTTATCCTACGTTATAGCTTCTGAATTGTTAAATCTTCCACTGTAAATTAGAATCGCACGAATTAAGGAAAATATAACGAAATAATTATTATATTACATAATTCGACTTTTTTTTTGTTTTGAGTTTGATGACTTCATCAACTTGTGAGATATGTTGCCTAACAATGACTTCTACAAAAACACAAGTTCAAATCGTTGATTTTGTATTATAAAAAGAAAAAAAAATACAGTTCATCACTCAGTGAGTAATCTCTTGAGAGAATTTACAATACATTTAACATGATTCAGCGTTTATACAAACACGAAAATAGATTCTACTCGACTTAAAATTTATATACAATAAAAAAATTACACGATGATGATTATTTTCTCAACGGTTAAGAAAAATAATTTATACAAAAATGAAAATGACTCTAAAATGTAATCCTTCGCCGAATTTATAGAAAAAAATAATCGCATGTTTGCATTTTTTGCAACAATATACAATAAAATTATAAATTATACGTAAATAAACGTTCAGAAAACCATCTCCTATCAACGAGAAGTCTAAAAAAATATTAATTCGTACTTCTAGGACTGAGAAAAAATATACATAAACCTACGATTTTAGTTACCTCTACTACACAATATTTTAATTACCTCCCTATCGCATACTCAACAAATCATTGATGGGCAGTTTTTTGTTTTGGTATTGCAGAAAAAATTTTCTCCGTTTCTGAACATTTTCAATGAAATTATACTGCTGAATTATATTATCGGCGCAATACTGGCACACAGTTTTTGGGAGTTTATCTTTCAATTGAACCTGCAAAAAATTACAGGCAAAATTATCGAATGAAATCAAATTGTCAATACAATTACATAATGTTTACATCGGCGAGTAACCCAAACACCCAAAATAACCAAATGGTAATTTGTTACGTAATCACATTATACGGTTGGGTATTAGATATATATTGAAACGTATGAAATATTCAAAAGTTTCAGCAGCTGAAATTACTCTGAGGGATTACATCTTTGACGAATTCATCTGGATTTAGTACTGAAGTTCCAGCTGAAGTTCAACTCAGCTCAGACTACCCAGAGATCAATAAATGAGTAGCATTAAACTGAAAGACAGATGAAATCTAACTACTTGAAGATGATGTAAAAATATTACTCACATTAATGGATAAATAATTTTTTATGATTTGTAATAACTTCATCCTACGTCCTTTTTCTCCGTATATGTGAATGACATTACGATCAATTTTAGAGCAAAGACGGCAAACGAATCCGGTTAGAATTGCATTGTCTATACTTCCCATTTTCTTAATTACATTATTTCAAAACGCCAGCATTCATAACTCACAATTAATGTGAAAAAATTAAAAATACTACAGAAAAATCAGATGTTTTTCCTTGTGTAATGAATTTTTATTTTGTTTTATCGATAAAACATCAAGGTATGTTTTTTCTTATCTATTTTTTTTTTGTTTTGATGAAAGTTGAATTTGAAGAGAGGTTTGGGTAATTTCAATGTAAAAAAGTAACGTGGTGAATAAATTTTCGAATTGCGAATTTGCAAACTTTCTGTGCTTTTGGCGAAAGTTTGAAGTTAATAAAAAATTGAAGTAACAAATAACCCATCTCTAAATACATGCCTATTTAAAAAATTGTGAATATTATTATAATAAATAAAATTTCAACGTAAGTCATAAAAAAAATTAAAAATCAATTTTACTGTAATTACATGATACTTTTTTCCACCAGTAGATATCGTTTTCAATCCCTTCCATTTCAAAACAAACCAGGCAGTTGAGAACTTTGACAATAAACACTTGCCGAACTTTGAAAGGGGTAAGAGGAGATTGTACCTCTTTCGTCTCTCTTCACTCGTCTTTCCCTCCAAATACCATTACTCGGCAACACTGCGTAAAAAATGTACGTCGTCGCGTACGAGCGCGTAGAGAGAGACGGTTTTATTCGATGTAAGTCAGGGATACCACTCGTGTTTTTTTCGTTTGTATGTTGAACAGGTAACTTAGAAAATTTTCGTCGTCGTCGTGTCGGTCGTGCAGTCTTCGTCTGTCTTTTGAAATTTGTGTGTTTGGATTGTTGTGATCAAAATTTTTGTAATAACCAAATTTATTCCTAAGTCGTAAATCTACAACTTTTATTTGAAATTTTTTTTATTGGCCCCCTTCCTCTCTTCCTACACGTATTTTTGAGTAATATTGTCATAGTATCGAGGTTTGCGTGTAATATCGTTGAGGTGGGAGAGGTCCAATTAAATTTTTTTTCAAATAAATGTTGTAGATCAAAGTGCTAGAAATAATTTTTGTTATAAAAAAAATTTTGATAGGACCTCTCTCTCCCCTCTAATTTTGAATATTAATATCAAGTGTCTAGTATATAGGTAGTATATTATTATTACACTGAATTTGACAAAAATAAATTCAACAACTATGATTCGCCACCGTGTAAACGAAGTATTTCACGTTTATTACATTTGAAATAAAAGATAAAATTATCTGTCATACACTTCTTTCTTGTCATTTATTACATTAAAATAAAAATAAAACAATTCAATTAATATTTTAGGTTCACGATTATTCATTTTGAGTTTGACAAAACGTACATCCTAAAAACACACGACAAACGAGAAATCACAAGAGAAATTATTTTATAAAATCAAAAAGAAAAAAACGAACAGAAATGAACATTTTTGATTTTATCAACACACGATACAAAAACACGACTGTTAAGGAGTAAGGACTTGTAAAAAAACACGACGTAAAAACAACGACATCGAAAAAAAAGTGTGTTACATCCCTGACTTACATCGAACAAAACCGTCTCTCTCTACACGCTCGTCGTTCGCGTTCATGAGTGTTTTTGTAATTTGTACTGTGTTTATGTTTGTTACGTTCATATTTAGTGTTGGTGTGTGTAATAGCTGTTAGATATGTAATGCGGATTTTAAATTGTAATTTTTCCTAAATTCGTTGTTAATTTTCATATTAAAAATGGTTATATGAATTATATCTGGAGCTCATCATCTTGTGAGTATAATTTAAATTCTGTCGGTGATTCGGTATACGTTATTTTCTCGGTTATCTATTCATTCGAAGTATTTTCTGAGTGTAATTTTGAGTACGTATGGACTAAATGGAGATCGTATTGTGTTGCAATAATTCGCGAAATTACGGCGTTTCGGATTAATATTTTCTTCAGTTGAAATGATATCTTGAAAATTCAATTCCTCGTAAAGTATCTTTTCATGCACTTGTAGCGGTTTAAACAAGTGTGTTACTCGAAGTGAAAGTGTGGTTTTCGCAGTACTTTCCAATAGGCCTAAACTACTTAAATTAAAACTTGTTCCGAATGTTCCTTCGTTTTAAATTTTCTGTACTCTTATTTTATGATTTTCGAATCCTCAGGTGTTTATCTTAATCGATATTTCATCTACGTAGTTTTTTGATAGTTATGAAATTTGACATTGCATTAGTATCTTATATCAAACCTTCGTTTCCATTAGTCCTTGTTTGAGTGTAACCGATTATTGTGATGATGTGTATTGAAATCAAATTTCCACTACACTGTTTTATCCAAATACTGAAAATGTAATGTTGTACTTTATGTTTCTGCGATCTAATGACGTCAATTTACTTTTTGTAGGTTTCATACTGTTGACACTTATTTGTTGAATTGAGCTACATTAGTACAACTTCATGAGGCAGTTGAAGAATTATGCATCGTTGGGGAAACAAGAAGGATATGGCGGTAAACATAGTTTGTATTCCCAATTTTCATTCACATCTCACTTTAGCCTAAAGATTCACCAATGCTTCTGTTGTTAACGTAAGAAAAACGCGCTAAATAATGTATTCTTCTTTTCAGGGAGATGATCCGCCATATTTATCAGTAGGAACTGAAGTAAGCGCTAAATATAAAGGAGCTTTCTGCGAAGCAAAAGTTCGAAAAGTTGTAAAAGCGGTAAAGTGCAAGGTACGTAGAAAAACACTTACTTAGACGTAACATATTTTCTTTGTTTTAATCAACTGTGTTTGTTTAGGTGCAATACAAGAATGAGTCTGGATCTGCGTTTGTTAACGATGAGCAGATAAAAGGTGTTCTCATGGTAAGTGATGAGTGAACTTTTTAACAACAGAGATTACTGGATCTTTATTTCATATATGTGTTTATTTTACTTAGGCTGGAGCTTCTGTTGAAGTGAAGCAACCAGACAAAAAGGATTACATCGAAGGAACTATTGTTAAAATACAAGATTTGAGCCAGTACACCGTTGGTGAGTTGAAGTTTAATTATTTGTTAGGCTTATTAGTAAGTTTTTATCGCTGGTTATATTTCTTATTACAGTTTTTGACGACGGTGATATCGCAACCTTGAGAAGAACAGCACTGTGTTTGAAGAGTGGTCGACATTTCGCTGAAAGTGAAACATTAGATCAGTTACCATTGACCCATCCGGAGCACTTTAGCACCCCGGTCGTTAGTGGGATACGAGGGAGTCGAAGAAGAGACGACATGTAAGCCGATGGTTTCATATTTACATCATTTTGACAATAATTTGCATCGTAATACCGTTTTAAATCATTCTACAGGGAAGATAACAGCGACAGTGAATCAAAACGAGAACGTAAAATTGAACGAGAGGAAGATATGGGTAAAGTAGTCTGCGTAGAAGTCGGCGATAAGAAGAAATCGAAAGATAATTGGTTCCCTGGCTTGATTGTTGCGCCTAATGCTCAAGATAGTGTGAAAATTGACGTCGAAGACGAATACCTAGTGAGATCGTTTAAAGACGGGCGTTACTATACCGTGCCCAAACGAGAAACCGTTGAATTTACTCGCGAAGTAGGCGCCAAAGTTGATCATCCTACGTTGAAGATGGCCGTTGAAAAAGCCATTTCATTTTTGGATAAAGATGACTTGCCTCCTCATTGGGATAGAGAAGTTTTATTCGGTATGGCTGATTATACGTCCGAGTCGGATGGTTCGGATACTGATTCGACAGATGACGAACCTCGCGAAGAAAAAGATCATTTTGTGGCGCAGTTGTATAAATTCATGGATGATCGAAGTACGCCTATTAATAAAGGACCGGTGATTTCGTCGAAAGATGTCGATCTTTATAAGTTATTTAAGGTAGGCGACGTTTCAATTACGAGAATTTTGCTCGATAATTCATTCTTATTCGTTTTATTCGTTACATTTAACGCGTACTTTCTATGTTGTGCAGATTGTGAACAAACTAGGAGGTTATAATCGTGTTACCAATAGAAATCAATGGAAAAGTGTCGCGATCAAATTAGGATACACGGCCAGTCAAACGAATAACGTGAAAACATCGTATAAAAAGTAAGTAACGTCTAGTAAAGTGAATGACCTCGATTCGGGAATTATTTAAAATCTCATATCGTAATTTTGTTTCTTTTCGCAGATTTTTGCATAATTTTGAAGACTTTTATAGAAAATTGGGTTGCACAATGATGAGTCCTCAGGTTAATAATAAGTTGAGAAGTCGTTCTAGCAGACCATTGATCAGAGACCGAGACAAAGCACTGCCTGTAGGTTTGATTTTTTAATCTATATTTTTACCTATTTGATTTATCGTTTTCTCGAAACCGTGCACCAGAGTACAAAACCGCACGAATTTTATTTGCTAAAATATCGCTTTTTTCTTATTTTTTGTATCGAACGTTCAAATGATGAGCTGTAAAGAAGACAAACGTCAGCTTTTTTGATTTTCTATTCCTTTATCCAAACGCCGTTGTTTTTATGCTTTTCAAATGCACGAAGAATGAGTAAATTCACAAACAGCCCTCTGTCCTGCTGTGTAATGCGATCCTCATGCGTGTAATTGGAAGCTGAAATATTCCCTAACAATGTCATTTTCCAAAACAATAAAAAAACAACGACCTCAAGATCGTTACTTAAAATACCTGAATATGAAGAAGCAATATTTCCAAATAATCGATGATTCCTTGCGAAGGTAGGCAAAGAATTTTACCTGAAGAAAAATTCGTCGAATCAATGTTGCGCCGATCTGATTGAAGAAATTGTTTTCTTATACTCTTTATCATCAATAACGCTTTACCTATTTTCACTCTTGTGTTTCTTGTCATCTCATCAAAAAGTACGATTTTTTTTCGATAACCTATTAACAAATTAGTATTTTCCTGAATTAATTTTCGAGTAACTTTTGCTGTTAGTAATTTACAAATCAAAATTGGCTAAAAATTAATTTATTCGGTGAAATTAACTTGACGGTAAAATCAAAATTGAGAATACGATTGTGTATATTTTCAAATTTTAATACTTTCAGAGCACACGTAATGTTTGAAAATTTTATCCATTTTTTGCCTTGTAAAAATTGTGAAAAAAAAACGAAGCTGTCAAACTAGTACGTTTAAAACGTTTGATTTGTTTTTTAGGAGAAGACGGCCGACAAAGACGAAAACAGTCCGAACAGCGACGAGAGTTTAGAGGGAAAGGAATTACAAAACGGCGTTAAAACAAAGTTAGAAAATCAAACTAAAGACGAGACTGATACCGACGATAAGCTTAAAGAATTGAAAAAAGAAAACGTAAAAGTTAAAAAAGAGCCTAACGTGGAAAACGTCAAAGAAGACGATAAAATCAAGAAGACTAACGTTAAGGTAGAGACTGCGACAGTAGTTAAAGACTCGATTATGCTGCCAACGTCGTCGATGGTAACGCCTAAAGAAACTAAGCCTAAGGCTGTGAAAAACGAGGACGTTAACGAGGACAAACCTGTCGTCGATAAGAAAAGCGAACGAAAAATAATCAAAGCGGCGCAAAAGCTGGACTTCGGCGATGCTAAAAAAGATGATAAAATTCCCAAAACCAAAGCTACTAAATTGAAAGGCGTAGAAAAACGTATTAAGAAAAACGAAGTGATACCCGGTATTAGAACTAAACGAAGTTTAAAGGAAAGAATGAAAGCTATTGTTAAAAAATTAAAAATGAAAAGTGGCGTTAGTAGTACTAACGAACAGGATAAGAAAAAACAAAAGTCTACCGAAGATTTAAATAAAGTTAGTTTAATAATAATATTAACCACTTTTTTCTTTTTATTTTAATTTTGTCTTAAAATTAGGCTTAGCTTTTAGGTTTCGTTTTATTAATTTCCTATTATCGTTTATTTTCCGGTGTAACAACGAAATACTAATTTTTGTGATTTTTTTTCAGCCATCGCTACAGTTATACAAACTGAAAAATAAAGAAGATATCCTGAGCAATGGTACGAAAACAAGAAAATTATCCCTCGGTAACGATAATAGAAATTTACTCGGAATCGGTGGCGGTAACGGTGATAGAAAATCAACTAGTTCGTCTGCGTCCGGAGGTAACACCAGTGACGGTAGTAACTCGACCGGAGTTGCTGGCAGATCAAGGAAAATGGACGAAGACAGCTCCGAAGGACCGAAAAAGAAAACTTACACTCGCAAAAAGAAAGACGAAGATAAATTTTTGTCGAGTTCTTCTGATAGTTTAATCAATCAGTGAGTTATTGCTGAATTTAATCTAATGAGAGATCTGGCACGATTACTAAATTTATTTATTCGTTTTTCAGAAGCATCGATATTGTTTCTCCACATAAAACAATCTGTATAGGGGATAAACTAAAAGTATATTATGGACCAACTCACGAATCCAAAGTTACATACGAAGCTAAGGTAATACTATTAATTTTTGCAAACGATACGATCGATTTTTACGAAGTATTTTTTACATGTTTGATGTTTTGTAGGTTATGAATAAAAGGTACGGCGCGGTTACCGAATATTTCGTCCATTATACCGGCTGGAATACCAGATACGACGAATGGATTAGAAGAAGCAGGATAGCCGAAGATTTAAGTTGGACTCCTGCAAGAGATAAATTGAAATTTGATCACGACGACGTAAGTTTTATTCTGTGTCTATTATTTCTACCGAACTAGTTGATTTTTCTTTCGATTAACGAATTAATTCATCTCCACAGGATGCACCAAGCAGTCAGTCGTCGTCACAAAGCGAGCAGGCGTCGCAGCCAAGTCAACCAATCACCACCAAAACAGCAACAGAGAAGGTGAAACGAACTTCTATATCGCCGGTTGCTAAAGATCGATCGAAGAGTGTTACGAAAATTAACGCAAGACCAGGCAGGGGCGCCAAAAGTAAATCGCCATTCGACCCTAAAGGAAAAAAATTTACTAAAGGTACGATCACATTTCATGAAGTAATAAAATATCCCCATATAATTTCAGTCTGTGTCATTTGATCATTAATTTCGAACCCTTAATAACAGACTCGAAGTAATTGTATTCTTCTTTCTTGGATTTTTACAGATTCTGAAACTAGCGACGATTCGGAAACGGATTCGCAGAAAAAACAGCAACTTCAAAAGACCCGGAGTCGAACGGAAAAACGAAAACAGCAAGACGAAGACTTCACTCCGAAAGACGTTCCTGATCAAAAAATGAAGAAAACGCCGCCTCTAAAACGTACTCGATCTGGTTCGCTGAAATCCGAAACAAAAGAAGAACCTACCAAAAAGCGTAAAGTTACGCCGGTCAAAACGGCCACCAAGACGAGCAGAGCGAACGCAATTCGTAACTCGATCATGAAAAATTTAGTCGGCCGGAAACGAATCGCCGACAAAGGTAAAAAACTGTTCAAGAAAAAAGATCAATCGTCCGACAAAGAAAGTGACGAATTCGATCTTAAGGATACCGACGAAGTAAACAAACTGATGGAAACAGACGAAGACGTAAAAGGTGACTCAGAATCGCGCAACGACGGTGAGGAAAATCGGACAAGCGACGACCTGAAGCGCAAAACCGAGGAAGAAATCGAAAAAATGAACTGCGAAGACACCGAATTAGTATTGAAAATTAAACCATTCCCTACGGTGGCGGTCATTTTGGAAGATTATTCGCATGTTGGTGACGAAGTCGACGATGCTAATGGAGATAGAACCAACCTCGTCGAACCCGATGACACCGGTCCGCCAGTACTGAAGAAGGAAGTTATGCTCGATGATGAAGTCAGTACTTCGTCGAGTTCCGCCAATCAGTTCCTAGCTGACAGTTATTTGGCTGAGAATATAGAGAAGCAGAAGCTCATCAAAGGTAAAACGAAGAAAGAAACCGAAGAAAAAAGTCCCACGCTGGTGCCGAAAATATTCGGTGGTCGTAGTAGCGCGCCCGGTAGTGCGGAAAAATCCACAGCGAAAGCGAATTGTGATGCGAAAGAAAAAACTTTCTTTACTAGTCGTATCGATAAGGTAGAAACGAAGAAAATTGAAAGTACGGATAAAGATAAAAAGGATAATAAGTTAAGAAACGTAAACTCGTTCACCAGTTATTTAAGTATGGATAAAATCGATTCGATTAGAAAAGTTGGAGAGAAAAGTCCAGCGGATAAGGGCTCCGGTGAGAAAAGCAGCCCTCTACTAAAAACCCTCGACGGGGACGACATTTACGAATTCAAAGAACCCGAACCATTCGAATTCCGTGGCATCGACGACTGTACCATATTACACCGCCGGTCTACCAATAGGCTGTTCGATGATTCGCCCTATAAACGCACCAGTAAAACGACTTCATCGCCCAGTGACTCCACCAAAGATGAAGACTCGTCCAAGGTTACCGATGAAATGGATACTAGGTTAAGTAAAGACGATATAATCGAAACTGCAGAAAAAAGTGAAGAAAAAGAAATTTCCAAATCGACTGAACCTGAAAAGTCTGAAAAACCCGACACGTCCGAGTCTACCAAAACGAAAGAGAACCAAACCAGCGACGTTAAAGAAATCGAGAAAATGGAAAGTACCGTCGAAAAATGCGAATCGTCAATTCAAGAATCGATCGAAACGAAAATCAATCGAATACTTGTATCGGCCGATTCGTCGTCCAAAGATACGTGTAAAATAGACGTACTTACAGAATCGAGCTTGTATGGTGATTTACCCAATGAAGACGACGACGAAGATGACGATTTAGAAGAAGAAAAATTAATCATATCCGAAGGCGATCAACCCGACGACGACGCCAGCAGCGAATCAATAACGGATAAAAACGAAGTTTCAATGTTATTCGTAGAATTCGACGATAAAGAAAAAACGCCCGAAGCTAAATTACTCGATTCGTCTAGTAAATCCTGCGACATCGGCCAAATCGACTCCAGCGTTGATGAAATCAAGAAAATGAAAGCTTCCTCGAGCGAATCAATCGCTCCGAAATCATCATTCACGTTACCTAGTAAAAAAGACGATCATACCAGCGAGAACGTAGTCTCATCTTCGGATAAATCCATCGACGATGAAATTTCTGAAAAATTACGAGCCGACGAGAACCTCGACTCGGACGAAGACGGAAGCTTCTCTTCTATAAAATCTGGCTCATCGTCCGGTAATAAAAATACGCAAAAAGACACCGGAGAGTCCGACAGTGTTACCGATGACAAAGACAGTGAATACCCTTCGTCGACCGAATCGTCCGGTGCAACGACCAGCGAACAGTCTTCATCGAAGAAATTAGAACACTCGAGAACGCTGTCTTCCGAAACCATCACCTACTCGTACAAAAAGAAAATCACCCGGGAGAAGAAATGTGAAAGCGACGATACTAAAATGGATACATCGACAGCAGACCAAACTGGCGCATCCGAAAGCAACAAAATCGATCTACCGCAGCACAATATCATCAACGAAATTGAAATCGAGGTATTTACAGCAGCCAAAAAAGAAGCCGCTGATCAATCGGATACTAAAAATGTTACCGAAAGTTCTACAAGCAAAGCATCCGATTGGCGCAACGAGAAAATACCCGATAAAGAAGAAAATCTGCATAAAACGAAAGCGGAACAGGACGACGACGACGGATTACTGCTGTGCGAAGAAACCATCCCAAAAAGTCCCGAAGGAAAAGATCCTTCCGGTAGTCACGATAACGATTTGCCTTACCCTGGAGGTTCTGGCATTTTAGCTCATGCCAAAAAAGTACCCGAAAAGAAAATGAAGAAAGCGCAACGCCCTTCGGTCTTCTCTGCACCCGGTACGGTGTTCGAAAATACGCCCCCTACCACGCCGGAAGGCAGTTCGCCTGGAAATTCTCCATCCGAGTGAGTATTAGTGCTCAATACGTAGGTGACAATTGCTGACTCGAAATATTAATTATTGTATTTTTTTTCTACAGAGAACGGAGCGGATTCTCTTCGACATCATTCTCGTTGAACGAGAAATCGTCATTAAATAAGGATTCCAGTGAAAATGATACATATTCTGATAATTCGGAGAGATCTTTAAGGACCAAAAGTGTGTATTTAACGTTTATTTTTTATAAAAATTATTCGATATCATTAATTTTAATAAAATTATTTCTCGTTCCAGGCGCAACAAGTAGTAAAAAGAATTCCTACGATTATGATTCTTACTTGAAAAGAAAATCGGATAAAGATTCATTTTATAAAAATGACGAACCGCCTAAGAAAAGGGGAAAACAAAGTATGCCAACATCAGCTAATGGTTAGTTTTTTCCTCGTTAATTTTCTTTTGAAATGAGTTTACGATGACACTCATGTTCTAATCCTATTTGTTTCTCTTTTCTTCGCAGAAAGTGAAAAAGATGATTACAGCGATGAAGGAAATTCACCAAAAAGTACTTCACTATCGCAGAAATTCGCCAAATCTTCCTATTATTTAGAATTAGGTAAATAGTAAAATGCAGTTATTTATTATTTACAAAAAACCTTAAATTTTAATCGATTTTTTTATCTGTTTAGATCCAGATCTCGACGCTAACCAAAGAATCGAAGTATTGGAGCAGAAATTACAAGAATTAAGAAAAGCTTACCTCGCTTTGAAACAGGAACTCTCGTCAATAGATAAAAGAAGAAAGAAGTTGAGACGGAGAGAGCGCGAAGGTAAAATTTCAGTTTTTTTGTAAATAAATTCACTATTTGAATTCGCTGGCAACTTGAAATTTCATTGGGTATAGCTCGATTTTTCTTCATGGAGGTTGAAAATTTTTTATGTTGAACTTGAGAATGAATTTTTTTCCAAAAAATTAAGAGATTATTTTCTTTATTCTAAAAAATTGAAAACTTCTATTATAAAAAAAATTGATTCAGAAGTTTATTTCATTAAAAATTTAATTGAATGATTTTTTTATTTAAAAAATTGACTATTTTTTTCCTCCAAAAAAAAAAAAAAAAAGGAAATATTATAGTAAATTTTTCTTCAAAAAATTGAGTGATTTTTTTTAATCCAAAAAAATTAAAATTTCTAAAAATTTAATGTCCTATAAAATTGAGTGTTTTTTTGATTTATGAAATTTTAAAAATGGGAGGATTATTTTCTTTAAAAAAAAAATAGAATTTTTTTACTTCAAAAAATGTAGAAAAATTGAAAAAATTGAAAGATTTCTAATATTCTTCAAAAAAATTAAAAACTGGAAATGTTTTTTTTAACCAATCAAAAGATTTTTTCTCCGAAAAATTATAACTTTTTTTTCAAATAAATTGAAATGCTTTTTTACTCTGACTCCAACAAAAATTATTAATAAATAATATATTTTTTATCACAAGAAAATTCAGAATTTTTTCTCCAAATTTTGGATGTTGCCAGCCATGTTTTCATTTCTCTCAACTTCGTTCATTAATCATTACATTTGATTTTAAAATTACAGGTAGAATGATGACCAGAAACGAAGCAAATTCACTCCTATAACGGGAATCAATTTTTATACGTCGGGTATAGTGTATTTACCTTATCCCCCTTCCTCTTCCTAAAAAAGCTGCAATTCATTATAGATTTGATTTTCATATTTTTAGTAGACCAAGTTGAGGTTCCTATAAATTTTTTTCCAATTTTGCTCATTTGCAAACTTTTTTTATAAATGTTTTTTTTTTTAAATGAAAAAATAGAAATATTTTAATTTGAATTTTAAACATATTTTAATTTTATTTTGTTTTCTAAATCAAAAGATTTCTTATTTTGGGGTCTCGAATTTGGCATAAGAAATTATTCTAGGCTCAAGATGCATTTTTTGAAATAATAATTCTTCAAGTGCGACGAATAGCATTGAACGTTGCATTTTTGAATTTCCAATTTTGAAAAACCTCGGTGCTGTATTTAATTTTCAATTTTCAACTTGGGAATTCCTTTTTTTTAGAATATTTATAATTATTCTTCGGTTAATTTTTTTCCGTTATAGTTGATTCTGAATTTGAATTTTATCGGTACGACTGGAATCGTTTACTATATTTTTTAATTTTCTTTTTTTACTGTGGTATAGTTTGTTGTACTATGAAAAGGACTCTTGAATTATTATTTTTTTATATGGATATAAATTATAAATTGAACAAATACGTATCTCGAAGAGACCTTGGCGAATTGAATGCTATTTTGATTACATAATTATGAATAATTTCATTAGCTCGATGTATTTTTAAACAATTTCGTCAAGATTATACCAGATATAAAGATCTCAGCAAATATTACTCTTTTTTTGCGGATGTGTTTTACATTTTAAAGATACTTATTTTGGTAATTTTTTTCTTTCTTTTTTTTTCTCGTTTTTATTTTGTTTTATTTTGTTCACCTTATAATGATAATGTGTTTTAAGAAATTTTTGTTACGTTTATTTAAAACGATTTATTTGTTTATGAATTGCGTTCATGTTTTTGTCTTTTGGTAACATTTTGGACGAATTATGTAGAATTATTAATTTAATGTAGATTTATGTTTTAAAAAAAGAGAAAAGTGTAACTTTTATATTTTCATTCGTGTTGTAATGGTCTGTTCTGTACTTTATACGTATGTAATTTTGTTTGTATTGTTTTCCTCATTGCGGATATCGTCGCAGAAAAGTGATGTGTAATTAACTTAATGTTAAGATTTTAAAGAGATTTCGAAGTTTACCTCGACGCATCAAGTTTTAACGTTGAAGTAACGATGCATATTTCGTCGGTTGTGTTACTTAAATATGTAGATTTGCTGCTTGTTTTGTGTTAACAATTTGATTCGTTTGTAATGCTAGTATGATTTTTTGTTTGTAGATGATTTCTTTCTCTAAATATACCGGCCTATAATCATGTATATTTTTAAAACAGTCTGTAGAGAAACTTCTTTTCCTTCTTTATTTTTTTTCTCGAATGTGTAAAATGTAATTAAATCGTTACGTCAAGTCTTAATAAATTTTCAAATAAATTGGACATTTTATTTTAATAGTGCTTAATCGAATTTACCTTATGTATCATATCGATGGAGAAACTTAATTTTTTGTCTTTGAGGATTCGAATTGTATGGTTGTTACTAGAATCCTGAAAAAGTATTTGAACAGGTTACCATCCGGTAAGTAATTCGCCAATTTTCCCAAGTTTTTCGTGACAATGTAATCGAGCTTTTTGGAAATAATTTCTCGTAACGAAATCATTAAATGTTCGGTAGTAGCGAATTTTTTCAATCTCGAATCTAATTCCAGAAAGGATTGCTTCTGATTTGATGGAAATTCAGCATTTATTACCTACAATATCGAGTATCTGAGTTAAGTATAAGTAAGCAATAGGTTAGGTACCTACCGGGTGTTTAAGAATATGTTGCACACTTACTCACCGATCTACGAATCAGGCCAATCAGATTTACCTGATTGGTAGATCGGCGATTAGGTGTGCAACATATTCTTAAACACCCGGTAAGTTTACTCTTGATAATGGAAAATGAATCTTACCGTAAAAAGTAATAATCCAATGATCGAGATCCACTTGAAATGCATCATAATGCGATGAACGAAAATTTTCGCTAGTGAAAATTTACTCGAAGAATATGGAGTTTTTACAAAAGTTGAAATAGGTACCTAAAATCGAAAAAATTGTCATCAAATAAATTTCAACGGTGTCAAATTCGTAAACACGCAAGCCACGCAGCTGTTCCTCAACAGAATGAAAAATGACTTATCTTGTCATCTCGTTAAATTTTTTGTTATTTTGCGTAGTATTGGTCTTTTTCAAAATTGTACAAAGTGTCTTTGCAAAGAGAAAGAATATCGATAACTTTTGGTGATATTATCGTTGATGCAGTAAAATCAGAATTATGAAAAGATTCGTAATCGCAATAATTTTAATTTATCAGGTACTATAATTTTTTTTTAAATAATTGTTACTCAAAACATTTTCCATAAATTTGCCTTCAAATAAAATTTTGAAATTTTATTATTGAACAATATTTTTTTTTAATTTTTCAAAAATCGATAAAAAATTGATACCTATTGAACAAAATAATATAATTTTTTAAACCAAGTTTTAAACATTTGATGATTTAAAAAAAATTGGAAAAACTTTACTTACTTGAATAAAATTTTTTAAAAACGTTTAAAAAAAATTGTTTTCAGAAAAAAATTTTAATGATCGTTTTCCCTCAACATTTTCAAAAATTAAGTATGTACTTAACTTACTTGAATGAAACTAAAAAAATTGTTTTTGAACATAACATTATTTTTTTTAATTTATTTCTGGTCAATTATGTTTTTGAAAAAAATTGGGAAATTCTTCATTGAACGAGGGTTTAATTTTTTCCAACAAAATTGTTAAAATTTAGAATTAAAAAAATTATACCTATTAAAAAACAGAATTTCAGAAAAAAATGTTTTTGAATAAACCCAATAAATGAAAATAAAAAAGTTTTTAAATCATTTTTTTTTTTGAAAATTTGCCGTTGAATTAGTTTTTTTTTCAATAAAATTTTCAAAAATTGGTAAGTATCTTTTAAAAAATCGGGGAAAATTTTTCTTGAAACAAAATTTGAAAACTCTTTTTTGAAATTAAAAAATGAAAAAAAAACTTGTTTTTAGACGTATAATTAATTTTTTTTTGTATCTGGAATTTGCAATTAAAGAAGACTGCCAAAATTTTTTTAACAAAATAAAAAAAATGCAATCAGACGAATTTTTAAAAAATTTGTTTTTGAACAATAGGTACCTAACTTGAAAATTTTGTTTCCAGATAATTTTTTATGGAAAACATATAATTTAAAAAATTCGCCGTTGAACCACAAAATTTTCAAAAATTGGTATTTTAAAAAATATTTGGGAAATTTTTCTTTGAAAAAATGTTTAAAAACTGTTCGTTTTCAAAATCTAAAAAGATTTTCATTTTGAAAATTTTCAATTTTTTTGAGCAAAATTTTCAAAGATTGGTATTTTATTGAAATTTGAACTAGGTTATTTGCTCTTGAACAAAATTTGAACGTCAATCTTTTTTTTTTTGAAAAATTGTTAGATAAAGAAGTAGATATTTTTTTTAATTTGGAAGAATTTCCCATAAAACAAAAAATTAACATTTTAAAAAATTTTGAAAACAAATTTAATAAATTTTTTTACATATTACCTAATATTTGAACAAGACAATAATTAGAAACAATTCGTTCAAAATTTTTAAAGATATTTTTCAACAAAATTTTAATAAATTGCGGTAGACATTTAACAGAATTTCAAAACAATCTAAAAATATTTTCCCTTGATCAAATTTTAAAAACAAATAAATAAATAAAACGAGTTTTTAAACAATTTTTTTTTTCAATTCTGGAAGAATTTACCAATTTTCCCGTAAAACTTTTAAAAGATTTGTAACAAAATTGAGACATATGTATTTTAGTAAAAGAAAAAAATATAATTGATTTTGAACAGAATAATAATTTTTATAAAATGTTTTATATGGGTCATTCTCAAAATACGCCGAACATTCGCTAGTAATTTTTTGGATTTTTCATCATGCAGTAAATAATTTTTTTTTTTTTTTTGAAAAAATATTGTATGATGTAGGACACAACATCTTTGTAGTTGGGCAAGCAGGAAACCCCACACAGGAGGAGAGAGGGCGACTTTTGACCACGACGGTGGACATTATAGTGAAAATTCCATTATATTACCCCCCCCCCCCCCCCCCCATCTAGAAAAATCCAAAACTTGTAAAACACAAACTTTACAAGGGGAACAAAATAAAAATGTCAAGCAATTTCAATTATTCAATAAAGTTTCAAAGAACGTCTGCATTAGACATTTTTTTCATTTTTAAGTTGTGGTGTCTATTGTTTTGAAATTAAACCAGCATTTTTGGGCAAAGAAAGGGTCATACAAAAAAAAATGGTTAAAATCAACATTTAGATCACATTTAGAATGATGGAAAACTGTAGTGAGCAATGCATCTATAGCTGTGTTTAATTTTGGAAAAAAACAATTTTTACGCCACTACGGTGGACAAATACAGTGAAAACAAAATTTTAGAAATTTTCAAATTGTGAGAAATGGATTCGTTCATAGAAAAACCTGAATATCACCTTCCAATCAGGTCCACTTACTTGTTTCAACGTCGCTTAGTTGGAAATAAAACATTCACTCCCGGCCTTAAAATTGGGAGCCATTACGAAGACATGATAGCTGGCCAAATAGAGGTTTTTAAAAGATTTTCCGGTTTCTCAGCTGTCACATTACTCAAGGATATGAAAATTGCACTAAATATTAATTTTAGGATGGTGAGGTGTCGGTTTGACCGATTGTCGCATTTGAAAGTATTCAATTACCCTCCCCTCCCCTCCATCACCTTACAAAATGCCACTACGAAGACAGGAATAACTTGGTTACAAACTTTGAGCTGTTCTGGATGTACCAAAATGATCTTGAAAATGCGTTAGAAATGCTCTAATGTTTAATACGCACCTCTGCGTATTGTATTAGCGTGATAATTAAAACAACAAATTATAATAAGATGAGAGAAATATGAGTTGCAATGTGGAAGTTGAGTTGAGGTGGTAACATGCCACTACGGTGGACAATTTACTACTTTTTAATTTTTAGGGCGATGAGTATGTAATTCAAAATTTCTTTTTAATATGGATTGTTATAGCCCAGAGTGTACTCTATCCATACATAACAAGAAATTCATTCTAGTATTAATACTTCGTGAGATATTGAGTGTAACCTGAATATTCGGCGTATTTTGAGAATGACCCATAATTATAGTATTTTTTAAACTTTTAAAATTTTAGAAATTTGTCATTGAGCTATTAGATAACTTTTTTCAACAAAAAAATACAGAAATTAGGTAGTGTTTCAAAAAATTTAAAATCATTTTCTTTTCAGCAATTTTTTTTAAATTAAAATTTTTTTCAAACATAGCTTTTTAAAATTTTGATTTGCCTTTAATCAATATCGTAAAAATTCAGCATTTTAACCAAATTAAAAAAAATTAAAAATTAATTTTTGAACAAAACAATTAATTTGGAAGCTTTGTTTTTAAACAATTTTTTTGAAAATATTTGAGAAACTTGCCATTGAACCAGATTTAAAAAGACAAAAAGGACGAGAATAGTGATTATTTAAAATGATTTATTTTGTCATTTTATCAACTTTATACCTAGCAATCAAAATAATTTAGAGAATAATTTCAAATAATTTTTAAAATTTCCTAATGACCAAAAAAATTATAAAATTATTTCTCTAAATCCGGGCCTATAGTGAAATTGTACCTTTACCTACTTACTCTTTTCCAACTTCCTGCCAGTGGGTCTATTATTATCAAACACGAAGAAAATTGAATTAATTAGGTACGCTAATTTTTCAGACTTACAGCGTGATCTCGCTCGGAGAGCCTGATATCAGAGGATCCTTCCACAGAGAAAAAAAAATTATCAGCGAATTAATGGACGAAGACGTATACATAAGTCCAGAATATATGGAAGATTCCATTCGAGAAATTATTACCAAAAAACTCGATGTCAAAGTGGTCAATTCGATTAAGAACGTGATTGCTGAATTACCAGAGGATAATTTCGTGAATTTGTTTCTAACTGAATTGAAATATTCGATAGAAAATTATAAAAGAAAATAATCAACAGAGATCGAATGATTATGTTTGTATCAAATTGCTTGCTTTATAGAAGAAATACATTTTAAAAGAAATAATTATTTCGATTTTAATTTACACACGTTGTATATTTTTTCGGTGTTTTCGTCTGCTATTATAAATTCAGCGTTTTCTAATAAACGAGGACATATTTTCGATCGGATGGCGGGATATTTTTGTACTTCTCCTAGTAAAATTGCAATGGCTTCATTTCCATCTTCGTTTTCACTCTTCTCATTTTTCTGGGCACATTGTAGTATCTGAAAGATTGAAATTTTATTCGATTTTTTTGGCGAAATATTTTTATATCAACTATACCATTTTTAAATGGAATCCTACTAGAATTAAATAGGTACTTATTTTATAATAATTTACTAACGAATATTCCAATCTGATACTAAATGATTCTGAAGTACCCCTCCCTAAGCTCATTTGAGCAGAAATTTCTGCCTATAAAAAATTATTCGAAATCCTTCATCGGAATAATACTCGAAAAACCGCCGCCATCACTTGGTAAATCACAAACCCCGAATTTGGTATCTTTTTTCCACGTTTTCAATCTACCCTCGTCCGCACAAAAAGAAGCTCCTCCCTTTCCGAAGGGTGAATTAATTGTAATTTCGAATGAGAAACTTTGGTACATACGTATTTTCAAGAGAGTTGATTATTCAACGAAAAGTATATTATGCTTGAAAAAATCTTTTAAATGATAGTTACCTACTGAAAAAAAAATACTTATCCATTACGAATTGATTTTCAATTGTAAAGCCAAGAACATACCCTGTTTTTTTTTTTCAATTATTTAATAGTTTATCGTTTTATTTCTAAACTTACCCTTAAATTTACGAGGAAAATTGTCAATAAAAAGGTTACGACGAATGGATTTGACATCGTTGATTTCAAAGGTAACATTTTTGTTGAAACTCGTCTAGTGTTTTACGAACGAAGGCAACATGCAAAAATGAGGTATCTACCTAAACCTACCATATTCTCTGGTTCGAAAATGCCATTCATCATTTTCAGTCTAATGCAGAGTAGAGATCTGCTCATGCCAAATTTTAAAATTATTATACCTACACATTCGCACCTTTTGCCTACTCGCATTACTGAAAAACAGCTGAACATATTGAAAAGTTGAAAACATACGTACCAACTCATAAACCTGACAAGGAAAAAAATTATATTGAAATTTCATTATTTTGCTCAACTTATAAAAATAGTCTTACATAATATAAAGTAAGAAATTAAATATACTGTAACAAAAAACAATGTACAAATTTTATAAGGTAATTCTTATCTAATTACAAAATTAAAAAAAATCACTTGGTTAAATTATGGCAAGGTTTAAAGGCAGACATAGAAAGATCTTGAACGTCGTAGGTGATCGAATTATGATGACGAGTTTTCATTAGAAACGATTTAATTAAATTCAATCCTTTCTCAGACGTATCGTTTCCATCTCTTCTTTCTCTCGCTCTTCTATTTTGAAACCATATTTTTATCTACAAAAATGAAAAAAATTGTCCTCGATTAGTACCTGCGTATACAGTGAATTTAGTGAAATAAAATTTGAAAATTTTATAATCGTGGCTTACTCTCGATTCGGAAAGTTGAAGACATGTGGATAAATCATTTACATCGGAATTACTTAGGTAAGGGCTTGTTTGGAATTTTCCCTCTAGAATGGCAACTTGCTCGCTGGAAAATGGAATCCGCGGATTTCTGCCTAATCTACGCTTCTGTATGCATTCCTTCTTACGTATTCCTGCAAAAAAGTGTATAATTTTTTTAGCACAGGTGACTACAAAAAATTTTTAACTTTTTTTTTTTAAACTTACTTTGTAATTTAGGCGGTCTGTATCTCGTGTAATGTAGCCAATCGTAATGTGGTTCGATCGTGGCTAGATTTTGATTAGATTTTTCATCATTCATGCCTAAAATATAATCTATCGTGAAATTATTTCGCTTCTCGGTGCACTTCTGTGGTACTCGAACAACCTCCAAACAACCATAGTGCAATAATTTCTGCAAATTTGATGATTTTTCGTGATTTTCGCTTTGGACTGGTTCTTTCTCGTCGGGTGACATGGTTTAAGTTTTCTTGATTGTATTTTTCGTTCAAAATTGATTTAACACGATCACGTGCATCAAAGAAATTCTGAAATGGTAAAAATATACACATAAATGAATTTACCTACCTAAAAAAATTGAATTATTAGCCGAATAAAAATTGAAAGATTAATGAATCGACCCTTGGCTGGGATTTCGAAATTCAGTTATGGAAGTTTGTCTTTTGGGTCTAAAAACTCGATAACATTTTTGGCCCTTTCCTCACTCCTACGCCCTCCAGTGAAATTTTTGGAATTAAGAAATTACGATATTTTTTTTAATTAAAAAATTACGACACTTTTTTGAATTAAAAGATTAATACAATTTTTCTAAATAAAAAATTACCTATAACAATTTTTTGAATTAAAAAATTGTGACAGGTTTTTGGAATAAAAAATTTTGTAATTTTTATGAGATGGGAAATTCTTTGATTTTTTTTTAATACCTATTTAGAGTACTAAAATTGTTGGAATTTTTGGAATAAAAAATGTTATCCCAAGACATAAAAATATTTTTTAAATCCAAAAAAGTGAGAAAATTATCACTTCGAATTTTGAAACATTGCTATTTTCTTATTCCGAAAAAACTTCATTGGTTTTTTATTTCAAAAAATTAAGAGATTTTTTATTACTTCCCAAAAAATTCAAACTACTTTTTATCCCAAAAATTGGGGAATTCTTTACATCAAAAAATCGAGAAAATTTATTAATTTCAAGAAAACTGAGTAGGTAAGTTTTTTGTTTCAAAAGTGAGAAATTTAACACTTCAAATTTTGAAGGATTGCAATTTTGTTATTCCAAAAAATTACAAAGAAATTTTTTTTTCACTTCCAAAAAAATTCAAACTCCTTTTTATCTCAAAAATTTGAAAAAATTTTTACATCAGAAAATTGAGGAAATTCATAGCATCGGTATACGTCTGATAACGAAATTTCAGCAAAATCGAGAAACTTAATTTTTTGAGTCATTTTCACAGATGAAGTTATAACTTTGAAAAATTGTTCATGAGTTAAAAAAAAATTTTAATTATAAAAAAAAAAATCGACCAAAAATAATTGTTTTTAAGGACGAAAAATCGTGAAAAAAATCATTACTAAGGAACATTCTGAAACTTAAAAAATTTCCACAAATAGGTAACTCTTCGCATGGTCCTTGGTCGAGAATTGTGAAAAATGAAAAAAAAATCCATTTGACCTCACTGGAAGGCGTAGTAGTGAGGTAGAGGGACCAAAAATTTTATCACCCAGTTTTTAGACCCTAAACCAAATTCGATTATTTTCGTAGTTTCAAAATCCCAGTCAAGGGCTGATTTCGCCATTTTTATCCCACTACCTAATACCAATGCTCTTTTCGAATTTTTTCTCATTCAATTATTGCCACAAAAATATCAATCAAAAGTACCTATAAAAAATAACAAACAGATCTTTTTTTAAAAGGCTATTTTGTTTTAAAAATACCCAATAAAATTACCAAAAAAAAAGTAAAAATAAATTCAAGGCTCATAAAATTTTCAAATAGGTATTATTTTCTCATTTTAAAAAATTGCCTCTCAAATCTTTCCCCCCAAAATAGCTATTCTGATTCGTAGAAACTATTTTCGGAAAAATTCGTCAAATTATAACTTTGAAAATTCCCTAGAAGTTTATTTCAGCCTTCAGCAAACAAAATATAAGTTATTACTAAGTAGGTAAATAATTTAATACACAAACTTACCAAAAATAATCCAATTTCAGCACAAATTCACCTCAATTACGAGAAAAAAAATCAACTCATCGATACGATCGACTGGAAAAGCAAAACACAGGCTAATTTTCAAAATTCGCCCCAACCAACTAATCTCGATTTTTCTTCTAAGGTTTGGATTAGCTCGAAAGCAGACGAATCTTCCATCGTTTATTCATCTCATCAAGTCATACGGAAATTCATCATATAATAGATCTGTGCACATCTAGCTCGCGATTGGTTACTCGTTTCTCCCTCTTTGGTCGAGTTTATTATTTCTAAAAAGTAGTCAGATCCTCCCTTCTGTTTTGTCGGCATTTCCAGCTCGTACAATTATATCATATTACTATAGATTATGAGCGAAAAATTATGGTAATCAATCGGCGTTGAATTTTATTAAAATGAATGAAATTCATGAACTGTTACGCAGCTTGCTTTAAACTAATCGTATGGAATTTGCCGCAGTAGGTAGAGGAAACTGGTCGCTGGGATGTCGATACCTACCAAATCTTCGCAGGAGAAGGAACTTTTCATTGATATATTTTTCCACATGGTAGGTAAGTAAGTGAGTAGATGAGTGTGAATATTTAATTGGTTAGCATGAAGTTCTCTCTGAAATTTAAAATTATTATCAATTTTATTTTGGAGATATGTATAGTTGTATACCTATCTAATTTATAGATCGATGACTTTCCATTTTCAACAAATTAGGTCCTAAAATTTATTCAGAAAATGCATTTTTTTAAATTCAAAATTATAATTTATTTGAAAACGTTCCCGCTTGCTTCACTTGGGCAGCAATCGTCCACATCTCAGTTATTGATTAAAATCAATTTTTTTTCTTTGGATGAAAAATCTCTTTCTTTTTTTTTTGAATAAAATAATTCCATACTTCTAGGATTGAAACTACTTTTTTCTTAGAAAAAATTTATCAAAGTTTCTAGAGTAAAAATATTTTAAAATCTTTTTTCAGAAAAATGTTTCGATTTTTTATAGTAAAAATGTTCCAATTTTCTGGACGTTTCTTCAAATTTTTCGTAGGATAGAATTCATCATTTATTGGGAATAGAAATATTTTTCATTAAATAAGAACTTTCTTTTGCGGGGGCGGGGGGGGGGGGGTGAGATTTCTCACTTTTTCCGGAGTGAAAGCATGTAGCCTATTTTTCATTTTTTTTTAGAAAAAATTTCTCGATTTTTTTTGTAATAAGTAAAACGATTTTTTTATTTGTCAACTTTTGAATAAAATATCTTCCAATTTTTTGGAGAAAAAGTTTTTGAATTATTGAAGAGAAAATTTTATTATTTTTTTTTTGGAGAAAAAAATTCCCAATTGTTTGGGAGTAAAAACTAGAAAATTATAATATTTTTTAAAAAATAAGAATTCTTTCAACTTTTTAGATTGAAGAATATTTTTGTTTTTTTGAAGAAAAAAAAAATTATAGTAAAAGTAGGTAGGTTTGTATTTCTCATTTTAGATTTTTTTTCAATTTTTTGGATTAAAAAAATATTTTTCTAGAATTTAATTTCTCGTTTTTTGGGAGTAGGTTCATTTTTTTTTTGAAAAATTACATTTTTCTGATGAAAAAAATTCTCAATTTTTGAATGAAAAATCTTTTGAATAAAGTAAATTATCTTCTAATTTTTGGAGAGAAAATTTTTATTTTTTTTTTTGGAGAAAAAAATGAAAATATTTCCAATTTTTTGGGAGTAAACACTAGAAATAGTATTTTTAATTTAATAAACGAATTCTCTCTTTTTTTTTAATAAGAATTCTTTCAACTTTTTAGATTGAAGAATATTTTCGATTTTTTGGAAAAAAATCAATTTTTTTCAAGTAAAACAAAAATTAAATTTTTTGCTTTAGTGAAAGTACCTAATACCTATTTCTCATTTTTTTTTTAAATCTTAATTTCTTTGGAATAAGGAATGAAATCTTTTAATTTTTTGGATTTAAAAAAATTCTATTTCTAGTTTTTTGGGAGTACCTATGTAGGTACTTTTTTTTAATTTCTCGAGTTTTTAAATTTAAAAAAAAAAATTTCTGATAAAAAATTAAATTTTTCTGATGAAAAAATTCTCAATTTTTTAGAGGATTTTCAAATGTGCTTTTTTGATTTTTAAAAGAATTTCATGCAAAAAGGTGATTTTTTATCCCAAATAATTTTTATTCTGAGAGATTTTTTTTCATTTATGGTGATTTTTAATGAGAAGATTTTTTTTAAATTATTTTTTTTGTTAAATTTTTGAAAACAATTTTTATGAATTATTTCTTCAAAAAAAAGAAGAAAAAAACTTTTCCAGAATGGCTATCTCGTAAAAAAATTCGAGCGACCGTTTTATTTTTAATTTTAATTTTAATTTTTTTTTTTGGGGGGGGGGTGTACACGCAAGAAATTGTTTTCAAAAAGGGGTATACATGAGCAAAACTAATTGAGAACCACTGCTTTACCATGATATACACGTCACATGTTAAAATTTCAACAAAATTGAAGAAATTAATTTTTTTGTTCATTTTCACAAATTGGGTATTTTTGACTTTGGAAAAACATGTTTACAACATGAGTTTTAAAAATTTTCAAATTTTCAATTTTGCTAGAATCACTACAAATGACAAATATCGAGTTTAGATATGTCTAGACTTGAATTTTAGAATCCTCGATCATCTGGAAGGGGGGTCTTGGGTTCCCCAAATAGATTCATTCGGATATTTAAAAAAAAGGAAATAGAAAAAAATGGAGGAAATGGACAAATTTGGACTAAATTGAAGTTGATGGTATGTTGACGTGTATTTAAAACGATGTATTGCAATAAGAAAAATTTTCCACCAAGAAGTACTGTTTTAAGGGCGAAAAGTGGTGGAAAAAAGTTCTTGGCATTTTTTCAAGACAAAAAAATACTTTTCAAATTCATCCAGTTAGAGCAGATAGAAATTTCTCCATCCATTCGATCTGTTCCTCCATGCAGCATTTGCCACTGGAAATATAAATTGAGTAGGTACTTTACCATAATGTAGTGATATCTACTTAATATTTATTTAATAATGATCGGAATTTCTAATTAAAATGGTTCAAGCTTGAACTATCATTTAAACTAATATTTTGACATCATTTGAGTTAGATTCAATATAGCCACACAGAACGTAAAAAAAAATACCTACCCATACGTTAGCGAACCATAGAGAAAGGTAAACTCAATAAAGTAATCCCATTTCGCATAAATATTCACTTTTTTCAACTCGAATTTATATCACTGTCAAATCTTTTTTATTCGATGGAAAAATTAAAATCGGTAGCGTTCTATTTGAACAAACCGAAGTCGGATTTTTCAAAGAAACAATCATCTGTCGAAATTCAATACCACGTAGAACCGGTTAAAGTGAACTCATCCAAGTGTGATGACGCGCAGCGGGTTATTTTCATCATTACATTTTCTCGACATCTTTTAATTAATTTGTCGCTTAATTTTTCAATTTCCGTGTCCATTAATTTGTATGTACCTACCTACCTACCTACCTACCTACCTACGTGAAAAAAGAAATCACATCAGTGAAATATTTTCGATGGAAACTGGAAGTGCTGGAAGTGGCTGGAAGCATTCGAGTCGGATTAAAACTTATTCGAATATAATGTAAAAATATTTAATAGTAGATATATTATATGTAGATTTATCGAATTATACTATAAAGATTTATCACCTATATTTTGATGTAATTATTTACGTTAATTTATTAATCGAATAAAAACCGTTGATAGGCCTTACATAAGAGTTGACATACTTAAACGTATCATCATCATTATCATCGTTGTTCGTTATCAAACATGTAAACGATTACGCTGTCAAAAAAGAATACCGGCTATCTGATAAAAAGGCCCTTAAATAATCGGCAAAATCTCAAACCGCGGATCATTTTACTTTAATGGTGCGATCTTTTCAACTTTATCAATAACAATGATGCGCGGTTTACCGACCTTTTCAACAAACTGGTTTCAATAACCAAGTTATTATACCAGACCCGTGAATGTTTGTTGGTATCTGTTACTTACGTAACAAAAGGGATCAGCTTGCGTAAATAGAAAGAGGATGAAAATAGGCTTTTCTGTAAACGATACAAACGCCGCAATGCAAAACACTCGTGGTAGCGAGAAAAAATAACATGTCGGAAGAAGGCACACGCTTAATCGGATCATTATAATGAAAAAAGATACGGCCAAGAACACTCCAATTCTGTATAAGGTCAGTAAGTTTTCGAATTTTCAAATTTCACGCTTCGCGAGCTCCACTTCACAACCTTTACGCGGCCGCGACGCGTATGCGGTAGCCCGCTAGTGGCACCGAATTCTATAACCTTTGCCTTGCCTATCCCTATATAGAGTGGTGGAAAAAAGGAATAAATTTGGCTGCTGTTTTGCGGAGATATCCATGTTCGTGGTTCATGAAGATGTTGGTTGGCTGGGATGGGATGAATCGTAGATGAAACTGAGTTGATAAAGTACTTCAATGTTTATTGTAGGGTAATCATTGATATGAGGACATTCTGCATCTTGATCAATGAACGAATTTGGATGGCACTGTATTGACAAATTTTACTTCTTTGGGGAAATAGTTACCTAATTTCGCAGAAATAAATAGACATTCATCTATAGATCCGTTACAGACGACTTGAGCCTATTGGCCTATTTCAATTTTTTTTCTTTTTCTTTTTTGCGAAAATGTTTTTAGCTCGGGGCGCGAGCTACCACCGAAATTTTAAAAACTGAATTTTGGAGGAAAAACACATTTTTTCGAGTCAGCGTAAGAAAACAACCTCAAATTTTGAGTAAAAAAATTGATAAGAAAAATCTTTAAAATTTTCATAGAAAAACCCCTTTTTTATTTGGAGAAAAAAATCACCATTTTTTTTTAGAAATTTTAATAAAGCAAATAAAAAAATTCCTAAAATTTTTCGGACAAAGAAAAAAAAATTTCAATATAATTGGGGAAAAAATTAATTTTTTGGGGCAAAAATATTTTTCAATTTTTTGAAGAAAAAATCTCTCAATTTTTTGAGAAAAACTGTTGAATTTTCTTGAAATAAAAAACATATATTTTTTAGAATAAATTGTTTGTTTTTTGAGCGAAAATCTTTTATTTTTAAGGAATTTTTTTCAAACAATAATTTTGAAGAGAACATCCTAATTTTTTGCCTTTATTTGTTTGAAAAAATTCCTTACTTTTTACCACGCTTTTATTACCACGCTTTTTAGCTTGGTATGTATGTTTGTTTGTTTGTATGTCTCATGGAACCAAAAGTATGTTTTCAACCAATCCTCTCTCATTTAATATTTTACTGGAATTGAAAGAACATAGTGCTCACATTAGGGGTTTTCGAGGTCGCTGAATTCGATTTTCGAACTCAAATTTACCCCGACCCCAAATTGAGCCCCTATGAGGGGGTTCAATTTTGAAAATTTCAGAAAATCACAACATTGGTATCGAAATGTAGGTTTTCGAGGTCACTGAATTCGATTTTCGAACTCAAATTTACCCCCGACCCCAAATTGAGCCCCTATGAGGGGGTTCAATTTTGAAATAATAACGACAAAAAGAGTTAAATAAAAATGTAAAAAAATTTTAAAAAACCACGCTTTTATTTAAAGTTGGTCATTTTGTAAAATGTTATTCATAGGGAAAGAGTAATGCCTTAAAAAACAAAAAATAAAATTTACTTGAATACAAAAATGTGTCATGAAAATTTTTGAAAAAAAAATTTTCATGACACATTTTTGTATTCAAGTAAATTTTATTTTTTGTTTTTTAAGGCATTACTCTTTCCCTATGAATAACATTTTACAAAATGACCAACTTTAAATAAAAGCGTGGTTTTTTAAAATTTTTTTACATTTTTATTTGTTGTAATTTTTTGAAAAATAATAAAATAGGTACCTATCTATTTTATTTTTTTCGGCGGAGAAAATAATTTTTTCAAACAAGCAATTTCTAATTTTTTTGTAGTAAGCTTGAAAAAATGATAGGTGATCGATTTTTTTGATTTTTTTTTCAGAATTCTCCATTTTTTACTATGAGAACGAGAATAGGTAGGTAGGTATCTTAATTTTTTGTCTCAATTTTTAATTTTTCTAGTAAACAAATTTTTAGGGAAAAAAGAGTGGTTTGATTTTTTTAGAATAAACGTTTTCCTCATTTTTAATCTTTCATTCTTTTTTTTTTTTTTTTGAGGAAAAATATAATTTCTTGAAGAAATTGAAAAAAAAAGTTTTTGAAGATGAAAAACTTCTTCAGTTATCAAATAAAAAAATAAGTAAAAAATTCACATTTTTTTGGCGGAGAAAAGTCGGCCAATTTTTTAAGAACTTTTCTTTGAATACAAACATATTTCAGTCCTTCTGGAAAAAAATCGTTATTTTTTAATTTTGTGTTTTTTTGAAAAAAGGCTCTCTTAATTTTTCTTCAGTTGAAATTTTTTTGAATTTTTTTTTTATAAAATCTTATTTTTTCTGAGAAAAATTTATGATAAGTATTTTTTTTTTAAATCTCAAATTTTGTTTCAATTTTACAAAAAACAGAAAAAGGTATTTCATTTTTTTTATAAGTACCTTGCTACCTACCGTCTACCGATATCTATTATCTATACCTACCTAAAAAATGTTCTCATTTTTTGGTTCAATTTTTTTTGGAATAAAAATTCTCAATTTTTTGAAATATAGAAAAAAGATTAAAAAAATGTTCAATTTTTTTGTAATAAAAAATTATGCAAAAAATATTCATATTTTTTTGAGGAGGGGAGGGGGGAGGGGGGTAATCTATTACTTTTTTTGAGAGTAGAAAATTTTTTTAAGATGGAATGAATCCCTTTTTTTGAGATAGAAATTTCTCATTTTCAAAGGAAAAAACTCACAATAATTAATTTTTTTCATCTCTCAATTTATTGACTTAATTTATGTGAACAGTAAAAAAATCTTAGAGTGGAAAATGACTATCTTCGTACCTATGGAAATTAAAATTTTTCAATTTTTGGGGGGAATAAAATCTCTTATTTTTTTCAGTGGAAAAATTTCTGAATTCTCGCGTAATAAAAATATCTCAGTATTTTTATAACCAATGTAGCTAAAAAAGAAATCCAATTATTTTCTAAGAAAAAATTCATGATTTCTTTGAGAAAAAAAATTATAAATTATTGTAGAAAAAAAATTCAAGTTTTGTCTCAACTTTCACTGAAAAATATCAAATATTTCATCTTTTTGTGATTACCTGTACCTACTAGTACAATTACATACTTAGTAGGTTATCCATTTATTTTTTATTTTTCTGGTTCAGATAACAAAATTTTAATTGTTTTGAAACTAAAACTTTTTAAAAACTTTTTTGAAATAAAGAAATACCTAGGTAAGTAAAAAAACTAACTTTTTTGGAGAAAAATATCTAACATTTTTTTTTGGGAGTAAAAAAATTTCTCAATTCTTTGTGGGTGCGGATCACTTTTTTGGGAAAGAAATTTCTTATTTTTAAAGAAAAAAAAATCAGTTGCTTTTGAGGACATCTTAATTTTGGGTTTCAATTTTTTTGAAAAAAATTCATCCAATTTTTTGGGCGTCATCAGCTTAAAAAAATATGTACTCAATAGATAGCAGGTATGAAAATTTCTAAATTCTTTTGAAGATAAAATCTCCAGATTACTTTTTTTGGAGTTAAAATATACGTCTACTTCTCAAATTTTTGTACATAGAAAAAGGTTTTCAGTGAAAATTTTTTTGAATTCTCTTGGAATGAAAAAATATCAAATTCTCCTAATTTTCACTCAAAAAGAAATAGTCTATTTCAATATTTTGCAGGTAAAAAATTTTCTAAATTTTTTGAAGTAATATTTTTAGGTACCTATGTATATTTTTTTGAATGATAAAATTCATTTTTTTGAAATAATTTTTTTGGAAAAAAAAGTTGAACTTGAAAACTTTTTAAAAAAAAATTTTGCAAAAAAAAACCCATTCTCGCATTTAACATTCAAAAAATTTCAATTCTTCACCAGTTCTTGAAACATGGACTCTGACATGCAATTGTGAGTACAACTCTCAAAAATGGCCATTGTCCAGTTGTCCATTGTTTTTGGAAGTGGTCGATTCTAACTTACAAATCCACCGTACAATTAATTACGCAGAAGTACCTAGATGAATTACGTTGCATAAATGAACTACTGCGTCTATTTTTAATTACCTAAGTATAATGAATGAAATAAAAAATGAGATTTATGTCAGTAGAGTGTTGTCGAGTCAAGAGGCATGTTTGGGACACCGGCAGTGTACTTAGTAATTGGTAACAGTGCCGACGCCGACGAGTGTTGTTGTTGTTGTTGTTGTTCAATTTTCATTTGCGTTGACCAGCTGACTGGAATATTATCAGAAAGGTAGTTACGCTCATGCTTTTGTGAATAACGCATTGTGTTTGCAATTGACTCTTGGTGAGTGATATTTTTTTAATACATATAATATTTATTATCATAATTGTTGAAAGTTACCACATCTTTGATTATACATATTTCAGTGCAAGGTGTTTAATAGTTTTGCAACGGTTTTACATTATTTCATATCGTTCAAGATTTTTTTTACCTGAGTAAAAATTACGTGTTCAAATTTTCAACTTTTTTTTATCAAATTTTAACTTTATTAAGTGTTTAGTGAATCAAAACAATTTTTTTTAGTAAGCGTATTAATCGCGAAATCCACTGTAATTTCCATTTAGTAGTGACTGACAGTTTGAAAATCCATGCACTTACACATAGAAAAAATTGATAAGTTGATGGAAATTTTTCAAAATTGTGTCGAGTTCATGATCATTGTCAAATTCATACTCACCTAACTACCCTCGAAAAAAATTACACAGTTTATTCCTATGTACGCCTACAATTAATATTCCTATCATAATAGAAAAAAATCAAATATTACAAATTTTTTAAAAAGTGATAAGTAGGCAAATGAGTACATAAAGATTTAAAATTGTAAAATGAATTAACAAAATATCCAATTAGAGGGTTACCTAATAGGATTTTGTTTTAAAAAATAAATAAAATATTTATATTGTTTTTTTTTTGTTGAATTGAACGAAAAAAATTTAGTCAATCATTCAATTTCGAAAAAATTAATTCACACAGATACATAAGTTAACGTCGATTTATTTTTTTATGATTTGCTATTTTTTATTCCATACGTTAAGCCGAATAAAATCAATCGTGAAATTTAATATGTAAACATTGACGTCTGTACGTCTAACAAAGCCAAAAATTTTAAGGTGTGAAGGTAACGGAATCGATAAGAATGAGGTTACTTTAATGACACTAAGTTAATGAGACTTGCACTAATAAAAAATCGTGTAACACATTCTATAGCCGAATGTTATAAAGGTTAGGGACTGCAAAATAAGTAGATTATAAGACATGCACATGGGTATTTATGCGCATCAGTATATTTGCATTCTGAAATAAAATTTTTATGCTCAAGTAAAGTTTCGGTTAACGAGGTTATTCACTTATGAGCCAGAAATACAGGTACGAGTGGATAATTTCCAACCACAAAGAGAGAATCCGTAAATGGAAAATTCTTTATGTAGGTCCTGCCTACTCATTGTTTTATCCAACGTGATGTCCAGGTCCATTTATCGATTGAAGCGCATAGTCGCATTACAAGATCATAAATTTACCTTCTTTTAGCATAAAAAATTTAGATGTTTATTTAAAAGTCACACTGGTGTCTACGTGTTTTTTTTTTTGTTGTTGTTCAAAAGTCATCGATTTTTTTTCGAAAATTACGTCGTAGTCGAATAAGATAGGAGAAAGGGATACCATATAGAAGTGTACGTTCTCTTCTATATAATTGGAATTTACTTTTAAAAATATACCTATTTTCTAAAAAAGAACTGAAATTACGTAAGCATTCGTTACGATAAATTCATAATGATGAGACGTTCTTATCTGATAATTTTATGAAAAATTACCTTTGAATTTGAAAATAAGTTATCCAAAAATCTATATCCACCAGTTTTGTCTTGCTGAGTGACGCAATACCGACATAACCAACCTAGTGATTCGTATTATGCAAAAAAATCAGACATCGGTACATCGAATTTACGGATGCTCGAAATAAAAATACGATCTATCGGTGTTATTTTCAATTGATTATTCAATGGGCTAGACCTTCCTTTTCCGGTCAATTATTTTAACTAGTAAATTTTACGCTATGTGAGGTAATTATATTGCCTTTTTGGCCTCATTCTAACGATGTATTCACATACCTCCTATATCCGTTATAAACATCGAAATATCCGTGATTTAGGCGTGACCGTTTATGAAATTTTATTCGTGAAAAATATGTAAAATTTTATAAGAATAAAATCGTTCCGTTTTGAGACGAATTTCGATATGAAAATATGTTTTCACATCGATGTATTATCATCGAGGATTGCCTTCCAACCGGAGGGATTTTTTAATAATCGCAATTGATTTTTCTTTGAGAATGATTTTTTCTTTTTCAACCGAATAGCTTAGGAATTGGGTGGATGGGAGTTCATATCCATTTGGTAATATATTTTTTGATGCGTCTGAACATTGAAGTTCTTGGCTTATTAATGCATATTTTGAAAAAATGAGCAAATGTACATATTATGCCATTTTTGATAGGAATTACATTTTTTCTTTAGGAAAATTGTTAAATTGTATTTTTTTTTTTTTTTTGAAATTCTACTTTCACAGAATTTTGATTTTTTTTCAGGAAATTCTACAATTTTTTTATGCCGAAAAATCATCTTCAAATATTTATTAAATCTTTTCAGAATTTTGAAGAAAAAAAAAATTAAATGAAGTAGGTAATTGATTTACAAAAAATTTTCAAGATTTCGTTTTTTTAAATTTTCTTCCAGAAGTTTTTTTACAAGGAAATATTTTTAAAACATTTTTTGAATTTTTGTTTTCCAAAAAAAAAAATCAAGTATAAATCTTTTATAAAAAAATTCATTTTATAAAAATTTTCTCCAATTGTTCTCTTTTTTCAAATAATTTTGAAGAGAATTTTTTACACGAAAAATGTTTAAAAAATAAGTATTCATTTTTTAGAAATACCTAATTTAATTTTTTTTTTTTTTTTTACAAAAACATTTCCAAGAAAATATTTTGTAAAAAAGACGATAGGTAGGTACCTAATTTTTTGATAAGTATGATTTTTTAATTTATTTTACGAATTTTTGGAAAATCATTTCCGTAAAATAAAGTAAAGAGGATTTCTTATCTATATAATGTACCTACCTATCAAAAAAATAATTTTCAAGCATTTTTTAAAAACAAAAATTAGGAAGATTTTTTGACATTTAATTACCTAAAAGTAATTTATATGTGTGCAAAAATTATCAAGTAGGTAACTAAGTATTTCCTTTGTGAAAATTTTCTTTCAACAGTTTTTTTTCTAGAGATGTTTTTACCAAAGAATATTTTTACAGCTTAGAATTTTTCTTCTTCGAAAAATATTTCTCAAGACGAGAATTTTTTCGAAAAAAATTTATGGTTTTTTGACAGGTAGGTTATTAAGTACTTTATTTATGACTTTAAAATTTATTTTGCATTTTTTTTTTAATTCATTTTTGTGATCTTTTGGAAAATAATTTCTTATATGCTTAGGTTTTAAAAATAATATTATCAATATCATTTTCGAAGTTTTCCAAGAAATTTTTGAACAATAATGATAGAATTTTTGATTTCGATTTATAAAATTATTAAAAACCAAGTAGGTATTTTATTTTTGTGTTTCTTTTGAAGTATTTTTATTTATGACTATAGGTACGATAAAAAATTCAAACATCACTCGTATTTGAAAAAAATTCAAATTTTCTACAGAAAATTTTTTTAGACAATTTTAGAAAAAAATATAATATTATTATATTTTCATAATTTTTTGATAAGATTTTTAAATTTATACATCTTACAAGATTTTTAAAATATTTTGTTTTTGTGAATTTTTGTTAAAGATTTTTTGTAGATAAAGGTAACAACAAAAAAATTTCAATCCTTTTTTGAAAGACATTTGAAATTGTTTTCAAAAGTTAAAAAAAAGATGATAGAATTTTCGAATTTGATTTACTTTTTGTAAAAAAAAATATAGGTATATATTTTAATAATTTTTTGGTAGAATTTTTGAATTGATTCTAGGAACACCTAAAACATTTCAACATTTTTTTTATTGCAAATTTTCTTTCAGGAGAATTTTTTATATTGACAGAATAATTTTTAATCATTTTTTGAAACAATTTATAGTTCTCAGAAACTATAAACAAAAAATCCTGATGGGATCTTTGAAGCTGATTTAAGAAGGTATAAATTTTTTTTTTCAGTAGATAGGTATTTTCTTTCTACTTCCTTTTGTCAGATTTTTTACCAAAAAATTGGTTTAAAATATTTTAAATAAGAATTTTCAATTTTTTTTAAGAGAAATTTAAAAATATAGGGTCTTTGACCTAATTTCAATTTCGTTTTATATTTCGTACCTATTTGCAATTTTTATTTTAAGAGAACTTCAATTAACACAAAAAAATTTCAAACATATTTTGAAAGAATTTTCAAGTTCTTTTATAAAAAAATCTTGAGGCTAAAAAAATAGATATTTTAGTTATCTATTTAATTTTATTTTAGAAAATTTTCTAAAAATATGTCATTTTACCTATTGGAGGATTGAAAAAAAGATTTAATTTTCAAATTCGGACAATTTCATCATCATTAACCTTTCGCTTGAAAAAAAAACTTCCTGAAGTAGGTAGGCCTATGGGTAACACGGATCGTGTCAGTTACAAATAAATTGGTCACCGTTATGATATAAAATGAAAATTAACACAAAACCTGTTGCCTGCGGTATTTAAATTCGCTCGAGTCGCATGATTGTAATTGAAACAATATTATATTCCATCTTCATCATGCGAACTTTTTTGGCCTAAATATAGAATAAAAACAATCGAGCCGCGTATAGCCTCATTATAGTAATTGTTTTCCTGTTTGCCATTTGTGTTTTGTCAAAAGTTGATCAATATAAATTACGTAGATAGGTAATACAAAAAGCAGCAAAACTTTGTCTCTTAACGTCTGGCTATAGTATTTTTCAAGGCATATTGAATGAAGGTAGGTAATGTTCGAATAGTAACCAAAGGTAACGCGGCACTGTTAAATCAATAAAACTTTCATTTTTTCTCTCTTTTAAAATGACACTACCAAAGTGCCTACGACAGTTTGGTGTACAACTCATTGACAAGCAAATTTCCGATACCGCGTGTATTAATTCGAAATGTCGTTCGTAGGTGATATTTGGTCGTGCCAGCCTGAAATACGTGTAAAATGGTCAAAAAGGAGCTCAGGCCGACAACCGCCACATTAATCAAGCCAACCATACTGGATACCAAATTATTGGGCATTTTCGACATGACCACCGTTTCCAGAGACCACTTGGTGGCGATTAAAAACCTAGTCCATACGACGCCGAGATGCAAATGCCGCTCGAAAACCAAATCGCATTCGGTCGAATGCGATCAAAAATGCCAAGCTGCTCAGAATCAAGAAAAAATTCAAAAAATGTACAAAGTTCTGAATAAAACGTACCGCATAAGGACGAACGTTCGACAAAAATTACATAACTTAACCGAAGCGTCCGAGATAATCGAAAGACCCATAATCCTACCCGCCCCGTGTTCCACGTGCGGTCGATCCGATCAACCGGAGAGATTCCACAGCCACCCGAATCGACTAGAAAATCAAAGAAAATGTATCAAAGATATCGAAGAGAAGAAAACTGTTCAGAAACCAGTCGCGATGAAATTCCGAAGCGCTAGAACTAAATTGGAAGAAGAAAAGGGCAAAGAGACCATTAAAAAATCTCCCCTTAATTCTAAACTAAAAACGGAAATTCCATCGCCTAAAATTCCAGATCCAAATATGGCCAAAAAAACACCCCAAGTTGGGCCTTCCAATGTCGAAGAAAATACCACTACTACGCCGAAAAGAAAGCTTAAAATACCCACTAGGTGGAGAGAAGCTTTTAAAAAAACCGTTCAACAGAAGAAAACACCCCCTAAAGATGAAAAATCCAAGCCTAAAGAGGAAATTAATAAAGAAACGGCTGAAAATGGCTATAAATTAGACAGTTGGAATCCGGCTCCGGTGTCTGGAGGACGAAAACGTAAAGTCGTTTGTTATTTATGCTCCCAAGAATTTGGAACTGCTACTTTACCTGCTCACGAAGCGATGTGCATTCAAGTGAGTACCTCAACCAAGTACATTATACGTATACTTAATTTATTACCTTTGATAATTCACCCTCTCTGGACCAGGGAAGAAATCTTGGCAAGGGAGGATAAAATATTTTCAACTTTTCTATCGCTTCAGTATTATTAATTCAACTTTCAGAAATATTTGAAACAAAATAATGAGCATTCTAATACGAACAATGTGAATGAGCCAACCTTGAATCACGCAAGATCTCCTAGTATCAGTGATGATTGGAAACTAGCCTGGGAAATTACCCAGGTAAATTGGAGTTCGAGTGTCGTGCATATAATACATAAGTAACATTAACAGAATTTTCACTCCATATACCTATTACCTACATACCCACTAACAATTTAATTCATCTTTTTTATACATAGAAAAAATTAGGTGCCTATTGAAAAGTTTTCTCATGCCTTATTCGAAATCATAACTTTTAAAAAATGTTACTTTATATTTATACATCAGATTTCAATTTCATTTCTCCTCATTTTCACTTTCATTTAAAAATCATACGTAGTCATAGGTAGATAAATATAGGTACCTACTTCAATGTGTAATTGTGAACAAAAAAAATCCCATTTAAATAGGTACATAGGTATTATAGGATCTTGAATAGGTTTTTTTTTTTTTTTTTTTTTTCATTTCATTTCATTACTACCTACTTAATGAGAAATATTAAAAATTTAATAAAATTGCAAAATGACAAAAAAAATCAGGAAATTTCAGACAGATAAGTATATTTAAAAAAAAACGGAAAAACTAAAAACATTGGTTTTAAAAGAATGGAATTTTATAAAAATTTAAATTTGGATGAATTATAATTTATAAGCAGTCACCATTTTGGAAAATTGAAAAAAAAATGATGACTACCTAATTAAAATACTGAAAAATCAAAAAATTAATAAGAAGTTGAAAATTTGAAAAAGCTGTAGAATCACAAAAAATTGGGAAATTGGAAGCGATTAAAAATTGAAAAGATCAGAAAAATTACAAATTGAAAATAAAACAATTTTACAAATAGGTATAGTTTTTTTAAATTATAGTAAGTTAGAAAATCATAAAAAATGGGTAAATTCCAAATAAGTACCTAACTAAAAAATTCCAAAAAATTATAAGAATTAAAAAATCATGCTTCCCAATTTTTTAAGAAATTGGTAATTACAAAAAATTTTGGAAATCAGTAATAAAAAATTATCTAAAAAATTCAACAATCTAAAATTAAAATTGAGAAAAATTATAAAAATTGAAAATTCCTTAAAATTAAACATTTGCAAAAATCGTAAAAAAATTTACGATTGAAATATTAAAAATGAGGAAATCACCTAAATAAATTAAATAGGTAGGTACGTA
Source organism: Balanococcus diminutus (assembly GCA_959613365.1). Lineage (NCBI taxonomy): Eukaryota > Metazoa > Arthropoda > Insecta > Hemiptera > Pseudococcidae > Balanococcus > Balanococcus diminutus. Next base: position 47,654,504 of record OY390715.1, read on the forward strand.
TTTTGAAAAAGTTGAGAAAATCACAAAGAAATAAAAAATTTGAAGAATTAAAGAATTTAACGATTTTGAAAAATCAAAAATTTTAAAAATTGGTAAATTCATGAAATCATAAAAAAAAACAGGAAATTTCATTTCCTTAAATAGAGAATTCCGAAAAGTGAAAAACAAATAAATTCATAAGATTTGAAAAATACTATAACTTCTTAAATGAAAAATCAACAATTTAAAAAAATTAATAAGTGGACGAGCATTTAAAAAAAAAAAAAGAAATCACGAGTTAGTGGAAAACTTAGAAGTTGATAGACACCTAATTAAAAAATTGAAATATTCAAATTTTAAAAAATTTAACATTTTGTAAATATTTAAATAAATTGATACATCTAGAAAATCATAAAAAAAAAACTAGAGATTTTAAGTAATTGAGAAATTCTGAAAAACTGAAAATATTTTAAAAAAAAACTATTTCATAACTTCATAAGATTCAAAAAATTGATAGCTACTTGAAATATTGAAAAACTTACACATTAAACAAATAAATACTTGCCTACGTAGGAATTTTTGAAAAAATTTAAGAAATCGGGAATAAATGAAAATTTTTGAATGAAATTCTTCGAGAATTGAAAAAAATTGGAAAAATTAATATTCAGGAATACCTAATTTAAATATTAAAAAAATCAAAAAATTGAAAAACTAATTCAACATTTGAAGAAAATAAAAAACCAAGAAAATCAGCAGGCAATTGAGAAAAAATAAATTTATTCACAAAAATTAAAAAATTGTTTTGAAGAAGACTATAACATGTAGATATTTACAAAAAAGCTTATTTAACGATTTAGAATTTTGAGTTTTAAATAGGTAGTTGAATAGGTTACAAAAGTATTTAAATAACCTATTTTGGCTATTTCTATTTAAAATCTCAAACAAATCTCATCCCGCTTCCACCGTGTCCATTTTTGAAAATAAAGCATAATTTACCCCATGACCATTTTTGTTCCACAACTAATGAATTTTACCTATTATTTTTGTTTCATTTAAAGGCTTCCCTAGTTCCTTGTGAATATTGCGAACGTAAATTTCTTCCAACGCGCCTAGAAGCTCATCAACGAATATGTGCATCAAAATCCAACAATAGAGAACCCATGAAAAACAAGGTTAGTAATTACTTTTTCGCTTCTATATTTCCACATAATAATAACTTTATTCAATCTTTTATGATACGAGATGAAAGTTAATGTAATATGAAAATTTTTTATCACCGAGTTCTTCTACTTTTATTTTTTTTTCTCATCGTGTGATGGTACTCATCATACAGTAGGTATAGGTTTAGGTATGTACTGGTACTTGTATATCGGCGTGTTGCATGTCTGAGATCTATTAATTTCTATTTATACCTACTGATGTAGGTATACGTGAAACAATAAAATCAATACTCTTCGTTGTGTGCAGTCAAATTCAATGTCACGTATATCTTTTTAACCCTAAAATAAATGTTTTCACGGTGAATTTTTCAATAAGGCTTTTTTTTAGATAATATACGTAGCCTTTGTTTATTTGAATGACGTACGTTGGTTGCTATAAATCGTTTCACTTTGGTTTTTGGTCAATTTTTACCTCATAGTTCTAAATTAGTTCTCTTACGTCACGTCACTATCACTACCTACAAAGTATATGGCAATTTTCCTTCAGCGAATTTATGTAGGTATCTCTAATAGTTGTTCACGTAAATTTTAAGTTTCTAAGGAAACCAAAAATTTACACAGGAATGTTGCAAAATGGCAAAGTATATTTCAACCACGATTACCATACCTCGTAGTCGAGTTTATTCAATAGCATCTGAATTTATTCCTAATTCGTGTTCTTTATGCAACTTGTAACACTTCTATGTTCTGTAGGTAAACAACGTTCTTACAATTCCAAACCAACCGGGCGTTCTGTGCGAACATTGTGGCAAACGTTATGGCAGTAATTCGATTACTATACATAAAGAACAATGTATCAAGAAACATAGAAATTCGGCCAATGATGAAAGCCGCCTAACCAAACAAGATAATAAAGAAAATTCCGCAACTCGTAAATCATCAGCTCCCCTCACAGTGATTTGTAATATCTGCGGCAGAAATTTCGGATCAAAGTCTATCGCCTTTCACGAGCCACAGTGTTTGAAAAAATGGAAAATGGAGAATGATAAGCTACCCATATCTCTTCAAAAATCACCCAATTTCAAACTAAATGCTTACGATACAGGTAGGTACAGGTACCGTACCTATGAGTATTTTCACTTTTTTCGTTAAAGAGAAAAAATAGAAAATTTTTAGCCACGCGTGCTTGTTTTACTGAAAGAGCTGGCTGAATTATTTATGACCACGGACTTCCTTCGTTATAGAATTTGAAATTGTTAGGTAATTTGTCCGCACGGGTTATTGACCTCGAGGTACTCGAATCGATGTGTTGTTATGAAACTTTTCACGCGTGAATTACTTGCTCGATTTGAGGTGATATGTGTCAAATATTTCTCGTTATTTTTTAGGGTGTTTTTTTTTGCACGAGGGTGAAAGTGAAAGTTGTTGAAAACTTTGTTTTTTAATTTTAAAAAGTGGAGTCGCTACAGGTGAAAAATAAAGTTTCTACGATGATGTCTTCTTTTTTTAAATTTTACTGTTACGACTACGTACGAGTTATGTAGAATAGGTATAAAAATTATCACATTCTTGAAAAACGAAAGAATGAGGGATGAGGTCAACTTTTTTTTTTTAATATACCTAATTAATTTACGAATCTTTCCGAATTAGAATTCAAGAGAATAATAATTTTGATATCTATTTCAGAACATGAATTTGAAAACGGAACTCAAGATGAGATGTTTTGGAAAGCTCATCAAGCTCAGTTGGTCCCATGTCCGAAGTGTTTTCGTACATTTTATCCTGATAGACTAGAAATTCATTTAAGAGGATGTAAAGGTTCTCCGAAGAAAAAGAAATGAATGATAATTGTTTCCATCGGTCTACATATATTGACTTCGGTGTTCGTACCTACTTAAAAGTACTGGTACACTGGCATTTTGTCGTTCCTTCGTGAAGATTCGTGTATTTTATTTACCTACCATTTTGTATGCTGTCATTTTTTAATCACATTTATATCCTATGCTATAAGTTTGAAAAATTCTGTATAAAACGGAGTAACATTTAGATTTATTGAAGAAAATTTATTAATACGAGATAACGAATACATGGAATTTGAATAGTCATTTTTTCATTTCCGTTGCAAAAATGTGCGATGCATAGGTACGTCTGAAATGAGATTTGAAACGAATTATTGTTTATTAGTAATAATATTATCGACATTCATTTTTCAATTTTTTCTATTCGTATTCAGTTCAGCTTCAGTATTCACTATGTATTCAGAAAATCAGAATGTTCAGTAATTTCTCTTTTGTTTTGGATTTTTAACAAGAAATATTTTTTTCAGACAAATAAAAACTCACGTCAGTTTTGCTTTTGTTTTAGAAGTCTTTCTATTCTAGAATAAAAAAAAATAAAATAAAACAATTATTTCTAAAAACTTGAATAATAAAATAAAATTGAAAAAATCTAAAAAATCTAAAATCAAAAATCTTTGAAAAAAATAAAAATAAAATAAAATAAATTAATAATAAAAAAAAAAAAAAAAACGAAGATAATTAATAGGTAGGTCATTAAGTAGGTAAAAAATTAACTTCACTAGCGACACGGCGAAAGATGGAACTACCAAAAACGCGAAGGTGAGAATTTCCCCCTCCTTGAAATACCTCATTGTCTCGACGGTGCCGTGTGATCGGTGGTGATCGGTCATCGTGGCAGCGAATGCTTTCTTTTTGTAAAAATTAGTGTTCGGAATCGGTAGTTTAATATTTTTTCCATCAGTAAATTGAAAAAACATCAAAATGGTGAGTAAATTATTAATTTATTTTCATCCGTACATGGTTTTGCATGATCCCCAATATTCATATTCATCAAAGTTTCTCGCGTTTGTGTGTTTGCGGCACGGTGTGAACAACGTGCTGAAGAGATGTCTTTTTCTTGATAAAATATGTCGCCGTTCACGTTTTCAGTTTAATTTATAATTGCTTCGATATCTCTTTGAATTCGTTTTGGGTTAATTTTAAAAATGTCGCGTTTTAAATTCATCTCCGAGAAGGTTCAAATGAATTTCTCAATGCGGGGGTTGTTTCGTCAGTATATGCAATACTTAATTAAGATGAGGGAAAGTAAGATGAAATGTTGAATTATGGTAAATTATTCTCGCTAACGTTCGACCGTATGATGTACTAATTGATATGTCACATTCCAGGTGAACTTTACCGTAGACGAAATCCGTGTGATGATGGATAAAAAGAAAAACATCCGTAACATGTCCGTCATCGCCCACGTCGACCATGGAAAATCTACCCTTACCGATTCGTTAGTTTCAAAGGCCGGAATCATCGCCAACGCTAAAGCTGGCGAAACTCGTTTCACTGACACCCGAAAGGATGAACAGGAAAGGTGTATTACCATCAAGTCAACGGCCATCAGTATGTACTTCGCTCTGGACGATAAAGACTTGGTCTTTATCAAGGACCCCGATCAACGAGACACCTCAGAAAAAGGATTTCTTATCAATTTAATCGACTCTCCCGGCCACGTCGATTTCTCTAGTGAAGTAACAGCCGCCCTTCGTGTAACCGACGGAGCTTTGGTCGTCGTCGACTGTGTTTCAGGTTCGTCTTTTTGTAGTTTATTTTGCACGTTGTTCTTCCAGCACAAATGCGCCTTGCTATAGTTCGTACGGATCACTCTGTTACGATCGATAATGGTACAGGTGGTGCTTATGGAAGTAGATTAAAATCATCGTAATTTGTGGCGCTGTTATAGGACCTCTATCCTTATGTTCGATTGTAATATGTCAGAATTACGATGAAACACTTTATCTAAAAATACAATAGTGTTATTGAATTTCAAGTCTCGAATACTTGACAGATTTCGAGTTGTGCTAACATTTTTATGTATCGATAGGTGTATGTGTACAAACTGAAACCGTATTACGTCAGGCCATCGCCGAACGTATTAAACCAGTCTTGTTCATGAACAAGATGGACCGTGCGTTGTTGGAATTACAACTTGAACCGGAAGATCTTTTCCAAACCTTCCAACGTATTGTAGAAAACGTTAACGTAATTATTGCCACATATAACGACGATGGTGGCCCAATGGGTGAAGTGCGAGTAAGTAAACACAAATACCTACGGTGTCTCTTGACGAGTATGATTTCTTCATTGTGAATTATTGAACCTAGGTTGATCCCAGCAGAGGAAGCGTTGGTTTCGGATCTGGTTTACACGGATGGGCCTTCACTTTGAAACAGTTCGCTGAAATGTACGCCGAGAAATTCAAAATCGACGTCGTTAAGCTTATGAATCGGTATGGTTTTATTACAATTTTATTCATTTTGGTATGTTTCAATGATGATGAAAGCGAATCTGAGCATTGATATGAAGATGTGCTTTTTTTTAACCCTTCTCCATCTGATGAAACCGATTTAATTCATTTAATAGTGCTTATGCCTTTCTAATTCGTTCGTTATGTTTCAATGATGATAAAAGTGAGACACTGAGCATTGCTATGAAGACTGTGCTTTTTATTAACCCTTCTCCAACTGAAGAAACCGAATTTTAATAGATATCAGTTATATAATAGATGATCGAGTACCGAATATCTAGCTATTGATTTCTCATGTATTCTCAAATTTATTATCTGTGATGATTTTTCTGCAATGAATGACGATGATTAGACCATTATTTTACCCTTCTCCACGACTGAGATAATAAATTTGTATTTGATTATTACATAAACGAATTGCTTTTCAAACTGAACTAAAATTTATATGTTTTCTTGCAGTTTATGGGGAGAAAACTTTTTCAACCCGAAAACAAAGAAATGGGCCAAACAGAAGGATGAAGATAATAAACGTTCATTCAATATGTACATTTTAGACCCTATTTTTAAAGTAATTATTTTATATCGAATATTGTCAAGTTTTTGCTCATTTTTATTAATCATTTTCGTTTTAACAGCTGTTCGACTGCATTATGAACTACAAAAAAGAAGAAACCACCGTTTTATTAGGAAAATTGGGTATTGCGTTGAGACCCGAAGACGCTGAAAAAGATGGCAAAGCTTTATTGAAGGTATGTACTTATAGTACTTCGGAGAGAAAAAATTATTTCAATTTCATTCTGATTTAATTCCGGTATTTTTCTAGGTTGTTATGCGTACGTGGTTGCCAGCTGGTGAAGCTTTACTTCAGATGATTGCCATCCATTTACCATCTCCCGTCGTCGCCCAAAAATACAGAATGGAAATGTTGTACGAAGGCCCTCACGATGATGAAGCCGCTTTGGGAATCAAGGTAATTTTGAATTTTCTTATTCGTGTGTAATATGTACCAAGGTGGTGTTTCGATGTGAAATTATCGTCTTATTGTTAGTTATCATATGATAAGCGTAGGTGATTTAATTACCTAATTTTGCACTTGACGTATTTTTCTGTGATGATTGTTCTTTCACAGACCTGTTCTGAATTTAATATTGACGACATAAAAGAACGGCCATCTGAGATTAAATTAATTTTAGCAATTTATTTTATTACGAATTACTTTTCAACTTCATGACGTGCATAATACAAAGGTCATTTCTTCTGATAATGGTGAATTTGACTTTGTATGATTTTCTATGATGATTGTTCTTTCACAGACCTGTTCTGAATTTTATATTGACGACATAAAAGAACGGCCATCTGAGACTTGATTAATTTAGGCAGTTTATTTTATTTACGAATTATTTTTTAAATTCTTGACGTGCATAGTACAAAGGTCAGTTCTTCTGATAATGATGAATTTGACTTTGTATGTTTTTTCTATGATGATTGTTCTTTCACAGACCTGTTCTGATTTTATTATTGATGACATAAAAGAACGGCCATCTGAGATTTGATTAAAATAAATTTTTGATTCATTATCTTTTGTTTCGAAATATCTCGTTAAATGTACATTTTTTTCCCCCTATAGAATTGCGATCCCAACGCACCCTTGATGATGTACGTGTCGAAAATGGTTCCGACCTCCGACAAAGGTAGATTTTACGCTTTCGGTCGTGTATTCTCCGGAAAGGTAAGACAGTTTGTTATCACACATGTGTAACATCGTGAAACGAAACCTAACGCTCGAATAATTTTAGGTATGTACCGGAATGAAAGCTCGTATCATGGGACCTAATTACACTCCTGGAAAGAAAGAAGATTTATACGAAAAAGCTATCCAAAGAACTATCTTGATGATGGGACGTTACGTCGAAGCTATCGAAGATGTACCCAGCGGTGAGTTGACTGATGCGAACTAGTGACGTATCGTGGCTCGAATATTTATATTTTCGATTCGATTATTCAGGTAACATTTGCGGTTTGGTCGGAGTTGATCAGTTTCTCGTCAAAACTGGTACCATTACCACATTTAAGGACGCTCACAACTTGCGTGTCATGAAATTCAGTGTATCCCCCGTCGTCAGAGTGGCCGTCGAACCCAAAAATCCGGCTGATTTGCCCAAATTGGTCGAAGGTTTGAAACGTCTTGCTAAATCCGACCCTATGGTACAATGTATCATCGAAGAATCCGGAGAACACATTATCGCCGGTGCCGGTGAATTGCATTTGGAAATTTGTTTAAAAGTAATTAATTTTTATTTCGTATTATTCGCTACGCAACGATCTATATGATATTGATTTATTTTACTTTATGATTAGGATTTGGAAGAAGATCACGCTTGTATACCAATCAAGAAATCCGACCCAGTTGTATCGTATCGTGAAACAGTCACCGAAGAATCAGACCAAATGTGTTTGTCGAAATCGCCCAACAAACATAATCGTTTATTCATGAAAGCTACTCCATTCCCCGAAGGTCTCGCCGAAGATATCGATAACGTACGTATATTTTGGAATTGTTTCACCGGAAATTTTGTTTGAAAAATTGTTTACCTAATTGTTACGATTTCAGGGCGAAGTTAATCCGAGAGATGATTTCAAGAGCCGTGCTCGTTACCTTGGAGAAAAATACGAATACGATGTTACTGAAGCTAGAAAAATCTGGGCTTTCGGTCCCGACGGAACTGGACCTAATCTTTTGGTCGATTGCACAAAAGGAGTACAATATTTAAACGAAATCAAAGATTCCGTAGTAGCTGGTTTCCAATGGGCCACCAAAGAAGTACGTATTTATATTTTACTATTAACTTGGTGAAGTAATTAGTTTTAATTGTAACTAATTAATTATGCAATTGTTTTACTGTGATGACACATTTTTTAAATCTTTCGCGGTTTCCACCAGAAAGATGTATCTTAATGATGGCGTAGAGTGTCTGAGTTCTACTTTAATTTTACGTTAGGATCGAACGGGCATTTTATGTTCGTCCTTGAATAACATTTAATTGTATTTATGTAATAATTCAGTGATGTAAACACAAATACGGATATCGGTCAGAAAGAGAATATCTTCATGATGCTACAATTTCTGAGTTTTATTTACATATTCATTTTTAGTTTGATATTATCGATATCAATTTAGATACGGATTTTTTATTTTTACTTTTTAATTACTGTGATGATACGTTTTTTTAAATCTTTCGCGGTTTCCACCAGAAAGTGTAACTTAATGATGGCGTAGAGTGTCTGAGTTTTAGTTTATTTTTAGTCTTATATCGAATGAGAATTTTATGATTAATTTTCTCATATAATAGTTAGTTTTATTTTGCAAGTACTCAATGATGCGAAAATACTTACAGTTTCTTCGGAAAGTGCAGCTTTATGATGATGAAAATTTCTGAGATTCATTTTCATGATTTAATATTTTGAAGTTTTATTTTGCAAGTACTCAATGATGCGAAAATACTTACAGTTTCTTCGGAAAGTGCAGCTTTATGATGATGAAAATTTCTGAGATTCATTTTCATGATTTAATATTTTGAAGTAGTCGATTTGAAGTTTTATTTTGCAAGTATTCAATGATGCGAAAATACATACAGTTTCTTCGGAAAGTGCAGTTTTATGATGATGAAAATTTTTGCGTTTCATTTTCATGATTTAATTTGAGGTAGTAGATTTGAATGTAGATCTGGATTTTTTTACCGTACTTTTCATTTACTATGATGATGTATTTTTTTATAATTATTGATCTTTCGCAATTTCCATAAGAAAGAGTGTAACTCATGATGGCATGGAGTGTCATAAGTTTTACTTTATTTTTAGTTCAACATCGGACGAGAATTTTATGGTTGATTTTTTTGAATAACCGTTGCATTTTTATGACTATTCAATGATGTGATACCTCTTGGGTATGAAAGTGTAGCTTTATGATGAAAACCGTTTCTGGGATTTATTTTGATGATTTAATTTGAAGTAGTCAATGTGGATCTAGATTTTTTTCATACTTTAATGTTCACTATGATTAATTGATGAGTAATGATACGTCCTTTTGATCTTTTTCGGTTTCCACCAGAAAGAGTGTAATTCAATGATGGCATGGAGTGTTTTGAGATTTACATTTTGTTTAGTTTAAAATCGAACGAGAATTTTACGTTTAATTTTTGTATTTTTTCGAGTATTCAATGATGCGAAAATACGTGCTGCATCGGAAAGTGCAGCTTTATGATGATAAAAGTTTCTGAGTTTCATTTTTAGCCTTGTTTTTTCTCAATTTGTCATAAAAAAACCAAGGCTATTACGCTGTATCATGATGTGGGAGTTGGGGGGGGGGGGAGTAAGTACAAAATCCGTTTTATGACTCCAGAAGTCCATTTTGACCATTTTCATCAATGTCTGTTTATATATATATGTTTCCCGCAGGTTTTTAGCCCCTCGCTCAGCCCCTTTTTCACCAAATAAGTTAAAATTCTCAGATATGTCAACTTCTTTATGGAGGTGTGGGGGAGCAGAAAATCTCAAAAAATGCCAAATCAAAAACCAGTCGATAAGAAATGAAAAGTTGTACAACATATTCAAAAATCAGCTTCCTAGAGCAATTAGGAGGGGAGAAACCGGTTTTTTTGACCTTGAAAAATTTTGTGTCACGGCTACAGGTAACCCAAATTGACCTAGGAGGTCGTCCTTTGGCATGTAGATTTGGTAGAGGTCCTGGATGTGCCTTTTGGGGGTTTCGACCATCCGACCCTTTTTCACCCCCTTCCATCCCCAAAAAAGGACATTTCTTCGAATTTTGTACATAAGAAAATGTTTATATTTTGTTGGAAGTGAAAATATCAAAATATAATTTAAACCAGTGTTAGGAAGTTAATTCGCCGATATCGGCGGTTTAAGTTAAGGCTCAGTTTGACTGTTAAAAACACGCGTTTTCTTCTTTTTGAGCATAGTTTAAAGAAAAGACAAAGTTTTAAGTCGTACGGTATAACTAGCCAGAAGATTTTTTTAATGCTGATGAAACGTAATTGGCTAAAACGTTTGTTTTATTGTGTATATCGCGAATATGGTGCACCCACAGCCTAATTGCAGTTTTACTCAAGTCGAGTTTAACAAAATATTGTACAACTGGGCCTTAGATTTTTTATCTTACTTTTCTGTTTATTATGATGATTATGTTACGTCCTTTTGATCTTTATTGATTTCCACCAGAAAGAGTGTAAGTCAATGATGGCATGGAGTGTCCTGAGATTTAGTTAAAAATTGAATGAAAGTTTTGAAGTTTCTTGAATATCATTCAATTGCATTTTTGTTAGTATTCAATGATGCAAACAATCTCTATTGTGCTCGGAAAGTGTAGCTTTATGATGACTAGCGTTTCTGAGTTTCATTTTAATATTCTAGTTTGAAGTATAATCGATGTGAATGTAGATCTGAATTTTTTATTTGAATTCTCCAATTATCGTAGAATTTTGATCAAAACTCAATCCTCATAAATGCTGCGATGAGACGTATCTTGAATCTTTCGCGGTTTCCACCAGAGAGATTTCATCTCATTGATGGCGTATAGCTTCTGAGCTTACCTAACTTGTACTTGTAGTAATAATTTTAGATTTAGTTTTCTCGAATAATATTCCATAGAATTGGTGTAACGATTGAATGATGAGAAAAATTTTAAATCTTTCGCGGTTTCCACCAGAAAGTTGACATTGTCTGTCTTAATGATGGCTCGAAGCGTCTGATTCAATGTAGCACCAAATAATTGCATTTAGTCTTATTTTTCAACCTTTTTGTGCATGCTTATTTGTAGTTTTAAAAATTAAAACTAGCATATTTTTGAGTAAAAATGTCGCTATGATGATACAATTTTAAATCTTTCGCGGTTTCCACCAGATGGAGTTAACCCTCTAATGATGGCTAAGAACGTCTGAGCGACAACTCGTAATATATTTCAAATTCTTACCTATTCAATTTCATGATGAAAAATACAAAATTCTTTCGCGGTTTCAATATGAAAATTATTGTGATTAATGAATTTTTCTGATTTTATTACCATTTTGTGTATTTTTTTACCTAAATGTCTAGAATTACGTTTTTTTTTTATTGATATATATTGTAATATTTTGATTTGTATTATTACAGGGTGTCGTGGCCGAAGAGAATTTACGTGCAGTACGTTTCAATATTCACGATGTGACATTACACGCTGACGCTATCCACAGAGGTGGCGGTCAAATTATCCCAACGGCTCGTAGATGTTTATACGCTAGCGCTTTGACAGCTGCTCCACGTTTAATGGAACCCGTATATTTGTGTGAAATTCAGGTATAATGTGTTTCCAACAAACGTTTCGTATTATACGAAAACCGCAAACGAGTAGACCCAAGTTTTATTCGGTTTTGCTTTTTTAGTGCCCCGAAATCGCCGTCGGTGGTATTTACGGTGTACTGAACAGACGTCGTGGACACGTATTCGAAGAAATGCAAGTAACTGGTACACCCATGTTCGTAGTTAAAGCATATTTGCCAGTAAATGAATCATTCGGTGAGTATCGTACGAGAATGCGACACATTTCGTCGCAATTACGATTAATACGTAGTTAATAAATATGACGTATACTATTTCTCATAATTTGTAACGTACACTCGATTCAAGTACACAGCAAGACGAATGTTCTTGATTGATATAACGTTTATCGAGTGTTCGACAGATAAGCTTATTTAATTACTGTGACGTATTTATTGTACTGTTTGGTAATTTTCAAGTGAGAATGTACTGATTGAATTTTCTTCCTCGTGATTTTACAGGTTTCACTGCCGATTTACGTAGTAATACCGGTGGGCAAGCTTTCCCACAGTGTGTATTCGATCATTGGCAAGTCTTACCTGGTAATCCTCTTGAATTAGGTTCAAGACCGTACGGAATCGTTCAGGTATCGTACACGTTTTTTTTTCTGAATTGAAAATATACCTATGTAGAATTTGGAAGTGTTCAATTAATTATATTCTACGTTTTCTGTTTTGCAGGATATTCGTAAACGTAAGGGACTGAAAGAAGGCTTACCCGATCTTCAACAATATTTGGATAAAATGTAATGAAATTATTAAAATCGAGATAATACGAAGTTATAAATCAAATATCGCCGTTAGCAAAAATAATGAATACCTCCATTCTAAGCAGTTGAAGCTCTTTATTTTGAAAGTCGATCGAAGCTGCATATTTGTATGTAAAGCCCAACAAGCAATTCCGCCTACAAAACCATTGTTTTTTTAATTAAAAGATTATTACAAATAGCGTGTATTGTTTTTATATTTTATGAATAAAAAAATGTTCATAATTGATAACTTATAATAATGTTGAGTTTTATTTCGTACTGTGTTGGTGGACTTTGTGTTGCTTCTTCGAAATTTGTCGTAGTTGACCATTATTGGGCTTATTTTTGATTCGTGGTTCTTGTTGTGAGAGTGCTTCTGAAAGGGTGGTTATGAGTATGAAGTTGAAAATTGATGATAGTCATCACTCGAGTGGGGGTAAATGATTTATTACAGTGAAAATCTTGAAATGCCTAGAACAATGTGTGAAAAATTGAAGATTATGAAGATTCTTTTTCAATGCCTATCAAAATTGAAAATTTAGATGAAATAACTTGTTTGAAATTCTGTACACTAAAGCACCGAAGATGGAAGTCACATTTTTTTCAACTTCGAGGATTTTACGTTTTTCGAATTTTTGACACTTGTAGGTTCATAAACAATAAAAATCTCGAAGTCGAAAAAAATTGGACTTCCATCTTCGGTGCTTTAGTGTACAGAATTACTATGTAGGCTTTAAGTTAAACTAATTAACAATTTATGATAATCTTGATTTCTCAAATAGAAGTTGACTTTTTTGGGTAAAAACTGATGAAATGCATTTTTGCATCTCAGTTCTCAGCCTAAAATTAATAATTATACCTAAAAGTCACACGAGGCGCGTTCCCCTATAGGTTCCCCGCACTCCATCAATCGTTTATCTGAGAAAGCAGCGCATGCGCATTGAGAGTAAGAAAGAGCCGCCATTCTTATTTCTTTTTTTCTTTCTTTTTGCTTCCGCCGTTCCTCCACGTCCACGGTTCAAGTTCAAGTCGAGAAAAAAATACAGTATATGGTTTTCTAAAAGATTGTACTTATTGCAGATGTTGCAATTAAATTATTAATTAAAATATTCGTGGTGATAGGAAGCCGAGAGTCGAAATTTCGAAACGGAGTGGAATAAAGAAAACGTCAAGTTTAGTCGTTTAGTTCACGTTGTGCTAGAGTATTTCAGACTCTGATAATGATCTTCGAGGTTTATCTTCATATGAATTTCATCTTAACACAAATCGTGAGTACCTATTTTTAATTACTTATAGTGATAGTTTGATAAAGACGCAATGTTTAAATTCCTTCGTTTTTATTAACAGCCTTAGCCGACTACAAAGAACGCCAAGCACACGAGGAACAAAATCTAAGCCCAAGTCACGTCCGTTAGCGTCCGATGTCGTATTATCAAAGATATCAACACCGAAAACGAATCTATACTTTCAAAAGTTCTCGCCACAAACATTGATCGTAGTAAAAGCAGCGTCGATAAACTAGATCCAACTCCTGCCAGACCTGACGAAGAAGTTCGCAAAAAACACTGAAAAAATTACATCTTCTGTGGGCGAAAATCACAAACTTGATAGCGAGTTTGATGCCGATAACTCATTTGAAAATGCCAACGGATTATTTCGTACCGATCATACCTCAACTCGGATGGCGAACACCAAAATGATAACCGGTGTTCGGTTGTGTTTAATTCGGGCACCGCTTCAACGCTCATTTTTGGTAGAAAAATGTCACCGTTTTCGGTTTTATCAACATTGTGAAGTGAACAAAGTGGAAATTGGAAAGTGGAATTAGTGTGAAACAACTTGGAAGATGTGCTTTCGTTACTTCGTTTACTCAATGATCGTGCACAGAACGGTATTATTATCAATATATAAAACGTTCACCAGTGATTGGAAAGGAAGATATTTTCAAGAATGAAGCTCTCGGTAAAAGTATTCATACGACTGTAAACCAAGCGTTAAATATTTCCCAAAATAGACGAATTTGAAAAAACTGCAGAATATTTGAACTAATAATATTCAATTGCTACGCTGGGACCTCTTCTAGTAAACAGTGATACGATACGGATGCAGAAATTGTCTCCGAGAATAACAGTCTGATCGAGTCATGAGACAGATTCAGGAAATGACGTTATCAACAGCACTCCACTGATGTTCAAAGTTCGTCTCCATCTTCCAAGGTAAATATTTATTATTCTATACTGATGAATGAAATACGAACAAAAAGAGGCAATATGCTTTAATTTAATGAAATTTATTTTACAGAGAAATGTATAGAAGACCGAGCAAAGCGAAAGTTTCTTCGTGCGTAATCCGAAAATCGTCACCACCGCTACATCAACAGCAGACGAACGAAAGCAGTGAATTAACATCTTCTGATACTAGTAAATTATTAGGCCATAAATCGTATACTTTGTATTAGTGGAGTCGGAACAAGATTGGAGAATGAAAAATGACTACGACTTAAAAGCTGGAGGAGGTTTGTGCTCTACAAATCATAGATTCGTGTTCGTTATCTTGGAGCGTTATCGAATACATGTGTTATTTAATATTTAATGTGAACATTTTTCCAGATTAATCGACTCTCGTGTGGTATCAAGAATTAACTACTGCATATGAGAACAACAGATCATTTCTCTGCAAAAGAAACATCATTTCAATATTGTAAACAAACTGAACCTTAAGGGACCTTTCGAAGAATCGAAGGATATTTCAAAAGCGGTAACGTTATTGCGATGAAATACTTGGAATTGAAAAATATTTTAATTAAGGTGATTTTAAATACCTGCTAATTTTTTTTTCATATTTTCGACACAGGTTGTGGAAAAACTAATAAAATCGACATAGGCGTTTATGGGAAAGAATTCGTGTTGGAAAGTAATCAAACGAATCGTTCTGTATTGAAAATTTAACGTATGGAAAGAGATTCAGTAATCAGTGGTCGAAAAAATTAGAAGTTTCTGGATTGGTTTTGTCCATGTGAGTATTGGTAATTAATTTTACGGAGCTGATCGTGATCGATAAAATTGTGGGCCACGTTTTTAGAAATTCGAAATGTTGATCTGTTCCATTTCTTTGGAATTTTTTTCCTTTTTAATTTTATGCTTGCTATGGTTAAAAATTTTTTATCGAACAATGGAAGCTGATAACTCCCAAGTTTTGACGACCATATCGAAAAAATGAAATCAATTTTAAAAATGAAAAATCTACGAAATTCTAAAAACACGCTAAAGTAGACAAAAATACTCGAAATATACTCGAAACAATGGAAAATATGTTATCGGCGTTTCCATAGGTTAAATTTTCCCACAACACGACGGATGTATGTTTGTTGTTACGTATCTTTGCCACAGTTTTAATTGCGTATTTTTTTTAGCTGTTACAGAGAACTAAGCGATCGCAAGAAAACAAAAGTGCTGATTTTCAAAGATGTTGGTGTGTTTCTGGTAAACATCCGGACCGATTTGTAGATTTCTTGGACGTATGAAACTGAGAAAAGGTATTTTAGATTAATGATAAAAAGTTTTCATTATTAGAACATAGACTAAACTGATATGTTTCTTTCTGTGCTATAGCTTCAGATAAGGATTCGCCGAATGTGTTCGATGAGAATCGATTATATGTATTAATCAGTTAGAACCAATTTACGGAGGCAAAAACATCGCATCTTTCTTTTTCAATAACTCAACAAGCATTCTTCCTCTTTAACCAGGTAAATTATTATATCACCGTAGTTACCTGTATTGAAGCTTCCACAAGAGTATTTGCCGCCCTGTTGGAGTAGTTTGAATGGTTTTGTTTGTAAACTAGGTGCTCGACGAGTGAATTTCTACGTTATGTTAATAAACTTCATGACTAGATTTCTCACTCGTCAAGTAAATCGTTTGCTTTGATGTTTTATTTTCGCTGAGCAGAAGTATGTAATTTTTTTTATCCGCTATTTTACGTTTCTTTTTTTACCGATTTTGTTTTGTTTGATATATTTTTTTAATTTGTTTGTTTATTATGATTTATTTTGTCATGCTGTAAATAGATTAAGAAATTTTATTTAATTTAAAGATATTCTGCGAATTTTATACAATTTGTACGTATTTATGTTTAGAGCTGTGCGCCGATGAGAAATCGGCGGCGGCGGCGCAAACTCAAAAATTGGTCGGCGGCGGCGGCGTAGATGGCTCGCCGCTGACAACTAAATCGGCGGCTGCTCGGCGGCATAGCCGACTGAGTGAGCAATTTTGGGCATTTTTTTCCTTTTTAGAGCTACAGCTTTCAAAGCTACTCAGCAATGGTACCGAGTAGTGAGTGTACATTTTTACTTTATTTACAGCCTGTTTACTTTCGATGAACGAGGCGGAGGGGTCAAACTAAGACACGCGCCGGTTCGAGCGGCCGACGATTCGTCGGCGGCGACGGCTGAGCCGTAATTTCAATCGGCGGCGGCGGCGCGTCGGCTGATGGAAAATTTGTCGGCGGCGGCGGCTCGACTCGGCGGCGCACAGCTCTATTTATGTTGTATGTACTTGTATGTTTTTTTTATTCTATCATTGAATTTTTGTACGTTTGTTAGGTTGCTCACGTGGGCTGTTGTCGAACTGGCATCAAACTTCAAGCATAGGAATCTGCATTGGAGTAAGTGTCGCTTTTAAATTCAAAAACTGCTCCTAATGTATCACCCTTAAATTTTAAAAGTGATCAAAAATTTAAAAAAAAATGTATTTTGAAAAACTTGAATTTTAATGGTCCTTCATTTAAAATTTTGCGTCCTCTTTTTTAATGATTTACAGGTCACAATAATTAACTATTTGTACTCCATCAAGAATAACCATCAGTAACATTGGTCAAGAACTCAAGATCCAGAACTGTTGACAATTGTTTAAAAATAAAATAATTTATGAAGAAAAAAAAATGTTTATAATTTGATAACTCGTGTTTAATTCAGAGGTCCGGACCTTTATGATTTGAGTTTGTGGTTAAGGGTTATGGGTTTTGAGAAACCAACGAAAAGTAGTAATGTGGTTATGGGTTAATGGTTTGGTCCAAAACCAGTCCTCTTGTTATAAATTGGTTACTGCTCCATTCAACTTCAACTAGCCAAAATAAGTGGTTAATAACTGGTTACAGGTTTTGGGTTAATGGTTTTTCGACTATTGAATTTGATAAAATTCAACAACGAGGAACCAAGATCTTGCGATTAAATTAAGAAAACTAGACGCAAGTATGAAAATTTGATCAAAATCAATTTTATTTCATGAAAAATGGAGTAACTGAATTTGTAAAATAAAAAATTAGTGAACCATTAACCACTTTGAATTTTTTTTTTTTTCTGGTTACTGGTTCGGGTCCAAAACCATATTCAAAATTGAAAATGGTTTATAACTGGTTCAGCTCTTTTCAAATTTAGCCAAAATAAGTGGTTAATAACTGGTTACAGGTTTTGGGTTAATGGTTTGGGTCCGGACCTCTGGTTTAATTTAATTTTGTCCGGCGTTAGTATTGCTTCTTTGGAACTCTCGGTGTTCGACATATTTAGGACTGATCACTAACTAATTCATTTATTTTTTGTTAAAGTACTGTACTTCTCAAAGTGTAAATTATCAACATGAAATCAAAATTTGATCAGCCTTATCTCCTGAGTACGTTAATTATTTACTTCAACGCTAATCTCGAGGCGCCTAGGAAATTAGGTACAAGAAAAAAAAATGACGAGAATTCTCACTACTGAACATGAACTCGTTCGAATGAAATAATTTCCCCCGAAATTACTTATCATGTGTTAACCACTCTACTGCTTACGATATTTAAACTCTCAACTCTCAACTTCTCGAAAAATCATCTCCAAAGCTCGTAAAAACGGAGTTTTCACGAAGCGTTTTTACACGCAAGAAGCTGCGTTTTTAGAAGCTGCTTCCAAAGTAGCTAAATGTAAGCGATCAAGAAGCTGTGTTTTTGGACGCCGAATTTAGACGCAAGAAGTTGAAACCACTTCAGCTTCCTGCTTCTAAAACCAGCTTCTAGATGTGTTGTTGATGTGATAAGAAGCGGCTTTAGAAGCGGTACGCTTTCCCACTTTTACATTTTTACAGAAATTAATGCGAAAGTGAAGTGGATTATTTCAATTTGAAATTAATGTTTTTCCAGTATTTTGTTTTAAATTAACTATTTTGTAATTATTACAAGTAGTTTTTGTAAAAAAGTGGGAAATTCTTAGTAGCTATTTTAGAAGCTTAATGCAAACGTAAAACGTAAGAAGCTAGAAAGTAAGCTTCTAAAAACGCCAGCTTCTTGCGTCTAAAAACGCCTCGTGAAAACCCCGTTAAACTGCGAATTGCCTAAAAGCCACGCCAAGGCGTTCGGTTATACTACCACAGTTACAACTTTCGTTCAAAGAAGGCGGCGCATGCGCGTCACGCGTCAGCAAATGACGCCATAGCTGAACTGAATTGAACACCGCTTACGCGTGATTCTCTCTCGACATCAGTTAGTTCTCCGGTAGAGTTAGGCCGTAATGAAGTGTGTTGTTGAAATTACGGCTTTACCACGCGATATTGGTATTCGATTTCGAGATTAACGGTTGTGGGTTTTCATAATTTATCATAGTTTTAAATTGGAAAATTATTCATTTCATTAGTTTACTCGTCGGTTTTAGTGGTGTCGTCGCGTTTCAAAGTGATCTTCTACTTTATTTGCGGCCACGTGTAGTCCGATTTATACTACATTTCGAATAAAATGGTGTTTCATTTAAATTTCCATTTGATACTAATTTTCAGTATTGGGAAATATTTTGTTGGAGCAGAAATTGGTAAGTGAAGATTCGTGCAGTATTTACTTATTATTGTGTTTTACTCTTAGAGTACTGATAGGCTAACACAGCGTGATATCGAATTGAAACTATTCGTTGGTGGTATTCGCGCCTTTGCATTCCGTTAAAAATCAAATTCAAAAAGGACAGTGAAAAGTGAAAACGAATCAGGATTTCAGGAACCGATGCTGTATTGTCATTAATCTAACAATTCGCGAATCTTAAAAAAGAGGCTGGTTTTTACCTGAATCTGAAGTTTGTATACAAGTGCAGATAACAACAACTGACACGGTGAGGACCATAGTATGAAAGGAAACGTGTGAAATTGTGTACACATTTGGAAAATGTGATGATAAATCATACTTCGATGAGTTCAAAATGAGATCAATGGGCCGATATATGGTTAATAGGTGTGAAAATAATATTGAATTGAGTCTCGAATGATTGAAGATCGGTTATTGATATCCAACTAGACAATGCTTGTTATTGTTATGATGTAACTAGTTCGGTAATAAGGTTCTAAAGACTCATTCACCTATGTACATACAATTACCTAGTGAAAATACGAATAGGTAACAACCTGTATGAATTTAGAAAACTAAAGATCATTATGATTATTTTTGGACACCGCTGGTTAACAGCGATTATTTTAGTCAATTAATTAATTATCTACTGTCCCAGTTAGGATAACAATTTACCTTTAAAGATAAGACGGAAGTAGGTAATTTATTTGTTAATTATTGTTACCTACAATAAATGCTGGGTAATGGGTAGTCAAGTCACCTGCTAAATATCTTGATTTTTCACCATCGTAATGTACTTATACTTTGGCTTATAAATCGAAATTATCATCTGAAATTGTTATTATAATTTTTATTTCGTTTTGTTTTTTTCGTTACGAAATCTTTGATCGGCACATATTTAAATTTTTCAAAATATGTAAATTCGAGATATTGAATCGAATCAATGAATATGAAAATTTTCCATACCTGCGGCTTGTTTTTTCTTGTCGAAAATATGGATTTTATTCGAATCATAACAAGAATTCGGTACCTTAGATGAGATAAATTTTATAGAATTGGGAAAATCTGAATTTATATTCTATTGTAACTTTATCGATGTTCTTGAACTGATAAATGGAGATTTGTTCATGTTCTTATAATTTGATAAGTACCCAAATCGTTTTAAGTAATTTTAAACGTACGTATTATCTTCTTTGTACAGGGATTAAATTTCGGATTTTTTTTCATTAATTTTATACGTATCGAAATCTTTTCTACGATATTGAAAAAAAAAAGCGTAGCAGTCGGGCCACTACATAAGAACCAAATTTTTTTTTAATACTCTTAGAAATTTTCACTAAAAAAATGATTCTTAAATCCACTGTTTGAGGCTTAAAAATAGAGGCGGGGACGACTCAAGAAGCTGAAATTCGGCAATGTTGGAGGTAGTGTAAAATGTTGGTCCTCATTATGGGTGAAAATTTAAAAAAAATGAATCAGTTTTGGTCTCTGCTGCAGTTCCTACAAAATGGCTTGCCGAGCTGTGAACTAATGAATGCATCAAAAAATAGGTTGAAAAAACATTAAAATTTTTGAATAGACCTATTTGGAGGCCTTTGGGCTGATCACGAGTTTTGTAGATTCAGAAAATGTGATGCGATCTATGAAACCCAAGCAGAAGTCGATAAATAAAATTTTACAGGAGAGCAATTTTTCAAATTTTTGTCAGAGTTTTTTTTTCTCATTTTTGGATAGTTAGGGGTTTAAAAACTGGGTTTTCTCAAAAATTTTGAAAAATTATGTAAAAATAATGAAAAAACCCCCAGCACATTCGGTTTTTCAGTAACATGACAAGAAAATGACAAAGAAGCCAAAAATGCATTTTTTTTTTTAAATTTCGACTTCTGCTTGGGTTTCTTAAATCGCATCGCAAGAAAAAAATATGACTTCCATCTTTCGTGCTTGATGGTACAAAATTTCGATCAGTTAGAACCAAAAAAAAAAAATGCAAAAGTTCGAATTTTTTTCAAAATGGGACCAATGGCACCACTTAAAATTCAGTTAACTATAGAGGAAAAATAAAAAATATGGAATTATTTTTTATTTTCTAATAAAAAAGAACAATATTGAATGCTGGGTGAAAAATGTTTTGCTCATTTTTGTTTTTAAAAAATTAGAGTGCCCAGAGGTACCACTTGAAATTAAGTTAGCGACATTAGAAAAATGAAGAATCGAATATTAATATTCTCTTGAAAAGAAACGACGAAAAAGCAAGATTTTGGAAATCAGTAAATTTCTTCATTAAAAAAAAAAAAAAAAAAAAAAAAAAAAAAACGGAATGATTAGGAGCTATTTAAAATTTAGTTGGGGGAAAAGGTAAAAAATATGGAATTATTTTTCTCGTTGAAAAAAACAACTTTAAACAACTTTGGGGCGAGGAGACAAAAAAAAATTGAAAGTCCAAGATGAAGGCCCGAATTTCCATGCTCGAACATATTTTTTTAATGAGTACTATAAATATAGAATTATTGAATTACCTGCACTTTTCATGAAATTTTCAGCAAAATTACCCCAATTTGTTAGAGCATTTTGGAGCATACTTTTACATATTTGACCAGCATAATTTTTTAGACATTTAGGGAATATTTTGCCTTTTTAGAAAATGTTTCTCCAACTTTTAAATTTTTGAAACTTTGTCCCAATTTTTCTTTTTTATATTTTTTTGCAAAATTGCAAAACTGGTCCCCAACCAAAAAATCAAACCAGCTTGGTTCTTTGCACTGTGAAACACATTGCTCAAGCCTCGTTAGTTTTTTCCTCAATTTCACTTTCATGACTTCAATTTTGGGCTTATATCATTAGAATTTTGAAAATCCCAAGAAACTGAAGGTAAGGAAAAATTGAGGAGGCCTGAGCAATGTGTTTCAAATTGCGAAGAACCAAGCTGATTTTTGATTTACAATTTGTGTTCGCATAAATTGTGACAGGCCCCAAATCATAATGTTTGTACTATCCAGAAGTCAAAAAATATGCTCAAAAGTCAACCCACTCCCTACTTTTAAACCACACCAGAGCCTGACGCAATAGCCAACATTGTTTTTTCTAAAATTCGGCTAAACACGTACGATGTACAAATAATATTCGCATACATTCCGATGACACCTGTTTTTTGATAAATTCACTTCTTTGTCACTGCAACACGTCGATAATGACACGAGTGACAAATTTCCATAAAATGTTGCACACGCTCTGTTCGGTGCAGAGAAAAAGAAACCTGGCATGATTGGCAACTGAAGTATGAAATTTTTACACCGAATTGTCTCTCGGATTCTCAAACCGAAATGGAATTTTACATTGATCGAAATACACGAGTACGAGTATTAGAATTATTGGAAACAAGAAAGGCAAAAATTTCAAATGGAAATGTATTCCATTGTTTGATACGCGAAGCGCCGTTCGCGCGTTTAATTTCACCATTTTCTATTCGTGAGCCATTGATTTCTTATTGCGGTTGAAGGTAAAACGATTATAAGAGTATTCGTTTATGGCTACGTCGAAAAGTTAATTATTCCTCTATGAAATTTTTGGTTAATTAATTGCTTTTCGATTCGCAATATTGTGATGAGATGGCACGAAGTTTTCCAATTGAGAGGCGAAAAAACAGAAACGTTTGATCTTTTCGAAATTATACCCACCCCAAAAGCTGACGAAGGGAGTAGGCTGAAGCTGAACTAGATGAAAAATTCTCAAAGCGTAATTTCCAGCCGAGAATTTGGTGTTAGTTCGTGATGTTGTAATGTTAAGATGACGCTAATAGGTATATACGAACGTTGGAAAATTTCTTTATTGTCCGAATTCTTGCCGGTTGATTTTATATTACGAAGTAAAATAATTGAAAAGAAATCTTCCAAGTGCTAATTCTTTTCACGAAATTGTGGAAACCTTTGATAATTTTTTTTCTCCTCTTTCATTAATTTTTTCTGCCATTTTTACGCCCGTTGTACGTAATTACTCGCGTCTCTTTGGTAATTTTTACAAACAAGTTCAACTTTCGGGCGCTCGTCTGAATGTCCTTTGGGTGTTGTTTACGTTGTACTTACCAGAAATGTGCATTGTATTTTGGCTTTTTCTTAGTCATTGGGATATAATTTTCGTGGTTTGGGAAAAATTCGTACATTTTCCAAGGTCCGTTGTTGGGTAAATATAAGAAAAAGGAAAGTAAATAACGGTTAAACTTTCTGTCTGATTATAGGAAGTATTTCGCTGTACGAGAAAGGGAAAATATGGGTCATTGTAGAATGAAAAACTTTAACGTAAAACGTGTTGGGCCATTATAGTTTCATATGTACATATATATAGAATCCGCCCACGGTTACGAATACGCTTCAAAAGTAAAAATATTTTGTCTGTATATAAACCAGGCATATTTACGTATTTCAATCCGATGTTTGTTATCTACATTTATACGTATACCCCCGTAAAGTCAAAATGAAAAATGTTCTTTTTCTCGGCGTTATAATAAAATGAGAAAAAAAAAATCGCTGACTTTTTTCGCTATAGTTTTAACTTCTACTTCATTTTATTTTCCGTTTCATCATTTTTATTTGTTTATTTTTGTCTCAGGTTTGGTCTCAGGTATAGGTACGAGTCGAGGAATCGGAAATTGTGGCGCGAAACAGTTCCAGTGCGATAATGGACGGTGTGTGCCTTTGAAATGGGTTTGCGAAGGCGAAGACGATTGCGGAGATAAAAGCGACGAAAAACCATCATTATGTAAAGGTAAGAGATTGGAAATTTTACTTGACAAATAATTACTTTGAAAGGTATTTCGAAAACAGCGTTGCCAGTTTGCTGCGAAGTACCGAAATGATTGAGACCTTTATCAGATTTTAGTAATTTTCACGTTTGCAAAATTTTTTCAATTTACGTTCGTTTGTTTCAAAATTTACGAAAATAGAATATTTCTTTCTGCATCAATTGGAACAAAATTTTATAAAATAGAATTTTGAACAAAATTTTATAAAACTGAAGTTTGAACAAAATTTTATAGAACTGAAGTTTGAAGCTTTGAACAAAATTTAATAAAAGTGAATTTTAAACAAAATTTCACAAAGGTAAATTTTGGAAAAAAATTTGTAAAATTGAATTTTGAACAAAATTTTAGTAAATATTATTTTGAATAAAAATTACCGGATTGAATTCTAAATCAATTTCTTTTGAAAATGAATTTCGAAAAAAAAGAAATAAGTATATTGAATTTTGAACGTAGGTAATTTCATTTAATAAGATGTTGAAGAAAATTTACAAAATTGAATTTTGTAAACTTGAATTTCAAACAAAATTTCCAACAAAATTCTAAAGAAAATTTTAGTGAATAGAATTTTGAAGAAAATTTACGAAATTAAATTTTGGACAAAATTAGCAAGTAAAATAATGGAATTTTCAAGAAAATTTACAAAACTGAATTATTTTATTGAACAAAGTTTCATTAAAATTGGTTTTGGAAAAAAAAAAAAAAATTGTACCTAAAAGAAATTCTGGAAAAAAATTAAAAGCTTGAATTTCGAACAAAATTTTATTATATCGAACTTTTAATAATTTCAAGTTTAGTAAATATCTAGGTAGATTTTGTCGAAAATTTAAGAAATTGAATTTTTGAAAAATAATTTATTTACATGAAATTTGCCCCAAATTTTGTAAACCTGAATTTTGAACATAGTTTTGCTAAATTATTGTATTTTAAACAAAGTTTTAGTAAATGGGATTTTAAAAAAAATTAAATTTTGAACTAGATTTTCAAAAAATGGATTTAAAAATTCCAAAATTAAATTTTGAAAAAAAAAGCTTGCTATCTTGAATTTCGAACAAAATTTGAACAAAATTTCATCAAATGATTTTTGATCAAGATTTTATAAAATTTAATTTTGAGCAAATTTTTTTTTTGTTGAATAATATTATTATAATACCTTACTTTTTCAACTTAAAAATTGAATTTTATATTTAATAAAATGGTATTTTAAAGAAAATTGTTAACAGAATTTTGGAAAAAATATTATTTTCTTGGATTTAGGATAAAATTTCGTAAATCCGAATTTTGAATTGAACTTTAAACAATATTTTATTTCATGAATTGATCTTGAACAAAATTTTTGTAAATAGAACCCTTGATTTAAAAAAAATCAAAGTTTCAACTGAATTAGAAAAAAAAACTCAATTTACCTTACGTAGGTTCAAGGTTTTCTATACGTACCTAGTTGAATGAATCAGAGGAAAATTATCAAAAATATTTGTTTTTAAAAATACTTTTAAAAAAAATTTTCAAACAATTTTATTAGTTCGCGGACATAAATAAGTTCTTTCAAAACTCAGTTGGCAACATTGCTCTACGCAAATCAGTAATTTATTGTGCTAAAATTATGACGATTAGTTCTAATTTCGTGCCTAAAAGCAATAAATTTTGTATTTTGAAGTCAATTTCTTGCATACCCAATACCCTTTCATATTATTTCTATACAATTAAATGAAAGCTCGTTACAAATGATAGAATTCATAAATTTTATGCAGGAGATCTCAAATTCTCAAACATGGAATTACGTAAACAGTGTCGCGAAATCACGCGAACGTGGCTATCAATTAACGCGATTCGTTTCAATTCGCTTAAAATTAAGGTAAAAATATAAACCCTTTCTTACGTAAAAGCAGGGGTCTACTAATAATCCCGTAATTTATTCTCTTCGATAATTACATCGTGGAATAATTTTAGCGTATAATAAACATCCATGTACGTAGACGTACTTAGCTACTTAACATGCACTTATACAGTAACAAGCATTTCTTACATTAGAACTCCTTTTATCAAAAATATTGTTCAAAAAAAAATCCAATTTTTCAAAAACCAAACAATTATTATTCTCGATTTTTTTTTCCGAAAATATTCGTTCGTTTCGGTAACGTTATTTCGAACTGGATTTCATTTTTTCAAATGACGAATATTTTATCGAATTCGTTTAGAACGGAAATACAAAAAAAGATTTTGCAGTTAGGCCTATTCTCGAATTCTGAAGCGTGAATAAAAATTCATCTGCCGAACAACCCAATAAAAATATGATAATCTCTCGTTACCTGTTTTGTTATCTTTGAAAACAGGCGAATTTCACGATTAAATGTGTATTATTTTCGTTCTCGATTTTCATGCAAAAACACGCCATACGCCGTCTTCTTGTTCCTAAAAAAAATGTAAAATTTTTTTAAAAAACCACGCTTTTATTTAAAGTTGGTCACTTTGTAAAATGTTATTCATAGGGAAAGAGTAATGCCTTAAAAAACAAAAAATAAAATTTACTTGAATACAAAAATGTGTCATGAAAATTTTTTTTTCAGAAATTTTCATGACACATTTTTGTATTCAAGTAAATTTTATTTTTTGTTTTTTAAGGCATTACTCTTTCCCTATGAATAACATTTTACAAAGTGACCAACTTTAAATAAAAGCGTGGTTTTTTAAAATTTTTTTACATTTTTATTCAACTCTTTTTGTCGTTGAAAATATTTTAATTTCATAGTTTTACTCCTCGAAAACCAACATTTTGATATCAATGTTGTGAATTTTGAAATTTTCAAAATGGAACCCCCTCATAGGGGTCCAATTTGGGGTCAAGGGTAAATTTAAGTCCGAAAATCGAATTCAGCGGCCTCGAAAACCTACATTTTGATACCAATGTTGTGATTTTCTGAAATTTTCAAAACTGAACCCCCTCAATTTGGGGTTGGGGGTAAATTTGAGTTCGAAAATCGAATTCAGCGACCTCGAAAACCTACATTTCGATACCCATGTTGTGATTTTCTGAAATTTTCAAAATTGAACTTCCTCATAGGGGCTCAATTTGGGGTCGGGGGTAAATTTGAGTTCGAAAATCGAATTCAACGACCTCGAAAACCCCTAATGTGAGCACTATGTTCTTTCAATTCCAGTAAAATATTAAATGAGAGAGGATTGGTCGAAAACATACATATGGTTCCATGAGACAAACATACATACCAAGCTAATAAAAGCGTGGTAAAAAGGGTGCTTTTTCGAATGTTCAATATCAACCCAGTGCGCCAAAATTGGAAATGATACGATTCAGGAAGTGTACGTACCTACGTATGTAAAAAAACATAAAAAGTAAATCTAAAATATACGGCCAACAACGTAATCACGTCTTGGCAATAAGTCACTTGTTTACTCTGCACTTATAAGTAAATTTGCACGCAGTCGATATCTATACCTATATACGTGGAGTCGTGTACTTTACGTATTCTACGAGTGAAAACTCGAAAATCGAAAATATTGTACAGTGGTAGGTAAAGAGAAAAAAGAGAGCAGTTACGTAAACTTGATCATCGGGTTTAGTTTTCAGTAAACAGATTTTTGAACGTATTGCGTAGCTAAGCTACTACATACGAATACTTTTTTCTACCTCTTTTTTCCTGTATCTAGTTACCTACCTACACCTATAGACCTACGTGATTTTTGTCATTCGCCCAATATGGTACGCTAATGCCCACCTACCTGTACCTACTTATTTATGTAGGTATGTGTACTGCATTCCATTGTTTTAAGAATTTTTATTTTTGCCCAATTAATTTTTTAAGATTTGTATGATAATTTCCTACTTTTCCCCCGTTAATTAGGCCTTATGTTTATTCGATGTTGTCTAATTTAGTTTCTAAAAATAATGTCTAGAAAATTTGAGGCAAACGCTGATTTGTAATTTTTCTCTTTTGAGTTTCTAATTCTCGATGTAATTACTAAAAAGTATAACGCAGTAACAGCAGAAAAAGAAATAATTTTCATTATCAATTTCGTATCTAATAACTTTTTGCAAAATTTTTCAACTTGTAAAATTGATAAACTATGAAAGTGGAGTCATTTTTTTAAAAATCCAATAAAAAATAAAAAAATTTTAAATTGAAAAAAAAAGAAATAACACTGGATCAATTTATGACGTGGTTAATTTAACTAAATTTTCCAAAGTTTTCACATCGTCATTTCCTTCATTCGATAAAAATTTCGTAAAAATTCTTCACAGAGTTTTCAAATTTTTTTACCGTATTTAGGCTTGTTTTTGCAAAAAGGGGATAAAGTCACATTTTTATTATTTTGTGAATTTTGATAAAAATTAAAATAGGCAGGATCAATTTTTAAAATTTAGTGTAATTTGTTTGAGTTTTCTAAATTTTTTATAAAAATGTAACTACGTTTTTAAAAAATTTCAAAGTTTTTTTGGCAATAATGACAACAGAAAGAGCAAAATGAACAAAACAAGAAAAATTCATGCAATGCAAACTTTCTCAAATTATGAAATTTAAAAAAAAATTTATAGCTCCCCTTTTTCATTTATTGTAAATTTTTCAAGTTATAGCATATCTTGGACTTATGATTAAATATTATATTGGGTCAAGAGCACGTATTTCCATTTAATTATAACATTTTAGACACCGTCTCATAGTTCACCACGATCTGTCTCACTCTGAGCTACCCGTGTACAGAGTGAGACAACTTGTCAAATTTTTTTTGAAAAATTGTGTGATGGTCCTAAAATGATATTTTTTCAGTTTTTATGGATGCATTATGAGCGTAAACGATGTAGTTTGCATTTGATCCCATAACCAACCATTTCTGATGATAAATAGTAGAGTTATGAATTTTTGACTAAAAAGTGTCTCACTGTGGGGTACTCTCCCCTACAGTCAAATTTTGAATATCAATAGGTCATTTGTAAGAGCGTAATGATTTTTTGAAATTTCCAAAATTTAATAATTTTCAAATTTCAAAAAAGTTGGAATTATAGATCAATTTTTATTCATTTTTTTCGAATTCATTGAAAAGTCAACCTTTTAGTTTGGTATTTTTTTTAATCAAGTAAAAATTCAATAGTATATTAAAAAATTTTAATCAACTTGAAATGCAGTCAATTTTTTCAATTTTAAAAATTCTGTGGGTAACAATTTAAAATTAGGTATTTTCAGAATTTGGTGAATTTTTGAAAAATTTTAAAATGTGATTTTTAATGTGACATTTGTTTGGAATTTCTGAAACTCGATAAAAATTTAGAATTTGATCATTTTTAAGTTTCAAAAAATTTAAAATTTTTGAAATTTTAAATTTTGCTGAATTTATTTAAAAAGTTATAGGTATCAACTTGAAATGCAGCAAATTTTTAACAATTTTTAAAATGCTGTAAAAATTAAAAATTTGGTCATTTTTATATTTCTCAAAAAGTAAGTTAAAATAATGCGGTTCCATTTTTAAAATCCGATCAAATCGAAGAGTCAATATTTCAGTTTAGTAAATTTCTAAAATGTTTTTGAAATTTTTTAATTTTAAAATTCTGACGAATCTTCAAGTTTGGATCATTTCTTTATTGAGTTGAATTTTTGAAAAAAATTTAAATTGGCGTTTTTCAAAAAGTTGACAATTTTTTAAAATTTGTCAAAATTCAAAATTATTTGGTCATTTTTATATTTAAAAAAAAAAAAAAATTGAAATTAAATCAATTTTTTAAATTCTGCTAAATTTTAAAATTGTGTATCTTCAGTTGGAAAATATTGACTTTTGGTAACTGGTTTTGAAGTTTGATTACATATATTTTTTGGACTATCATCAGATTCGAACCCACAGTCATTTTTATCGTATTTTAAAAACACAAACAGAGATACTGGAAAATTTCCATCAAGCACCTTGGACCTTAATTTTTTTAATCGCGTGGGTACAAACACGTGAAACTAAAGGTTTTAATCTCGATGTAGAAACCAATTAGTTATAATTTTATCTACAGATATAATATCTAAAAACCACCCAAGCATTATTGAATTTAAAGGAAAGAAATTGTAAACAATGTTGCGTTCACTTTTGTTTACTTATTAACGCGACCTTTTCCGGCATTTTCCTTTAAAAATGCTGAAATCTGCAGTGTCTTTTACGTTGTATTCGTCGATAAATTATTCTTTACAGGGTATAAAGTTGAATGTCCATCATTATGGAAATGTTTTTTCTTTTTCAATTTTAATTTTAATGAATAACAGTCCATATAATTGATGGTCATTATGTCAATTTGGAATAGAAATAAAGGCGTCGAAATGACTTCTATATTTAATCTGGTTTTCAACACCTTATAACCTTGTTAGCGTATGTTCGTACGATAACTTTCGTGTACTTTGAAAATCATCGATATTTTACGTGATTACCTTATTCAGAACTTTACATGCCTCACGTGTTATCCGTATCCATATAAGTAAGCATTTCGAAGCCAAGGGTTCTATTCGAGGAAAAATTTTCCTCGGCGATAAAAAAAAAGAAAACACCAATTTTACGAGTATCCAGTAATAGTATATACCTACCTACGTTGTCGAAAGTAGATAAAAATCCAAAAGGAAATGTATCACACTTTATGGTTTTTGGTTTGGGGAAAAATGGTAGAAATTTTCAACGTTTTTTGAAAGACCGAAAATATTGGAAAACGAGTTCCGCCATCGGTTCGTGATACCTACGAAATCCATATTTCATGCAAAGAACTGACGTTAATACGGTTGTTAGCTTTTTTTTTTCGTCTTACGTCATTATTTACGTTGCGATATTTTTGTTAAGAAGTCGAGGCGAAGGTCATCGGACGTATGGATTGTTAATAAAATACGTATCCGGTTCGTAGCTGTTTGCAAAAGGAATAATTTTTCGCCAAAATCGATACCCAAAGATTCGGCTAAGGTAAAATTTGATAGAAGGCGTTGAAAAGCGAGTAAGAGAGAAGACGAGTAAGAAAAAAGCTTCACCGATATAATTTAACACCGTTGTCCGGAATTCCATTACTTTTCGAGATATGCGAAGAGGGAAGTAGACCTTCGGAGAGAGACGACTTTACACATAAGTGGTGAAAATTTTTTCCTTCGAGAACTATCTGGTTGAGCGAATAATTTTAAAAAATGGCATGCCATTTTTCCTAACCATGTTTACAAGTTTTGCTGTAAGTACGTTTCGTTTCTCATCCGGTTGATTCTTTCTATTAAATTTTTTTTTTCGAAAAACTGGGGCTGCTTTTTTTCATTTTCACTGACTCGACAATCGACCCGAATTGTTCGCAGAGATATAGCTTATTTTCGGAACAAATAGCGTGGCTGATTGCCAATTACAATTCGTCCTTTTAAACGATGCAGGCTTTGGAATGGCCAGCCAGCTTCATCCGACTGACGTTCACTAATTTTAAATTTACGCGTTGAAATTTTTTCTATGAAATTACAATGCACTGACATCGTCAAGATGCAGAATACATCTACATATATCAGCCTTGTTAATTTTACTCGCAGATCGAACTTTCAACCCTTCGTAATTCAATTCTGTAGCTTTCAAAGTTTAACACCATATATCTGGGTAATATAGAAAATAAATTCGTCGTACGTTCAAATCCTTGTTTGTCGAGACATTTTAGTGTTTCATTTTTTTACAATTTTTTTCATCGAGCCCTTAATGAACATCGTATATGATAATTTTGCAAAATTATACGATATACTCGTAAGACGTAGGTGTGTATAATAAAGATGTCATTTTAAATTTCGTTCGAGTTTAATTTTAAAAGGAAACTTTTGGTGAAAAAAAAATTACCAAACGACGTGTCGATGGAAAATATTACTTTTTCTTCGGTCCAATTTTCGTATAAAAATGCTAACCCTCTCTATATACTCGTTGAAAGCGAATATATGAAAGTATACTTTGATGATAGTAGAGAAAATTTTTATCTCTAATTTGGGCTGCTGCGTTGAAAAAAATTACATTTTTTAGGCTCTCGAAAAGTGAGAAATGGTTTTTCCCAGCAAATATTACCACGTAGCTGATTTAAAATTTAATCACTTGTTAAGGAGCAAAAAAAGTAAAATGTTTGGCAAAAATTTGCCTCATTTTTATGCTGACTATCTTACTCGACGTGTGTTGTACCAGGCCTAATAAGCACCTATGCTTCCGGGAACTCATTTGGGACCTAATTAAAATCACGTTTAACGATATTAAACAATAATAATTTTTTTCATCCAAAAAAAGTCCAATACAGGCACGTAAAAGGAGTTGGATTTTTAGTACCTACGAATTAAAAATTTCAATAAAAATAACTACTTATTTTTCGAGTTGCGAAAAAAAAAACACCCGCATAAATACGACTAATTTGCTAAGTTTGAAAGAAATGAAATTAATTCGTTTCGTTTATTAATCGGTAAGTTGATGAAAGAAAGAAAAAAAACAGGTAATTTTTTAAAAATCACGATGGCAAAAGCTGGAGAAAAAATAGTTTCTCTGGTATAACGTAGAAAAGAATATTAGCGAAGAATAGAGCTGGGAACAAATCGTAAAGCTGCACAACGCGAGAAACGGATAAAATACATAAAAATAATCTACGCGAGGGGGAAGAATATAATAAATATCAAATTTAATTTCGCTCGGATTTTATATTTTATTACGTAATTATTGAAAACGATAACGTAACCGCGCGTGGAACTCGACGAAGCTGAAGACAGTGGGGGAAAAAATTAATTTCAAATCTGCCATAAACATATATGAATGCGAAAGAAAAAGCTGACATTAAAGTAACAATAAAATCGTCATTAAATGGATTTTTATCTGCAATCTCGGAATTCCACCTTTTGCCATGAAAGCATTCTCTGCTCCCCTTGTTACAGTATACCTATTTGGCTTATACAGAACAACGAAAAAAAAGAAAGGATTTATGCACTAGTCATTAATTATTTTGTAACATATAGAAATTGATTCGGTACTCAGACTGAGCTTTTAAGAGAAACCAAAAACCAATCTAAAATTACGTTTGGTGTTTTTCTTTAATTAACTTGATTTCATTTTATAGATAATCAACTCTTTCCTACGCACAAAGTTACTCCGAATACGATTCTTTTCTGTATCTATCTGTGGTGTTTACTAATGTGGGCGCATTTGATAAGAAATTCTAGTCGAATCGGCCTTTGGCCATATGCGCCATGTACAATATAATTAAAGCAGTAGGTGTCGAAAAGGTTGTTCGCAAAAGATTCGGGCTAAATTCAGTGTTTACAAACGGTGAAAACGAAATAATCTCCAAATTTTGTCCAAAAGTTGTGTACGTACAAATTTTCAAAATTAATGGTGATTTTTTGACATTTTCATGCACTAAGCGAGTATAATTATGTTGATTTTTTTTAATTTGGAATTTTTGTCAAATTAATGCGATTTTACGGTTAGAAAAAAATTTTAAAATTCTAAAAAAAAATTTTACAAGTTTTTTTTTGTTGAAAAAGTTTTCTAAAACAAAAATATTGAAAATGACAAAAAAAAATTTTAAAGAAATTTTCTCTAAAAAAATCTTCTCTTGATTTTTTCTTCACAAAAAACTCAAAAAGAAGAATTAAAAAAAAAATTTGTCGAAAAAATCGTAATTTCGCTCAAAAAAAATGGCCACGTATAAGAAATACTTGATAAGTAGTTATATTCAAAGATGATTCTTTTCAAAAAAGCAGTGACAGAAAATTAGGAGTTTTTCTCAAGAGAAATTGAGGGAATTTCAGTTTTTTTTTTAAATTATTTTTTCCCAACAAAATAAGGCAAAAATTAGAGATTTTTTCTCAAAAAAATTGAAAAGCTTTTTTCTTCCGAAAAATTGAAACTTTTTTCTAACTTTTTTATTTAAAAAAAAGAAATGAGAAGTTTTTTCATACTTACCTGATTCAAAAAAAAAGTAAGGTGAGAATAATTTTTTGTTCTAAAAAAATCAGATTTTTCTTCTACGCAAAAAAAAATATATATAAAATTATTTTTCAAAAGAATGAAAAAGTCGAAAAAATTATTTTATACCTATAAAAAAAATAATAAAAAGTATGCAGCCTACAGGTAACGATTAGAAAAAAAATCTCTAAAAAAGATTCTTGAAATGAAAGTTGTTTTTTATTAGTATTAAAAAAAAATTCACAAAAAATTTCTCAAAATACATTAAAAAAATTTTTTTGAGAATAAATTGAATACGTCACTTCAAAAAGGGCGTAACTTTTAAAGCAACTTTTTTTAAAAACGCGTTCAAAGTATTTACATCTATTTCTCATATAGTAATGGTTGAGATGAGAACTTGTGAATTTAATATGTTGTAGACCCACTATTCCACTATACGAAAACAGCGCTATCTTTATTTTCTACGCGAAACTTTTTGGTAGGCAGCCTGTGCAAAGTGCGAAAAGTTACGCCCTTTTTGCAGTGAAAAAGTGGCGCGCGACACGTTCTTGGCTGTAACTTCGTAAATACGCCGAGTCAAAAAAAATTCATAGAACAAAAGTTGTAGAGGGTGAAAAAATAAAAAAAATTTCATCTGAAATTTTTTTGTAACTACTAAATGCGAAGATATGACACTTTAAAATTAGTTGAATTTTATAAAAAAAAACTAATTTTGAGGGTTTTCATACCTAATAAATGCACTTTATACTTTTCAATTCGCCATAACTCGACGAGTTTTGATGCTAGCGAAGTGGGCGTGGTCTCGACACTGATGCCCTCAAAAAGGGCGTAAGTCGACTTACGCCCTTTTTGAAGTGACGTATTCAATTGAGGCGCTTGGTGGAAAAAGGGCGTTCTGCTACATAACGCCCTTTTTCAATATTTTTGGAAATTTGAAATCTTCAGGTCTCCAACTATTAGTACACGATGTATTAGATCTGATAAATATACCTAGACGATGATAGACGCCTTGACAGGTGTTTGTTTTTTTCGTTTTTTCCAGAAATACCCAAATGACGCCATTTTGGGAACCCACAACCTCTACAAGATGCCCTAAGGGCCTAAAAATCATGTCTGGGGTTGTTTCGAGACGATATTTCTCATATACTACAATTTCAGCAAAATCGAGAAACTTTGACTTTTTCAGCCTATTTCATGCATTTGGTTTGACATTTTTAAAATTTTGTCCTATTTGTCGGACACGTTGCTGAAATATTGATAGTTCTCGATTATAAGACTCTTAGGCCCGTATTTTAAAAATTTGCTTAAGCAAACATTGACCTTAAGGCGAGGCGATTTCACACGTATCGTGTCAATTTACATCGAGCAGCCATTTATTTGTATGGAAAAAATAAACAAAACTACTTGGTCTGTGTAAGAACGCTTCGCCTTAAGTATAAGGAAATTTTTAAAATACGGGCCTTAGGAGTGAGAATTTATGCAAAAAAAACATAATTTTT
This sequence comes from Balanococcus diminutus, assembly GCA_959613365.1. Lineage (NCBI taxonomy): Eukaryota > Metazoa > Arthropoda > Insecta > Hemiptera > Pseudococcidae > Balanococcus > Balanococcus diminutus. The sequence continues at coordinate 47,690,147 of OY390715.1, forward strand.
TTTTTGAAAATTTCAAACATGTAAAAAGGGCGTTAATGGACTGTTACAAAAACGGTTATTTTGTCGGTATAACGAAACATTTTTTAATTATTTTTTTTTCAAAATATACCTCAAAGAACACACTATCCACCTACTATAAAAGATTTCACTTCAATTGACCACATTTCGCGATATAACATTTCAAAACTTTGAACGTGTTTTTTTCACACTTTTTGAAATTATCTAACGCCCTTCTTCCACCAAGCGCCTCAATTGTCAAAGTTTGCTTTGAAAAATTTTCGGAAAATATACGAGTACTTAGGTATAATTATAGTTTTATTTTAATTTTTTTAGTATTTTCTAAAAAAACGTGTGCCTAAGAAAAAAAGGAGCACTTCAAGTTCACAAAAATAATATTGGATTTATGATTAAAATTGCCACTTCTTCACCAAAATTAGTCATTGGTTGTCATTTTTTTCACTGATTTTCAGCCATAGATTCCATTAAAATTAGAATAAAATCGTTTTCGAGTCCCAGAATGTGATCTTATCTCGATCTCATTTTACTTGCACATATTTTCCTGATTCAGCTATATCGAATCGTTCAGACAAAATTTAATTTAATCATCTCCATTTCAAAAGAATGCCAAGTTAACATTTCCATTGTGATAAATTAATCATCACATACCAAAAAATGATAAGAAATATTAATTTGCGAAAAATTACGCCGAAGCAAAAATTAATAAGTAGTAGAATTTGATGATGAGTATAATATGTACGTACATAAATCCAGTATCTTCATCTAGTATCAGCGCATATTCATATCGAGTGGATTAATTATAACAATACATGCAAAACAATTACATTAATTGAGCGAGTTTCTCTCCCTTCCAAGTTCCCAATTTAATTATACGTTCGCACGCGGCTCACGGTGCTAGGTTAAATTATTCAAGAAATCTGTACAGTGCACGTCGGTATCTGAAACTTTAAAGAAGAAAAATAATCAGATAATTTGGTTAGAGTATTTCTCAAACACGATGCGGTCTTATTTAAAGGGATAATTTACTCGGTTAATTAATTTTATTACGATTTTAGTCAGCGAAAAGTATAAACTTACCGATTGACATAGTGTCCATAAGGAGGCGATTATAAGTACGTTTTTCCAAGATTAATATCTGTGTATAAAGGATAGTTTGCGATAGAAATTTTCAAATTGATTTACGAACGTTGACGCGCCTGCCTCGACTCGGGTTTCATTGGTAACGTTTAATCTAGTAATTAGTGAGATAATAATAGGACCCTTTCTTAATTGATTCTTCTCCACTTGGCGCGTGCGTTTATGGGTTAATATTTTGAAAGCTTATTGTTGTGATTTATCTTATACGGTTAAACTGTTAAAGTATAGAATCTACGAGTTACCGCAATGTATCGTGTATATATAATTGTATATGCATGTTGCTACGTGTAGCAAGTCTAGGTACATGTACAAAACCAAACACGAGCACTCGACAATGTGTTTAAAGTATAATTATATATACGTATCAGTGGTACTTGATTAAATGGCTCACTAGAGTCGGTATTTTACTATAAGCGTTCGAGTAAATAATGTACGCTATTCACTTTATGGGTGTATTACGCACACCATATTTTACGATGTGATGAAATTCCGCAATGAAATTAGGGCTTTTAATTGGCTTTTTAATTTTATTCCCATTGAAGCGAAAGCAGAGGACAGCATGCTCGATTATGAAACAAAATTTTACCACTGTGGCAATTTTTGAAAAAATACCGCTATTAATGATAGAAGCATGAAAGTTGGTATGATGAACATTGAGACAATAACAAAATTTTAGAGGACGGGAGCCCTCTTCAGTTTCCCATTGGGGGCCCGGGGGAAGCACGGTTGAGGCAATATCCACCCTTGTGTAACATGGTTGACCAATTTCAACCTTTTTATGGTCAATTCCTCAATTGTATTGTATATATTTCGACTTCCCTGAACACTTTCAACATTCTATCGCGAGAAGTGCCCCAAATTTCAATTCAAAAATACCCCATTTGGCTTGAATTACGAAAAATACATTAAAATCGAAGTTTTTTGTCCCTACATCCAACGGAATGGTCAGAATCAAAATTTCAATATGATATTCGTGTAGTACTCGTCAAGTAGGATGTATAAACGCGCATTTGGGGTCCTAACCCCTTTATCGAGGAGAGGAGGGGTGCCTCAATATCCTCAATTTTGACCAATTTTTGTTTTTTTCAACTTATATTAAAAATACCCACGAATTCGTACTCAGAATGTTCAAATTATGCTAAAACGACACCTCGAACTTGTAAATAAGTATTTTTGAAAGATTTTTGGAATTTGAGGGGCAAATGGGGTCCTTCTTCAAAAATACTTATTCACAAGTTCGAGGTATCGTTTTAACATAATTTAAGCACCCTGAGTACGAATTCGTGGGTATTTTTACTGAAAGTTCAAAAGAAACAAAAATTGGTCAAAATTGAGGATAATAAAGCACTCCCTCCTTCCCATAATATAGGGGTTACGATCAATGCACGTTTGCACATTCTATTTAACGAGTACTACACGAATATCATATTGAAATTTCGATTCTGACCATCAGGGTTGTCAATGCTACTGATTTTGTAGTAGATCTACTACTTTTTCAAAGCTGTACTGATTTTCTACTGATCTACTGATCTACTGATTTTTTCAAAACCCCTTCCATTGGTCTAAAATCAGGAAAAACGGATTTTTAGCTTATTTTTTCTTCAACAGTACTATTTTTTTCACAAAAAATTCACTAAGAGGTGCAGTAATTTAATTGATGAAAAAATATTTTTTGTTCCTCCTGACTCTACTATTTTTTAATGGAAATTTGTTTCTTCTGGCCCCACTACATTTTTTTGAGAATTTGTTCTTCTAAAAAATCTACTAATTTTTCACAAAAAAAAACACTGAACGACATGAATTAATGCAAAAACATCCTTTTTTCTCCTGAATCTACTACATTTTCTTGAAAATTTTTATCTACTGAATCTACTGATTTTTTACGAAAAAATCTACTGATTTTATCGAATTTCCATTTGGCAACGCTGCTGACTATTCCGTTGGACGTCGATTTTAATGTATTTTTCGTAATTCAAGCCAAATGGGGGTATTTTTGAATTGAAATTTTGGGCACTTTTCGCGATCGAATGTTAAAAGTAATTACGTATTCGTGTTCAGGGAAGTCTAAATTTATACAATTGACCACAAAAACGTTAAAATTGTTCAACTTTGTTACATGGGGGGGGGGGGGGGCTAGTGCCTCGAACGTGCCTTACCCGGACCCCTAAGAGAAACTGAAGAGGGCTCCCATTCTCTAAAATTTTGTTATGGTCTCCATGTTCATCATACCAATTTTCATGCTTCTATCATGCATTTGCTACTCTACTATAAATTTTCCATTCATTTTCTAAAGTCCAGTCCATGGCATGGCACAAAATGTTGTACAGAGTATGCAATCCGAGTGCTCTGCAAACAGACAGATATTACAACCTTCGTGTCAATGTTGTTAATAATGCATCGTACGATGATCTGACGTGGCTCGTTCATTATCTTGCATAAGGTTGTCAGATTTTGTACTGTTGCGTCACTCGAGTTCAGTTGAGTGTTTTTAAACAGGTGTCTCATGTGCCATATTGTTGTTACCATTATTGTGCGTTTATTCGGCTTATTATAAATTTCAACTAATTCAAAATGTTAGACGAGTAAAAAATGATGAGCCCCATGTACAATGTACATAATTATATTATGAAGTGTTTTCTTTTTCAATTTATCATTTTTCATTATTAATAAATTTAATCGCAATCTAAATTATTTATTGTTTATTCCAACTTGGTTAAAAAAAAAAAATGCGAAATTATCTCGTCCAAGATGAAATTATCGCGAAAATGTTCGATTTATAAATTACAACATGCAAAATTATTAATCAAACGTTGAAAAAATATTAAGTTGTGACCTCTTCGATTTCCTAGAATCGAACGTACTACGTACTTACAAAGCGTGTTATTTCGCCTTTAATAAAAACATCATCGCGTATGAGCTGCTCTAAGTACCTACGAAAAATACGAGTACGAGTGCGTACGAAATGAAATCCATTTAAGGATATACCGCTCGCAAAAGCGTATTTGGAACGTGGTTTTCAAAAGAAAGCCAATTTTATGCCGGATTCGTTTAATGCGGTGCAATATAGTTTTAACGCGTTTGCTACTCGTAGCTTAATTTCGGTGTTTTTTCTTACTTAACTGGAGCGAAATAGGAAAAGTTTTTATTGGCGTCATTTTTCGCGAATTTAAATATTTTTTTAATACCCCGCATGAGGGAAAAAAATGAAACTGTTTTTTCACGAGTTTCGTCTTCTTAACCGGAGCAGCGAAGGTAGTTTTTTTTCTCGTTGCGTTATTATTTTTCAAGTCTAAGGTTATATGCGATGGCTAATCTAGTTTTGTGTTATTTGCTCTTTACATCGGCTGCTTGGGTAAATTACCAAAGTCTAATTTTACTACAATAGAGCGGTATAATTTTTGTGATTTTTTTTTTTTTTCGGTAAAAACTTTTTTGAAAGAGGATTTTTTTTGTGAGTGAATTTTCACAACTTTTTCAAGGAGATTTTTTTTTCTCATCGAGATTACTTTTCAAAACTAATAATAATGATAATAGATTTAAAAGAAAATCTGTTATATATATAACTTGAAAATAAAGGCTTCAACTAACACAAAAGTAAAAAATTTCGAAAAAATCCAGCTCATAAAAACTACCAAAAAAATATAAATTGTAATTTTGTGAAAAATTTTTCATAAGAAAGTAATCTTGGAAAAAGTAAGAAGGACTGGGAATTCTTCTGCTATAGAAAGATACTTTTTTTTGAACAGTTGTTTATAATAAAGTTTTCATCGTTGTACTGCTTTTTAGGAAGAATTTCCGTATTTTCCATCAAGCTGACTTATCAACAAACTTTTTTTTTTTGAAAATCTGTTAAATAATGATTTTAAAAAATCTTATAAAAAATAACCAAGGGTAGAAGAAATTTTCTTTGAAAAAGCTATCAAAAAATGTATTATAATTTTAAGAAAAATCTTCAAAAAAATTCTAACAAGACGGTCATTTTTGTAAACTTTTTCCTGTGAATTGAAGAATTTTGATACACAGATACCTACTTATAGTTTATTCATGAAGATTTTTCATATTTTTCTTGTGGGCAAATTTTCAAAAACAATAGTTTTCTTGAAAAAATTTTTTACATACAAAAATGATGTCTCAAAAAAATCTTCTCAAAAAAAATATTAAAAGAAAATAATTTTCTTCGCAAAAAAAAAAAAACTTTAAAAATATTGTTTGAAAAATTACAAGTGCAATATTGAAGTGCGTTAATTTTCTCCTGCAAAAATTCAATTCTATATGATTTTTTTAATAAAAAAAAAATGTTCAAATTTTTTTAAGGAAAATTTATTTTTCATCTATAGGCGAGTTAAAAAATAGGCAGAAAATCTTTGCAATAAAATCAAATTGAATAAAAAAACTCAAGAAAATTCAAATGGGATGGTAGGGCATTAATTTAGTACCTAAATTTTCTGTTCTAAATTTTTTGAGAGAAAATTTTTGTACTATAGGTAGAGCTTTACAGCGGGAGTTCGTAATGATCTTTCTTACTTGTCAAAATGACTTTCAAAAAAGTAGTTTTGCTAAAAAAGTGTTGAAAATTGAAAATTAAAAAAAAAAATGCTTCCTCAAAATATAATGTCTCAAATTAATAAAGTCTTCTCGAAAAAAAATTAGAAGAAATTTTCTTTCAAAAAAATCCCTTGAAAAATTATCAAAAAAAATTTTTTAGGCAAAAGTGTAATTACGACAGTAACTGAGTGAATTTCTTCCTGTGAAAATTCATTTCTGGAAGATTTTTTCGTCTCCTTGGGAGACTTTTCAAAAAAAAAAAAAAATGAGAATACATTTTTTAAATTAAGTTATTTAAATAACAATTATTACAACAACAACTACTTCCCCTTCAGAAAAAAATCACCAACAAATTTTATGTAAGAAGATGCTACCTATTGAAAAAAAAAAAAAAATTATCAACGAATTCTAATAGTACGGTCATTTAGTAGATATAATTCTCTTCTGAAATTTTTTCTAGAGGGATTTTTTGTTGGGAAAGGTTCTAAGTTTTTCAGGAATTTCGTTTTCTTCTTAATAAAATGCCTTTTAGCTTTTTCAAGAAAATAGTTTCCTTTGAAAAAGTACCTTACAACTTGAAAACCATCTTCAACAATGTCTCAGAATAAATCATTTCAAAAACTATATGGACCAAAATAAAGTTTACCCATATAAAAATCTAATATACGTATTTTGAAGAAATTCTAAAAAAAAAATTGTGTAAGAAAAGCTTCGAGAAATTTTTTTTTCAAAAAAAATTCTCTGAGAAATTTTTTTATACTTGATTTAGAAAAAAATTAATTATGTTCAAAAGAAATGAATGAAGAATAAGTAAAAGTGCTTTCATTTACGATATTTTTATGTTATTTTATCAAATCGATGTTTTGGTTATACATAGATAATAATAGTTTTGGTAATTACAATTACGAAATTTTAAATCGTATTTTTTTCATTTCACTTCACGAATAATTAATCGATGCGATGCTCAATTTATTTTTTCATCGTAAAAAAGAAGGATTCGGTCGATTTTCTGGCACCTTTTAACCTCGTAACTTTTTTTTTCGACTTCACATTATCGAAATTAAAAAGCGATAAATGCATTTATCAGTAGCCAGTAAACTTACCAAACACGTAAGCAAAACAAATTTACCTCTTTTTCTTTATCTATTAATTTATACCCTCTAGTACCCACGTTTAATTTTTCACCAATCCGAAGTCATCCTATAATTGCTCTCGAATTAGTGTAGGGAACCTAATCGTAATTCTTATCGCAGTCTGGCGAGTGGAAAAAATGAAAAAAGTAAATACGAGGTACCGATAAGGCCACTCATACGGTTTTATAAAATTTCGCTTCCGTTATCTCGAGTTGCAAGGGTGGCGGGGGAGGAACGGAACTAGGAAGAGAAGTTTTTTTAGTACCAGAGAGTAATACAAATTGTGTCTTCGGTATCTTTTTATAAAAGTTGAAATGATTTCTTATTCGTTTATAATATGGTAACTATGTCAAGGTCACGAGAAACCACCTCGTACGATGACTAAGAGATTAAAATTCACATCGGTGGAGCTTTTTCGACGTGTAATTTGGCTCTCGAGTGTGTGCGGGTGTTTTTGGACAAAATGGTACATTCGATTTCGTGTTTATTATGGTAAAAGAAACCGAGAACTTGGTGAGGCGGTATAAAACATTGGTTGTCTGAGTTAACCTTGAATAATGGCCAAATGTTAGTCGTATTGTAAACATTGGAAACCACCCTTATCGTACGAAACCATTTCTTGATATTCGCTGCTAAATTGAAACCGCACTGCCGTGTACGAGGTTTGAACGCGTCGCCGATGCTTAAATTTCTACTATCATTAATGCTTCCATTACTTATCCGAGGCATTTGTTAATTAACGTTACATTGTCTGAAATTATAAAATTTTATCTCGGCTGAAACAACAGACAAGCCACGATCGTTTCTAACGCATACGCCCCGTCGCGTTCGCCATTCCCTCCAGCCCATGTCGCCTGCGAACTCCTCCATTGACGTTTTCTAACGTTTTAGCAATGTAAAACCGAATTTCGCACATTTTCAATAATTCCAAATGGGGATGCTTTTCATTAATTGTCGGAACGCGAACGTTTCAATGCAAACAAATCTTTCGTTTTTGGTTACGTAATATAACGTTCGTTGGCTGCGAAATATTTCAACTGTGAGCAAAATGGGTTAGGCTTTCGAGCTCTTGCTCGTTCGCCCTCATCTTTCGTGCACCTCCATCCCTCGGTATGTTATCCCTGTCTTATTGTATCCCGTTTCTTTTTACTTTTTTTCGCTCATTTCAATCGTCTAATGCGTGTACACGTGTATATTTTCCAACAATACGACTTCATACGCGATTATTGTTAACGCTACGATGAGATGAAATCGAAAGAGAGAAAAAAGAAGCTTTTGAGGGTTCATAAGGACGTTTGTAAATGAACCGTGGTCGTATGTGGGATGTGGGAGATACGTAAATCTGCTCGGCGAATGATCCGTCGAGACTATACAGGGTGTTCTGGGAAACGTGTGAAATACCTGAGAAGATACCATCTAGTACGACAAACAAAAAACTTGTGTACACTACACTCATGGTGCCTAATTTTGAAAATGAAGGTGCTACGGAGGTTCAAAAATTAGTATTTTCTGAGCAAAATCAGTTGGCAACACTGCGTTCAAAAAAATTTTCAACCTTGCTACTGAATAGCCCTTTGAAAAAACAAAAAAAGTTCTAATTACATCAAGATGCCTATTTTTGAAATTGAAGGAGTTATTGCAACATAAAATTTCAGTCAGAAATATTATCTACCTCAGTTCATTTCGGAGCACTACTTATTTTAATTTTTTTTTTTTTTTTTTTTTTTGGTATTTTTTGAAATTATTAAATTTTTACGATTTTTTAAATAAATAAATATAGTTATTTATTAGAATTAAAATCCAATAAAATCATAAAAATTATTTGGAAGTTTCAAAATTTTGTCAAAACGGTTCGTGAAACAGGGGTAACTTTTTTGAGCAGAGCTGCATAACCCGATTCATTTGTGATCAGGTTTTGGTTTTGATTTGGGTTTCGAAAATACGGGCTCCGGTTCTGGTTTTGGCACTGGTCCAAAAAATGAAGTTCAATTTCAGTTTTAATCACACTGGTTTTGGGCCAGACTTGATAAATTTTTTGTTTTTCTTGCATAGCGTCTGAAATATTGAAGATAGGCAAAAAGTGAAAAGGACCTTTTTTGAAAGTAAATTGAATTACCTGTAGGGTTTGAAATTTACCTCGTTGACTAACTTAAAATACAAGTGGATCCTCGCAGTGCAGTTTCATTTGGCACCATTGAAAATTTACCCAGCCCAATACTACATAGATATATTTGATATTCAAAATTGGAGGGAAGGGAGGGATCCAATCGCAATTTTTGTAATTACCAAAATTATTTCTAAGACTTCAAGCTACAACTTTTGCTTGAACATTTTTTTAATTGGACCCTTGCCTCCACCAGTTCTTAATTACGTAAGTATCTAAGTCATATTATGCGAAATTGGAGGGAAGGGGAGGGTCTAATCGAAAATTTTGTAATTACAAAAATAATTTTTAAGATTTTATGCTACAACTTTTGTTCGAAATTTTTTTCAATTGAAGTCCTCCCCCATTTTGGAAAAGTATCTACCTGATATTATGTGAAATCGCAGGAGAGGGAGGGATCCAATCGAAATTTTTATAATAACCAAAATTATTTTTGGGATCTTAATCTACAACTTTTATCTGAAAATTTTTTCAATTGGCCCACTTCCTCCATCAATCCTCCAATTTTTAATTAGTATCTACGGAGTGTTATGCAAAATCAGTGGGGAGGGAGGGATCCAATTGAAAACATTTTCGTACAAAAGTTGTAGCTTAAAGTCCTAGGAACAATTTTGGTTATTACAAAAACTTCGAATGCACCCCTCCTTCCCCTCCAATTTTGAATATCAAGTATCTATGTAGTATTGGACTTGATAAATTTTCGATGGTACCAAAAAACAGTACTGCGACGATCCAATTGTCTCAAAATTAGGTACATTTAGGCAACTCTCAGTCCAAAAAATTGATGAATTCTCAAAAAAATTACCAATTTTTTTTGTTGTTTTTTTTGTTAGAAAATGACATTCAAAAAAAATATATAGATCCGTTCAGGGTAACGGAGGTTTCGGGCCTTGAAAAATAGATTCAGCTCCGGTTTTGGTTCGCAGGTTCAGGTACCAGTAGTTATGGCCCTTGGGTATAGAGCTCTGTTTTTGAAAGGAGCAAAAAAAAAATTATAAGTATAAAAAATTTGCCTATCTTTGAAAATGAAGGCGCTACGAACACGAAGCCTTAAACTTGGAAAATACCAATTTTCATTTTTCACAACTTTATAGTGCCTTCATTTTCAAAGATAGACAAATTTTTCAAATAATTATTTGTGTTCTTTTCAAAAAGTTACACCTAGTGCATGTATTCTCTTGACGAAATTTTGACATTTTTATAAATCATTGCCCCTTCCGAATCGAAAGATATGATGTTTTCATTCATAATAAATAATCTGCGGAATTGGATGTTAACTTGCATTTTACGCAGCGTACCAAGTCGACGAACAAATTTTTCATTTTACCTAAGAGAGAGAGAATGCTGCCAACGTAAATTGGTCGATTGTACTCGTATCACGCGAGAAAATACCTACACATGGGGGTTAATATGGCTCGGATGAGCGTAACATAAAATTACACTAGTTCATATAGTATAGCCCCATCAACAGCACATAATAGTTTCGATACCTCGACTTGGTATTTAGAGAGAAGAGAAAAAGCTGGCAGAAGAAAAAAAGTGTACAGAGTACCTATAAGAGGGAAAGCGATATCTAATGCAACCTGGAGGGAGGGAAAGCTCGTTGGGAGGAGGGAAATCCGACGATAACGCCAATCGGAAATCCGTTTTTACAATTTCACAATGTAGAAACCTTATCTTTCGGTAACAAGTCGTTCGTCGGAGGTTTATCCAAGAATTTACAATTTTTTCCTGCGTAAAATATATTACCCGGACGTGCTTGAAACTGTAGCGTCGAATTCGACTCTGCTGCGAGCCCGCTCTGGATGAGATGCTTATTGCAAAAAGGGTTAAGGAGATGCTAACGCGAGAGAGGCGAACTAAAGTAACGCTTCTCGCGGGAATTGAACGTCTATTCGACATTATTTTGGCTGGTTGCCTTTTTGCCTCGCTCCCTGCGTAACTATGACGCTGCGCTGCTAGGAAAATCCATCCGCATAAGAACCAATTTACCTTTGGCGCAAAACGCACAACAGAGGTGATTTCTTTATTCTTTTTACTTCATAAATTTTCCTCGGTGCGCCGATAAATCGCGGAAATGCTACGTTTAAAAGGTATACCTATTTCCTACCTATAAGTTTGAAATAACTTTGCTAATATTCCTATTTATCGAGTATTTCTAGCTAATAACCAATTTTATTTTACAAAATGTCAAGTTTTTTTGATTCTCAATTTTTTTCTGAAAAAATCTGTTTGGGGGGTTGGTGGTGGGGGTATTTCCATGTTTGTTATGAAAAATTCTTCAATTTTGCATTGAAAATTTTTTTCGATTTCCTTTTTTGAAAATTTATTAATCAATTTCTTCTGAAAAAAGTCTCATTAAAAAAAAATTCTTATTTTTGTTTGAATAAAATTCTCAATTTTTATGAAAAATATTCTTAACGTTTTGTTGAAAATTTCTCGGTTTTTGTCTTGGAAAATTCGCAATTTCTGAAAACATTCTTATTTCTGTTAGAAAATCATTTTTTATTTTTTTTTGTTGGAAAAAATATCTACTTTTTTTGAAGAAATTCTCAAATTTTCTTCTGAAAAATTCTGTTGTTGTTTTTCTTGGTTTTTTGTAGAGATTTCCCCCTCCCCCCGTTATGAAAAAATCCCAATTTTATATTGAAAAATTTTTAATTTGTTCAATTTTTTTCTGTAAAAGTCTCATTAAAAAAATCTCCTATTTTTTTATGAAAAAAATGCTCAACTTTTTTTGAAAATTTCGGTTTTTTTCTTAAAAATTCGCAATATTACATAATCTTATTTTTGTTTTAAAAATACTTAAAATTTTTGAATTTTTTAAAAGTAGGTATATTTTATGTTATGTTTCTGAAAAAAGTTCTCATTAAAAAAATTCTCAATTTTTGTTTTGTTTTGAAAAAAAAAATGAAAAAATTTTAATTTATTTTTTTGTTCAGAAAAATTCTCAATTTCTTGTTCAGAAAATACCCAATTTCTGTTTTTGAAAAAAAATAAGTTTTCAATGTTTTGTTTTGAAAAATTCTCAATTTTTTATTTTGAAAAAATTCTGTATGGTTTTAAAAAATCCCAATTTTTTCCAAAATTTTAATTTTTTTTTTCTGAAAATATTCCTGAAACAAATTCTCCTTTTTTTGAAAAAAATGCTCAATTTTTTCTTGGAATAAATTTTCAATTTCATTTTTAAAAATCTTCATTTTTTATTTTAAACAGGGGGCTTCGCCCTCTAAGAAACCCCGAAATTTTACCTAATTGGCAAATTATTTTCCCAAAAAAATGCGTATTTGACTCGTAAGAAAAAACCTTCAAAAAAGTTATACGAGTATAAGCTATTAATCCTTAATGAAAAATGAATTGATAGAATTTTTCTTTGTACGTTTGAAGTAAAAACAAATTTTCCAATACGAATTTTTAACGAAGGTAAATCAACTTTCACCTTGAATTCATTTGTCTATTCCGCATTTCGACCTTCTTATGTGTTCTGTAATCCTTCAGATTAGATGAGACGAAAATCCTAATATTATAATTTGTAACGATATCAAATTTTTGCGAAAATATTCATAGTAACGTACATAATTATTATTTGCAAATTGCATAATTAATTCGTAGGTGTATGTACTCGTACATATTGGGTACGTGTACGAGTATTAAGTATACCTATATACGTACTTTTGTACTCGTACGGTATAATTTTCTTCTTATGTATTTTTGCATTCTCTGGAAGTTTTCAACGAGTACGTACGCTACGTACTACGCAGGTATGCTATTTTTTGTACCTCGCAGTGAACTTCGTCTTGCAATATGGTTCGAATTAGGCTTCTAATTAGGTGGCACTTTAGGCAGAGTAAATATATTAACGAGTTAATTTCAACGAAACACTTCATCACATCAGAACCGTAATCATCGCGAGCTCGAATAACAAAACGTAATTATCGTAATGAAAATTCGCCGATAGTTTTGATCAGACATTTGAAACACAACTCGAAATTTGTTTTGTTTTGATATACGAGCGTAATTCGACATAATTTAGCGTAACTTTACCCGGTCCGACAAATGTATCGACAAATATGGTTGTTTAATTTATCAAATTGGTTGACAAGAGGAAAAATACGACGTCAAAACGATAATTATCTCGTACTAAGGAGAAAAAAAATGTAATTAGGTTATTATTATAATCACCGTATACGTATTGACGACAAAATTCATTTGACACGTCGAGTGGCGTTTTTCATCAACGCAGCTGTGTGAAAAATTAGAAGGGATGGTTTCCTTCGTTATGGAGATTTTCTTTTTTTTAAAAACGATGTAGGCACGGTGCGGCTTTTGGTCGAATTTCATTGAAATTCTTTCGCAATATTTGGTTTTGAAAAAATCGATTTTTGAATAGTTTTTCAAGATTGTTTTTAAATAATAAGTGAATTAATTTTTTAAAATTATTTTTAAAATACTTACTTAAACAAAACTTTTAAACCCATTTTTCTTTTTTTTCTTTTCAATTTAAAAAGTTTACAAAATATTAAAAAAAAATATGCTTATAAAAAAATCTAAAAAATCTAAATATTTTTAAACAAAATACTTAATGAAAAGTTGTTTTTGAGAGAAAAATGAAAAATTCGCAAGAATCTATTTTTTTAAATTAAAATTACATTTTAACATGCTTTTATTTATATATTTTTTTTAAAATAGCGGAAATTTATATTCAAGCAAAAACTCGAAAAATTTTTATTCAAACAAAAAAAATTGACAAATTTGTTGTTAGGTATTTCAAAATTTAGAAATATTGAAAAATACGTTCATAAAACATGAACAAAAAAATTAAAGAAAAACTTCCTTTGAACAGATTATTGAAAAAAAAGTCTGTAAAAATCTGCATTTTAACTAAATTTAATTATTTTAAAACAAAATTTAAAAACAGTTTCATTCAAACAAAAAAATTAAGTAAGTTTGTTTTTGATTCAAAATTTTGTTTCCAAGAAATAATTATTTTCAAGAAAATTTCCTTTCGAAAAAAACTTGAAAAAATTTATTTATTGAAGGATGAACAAAAATCAAAAAAAAAATGTTTTTGGAAAGGGGTAAAGAAATTGAGCAATCACTTCACATGCTTAAATAGATTAGAAAAAAGTAAAAATTCAATATTATTTGTAGTAAAATCAGAAAACATTGAAAAATTGACCAATTCGTCAAAACAGAAAATTCATTAAATTATCAAAATTGAAAAAAGAAAACTTTAAAAATCATCTCATAAGTACATAAGTCTGGTTCGAGACGTTATGTGGGCAGGGAGATTAAGGAGTTTCACGAACTAGTCCAAATCAACGTGTGACATTGGTTCGAGTTCATGAAAACCCCATTTACGAATCAGAAACCTATATTCCCACCTTGTACGTAAATTAGCTTCTTCAATATGCAGTTATGATGTTAGTAGTTCAATGGCCATGGTGAAATTTAAATACGTTCATTATCGCATTAATTCAAAATTTCGCGACTGATGTGCAAATGTTCATTTTTTCCACTTCCAAATTGTCTTCAAACCGTGGAATTATTCATTAACACACGCACTTGGCGAACTATTCATATACAATGTAAGTAGCGTCAGAATAGGAAACTGAAAAAATTTACTTTTGGCCACATGTAGGTATTTTTATGCTACAACACGTAGTGAAAAAAATGAAGATAAAATGCGTTCCGCGAGCTGCTAATTTATTTCGTGTCATTATTTATGCGCTAGTTTAATTCGAATATTTAAATTTATTTCCTCAACAGAGTATTCGTCGAAACGATCTATTTTTATGTGAACAATATTGGACAGTTGTAGCACAACAGGGCTTTTTGGTCGACCCATTTCTAATAAATGATACGATCGGGGTGATTCGTATACGGAGAGCGGTGCAGAAAAAAGGTTCGCGGAGATACGGGTGCTCATGTCCAATAACCGGGTTGCAAAATAAACGGCCTGGCCTTACGTTATCGTTGCTATAATAATATCTGGTCCAGGTTATAGTACTATTTCTCATCGCGATTACAATTTTTCCTTTACAAGAGTGCTAGGCTATTTTCGGACTCGACTATTTCGCCCTTTTCGCAGCGTCTTTTACAATGTGTTACGTACGTTGTTGGCCAGCAATACCGAAATAGAAAAGAAAAAAAATTTAAGCAATTGTGTTGTACACAGATAGAGAGAAATAGGCTAGCCTATATGTAAGCATTCGATTATCTTGGCTTTTCGCATCAACGATGAGCATTTGAGCAGCTTTTTCCCTTCTCAGGTATTTCTATTCGCGTACCCACCATGTACAGAACGTACGTATCGCGGCATCGGCGCCAAACACGAGTCGAATTCGTATTCTGTGAAAGTGATGATGCTGATAATGACGTGTTTCATCAATGAAATTCACGTCGTCGTCGGTGCTAGCGAAAATAGTACGTATACTATACGACCTACGTAGACGTACACGCGTAAGATGAAATGAAACATGTACTTGTACTTATACCACCAAAGCTCCGTTAGCAGAGCTATTCACATGGGCCTGAGCGTTGCGTTACCATAAGCTATACCTACGAATGTATTGATAGGATGTTTTAACAAACTGAACACGTTTCAGTCAAAACCGTGTATTTTTTCTCAACTTTTTCTCTTCTCTTCTTTTCTTTTCTTTTGCGTTTATTATTCAAATAATATATTCCCAAATCGATTGCTTTCTCGAGTAATAAACTAGATACCTAGGAGCACTTGGCCTACATGGGGGTTGGTTCAGAACCAACGAAGAAACTTCTTCAAAAATTTTCGTTTTAATGTGGATTTGTTTTTGAGAGGGGTTGGTTGAAATTTGGGGTACGATTTGGTACAAATGTCCTCTAGAATACTGAAAAAGTAGACAAAAGTATTAAATTTTGTCGTTTTATCAAGTTTGATCAAATATTGAAAGTTACTTTTCATAAGGAAAAAAATAAAAGTCGTAGAAAAAAGGAAAAAAATGGGTATTTAAAAAGAGGGGAAAGAAAAAAAAGAAAAATGTACGAAAATTCAATTAAGTAATAAATATCAAAAATTTAAAAATCAAATTAATTACTATAAAAATTGGGGAAACTGAAAAAATTGGAAACCAAAAAATTTATGATTGAAAAAAAAACTAATAAAATAAGCAATCGAAAAAATTAATATTGATTGCAGCAATTTTTTTAAATTTTAAAACAGCATGAAGTATTAATTAGTAAAAAAAGTTTGGTTATAAATTTTCAGAAAGCTATGCAAATCATTTTTTGGAAGTACGAAGTTCAATTTTTTCCAAAAAAATTACAATTTATGACTTTTTGTGTGAATTCAATTTCAGTGTTTTTTTTTTCAATTCAAAGAAAAGTTTCTCTACTCATTTCATTAAGAAATATTTTTGTTAATTTTTTCCATAAGTTGGGGGGGGGGGGTACCTGCCTGGTTTTTTCATGTTTTCATGTTTTCCGAGTTGAACAAAAAAAAAAAAAATTGAAAAATTGAAAAAAAAAACTCAAGTCAATTTTTAAAAATGAAGAAAATTTTATTTTTCCCAAACAAAATTCTGAATTCTCTTGGAATAAAAAGGTCTCAATTTTTGAGAGCACAAAATATTTTTCAATTTTTGGCAAAACAAAATCACAATCTCTTTAAAAACAATCTCAATGTTTTGTCTTGATTTTTTTCATTTATTGTAGAAGACATTTCTTTACGTTTTTAGAGTACTACCTAAAAATTCTAGATAGTTAGGTATACTTATTTCCCTAAATAATTTTCAAAGAAAAAAATTCTGAATTTTTTGTAGTGAAAAATTATGCTTATAAGATAATTTTTTAAAAATTAAATAATACCTCCTTGAGTGAAAAAATTTTCAAATTTTTGAGAAAAAAATTTCGGATTTTTTGCATTTTTTTTGAAAAAAAACAACTTTTATTTTTAGAATACCACCTACCTAAGGAATTTTTTCCATTTTTGGAGTTGAAAATATTTACAATTTTTTGGAGTAAAAAATAATCTTTTTGGAATTCAAAATAATGCTTAAGTATTATAATTTTTTTGAAGTCGGGAAAAAAATCTCATTTTTTCAAGTAAAGAAACGAGTAAAAAAATCCTTCTACTTTTTCGTTCTTTTTTCTTTTTGAAAAAAAAAGAAGGAAAACATCTCTCAATTTCTCTGAGAAAAATTCCTTATTTTCTGTCTCGTTTTTTCTCAAAAACAAAATCTTTTGATTTTCTTGGAATAACTGAAACTTTTAAAAATTTCTCAATTATTGGAAGAAATGTTTATGTTATTTTTTGGAATGATTAAAATCTTTTGTTTTTTAAAAAAGTTTTAAAAATTGACTTGAAATAAAATTTAAAGAAATTATTCGAATGAAATTTTGAAAATAAATTTGAGCTTGAATTTTTTTTTTATACCTATAGGTATTCAAAATGACCTATGTTGGAGCATATTTTTTTTTTTAAATTTGCTCATCAAAACAGTTTTAAAATATTTGTTATTTTGAACAAATTTTTTGGTTTGTGCTTTGGCAAAATTTAAAAAATTTGTATTGGAAGAAAATTTTGAAAAATTTTGTATTTCAACTTTCAACAAAATTGATAATTTATCAACAAAATCTTGAAAATTGGTGCATGTTGCATTTACATACCTATTTTTTGGTTACTTTTTTTTCTTGAAAAAATCAAGTTACGACACCTGCTCATCAGTGCTCCTACTATTTATGAAAATACCTCTTACTACACTGTATCTACGTAACCTAGAAGTAGTTCAGTATAAGAATTAATGTCGCATGCGGATTCTGACGACGAAAAAAACCGAAAATGATTAAAAACATACATTACGGTTTAAGCACTAGGCTCCTCTATTATGACGGTATTACAACGACGAAAAACCGAACTTGCGGTTATTTTGAAGGAAATTTTCCGTCGATGGAAATTAGACCGGGTAAATTTCAGTAGTTAAATATTTTAGAGACGAAGAAAATTACCAAAACAATTACTAGACGGGACCAAAGCAGCCGAAACTACAGCGGTTTTCAAAGGAAATTTCCCCCGGATACAATACACGAAAGCAAAGCAAAGCAACAGGTTGGGGAAATTTCGATTGTTAAAAATACAAGTCACTTCGAGTCGAGTTTGGTAATGAGCGCGAGCAAAACAGATACCGCAATCCACAAATTATCGTATTAGTCAAGAACCACGTCGAAGTCGGTTATAATTCGTATGATCGATGACGTCATATCACGCCACATTTATTCGACCAATGGTAGCGCGCCAAAACCACGTGTTGGCAGCGGCCAACTCTACGAATGACGAGCCCCTCTTATTTCAATTTAACGACATTCCAACAAGATTTACTAGAATGAAACATTCGCGCGTCGCCGCGCCGGCCCCCTTCCAATGCGTCATGGCGCTAGGCTATGTCGACGTGTAGACAAGGTAGTAACTATGGGTAATTGCAGGTATTCCACGTTATCCGTGTCAGGTATCGTTCACCACCGCGCGATCGCTGAACCTGGTTTATCATTCGTACAATCTCAAACGATCGCCTATGTAGCGCAGTTTGCTCTCTTGCATCTGAGGCTCCGCTTACTTACTTACTTACTTGAATTTCTAGTACATACTTGATATTCAAAATTGAAGGGGAAAAAGAGGGTTCAACCGAAAGTTTTGTAATAACAAAAATTATTAATTTCCAAGACTTCAAGCTACAACAGAACTTTTGTTTGAAAATTTTTTCAATTGAACCCCTACCTCCACCAGGTTAGTACGTACGTCATATTATGCAAAATTGGAGGGGAGGGAAGGATCTAATCGAAAATTTTGTGATAACAAAAATTATTTCTAAGACCTCAATCTACAACTTTTGTTCGAAAATTTTTTCAATTGGACCCCTACCTCCACCAGGTTAGTACGTACGTCATATTATGCAAAATTGGAGGGGAGGGAAGGATCTAATCGAAAATTTTGTGATAACAAAAATTATTTCTAAGACCTCAATCTACAACTTTTGTTCGAAATTTTTTTCAATTGGACCCCTACCTCCACCAATTCTTAATAATAATAATTAATAACCCAAGTAATATTATGCAAAACTGGAGGGGAAAAAGGGTCTAATCGAAAATTTTGTAAGAACAAACATTATTTCCAGGACCTAAATCTACAACTTTTGTTTGAAAAAATTTTCATTTGGACCCCCTCCCCTAATTTTGAAAAAACATCTACTTAATATTATATGAAATCGGGGGGATCCAATCGAAATTTTTATAATAACCAAAATGATTTTTAGGACCTTAATCTACAACTTTTATTTGAAATTTTTTTAAGGCCTCTCCCTCCCTCCCTTCCTTCCTTCCTTCCTTCCCATAGTTTTTATTAGTATCTTCGGCGTGTTTTGAAACATTAGTGGGGAGGGAGGGGTCCAATTGAAAAAATTTTCAAATAAAAGTTGTAGCTTGAAGTCCTAGAAGTAATTTTGATGATTACAAAAATTTTGATTGAACCCCTCCCTCCCCTTCAATTTTGAATATCAAGTATCTATGCAGTATTGGACATAGTAAAATTCAAATACGCGGAGCCACAGATGCAAGAGAGCAAACTGTGCTATATAGACGCATGATCGTTATAATCAACGGTTTTATCTTTTAAAGTGGTTAGAATTCGAAAATGAAACCACACCTGCGATGATTTTCATTTCCTTTCAGAGAGTACGTATTTTATTTTTCTTTTCCCGTGCTTGGGAAATTACAAAATTAAAAAACGTATTACGTGTTTGGAACCGAACGATCCTATAATTTAATTAATAAACGCGTATAAAACCCGAATGAATAATACGAAAAATGATTCGATTTTTGTATTTTGTTATTACGCGAAATTATTACCAATACGAAAGTCGAGTGCATTACGAATAATATTGAGCTAGGGAAGTATTCGACGAAAATGGAATGTATTAACAACCGCGAGAGACAGACGGACGAGGGTGGGAGAACAGATGAAATTCAAATTAAACCCGCGAACGAAATTCAAAACTAAATTATATAGATTCTCTCGGATTAAACTAATTACTCGGAATATTGCGAAGCGCATACGAGTGAAATTATTAAAACGCTAGTAACACTGTAAAATAATATGGTACTTGGGATGAAAAAGCTCGCTGGGCGGATATACCTTACGTAGTCGATTCTATATACGACCTACGAAATTCTCCAACTTGGAATAATTTAACTCGGCGCATGCAGGTGCCCCTGGTGCAAAATTTATTCAAATTTTAATTCAATTTTCGCGATGAAAATTTTTTTACCCGGAAAACCACCAAGGTGTGTGAGTGAATAAAAAGTGTTTGTAATGAAAATTATGCAAACGTCGTCAGCGAAGATTTTTTCCCTCAGGGTGAAAGTTTTTTATTTGTATGTGGACAGGTTGATCTTCATTTAACATGTAACACTCGTCATGTATGTACTTGTACCTACTTTTATATGGTACGTAATAATGATTTAAATTTGTAAAGATTGTTTTTCTAAATAAATAATAGTAGTTTATTCAACTAGGGAGATAAAGTGATTTTCCTAGTTGGATAAATTATTTTACGTTACGAGGGAGAAAAAGGCTTCTTTATACTACCGAAAGATCAGCGAGAGGTATATAAAGTAGCACTTTATCTCCCTAGTAACGTAAAATGTATTACATGCCTACGTAACCTAACTCACAACTGTGTCGCTGACTGTAATTTTAACGTGACCATTAGCATTGCCTTGCCCTTTCTTGGACATTACGTATTAGGTCTTAATCATTATGCAATCGCGAGTATGTAAAAAAAATTGTCGCGTTCGAGGTTATTGAATTTTCTATCGAGATCATTTCGTGTTCGTTTGGTTACTGACTGGGCTGGGTTGTTTTTTACATTTCAATCATATTAATTACACGTATTATCGAAAGGTCTGAACTATTTGTTGCGGATATGAATATTTAATGGGCAGGGTAATTGGAAAAATAAATTGTATACTTGGTAAACATTTCAATTGCTGTGTTGTGATAGCTGATATGACGAATGGGTATAATTTAGGGGGATATTATTTTAGACTTTTTAATTGATCCACACCGAGTTGAAATATTGGTACGTAGAATTTCGATTTCGGAACATTTTTAATTCAACTCGTGCAAAAATACAGTACACGTAGTAAATTATTTTTAAAAATGACTGTAAAATTGAAGAAATTTCCTGTCCAAGTTGGTCTTTCTCACCTCGTAAGGAAAAATGTCGGTGAATATGTGGGTTTTTAAGGACTATCAGAGCAACATTGAAACATCGAATAGAATTTCATTACGTCCATGTTCGATCGTAGGTTAGTGATGCGATAAGAAAACCTGAACGTCTACGACTCTACTTACATAAATATCGTGTCTGATCTAATACGCATTCGTAGATTAACATACTTATTTCTTATGTTCGTTTATCGCGTGTCGGTAATTGATACAATGCGGTGAATGATCGATTCGATCTTTATTATTAAATTTCCCAAAGAGGGTATTCACATTTCGCACATAGAGATTTTAAGTTCCATAAAAAAGATTCTCCTCAATGCCAGCTAGTACGTAAAGGTATAAAATATGTATATTTTGTAGGTATGTAACAGTGAGATTACAGGAAGTAATATGGGATCGCATCGACGACCTTGCAACCATTAACGCCGCCGTTTGTCTGGTACATGTAAGAGGAAAGCCTCAGGCTTTGGTATTTTTTCGCTGTTTGTTGTTTTTTCCTATATACATGTCTACGATGAAGGGATGATTCGGTATATCGGTAGTGTAGGTATTTTGCCGAGTGTGATGAGAAATGAGGTATATTTACACGCATTACTGTACGTTTTAATGTAGATTGTATTATCTGTATTCGGAGAACTGGTTTCGGAGGTATTTGTGGCGAACAGGAACATGGTTGTGGTATTTCCGCATTACACGACAATCTTTTTCAAAGATGAGTGGACGAAATGAATTTTGACGATGGTCTCCTAGAGACAGGAGTGCTCTTTCTGTATGGTTTCGTTTGTTTTAGTTACATCATTCCTTGTTTCAGATCAGTTTGAACTTTTATCAATTTTTTGAAATAAATTTTTGAACTTTACCTTTAATTTTTTAATTGATTTTTTTTTAATTTCATAATTTCTGAAGGATTTCTTCAATTTAAATTTAAGCAGATGATTTCAATAGAAAATATTGGTCTAACGTGTTGTTAGAGGTTTTTTTTGGGGGTAATTCCAAAAAAGGAATAAGCAGTTCTAAAAATGTTGGATTTTTTTTTGCACACTGGCAATTGCGGCATGCAGTTCAGATGTAGTATTGCAACTCTAGTTTTTTCGCGGAAGGTTAGTTGATGAAATTTTTTTAATAGTGAATTTAAAAACAATTTTTTTAAACAATAAAAATTAATAAAATTTTTATTCCAAAAAATTGAGATATTTTTTCAACAAAAAGTGAGCCATTTCCCCCAAAAATATTAAGAAATTTTTCCTCAAAAAAATTAGGATTCTTTTCACCGAAAATATGATTTTTTTCGAAAACATTGAAAGAAAGAAATTTGTGTTGCTCCCCCAAAAAAAAAAAAAAAAAAATGAGTGAAAAATTCGATTTTTTGCACCGAAGAACTGAAATTTCTTCTTCAAAAAATAAGAATATTTTTTCCGAAAAAATTGCAAGGATTTTCTTAAGAAAATGAGAATTCTTCTTACGTTGATTACAAGAAATTTAGATTTTTCTAGAAAAATTAAAACGGATTTTTAAAAAAAAAGGAATTTTTTCCCAGTTTTTTTTTTTTTTTTTTTTTTTTTTTTCAGAAAAAAAAACAACAGAGATGTTGTTAATAGTTGAGTACTTTTGTATTGTTCAAAAATCACAATTTTTCTTATTTATGAAAGTAGAAAATTTTCAGTTGAAATCTAAGCAGAAATTTTGATTGAAAAGTAGCTTTTTAAAAAATGAAATTATTCTTCGAAGTTTTCAAAACCGTTGAATTAACGAATTCTCGAATTGAAAAATAATTAATTTATCGATATATATTTGAATCGATATTATCGATAATTAATGGAAAGATGACTCGCGATTATATCGACGAATCTACTGTCCAGTTAGTTGATTTAATTTGAAATAATTAAAAAATATATATATATTTCTCTGAAACTGAAAACACTCGAAATTTTAATGTTCACTTTGTTTTTTCACGTGTTTTTAAAGCGCTGAATTTTAGGAAATTTAATTTTCAGCAAATATGAAAAAATTTTGCTGCTGAAGTTTTTTCCGGAAAATTCAGACTGAATTTTTTTTTAAAGAAAAAAATTTTCAAATACAAACTAAAGCAGACTAAAAAATAAAAAAAAAACTGTTATTGAAATTTGAGAAGGAAGATTTTAATTTTGAAAATAATTCGAAAAAGTGATTTTTTTTTTTTTTTTTTTTTTTTTGGTGTTTATAATTACAGGATTATTACACCCATCGGAAGAATTTTTTAAATTTTATTTGTGAGGTTGAGTTTTTTAATTAAGTTTATGAATTTTTGAATTTCGGAAGGAATATCTGGTATAACTGGGGGATTTCATTTATTTGTAGGGTTAGTCTCTCTTGTTTTAACTTGGGGCATTCGAACAGGATATGTTGGATAGATATAAGTTGAATAGTACAGAAAGGGCATAGAGGTTTTGGAGTTTTTTGGTAAAGATAATTGTGAGTAATTTTTGTGTGTCCAATTCTTAGTCTGGTTATAATGATTTCATCTTGTCTATTTAATTGTGAGAGGTTTTTCCAAGGATGCACTCTTTTTTTATGTTGGTATAATTTATTGTTTACTTGTTGGGACCATAAGTTTTGCCAGCTTGAGTAAATTTGTTTGGTTAACAAAGATTTGATGTCATCTGTGGAAAGGGTAGAGAGTGGGGAGGGATTTATGGCAGATTTTGCTAGTGTATCGACAATTTCGTTTCCTTGAATTCCTATATGACTGGGAACGTATGCAAATTGAATAATGAAATTTGAATTTTGTAAATCAAAAAGAATTTTATGAATGTTTTGTACAATGGGATGATCTGTAAAAATGTTTTGAATTGAAATTAAGGAGCTTAAAGAGTCACTTTGGATTAGGAAATTTTTGTTGGTTATTTTGGAAGTGAGTATATCTTGAAGGCAGTGGTGTATAGCAGAAAGTTCAGCATTGTAAATAGAAGAGATGTTATGTATCTTATAGTTAGCAACTTGGTCGTTTATTGAAAAAGCATAGCCTGTATGAAGTGAGGGAATTTTTGAACCATCAGTGAAACATAAGTTGTAATTATTATATTTTGATGCCATTTCTAAGTAGTGGGTTTTTATTATTGTATTGGAATTTTTTTTTTTTGAATGATTTCTTAGATGTAAATCCATTTGTGGAATTTTTAGTAACCAGGGGGGATATGTAATTGGGTTTTGAATAAGAAGTGAAATGATTTTAAAATTCAAAACGTTTTTAATTGAAGAAATCTCAAAAAATTTTATTGATAGTTTCTGAATTTTTTCATTAGAAACTTTCCAATAAAATAAAAATGAAACAAGATGATTGCTAATTTTTTTAAAACATCGAATTTAAAGAATTCTTGAAATTGAAAAAACACATTTGTTTTATTGATATTTCTTCATTTGGAATTTTCATTTAAAAAACTTTAAATGATGAAAAACGAGTAAAAATTTCTAAAAAATCCAACAAAAAATTGTAATTGCTAAGTTTTTTTTTGGGGGGGGGGGGGGGGAGATGAACAAAAAAATCAAATTTTTTTATTGACGTTATGATGAGAATAATTTTTCGCATAAAAATTGTTGTATTGTACCTAATTGCAAATTATGAGTATGACAAAAAAATTACATTTTGGCATAAACATTTCTTTACGAATTATACTTATGTAAGTACTTTTTTTCTTTTATCAACACCATGTACAGCTAGAGGCTGTAAGTACTTTAATATAAATTATTTTGAATATTTTTTTTCTCTTTGTTGGAAAGAATTCCAAAAATATTTGAGACTTTGGATAGACTGCTCGATCCTAAACAAATAGGTACATTTGAAAAATGAATCAATTAACCGAAGGAGCATTTTCTGTTTCTAGACACGAGTGAGTTTTGAAAACATGTCGAAATTCTTGGTAGATATTAATGTGCGATATTTGGCGACCTTTGAAGGTTGCACATTGGCAAAAAGACACGACGAAAGCTACAGCATACATAAGATTAGTGGCAATATTGTACGCGAATGCAAATTTATAGTCTGGAATTAGGTTTTAATTCTCATTCCGGTTCTTTTTTACAATTTACGTGGGGCAATTATTATTCATCGGTAATTTACCATTCGTATGCTGGTGATAATCAACTTTGAAAAAAATTGTCGCTTGTGAACATGCGAAAGAAAGAAATAACCTAGGTATAGGTAGGTACTCGAGTACGTACCTATATTTTCGTTGAAACCGCAACCAAAAAAAAAAAAAAAAAAAAAAACGAGTTTTACCTGCGCACGTATAACCCTTTTGCGCGGATAAAGAAAGAAATATGGTATACGTTTCGCGGAAAAAATTGCACTTGTTTGTAAGTACCTACAAGTTGCGCCGGGTAAGTGTACAGTGTACACAATTCACATCAACCTAAATGGAAGTGTTGATTGGGCTGAAAGCTGTGTGAATAAAATTCATTGCCGGGAACAAAGTAGTAAAAATTTTATAATTCAATTTACCTGCTCGGCGGCGCAAAAACGAGCAAAAGCAGAGAAACGCTTCGGTGTATTAAAAAGCTTCGATGTTACTTTATTGTCGAATTGGTTTGGTATGTTTTGGTAAAATAAATAGCCATGTCGCCGACGAATACCTACATATACCGTCGTTATTGCAGAATGGAGAAGCGCCAACGTTTGTATGTTTGATTTCGGTGGTTCGTTTTCGTTTTATTTATTACACCACCGGCGAATGTGTGTAGCGAAACAGGCGAAAGATACCTCGTGTTAGTGATATTGCCGTTTGTTACTTAGTTAGGCGCACTCGAAATGAGTTTTTCGTATTTTTATTCCGACGCTCGTTTTTCCAAACGAGCTCGAAATTCGAATTTGGATAAGGTGCATACGAGTACGTACACTACTACACTTACACGGAAGCAGCACGGACCAACGTTATTAGTATAATTTATTTGATTTAGGATGCTTTTTAACGCGTAATTATGTTTTTTGTCGGTTGATCTTGCTATTGCGGAGTAGACCGAATGGTCTATGTTTATGATTGTGTATAGTAGGTAAGGGTTGAGCTGAATGTTAATAGAGGTATTGAAACGATCGAATGGTGTATCCTGCTGCGGGATGGTCGACATTTGCGAGTAATATTTAGTATTTACCATTTAAGAGTCAATAATGAAAGTATGAAAATTGGCTAATGATTACACTCGTAAATAAACCCCTCTCTTGAGCTCCTATAAGCTTTGGACTTTGGAATACCTTGTGGTTTTATTACTTGCAGGCTTCGGAAGTGGTAATTTTTTCATTTATTGTCATTTTCCCGCCATTTTTGTCATTGTTGTTATTTTTTGCACGTTTTTTTTTTTTTTTCTAAATTCAAAATTTTAATTTTAAGCAAAAGAAATTAGGTATAAAAATAAGAAATTAATTTGATCGTCTTATTAAAAAATTAAAAAATAAAAAATTGAAAAAATTAAGAAAAAATTGCCAGTTTTCTCAAATTAAAGCAGTCATTTAAAAATTTTAAAATTCCTCGTTTCAAAAAAAACAAAACTGAAAAAGTAGTAAAGTACCTATGTAAAAGTAAAAAAAAAAAAAAAAAAATGAAAATATCATGATTAGGTACATAAAAAAAATTGTTTCTAGAAAAAATTCCATGACAAAGAAAAAACAGTATCTAGCTATTAAAAATTGTAAAAAACTTTTTTTTTATTTTATAAAAAAGTATTCAAATTGAAAAAAGTTGAATAATATTGGATTAGTTACAAAAATTGTCCTATTTTCGCCAAAATTGGTCATTTTCATTTAAAATTAGTCATTTTTGGCCTAAACTAATCATCATTGTTATTAAAATCGGAGTTAAATCGTTTCCTATGTAGGTACTTAACTACTTATACACGAAATTAAAAAAAATATTTTAAAAAATTGCTTCACTTTATTTTTATTTTATTAGGTATTTATTTTTTTCAATTTCAAAAGTTAGATAATTAAAAAAAATTTAAAAACCAATGTCAACGATTGGCAAAAAAAAAATATTCAAAGAGTTTGATAAACCAATTATTTTGAAAACTTGAAAAAATTATTCTAAAAATGTTTTTGAAAAAGAAATCCCTCATGTAATGAAGAAAAAATTATGTAAAATTGAGAAAAAATTTAGTCAAAAAAACTCTTCTAGAAAAAAATTCTAAAAAATTTCTTATTCAAAATTCTTTAAGAAAAAAAATCCTCTTAAAAACATGTTGTTTTGGCACAATAACCTGTAACCTATTTGTTCCAGAATGAAATTCTGAATTTTCTTGAAATAAAAAATATTTTAATTTTCTCAAGTGAAAAAATGTACATATGTACCTGAGTATGTAATGAACAATTCACATTTTTTTCGAATTTCTGGAGCAAAACTTTTCAATTCTTTTTGAGAAAAAAAAGTGCTTGGAATTGAAAATGTCTTTTTGAGGGGGGGGGGGGGGTCTGCTTAAGTAAAATTCTAATTTTTTCAGGTAAAAAAAAGAGAGAATTCAACGTAAAAATAATTACTCATTTATATTTTATTGAAATAAAGAAATTATTTTGTAATAAATTTTTGCTCTATTTTTTTTTTTTTTTTTTGAGAAATGGGGCTTCTAAATTTTCAGTCACTATTGGAGGAGCGGTTTTCTAAAAATTTTGTTAAAAGTATTGAAGATAGATGGTGAAAAATTAGTGATTTTTGAAGAAAAAAAAATTCCGACAGGCACCTAGGAAATCTTTCAATTTTTATTCAAGAAAATAATTAACTAGGTATATAAGGTCCAGTTAAGCTTATGTCGAAAGTAGTTATTATTCGTCACTAAAATCACACTGTAAAATCATTTCAAATCCCTGTAGATTTAGATGGGTTTTTTGCTGGACTCTTTCAGATATGTACAGAGGTTGATGTCTATAAGATTAACCAAGCCGGTTGTCGCAAAATAAAGAAAGATATCTTTAATTTTTAGATTATTTTTTTGTCGTCGTCGTCTTCGTCGTAGTCTTCGTCGACAACGTATCCGTTTTTGTTGCGGTATGTGCTTTTCTGCGTTTCGCTTTTCGCTTCATTTTTTGCCAAGTTTTTTCTTTTTTGAGGGTTAAAATGTCGAAAATTTACGACCAGTAATTTTTTATGCGTACCAGCTTTTGGTTCTTCTTCGGATGTTTCTTTCGACATTAGCGTTTATAGGCAGCTTACATGTCAGCGAAGCTTTTACAACGAATAGAGTCGTAAATTTTTCGAAGATTTTCGAAAAGCGTAACGCGTTCATCCATTTAGAAAACAAATTCCGCAGTATACATTCGACTAGGAAAAAATACTCGCTGA
Source organism: Balanococcus diminutus (assembly GCA_959613365.1). Taxonomy (NCBI): domain Eukaryota; kingdom Metazoa; phylum Arthropoda; class Insecta; order Hemiptera; family Pseudococcidae; genus Balanococcus; species Balanococcus diminutus. The sequence goes on from OY390715.1 coordinate 47,718,701, forward strand.
AAAGGTGCTGCGTTGCCGAGCCCGAGCCGAGGTTTCATCGCACATAAATATCGTTAATGGTTACGTTTGCTAACGTGACGTTGTTTATGGTTTATTCGTATTTCGCTTCCAGAATGAAAAGTATTTATTTCTGATCGGAGAATATTTTAATGCAATGAAAAGACCCGAATGTGTCTATTGTTACTCATACGTATTAAGATCGATACTACATAATACTGTGAGAAAATTTCCCCAGGTTAGACGAATATCCTTTTGGAAGAAGCCTTCGTTAGAGAACCCATCGCGTGTAAGTTTGATGTACTCGTAGAAGTGCGTATAAATCCGTTAACCAACGTAGACGTCGAGTAAATTGAAAAAAATGTTATTACGTCCTCGTGACGTGTGAGAGAAGAAAAAGAGCATGTGTCGTCGATGTTGAGAGAAATTTTCTTAAATGAAAAATACACACGTACGTAGGAAAAGTAGCCAGTGAATTTGATTACAAACGTAGCTTGTTTACCGCACAATAAATCACGATTCTCGGTCGAGACTAAATTAAAAACACAATTGTTTTCCATTCTCGAACGTACCTAATTATCTAGCCAATGAACGGAAAAATTTATTTTTACATGGAAACAAACCAGAGCTAAATTTAAAATTGGTAAATTAATAAAAAAAAGTACTCCAATTCGGCTTCAGTTTGTAAATGAAACTACAATAACAAATTGATAAATGCTCGCATTCTTATTCGTCGCCAATTATTAACATTTGACCGCTTTAATTAACCCCCGTTTATGGTTGATTAGTTTCTGGTGACACGATGATCGTTCCTTCTTCTTTTTTTCCAACCACTGACGCGATATGTGTCGCGTCTGCGGTATTTTGCAATATTGGCCAAACGTCAAATTTACGTACGACATATTTGGGTAGTCGCAGGTCGATTTACGTAGATTTTTGTTATTCGTTTCATTTGTCACCCGTTTGTTCGGATGTTTTTTATGCAATTTTTTCACCAAACTTATCAAAACAATTTTCTAGGCAGGGCGAAGATTTCATAAATCACGACATTCATTGGATTTTCGTTCCAGCTGTATTCAACAACCCCTAAACTTTTTCTTTCTCATTTGATAAAATTTCTCGTCATCGAGTTTTGTATCGTTCTACTTTCTTTTCTTCAAATATCACGCCTAGCGGGAAAATTAATTTATTTAGAAGTTTTTTTCCTCCCAATGGTTATATACCAGCGTGAAGGAAAAATCCTTCGGAAATTACATCGAACGACATGAAATTGCGTCGTTTTACCTGTACGAGCACTATGTGCGTAGTTTTAGGTCGCATTTTTGCTCGACGAAGAAATGAAAAGACCTATTTAGGTAGGTACGTGAGATTATAAATGATTAAGAATTCGATTGTTTATTTCACGAGCACGTTCTACGTTTTAAAAAAAAAATTCCTCTCGTTTTTACGTCATACGAGTATATTTACTCGTAACATCCCTTAGGTTCGATATCGAAATTATACCTACGTAATTTAATTGAATCAAAATGCCCGTCATCATTTATCATTGAACACTTGCCTCATTTGTACCAACAAAGTATCAACGACCAATTGAGGGAAAAAGAAATCATTTATATATGTGTACACTGTATACAAAGACCGATGTTATATTGATAGGTACTACACACGTAGGCTCATATAGACGTTAAGTGATTCTATAAGACTTGTGGACAACCACTACAAAGAGGTCACCGCATCAAAGCTTTTCATATAATTGATTGCTTGTAAAAGGAAAAAAAAAGCTTACGGATTTTGTTGTGTTTAACTGAATGATCTCAAATTGCTTTAAAAAATTTACGAGGAAGGTAAAATAAAATAAGACGATGGAAACAAAAATTTCATTCGATTAGCTCCCTGTAGCATTATTTACGATTTTTTAATTAATAAATTGTTTTTCTTTGTTTTGTTTCAGGTGAGTGTCGAATTTCAAGTAATAGCTCAATTTGAGGGTTAAGAAATATGAAAAAATTAGTAAGAATTTTTCTATATATTTATTAAAGGTACCTAATAATTTTTCAAAAAGCCCTACCTCTAGGTTGGAGCTCCTGCTTTTTTCAAATTTGATACTTGTTATTCGAACGAAAAATGCGCAATGGGAAAATTTTCAAACGATACGTAACTAATACTTATTTGAAAAATCGTTAGTGCCAACCCACTTCGCCAATTTTCATAAAAAATTGAAATTTTCAAATTTAGTAATTTTTAGAATTTGGAAAGTTTTCAAATTTTAATTGAAATTGGAAATTTGTCACTTTTCAAACTTTAATTAATTTTATTTTAATTTTTTTTTTAATTTTGGCAAATCTTTAAAATTAGGCATGTAAAAATTTTAATGTGATAAATTTTTAAAAATTTTGAAACTGGATAAAAATTCAAATTTTTGTGATTTTCAAATTTTAATAAATTTTCCTAATTTGGTCAATTTTATTTATTTTTTAAATTCAGTAAATCTTTGAAATTTGGGAAAATTTCAAAATTCGTTGGAAATAAGAATTTTGTGAATTTTTACATTTAAATAGGTATACATTTTCTAAACCCGATTAATTTTTTTAATTTAGTAAATCTTTAAAATGTGGAAAAAATTTCAAAATTCAATAGAAATCGGGATTTTGGTAATTTGTAATTAATAAATTTTCGACATTTCGATCAAAGTTTAAAACTTGATATAGGTATACAAAATTTAAAAATTTCAACCCCAATTTTTAAAAATTTGGAAAATTTTCAAAATTAATAAATCTTTGAAATTTGGTTCATTTTTTTAATTTTGAAAAAGTCCTAGCTGCTTTTTGGATATTTTATATTTTATTAAACACGTTGAAAATGCAAAACATTACTCATTAGGTAGTAATTATTCGGCATCGTGATTTCAAGTTCATTGAAAAAAAATTCTTTTTCAAATTTTTTCATGATATATAAAAAAAATCTATTATTTTTGAAAATTGGTTTCAATACGAATCCCATTCCTGTGATTTGAAAATATCTCCTTGTTATAAGTTTCTTTACAAAGGAGCGGATATTAAAGAGTAAATTTTAATTTCACCATTCATAAATAATAATTATCTATAATCGCTCCCATAAAAATTAATAAAGCGTTATACGACGATATACGTAGAATGTACGAGAACGAGTATACACCATCGATCTAATCAAACACACGATGATACTGATACACTGAAAGAAATGGTTGGGCAACCATTCCCCGAAAAGTTGGGTAAAATTTGGACATGAATCAAAAGTGGTAAATGGTTACCGAACATTGGGGAATGATTCCTATGCCTGATTATATTTTTCAAGGAATAGTTACCCAATCTCAGTGAATAGATACCCAACTCAAGCATGATCATTACTCATGAATTGATTCATGTCCAAATTTTACCCAACTTTTTGGGGAATGGTTGCCCAACTCCGAAATTTTTTCTTCCTCGTGATGAACCTGGTAGGAATCGAACCCGGGAGTTTGAGTGCTTGATTGTGGTTTATTATTTTAATTATGCATATTGCATTGGAATTATTTCAGTAAGTATTTAAAATAGTATATGGGTTTATTTTTTCAATTAAGAAATTACTCGAGTACCTATAATAACCTGACGATTTTTTTTTGGGGGGGGGGGGATGTTTGAGAAACCACTCAATAAATTTACATATAATTTATAATTATTTTTGTTTGATTAATGCAGAAAAATTAATTTTATCTTCTGCAATTTTTATTGGTTTTAAAATAATAGAAATTCTCATTCACTATAGCATTGTTATATAGGTACGAGTAAAAATAAAGAAAGAAAAAGAAGAAAAAAAACATAAATTTTTGTGGTTTGAATAATATTCTTCAATTTCACTGAACTATTTTTTTTTTTTTTTTGAAAATACACAATTTTATCTCAATCGCCTAAAATAATACAAAATTTTATCAAATCCCCGTTTTGAAAAATTTATACATCAATTATGATCCAAAAATTATAAAGAAAGAAAGAAAGAAAGAAGTACCTAAAAAATAGTTCACAATATTTTTTACTGATAACAAAATCTTGAAATTTTGTATACAAAACGAATTAGTTGCTAACGTTGGGCATTCTTTCCCTTTTTTTTGAGAGTGAATACTTTTCATAGGAAGCAATGGATCACCACTTTTAGAGTTGAATGGTTACCATCAAAATTTGTAATCATTACTTCCTTATCAGGGTTACAATGCCTCATACACAGGTAATAATTCCCGCTAAGTCGTTGAAGGTAATTATTACCCAACTTTCTGGTAACAACTACACACTTTTTGAAAAATTTTGCAAATCAGTTAACCATTACCCAATTTTCGGGAACAATTACCTGACGCAGAGGAATCATTTCCCAATTTCGAAACCCATTTCTTTCAGTGTACTTTCTGCGATATTGGAATAATAAAAGCCTTATTAACACATAATTTAACAAATCGTACAATTATTAATAACGAGTGTAATTGATGAAGTCTGATTAATAAAGCTTTGATCTAGTCTATTCGTATCTCATTTTATGAGAAGGATAGGGCAACCTAATTTAAGAATTATTTTAATTACCAACAATGATTCACTTTCAACTGAAACGAGAATTTTTTTCCATCGCTGATGAAATCATTTTAAAATTTCTATTCATAAAATTTCAAAAGCACCAGCGTGGTATGGTAACTTCAAAACTTTGCTAAAAAAACATTCTGGTATAGCTAGATTGAATCAAAACTTTTATAATTTACTGTATTGACGCACCTATTGACCTTTTGACGTTAAATTCGTTGCCTTTAGATGTGGTATAAAATCAACAAATATGCCAACGAAAATTCAAAAAGGCATGTTTATTCGATCTTCATACCCTTGTTAATTTAACCATAACTTTATGCCTATTCGATATTTATAGAAATGGTTTAAATTGGATAATTTCAAATTGTGTAGGAGGTACTTAATTAATTGAGAGCTACTAGCTATCACGTCTTCGTACTTTATAGACTCGAATTAAAAAGCAAATCGAGCGTATATGTTCTGTAATTTTACATTAATTTTCCATTCAAGGCCTTCCAGAGGTTATTTATGTTGAGGAAAATATCTAACTGCGTGAATATATTCGTTGAATTAATTTCTAGTCGAGTTTTCATTTTGAAAAAATCAATTATTAATAGAGCTTGGATTTTTTCAGTAAGTATTGAAAATTGAATAATTTGGAAGCGTAACATGTACATATTTTGCGTTATTCAGGAAAAAAAAAAATATAGCAAAATCTGCTCGTTTTGAAAAAATTAATATCTTGATAAAAATTTCTTATGAAAAGAAACTGCAAAAATAAAATTATGCTGAAAATTAAAAAAATCATAAAAAATTATCTTGTTTTTTTTGCTAAAAAAATTAAAAAATTCTCTCAAGAAGTGTTAATAAAAATATTTTTTGATACAAAAAATTCCATGGTAAAAATTTTCAAAAAATAAATATTTTTAGAATTTTTTTGAAATAAATTGAAAACTTGAAAAAAAAATCATAAAAAATGCTCGTATTATTTTTTTTTTGCCGAAAAAATTCAAAAATTCTTTCAACTTAAAAATAGGTACAGGTAGGTATATAGAATTCTTTTTGGAAAAAATCAGAAATTAATCTTCCAAATTTAAAAAAAAAAATTTTGGCACATGAAAATTTTTCAACTGCAAAAATAAATTATTCTGAAAAATAAAAAAATAAAAATCATTGAAAATTCTCTTGTTTTTTTTTTTGCTGAAAAAATTCAAAAAATTTTTCAAAAAGGATTTTAAAAAATAATAGATATTTTTTGACAAAAAAAAATTCTATTGAAAAAAATGCTGAAAGTAAATTTTTTTTCGAATTTCTTTAAATAAATTCGAAAGTCTTGACTAAAAATTTAAAAAATACTTTTTACAAACAAATTTTCAATTTTTTTTTCAAAAATTCTTTCTTATGATTTTTTCTTGTATTCATTTTATGAAAACATCTCATGAAAACAAACTGCAAAAATAATTTAAAAATAAGTATCTGTTTGAAAAATATTTTCAGTAGGTACAAAAAATTTTCGTGAAAAATTTGTGAGATCAAGAACATTGTTTAAAAACTTTTATTGAGATGAATTCAAAAATCCTAGCAAAAATTTTATAAAATACATAGGATATTTTTTAATTTAAAAAAAAATTATCTGGAAAAAATTCAAAAAAAAAATGTTTTGAAAGTGTTTTTTAGATGCTAATGACTTTTGTAACAAAAAAATCTCATATTTCATAATTTCTTTTTCAAGGTATTTGAAGGATATTTTTTGGTACGAAAAATTCTCTTGAAAAAAATTATTGCAGAAATGGTACCTATATCGGTAGGAATTAAAAAAAAAAAAAATCCGAAATAAATTTTTCTAAATATGCATTATTTTATCATGTCAAAAATTAAGAAAAATTAAACCATTTTTGAGTTATTTCATCTACAGATTTCAAAAACACCCAAATAATATTTTTTAAAAATTGAAGAAACCATGTAGTTACCTACAGGATTGTAAGTCGAGTTGGTAACACGATGGTGGTAACTTTTGCAAACCCCAAGTACATTTTAGCGTTCGCTAAACCGCGCTTTTCCAACCCCAATCAACAATCCAAGTCGTTTTGCAATTTCGCTTTACCGATCTTCAAACAGAATTACGTTAATTATACTGCCAACAAGCCTGCAGTCATATTCCACCTACAATTTAGCTCCTTGCACGTATAAAGCTGTGTACTTTATACTTCATAATAATATAGCGGTTCTTCATGTACCTGTATCTATACCCTCCGTTCCTATATTCGTACTCTTGCTTTACCTCGCGGCACCTTTAATTTTCATTGTCTTATGTGCAAGCCATCGTACAATAAACACTTCAACTGCGAGTCAAAATAAAACACTCGCTTTTCTACTACGTACTTATTTTTCGTAAGCTTACAAACAATGTAATAATTCGTGTCATCGTTGCATTCTCCTTCAATTACCGCATTTCAATTTATAAAATGAAAAATGTGTTGTAATTTTGTAAATAAAACGTGTTACAATATTGTTCAATTTATATGCGTAAGCGGAAACTTTTATCGTACGTGATTTTCGTGGCCTTTTTTTTCCCTTCTATACGTAATATGTAGAACCGAAAACACGCGAATTCTTTCAGATGTATACCTGTATTTACGAGTTACGTACGAACATTTTTCTATCCTAATAAACCGGGTGTTTGGGCTTTTTTTCTCATTGTTTTTTCAAACATTTGGTTAGAAAAATGTAGGCACAGCGAGGAAAAGCTATTTAACGCCGATGTACGTATTTTGTTGGTAATTTTTTAACAAAAGTCTTAAACGATAAAAATCCATTTAAATTTTCATTTTTAAATTGAAAAAAATACACGAGGTTTTTAATAAATTGAAATAAAAATTTCTCGAATTGCCGAAACGTGTATAGCTGCGTGGTTGGTTAAATTGACGTTGGAAGTAATTTAAAATTTTGTTGAAATATGATGAACTAGGTGGGTGGGTTGGGTCCGTTTTAGAAATAATATTTTACCAAACGAATAAGGTCTACGAACCTGTGTGAAATTGACGTCAGTACGAGGACGAAGTAAAAATTGAAAATTACGTAAGTTATTTTTTTCTTCCACATTTCGGTGAATATTTTGCGACTCTATAAATACATTCATCTTTCCTCGCTTTCCAACACTACAAAATTTTAGGTAGGTAAACTTCAAAAAATTTTTTAAAAAGTTTGCTGCAAAAATTCAGAGATTTTCTTTTCAAAAAATTGAACGATTTTATTTAAAAATGAATAAATTGAAAATTTTATTGAATCTTCTTTTAATGAGATTTCTTCTCCACGAACTCGAGAAATATTTTTATGTAGGTATTGAAATGAATAAAAATATAAAATGGAGGAAAAAAAGAAATAATTATATTTTTCCTAAAAAAAAAAAAAGGAAAAAAAACTAGGCAAGAGGTGAGATTTTTTTGAAAGAATTGAGATTCTTTTTTTTTCTCTACAAATAAAAGACTTTTTCTCCAAAAAATCGAAATTTCCTTTATTCATAGAAATTGGAAATTTTTTCAGAAGAATCAGAGGTTATATTTCTTCTCACTAAATTTTTTTTTTAAATGAGAATTTATCAGAATTTTTTTTATTTTAAAAAGATATGATCAAAAGTATTTTTAAAAAATGTTTGAAAATTATTGAGTACTTACATAAATAGAATAGAGAACTCCTCAAAAATGAAATAAACATAAAATTGTTTTAACTTGTAAACTTGAAAGACTTCAAAAATTAGATTTTTTTGAATAAGAAAAACGTTCCAAAATTCAAAAATTTTAAATAAATTTTCAAAATAGCAACCTCAAAATATTTTTTACTGAAGAACGTGAAATTTAAAAATTTTTGCGAAATGAAATTTTAAAAAAAAGTAAAACGTCGAAAAATTTTACTTTGAAAATTTTTTTGGTAGAAGTGAGATTGAAAATTTTTCAAAAATGAACCGTTTGAACACAACTCAATTTTTCCAATTTTTATAATGTTTCTAACAAAATTTCCTCATTATTTATTTTTTAATTTTTATTAAAAAAAGTTTTACTGAATTGAAATTTTTTCTAAAATTAGATAATTGTCAAAAAAAAATAATAATCTCAAAATATTTTTTCAAGTAAACCTTAAAATTATTGTAAAATGAAATTTAAACAAAAATCAGAAATAAATGATAAATATATTTTTTAAAACTATTTTTAAAAATTTTTCCTGTATTTTTAGACTTTTCTTCTAAAATCATCTTTTTAAGAATTGACTTTGAAAATTTTCAATTAAAAATAGCAAAATTAGGGATTTTTCTATTTTACTAGTACTTTTATTTTTTAGCCACGGTAATTTTTCAGAAAATTACATTCAAAAAATTTCTATCACAAAAGAAGTGAAATTGGACTAATAATTTCTTTAATAAAATTCTGTTTTTTTAACCTCAAGTGATTTTTTTTTTAAATTCAATCTTCTAGTGGGTTTGAAATTTTTCTCAAAAGAGATTTTCAAAAAATCAACTCCAAAAGATTTTTTACTTAGAAAAGTGGAACTGAAAATTTTTGTGAAATAAAATTTAGAAAAAAAAAAATCAAAAATAAATGTTTTTAAAAACAAATTTTAAAAATTTTCTAGCGTTTTTAAAATGTTTCGTAAATCAATTTCCAAAAAATTGACCTCAAAATAGTGAAATCAAATTTTTTTATTTTTCTGCTGCCTTTAAATTTTTTTAAAATTTGATTTTATTAGAAAATTACCGTCAAAAAATATTTTAACAAAAAAAAAAGTAAAATTGAAAATTTTGTGGGATTGAATTGAAATTTTTAAAAAATCAAAAAAACGTTCGTCCAAACTAATAATTTTTGAATTTTTCCAGTTTTTTTGGAATGTTTTTCAAAATAAGTTTTAAAAAAATTGACCACAAAATTATTTTGATTTAAAGCAGTGAAATTGAAATTTAAAAAAAAATAGAACGTTTAAAAAAATTCAAAACAATTTTTAATTTTTTGGCGGTTTTAAAATTTTTTCCCAAATCAATTTTCAGAAAATTAGCCTCAAAGAATTTTTTCATCAAGTAAATTAAAATTTAAGATTCAAAGGAAAAAATTGAAAAAAGTTAAATAATGGAGTGGACACAGTTATTACAGACGAAGTACGTTTGAAATCCACCTCCCCCCCCCCTCAAAAAAAATCACATTTTTTGCAAAACTACGAGCCCTTATGGCACAGAGAATAGTGACCCAAAAAACCGATAACGACTATTGGTTATTATCTGAAAGTCATTATTCTAAGGCAAAGGTCATCCATCACGTCGTACAAAAAACTTACATAATTGGAAATACAAATAAACCGGAACTAAAACAATTAGGAATACTAATAACCCTCGCGATTAAATTCGCCTCAACTAGAAAGCTCATTTGGCAAAAAATGCGTCAAAATAATCAACATAATTCCACGCGAGCGTTTCGTTACAATAATCAGTATACAAAAGGACATGGACATATGCAAAAACGAATGAAATTTTTCATTGGGTAAATTTCCAGAAACGCGATCGACATTCGGTTGGTTTTTTCCGATGTTTATGCAATAAAACGCTGTGTTAGACGGGATGAACGTAATGGAAAACGGAGTAATTTTGATGTAGAATCTGTTAATTAAACATTTTTGCTTCATTATTTCGAACCTAGTACGTATAACGTTAAAAATTTAAGACGACGACGTTACGCGAGGCGACGTTTCGGAACGATAAAATAAATCCGTGTACTTTAATTTGCTCCATAAAGGTCGTTACGAACACTCCAGTGTCAGGTTACAAGTAATCAAAATACCAGTAAATGTAATAACGTTCTATTTTTAGCATTTTTTTCCATCTCAATTCTCAATACACAGTATTCGCAATTTGGGATGGGAGATCAATTAACCTTTTATATGTTTGATTATTGTAGCCGAGACAAAGGAGCGACGAGATATGAATATTCGACATTTTTTCTTAATATTCGTCGACGTGTTACTGATTAAAAGTTTATCAACTTTTGACTCGTTCTTTGGTTTCTTTTGACCGAATGAAAGCGAGTCTGTATTGTAATCAGATGTGTGGGTATTAATAACACGTGATAGGAGACGACGATTAGGATTTAATTAAGTATTAATTAGGTGTCGTCGTACTCGAATAATGGTATGTCAGAAACCATACGATGCGGTTACTTCTAAAATATGCTCGCATGTATTTTACATACGTGAAGGTGAAACTAGATGTACGAATAGCACGTATTTTAGGCTACTCGTATAATCCACGGTTTGGGTTAATTTTTCGTCACGAATTAACATAATTTAGTAACAAAACCTCAGAAATTACCTCGACTAAATACAATTTACTTCGAATTTCTTAGAGCACGATGACAGGCGAATTTCCTTTTTGAAAAAAAATTACAAGTGGATTATCGAATATTAAAATTATAATACCTATATTATAATTCCATTCTCCATTTGAATTACTATATACACGGTGTCCGATGAAGGATGACCATAACTTGAGATTTTGATATGAAAAAAAAATTCTAATTAAATTGAAATGCCTATCTTTGAAATTAAAGGAATTATAAAGCTAGGGAAACTGATATTTTTGAAGCAAAATTGATTGGCAACACTGCATTCAAAAATTTTTCAAACTTTGGCAGTGAATACAGCACTTCAAAAAATAAAAATAAATTCTAATCACATTGGAAATTTGGAATGTCTATTTTAACACTTCGAAAACGCAAAAAAAGTTCTAACCAAATTGGAATGTCTGATTTTCAAATTGAAGGAGTCATCGCAACAAGAAATTCTTCACCAAAAGTACTGCCATCCTCGATTTTTAAGGGGCAAAATTCCTTCAAGATTAATTATGAAACTAAACTCTTTGAAAGGAACAAAAAAGTTACGTGAAAATTTTGTCTATCTTTAAAAATTAAGGCGCAAAAGAGCTTCAGACTTTAAAAAATGTTACGACCCCCCCCCCCCCCCCAAAAAAAAAAAGATTTTCAAAAGTCTCTTGCGCTAGGCAAATTTTTCGTAATTTACCCACAAGTCCGTTTACATTTTTACCAAAAAATCCAATTTCGGTAAAATGAAAAAAATATACCTACTTAGATAAAAGTTGAACTTTTTCAATTTTGGGCAAAATGATCGCTGCAAAGGTCTAAATCAGGGTAGTTTGACCTGCCGAACTCGAATCCGCGATTAGTTTTTTCATTTGATCATTTCGTGTGATTACTCAATTTTAATCACATAAAATTAATAAAAAAACCTAAATTCACGAAAAATGAATAAATTGAGGTGAAATTCGGACAAAAGGTGTATAAAGAAGTATCTATAGCGCTGTTCCTCGAGGAAAAAAATTTTTGATGAAAAATGAGCGTTCAGTGGGGAAAAAAAGCACGACTAATTGGCTTATTGAATATTTTGGGAAAGTTGTACCAACGGTAAAAATTTGAAAAAATTCTAGGTAGTGTAGGAGGGTGTGAAAAACTGGGGAAAAAATTCCGCCGTGTGCACTCCGAAACTATACCCTACAGGGTGATTCAAAGTGTTAACAGTCGTTTTCAAGGTCGTTAGAGGAGTCGAAAAAATCTGAAAAAATTTCACAACATCCCCCTTGGGTACCTCTACCTACATGCCAAGTTTGGTGAAAATCGGTTCAAAACTCGCGGAGATGGAATTTTTTGAATTTACCGAATTTTTAAGCTAAAAATCGCATTTTTGAGGCCCCAGCCCCCGGGGCGTGAGGTAAGTGATCGCTGATTCGCTCTAAAATCATCTTTTACGATACAAAATCGGAATCTGTGAAAAAAATTTCGAAGTTCGACCGGGGGCCGATTGACCCCCTTATCCCACCAGAGCCTTTCGATCAGAACCCTCCCTCCACACCAATTTTGAATAGCAAATATATAATTATGTTCTTAAATACCAATTGAAACACAGAAAATCGAAATTTAAAAAAAATGAAGAATTGTTTTGAAACAAAAATTTAATTTCCATGAAAATGCAGAAAATGAGTTACCTATCCAAATAATTTTTTTTTCAAATAATAAGAACAACTTTGTTCTGAAAAAATTAATTTGAAAAATTTGTTCTCAAAAAAACTCGAAAAAATTGTTTTTGAACAAAGTTTGAAAATTTTAATTTTCAAATAAAACTTTGATCTAATCTAACGTTTCGAAACCTTTGAGATCCTAAAAAAAAGGAATAGGCGCCAGCCACGACTTTTGTTCGTGTTCATAATTTTTTCTGTATAACTCAGCATTTTTTCGAAGCTTTACGATCTGTGCCCGATTTCGTCATGCGATCTTGATCAGACTTGTAAAATTGAGCAACACGAAGGCGAATGAAATATTGCCCTAATTAATGACAATATTTTATCACATTTCAAACCCTGAGTCAGGTACATTATATTGAAATAATTCTCGTTCGAAGAGAATTCAGTACTTTCTTTGTCTTCGCTCGAATTTTTCTTTCTCGTCTTATCTCTCGGGGAAATGGCAACACCCGATAAGTACTCATTTGACGGAGTTATTTTTCGAACGTAATTGATTGGCAAATAACTCGCAACATGGGATGCATACCAATGATCCCTGGGAACGATATATTTGTACATTAGTGTTCACCTACAACGTTGTAGTATTTCGAACCTTAGGTGAGGTATACACCACACATAGCATCGCGTCCCACCGATGAAAAAAGAAGACTACGTACGTAAATGTAATTCTAGCAGAAAGTGAATTTACGTCATTAATATTGTTCAAACTATACTTCCAAAAAGTCTAATTTTCATACCGCAACGTAAGTACGAAAAACCGCACCACCACACAGTTTTAGTATAGAAGCGTGCGGTATCGTTATACATCTATTTATATGCAGGAGACTTCGCTTAATAAAAGTTATTTATTCTTTGTTGCGTTGCCGTCCTCGCAAGGCAAACTCGAAAAGTTTAGTAATTACGTAAGATTTGACGGTACATAGTAGAGCTTTCCAAGGCTGTTTCGAAACCCATGGCTTGCGCGTTCCAGAAAGCCTACTTAAATACCAATACGAAAGAAAGCCAAACCATCGACCGACGAATTTCCTTTATCTCTTGCTGCGGATCAGCATATACATAGTTGGAAGTTTAGTTTCGCTGCGCCGCGCCGCGCCGTCGAGAGATGAGAAAATTTCAACCCTTTGAGGAACCAAACCAGAAGTTAAAATTCTTCGCCCACGTCACGTCGTATCATTTTTACTACGATACATTTACACAAAGTTTCATTAGCATTCCTTAATTACCGGTTGACGAGTAAAGAGGGCGAAATATTTCAAAAAATTCTACTACTTTTGGCGTCGCTTGTCGTGTTTCATCACTTTCATCTCGAGAATATTAAAAAATTCGCTCGCCTCGGATTTTGCCAACACTGCGAAAATGTCTCTCGAATGCTCACTTTAATAACCTTAAATTTGCATATCGACAAATACAAAAAAATCCGTCGATAAAAGATTATAAAAGAGGTATCCTATAATTATACGTTTCAGCTAAAAGCGCCCGCATCTTATCATTTTTTCCTCGTTCTTCGCGGCAAATTTTCCAATATCGCGTTAGAGCGAGAAAAAAATAAGAGAAAAATCGAAAATGAAAATCAAGCGAAATTATTTTGGTTAATGGTTTATCGAGAAATTTATTGAATCGTTTTCGATGCTATTTAAGCAAATAACCATTTTCAAACTCGGAGTACTTCGTTGAATGAAGTTTATTTAACCGAAACACCGACCGGTAAAATGATACTTCTATCGTGTAATTAACTTCATATGTACGTGGTAATATCGAGTTAGGGATTAAATTACGATTTTCATATTCAATAATCGAGTTGTATTTTTTTTTTCAAGGGAGAATTTCTAGTGGTCGTGTTGTAGAAATTCTTAATTTTCGAGAGACTTTTTGAGTTTTTTAAAATTTGAATTTTTCCAACTAGGTACATTGATTTAAAATAAAATTATAGGTATAAGTATTTAAATGAACACCATTTTTTAAAAATGCCATTTAACTTATTTTTCATTTTTATTTCTGCACATTTTCATGGAAATTAAATTTTTATTTCAAAGCAATTTCTTTATTTTTTCAAAAAAATTCCTATTTTCTGCATTTCATTTTTTTTTTCTTCAAAATGTACCTAGAATTTTTCCAACTAGGTATTATTTTAAAATTATGTTACCTAAATGAAAACATTTTTTTTAAATCTCATTTAAATTTTCATTTTTATTTCAAAACATTTTTTTTCCAATTTTATGCAGGTTAAATTTTTCATTGAAACACATTATTTTTTCATTTTTTTCAAAAAAATTGCAAACTCAACATTTTTTTCCAAAATAGAATTTTAAAATAAGTATTTCAAAATCATACTTTTAATTACAAAATTTTTTTTCAAATTTCGTGTGAATTAAATTTTTGCTCGAAAATAATTTTTTATTTACTCAAAAAAGTTTCCAAATCGCAACTTTTTACACAATGTAATTATTTTTTTAAAAAATTCCAATTTTTCAAAATTATTTTTTATAAAATTTTAATTCTTCCTAATATTTGGTATAATTAGGTTTTAAAACAATTTTTCATTTTTTCCAAAAATTTGCAAACTTGAATTTTTTCCCAAAACAGAATTTTACAATGTTTCATACTTTTGATAAAATTAATAACAATTTTTTTCAATTTTACGTAAATTTAATTTTAGTTCGAAAACATTTTTTAATTTACTCAAAAAAAATTTCAAATCGCAACTTTCTACACAATGCATTCAATTTTTTTAAAATAATTTTTCTAATAAAATTATTCAAAATTATTTTCTATAAAATTTCAATTATTTGGTATGAATACGAGTTTTAAAACATTTTTTCAAATCAAAATTTTTCCAATTTATTTAAGTACTGTTTATTTTTATTAAAATCAGGCCTTTCCTAATTTTACACAATTTCAATTTTTGGTCTCAAAACAATTTTTACATTTTTTTCAACAAGAAAAAATCCAATTGGCGACATAATTATTTATTTTTTTCAAAATACAAATTTTACAATTGTGTAAAGTCATTTGTTCAAACTTTGATAAACTACTTCCTCCCCATTTTAAATGAATTAAATTATTATTACATATTTCTTATTTCGATACACTTTTTTCAAAAAATTTCCAATCAACAACTTTCAAATAAAATTATATTCTTCCAATTTTGTGCAAATTAAATTTCTGTTTCATATTTTATTTTTTTCAAAAATCAATTTTCAATTTTTTTCAATTTTTCAATAAGAAATTTCACGTGATTCAAAAAAATCCTTAGAATGAGCCCCGAGACAGATACAAGTCAATTTACGTATTGTAGTAACGAAAGCGAAAGAAAGAAAAAAAATCAAAAATCAATTATGTACCAATTTGTTGCGAGGACATTGATCCTAAGAATTGAACTTTTTCATTATGTAGGTGTTATTTCTAGGTCACAAAATACATCCTTCGAGCGACCTTTCGATTAAACTTGAGGAAAAAATCACACTCGCGGCACCTCACGAGACAGTAAATCAAGTTAGCGGTTGCAAAGGTCGAAATTTCCATGCCTGGCTTATTTCTTCGGCACGTAAAACGATTTAAGCTAACGTAATTACCAAAAGAGCACCGGCGGTTGAAAAATTAACGACAATCGACGTATACGCGCGTGCCTGCTTAATTTGGAAGCCACATCGGTGTCATAGTAGTTGCATACGCAACACATGTTAGGATCGAATTGCTTCTACCTACTTGTAGTTTAATAATTACACGTGTCAGTCGAAAACTGCGATGACATTCCTGCTGCGCTGTACAGAGATTCGATTTTGAAACAAAAATTTTGATCACTCGAGCGTGAAACTTGTCGTCATTTATGGAAAGAATTTACACAAAGCTCCATTACTTTCGTATACGGAGGAGAAAAACTCGAAACGTGAAATAATTCGATGTACGCTTCGCTGTATATACGAGTAACTACGTCGGGTTTAGTTCAACTTGACTCTTTCGTTTGTCTTCGTTGTCTCTCTTTGCACACACGAGCTTCAAAAAAATAGGCGTAGAAGTTCGTAAAGAGAAGACTTTAATGCTCTGCGCTCCGAGATGCGGCAGCGGAATCGACATCACGACGCCCATAACTCCAATGACGTCGTCTCATCAAAAGAAACATAATATGAAAACCTTATTAACATCTTAATCTTCTCTAACTTTTGTCGTTTTCGTCTCTCACACAGAGAATCGGAGCCCACCTAGGACTCGTATATCTCGGCGAGAAGAAAGCTTTCTGCGTCGCTTTAAAAAGCATTCGATAATAATCTCTCGAAAACGTATTGTTACCGAATCGTACTCGTACGTAGAGTTACTTTTGTTCGCGACGACCGCAGTGAAAATTCAAGTGCTTCCTAGTTCATGATAAGTAAATAGAAAATCTCACCGTGGTAAGAAAACATGGCATCGAAACGTTAAAACGCATCAACGCCGATATTACTCGACTAATTACACCGAGTCTGGAGCTGGCTGCGGACTAGGTTCTTTAAAAGAGCGATAAAACGCTTAAATTTAAAGGATCCGTTGAGAGTTACGTGTGTGTCTTAAAGGCTTAAAAACCACACGAGTTCGCGCCAACTTTTTCCAGCCCAAGGTTCTCGCCTGCCTTCGCCGGAGCTTCGCTTATAAACATTTGTTGAGCCTAGTTTCGCATACGATACTGGAAAAATACCCGACTTTATTTTCATTTCGTTTAGAATCCTTATACCAACGTAACGTAGGCGTGAAATATATCTATTGTTTTTCAAACGATACTATTTCACATTTGCAGAAAAAACATGAAATCTTGCATTCAAAAAAAGCATGTGACCCAAGTAACTTGAAACTTCAAAAAAGTAACCAAAATTTTTCCATTTCCACTCAAATAATGATTGATAAACCGCTTCCCCCTTCCCTTTCCATTTTTCAATATTTTTGCTAATTTTCAAGTTTCACAATTCCTAAAATCGAAGGCCAAAATTTTGAGGAAAAAAAATCAAATTTTCAATGAAAAAATACGTATGCATTTTTTGTACAATTATGATGAATTATATAGTTGAATTGTTGGCTTAATTGCTTTCCAATTTTTTAGGAAATATCAATTCTTGAAAAGCTCCCAAAATTTTTAAGTACCTATCAAACCTTCAATTTGTAAAAAGTCAATATTGAATTTTCAAAAAAAAAATCATTTTGTGTAATATCCAGTTTCCTAAGTTTTTGAACTTTGAAAAATTATTTGTTTTGAAACGGTTTTCAGTTTTCAAATAATTTTTGATTTCAAAAAAAAAAAGTCAATTTTTGTTTGCCTTTTCGAAGTTTTTACTTTCCAAACAATTTTCAATTTCTATAAAAATGGCAATTTATGAACAATTTTTAATTTTTTAAAAGTTCATTTCTAAAAAGTTCTGGATTTAAAAAAATTAAAATATTTCAAGTTGTCAATTTTCAATTTTTCAAAAAATTTGTTTTCTAAATAAAATTTAAGTTTTGAAAAATAATTATTTATAAAAATATGTTAATTCGAATAAAAAATAATTCAAAATTTACAAGAATTATATCTAATGCCTGAAAAATTATAAAGTTGAAAAAAAAACAATTTTTGTGTGCTTTGTAAAATGAGTAGGTAGCCTTAGTTGCTGTACATGGCGTTAAAAATATATATATAAATATTTTTAAAAGTTTTCATTTTCAAAAAAAAAAAAAAAAAAAACAACAACAATTAAATGTCCAATTTTTTTAGGAAAAAATTTTAAAACGATGGATATTTTTAAATTTTCAAACGTTTCACTTTTATTTTTTTTTAATTTCATCCGAGAAACTCTAATTTTAATTTTTTTTCAGTAAAACCATTTTCAAGTCAGTTTTTAAAAAATTTTACATCAGACATTTAAAAAAAATCAACGACATGTTTCAAAAAAATTATTTCAAACTATAGGTACAAATTAGTTACAGCATGTTACAGGCTTCAAGCACTGCAGTATCTTCTCTCTTCTCACGAACTCACTAACATTCCAACACTTGCCATTTATACATCATAAAAAGCGTCTTCCTTCCTCAGCCTCGTAAACTAGTAATCTACATAACTCGATTACATCATAATATCCATCATGTCAGTAATACAGCATTAAGATTTCGTTCGGACCAGAAGCAGCAACTTAGCTTTAATATTCTTCCGTTTTATTTGGGCCAATCTCTATGTAAACACCCTTAGAGAAGATTTGGTGATGTGAATATCAACAAGAATTCCGATTCAAACGACACCGTCGTACTCGAACTAATTTCGATTTCTTTCACACGGAAGGAAGTTAACTGGTTGACCTAGTGCGAGCAACCGGTACAATGTGAATAAAATATATGTGATAATATCGAACGTGGTATGATTCCAAGTTGAAAATTTTGCCAATATTACGCCATCCGAGATTATAATCTTTATTTTATTCCTTTCGAACGAGTCGACTGGTATAGTTTGTAAACTATACTCTCGAGTATCTCTTTTTTTATTCCATTTGAGTTCGATGCTCGAGGTGTACGAATTCGAGAATTAAAAGTAACGTTGTTTTCCTTTTTATTCAAACTCGAACGGAAGCCTTTGATTAATTAATTTTTTTTGAGGTGGCGATGAGTATTACGAGTAGGTTAGGTACTTGAAACCAAGTTGGATTTTGTCTCTCCCCTATATTTTGAAATTCTCGACTCGTTGGCGAATTTTTATAGTTTGACCGACTATTCGCGAATACTAAAGTGGATTTGGAAACTAATCCTCGGGTCGAATTGAATCGGTTAACGCAGCAAGTATATCAACACAAGGTTGTGTATGGTATACGCGTCTAACAAAATAAATATGTATTTTAAGCACGAAAAAAGCCAGGGTACAGTTTTACGGCTGCGAAGAAAATTTCAATCGTTATTTGCCTTTGCCGGTACCATTTTGCCATCCCCGTATATTTTTGCAAATGCTATACGAATAAAATGGCAAATATACAATGCCCGATGAAACTCAAAACAAAAGAACCGGATGAATATCACGTAACAAATATTTACATATAAATAACTAAATTGGCTGCAGGAAAAATTGGAGTTCGTTTTCTTCGGCAAACAGTAATTGCATAACAGACTTATTCTGCCTTTGTTATTTACTCTTCGTTATTTCTATAAGCTGCAAAAGTTGTTACGTTTTTACTTCTCCGTTCCTTTGCTCTTCCTCTATTCTCCAAAGTAATCGTATCTATTCTCAATATGGTCGTTTACATGCATTTCGAATCCAATAGAATAATTCGACTTTGTGTTAATCTCAAAAGCCACGTGTACAGCAAGTCAGATGGTTTTAACTTTTTTGCTACATTTACTAGGTACTTTTAATTGCACTTTTTAATAAGAAATCGTGTTTCGACATTTTCAGTGTTATTTTAATTTTGTAGAAGTAATCACGCGATCTTGAATTTCCTCGTTTGAAGCGAAGATAGCAGACAGGCCAGAAGGAAAAAATACCATTATTTTATAATTCGAGTTTGTTTTAAAAATCAACTTTTCTAAAAATTAATTTCTCATTTGATTTTTTTTTTTTTTTGAATTTTTTGGAAGATTCAATTTAATGATTTTTTTTTTTCAATTATTAGGTAGGTAGGTATGTATTAATTTTTCAATTTTTTCAAAAAATAATTTTCAGTTTCATTTTCTAAAGATAGATGCTAATTTTTAAATAAAAAAGTAGACATTATGTGAATTGTTTTTATTTTTTTTCTTCAAAAAAATAATTTATGTTTTTTTTATACCTACCTATTAAATTTTTCTTTTAAAAAAATTATAAATTTTCAGCTTTTAAAAAATGTTGAGTTTTTGCAAAATTTTCACTTTTTTCAGAATAGGTAGCCTAGGTACATTATTATTTTCAGATTTTTGGGTATAAAAAAAAAGAAATAAACGAATAAAATTGTATGCACCTAGACCTACCTACTTTTTGATTTTTAAATCAGAAAAATTGAATTATAATTTAAAGAGATCTGATTCGTACCTACTTACCTATTTTATAAATGTTTTTAGAAACATGTTTCAACCCTCCCCCCCCCCCAAAAAAAAATCAATTTACAAGTTTAAAAAAAGTAGAGTAATAATTTTTTGAGTTTTTTTTTGTTCGAAAAATCATTATTACCTCCCTAAGTGCCTATTTCAAGTTTTAAAAAAAGAATCAGTTTGCAAGTTTTTCATTTTTATTATTTAAAAAAAAATCTCATAATTATTGTGCACTTACTTGGTTTTTTTTATTTAAAAAGTAATTTTCACATTTTCGAGTAATTAAAAAAATAATTAAAATTTTTTTTTAATTAAAATTTTTTTAAAAACAATTTTATGATTCATATTCAAGTCATTTGTTTGAAGAATGATTTTTATATGTAATTATATGAAAAAAGACAAATTTTTGAATACATAGGTATTTTTTTTTTAAAAATCCGCACTTGATTTTTTAAAAAATAAATTGAAAAAGAAAATCCCAAACATTTACTTACTCAATTTTTAAATTGTTGAGCTTTTTCAAAAATATATTTTTCATATTCGCTTCTCTCTTGAGTCATTTTTTATGCAGAAAAATATGCTGTTTTTATCTTCGAGTTTTCCAAAAAAAATCATCTTTCAAATTTTGAAAATATTTTAAGTTTTTTTCAAAATCATCTTTTGCGCCCCCATTCATTCATTTATTGGTAGAAATTAAGCTAAAAAACAACTGACTTTTATAATTATTGGAAAAAAGACAAAATTTCAAAATAATATTTAAATTTTACCAAAAAATTAGTTTTTTGTAAAAACAAAATTTCCAAAAAAATATTTTAGTTTAAAAAAAATCATTTTAAAATTTGGAAAGAAATTTGAGTACCTATCAAAAAAACAATTTTTCAAATTTCAAAAATATTTTGAATTTTTCAAAAAAAAAATTGAATTTTACAATTTAAAAAAAAAGAATAGATGCCTACTTACTTTCTTGAGTATTTTTAGTACTATTTTATTTTTTTCATTAATTATATAAATTTTAGTTTATTTTGTACAAAAATTAATTTTCAAGATTTTCAAAAAAAAAACTTCTTTTAGTCTTTAAAAAAAAATCAAAAATAATTTAAAAATAACTCTTTAATTTTTAAAAATATTTTAAATCTTTTACAAAAATTAATTTAGTGTTTTTTTAAAGAAAAGAAAAAGAATAGGTAAGTTTCAAGTTTTGAAAACATTGTAGCTATTAGTTAAGTTTTTCAAAACGAAATTTATTTTAGTTTTTTTTAATACATTTAAAAATAATAATTTTTTTCATAGAAATGAATTTTCAACTTTTCATTTAAAAAAAAGTATTTGAATCGTTTTTAAATTAAAAAAAAAAATTAAAACAAAATTACCTAGATAGTACCTAGCTAATAATTTTTTATTTTTGGAAAAAAAAAAAAAATTTGCGTATTTTTATTTGGGGGGGGGGGGGGTAGGTGTCACTTTCGGGCATACATAACGGTGTGGTAATTCAAGGTCATTGTTATCTTGCTAATAAATATTATTGTAATAATATTCGAAGGAGATAAGACAAACAGACATAATAAATGAAAACACGTCTGAAGTCTCATTACCTACATGCTTATCGCTAAATATCAGACCAGTTTCGAATAAAACTTGAAAAATTTCATTCCTCGATCATTAATTTTTGCACGCATATTTTTCTCTAAAACTTGTTGTTATCATGCGAAGAAAATTCAACTTCGCAACAAGCAAGCTTTGACAACAGGCTGCCACGTCGAGGCAAACGTTTAATATTTTTTTTATCATAAATCGTAATTTTTTTTTTTTTGAAATTGTTTTATCGGTCGGTACAGTTTACAAAATAGAGGTACGAAATTATACAACAGATGATATTTTGCCGAATACGTACGCATATATACTATTATGTACATGGTAACATGGTACAGGATAACAAATGGCATTTATTCGTAAATGTGCTGGCAACGGTTTGCGGTCGTGAACTTGATATAAATACCTATCTAACGATATAATTTGCTTTATTTGTACAATAGCACGCTTGAAATTAATCATTTTCATTTTACATATTAAACAACCATCGGCAACCTTTACCGTATATATATCAACTCGATCCAAATTAAACGCCAACATCAATTTTGTCGTGGAAGTTATGATGGAAACGCTCGTGCGCCTTTTTCTACACTTACAATTTACATGTTCTCGGTATGAAGTTTAATTGAAAATCGTCGCTAAATTTTGGTATAGTTTCATAGCGGTAGAGAATCATTTCACAACTTGAACCGTATCAATATTATTTATACGTAAAATAATGAAATTTCAAACTTTTACAATAATAAGATGAAATTTATCTCGACACACCTAACCCATGCTTCTGGCTCATGCCCTCCTTCGTAACTAGTTTCATATTATATTATAAGCGACGTCATATATTAAAAAACCGAGCAAGTAGTTTACTTTCTGATAATAGGAAAAGAAGTGTAAATTATAATTCGCAAAATTCGCTGCACCTTTTGTATATTAAATTATCTATGGAATGAAAGCATAAGCAGAGTATCTGGTAATTTTACTGTCCCTCTGTGTGCATGTGTAAGAAAGGAAAATCCACGTCGTGTAAATCTACATCGTGCAAAGGGCTTATCGGCCAAGTGATATCTTCAAATTTGCATGGTTTTCGAAAATTCGGAAACAGATATTATTCGGATAATTTATACATCGTATCTGGTGTATTATCTTTCTCATATTGGGTCAATTTTGCCAACTTGCTCGACGTACTGCTCGTTAGTGCTCCATTGTACCGCAAAACTACCTCTTTCTAAATTATTAGAAACGATTTCACTGTTTATTTGGAAAATCGATTAATTCGTCGATGGTCGTTTAATGTATCCGGTTGCGAATCATCTTACCGAGTGATTAGAACTTTTTAGCCGAGAGCTTTTGTAATCTTTTCGTCATTGTGTGAAGATTAAATTAAGAATATCAACTGAGCATGAAATTTCCTCATAAGGGATCGTCGTATTGTTTCATTATACTCGTACAGTGCGTAGAAAATGATGAGAAATAAAAGAAAAATTATTTAAATTGGAAGATTTTTTTTCTACAGGGTGCACAACTTACTTTATTTAAATTTTCAATTTCGACGAAATTTTGATAAAATAATATTCGTTGCAATCAAAATAAATTGAACTGTTTTCGTAGACGTTTTGTCAACAGTTTCCCTTCAATTTATCTCTCAATTTATGTTCGATGAAGTTTTCTGATTGTGGCGAATTAATACTTAATATTTAGCAATTTTGAAAATCCTTTTTCGAATAGAGTTCAGGACTTACTCAAAATTCCGCTCGGTAATGGTACGAAAATTCAACATTTGACAGATGCGCATCCATTTTTTTGCTCACTTTATACTGGCACTAGGTTCGCGAATATTTTTATCATACGAGATACTTTATGCTTATACTCGTATATTGGTATGATAAATGATGAATTAGTGTATAATTCACGCAGCCTTTAGAGCAACTTGCGGAAATCGAATTGTGTTTTGTGGTTTGTTGGGAACGTTCATTTTTTTCGAAATCTCACCAACTTATACGTTTTATTTTTTGTTGCGATTTTTACGGGTTAGGATAATCTCGAACGAAATGTCACGGGAATGTAATTTTACACCTTTGTTCAGAAAATGCTACGTAATTCGTATTTTTATATCTACAGGGTGTTTCGGAAATGAATGTCAAAACTTGAGATTTGGCTGTAAACACGGTTCGACAGATTTTCAAATCACTTTGGATTTTAAATTTCATTCTCGGAATAGAAAATATTTCGAATTTATTCAAGTTTTCAAAAGGTATTAAAATCCATTTTTTTTCTTTTGTGCTTGGTTTGGTTGTTGCATCTGGTTGTGCTTCAAAAAATATTGATTTCGTATTGTGCCAAGAAAATTCAAAAAAATTTTCATCAAAAAATAAACATATTTTTTCTTATACTAAAAACGATATTTTTTTCTCTGATAAAGTTGAAAAAAAAATTACCTAGTACCTACCCATCCAAAAAATAAATAAAAAATACAATTTTTATTGTAAAAAAAACTGTTTCTTTTTTTTTTTTGCAAAAGAATTCAGTGAGAAAAATTCTTATTGAAAAAAAATAGAGAAATCATTAAATTCAGAAAAAAATTGAGAGATTTTTTTACAAAAAATTTTAAATTTGAAAAAAGACCAAAAATTGTTATGTTTTAAGCAAGTAAATTAAGAGACGGATAAGGAGTTTCTAAAAAAAAAAATATCAATGCTTAATAGAGATCTTTTCAAAAAAAAATCAGTGTAGTTTTTTAGCTTGGCTCGAGAAAACTATTTTTTTTTTCATTTCGAGAAAATTCAGACATTTTTTAAACAAGAAGTTGAGTGATTTTTTTTTCAAACTGAGACCAAACCAAAAAATAATTGAGTTTTTTTTTTGAAATTTGAAAAGTTTTTTTTCAAAAAAATTTCCTTCGAAAATTTGAAAAATATTTTGTAAATTCAAAACCATTGAGAAACTTTTTTTCAAATTAATATATAAATAAAAAATAAATAAATTTTATTACCTACCCTGATTCTGAAAAAAAATGAATAAGAAATGTTTTATCGGAAGAAAAATTGGAATTTATAGTTTTTTACTCAATTTACTGAACACCTGGATTTTCTTGTGTCTTTTCTTAAATGCACAATTTTAATGGTAGGTATGCACAATTTTTTCAAGCTATAAATGTTTTGTTTGTTGTAAGGTAGTTGCACCAGTCGTTGGCCACGACCCAGTGGTGGGTCACTTGAGAAGAAAAATGTTTATAATTAAGCGTATTTTTAAAATAGCTTCAGAAATTTTTTTTAGAGCAAACCTGGAACATTTCTGCATAG
Organism: Balanococcus diminutus; assembly: GCA_959613365.1. NCBI lineage: Eukaryota > Metazoa > Arthropoda > Insecta > Hemiptera > Pseudococcidae > Balanococcus > Balanococcus diminutus. The sequence goes on from OY390715.1 coordinate 47,744,200, forward strand.
AACCACATAAAAGTTTTGAATCAATTCTGTTCAAGTAATTAATAATGATCGTCTGAAATTTTTTTGTTAGAACAATTTTCAAAATGATGCCAATTCTAAAGATTTTTGTTAAGCCGAAGTGTTGTCGAAATATGAATTTTACACTATTAAGATTAATAAAACTTGAAATATAACCATTTGGACCTGAATCAGAAGAGTTTGGAGATTCCATTTCTTCATTAAAATAAAAAATATTGCCAAAATTCTATCAAATATGGCGGTGACTATCTACTGGAAGGAAAAAATGGTGTTTAGCCAGTAGTTGATCATTTTGATCAAGTACTAGACTTACGAAATTTTTGTAAAGTTCTAGTGGTTGATCATGCAAAAAATTGGTAAATATTTACGAAAAATGATAGTTTCTCTTTCTCATGGCTAATGAGTGACAATTTTACCGAATACTTATTGATTTTTTTAAAAATTAAATGGTTGAGAGCCGTTGTCATAATCTGATTGACCAACTACTGGGTGATCAACTACTAGCGCGTGACCAACTACTAGGTGGTCAACTACTAGATTATCTTGACCAACTACTGGACTTTTCTATTTTTTCACTTAAAATGGTCGTAATTTTCAAAGAAATGAAGTAAAATTAAAAAATTATAGCGCATTTTGTAGTAGAATACACAAGGAATCGTTTGGTATATTCACCATTTCGCCAACGTTATTAGTTTTTAAACCAGAATGTTTTTTATAAGACACTTCCGCTATAAGGGTCCACCACTGGTGCAACTACCTTACTCGATTATATCCAAACATCAAGTTTTCACATTCACTTTCGGAACATCCAGTATAAAGTGAGAAGATTTCAACGAATTCCACGATTGAGCTTTTTCGATATCGTTCTCAAAACCCATTTTAAAAGATAACCGCACAATATAAAAATTAAATAGGCAGTTTTCGAGCTTCTTATTTTAGCGAATTTTCAACTTGGGCAAAATGTGAACTGGAATTTTCCTACCCTTGAAAATAACTTATTTATATATTTTTTTCGCCCAAGGTGAGTATTGAATAAACATGGTAGCTGCTTCAATTTCCAACTTGGATGGAAAAAAGTGAACATGAACAATTTCGTAAATCTTGATATAGTTCGGTGAAATTAGTCATGTTCATATTTGGCCCAAGGGAAAAATTGCAGCAGCTATAACGTTTATAAACTTCGCAAACTTCGTATCTTGTGCAATTTCAGACTCGGATAAAATGTGGAGATTCGCAATTCGTCTATCTGCAATATTGAAAGAGTTACACGCGAAATAAATAACGCTCCGTGTTGAATAACTTTACCCCTTCAAATCTCAGTATCGACAAACCTACTTATATTTGTATAGTTTGGGTTTCCCGCATCAGCAAATACAAGGCGAGAATTACGACCGAAACACACGGTATGAGCGGTTTTCTTCGTGGACTTAGAACGCTGGGGAATGTTTCCATTGACCGTAGATACTTTATTGAACTCGGCCTAAGTTTTCAGAGCGTCTTGCATCGTGGATTAAAATCCAAGATGTGTGTGGTATTGAAACAATGAAAGGAGACAAATGTTTAATTCTTCTTTCTTCTACGATTACTTTTCGATCAATTCGTCGTATGTTTGTCATTTCAACGTGTAGGTATTATTATTTTTACCTCGTACTTTTTTTGATTTCACAATTCGTCTGTTATTCGAGGGGAAAAAATGTACGTTCGGTGGCAGGAAACACACTCTCAACGGTACAGTCGAAAATATCTATTTTGAAATATTTAAAAAAATCACCACGCCTCTCTAGAGAGAGAAAATGACGTATGAAACATACTCGTACATGAAATACATCATATTCAAAATACGATATTTATCTCACGATTGTACTCGTATCCTTGTTATATACTGTGTTCGTGTAGTATATTCAAAACGAACCACGTACTGAAAACTAACCCATACTCTAGGGATCTGGGCATAAAATAGAAGTGCAGTGAAGCGTAATAATTTCCAATAATTCCCGCGCAAATAAGTTTTTTTTTCGAAATACTCGCGTTAAACGAAAAAAAAACCTTTCCAATCCGTGTTCTATTTTGCCTAGTTTTTCCGCGCCCCCCTCCCCCCCCCCCCACTGTAATTAGATGAACGAGTGAAATTTGGATTGAATTGTAAAAATCATCACAATGGAGAAAAATACGTTCGCAGGAATTGAAATATTTTATTCAATAATACGAATTGAAAATCACGTACGATGATGAAGTTTTTTTTTTTGAATTTTCTAATTTCGCACTTTCTTTATGAATTAGTAACTAACTCTTGAATTTTTTTTTGGAAGAAATTATTTTATAATTTTTTTTTTAATTTTACAGGAAAAAAAATTATTAAAAAAAAATCTTCAAAAATTCTGCATAAAAATTTCTTTTTCAGAATAAAATTACTTTTTTTGCTTGAAATTCTTTTAAAAATCCAAAAAAGCACTTTGAAATTCCTCTTTATGAGAAATACATAAGTAGATATTATAACACCTGAAAAATAAAGAATTTTTTTTTTCATTAAAAAAATGAAATTTTTTCATAAAAAAAAAATTAGGCACTATACTCCCAAAAAACAAGAAATTTTATTCTATAAAAACAAATTTGAAAAAAAATCCAAAAAATTGAAAGATTTCTTATTCCAAAAATTTTTTCCCTAAGAAATGAAAATTACCTACTTTTACTTTAAAAAGACGAGATTTTTTTTACTTGAAAAAAAAATTTGAAAAATTCTTATTTCAAAAAAATAAATAAATAATAAAAATACCAGTCTACGTATACTATTTCTAGTTTTTAGTTTTTACTTCCAAAAAATTGGAAATTTTTTTCTCAAAAAAAAAAAAAAAAAAAAAAAAAGGAACATGAAGAATCGTTTTATTTAAAAATAATCGAGAAGTTTTTTCTCAAAAAAATGAAAAATACAATTATATTTTCACTCCGAAAAAATTTAAAAATCTCCTCGTTCCCAAAATGATTATTTTTCGAAGAAAAATATTTCCTCTCTCAAAAAATAAGAAATTCTATCTTGCAAAAAATTTGAAAAAAATATCCAGAAAATTGAAAGGTTTTTTTACTAAAATAAAAAAAAATAAATAAAAAAATGAAACAATTTTCTGAAAAAAGATTTTAAAATATTTTTACTCTAGAAACTTCGAGAAATTTTTTTCTCGAAAAAAATTGTCCTAATCTCGAAAAATTGAAAAAATTTCCGTTCAAGAAAATTAAAATACTTTTTATAAAAAAAAGAAAGAGTTTTCATCCGAAGAAAAAAAAAAGAATTTAATCAAAAACTGAGATGTGATTGCTGCTGAAGCGAAGCAAGGGGGAAAATTTTCAAATAAATTATCATTTTGAATTAGAAAATATGCATTTTCTGAATAAATTTGAAAATGTACAAATTCAAGTTAACATTAAAATGCCACTGTCGTCACGTACCCCTTGAGAAATCTTCGTTCATCTCTTGGGGTACATGTACTACCATTTGAGAAACACTGTTGTGCATGATTTGAAATACGAAGGTTATAGAGCGAGAAAATATTTCTATATTCGTCATGACCCAATAGACTCATCCGTTACATCGGAATTAAAATACGTCGATTTTTGTTTGGTAAATTGTAAACTTCGAAAGTTGCAATTTTTGGAAATTTGTTTCCTCCAAATCTATATCCTTGTTCTTGTTCTGGTGCGGAAAGGTTTAAAGACGTTAACGAGCCTATTTTACGACGAATTAAAGCGCGAACTAAGCTTTTAACGTAATTTTTTTAACGTTTTCGATCGATTTCGAGTCATATAGAAGAAGGTTAAATTTTTATGTCGTTAGAAAACTTTATCGAAGTTTTTTTCTTCTTTCGTTTTCGTTTCCTTCAATTCTGCGTTCTTATTGTTTTTCGTTTTCATCTCAATTTGTATGTAACAGTTTTTCTTCTCTTTTCAAAAGAAAGTTTTCTTCGTAATGGGTTTTTTATTCGACTGTATCTCACTATGTGAATTGTGCGCCAGGAGCAGCGTGCAGGGTACGGGTACAGTGGTACACATATAAAGAGAGTATAAGAATTTATAAGAAACAAATAAAAATGAACAAAATAAACGACCTAACTTTGATGGATTTATAATTGCATTTTGTTGTAAGTTGTACTTGCCCGAATATAGGTATAAACTTGATCTGCTTGTTTGTTGTATGTTTACTATACATATATAGTTTTGTACATAGTCGATGGAGTAGATTGGTGGAAGGATACCCTGCGCCTTCTGTAACTTCGCAGTATTTTAGAGAACTATATTCGATGACTAAAGTTTACGTTTAATTTATCTGCGAAAGGCTTTTCATTAGCTTTATTACCTGAAGAAATTCAAATTACCAGAGACCTTTAAACAGTCGGGCTATTTGGTAAATCTTGAAATAAACTGAATTTTAACGAGAACGTGGTGAAAATTAGTAAAGTTTTGAATATCGTATTTATCGCACTCCGTTGATGCCATTGTATAAATGTAGTAGTTTTATTCGATCGGTGTTTTTATTACTTTCACGCGTGTTAAACAAGATTGCCGAGTATAAATCGAATAGGGGCGGGGGATGGGGCGGCAGCAACGTGGCAACTTTCGAGATTTAAAATTCTCCGGAGAAATATCGTAAAAAAGAAATTTATATTATTTATTTTCTGATTCACGCGTTTCTCGAGAACATAATGTACGTATGGTTGTAGTTTAACGTATATTATTATTTGTACGTCGACTTTATGTGCGTACATTTTTGTCAGGTTAATGATTTCATTGTACAATAAAAACCGAATGAAATAACACAATACGTATCGCTGGTTAGTATTTCTTTTTGATAATACTAGCACACGATACGAATTTCGAGTACTTACAAATAATTTATGCATGGAATTGAAACATTTCGCAACGCGAAAATCAAGCGCTCGAATTGAGCTTTTTTTCGCCTTTACGAATCGTGGGTTATGTAATGCATGTTCGTCTAAATTATTAAACACTTTGGACGTGTTTTTTGTCGTTTAAAAATTTACGACCCGTTAAGGCGTAATATATGTGGATGCGTGTTTTTCTACATGCCAGAGAGGTTGCTTTTAATCCGAGCTTGATGCATAAAAATTGAAAGTTTTCGGATTTTTTCGTCGTTGGTGAGAGAGTACCTACAAATTCGTGACGTTATTCTTTTTTGCATTCGAAATTTTAAAATTCATGATCTCTACGTAGCAACGTGAGACCAAGTACGCAACAGAATTTGCCAAAAATATCAGAATAATTTTTTGGGGATTTTTTTTTTCATGAAAATTTTTCAACTACTTGAATGGATTTTTCCTAAAAATGAGAGATTTTTTCGAGAAATTAAAAAAAATTGAGAGATTTTTGAAATTTTTTTTGCCTATTAATTTTTCTTATTGATTTCTTTAAAGAATATGTGTACCTACCTTATTTTTCTGATGATAGAGATTTTAGTGTATATAAATTGATTTATCGAGGGTTGTTCCATCATTTTTTTCAATATTTCTTTGAAAATGTTTTTTATGAGAATTTTTTAAACTAGATATTTATATCGTTTTTTCAAATTTTGAAAGGCACGTTTTGAATGATTTTTTTCCCCATAAATATGTCAGTAAATTTTTTGTAATGTTGATTTTTCTATCGCAATATGAGGTATTTTCAAAAAATTAAATAAAAAGTGAGAGGAACTTGTTGAGTTACTTTTCTAAAAAAAATTTTTTCAGGTACTAATAATTTCATGGTTATTAATTTTCTGGAAACTTTTCTTCAAGTGTCTACTTATGTATTTTTGAAATGAAACTTTTTTTTTAAGAATGAGAGATTTTTTTTTAGAAAAAAAAAGTGTAAGGGACTTTTTGAACTTTTTTTAGTATTTTTTTCTGATTTTTTTTTTTTTTTTTGAAAATCATCAGTTTTCTCTAAGTGCTAAAATGGATACCTTTTTTTGAAATAAGCGATTTTTTTATAAAGTGTGAGGGTCTTTTTGAGAAATTTCATCGGCTTTCTCTCTGCAGATTTTCTTTTTTTTTCAAACGCTTTACTTGAATGGATTTTTTTGTTAAATATTAGAGATTTTTTGAACATTTTTTGACCTTTTTTCTCACGATTTTTTAAAGGATTATTTTTATGAAATTTTTCCTTCACGTGCCTAAATGAATTTTTTTCTCTGTTAAGTTCCTGAAGATTATTTTCCAAAAATCTACTTTTTGAGCGATTTTTCGATAATTTCTTTTCTGTAAATTTTTCAAGATTATTTTTATGAGAAATTTTCTTTGAATACCAAAATTAATTTTTTCTATCAACGAAGAGACTTTTTAAAAAAAGAAATTGAAAAAAGTAAGGGATGACGTGTTGCACGATTTTTGGTCATTTTCCCAGTGAATATTTTTCTGTAAATTATTCGTTTGCGAAAGTTTTCTTCAAGAAGAATCTGAATCAATTTATTCACAAATAAGAGATTTTTTCAAAAGCATATTTGAATTTTTTTTGTAGAATTTGAAAAAAAAATCAAAAGCATTTTCCAGCATTTTTAGCTAATTTTCTCATTAGAGAAAAGTTAGCTATTAAATTTGACCTGGTAATGGAAGTTGGGGGGGGGGGGTAATTTTTTTGTTTATTTTCACGAGAATTTTTCTGAAAATGATTTTTTGTAAACACTTTTCTTTAGAGTACCTACTGAAATAGATTTTCTCTTTATTTGAAAATTTTTTCCAAGAGATGTTTAAAAAAATTGTCGAGAAATTGAAAAAAATCTTAGTGATTTGTTGTGTGACTTTTTTTCAAACAAGAAATGAAAACAATGATTTCGTTTTTTTCGGGGTAAAGATAAATAAAAATCTTGAAAAGAAATAGTAGTGTCCCTCTCACAAAAAAATCGAAAAAATTTGAAAATTTCTACCAAAAATAGTTTTTATTTTTTCGTTTTTTATTTTTATTTTTATTTTTTTTGTTTGAATTTGCGTACAATTTCAACGGGTTTTCTCACATTTAATTCTTAATTTACTTACGAGAATTTTTTTCTACTAATGACGTATTTCACAGGGACAAGTTTCTCTTCCAGTGTAATTTCGAAGCAGTGACTCGTGAAGGTAGTTTATGGCTAAGGCACGTAGCCAACTTGGCCATAAAAAACAAAAAAAAAAACTTCTCTCCTCTTCGACTCGGCATAACGGTGGCAATTCTGTTACTTTTATGCGCGCCCTTTAGAACCATAAAAAGGCTACCTTTCCAACATTTTCACGCTTTATTTCATTTTCACAAATATATGTGTATAACCGTTTTTTGGTTTCTGTTTGCTTTTTTCTTCCTGTTTCTTTTTACTTTTTGCCTACGATATTATCTTTATCTTACTCCGTTTAGCGCACCGTATCGTGGCAAAGAAAAGGTGTACTCTTATCGAGATATCGACGACAAAGAAATATTTCCGCCGAGGTATCATAGCTGATGTTTTCATTCTGACGAAGAATTCAAGCCCGAGATCAAACTCGAAGCCCAAGTATAATATTTTCGAACCGAATATTTTTCTTATTTTTACCCCAAAAAAATAATCTGGCTGACTTGCGCCTGCAGCGAGGAAAAACCACGGTATAATCTTCTAAAACTTTGAATCGTTTCAATATTTATACGTCTTTGTGGGGTTCGTTGCTAACAGTGTTGTTTTTATTTTTATTTTTATTCGAGTATCGTAATGATCTTATCTTTTCAAGTTAATTGACGTTTCACGTATTCGACAAAGGTTCCTTCTTTGGTCGTTTTTTTTTTTTTCTATCTTGTTCGAAGCAGTATAATGAGAATTGAGCAAAAAAATGAATTTTCTAGCTCGAAGGAGGCTACGTTTGCAGTATGGACATTTTCCGAGTTCAAAAAACTCTTTGAAGTTTAATTATCAACCCTAGGAATTAATTTAGAGTCGTAAACATGGTATTGCAATTTTTTCACGTTTTCATTATAAACCCGCAGAAAAAGATGAAAAAGCCAAATAGCATTTTATTGGATGAGAGAAAAAACGCCCTCCTAAGCAAGATTTTCACAACCTGTTTTACAAGACCGGAATTTAACTGCCTATACTTCACCCCTATTTTAAGTTTAATTACAACGTTTAAACTGCTGAAGGAAACAAAATAATTTAGGTTAATGGGTGCCATAAAGTCAAGGGGCTTCTTCGCGTAACTCGTTTCAAATCCATTGAGATTTCTTTACTCAGTAAATATCAAACGGCTTTTATTATACCCGATAGTATTAGTAATTGGATTATTAGACGTAAGTTTTATTTTTCGAAGACGCGAGGAAAAATTTTTAACCGATAATAGAGGTTCAGTTTTTCTTAATGAAGCCAATTTCATCTTGCAACGTCCACAACGTATCGTGTCATGCATCAAAGTAGTAAAAAAATTTTACGAGTAATCGTTTTCATATTTTTTTTTAAAAATAAGGTATCGTGTTCTTTTTATTTTATTTTTTTTGGTTGCATTTTTTATTCCTTTTTTTGAATCGACGTGGAAAAAACTCAAAAAGCGAAGATAAGTTTCACATTTTTTTCTTTCTTTTTCGAGTAAAAATTTTATGTTTGTTGAGCCAAGTAACTTCAAATTTGAAAAGTGTATACGTAAAATTGGAGAATTTTTTGGTCCGAGTGTATTGACGATTATATATAAGACGTTGAAAAAAAATTTCCACGTGCAAATATTTTATAAAAATTGAGAAAAAAGATTACGTTAAGAAGTGAAACTTCGACGTTGTTTTGAAAAAAAATATAGTACTTCTGTTGCGAGTTTACATTTTAATGCCACGTATATTCTTGACTTCTCGAGTTGAAAAACACGCCGGATTGAGAGAAACTAGAGCACCGATTCTAGGTAGAAATCAGTTACACGCGGTCGAATCGCATCCACTTAGGACTTGTTCAAACATTTGTCTTTCATAACTTATGTAAGGTTAATCTGGCTTTTCGAGTTGACATCGACATTACGCTTTTAAACGCGCGTGGCAAAAAGCATCATCTTGTAAAAAAGAACAATCCCATCATCGTGGTAGCTGACGTACTGTACCTACTCGTACTTGTACTTCTTCGGGGGCGATAAACCCGTACGAAATGCTTGAAATTTAACCCACATCCTTCATACGTATTATGTGTCTTTTTTGTTTTAATGGTTCTTTGCCTCTCAAATGAGAACTTTTCTTAGGCAGTGCTCTGTTTTCTTTCTCGAGTATCTTGGAAAAGATTCCTGTAACGAGAAAACTTATTCATTTGGTAATTGTAACTTTTTACTCGAGATTACTGCTGCAATGTGAGCGTCGTTTTAGTTCTTTGAGAAAGAAAATTGTTTGAAATGTCTTGTCGTGTGTGAGTTTTTTTCTTTAACTCGAGTGTCGTATGATTATTGGCATGTTGTTAGTTGTTCTGTTAGAGATATAAAGAGTGTCTCACGAAAAGATTTCGAGGATCATAAACTGATTTTCTTCCTACATCCTCCCTCATGGAATTCAGGACGTACAAGAACATACCTACTTTATACCAATGTAGATGTAAAATTATTAAAAAACGTTCGGAGAATAAATAAAAACCTGGAAAAAATTCTTAGCTGAAAAAAATATTGGCATTGAGACAGAAAAAACATTGCAAAGTGGAATAAAATTTAAATTTTGAAAAAATTAAAACTGAATTAAATTAAAATATCTAAAAAAAATTCATGATCGTAAAAAAAATAATAAAAAACAAAGAAAATGTTTATTAAAAACTTAGAAAATTGAAAAAAATTGGAAAAATCTGGAAAAAAATTTCAATAAATTTATAATTTGGTTGCTGTAAACCTGCTGAATTAATTAAAGTATAGTAGCAGAGCTCGAAAACGTACATTTTTACACTCTTTACTTATTATTGCCAAATTTTCGATTTAAAAAAAAAACCTGGTAATACAGTAGGATTTTTGATGCTATTTCACGTTCGCATCTCACAAAAGAGCGAAAAATAGCTCAATCTTCCTAAGAGAAAAAAAATTTAAAAAACTAGAATGAAAAACTGAAAAAAAAAATACCTGGAACTAAAAAAGTGAAAATGAAAAATTTTTTACTCAATTTTGTTGCGAGTTGAATCAAAAAAAAAATGCCCAACGATTTTTTAATTCATTTTTTAGTTTAACGTTTTGAATTTTTTTTAAAAAAGAATTTTGTTTTGAATGAAATTTTAAACATTTTGTTCAAAAATATATTTTTTAAGTCAATTTATATTTTTTTTTACTTTTTTTATGTAACTTTTTGAAAATTTTGTTCAAAACTGAATTCATTTTCAAAAAAAATAGTACTTTTAAAAACGTTTAGTTAGTTAATGTCATTTCTATTTTTTTGAAATTAATACTCTAAATATTTTTTTTTGAATTTAATAATTTTCTAGGGGAGGGAGGAGGGTGTGCATTTTTTCAATTTTTTAAAAATATATTTTTTAATTTTGTTTTATGTGGTAGATATATTTTTTAAATTTTCTTCAATAAAAACGCTTGAAAAATTGAAAACAATTTGGAATAAGTACCTAAGTTTCATTTTTATTCTTCCCAAATGAAAAATAAATCAACTTTTTGGAACAGAAAATCTTATTTTTCTAGAAACCAACAAAAAAAAAGTGATTTGGGGCCTTGTTTGATTTTTTGGGGAATTTTTTTTAAGCAAAATAAAATTCTTCAATAATTTTTTAAAATTTTTCTTTTTTGATTTCTTTTAAAATAAATAATTTTTTATTTAAAAAAAATTATTTTTCACCATTTTTCAATAATTTTTTAAAATAAAGAAATTGTAGGTATACATATTTTCTCAAATTTTTTCAGAAAAAAAAAATCTCCGAATTTTTTCGAAGCATCAATATAAGGTTGTACTATGCGCAAAAATAAAGAAAAATCGGATTTTAAAAAATTAATTGATTTTTGGACATAGGATAATCGATAGAGTTCTCTCAACAAAGTAGAATTCGGCTTTAATTTAAGATTTTTCACAAAATAGAAAATTTTTTAAGATTTTTTTTCAACAGATGTAAGCAAAGAAATTTTAATTTCCCCAAAAAATTATCTCTATTTCTACAAAATTAGGTAGTCAATATCGTGTCATTTTTTCATTAATTCAGTCATTGTGCGGTTAAAATCGGGGTAAAATAATTTCCAAGCCATGCAACGAACAAGACGTAACGATACAAATTAAGACGATACCCTCAGGTGTTTTAATTAAAATCCGGCGAACAAATCGATGTCATCTGAACGAGAAACACGATCCGGTCGCGAACTGTTCCATCGCAATAAATGTCAAAATCTCGGCGACATTTGCAAACTTATTGCCATTTCCATAAAACACCAAAACCGAAGGAATGAAGGAAAAAAAACAAAACAAAAATACCTCTCGAGTTTGTTTATTTATCCTTTTGATGGCGTGTTTGTTACGTCGTGTCGTTTTCCATTTTGACTACCTAGTCCTATTTATGAAACGAGAGAACCGTTTGCGAGTAATCGACCAGACAAAATTACGTAAAACTTTTTACCCGATCGAATGACAAAAGTAATGAGAAAATATAAACAAGGCAAAAAAACCTCAACTGTGTCCTCTGCGCAGTTATGAAAACGCGTAGGCTAAATGTATAATGGCAATTGCGGGTATTTGGCTTCTTTTTTTTCGCGAAAAAAAAAATAAAGGTATTGTGTTAATGTCGAGAAAAATAAAGCCGCGTTTTGCAGTTATTATTTTTACATTTTTGAGCACGTTTTCTGGCAATGATAGTCATTTGAAATATGCCAGATGTTAAAACATAAAACAAACACTGAAACGTGTAACTTCATCAAGACTCGAGTCGTCGTCGGGGTACATTTGGTTCTCTCGTAACAAAATCCACAATGCGTTTTTCTTTCCGGTTAACGCCATTTTTTTCCCACCACCGAGCTGCCATCTTGCTTTTTGCGCTTATTCGATTATCATATTGGCTGGGCTGGGGTTTTTTCGTTATTTATTCGCGAAACATGGGGGTATATTTGGCGACCATGGTGAAAATATATAGAGCCTACTTGTGGTCTAAAAATTGATTCTTCGTATATTTTATGAATGAGGTACCTAGCGAACTTTACTGTAGAATTGGTTTTTTGTGCCTGTGTCGCCTTTTTCCCCATTTTTTCCCCTTTATGACGAGCATATGTCACCGGTAACGGATATTTCAAATAGTGATTTGCGATCGAATGATATTTTCACACTCGGGTAGAAAATGCTACACGTCCGAGGCGAAAAGTAGCATTTCGAAAGCTTACTCGAGAAAAGCAGTCAAATATCGGATTGTATTTTCGTCTCAGAGCGTATCGCTGTAAAAGGTACGATGAAAAAGAAGAAAAGAGACTAATACCAACGGTACATCGTCGGTAACCTTTTTTTTTTTTTTTTTTTTTTTTTTTTTATTTATTTTAAGAAAAAAGCTAATGTCACTTTTAAAACCTTTATCGTCAAGTATTTGAAATTTCGAGCCGTACTTCTCTACTTATACTCTCGACATTTCAGTGCGAAACTTGAAAAACACATGAGGTAAGAATAATAACCGTAATTTTTATTTATCGGCGAGCGTAAAAATGGGGAAAGAAATAGAAATTACACACAACGTGCAACTGAAGTGAAGCTAGAATTAAACGTGGTGGAATCGTAATACGAGAAAGTCATATCTTAATGTACCCTTTAAATATACTATGAAATTCGCCTCAAGAAACTCATTTTTATCGTAGTACGCGCGTTATGTGCACCGAAAGAATTAAAAAAAAGCTAAGGCGATTTAAAACAACGCAATAATAGAACCACCTTGTCTTCGTTTTAATGAATAAAAAGTTAACCCGAGTTTTAAAAATATGTGCTTTAGCGTGCTCCGACGAACAAAAAAAATTACCGAGTATGTTAGAAAACACCGCGTAGTTCGGTAAATTGAAGTAATTACTTAAGCGCGAAGTGTGTTTACATTGTTTTCTTTTCCCTTCTTATGCTGCTTTTTTCCCATCTACACACTCGAAATTGCGTCAGCTGAACCGAAACTTCGGGATGAACCGAGAAATGAATATTTTGTTCACCTTTTAATAAAATCAACAAAGGGATGAGTTGGTTTTTCGCGAGTTCGTCTTCGGTTGGGGAAAAAATCTCAGTTTACTTTGAAAAAAATTTCGAAGTTGATTTATTATTCCAAAATAGAAAAAAAAAACTTGAAATAAAGCTTGAAAAAAAAATATAATATATTATTATTTGAGAAAAATATTTGGAACTAGAAAAAATTAATTTTTTGAATTAAGTATATTGAAACAATCCGTTTTTAATCTTTCATTTAAATTTTTTATTTTGAAAACTTGTCTTGTAACTGCTCCAGTTGCGCAACAACCTAATCTAGAGATTCTAGTGACTCCGGACGCATATAGCCCGCCTGAGCAGCTAAAAGCGTCGGCATTTTTATTTTGTATTTTTTTTGCTAATAAATAAATAAATAAAGAACTTGAAATACAAAAAATCTTTGAAAAATGTAGAAAACGTTTTTTTTTATTTTTTTGAAACATCAAGTTACTAGTATGAAAAAAATGAAGTGCTTATAGGTAATTACATTATTTTGTTACGAATTTAGAATGAAATTGTAGGATTTTTCTCAGTTTATCTCTTTCTTTTTTTTTCAATTATAGTTACCCTGCATACAATCAATTTTTTATTGCTTTTTTGAAGCAGTCAATTTATAAAAATGTTCGAAATTATAATTTTAACATTTTTCAAAATTAATAATTTTGATTTTATTATTATTATAATTATTATTTTTCTCTCTGCTGCATTTCCTTTTTGTAATCGAATAATAGTAGTAATAATCCGTGCCCCCGCTCGCCTTATGGCATAGGGGGACCGTAACTCGCCATCGTTAATATTGTTATTCTGGAAATTATTATTGTTGTTATTATTGGCAAATACATTTCATTTCCATTCATTATTATTATTATTATTATTTTAAATATTATAGGTACCTAGGTACTTATCTCATTTTATAATTTTTTAAATCAGAGAAAAAACACATTATACTCATTTTATAATTTTTTAAATCAAAGAAAAAACACATTATAATTTTTTTTTTAACTCAACCCACCAAAATATTTGAAAAATTAAGAAAATTAATTTTTGATATTACTTACAAGTATTCCGTACACGTATTATTTCTAATTTTTTTAAATATAATTTTTTCGAATCAGAGAAAAACTAAAACTGTGAAACTTCGAAAAATTTAATGTACAAAAATGTTAAAAAATTTAGAAAATCTATTTTTGATTTGATTTGGAACAGTTAGTTACCTACTTCACTTATGAAAATTTTTCAAAATGATTATTTTCAAAGTTTTCAACAAGATTTTTGTTTTTTGTTTCAACTTACTTATTATTATTTTTGCTCAGAGAAAAAACACAAAATATAACTTGAAATATAATCTGTTGACGAAACTGGGAAAATTAATTTTGTGTTTCATTTTTAAATGATTAGTTCACTTATGAAATTTTTTTTAAAAAGTTATTTTAGAATTCCTATTTTGAAAAATTTTAAAAATCAATTTTTAATTTTTTTTAAACAAAAAATCGAAATTATTATTTTTATATTTTTCAGAAAATACCTAGGTATATTTTCGAGTTTATTTGCCATTTTTTTTTTGTTGAAAATAATAAATTTTCTAATTGGAGAAAAAACCCCAAAGAAAAAAAAAAAACGTCAAGTAAAACTTTTCAAAAATTCAACTGAACAAAATATTTTGAAAAATTTATAAAATTTATTTTTGATTCAATTTTCTTATTAAAAAAACAAAAATTCAAAATTTAACTTTGAATGATTTAATCAAGAACAAAATTCCTATTTAAAAAAATAATTTTTGAATTATTTTTAAAGCTAGATACCTATTATATGTACCTACTACCTACCTAGTTCACTTATAAATTTTTTTCAAAACTATTATTTTTAAATTTTTCGAAAATATTTTTCATTATTTTGTGATTTTATTTTTTAATATTTTGAAAATTTATTAATATTTTTGAACTAGAAAAAAAATTCAAAATTAAACTTTGAAAAATTTAAATCAACCAATAAGTACCTATAATTATTTTAAAAATTTTGAATATCAAATTTTTGATTTTTCAAAAAAAAAAAGTGAACTAAAAATTTTTTCGAAATTATTATTTTCACGTTTTTCAAAAATATTTGTAGGTATTTGCAACTTTTTTTTTTAAATAAGGTCAATCGACCAAAATCTTTGAAAAATTTTGGAAATGAATTTTTTTCAGAACAATAAGTACCTAACTAATTGACGTGAGTAATTTTATTTTCATTTTTTTTTTAAATAATTTTTTCGAATGGAGTTCCTTCCAGATTTTAAATACTTAACTTCAAATTAATTTTGAAAAATCACCTCTCTACTCTACTGTACCTCTCTTCTCATCTCATATTTATCTCCTGCTAAGGTTATTCCTTCCTTGGAAACCAAAATTGATTCTATATTGATCTTTCTTTATTTCGTAGGCTTTTCCTCAACAATAACTCAAAATCGATAATAAATCCACGTATATTTTTCTCAATCGTCGTTTTATTATTTTTCAACACGTAAAAATATACCGGTCGACGATTTTTTTGTACCCAATTCGAAATTGGCCGAAGGAAAAAGGTGATCGCGTAAAAGGTGTGCGCCATATGTGGCGACCTGAACAAAATGACACGAAAACGCGACGAAACTTCAATATCGGGTACTTCTGGTCGACATATTATTATATAGTTTGAAAACAACACCCGATGGAAAACGTGATCGTAAAATGGCCATCGTTCGTTGTAAACTTTATAATTGGTCTTTATTAGCGATATTTTAAAGCATGGAGATCGAAAAAAGTTCAATTTGTAGCACATGTGCCGTCGCAATTATATGTACTACCAATTTTCCATGTATTTGTAAGTTTAGCCAAGCCAAAAAATGTCAACCTGGCATTTTCCGCATTCTCCATCCACCATGGACCATAGTCGATTGTATTGCGAGTACATCCGGCCAATATTGAAAACTATTTGTAGCTTAGTCGAGCTATTATTCTTCGTTACGATTTTTAAATTTAAAAATTTACTCCGTCATTTATTCATTTCTTCTTTCTATTTTTCGACGTTCGATTTACGATGCGAATGCTTCTGTACAACGTATTGTTTTCGACCGTTTTTATCTGTATTTGGATACGTTATCATGGGAAGCCTGCTATGTGAAATTGCCAATATTCTGATCATTCACCCTCCCTTGTAAAATTATCCAACCGTATTTTCGAGGGTAGGAAATAAAATCAGTATTTTCGGTGTAATAGCTAATTTCTCTCATCTTTTATCCGGTCGTTGGATCAAAAACATTAATTCGAAAGAGAGCGACGATTTGTACGTTGTTTCGTTTACCAGACGTGAAAGTGTATTGTGGAAAATCATCCCCGCGAACGTTTCCCTTCATTTTGTTCCCGAATTATTTAGACGAATGGGTTTTAAACTTTGTGTAATATTTTCCCTTTCGTTTGGATTATACATGCGATCTTTTCCTCAGCTAAACGAGCAAATTTCATACTTGGCTTTTCTCATTTTAACGAAAGCCATACCTCTGAAGAATACAATAAACGTTTATATTAAAGATTAACGAATCGCGTTATTAATTAAAATTATTCATGATCCGGGTACAATTTTTTCTAATTCGCGCCCTCTTGAAAATAATCCAGGGTTTTTGCTTTTTTCTATTCCAAACAATGCGCCGCGCAACGCCGCGTTCTATCGAACGTCTCGTTTGTGTTGTTACTTTTGCATACTCGGTTCGCCGTAAATATGCTCGTGTATCTCGCGTTGTACGATTTTTTTTTTTTTGGATTGGAGGGTATCGACGATCGGTGCCGGTGTCATGCGGAGTGAATACGATACACGATTCACAATACTACCTAAAGAATTCTCATTCGCTTGATAGATTTTTTCGTAAATTCGAGCGAACGTTTATTCGTTTGAAAAACTCTGTAAAAAAGCTTCTATTCGTTCAAGTTCAAGTACTCGTTTCAATATCATTATTATAAGATTTTCCGCCATTTTTGAATATCTTGAATAATTGAAAACGTTTTACTTTGGATTTATTTCCTTCGCGTCGTTTCATTTCAAAAGAAATATTCCTCGGGAGACCTTTTTCAACTCGAAATGTTTTTCAGTTTCGAAAATGTGGCCGGATTAAAAACAAGGTGCTCGCATTTTGCTTCTTTTCGATCGAGATGAAAGTGAACTGATAAAGAGGGTGGAAATGGATCCGAAATGTTAATAAAGCGAGAAAATTAATGCCCAATATCGGAATTTTTTATTCCAAGTTTTTTTTTATCGCTATTAAATCTTTTTTCTTTCTTTTTGTTTCTAGGTGAGTCATTCGCAGTTTTCGCATTTGGTTAGCGGGAGAACTTAAAAGTTCCAGATGAACTGACAGAATAATCTATATCAGTAGCTTGGCTGGTGACTGGTAAGGTATTGCATAAGGGTGGAAGGGAATAGTTTCAATACTTTTGTGGTAGTTTTTAGCCATTTTTTTCTCTTCTCGTAGTACAGAAAAATTTGTTGAATGGCTAAAAAATCAGTTATAGGGCTCGGAAGTTATCATTTAAAAAAAAAGTAATTTTATTACTCTTTTGTTATTATTATCATATTTTTTTGGCATTTGATAAGTTCAGGTTTTTCCTCAAAAAGTATTTTTTTTAAATGTTCAAAAATTTCAAAAATAGTATGAAAAAAATGGATAAAAAACTATCTTAAAAAACTTGATAAAAAATACTGTCATGAAAAAATTCTCCGAAAAAAATATTTTTGAAAAAATTTGTAGTATTTTTAAATGAAAAGATTTTAAATTTGCTTTTGAAAAAAAGCTTGGCAAATTTTTTGAAAAAAAAAAACTGGAAAAATTGCACGGATTAAAAAAAACTTGATAAAAAAAATCTCCAAAAAATTTAGAGTTTACGTGAAAAGGAAATTAAAAATTTCAAAAAGCTTCGTGGCAAATTTTTTGAAAAAATTGTAAGGATTGAAAAAAGTTGATAGAAAAATCTCCAAAAAATTTCAAATTCGCGTGGGAAAAAAATTCAAAATTTCGAAAATCTTTTTAAAAATTTTTTTGGAAAAAAAACTCTACTAGTGAGTAAAAAAAAAATGATGAAAAAAATCAAGTTTACTAAATAACTTCTTTCGAAAACAGTTCTTAGAAAGTTTGAGCACTAATGAAGAAAAAAAGTTGATGAAATGAATTATAATTGTAAAAAATTATGTGAAGAAAAAATTGTGTTTAAAATTTCAAGGAATATCAGTTCATTTAAATTAAAAAGTTTCGTGTTCATTAAATTTTTGTTTAAGAAGTTTTGAGAAATTTTTTGGAAAAGAACTGAAAAAAAATTTGTAGCAGTAAAAAAAATTGATGAAGAAATTATTCTAAAATACTTTGGTTGGAAAGTAATTCTTTGAGTAATCGATAGATAGAAAAAAATTTTAAATATTCTGAAAAATTATCAAGAAATATTTTTTGAAAAAATCTCCAAAAATTTTTCGAGTTTACTTACCTAGAATAAAAAAATCAAAAATTTCAATTATTTTCTTGGCATTTAAAAATAAATTTTTGTTTGTACACTTACTGTTATACAAAATTTAATATGAGTTGAAAATAGCTCTAAAATTGATGACAAAATTATTGTCGAACATTTCCTTGAGCACTCTGGAAAAGGAGAAAAATTGATGGAATATGCTTTCATCCTAAAAAATCTCCAGAAAAAAATGTGTCAAAAATTTTTTACACTGATTTTTTTTTTAGAAAATCTCAAGTGGGGTGGTAAAAGAACTATCGCACTTCTTTTTTTCTTTTTTTTTTGAAAAAAAATTCTTGAGGAAAGGAAAAAGGTTGATAGAAAATATTATTTTGAGGAAAAATCGTCTGAGGAGAAAAATCGTATCAAAAAATTATTATAAAATAATTAGATACCTACCTGCTCTAAAAAATATTTTTTAAAAATCTAACAAATTTTTTTGAACTTATATATTTATATATATATATTTTTTTGAAAAGTTTTTCATAGGTATAGAAGAATACTTATGTGAAGAGGAATTATCTTTTTTTCAGTCGAACTTTCCTTTTCTTTTCTGGAAAAAATACCTCAAGCAGTAGGTATTTTGAAAAAAGTTCTGCTAAAAAAATTGTCAAAGTTAATTTCAAAAATTATGACAAAACAGTTGTTAAAAAAAAAAAAAATGTAAGAAAAAAATGAATTATTCAGTTTTACAAAAAACTCTCAGCTGTAATTAGATTCATCCAAAAAATTGTCCCTAGTTCCCCAAAGTTAGTCATTATTCATCATTTTTTTTTTTTTTTTTTGGGCGAAAACTAGCAATTTTTTTGATTAATCTAGTTAAAATCGCAGTACACTTTCCGAGCCCTAGATTTAGTTTCTTTATAAACTACGCCAGGGTGTATCGACGACTCGTCGTCGATTATTTACGAGCGACCACGCAGCACATTGGAAAAAAAGAACGAAGGGGGTTCAGATTTATTGCTGGTTTCGTCCCCCTCGAGATTGGCAGTATTTTTTAACGAGTTTGCTCTGCTACGTAGGCAGAGGCAATCGAGGGTGGCTTTTTTTCCTATCTGTTTTCACCTCTGAGAATATAATTACGACAGGTACAAAGCGTAAAAATATCTCATCTTTACATTTTTCAAAGAGCTCGCGGAAGGGGAGGAGACGGTAAATGAGTAAAATTTCGTTATTTTTCTATGCATATTTTCATTTAGACGCTTTTACGCTACAACTGCTGGTGTCGACAGTGATGCGTAAATTATAAGAAAGATATTTAAAGTCAGATTTCGAGGGGTGTGCGTATAAAATGGAAATTTAATTTGGTCTCGCTTACAGCCCGCGGAGCCCTCCGAGCAGAAGTCCATTCGGACTGCGTTGCGGTGCACATACGCGTTAGGCTTTTATACATATACCTAATGTAAACTGACCGCAACAAACGGATTTTTGCACCGAATGTTTATAGGATAAAGGCGAATTGTAGCCGAGTTAAGTTTACGTACCACTGTCGGCTTTTACCAGCGAACACTCCAGGGAAGGTTGGTAAAAATTTTTCATCATTAGCCTTCGCTATGATATTCTTTCAGCGATGAATTTCACTTCCTCACGCTCAGGCACGATTTGTTATCTTTTCGGGTTTTTCCTATTTATTATCCTTTATCAAGCGCGTTATTTCATCTACGCTTTCCGTTAGCGCTTTGTTCAGTCTCCTTGCCTATTCCATGGGTTTTGTTTTTCTCTCACTCTATACTCCGCTACACTCTTTTCTTCAACGCTGGATTTTGCTGTATACGACTATACGTGTACGTATACTATATAGATATATAACCCTATATATATGATTGTTTTAAGCTGCCGCATCTACCATAAAGTTATATTGTTCTTTTTAAAGGTTTTCATATCATTCTTTATCCGCTTCTTTGTTTTATACTATTTTGGGTTATTTTAAAGCGTTTCAATATCGCACGAAGACTCGATCGATGTGTTTACGTTTTTTTTTCACTCACCTAAACGATGCCTGCTGGGGGCAGCTTCTTTTCAGCCTATATTTTGTTTCATGTGGTTTTGATGAGGAAATTTGGTGTGTTTTGATTTGTAAATTATCGAGATTGCATGGATCACGATTGATGATTAAAAAATTTACGAAAATGTGATGGTAAAAAATTATTTCTTGAAGTATATTGCAAAAGAAACAATTTTCAGGTTTCGTATCAGTCTTAACAATAATTTTCATTTTCTTCAAAGAGGAGAAATTTTTATAAGATTGACTTTCTGCTTATTTTGAAAACTCATGGTTGGAGAAAAATCGAATTTCGCAGGAGATTCCAGAACTGCTCAAAAATAATTCCAATCGGCGTTGGAAGGTTAAAATAAGGTAATAATCAACATTTCACGTTTTCATCTCAAAAAAAGTATTTTATAAAATTTTGGAATTTCATCAATTTTAAAAATGATTTTAAAATTTGAAAATGAAGTTCAGCTTATTGATTAAGATAAATTGAAAAAAATTACCACCAGAAAAAAAATTGAAAATTTATGAAATCGGTATTTAATCAGGAACTGCTCAAAAAGTCAAAATGAAAAAATAATTTAAATTCAAAATATTTTAAAAATTTTCAAAAGAGAAGAAATTGAAAATCAAAATGAAATTTGAAACGACCTGAAAACTTAATTGAACAAAAATTTTAGAAGAACCAAATGAGTATTTGCTGGGGAATAAAAATATACCTACCTAATTATGTATTTCAAGTAGAAACGCAAAAATCCATGTTTAAATAAGATTTTGAAAAAATCAATTGCACTATTCAAAAAAAATTATATCATGAACAAAAAATATGAAAAAAAAATTTCTCAAAAAAAAAAAAATAAATAAATAAACATGGTTTTTGGAAGAAAAAAAATCTTGTAAAAAAATACAAAAAATGTACCTATTATAAAAAATAGAATGAAAATTTATTTGAAAAAATTTTTCTGGAATGAAAAAATAATTGTTGGAAAAAATTTTTAAAAAAATCTTTTTGGTGTAAAAAAAATTTTTAAACAAAAGGTGAAAATGAACATGAGCATTCTAGAAATTTTTTAAAAAATTTCCTAAAAAGATGCATTTATAAATGAAAATAGGTTTACCTATCTAAAGAAATTGTAAAGATAAGGGAATTGAAAAAATTGTTTTAAAAATAATGAATAAATTGTTGGAAAAAAATTGAAAAAAAGAACTTCTCTTAAAAAAATTAAAACGTCATCCTAAAAAAAAAAATATGGAAAAATGGAAAAAATGCATTCAAAAAAAGTATTAGGTTGCCTAACCATGTTTGAAAAAATAGACAAAAGTAGGGGAATTGAAGAAAAGGCTTTAGGAATAATGAATACCATCCTGATGATTGAAAAAAAAATTAATACTTTTTAAAGGAAAATAATATCATTTTTGAACAAAATACTCGTATAGTTTTTGACGAAAAAATTCTAATTCATCTTTGTAAAATGAAAGGGGAAAATGTGTTTAAAAAATATCTATTGGAATGAAAATGTTGAGTACGTTTAAATAATTAAAAAAAATAGAGGAATTGAAGAAGTAACTTCCAAAAAATTGAATAATTTGTTGGAATAAAACGAAAATTTCTTGCCTAAACAAAATTCTGAAAAAATCTGTTTTATTGATGAATTTGAAAAAAAAGTATTTAAATGTAATTTCGAAAAAATCTGTATCCGGAAAAAATTGTTTTTGAAATTTATAAAAAAAAAAAAAGTTCAAACCTTTGAAACAATTTCTTTGAATGAAATTAGTTACGTATTCTTATAGGAAACCTAAATTACCTACTTACTGCCTGAACAAAAATTATTCCAAGATGAAACTGAAAAAAAATACTTCGGTATTTTTGAAAAATCGCTTTCGAACAAAATTTAAAAAAAAAAAGATTCTTGAAAAATAACCCCAAAATCTCGTCATTTGAGATTGATTCGTAATTTAGAAAAATTTCCATCGGTAATTCGTTACAAAATCGGTCATCTCGCGATAAAGGCAAAACGACGAGAAATAAATTCGAAAAATAAGTTGCCCGCACCACAAGGTTGCGGGCATTGCCGAATTTTCAAGTTTCATTGTAAAAGTTTCATTAAAAGAGAAAATTTACTACTTTTTGAAAAATTTCTCAATTGAATTTTTATTCATCAATTTTTTGAAAATTCATCAATCTTTTGAAAATTCAACAATTTTTATGAAAATTTACTTATTTAATCCATCATTTCCTAAAAATTTTTTTTTTTTGAAAATTTTGTCAATTTTGTCAATTTTTGAAAATTTGACAATTTTTAAGAAATTTAAAAAAAAAATTTAATTTTTGAAAATTTGTAAATTTTTGAAAATCCACTATAAATTGTCAAAAAGACATTAAATTTGTAAATTTTTGAAAATCCATTATAAATTGTCAAAAAGACAAATTTATGATTTTTTGAAAAATAATCAAAAAATAAGTTTGATATTTCTTCCAAAAATTATCAATTTTTTACAAATTCATCAACTTTGTGAAAATTCAAAATTTTTTGAACATTTTTTGTTTATTTAAAAACTTTATTTCTAAAAAATTATTGATTTCAAAAAATTACAAATTTTTCATCAATTTTGAAAAACTTGAGTACCTATGCCTACGTATTTTTGTTTTTATTCGTGATTTTTCCAAATTCCTTCTTTAAATTTTACGGGTCAAAATTTCCCATTTGTTCGAATTTAAAAAAATAAGTTACTCATTTTTTTCGAATTGAAATGAATAAAAAAAACGCGAAACAAAAAAAAAAAATTTGGGGAAGAAGGAAGGAAACAAAAAACAAAAGTTACCACTAAATTGAAAAAAATTCATTTCTCTTTGAAATGAAGAAAAAAAATCAGGAATGTGAAACTTCAAACAAAAAACACCATGAAAAAAATGGGAACGAGAAAAGAGTAAATAAAAAAAACACCAAAAAGCACTAACCGATAAATATAATTGAAAATCCAAAACTCTAAACAAAAAACACCACGAGAAACAATATTGAAAAAAAAAACAAGAAACAAAATTAACGCCGCACTATGATGAAAAAAAAAATCAGAAAAAAAGATAATACTTATAGAAACAAAAATTACCACTGAATATAAATTAATAAAATAAATTTCACTCACCATATTATCTGAAGAAGTAAACACCTCAAACGGGATATATCGATATTCGATATCGCACAGAAAAATCACAAATTAAAAAAAAACGAAAAACACCAAAAACACCAAGGAAAAAATAATAAAAACGCGAAACAAAAAAAAAACACAAAAAAATAAAAACGCGCGGAAATGCACTAATACAGTATCTATGTAATTAATTAAAACGCTAAACTTCAAACAAAAAACACGACGAAAAAAAATAATGAAAACGCGAAACCACACTAGTTGTGTAGGTAATTAAAAAAGCAAAATCCAAATAAAAAACACCAAGAAAAAAATACTAATAAAAACGCGAAACAAAAAACACCACAAAAAAATAATAAAAACGCGGAAACGCAGTAACACAATTCTCATGTAATTAATTAAAAACGCGAAACTTTAAACAAAAAACACAGCAAAAAAAATTGAAATGCGAAACCACACTAGTTATGTAATTTAAAAAAAAAACGAAAAAAAAAAAAAAATTGAAAACGCGAAAAATAACTAGCCTGATAATTATGTAATTAAAAACGTGAAGTTCCAAACAAAAAACACCACGAAAAAAATTATGGAAACGCGGAACCGCACTAAAGAGACGAGTAGTAATTAAAAACACGAAACTACAAACAAAAAACAACACGAAAAAAAACAATAGTAAAAACACAAAGCAGCACTAACGCGATATAGAGTATACTTTAGTTAATAAGAACTGGTCGCCTCGACCATCAAAATCATACTGAGACCAAAGTAAACAAACCAGACATTTCCCCTACTTTCTTCTCTCCATCCCCATTACCAACTTCGCATCCACTATACTTTTTCCCCGCTTCCCCTAATCTCAATTATTAATTATTCCGTAATTATTGCATTTTTAGAAAAAATAAAACTAGCGTCCCCTGTTACATGATAAATCAAGTCCACACCCAAAATTTCATTATTCTATGTGCTATGGTTACAGAGAACATTCAAAATAATGTTTTCTAAAATCCCATTTCGGATACATAAGTCCAATAAACCATAAAAAGTGTATTAAATTGCGGTTAATGTAAACTACAGTCGCTTTTTATTGCTTTTCATTTGGAATTCTCAGTGGAAACGCGTCGTACCGTTTACGAATTTTTCCCCTCTGGAGACTCGTCGAATACATAAGTTGAAAAAATTTAACGCGATTAAATACGGCGGCGCGTCTGGAAAATACTTTATTTTCTTATACAATTCCCTATGCCTCGCCAGCCAACTTATAAAGCTTTGGAAGCGATTAATAATTTATCTCAGACTCGTACTCGTACAGCGTATACTCGTAGTATATACTCGTAGTGCACTTGTTGTACGTTGAATTCTTTTGTCGGTAACGTTTATGTATTATTTATTAACGCGGATATTTTTATAATTTTACCAACAATATGCGAAACGAAAAGCGTGTTAATCGTAAATAAGGTTCACTCGATCGAACCGTTGGCTTTTTTTTCCATCGTCGCGTCGCTTTTGTTACTTGTAACTTTTGCCTCGTAATTATAAAGCCATAGAGACGCGTTAAGAATAAATTGACGACGTCAGAGCGACGAGCATCGCTACGCTACGTTTTGCCGAAGTTGACTAAATACGATGAAAAGGCAATCGTTCGGAAAGCATTACAATGTCGACGAAACCAAGGCGATTGTAAAACTTTCAGCTTGATTCCGGCGTGCACGTAATAATTGCCCGAACAAATTATCTTGGCTGTAACACGAGCCGGAGCCCACCTTGCCTGCCACTGGTGTTGGCGCTGGCGTTTCAACCTTTGTTGTATGTACTTACCGCAATACACACGTCCGAATGATACATTATTTTATTATGAAGTACCAGTCGTGATAAATTGTTCGAGCCTATTACACGTTATTATTGCACCGGCGTACGTCTACGTACATACTCGTACGAATGTACTACCAGCGTATTAAATATATAAAAAGCACAGCACCCGTTGGCAGTGTCAGGGTGGTTGTCTTTTATAACCCTTTTACCACGTACATATGAGACTATATGTACAGCAATGGCATACACTCTAGTGCTATAGTCTCGTCACGTTAATGTAATTCACCACATGTGCGAATACCTTTTTATGTATGTGTGATTTATCGTAATCGATTGCTAAGTTATGTTTCGATAATGCGTACAGCGTATGCCCTATGCCGATGCCTCCAGCGGCACGCCTCCGCCACAGCCGCCTTCGTAAATGATGAATTATTTCATTTTTCGATAACACGTATTTTACCACAGTCTCGAAGTGCGTTTTGAATTTTCAATTCGAAAAAGAATTCGTATGTCGATGTCGAATGTCTTTTACTCGTACGTTGTTGTTCGACGGATATAATCTGAAACAGATAGAAATAAGAAAGTTTTCGAATTAAAAGTCCATAAGGAATTTTAATACGTATTTTCAAACTATACCGAGCCAGCCATATACCATCGTACGTCAATGTATACGTGTGCATGATTTCTTTTAAAAATTTTACAAACTCTATGCGAAGTTTGAAAAACACTATGCACAGGGTGTCCCGGAACTGAATGTCAAAACTTGAGATTTGTGTGTAATCGAGTACTTACCACTAATAAAAAACTCCACGTGCACAGGGTGCTTACGTATATCGATTTTGAAGGGGAAGTGGTTTGCGTAAATTTCAAAGGCTATAGCAGGATAAGCAGAGCGATTCGGTCCCCGATCCGGATTTTCAGTTTTTTTGTGGGAATCGTTTGGTAGTCTTTAACGGTGATTTTTGAGCATATTCGCGATTTTTATCTCACTCCTCCGGGGGGGGGGGGGGAGTACTTTTTGAGACTTTTCACTTCAAAAATTAGATCTCTGCGAGTTTTCAACAGATTTTTTTCAAACTTCGTATCGAAGTCAAGTTACACATGCAGTATGGGAATACTGTTGATTTTTTTCGGAGTTTTCCGATCTTAAAAGTGACCTTGAAAGTGACTGAAAATTTGAAATCGCCATCCAACGTGCCACATTTGAGGTGATGCGTCGAAAAAAAGTGTTTTTCATCACGTAGATTTTTTGGGGGGATTTTTTGAGATGGTGACTCTGTCCTCTTGTACAGCCTATAAAAACCATTTCCCCCCCCCACATGTAATGCTTACTTGAAACGGCCATTTTTGGTTGAAAATTTTCTTCCTTGCAGTGTATCAGCAAAGACACCTGAATACACCATCAACCCAAATTTGAATCAAATTCGTTCATTCTTTCTATTTTTTCTTATTTTCTATTAAAATACAGAAATGACTCAATTTTGGGAAGGCAAAACCTCCACTCAGATGTCCTGAAGGCCTGAAAAACGGTCTAGTCAAATACTTTACATATATAATACTGGAAACTCTGTGCTTTTGATTTGACTCCCAAGAAGAGCGCTCTCTAAGCGGCTCGGCATGAAACTAATTCCAGGTTTTCGACTAATCGTCGCGTGATTCGCCCTCTGATTGGTCGAAGACATGACGATCGGTCGAAAGTCTGAGAATAGTTTCATGCCGAGCCGCTAAGAGCGCTTTTGTTGGGAGTCACTTGTCCCCATTGGAGTTTCCAGTATTATATATGTAAAGTATTTGGTCTAGTTATGAATATTAAAACCCTACGTCATCTGGGAGGAGGTCGTGGATTCCCAAAATGGCGTCACTCAGATACATATTTTAAATGAAAACTTGAAAAAAGGAAAAAATAAACGAATTTGATCCAAATTGAGGTTGATGGTGTATTTAGGTGTCTTTGACTTAGGGGGGGGGGGGGGGGCTATAAATTTTTTTTTTGTTGAATGCATAGCGTTGACAAGCGGAATTTTCTAAGACCTTTGCGTGACGTCATTTTGATTTTTCATCTATGAAGTTTTGAAGAAAAATTGGAAACTAATTTCATCTCGCTTTTTTTTACAAAAAAAAAAAATAATTTTTGATTTTTGAAAAATAAAATGCATGGAGTTTCAAAAAAAAAAAATTATATTCATTTTGCATTTTAATGATGTCATTTTGTAGAAATTATTGATAAATTTTTTGGAAAATCAAAAATTTTAAGCGTGAAAATTGGAGAAAAACACGACTTTTTCTTAATGCCTCGTTTCCAGAAAAACTATGCAACCCACGAGGTTTTTCCTCAGAATGTTTTTTATTCGGTACAGTCTGGTCTGTAGGCTGACGAGAGGGTTTTGCGAAATTTTAATTTGCCGACGACTTCTTTCGAGTTGAATGGAATACTAAGATGAAATTCATGAGAAAGTTAGATAAAATCAGGGGAAAAAGTAGGATTCTAAAACAGACTTCCAAAAGTCGTTTTTTTTTTTTGGAAAACTGTAGTATATATTTTTGAGTTTAATTTCCAGTAACGCCTTCATTTTCGAAGACGAGCAAATTTTTCACGTGACTTATTTTATTCTTCGCAAAAAGTTACACTTGTTTCATGCATTTTCTTGAAGGAACTTCGCAACTTGCATGTCTCGCTAGTGAAGTGCTCCTCAATGAATTGAGAAAAGCAATGCTCCTGGCGCAGAACTTCCTGATGTTTGTTCATATAACTCCTTCAATTTCAGTGAAAGGCATCCCAATGTGATTAGAACTTTTTTTGGAAATAATTCGAATGCAACACTGCCAATCGATAGTAGCTCTGTGGGGCCTTCATTTTCAAAGTTAGGAACCCGGTGAACAATGAACATAGAGAATTTTTCATAAGATATTTCGGTTACATTCAATTCTCAAGTTTGAACATTACTTCCGGAACACCCTGTATTTAGCCAAAGTTACCACGTGCGGTGCTGGCGAGCCTATATTTTCAGAGGCCAGTTTGAGAAATGTGTGTCGAAGTTTGCGGCATCCGTATAGAAGGCTAAAATGGGTTAGCCCTTGTTCGAATTTTTCGCATCATTTAACCGATGTAATTGTTTTCTAATTCGTTTACTGCGCTATATACGACTACGCGAGCGGAGCGGATTTTGTTAATTGAAAAGGTATTATTATACCGATGGTTCGTCGCTCATTCTTCATCAACATCGCATCGCCAAAAAATACCCGAGTAAAGAATGGCGACGTCGATGGTGGAAAAAGACAACAACTTTTTCTTTTCCCACGTCGTTGCGCAGCGTATTTCGAAAAGAAAAACTAAATGCAGCAAATAGCGAGATTAAGGGGGGGGGGGGGGGCTTGTTTTGGAACATTTTTTGTTGAATGCATAGCGTTGATTAGCGGAATTTTCTAAGACCTTTGCATGACGTCATTTTGATTTTTCACCTATGAAGTTTTGAAGAAAAATTGGAAACTAATTTCAAATTGTTTCTTTTTACAAAAAAAATTAATTTTTAATTTTTGAAAAATAAAATGCATAGAGTTCTCAAAAAAAGGAAATTATTTTCATATTGCATTTTGATTGTGTCATTTTGTAGAAAATGTTGGTAGATTTTTTGGAAAATTACAAATTTCAAAATCAAAATTGGAGAAAAACGCGATTTTTACTTTAGGTCCCGTTTCTAGGAAAACTATGCAACCCACAAAACTTTTTCTCAGAATCTTTTTTATTCAGTAGAGTCTTGTCTATAATTTAACGAGAGGATTTTGCAAAACTCGTACTTTCTCTCCTATTTTATGAAACCCTCTCATAGTTTTTCCTCGGAAGTATTACAGTCGACTCGAAAGAAATAGTTGACAAATTAAAATTTTGCAAAATCCTCTCGTTAAATTATAGACAAGACTCTACTGAATAAAAAAGATTCTAAGAAAAAGTTTTGTGGGTTGCATAGTTTTCCTAGAAACGGAACCTGAAGTAAAAATCGCGTTTTTCTCCAATTTTGACCTTGAAATTTGTAATTTTCCAAAAAATCTACCAACATTTTCTACAAAATGACACAATTAAAATGCAATATGAAAATAATTTTCTTTTTTTGAGAACTCTATGCATTTTATTTTTCAAAAATCAAAAATTATTTTTTTTTGTAAAAAGAAACAATTTGAAATTAGTTTCCAATTTTTCTTCAAAACTTCATAGGTGAAAAATCAAAATGACGTCATGCAAAGGTCTTAGAAAATTCCGCTAATCAACGCTATGCATTTAACAAAAAATGTTCCAAAACAAGCCCCCCCCCCCCCCCCCCCCTTAAAAAGTGTAATACTCGAACCGAGTAAAAAATTAGCTTTTGACATTCGTTGAGTTATTTTCATTTTGCTAAATTTCCCCTTTTCGTATTTTAATTACTCTGAGCGTTTTTATCCCGAAAGAAGCGACCGTTTTAGAAATTTATTTGTGTAATTTTGCAGTGCGTTTCGCGTATAATAACTCGTTATTATTTCGATGTTTCGCGTTCTTTCGACGAAGTGAAGTGTAATTTCAAAAAGGTGCGAAATTATTTGCTTTTGTTTACTTCTTAATGATTATGATTTCTTTTCAGTTGGGTGGGTACATGTAAAATTTATTTCTCGATCGATGAGTATCTTTAGATGGTCAAAAATTGTGTCAATTTGAAAAATTATTATTCGATGTTGGAGCATAGTTTGTCCCCTGTTTTTAAAAAATTCAAAACTTGAATTTTTAAATTTTTTTTATTAAATTGGAATTATTAGGTAGGTATAATTTTGTTGTTTTAGAAGTTTACTTACAATTTAATTTTTTTTTGATTTTTTTTTTCGATATTCAGACCTGACAAAAATTTTGGCATTTGTTTGAGCAAGTTTGCTAAACTATAAAATGCTATCAATTTTGTTTGTTTTTGTACTTTTTGTAATTCCATTCTTCATCGTATTCTAAATTACGAAGTAATGATAGACGATTTGCAAATGAAATGGAAAAAGTACGTCATTGTACTTCACAACATTAAGACTGCATTTCGTATGTGAAAGTTTGAAACCACTATTGGAATGTATTTAACAATCAAGATTTACCGAGATTTCAGATTATTCGCATTAGGTTGGTTTATCTCGAAAAGTGCAAACATATGTGATGTGATAATTAACTTGGCACGATAACAGAGCGAGCATGGCGAGAGAGAAGAGCACGCCAGTCAAAAACTAGGTAATAGTACATTTGCTGCTTTGTTATACGAAAATGAACAATCGCAAAGTAGCCAGGTTATCGTTTCGCGCAACTTATATGAATAATTGTGTATACAAATGGAACTTTTGAATACACATTTAGAAAGAGTTTTTCTTTCTCGTTGTCTGGTTTCCTTGCACAATAATTTCCGGACTATGTACTCGGCGTGCTGACTTTTGAAAAAGGCAATGTTAAGTGATACGGAAATTGCGACAAATTCCACGAATTATGGCGTAAAAGTAAAGAAAATTAGTCGGCTTTTTCCATTATTTTAAACGTTCGAAAAGTTAGCAGATCGTGACACATTGTCGGTATACAGTGTGGCTGTATTTATGTATGTATTGCCTGCCTGTGTAGCGCCGGTATTTATATGGTACGTATACCAAAAACTAATTTATTTACACACTCACACGTAAACCGTCCCCCTCAAAAAGCATGGAAATGCACACGGGAAACGATAAATTAAACGTAAACCGGCAGGCGGTCTTTTTCGCAACAACTGCGTCCAAATTTATACATGAAAATAATTTCGTTTTGACTTTTTCCTCGGTTTAGCGTTTAGTGTAAAAAATGAAGCTCTTAATGTTGTCATTCATTTTTCTTCCCACACTTTGAGGGGAGAAAGAGCGAATTCTTGTGATGTAAAAAATATATAGTGATGGAAAGATTGTGTTTATGGATCCTGTTTACTTTCTCCTCCCCTCCTAACTATGCTCGCCATTGTTTCATTGACTAAGTATACTTTGATTAGGAAACTCCAGAAATTCTGACCACATCTTCAATGGACCATATACTTGTTAAACCCCAGTTTGTACCAAATTCCGAAACAAATATTGAAAAAAATTCCTAAAAATTTGAAGAAAATCAAAAATTGAGAATAAAAATCAAAAATTCTAATGAAATCAAAAAGAAAAAAATCTAAAAAATTTGAAATAAAAATTAATTAAAAATGTGAGGCGCTCTGTGAAAAGGTACCTAAACTCGGAAAAATCGAACTTGATTTTTCTAGCTTATCTGAAAGATAATTCCTTCCTGCGTAATATAAAACAAAAAAAAAATCGAAAATTGCTTGAAAATTGACCGAGATACTTATACCACTTTGAAGTTCTCACATGGAAAACGGATGATTAGAGAAAAACGCTCCGAAATTGCGCCAAAAGTATATATATACATTTTTTTTTTTTTTTTTGAGAATCCAATCAAAAAGTGAAAAATCGATTTTTTCGATTTTCTGAAAAATTTACTTTTCCGAGTTTAGGTACCTTTTCACAGAGCGCCTCAAAAATGATTGAAAATTGGAAAAATAAAAAAAGTTGAAAATTGAGGGAAAGCAAGATGAAAGCCCATCAAAATTTTTAAAAACAGTGCCAAAAAACAAAAAAACGAAATTTGAAAAAATACAGAAAATTAAACTAAACAAAAAAAAATTGTGAAAATTCAAAAAAAAAAGAAAACATGAATAAAAATTTAAGAGAAAATTAGCAAAAAAATTGTATCAAGTCAGAAAAAAAGGAGAAAAAAATTAAAGACTTGAAAAATTCAAACAAAATTTAGAAAATGACCAAAAATTGAAATTGAAAAATTTGGAAAGCAAATCAAAACGATAATAGGTCGAAAATTTGGAAAAAAATATGAACAATTTCGTAAAATATAGGCTTTAGAATAATTTTTAAGAAGCTTAAAATACAATGAATTTGAATTTGAAAAACAATTAAAAATATTGGGACAGAAGGAGGCGTCCAACTGATTCCATCAACTAAAATTATTCCAAGGATCTCAATCATCAAACTTTCGTTCGGAAAACTTTTCAATTAGAGCCTTGGGAATAGATATAAAGGACTTCCAAGGAAAGAGAGTGGTTTCACGAAAAAGGGAGGGGTCCAATCGAAATTTTTGTAATAATCAAAATTATTTTTAAGACTTTAAGCTACAACATTTATTTGAAAATTTTTTCAATTGGACCCTTACGTCCATCACTCCATCCGTATACCTAAGTATCCAATTCATATGATGCAAAATCGGAGTGGAGGGGAGGTCTAATCAAAAATGTTTTATAACAAAAATTATTATTTCTAGGACCTCAATCTATAACTTTTGTTTGAAAATTTTTTCAAATGGACCCCTCCCCTAATATTTTGAAAAAGTGTTCAAGTATCTGATGTTATGTGAAATTGGAGGAGAGGGGGGATCAATCGAAATTTTTATAATAACCAAAATTATTTTTAGGATCTTAATTTACAACTTTTATCTGAAAATTTTTTAAATTGGCCCCTTCTTCTCTCACATCCTCTAATTTTTAATCAGCATATTCGGAGTATTATGCAAAATCGGTGAGGAAGAAGGGGTCCAACTGAAGAAATTTCCAAACAAAAGTTGTAGCTTGATGTCCTGGGAATAATTTTGGTTATAACAAAAATTTCGATTGGACCTCTTCCTCCCCTCCAATTTTGAATATAAAGTATCTATGTCGTATTGGACTATAGGTAAATTTTCGATGGTGCCAAAAAACCAGTACTGCAGCGATCCACTAGTGAAAAGAGGGGACTTGAATTTGAGATTAGAAAAATAATATCGAAACTGTGGTTCAAAACAAACAAATTTCTGAAACCGGTTTTATTTTTCAAGTGACTCCGCCCATCATGGTTGAGTATTTTTTTTAGTACAATATCGGTTTTACTTACCCCTTTACATATTTTCTGTCAAGGTGAGAGAGTTGCATGCATCGGAACACGGTTACTTTTTAGTAACTTGGTTACTTTTTTAAAGGCAAGGTTACTTTAGTTACTTTTGGGCTCATTTTGGTTACTATGGTTACTTTTGGACTCATTTTGGTTACTATTTCGTCAAAAATCTGACAAACAGCTGCCATTAAAATTTAAAATTTCTTTAAAAACGTTTTGAAAGTTTTTTTCAGAGATTTTGCTTCCAAAAAATTTGAAATATTTTATTTAAAAATGAATTAAGTAAGGTCAGTTGGGGTAACTGGGCCACCGGGGTATCTGGGCCATTCTCTTCCTAATCCCCTCCAAAATCGTCTTGACGTAAATGGTTGGTTGCATGGTAACACTGACATCGTAAGCCCACCATAACAATTATCATTCGGTTCCTAGCTCCCCTTGAGGAGGCCTCAGTAATTTGAGTAACATGACATGGCCCAGTTACCCCCAACAACTGTGGCCCAGTTACCCCAAAACTCAGATTTGAGTGGGGGTAAGTGATTTACACATCTTGAATCTTCCTTAATAAAAAAAAAATTTGGTGGCCCAGTTACCCCATTTTTCAGGGTAACTGGGCCACCATTCTTTGTGTAGAGTGAGGTGTTCCTCAGCTCAGGTATGTGCTTCACCCTCAAAATCAAAAAAGTGAGCGTACCTCTATGACACCCCTCTACACGTCCCATTTGAAGATTTAAGGTTATTCTTCACTAGTGAGGCATTTTTGAATAAAGATTTGTTAGAGTTGTAAAAACGTGGTCCAGTTACCCCAACTGACCTTAATTGAACAATTTATTGAATCTTCTTTTAAAATTGAGATTTTTTCTGCTCGAACTTCAGGAATATTTATTTTTGTACTTATGTATTGAAATTCAAGGTAGAAAAATGTTTGCGCCTAAAAAAATTGAAAGTTCTTTTATAGGCATTTTTCAAGTCAGTATGAAAAATTGTTATTTTTTTTTCTTGAAGAATTAAGATTTATTCTTGTCTAAAAATGAGCCACATTTCTTGAAAAAAAAAAATGTAAGTAGATAAGCCGTATTTTTTTGAAAAAATTGAGAAATTCTTTTCTCGACAAATAAACGATTTTTTCTCAAAATTTCTTTTCAAAAAAAGTAGAGGCCGTCGAAGAATAAAACCGATTTCTCCTCATTAAAAACTTTTTTTAAAATGAGAATACCTAGTAATTTTTTCAATTAAAAAAAAAAATGTGTTCGAAGTATTTGAAAATTATGTTTGAAAAATAGAGAACTCCTCAAAAATGAAACATAAAATCGTTTCAACTCGTGAACTTAAAATGCTTCAAAAATTTGATATTTCTCAAATGAGCAAAACTTTCCTTTTAAAAATTTTGAAAAGTTGTGAATTTCACATGTTGAAAAATTGTTTTTTTGTGGAGAATGAAGACTTTTCAAAAATTAAAATTTTTTTGTATCTACTCATTTTGCAATAAGCCAATCAAAAAATTGATTTTTTTAGACTTTAAATTCTTAGGCATTACAATTTTTATAAATTGGAAATTTTTTATTTGAATAAACATGAATTTTAGGAACGGCTATTTTTAAAAAATTAAATATAAATTGTTTAAAAATCAAAAAATTGAGAATTTTAAGTTTAATTTTTTGAAATCCAGAACTTTTTAGAAATTACAAATTGTTAATAAATTTAAATTTATAGAAATTAAAAATTGTTTGAAAAATAAAAAAAATCGAAAAAAAATTTAAATTTAAAAATTTTAAAAAAAGACAGTATTGTTTTAATTTAAAATTTTTCTAAAATTCACGTTTTTTGAAATCAACAATTATTTGAAAACTGAAAACTATTTCAAAACAAATAAGAGTTCAAAAACTTAAAAAAGTTGATATCAAGTATTTTCAAGAAAAAAAATAATTTTTTTTTGAATTTTCAACATTGAGTTCAAAAAAAATTAAGATTTGATAGGAACTCAAAAATTATTTATTGTGAGCTTCTCAAGAATTGAAATTTCCTATGATATAAAAATTGAGCACCTATTAAGCCAACTATTCTATTGAAATTCGTCATAATTATAGAAAAAGAAAAAATGCATGAATTATTATTTTTGGGGAGGGGAGGGGGTTATGAGTCATTATATTCAAGTGGAAATGGAAAATTTTTGGTTACTTTTTCCCATAATTTTGGTTACTTTTTTTGAAATTTCAGGTTACTAAAGTTACTTTTATTTTTTCAAATTTCGCTCCGATGCATGGAGTTGACGTCCTCGAAGTTTATCGATTTTTCGGCTCATTATGTTAATTGATCTCGATGAGTGAACATGGTCCTCGAGCTGGATCTGAACCAGATTGGTTTTTAAAATATAAACCCTGAAAAATTAACTTCTATGAATACTTTCCCTTGGAAAAATCTACGAATTATTTTTCTTATGATGGAATTTTTAGTGGAAACTCTCGAAATCTAAGTGATTTCAGTACTGATTGCTTCGAACACTCGAATTGTTAAATTACAAGTAACAAACCCGCCTTCGAAGTATTTAATATGTATTACAAAACATAAAAGCGTATCTGGCAAATTAGTTAGCAACGCGTTTCCTTCGTTCGACCATTTACTTCGTACAAATTTCAGCATCATTTCACTTTTTACTCGAAATTACCTACGTATCTCATGAAAATTCAAAGAAATCAACCCCGAGATCAAATACCTACATACAAAACTTCACTCTATCCAATGTCCTTTTTTTTCTCGCTTTTTATATATTTCAAATGTTAAATGTGTAAAATGAACCGAGGCAAAAGCAAAGAGATGGTTTAAAAAAAAGTCACAATCATGCCAACTCGCAAAACACTTTTTACCGCGTACTTTTGTATGTATTGTAACGAAAGTTTCATTTATTTTGCCGTTTGAGAAACGGACAGTCGTTTTGAGCGCGCCAAATAAAAATAATCCCAACGACGTTCTCAGGACCAACCATTGTCGCAGGGAAAAGGCAATTTAACCCTTACAAATGAATACCATTTACTTTTATGGGGATTGAAAATTGAATTTTATGGGAATAACATTAACAAAAACAGTTCGGCGGCAGAATTGTAATCCAACGTTTGACATATGCACTCCATATAACTTCTTTTATTCGATTCAAACGACTAAAAAAATATAAGTTTATATACTCGTTTAACCTAACGATCGCAACTAGCTTCTCAGTCTCTCTAACCGTAGTCAGAAAAATGGATCTTTTAAAAGTTTCCTTTTTCGTGTAAAATGCCGAACGATGATATCGAGAAAAGAATCGCAATGTACTTTGCTGCTTTAGGGCGGTGAGATTTCGAGGATCTGCCGGCTGTTTTAGTATATGAAAGGAGACATAGACTCTATTCAAATTCGAATACTATTATCTATTCGAAGGGGTAAAGTAGAAAAGGAGAAAGCAAGTACTCCTGAAAAATTAAGTAGCGAATTTTTTGCCTTAATAAAATAACTCTCACCATATGTACGATGTTATCGAGAAAGAACCGCTTTTCATACTCTTAATTATTCTCGCGACAAAGAAAACGTGTCAGTGAACAGTTTGGAAAGTGTTATAGCGTCAAACATGAAAGCGAGAACCTAAAAAACAAAAGCGTTGCACTTTTCATAAAAATATAATAACCGTGAAGAAAAAATATTAAAAGCAACAAGTAGCTTAGTATGTGGTGTACTTTCGAGTTGATAAATACATTTATGGCACAAGAAAGGTGCATTTCATTACATTAACTAAACCCGAGGAAGATGGCGAAGAAACTAACAGATATCGCTCAGCGATACCGCGTACGATAAAAACATTCGTTAGAAAATTGATTTAATTAAAGCGAGCTTCACCCGAGCCAGGCAATCACGAATCGCTATCATAGTTAAGAATCCCGAAAGCGAAGCATCATTACGAGAACTGAAAACAATAGAAAAACTATTTCCAACTTGCACGGTCGTCGTCTTCTCAGTATCTACCCAAGGTACCCTGCCTTTCCACGTCATAATAATTAAAAACGATAAATCAACCGAATACAAATCACTAGGTATATCAAAAATGAACTCAACAACTTCCTTCTCTCTATCAACATTCCATCGTTTTACTTTCCGTTGTTTTATTCGTCGTCGTCGAGTTTTTATTCTACATCGTAAAATGACACCATTCAAAAGTATCGGTAAAAGTTTCCAAATTGCATATTTTTTCTCATTGCTATAATAACGATTCACTTCTAACATATTTTTGAAGAAAGAATGGCAATCTTGGCTCCTATAGTTTTTTCCTTCGTAAAATATTTTTTATTCCTATAAAAATTAGTATTCGTGAAAATATTTTACAATACTTAGTCGAATAAAAAAACTTGATGAAATTCGATACGCTTTCGGAGTAAATGTAAAATGCGTAACAAAACAAAAAGTTTTCGAACAAACGAAAAATAAACAATTATTTCCAGATATTAGGCCAAAATATTAAAAGTGTTTTTCACTTGAGTCATTTACACGAAGCCTTATCGACTTGGGAAAAACTTATTTCAATAAGTTGAATCCTATTAAGAAAAATTCGCATTCAAAATTTAAAAAATGAAACAATGACGAAGCAACTGTACCAAAAAAGCTGATTTCATTTTCATTTTATCATCGAGAAGATATTTTTATAATACCACGCAGTTATAATGTTTCACCAATAACGTTATTGTACAAACTTTCAAAGATTTTTTTAATTTTCTCGCTTATTTTTTTAAAAGTGATTCATTTCATTTTGTTTTGAAAATAAATTTGATTTCATTTTTTTTTACATTTTCGTTGCAAAACAATGGAGTCAGCGTTGTAGTGCCTTTGTAAGATTTCTAAAACGTGTCATCAAGTGTCATTAATTTGTTCTACAAAATATGAATAAGCAGGAAAACGACTATAATTTCTCTATAATGGGAAGGAAATTAGGATTTAATAACACGTATTTTTTTTGGTGTGTTCATCCCTGATAATTTTAATTAAAATTGACTACAAATTAAACAGAGTTGAAAAATTTTAAAACGTGAATGGGAAAATTCAAAAATTCAAAAAGTTGAAAACATACAGTTGAAAAAAATTCAGTGGGGGGGGATTGAAAAAAAAAATTGAAAACGATTGAAAAAAAAAATCAAATTCAAAAGTGGCTGAAAATTGGAAAAAGTTGTAAATAGTAAAACTCGTAAAATTTAAAAATCTAAAAATTGGTGAAGAGGTGAAATAAAATTATTGAAAGTCAATAAAAATAAAAATTGAAATGATATAAAAATTGCATTTAAAATTCCTGAAAATTGAAAATGTCGAGTATGCTATTTTGCAGGGAAAAAAACTTTTTTTTAATTCCCAAAAAAATTTAGTTTTTAACCAAAATCAAGACTTTTAGACACAAAAGATTAAATACCCGGCAATATTACATATTTGCAAGTCACTTTTTTAGTGACTTATGTCACTATTTCATACCTTGTCCACTCTTTGACAGTAGGTACTTTACTCATAAATCACCAAAAGTAATTTTTCTCTCACTTTTTCTTTTAAAAAATTAATTCGTTTTTAGGTATTGTCTATCTCATGCTAGAAAGAGATCAAAAAAAAAATCAAAAACAACATTCGTAAAAACCCTTCTATTTTTTTATTTATTTATTTTTTTTTTTTGCAAAAAATTACTTAGTAGGTATTTTAATTTGTTTTTTAAATGAAAAATCTTATAAATTTTTCTCAGTTTACGAAAAATCGTGTAAAAATGCCAATTTTTGAGAAAAGATAACTCAAAATTTTCCTATAAAAAAATCAAAAATTTGAAAAAAAAAATAACAAAAGTCGTGTGATTTTTTGGTAAGGGAATGTTTCAAAATTTTCCCGAAAAATCAAAATATTTTTTCAATTTTTAAAAAAATAAGTTTTCCAAAAATTTTATTTGAAATAATTTTTTTGAAAAAAATCTAAATTGGGTGTAATAATCAAGTAATTATAAACACCTAAAAAAAAGGCTCGTCTAAATTTTTTTAAAAGAAATTTTTCAAAAATTTTCTGAAAAAAATCACAAATTTAATTGAAATGATTTTTAAAAATTTCACAAAAAATTATCATACTTACGATTTTTTTTGAAAGAAAGTTTTTGAAAAACAAAATGCAATTTATAAAAAAATTTTGGAGAATTTTTGACTAATTTTTTTTTTTTGAAAGAAAACTTTAAAATATTTTCTTTTGAAAAAAATGTTCAGACGATTTTTTTATAACTTTTTTTTAAAACTACCTTCATAGAATGTTTGAATTTTTAAAATGAAATTTAAAATATTTTCCTTCCTATAATCGAAGGAAGTAGGTAGCTCCCTTTTTAAACTTCGGGTCACTATTTTGTCTCTATTTCCCTTAAAAAAAGGTCATCAGAGTCACTAAAAAAAATGAAAATTGAGATATCATACCTGAATTAAATTTAAAAATTTAAAAAGTCAGAAAAATTTACTACTGAAAAAATTAATTTTAAAAAATGACTGAAAACTGGAAAAATGGGAAATTTAAAAAATCAAAAAATTGGCCAAAAAAAATATGAAATGAAATTGAAAAATCATGAAAAAATGAAAAATGAAATGATATTAAAATTGAAGTGAAATTTCAAATTCTTAAGAATGAAAAAAATATGGTTACGTTAAAAATAAAATTGTAGGTAGGTATAGGTACTAGGTAATTTGAAAAAAAAAACCAGATAATTTTGAGCTAAAACCAAGACTTCTACACAATTAAATATTTAAAAAATGGTGAAAAAAACAACAAGAAAAATATTTAAATGAGAAATAGTAATGCAAACTTCGAATTTTTCCTACGACTTCTTACGCACATACGGATTATTTATGTCGTCTTCAACGATATACGTACCTATAATAGCAAATAGGTACTGAATAAAAAATTCTAAATCCATTTAATACTTAGTTTGAAGCAATATTTATGAAACTGCTTGAAGCGTCGCCGTTTCAATTGGAAATGTCGACATTTCTAGTAATAAGTATACGCGCCGAAGTAATCTACGTACATACGTACGTTCGGTCTTAGCACTATCAATCTTCTTTTCTTATGTCAACCTTTACGAACTTCCAGTATGAAATACACGTATTGCATTGCTCGACAGTTGAATTTTTTTCTACACTGGCATACTCGTATTTCTTCTCGGGCTGTTTCTCTTCCTCTCTAACTCTCGATACACTTATGGATAATTCGAAAGATTTATCGAATTAAAAGATACCCTGCGAGTATGTATTTTTTTGAGAATTTTCCAACAATAAAAAAAATTCTACATCGCATTACTGTAGGTATTAATTAAACGAGACGAAGATTAAAGTAAAATTTAATCAACATTGAACTTCGAATCAACGATTACTTATTTGGCAATTTTTCCATTTTTCACGGTCGTTTTTTACTTCATTAAAAAAAAGTATTCGCGTTATTGCTACCGTGAGATAATTCTTTCGTTATAAAATGAAAATTACGTTTTAATTTCTCAACATGGTAGTTTTTCTTTTGAAATTGAATTTTCAAAAGTAAAAAATAAAAATATAAAAATACAAGGGTGAAAAAAAAATAAAGGAAAAACATTACGTTGATAACCTTAACCTTTGAACAGACTTAAATTACACGCTGCAGGAAAGTTAAACACTGGCTATTAAGTTTAATTTAACTACCATAATTAGCCGGTTTCTCGCAAAAAGTAAATTTTTTTCTCAAAATGGTAAAAGCAAACAAAACATCGAGCTCGAAATGAAAACTGCGTAAACAACCGTGTTTTTATGTGTAAAAACCAACATTACTAGAAATTTCAGATTTTTTCGCAGTTGGCACTTTTTTTCTACCGCTAAAAACGCTCGTATTGAATTAATTATTACGTTACCGTAGGACGTAGGTATCTTATACTATGAGCTTTCTACGAATTTTAACGTCGAAACCCACCATGAAAATTTGTTGGCTTGTAAAAAAAAAGGGACTCGTGTGTGTATATATATATATAGGTACGTACGATGATTTTACCAGAATATTTTCACAAAGATTTTACCACTTTTGATTTTTTTTCATTCATTGTATACGGGTATATAGTTTTTACTTTCAAATATACAAAAAATATTGAACCTCGTTATGCAAATGTTATTCAGTTTAAAATTGGAAAAATATTCGAAAACTAACGAAATCGTACGATGCTCTGTAATTTATTTCATTTTTCTTTTTTTCTCCCATCGTGGAGCG
Source organism: Balanococcus diminutus (assembly GCA_959613365.1). Lineage (NCBI taxonomy): Eukaryota > Metazoa > Arthropoda > Insecta > Hemiptera > Pseudococcidae > Balanococcus > Balanococcus diminutus. The sequence continues at coordinate 47,785,954 of OY390715.1, forward strand.
AAAAAAAGATAACGTGCGTTAACACGTAACGTTGACGTGTTTCGATGCGGTATATGTCAATGATGTAAATTTTTTTTTTTCTGCTAATACGAAAATTAACGAGTTTGGTTTTGATAACTATGATATGTTTGTTTTTGATTGCAAATGCACGTTCGACGAGGCAAAATTGAAAAAAATGGAGAAATTTACATAATACTCCGGGTATCTTTTTTTTCTTTCTCTTACATCAAATGTTCAATTAAATAATAACTCGCGAGAGCGTAGACAGAGACATAGGTAAAATGGCAGTGGGAAATGTAAATGGTTGAACGGATTCTAGATAATTAGATATACGATCGAGCGAGTTCATTCTAGAAGAGGAAATAAAATAATAACTTACTCCTTGGCGTATTTTCCAAGCAATCGGTCAAAGCATCGTTGTATATCTATATACAGGGTGTCCGGCAAGTGGCCTGCCAAACTTGAAATTTGGATATAATCGAGTACCCCTCCCAAAAAGGTATTGGCTAAATCCACAACAAGACGTAATCACGAAAATGAACGAACGAAAATTCATCTCATATTCTTGTTTGAAAACTCGTTGTCGTACGTGTTTGTCATTTCAAAGTGAACTTGTCGAAATTGATTTTTAATCCAATTTTTCACTAATTTTTCATAAACAATTTTCTCTAATTTTTCATCGAGATTATTCCACTATATTGTTTAATTTAATAAAATGTTTAAAATTTTTCCAAGTTTTCTATTCTTGAAATTTTCCATTTCTTTTTCGATTTTCATTCGATTTTTAAAAAAATTTCTTTAGGAAATTATTCATCATTCATCAAACCATTTATTCCTATTTTTTCCTCAAATTTTTCATTAATTTTTTTCTAATTTTCCAATTTTTTCATTCAAACTTTTGCCAATAATTTTTTTTCATCAAAATGCAACTAATCTTCATCATATTTTTTCAATTTTTTAAAATGAATATTGTTAATTAAATTCATTTTCAACTTTTATTTAGATTTTTAAACATTTTTTATAAAATTTTCTCATCGAAACGCTTCTAAATCTCTACCATATTTTTTCAAATTTTTCTTTTTGAAATTTAAAATTTTTTATCGAGTTTATTTTTGAGTTTTCCACCTAAATTTTTCCCGGAATTTTTATTGATTTTTTTTTTCAAGAAAATTGTTTATCGTCCCTCCCATTTTCCAATAAAATTGTCAATCGATTCCATTCTCAAATTGGTCATCAAAATGTTCCTATTTCATCTCCCAACTTGACTTATCATTCGATTTTTTCCAATAATTTTCATCAACATATTTTGTCTTATATAATTTCTAAACTTTTTTCGTGTAAATTCCAATTTTTCTTCTAAAATTTCTTTCAATTTTTTTTTTCTTCAAATTATTCCCCAAAATTTTGATTTTCTTCAAGTACCTACCTAAATTGAGTAGGTACTTATTATTGTTGAAAAAAAATTAAAAAATTAAAACATAAAAAATGATAAATACAGCATCCTACCTAAAATAAATAACATTTTGAGTATTTTGTGAAAGAATAAATTTGTTTTAAAGTTTTCAGAGGAAAACTTGGAAAAAATTTGTCTAAAAAAAAAACTTGTACAGCAAAAGCATGCATCGGAACACGGTTACTTTTTAGTAACTTGGTTACTTTTTTAAAGGCAAGGTTACTTTAGTTACTTTTGGGCTCATTTTGGTTACTATGGTTACTTTTGGACTCATTTTGGTTACTATTTCGTCAAAATTAAAATTTAAAATTTCTTTAAAAACGTTTTGAAAGTTTTTTTCAGAGATTTTGCTTCCAAAAAATTTGAAATATTTTATTTAAAAATGAATTAAGTAAGGTAAGTTGGGGTAACTGGGCCACCGGGGTATCTGGGCCATTCTCTTCCTAATTCCCTCCAAAATCGTCTTGACGTAAATGGTTGGTTGCATGGTAACACTGATATCGTAAGCCCACCATAACAATTATCATTCGGTTCCTAGCTCCCCTTGAGGAGGCCTCAGTAATTTGAGTAACATGACATGGTCCAGTTACCCCCAACAACTGTGGCCCTGTTACCCCTAAACTCAGATTTGAGTGGGGGTAAGTGAATTACACATCTTGAATCTTCCTTAATAAAAAAAAAATTTGGTGGCCCAGTTACCCCATTTTTCGGGGTAACTGGGCCACCATTCTTTGTGTAGAGTGAGGTGTTCCTCAGCTCAGGTATGTGCTTCACCCTCAAAATCAAAAAAGTGAGCGTACCTCTATGACACCCCTCTACACGTCCCATTTGAAGATTTAAGGTTATTCTTCACTAGTGAGGCATTTTTGAATAAAGATTTTTTAGAGTTGTAAAAACGTGGCCCAGTTACCCCAACTGACCTTAATTGAACAATTTATTGAATCTTCTTTTAAAATTGAGATTTTTTTCTGCTCGAACTTCAGAAATATTTATTTTGTACTTATGTATTGAAATTCAAGGTAGAAAAATGTTTGCTCCTAAAAAAATTGAAAGTTCTTTTATAGGCATTTTTCAAGTCAGTATCAAAAATTGTGATTTTTTTTCTTGAAGAATTAAGATTTATTCTTGTCTAAAAATGAGCCACATTTCTTGAAAAAAAAAAATGTAAGTAGATAAGCCGTATTTTTTTGAAAAAATTGAGAAATTCTTTTCTCGACAAATAAACGATTTTTTCTCAAAATTTCTTTTCAAAAAAAGTAGAGGCCGTCGAAGAATAAAACCGATTTCTCCTCATTAAAAACTTTTTTTTTAAATGAGAATACCTAGTAATTTTTTCAATTAAAAAAAAAAATGTGTTCGAAGTATTTGAAAATTATGTTTGAAATATAGAGAACTCCTCAAAAATGAAACATAAAATCGTTTCAACTCGTGAACTTAAAATGCTTCAAAAATTTGATATTTCTCAAATGAGCAAAACTTTCCTTTTAAAAATTTTGAAAAGTTGTGAATTTCACATGTTGAAAAATTGTTTTTTTGTGGAGAATGAAGACTTTTCAAAAATTAAAATTTTTTTGTATCTACTCATTTTGCAATAAGCCAATCAAAAAATTGATTTTTTTAGACTTTAAATTCTTAGGCATTACAATTTTTATAAATTGGAAATTTTTTATTTGAATAAACATGAATTTTAGGAACGACTATTTTTTTTAAATTAAATATAAATTGTTTAAAAATCAAAAAATTGAGAATTTTAAGTTTAATTTTTTGAAATCCAGAACTTTTTAGAAATTAAAAATTGTTTGAAAAATAAAAAAAATCGAAAAAAATTAAAATTAAAAAATTAAAAAAATACAGTATTGTTTGTAATTTAAAATTTTTCTAAAATTCACGTTTTTTGAAATCAACAATTATTTGAAAACTGAAAACTATTTCAAAACAAATAAGAGTTCAAAAACTTAAAAAAGTTGATATCAAGTATTTTCAAGAAAAATTTTTTTTTTTTTGAATTTTCAATATTGAGTTCAAAAAAAATTAAGATTTGATAGGAACTCAAAAATTATTTATTGTGAGCTTCTCAAGAATTGAAATTTCCTATGATATAAAAATTGAGCACCTATTAAGCCAACTATTCTATTAAAATTCGTCATAATTATAGAAAAAGAAAAAATGCATGAATTATTATTTTTGAATTAAAAATTTTGATTTTTTCAAAATTTTTACCATTGATTTCAAGAGTTGTGAAACGTCAAATTTAGCGAAAATATGAGAAAAACGGTGTCGAGGGGAGGGGAGGGGTTTATGAGTCATTATATTCAAGTGGAAATGGAAATTTTTTGGTTACTTTTTTCCATAATTTTGGTTACTTTTTTTGAAATTTCAGGTTACTAAAGTTACTTTTATTTTTTCAAATTTCGCTCCGATGCATGCAAAAGAGGTTAAATAAAAAAGAACGACATTGCCCTTACAATGTGATTACTTGTTGTGGATTTTGCCACTCCCTAACAAAAATCTTCATACAAATTTTTTTTAATTTTGTGAAAACAAAGCACAAATCAGGTGTAACTTTTTAAAAGCCACAAAAATAGTTTTGTCAAAAATTTGCCTATCTTTAAAAATAAAGGTGCTACAAAGCTTTGAAAATTGATATTTTTGAAATTCAACGCTCCGTAGCGCCTTAGTTTTCAAACATAGGCAATATTTTCACATGACGTTTTTTGCTCCTCACGGAAAGTTACACCTGTTTTATGTATTTTTTGGACCGAATTTCGCAAATTTTCATGTATTACCACTGCACCGTAATAAATTGAGGTAGACAATATTTTTGACTGCAATTTTGCGTTGCTGTAACTTCTTCAGTTTCAAAGATAGGCAATCCAATATGATTACAACTTTTATTGTTTTTTGGAAGATCTATCTATCCACGTGACTGCCAGTGTCGAAATTTTTTTTGAACGCAGTGTTACCAATTGATTTTGCTATGGAAAATACCGATTTTCAAACCTTTTTTAACTCCTTCATTTTCAAACTTAGGTAATGTACATGGACTTTTTTTTTAGTCTTACCGGACACCCTGTATATTTAGCAAAACGCAAAACAAATTATAATTTTAACGTCGTCTGTCTTATATTACGAATATTGTACAATATCTCTACACATGGTATGTATAAAGTTTGAGCTAAAGCCAAAGCTCCACTTTCATTACGGATAGCAGAATAGTTTCCATGACAACGATCACCGCTGTAGGCTCAAATCGTTGGAAAAATCGTTGCATAAATGCAAAAGCTAAGTAGCAAACTAATATCATAAGCCATGTATATCATATAATATTAAGGATTATACGATGCAAAACGCAACCCCTTTCCTATTTTATGTTCCGTCGTTTCACATAGAAACAGAGAAATGCTGGCAAAATGCCTCATTGGCGTATTAATAATGCCATTTCATTTCAATTTTTCACTATCAAGATAAGTACGACGTTATAGTATACAATATACTATACATATTTGCATAGTATATACGTATATGCGACTCATCGTATAATACATACATAGGCTAAAAATATACCACAGATATCTTATAGTCCTTGAAATGATGAGCCTTTGAAAAACCTTTAAAATACATACCCATGAATAGGTACCCGAAAATCTCAAATCCTACAAACTTTTGAGAACCATTCCATTCTCGGTGTATGGGTATCGTTCGTATGCGGTATTAACGTATTAACGCGGACATGGCGTGGCAGCGAGCAACTTTTCTGTGTGCCTTGCCTTGGTGTGGTAGTAAAAGTGGAAAATGGAAGAATGCCTGAAAACTTCTTTGGGCTACTGGCCAACGCGCAAATAATGGTCTCGCTTTCCAAAAACTCTTCATTTACATATCTAGTGTACCTTGAGGTGAGGGCAAAACAGACCAAAAATTACTACGTTTATCCGTAAAATCTTTCCACCTTTATAATTCTTCTTACTTCCAGTCTCCCGTGTATTAATCTTTTAGAAAAGGACGGTTATATTGAGGTTCTCTTTTTTTTACCCTTTTCAACGACTATAAAATACAGATTAGTTTTGACGTACCGGGTCAACTTGGATTTACTAAAAATGATGTCGTGAAGATCTGTATGAAAGTTGGCGTTAAATCGGTCGGTGGTTTGTAGTGTTTTGGGTAACTTGTCTATAAATTGAAGAAAAATGTGGTAAATAAGCTTTGGTTCAAAAAATAGCAAGCAGATACTTAGTAAATTAATTATGAAGTATTTCAAGCAAACATTTTTTCAGAAGATTAAAAAATTCCTTAGTAGGTTAAAAAAAATATACTTTTTTTTCGAAAAAAATTTCAAAGAACATTTTTTTTTATTCTTCGAAAAAAATTAAGTCAACTTTCAGAAGAAAAAAATTTAAATCATTGAAACAAAGAAAATTTTTTGAAAAAAAAAAATTAAAAGAAGAAATTGTTTTAGGAAAGAAAATTATTGGTACGAAATTATTTAAGAAAAGAACATTATTAATTTTTTAAAAAATGTTAAAAAATAATTTACTTTTGAAAAATAGTAAAAGAAATATTCTAAGAAAAGTTAAGTCTATCTTGTCTAAAAAATTTCCTCGAGGTATACTTTTTCAATATTTCGAAAAATTACAAATTTACTTTTTAAAAAGTAGCTCTGTACAAGTAAAAAAAATGATCAAAAAAATGCATTTTTCTAGAAAAAAGTATTACTAGATAGGTAAATTAGTATGTTATTAAAAAATGTTGAAAAAATAATTTTCGTTGAAAAAAAACTATAAAACATTTAAGCACTTAGGTATCTTGAATGCAAAATTTTATTTTACAAAAAAATTAAAAAATAAATAAAGAAGTAATTTTTAAAAGTTATAAAAATTTTCCACAAAAATTATTGTTTTTTTTTTTTTTTTTTTTTTTTCAAGTAGGTAACTAGGTATTTTCTAGGACCTAAAGAAATTTATGAAAAAACTATTCTAAAAAAATCTTACGAAGAACAAATTGAAAAATAATTATTCAGAAAAAATTATCCCTTCTCCACTATTTTTTTTCAAGAATTAACTTTGTTATGTACTTTTTTCGGCTAAAGTTACTAATTATTTGTTGGGTTAGAATGAGATTTTAAGACATTGCTTCTTGAAAATTTTCATTTTATATTTTTCAAAATGAAACTTGACAATTTTTTCTACTTAGTTTTGAAAATTTCTGTTTTAAACAAAACTTGTAAAATATGACAGAACTTTTAAAAAAAATTGAAGTAGGTATTTGTTTTCATATAAAATTCAAGAAAGTTTCTTTCGGGATGCAAAATTTAAAAAAATACTAAGTAAACGAAATTTATAATTGAGAAAATTCATAAAAATGTTCAACAGCCAGTGAATTAAAAAAATATATATTTTTCATTTAAAAACTGAACACCATAAAAAATATTATTCATTGAAAAAAATTGCTGCTCTGTTTTAAATTAAAATTTGAAAAACAATGAAAAATTGAAGAAAAATTTTCTGAAAAGAAATTTTGTTCTCAAATGAATCCATTAAAAAAACTGGAATAGAAGAAAATTTCTAAAAATTGCTTCAGAATAGAAATGTTGGGATGGAGGGAGGTTTGTAACTCATTATCAAAGTCTTAACTGCAAGATTTCGATCATTTTTAGAGTTACTTTTATCACTTTTTTCAAATTTCGTTGTGATGCCTGAGGCACCCTACCAAAACCCTACAAAATTTATGGAAAAAAGCCTCTTGTAAAACTTTAAAATAAGAAACTTTTTTTTTAAATATAATATATTTTTAAAAAGGTTCTTTTGAAAAAAATAAATAAAATTTTTTAGAATAAAATTAATTTATGAGGTATTTATTTATTTAGGTATTCTTCCAAAAATTAAATTTTTTAAATAAAATGCCTTTTGCAAAAAATTGATTTTTTTACAAACGTCTCTCAAAAAATAATATCTATTTTTTCTCTCAAATTTTTCACATACCCACTATCCAGTAATTTAAATAAAAATGTAAAAAAAAATTAAAAAACCACGCTTTTATTTAAAGTTGGTCACTTTGTAAAATGTTATTCATAGGGAAAGAGTAATGCCTTAAAAAACAAAAAATAAAATTTACTTGAATACAAAAATGTGTCATGAAAATTTTTTTTTCAAAAATTTGAATGATGAAAAGCGAGGAGCAAACGAATACCTTTTCGATTAACGCCCCACCACGATTTTCATCATTAAAATTTTTGAAAAAAAAATTTTCATGACACATTTCTGTATTCAAGTAAATTTTATTTTTTGTTTTTTAAGGCATTACTCTTTCCCTATGAATAACATTTTACAAAGTGAGCAACTTTAAATAAAAGCGTGGTTTTTAAAAATTTTTTTACATTTTTATTTAACTCTTTTTGTCGTTGAAAATATTTTAATTTCATAGTTTTACTCCTCGAAAACTAACATTTTGATATCAATGTCGTGAATTTTGAAATTTTCAAAATGGAACCCCCTCATAGGGGTCCAATTTGGGGTCAAGGGTAAATTTAAGTCCGAAAATCGAATTCAGCGGCCTCGAAACCCTACATTTCGATACCAATGTTGTGATTTTCTGAAATTTTCAAAACTGAACCCCCTCATAGGGGCTCAATTTGGGGTCAAGGGTAAATTTAAGTCCGAAAATCGAATTCAGCGACCTCGAAAACCTACATTTCGATACCAATGTTGTGATTTTCTGAAATTTTCAAAATTGAACCCCCTCATAGGGGCTCAATTTGGGGTCGGGGTAAATTTGAGTTCGAAAATCGAATTCAGCGACCTCGAAAACCCCTAATGTGAGCACTATGTTCTTTCAATTCCAGTAAAATATTAAATGAGAGAGGATTGGTCGAAAACATACATTTGGTTCCATGAGACAAACATACGAGGGGCGGCTGATAAGTAATGCACAGTGACGCATAACTCGCGTAAAAATGGAGCTACAATTATTATTAAAAAAATTTCATGTAGCTACATGTCTCCTCTACACCTCACAAAAATTTGGTCAAGTTACGTTGAGCCGTTCGTGAGTTATAGGCCTTCAACTGAGGCATGATCGCGCGTTTTGTCACTGAAGGTTGATCAACGTACTATGGAACTTTTTTTTTTTGCGATAAGAAATGGGCTTATCTCACGTAAAAATGAAGCTATAGTAGTGGTTGAACAATTTTTGGATAAGGACATGTCTCCTTTATATCCCACAAAAATTTTGTCAACTTGAGTTGAACCGCTCTTGAGTTATTCAATTGCGAATAAAACCAGACGTAGTCGACTAAACACCCGTACGAGTGAAATTTGATTCATAAAGGTGGTTTGACTATATTCGAAATTGAGGTTTTCCTCAGCTCCACGCCTCAAAATTTTATCATCCATGAAGATGTAGTACACGTCCGATAAACATATGCAGAAATTTCGGTAGAATTCGAGTTTTTCACGACATAAACTTTATTACATAAGGTTCATTAACCTTCAGTGACCAAACGGCGCGACCATGCCTCAGTTGAAGGCCTATAACTCACGAACGGCTCAACGTAACTTGACCAAATTTTTGTGAGGTGTAGAGGAGACATGTAGCTACATGAAATTTTTTTAATAATAATTGTAGCTCCATTTTTACGCGAGTTATGCGTCACTGTGTATTACTTATCAGCCGCCCCTCGTACATACATATATACATACCAAGCTAATAAAAGCGTGGTAAAAAAAATATTTGTCAACTTTTCAATTTTATTCTCTCCCAGAATTCTTCAACAATTTTTTTACAACTATTGCATTTTTAATTTAGTAAGTTGAATTGTGCTGAGAAAATTAGATTCACAATTTTAATTCAATAAAACCCATCAGTTCATTATGTTGTTGTTGTATAGTTAATTTAGTGCAGCTATTTAAATTGAAAATTTATTGAACACAGTACAGCAATTTTGAGCAACTATTGAACGATATCTACAGTTCGAAATTTTGAATTCTTATTCTTCCTCCGAAGCAATGTCAAGGTAGAAGCTACCCAGACACGTGTAATGTGTATATATGGTCTGCCTTGCAATTTGAAATAAGATTCTATGACACGCTTAGCCTTGGCATTTTATTCGGAGCCTGATTTATTTCGACATGTAAAGAAATATTTTTCGATGGAAGGAATAATTCATTCATGTCTTTATATAACGCCTCTAGAAGTATTGTAAGCGTTCGGCGAATCCTTGCGGGAGAAACTGGATAAAGGAAAGGGAAAGTATCAAATGAAATTAAATTCGTTTTAACCAACAATATTGGATTTTGTAATTTCTAGTTCAACAAACTTTTATAGTTTGGAAAAGTATTCCACGGGTCTCGGAATTTAATTATCTTCGGTAGTAATCTGAAATATACCTCGAGGGTACACGAGAGGGTGGTTTTTTCTTCTTTTGATTTTAAACATAGCCTAATATAATTGGCATCGCGTCGTTGGTTGGTGAACTGGCGAATATATAAATTAGGTACTCGTAGATAGGTACACGGTTGGAAATAAAGCAGCGTGTAGAAATGCCTGCTAAACGCGGGGTTAGGTTACCTGCAGTGTGAAGAATGAATTCGATAAGTTTTTCATAAAAATGAAAATGAGTTATATAGGTTGCAGAAATAAGAGATAGCGCCAAGTTCACGGCGGCGCGAAACGAGCGAAAAGTTAGCTAATTAATTTTAGTTTAGAGGAGTACTTTGTATTCTACGTAATTAATAAGTTAAAATGAGAGAGTAAGTTGAAATTATGCTTGTAGTCGAGCCGAGCCGAGCCGCACTATTCCGGCAGATCAGAGCAAGGTGAAAATGAAAATGTCTGTTTAAAAGCGAACAAATTGCTTTCAGGTTTTACGCCGCGCTTTTGTATTACGTTGAAACTAAATTAACTGCATTAAATACTTTTCCTTTGTTACGTTTATGCCGCCTCGTCCAGTAAAAGCGAGAATAAGCAGGTAAACATGGGATTTGTATCTGTTGTATGCACCTAACCTACCTACCATACGTATGTATTCTAAATGTTGCTCAAATTGCACTATTCGAACGTAGGTTCGAAGTTTACCACGAAAATTTTCGCTAAAAGGATGGAATATGTGTTGGCAAAATTACGTATAATTTATAGTTTTATCAAGCGGAGCGTGCGGAAAATTCAACGTTTAACCTTTGTGTATATAGATGCGCTTGTGCCTTAAAGTGAACTTATACGGAAAGAAAATTACCTCGTAAATCAACGGTAAAGTGATAGCGAACCTGACGAAAATATAAACTACTTCGTCGAATAATAGTACTACCTACGTACGTAATTTAGAGTAAAAAATTCCATACCAAGTTTAGCTTGGTACACCTTCAAAGAAAAATAATGCCGCAGGGAAACCTCCTCCGTGGAATATTTGTGGTTTAAAAAGAAAAACACAACAACATGTTGTGTGAAAGTATCTGCATGAGAATGATCGATAGTTGTTAAAGTTGTAATAAAAAAACCCACTAGAATTTGGATTATACAAGCGAAGAAAAACACGAAAATAATTTCGACGAAATTGTAGGTACATGGAGAAATTATTCCCCGGTGATTAGATAGAGAGGAACCGACGTTGTAGAATTGTTGGCGTTTAATTTTTATAAATGTCGAAACAGCAAAAAAGCAGCAAATTGTAAGGTAGCACACACGAAGATTTTCTGCTGTTTTGCTCGCAAATCGGTTGAAATCTCGGGTAAAGTTTAATACGTTCAAAGGATGATTAAATTTTCCCCAAAGGCACCGTTTGATGAGCCCTAAAATGTCCTTCTTTCTTTGTTATCTAGAATCGGATTTCGCCTCTTGTTTCGTCGTAGTCGTAGTTTTGGTGTTCGCAGTAGCACATAAACATACTATATGCACAATAACGCGTACACCAAACTTTACCAATTAAATTGAAACGATAGGCGTTATCAGTACGGTGTGTAAATCAAACGTAATTCGACGATTAAAATTTTATCTCTGGTCGATGTGCCGCGATGGTGGTGTAATTTTTAAGCTAGGGAAGTTATTTCCCTTTTGTGTTTGTGTACTTATCGGGATAAAGATGAAGGGAATTAATTAATGAGCGAATGCTACTGTTTTGTCTGGCTCAATTTTTTGGGTGTACTTACTTATTTTAAAAGCATGTTTTATTTTTGTTGAGATATCTTGATATTAATTGTTTCTATGTCATTCTGTTTTAGGTAAGTGTTCGAAAACTTCATTCAATTTGATTGATGGCTGAATTCTTGGATTCCTCGTGGATTTGAAATGAAATCATTTTTATGCCTTGTGGAAGGCCTCAATTATTATACGAAATCAATTGGAAGTATCTTGATGACGTTTTAAGTGAGATGTTTCTGTTTGATACTCGTAGAAACTTGAAGAATTTATCTCTTGATTAAGTTTTTCCTTTAAGATGCTTAGATACTACTTTTTTCATCTAGAATTTGTTTCTTCCAAAAGTAATTAGTTCTTTCTTCATTTTTTTTTTTGGGGGGGGGGGGGTGGAATTTCTTAATGTTGGTAAGATAATTTTTCTTTCACGAGGAATTTTCATTTAAGTGGTTGATAGAAAGGCTCTCCTATAATTTTTTTTTGAGAATGTAATTTTTTGTATTTTTTTTCCTACAAAAAAAAATGTCGAAAATATTATTGAAAAATTCTAAAATTATGAAGTCATTGAGTTGAAACAAAAAAAGTCCATAAAAAAGTACCCTAAAGAAATGCTGCAATGAAAAAATTGTGTCCAAAAAAATATTTAAAAACAAGCATAGGTTCTTTAAAAAAAATTCTTGGAATAAGTTCTAAAAAATTTTGTAATATATGTTCATTAAAAAATAATTTAAAAAAAAGAAGAAAATTTCATGAGTAGGTATGAGAAATAAGTCAACAGAAAAATTATTCTAAAAAAATCCTTTAAAGAAAAAATTGCGTCAAAAACAGGGTGTCTAGGAGATAGTGAAGGTAGTGAAAAAATTAAAATTGAAAATTGAAAACTCAATTTTATCTATAAACAAAACAGTTATGTATGTAGCTAATTTTTTCCTTGTTTTGTTAACATTGTGCTTTTCCAGCGATTAAGTACGAAAAACATGTATTTTTGAGTTTTTTGAGTTTTTGAGCATGGCCCACCATTCGAATCAAAACTTCATTGATATTAAAAGAAAATACACGTCAAAACACGTATTTTGGTAAAAAAGATTTCCTCCACCCCTCAGGTGTCCGGAGCTATGGCGGTTCAAAGTTTCAAAAAAAAATTTAGGTGAAAGCCTTTATGCTTTCTCTATACATTTTCATTTGTTTCAAAATTTTACCTCCAATAGCCCTAATAAATAGAAATTTTTCCATCTAAAAAACGTGTTTTTTTTTTCAATTTTCTGGCCTAGAGGGGTGAGGACGGGAAAATTTTTTCCATGGAAAATGTTTTTAGGGGTACCAAACAATATCCCTGAACCCTGATTTATTCCAAATCCAAAATCTGAGAACGGGGGCATATGAAAAGAATGAAGATTGTTGTAGTAAAAATTCTTCTCAAGAAATCCTTCCAAAAATCTTCCTTGCAAAATAAAAATCATTTTGAAAGAAAACTCACTGCTTGTTCACTCGTCTAGAACAAAACATGTAATGAACATAAACATAAGAGCCAAAATTTGAGAAACCTTGACAACGTAAACTCTTCCACAATGGTAGAAAGTAGAAGGACGAATAAAACCCGTAGTGGCATAGAGAAGGTGAAAGACAGCTGATTAATGGCCGCTCGTGCAATCTGTCAGCGGTGGTGGGGGATTCCTATTCTCCTTCTCCCAACCAAAACTGGTTTTACTGGTTCTTCAACTTTCTATCATAGTGGAAGAGTTTATGGTGTCAAGGTTTCTCAAATTTTGGATCTTATGTTCATTACATGTTTGTTCTAGACGAGTAAACAAGCAATGATTTTTCTTAAAAAGGATTTTAATTTTACTTGGAAGATTTTTCGATGGTTTTCTTGAGAAAAACGTAAGTCATCGAGGAGATTTTTTGTGAAAATACATTAAATCTCTTTTCAACTTTGTTTTTTAGTAAGGAAGATAATTGTTCTTTTGAATATATTTTGTCAAGAGAATTGTTCATTCGTGATATGATTCTATTCCCTATTAATCTTGTTTTCCAGAGTGTGATGATTTGCTCTGCTCAGCACCAAGACAATCTAACAAAGTGTGTAAAAAATCCTGCTGCTTTGATTCTAAGATGAATTTGTATTATTTTTTGAACCCTCGAATAGGATTTTAATCTCTTCCACTAAATTACGAGTATACCTATATATTTCGTCTTGTGTGCTTTACTTAACCACCTGTAATTCCGTGAGGTGAACTAAAATACGAGGATTAAATTTATAACCTAATCGACGTAATCATTATAATACATTCAGACGTTTTATCAAGCGACATTTGGTAAAATTAATTTAGTCACTTTGAGGTAAAATTTTCAAACAGCCGTTTAAACTAATACGAAAAGTTGATATTAATAAACTATAAAGCGTGTTGACATAATATGCACATAGGTACAACATAACTTCACTATAAATTGAAAGAGGGTACGATGTATAGGTAAGTCATATGGCCATGAATGCTGAGTTTGAAAACATTGACACTCAAGGAGGGTTGTTAACGCGTTTAAGAACGAATATCATACTTCATAGTTCATACTGAAGAGAGAGAGAGAGAGGACTAGCATAGCACTCGAAAACAGTGTTTAATGAAAATCGAATTCGAAACGTTCAATCGAGTAAAAGAGAAATTAAAACTGACGAATCGTACTTGTATGTATACGATGCTAAGCGTTCATTATATACAAGACTAGGTAAATACATCGTCGTCTTTTAATTTGGTAGATACCTTACCTACATTACGTAGAGATACGTCGCCTCGTATACTTCGTACACGGAGATAACGGAAATCATGGCTGGATTCGGTCCAGGTATATATAGAAATGGAAGATTACTATAAAGAGCGGTTTTGCAAAGGCGAGAAAAATAAAATTCTTATCGTTAAGGGCGATGCTGGATGCTTTTTCATCGTCTTTATTCTGGTCGTTTGTGCTGTTCTGCTGTTTATTACACGCGCATGATGCTCCAGTTGATAAAAGTCTAGTTTAAAGGTGGTTTTTGAGCTTGAAAATTTGTTATAACTTTCGGGGCGGCGTTCGCTTCAAAGCTCCGCAGATTTAGCGTATATCAGATGTAAACTTTTTACCTTTTCTGAACCTCGACGATGATATTTTCTATGCTTTCACGGTGTTCTGTCGCGGCATCCGGGGCAGTTTCTTAATTAAAACTGGGTAGATATACCAGTTCAGTGATAAAAATTAACCGAGACTTACCTAAATCATTTTTGCAACGCCGAATTCATTTTTTGTACGATTTCAGTTCAGTTGTAAGAACGGAAACATGGTACGTGATTCGGTTATGGTGAAATTATTCCCTAAGTTGGGAGTTTGCAGATAAAGTCGACACCGCGTATGGTTTCGAGCTTCCTTCGAGTTGTGTGCTTTTGCGAAAGTATAAGCGGGTGACAACGAATCGTCATTATCCTGGCTCGTGCATTGTACACTTCGACTCGACTCGAGTCGAGCTCCGGCAAAGGAAAACGCGCAAGCAGACAACAATTCGCCATGCTTGTCGACTTTACAATAATCACTCGTTGCCGAGTAAAGCATGCAGAAAGAAGTTAGCAAGTTGAAAATGTAATTTCACACTGCAAAACTTAACTCGAGTAAGTCACAGAACGGGAACGAGGGCGCCGCTCCGCCAATGCCACCATCTCTCGTCGACGTTTTAAATAACCGTAATTAAAGCGGAGACTACGCCTTTACACCGATAACACCGATGTACTCTTATAACGATTACAGTTGCTCACTGTCTTTGTACTGTACAGTGTACGTCTCCATCTAACGTAATACTACGTAGAGGTAAGTAAGTTGCTCTTGACGTAGGTACTTTGGTCTCGTTTTTCTCTTTCCGATGGACTCTGTGAGCCAACAGAGAGGGAAGGTGGTCGTTACAGTTCGGCTTTTCGCTCCGGTCATAGATAAACCTCTTACACAACTATGTCAGAAAACGGACGGATAGTTATTGCCGCAACTAGTATAATAAGTTGCCTTTAACAAGTATAAACCTTTATCTGAGATAAAAGCCAACTTTAATATACACTCTGCGGTTACTCCTATTGTTGACCGAAGTCCTTCATTAAGATACTACACTGTAATCTCATTGGTCAAAACTCGTAGCGTGTTGCAAAATGTCGCCAGTGTATGCGTTTTTGTAACGTTTACATGCTTCATTTTGCCCCACCCCCGCCTCGCCGCTTATATACTTTTCCACTTTGTTTTATTGCGCTTCTTTCTTTTGTTGTTGTTGTTTTTCACCCTTGTGCGATCTGCTCTTCTCTGCTCTGCTGTCGAGTACCGAGCTTGAGTGCGGAGCGGCGCCGCTCGAGGCTGAAAATCCGCCGTCGCGATGCCCGACGACGTTATCAAATTACTGTCTTGCAATTGTTCTAGACGTTTTTCTAACTTCTGGATAATTGTGTTAACGTTTTGATTTATCAGTGTCGCGTGTAACTGCTAAGCGTATTGGCGCATTTCAATGCAATGGTTTAGGTTTCAGCGTATATACCGTAAGATGCTGTCTCTTCTTTTCTGTGCAGTGTGGCACTTTTGCCCCCTTTTTCCATTATACTATTCTAGTTTCAGCTTTAACGATTTCTTTTTTCTCGAGGTTTGGAGTGGTAAAAATAAAGTTATACTCTGATGTGTCGAAATGATAGCCTTCGATGTTTTGAAGAAATTATGATTGGTAAATCTGGTATTAAACTTGACGTTGGCAAAAAAATGGCTTGAGGGATTGCATTTTTTAAAGTGATTTTATACCCTTTTAACGTCAACAATTTTTTGTATATATATATTTTTTTTCCATCATTATTTTTGTACCATGAAGATTTTTTCCTTTAGAAGAACTGTTTTTCTGTTATTTTCAGGGAATTTTATACCTTGGAATAATTTTTTTTTCAATTTGATTTCTTTGATGGGAGAATTTTTTTTTTGCAAATGTTTTCTTGAAATGTGGAAGATTTTCATGGAAAATTTTATTTTTGAGAGGTTCTTAAAACTTTTTTTCCAAAGCGATTTTTTAGAGAAGATATAACTTTTTCTATAGATACCAATACACATCACTTGAAGACTTTTGTCTGAGAATATTTTTAAGACAGTTTTTTTGATGAGCTGATTTTTCGTATAAATATTTCTGGATGTTTGATTGGTAGGTTTTACTGAAAATTGAAGATTCTAAAATAATCTTTTGGGTCCCGAAGAACGTATAAATTAAATTCTTAAAAATTATTTTTTGGTGAAGAGGATTTTATTCTATTCCTTTTCGAGAATTTTTGTCTGAAATTTTTTTTTTCAAGATCATTTTTTGATGAGAGATTTTTTCGTTTAAAATTATTTAAAAATTATTTTTTGTCGAGGATGATTTTTTGTTCATACATATATAATTACTCGATGATTTTTATGTTGGAGAAATTCGTTTCTGAAAATTTTGGAGTTTTTTTTTTTTTTTTTTTTTTGGAAATTTAATAATTATTTTTTTTAAAATTGACTTGAAGAATTTTTTAAAAATAATTTTTTGACAAAGAAGATTTTCTGTGGGAGGAATTTCTTCCCTAGATCTCTGTACTTACTCAAGAATTTTCATCTGAAAAAATTATTTTCAAAATTATTTTTGTGAGAGAATTTTTTATTTAAAAATTTTTCAAAAGTGATTTTTTGTACCTACAAGGCTTACTCAAGAATTTATGTGTTGGAGATTTCTTTTTCAAAGAATTTTTCTTATAAGAAATTTTCCTGGAAATTTTGAGGATTTTTAAAAATACCTAAACATTTTATGAATAGAAGAGTTTCCTGTATTTACTCGAGAATTTTTGTCTGAAAATTTTTGGCTTTGCTCAAAAAATTTTCGAGAGTAATTTTTGGACAATGGGGAATTTTTTATACCTATGTACGAGTAGGACTTGAAAATTTTTACTTTGTCAAAATTAATTTCCATCTGATTTTTTTTTTTTTGGATAAAAGAATTCTCTTTTAGAACATTTTTTGGAAATTTTAAAAAAATTTTATAGAAAATCTTATGACCTGGAGAATACTTTGTTAATTTTTTCCAGATTATGATTGTAATTTTTTCGACTAGGTGAAATTTTTTCTTGTATAAATTCTTGCAGGTTTTGGCTTTGGAGAAACTTTTTTCTGATGAGTCATTTTTTATGAAAAAAATAATTTTTTTTTGGAAGTTTTGGAAGATTTTTTTGATAAGTACTATTTAAAAAAAAAACTCACAAAAAAAACAACTTGATGACGTGGATAATTTCTTGTCCAAATCGTTTCGCAAAATGATTTTTTTTGAACAACTTTTTTGGACTTTTGCGTAAGAAATTTTTTTCCTGTATCATTTTTTTGATGCACGAATTTTTTGCCTATAAATAATAGCCTTTTATTTTGGATATTTTGAAGATTTTTCAATAAAAATAGTGTTTTTGAGTTTTTCTTCTGACTTGAAGAAATTTTGTGTTTAATTTTTTTCCAAAATACTTCTTGGACAGAGAAAATTTTTTATGGGTGGACTTTTTTCTATATCTACTCGAAAATTGTTGTCTAAGAATTTTTCCATGTGAAGGAATTTCTCATTTAAAATTTTTTCTGGGTTAAATTTTTCACGAAAAGAAATTCTTTCTATAATTATTTCTAATTGAAGATTTTGGGTTCGGAGAAACTTGTTTTCTGAACAGTAATTTTTTTTATACTCATGAAAGAATTTTTCTTATATTATTTAGTTTCTTTTCAAGTTTTGTAGATTTTTTAAATAAAATTTTTTGAAGACGATGTTATACAATTTGTGAAATTTTTGTTCCAAACTTTTTTCTGGAAAATAAATTCTTAGAAATAATACATAGTAGTTTTCGTTTTTTTCCTTTAGATTTTTTTTGCCAACAAATTTTTGTCTAAATTATTTTTTTCTGAAGATTTAAAAAATAATACATAGTTTTTCCAAGAATATTTTACTACTTGAAGAATTTTTCGTTAAATTTTTTCATTTATTGGGAGGACTTTTCTCATTAGGTATTTGAGAATTTTCGTCCAAAAGAATTAATCTTTCAAGATTTATTTTATTCTGAGATTTTTCTTAATGTACTTTTTCGATGATAGGAATAATTTTTCTAGAAACATTTTCAAAGTAGTTTTTTGATACAAAAGATTTCTTATGTATATTACATTTGGGGATTTTTGCTTTTTCGGAATTTTTTCTATACGTCTTAGTGATTTTTTTTTTTTTTTTTTTTTTTTTGATAAGAGGAATTTTTTTGTGAAAAAATGTTTCTGGAGATTTTGAAGATTTTTTGGCAGAAATGAAATTTTTCATAGAAAATCTCACGATTTGATGAAGTTTTGGTTTAAATTTTTTACAAAATTCATTTTTAACGCAGAAATTTTTTTGGGAAAATTGTCGAGAAATGAGGAGGTTTGTCTGAAATATTTTTTCAAGATTGAAAGAATTTTTTCTATTTAAAAAAATTGATCAGTAGCTAAAACTTTTCTTCTTGAGAGGATTTTTCGTAAAAAAACTTATTATTGAGTGGATTACTCTTCTAAGAAAATAATTTTACCACACAATCATCCCACAAGTGCATTTAATTGGGGTTCTTTGCACCTTCAACGAAGAATCAAATACCTAAAATTTCTCTCTCAACATCTCTCCATTCTGCGGCTTCAAAAGAATTCTAACTCACGTCGAAACGATTATTGTAATAGACTCGTACATTACCCGGAGTATATAATCTAACCGAACTGTTAAACGAAATCCGAAGAATTTGTAATTCGCTCAATATGTGCTTTTAGTTCCATACGTAACATACTCATCCTTGCCAGGAAGCGATTAAATCTGAATAAAAACTATCGCCCGATGCGGTACAACGTACCATGTGTTATGTTGTTAGACTGAAACACGCGAGATACTCGTAACGAGGAAAGATAGTGTGGAAAAAGATGGAGAAAGAGCAATTACAAGGCAAAAATGGAATTAAACGATTCGAAATTGTTGTACCTACCTTACCTACGAGTAGCAGAATCTGCAGCAAGAGGGAGGGAGAGGAAACAAAACGAAACGTTTGAAATAAACTTACAAACACGACGAGCAGAAATTTTACGCTGTAACCTATCCGAGAACAATTGTGTTTCTCGGTAAAATGAAAGTTATGAGAAGATCGAGCGCGCGGCTTTAATGCCGAGTGAGAAATAGAAAAAAGAGAGGAAAAAAAGGAAAGGAGAGAAAAAAAGGAGGAAGACCGTCGAAATGGGTAGTTAATGTAAGCCTTGCTTTATTGGACTTTAAAATACGTCGGATGGATTTCCCGGAGGAGTTTTTCGTAAAAACAAATTATCCAGAGGTAATGAGATTTGTACGATGTCGAAGAAAAAAGAAGAGTAGATTTCTGAATGAGAATTCTCGCTTTATACGTAGGATAAGGTGAAAAGAAGTCATTTAGCATATTGTCGACGAAATAAAAATAAAATGTGTATACGTAGTAGGCGCAAATAAAATCTAGACGAGAATTGTAAAATAAGAATGAATTTTGACCCGTTTTTCCACTTTACCTCGAGCCACTCGGCGTGTCATTACCGAAAGAAATTACCTTGAAATTTTCCACCGTATATTTTTTTATCACGTACCGAATAAGAGATGACTTTTTGATGTTCCTTCGTGTCATACGCCGAATTCGTTCGATAAAGATGATTTCCTACGAAGTACCCAACCCAGCTAAAAATAATTTTTTTGCCTCTCGTTCGCAATGAAATTTTTATTTATTTTTCTGTTTTACTCGTTCACAAATTTTACCTCGACTTTGCTTCTCGCTTCACGTCGCGTGGTTTCTTTGATATTCTAATATATTTGATGCTCAAATATACCTACATTCGTCGAATATGTGCCATAAATACGTAACGTTCTTTCACTTTGATTTCTTTCTCTTTATTGCCCTGCCTTCGTTTCGTATGCTTTTACTGTGTCAATTTTTAAGTTCAATTTTTTTAGGTACTCAAAAATTCGTTCGTGTCAAAAATTTACGTCAACGACCGAAAAAAGGTGTACTCTTTGTATGAACACGAAGCTGTTTTATTATAATATTATTTTTTTTAGCTTTATGAAGAAAATTTTTGATAATTTTAATTTCAAAAATTTTTTTAAAGTTTTTACCTATTCCAAAAAAAAAAAAAAAATTGCTGAAAAATTTCAAACACTTGTTAACCCTAAACGTCAGTCTTTTCCTGCGAACCATCTGCGCGAAAAATGAAAAACGAAAGCTACGTGATTTGAGAAAAGAAAAAAAACAAACATCGCATCGGCGCCCTTCATAAATTAAACAATCGATAAGGGGAGAAACCCAGGTAAATAAAACGAAATTCGTTTTCAATTTCGTCATACCTTCGATAATAACGGAATAAAGACGAAATGACATTTACCGAAAGCTCGCAGAAGTTGAGACGTTTCGCTCGAAAAAAAAAAAAAAAAAAAAAAAACAACGTCAACTTTCTCGGCGAAATTTTCCAACAGCAGTTGGCAATTTTGAAAAGTTTTCAAATTTAAGTAACTTCGCAGTAGAACTTCCAAGTCGTAGAAGTAATAATATTTTCAAATTTGAGCGACTTAAATCGAAGTTACGGCCATAATAATAAAAGCTTCGTAAAAGCTTTGGAGAAGCAAATTCGATTCTATAGAAAGCAGCAACAGACGAAATAAATACGAAAGTTGACTGCAAAGCACTTCATTTGCAGTCACACAAACTCATTTCAAATATTGTATACGCGCGGAATTATTAAACGACCAAATTTCCCAACAGCCGTGTAATAAGAATTTTATTGTTGAATGTTGCTTTTTGGAATTTGAAAAATTTTTTGGCTTTTTTTTCTATCCCCGAGTTTTGGCTCGGTATATCCGCTGCTTGGCGCTTTGTTGTTCATTTTCCAATAATGGTTTGCCTTGTCGAACCAATAAAAAAGTTCTGCGGAATGGTTTTATTAGTACGTGTTACGATTTGTGTAATTACCGAAGGAGAATTTATGTACCTACACGAGGAGCACGTGCTATGGAGCAAATTACGTTGTGACGACGTCGTAAGGAAGGATGTCTTTTTCGGAGTAAAATGTATGAATAGGCTTCGAATGAATGAATGAATGTATATGGTACTGATACAATTGTTTAATATACTGTTCCAACTCATTCGATAAATTTCTTCCGAAGAAAATAGGCATATGTAACTGCTGAAACGTCAGCCTATTTTTATTTGAAGTACACTGGCGTTTTGAGTGGTTTTGGAAACCTTCCAGTTTTTTAAGATGAATAAAATTCGAATGCGAGAAAGATTTTTGCAAGTTTCTATGGAAGTTGCTGAAATATTTTTCAATAAGAAGTTTTTTTTCTTCAAATGTTTACAATTTAATTTTTTTTTTTAAATTTGAATACTTACCTATTTTTCAATTTTTTTTTTTTTCAATTTCTTGGATTAATTTTTGTTTTTGTAAATCAAATTTTTTTATACACTTGAAAAACAATTTCATACTTCTTTAAATTTGTATAAAATTCCAAAAAATTTTGATTTTTAGGAAATATTTCCTAATTTTTTATCTTTCTTATTTTTTTTTAATGATTCTAATCAATTTTTAATTTGCTTTCAATTTCTTTCCATGTCTTGATCATTTGTTTTCTGGACCCCATCCCAATTTTAAGATAAGCACTTACTGCATGTTGTAAAAGGAGAGATGTAGAATTTTTTAGGTAGTAATTTGGGGGGGGGAATTTATTAAATATTTTTTTACACTTTAAATACTTACTACTCTAATTTTTGGAATTTGCTGAAAAGTGGAGTCAATTTCTCTGATTTTACCTTAATTTTTCGATTTTTTCCCCTCAAAATGTTGAGATTTTACATTTTGTAAAAAAGAGGAATGTGTAGAATTTATTGATGATTTTTTTTTTTTTTGAAATTCATTCAAATACATACCTATGTTTTAACTTTAAAGAAAATTTCAAGCTTTTTAACATTTTTTTTATTGAATTTTGAAAAAATGTTCAATTTTATTTTTTTATCTACTCCTTTTTTCAAGTTTTTCAATTATTTTTTTTCAATTTTTTACCATTTTTGAAATTTTGTTCGAAATTCTTTTCCAAAATTTAAGGATTTTGGGTATCACAAAAAATAAGGGAATAAGTACATTGGTTAAGAATTTTTGGGCGAGGTTTTTCAGAATTTTTCAAACTATTTTCTACTTAAGAAAAAAATCAATCACTTTTATTTACCCATAAAAAGGTTTTTTTTATACCTACTTTATTTCAGTGTTTTGATAAATTTTTATTCCTTTTTTTTATTTCTTGATTTCTTCAAAATTTTGGCCTTTTAATTTTTTTTGTTATTTTAATAGATTTTTTCAAGATTTTTAACATTTTTGTTTTATATCTTGAAACGTTTCATAATTTTTAACCGTAGTTTTAGATTTTTTTCCAAAATGTTTCTACGTAATTTTTCTCAATTTTTTCAAAATTTTAGCAATCTTGTTAAATTTTACACTTTTTTTTTCAAAGTTTATTATAACTATTTTTTCAGTGTGCCTCTATCTAACACTCCAACAAATCCTGCAAAACTCCTGCTTTTTGCTCAATACTCCTGCTTTTAGGCAAAATTAGCTTGAATGTCATGCTTTTTTGATGAATTCTTCATTAGAAAAAAAAACAGTCATTCAAATTTTCAATTCGAGTGAAAATTGAGCAAAAAACAACTTTTTATAGAACATTTTCTGATTTTTGTGAAAAAGGTTTTTTTGGAGGAGGGGGTCACATTTTGAAAATGGTGCTGCTTGAAAAAACTCCTGCAAAATTCATACAAAAGTCCTGTTTTTTGGTTTTGAGATTTTGTTAAACACCTTTTTTTCGTTTTTCACATTTTTCGAAATTTTTTGAAATTTTTTGCTCAATTTTATAATTTAAAAAAATAATCGATATGTTGTGTCTTTTTTCATTTTGTGAGTTTTTCCATAATATTTATCAATTTTTATTATTTTTCTTCATATTTTAAATTTTTTCTCAGTATTCTATTATTTCTTTTTCAAGTTTTTGAAATATGCTTTCATTCTTGAAACGTTTTGATTTATTTTTTTTCAAAATCTAGAAAAAAATATAAGTTTTCAATTAAAACGAACCTACCAAATTGAAATTTCGGTTGTTTACATTAAATTTCAACTTCTTTAATCATTTCGTCTTACTTTAACCATTCCTTTTGAAGCCTCCAGTAACTAAATAATTCGAAACGAAAAAAAACCGCGTAGCAGTCAAGATGCTCCGCGACAGCCGAATTTTTTTTTTCAAGTTAGTGTACCACTTTGAAAACGTTTTCATCCATGGTATTTCAGTTTCAATATCAGTTTTAACTTCAAATTCAGTTTAAAAATGTCAGGTTTTTGTCTTCAGTTTTAGTTCCTCTCTGCATTGAAGATTTCAACTTCAGATGGGGGCTCCGCCCCTATACCCCTGTTGAGGCTCCTACCCAACCTCATCATCACCTTCAGCTCTTAGGATGGGGCTCCGCCCCCATACCCCCGCGTTGGGGGCTTCGCCTCCAACCACCTCGTCACTCCAGCTTTTCAAATCCCCATGCCCCAGGGGCATGGCAGGATTTGCCCCAACCTCTTCCTTACTTTCGGCTTTGCAGACGGGGGCCAACACACCAGAAAAAGGGGTTGAAACGTGAAAATTTCTGATTTTTGACTCTGTAGGAGGGTCAAATGAGGCTCTAAAGCCCGGTCCACACCTTCAAATAATTTGATCAAATCACGTTTGATCAAATATATTTGAAGGTGTCGACAATAGGATAACAATAGGTGGTGTTGAATTAACGCGTCCACACCTTCAAATATATTTGATCAAACGTGATTTGATCAAATTATTTGAAGGTGTGGACCGGGCTTAAACTCGAAAATCTCCAAAAGGCACATCAGTGACCCCAACCAACGCTAATTACCCCATTTAGGCCTTCAAAATCATTTAGTTTGAACAAAACCCTATTCAATGCACTATAAAAAAAATAATAAAAAATTCGGCTAAAAAGCAAATTGAAACCTGTCCAATGTGCAAATATCAAGCTGATTTCCACTTTTTGGGATCTACAAAGGGGCGGGGATGACCTGGGAAGCTGAAATTTGTATATGTTGTAGGTGATGTTGGTGTGCTTCGTTGGAGCTAATTCCGAGAAATTTCCTCATTTAGAGGCCCCCTCACAACACGTCCCAAAAAAGTGATAATCTCAAAATTTAGGCTTCAGAAGTCAATAACCCCAAAAGGCCGCATAAAAATTTTTAACCTTCTAGGTCGTTTGGTTTGGGCTATAGGCTGATCAACACACCTAAAAAAGAGGTTAAAATGTGAACATTTCTGATTTTTGACCCTGTACGGGGGTCAAATGGTGCTCAAAAGTCGAAACCCCCAAAAGGCACATCAGTGACCTCTACTGACCCTACATCCCAAATTTCGATTGTGTAGGTCTTTTAGTTGGGCTGTAGGCTGTTCAACGCGTCAGAAAAGACAGGTTAAAACTTGAAAAATATTGATTTTTGACCCTGTATCGAGGTCAAAAGGGGTTTAAAGGTCAAAACCTACAAAAGGCACATCAGGGGCATGAACTCGATCTATGATAAAAATTTAGGCCCCCCCCGCTCCATTTGGGGGATCTGTAGCCTGATCAACGTGAAAAAATGACCTCAAAATCCACTTTTTGGGCCCTAAAATGGGGTGGGGATGACTTGGGAAGCTGAAATTTGGATACAGTGGAACAATCAGAGTCACTGTTGTTGGTAAAAATTTCAAATCATTTTGTCAAATTGGGGCCTCTTTAGAGCCCCCCTCAAAAAAGGGCCACCCCCAATTTTGGGGCTCAAGGATCAAAAACCCCAAAAGGCGTTTCAGTGACCCTTACCTATCCTAAATACCAAATTTTAGCATCCAAGGTCATTTGGTTTGGGCTGCAGGCTGATCAACGTACCGGGAAGCGAGAAAAAACATGAAAAATTGTGAAAAATCTTGATTTTTGACCCTTGACCGAAGTCAAAGGGGGCCCAAAAGTTGAAACCTACAAAAGGCACATCAGGGGCACAAACTTGAGCCATGATGAAAATTTTGGCCCCCAGCCCCATTGGGGGGGGGGGTCTGTAGCCTGATCAAAGTGAAAAAAATGACCCCAAAATCCACTTTTTGGGCCCTAAAATGGGGTGGGATGACTTAGGGGGCTGAAATTTGACTATGGTGTAGGTAATTAGGGTTCTCGTCCCTGGGGCAAGTTTCAAAAAATTTCATGATATTGAGGCTCCCCCCCGCACCCCCCTCAAAAAGGGGTCATATCCCCAATTTTGAGTTAGGGCCCCAAAATTTTTTTTGCATCATTCCTACACCGAGGGGACCCTACACATCAAGTTTGACCTCATTTGACCTGTTAGGCTCGGCCCCAGAGTTCCATAAGTGGGGTAAAATTATCAATAAATAAATAAATAAATATATATATATATATATATATATGTATATATAAATATGTGACATGTGACAGATCGTCATCTTTTGGTCCCAAACGTCAACAAATGGGGTCAGAATTCTTCTACCCCCCCTCCTTCTAAATCAGGGTCGGACACAATAGCCTAAATTTTAAAAAAAAACGCGTAGCAGTCAAGATGCTCCGCGACAGCCGAATTTTTTTTTCAAGTTAGTGTACCACTTTGAAAACGTTTTCATCCATGGTATTTCAGTTTCAATATCAGTTTTAACTTCAAATTCAGTTTAAAAATGTCAGGTTTTTGTCTTCAGTTTTAGTTCCTCTCTGCATTGAAGATTTCAACTTCAGATGGGGGCTCCGCCCCCATACCCCCGTTGAGGCTCCTGCCCAACCTCCTTATCACTTTCAGCTCTTAGGATGGGGGCTCCGCCCCCATACCCCCGCGTTGGGGGCTTCGCCCCCAACCTCCTTATCACTTTCAGCTCTTAGGATGGGGGCTCTGCCCCCATGCCCCTCTTGGGGGGCTTTACCCTTAATAGGGACATGGCAGGAGAGGATTGAGGGCTTCGCTCTCAATCCCCTTCACACTTTCAGCTCTTCAGACGAAGGCCAACACACCAAAAAAGAGGTTAAAACGTGAAAATTTCTGATTTTTGACCCTGTACGAGGGTCAAATGGTGCTCAAAAGTCGAAACCCCCAAAAGGCACATCAGTGACCTCTACTGACCCTACATCCCAAATTTCGATTGTGTAGGTCTTTTAGTTGGGCTGTAGGCTGTTCAACGCGTCAGAAAAGACAGGTTAAAACTTGAAAAATATTGATTTTTGACCCTGTATCGAGGTCAAAAGGGGTTTAAAGGTCAAAACCTACAAAAGGCACATCAGGGGCATGAACTCGATCTATGATAAAAATTTAGGCCCCCCCCGCTCCATTTGGGGGATCTGTAGCCTGATCAACGTGAAAAAATGACCTCAAAATCCACTTTTTGGGCCCTAAAATGGGGTGGGGATGACTTGGGAAGCTGAAATTTGGATACAGTGGAACAATCAGAGTCACTGTTGTTGGTAAAAATTTCAAATCATTTTGTCAAATTGGGGCCTCTTTAGAGCCCCCCTCAAAAAAGGGCCACCCCCAATTTTGGGGCTCAAGGATCAAAAACCCCAAAAGGCGTTTCAGTGACCCTTACCTATCCTAAATACCAAATTTTAGCATCCAAGGTCATTTGGTTTGGGCTGCAGGCTGATCAACGTACCGGGAAGCGAGAAAAAACATGAAAAATTGTGAAAAATCTTGATTTTTGACCCTTGACCGAAGTCAAAGGGGGCCCAAAAGTTGAAACCTACAAAAGGCACATCAGGGGCACAAACTTGAGCCATGATGAAAATTTTGGCCCCCAGCCCCATTGGGGGGGGGGGTCTGTAGCCTGATCAAAGTGAAAAAAATGACCCCAAAATCCACTTTTTGGGCCCTAAAATGGGGTGGGATGACTTAGGGGGCTGAAATTTGACTATGGTGTAGGTAATTAGGGTTCTCGTCCCTGGGGCAAGTTTCAAAAAATTTCATGATATTGAGGCTCCCCCCCGCACCCCCCTCAAAAAGGGGTCATATCCCCAATTTTGAGTTAGGGCCCCAAAATTTTTTTTGCATCATTCCTACACCGAGGGGACCCTACACATCAAGTTTGACCTCATTTGACCTGTTAGGCTCGGCCCCAGAGTTCCATAAGTGGGGTAAAATTATCAATAAATAAATAAATAAATATATATATATATATATATATATGTATATATAAATATGTGACATGTGACAGATCGTCATCTTTTGGTCCCAAACGTCAACAAATGGGGTCAGAATTCTTCTACCCCCCCTCCTTCTAAATCAGGGTCGGACACAATAGCCTAAATTTTAAAAAAAAACGCGTAGCAGTCAAGATGCTCCGCGACAGCCGAATTTTTTTTTCAAGTTAGTGTACCACTTTGAAAACGTTTTCATCCATGGTATTTCAGTTTCAATATCAGTTTTAACTTCAAATTCAGTTTAAAAATGTCAGGTTTTTGTCTTCAGTTTTAGTTCCTCTCTGCATTGAAGATTTCAACTTCAGATGGGGGCTCCGCCCCCATACCCCCGTTGAGGCTCCTGCCCAACCTCCTTATCACTTTCAGCTCTTAGGATGGGGGCTCCGCCCCCATACCCCCGCGTTGGGGGCTTCGCCCCCAACCTCCTTATCACTTTCAGCTCTTAGGATGGGGGCTCTGCCCCCATGCCCCTCTTGGGGGGCTTTACCCTTAATAGGGACATGGCAGGAGAGGATTGAGGGCTTCGCTCTCAATCCCCTTCACACTTTCAGCTCTTCAGACGAAGGCCAACACACCAAAAAAGAGGTTAAAACGTGAAAATTTCTGATTTTTGACCCTGTACGAGGGTCAAATGGTGCTCAAAAGTCGAAACCCCCAAAAGGCACATCAGTGACCTCTACTGACCCTACATCCCAAATTTCGATTGTTTAGGTCTTTTAGTTTGGGCTGTAGGCTGTTCAACGCGTCAGAAAAGACAGGTTAAAATTTGAAAAATATTGATTTTTGACCCTGTATCGAGGTCAAAAGGGGTTTAAAGGTCAAAACCTACAAAAGGCACATCAGGGGCATGAACTCGATCTATGATAAAAATTTAGGCCCCCAGCTCCATTTGGGGGGTCTGTAGCCTGATCAACGTGAAAAAATGACCTCAAAATCCACTTTTTGGGCCCTAAAATGGGGTGGGGATGACTTGGGAATCTGAAATTTGGATACAGTGGAGACAATCAGAGTCACTGTTGTTGGTAAAAATTTCAAATCATTTTGTCAAATTGGGGCCTCTTTAGAGCCCCTCTCAAAAAAGGGCGAGCCCAATTTAGGGGCTCGAGGGTCAAAAACCCCAAAAGGCACCTCAGTGACCCTTACCTATCCTAAATACCAAATTTTAGCATCCAAGGTCATTTGGTTTGGGCTGCAGGCTGATCAACGTACCGGGAAGCGAGAAAAAACATGAAAAATTGTGAAAAATCTTGATTTTTGATCCTTGACAGGGGTCAAAGGGGGCCCAAAAGTTGAACCTACAAAAGGCACATCAGGGGCACAAACTTGATTCATGATGAAAATTTTGGCCCCCCAGCCCCATTTGGGGGGTCTGTAGCCTGATCAACGTGAAAAAAATGACCCCAAAATCCACTTTTTGGGCCCTAAAATGGGGTGGGGATGACTTGGGGGGCTGAAATTTGACTATGGTGTAGGTAATTAGGGTTCTCATCCCTGGGGCAAGTTTCAAAAAATTTCATGATATTGGGGCTCCCCCGCACCCCCTCAAAAAGGGGTAAAATATCCAATTTTGAGTTAGGGCCCCAAAAAATTTTTTGCATCATTCCTACACCGAGGGGACCCTACCTATCAAGTTTGACCTCATTTGACCTGTTAGGCTCGGCCCCAGAGTTCCAAAAGTAGCGGTAAAATTTTAAAAATAGTGAAAAATCTTGATTTTTGACCCTTGACAGGGGTCAAAGGGGGCCCAAAAGTTGAAACCTACAAAAGGCACATCAGGGGCACAAATTTGATCCATGATGAAAATGTTGGCCCCCCTGCCCTATTTGGGGGGTCTGTAGCCTGATCAACGTGAAAAAATGACCCCATTGGGCCCTAAAATGGGTGGGGATGACTTAGGGGGCTGAAATTTGACTATGGTGTAGGTAATTAGGGCTTTCATCCCTGGGGCAAGTTTCAAAAAATTTCATGATATTGGGGCTCCCCCGCACCCTCCTCAAAAAAGGGTCATATCCCCAATTTTGAGTTAGGGCCCCAAAATTTTTTTTGCATCTTTCCGCCACCGAGGGAACCCTACATATCAAGTTTGACCTCATTTGACCTGTTAGGCTCGGCCCTAGAGTTCCAAAAGTAGGGAAAAATTATATATATATATATATATATATATATATATATATATATAAATATGTGACATGTGACAGATCGTCATCTTTTGGTCCCAAACGTCGACAAATGGGGTCAGAACTCTTCTACCCCCCCTCCTTCTAAATCAGGGTCGGACACAATAGCCTAAATTTTAAAAAAAAAATTCGGCTAAAAAAAAATTCGGCTAACAAAATTACAAACTCGCGAAGAAATTTCAAGGTTTATTTTGACAGGTGGTAAATTTAAACGTTGAAATTCTCATTAAAACGGTAGCAGGCCGAGTGGTAGGGAAAAAATGGAAATATGAAATTTTTACGTTTTTCGTCG
The DNA here is from genome assembly GCA_959613365.1 of Balanococcus diminutus. NCBI lineage: Eukaryota > Metazoa > Arthropoda > Insecta > Hemiptera > Pseudococcidae > Balanococcus > Balanococcus diminutus. Next base: position 47,816,287 of record OY390715.1, read on the forward strand.
AATTTCTATCCAAGTTAAATATTCCAGTCACGAGGCTCGAGTACACCGTTGGTTGTATATTTTTTTTCTAGCTCGAACCGTCGATTCGTCGTGATCGTTTCCTCGTCAAAATGACGACTGCGACGTTAAGTAGAGGAGTAAAACTGGCAGATACGAATGGGGGGAAAAATATTTCTATTGTAAAATTATTACTCGTAGAGTGTTACGACAGAAGAATGTATCGTGGGACGCCGCAGATTTGCAATGAAATACTCGTATAAGATAACTTCATGGTATATTTACTTCAAGTTAGCGAAGTATTCCAAAAGTTGCTTTTACGTTCATTTTGGTTGATCGAAAAAAATGTAGAAAAAACTTCACCTTTCTCGACACATCGCGGTTTCATTTTCTTCGAAAGTTGAAAAAAAGGTCAGGTTTTTTGGTCGGGCGGGGGCGAAATCTTAAATGTTTGAGTAGATTTAGTAAAGTTTTTAAATTAAATTTAAATAACGCCGGCAAATAGATGATGACAAAAACGAACCTCGCTTGTTTTCATCATAACTTCGAACATTTTGTTTGTTGAAGCTTGATGAAGTTGGAATTATCTCTTAACTTTTACGTTAATTTGAAAGTGTCGGTATAGCACATCTTTCCCTCGCGTGTTATTTTGCCCGAAAAACGACTATCTTTTTCTAGTGTTACAGTTGCGGTTAAATTTGCGAAAAGTTTTATCCTTGGTGGGCGAGCATTTGTTTCCTCTTTTTTTCCCTCCCTTCCTCTCTCTAAATTACACGCCACGCTTCGTCGTCTCGCTTATCGCTCGCAATTCTGTGTTCGTTGCCGCAGTTGATTTTTTTTCAATCAGATATTCAAAGGGTTAATTTGACTACGCATTAAAATTCGCAGCCATACTAGTCTAATGGAAATCTTATCAGTAATTTAGATTAATAGAGTTTCGAGGGATTTAGCAACAAAGTTGATGCGTTATTATGGTTTATATTGCGGCTATAACACTAACGTTTCATCTGCCATGGTAGAATAACAACCATCTGAGAGATGTTTCGGATTCAGATATTTTAAGTTTGCTATAATATTTTAAAGTATTAAAACCAATAGCTTATTTTCTCGCGGTTCGGTTTTCGCGAAATGAAACACATTTATTATTATGGGAACTAGCGCGAGAGGAAATATCGTAGCTTATGCTCCTCTCTCCTCACGCTCCACTCCTCGAATCGTAGAATACCATAACGATCGTCGACCGTGACGAGATTATATTTTTCGAATTAAAGTTCGAAAATTAAAAGGTCTTGGATGGGAGGAGGGGAAGGGGCGGGGTTTGATGAAAGAAACGATGAAAAAAGACAGTTACGTACAGTACTTAATTTTTGAAAGAAAAAATTATCCTCTCTGCGTTCGTATATAGCTCGACGTCATCCTGGTTGAAAAGTAAAGGTACTTGTAAAGATTTTCTACCTTTTTAACTCGCTTTTCTGTGTAGTATTCTTTGTAAAAATTGTACTCGATGAGAAAAACAGTAAAAACCGAATGAAAAACCCTGAAACGTCTTAAATAAAAGAATCAATTCATTTTTTATGAAGGCCACGACATCAAAACGAATTACATACACTTTAATGGATTTTCATCATGGTTTTTTTTTCTCCTTCACTCTCCCACGTCTTTATCTTTGAGTCAGCATCATTTCTTCGCCTTTCATCGTTATCATCAAAAATTGATTGAAAATCGCGTTGGAAATTTTACGCAGTGTTTTTGCATCATTCCTCGTGTGTACAGGGTGTTTCATAACTGATGTAGTTCCTTCCACCGAGGTAAATATGCAACCGATAAGGATCAAAAATGGTATTATGCTCGTGATGCACATCTTAAAAATTGAAGGACCTTATAAAATTAAATTAAGAGAAGATAGCGCTAAATAAAAATCAGCTTTTTTCACTTTTTGCATTTTTTGTCTACCTTCGAAACTGAAGAAGCTACACAGCTTTAAACTTTGAAAAAAAAAAACAAATTGCAAAGTTTCGCCGAGACGATTATACACGAGATGGGTGTAACTTTTTGAGAGGTATAAAAAAAGTGATGTGATAAATTTGTCTATCTTCGAAAATGAAGGGGCTAAGTAGCCTCAAACATCGAAAATACCAAGGCAATTTTCAAAATTTATTGTGGTGCCTTCATTTTCAAAGGTAGGCAATATGTCGATAGTAAAAAAGTTCATGCTTAACCAAAAATTAATTGTTCTCAATTTCATTTTCTCTTGCTCCTTCAATTTTTTGGGTAGGCGCAGTGTGTATGAAAGGTTTTGTCTTCCTTATGGGTTTTCTATTCACCTCGTGGAAAGAACCTCATCAGCTATGAAACTGTTCCGGGAATCGTCTTCAAAATTTTGGTTGCACTCGGTAAGACGAATAACGTTTTTACGATAAGTTGCCTATCTTGTAAATTGAAGGTGCTACAAAGCTTTTAAAATAAATACTCGAGTCTAGTTTGATAAATTTGTTTACGCATGAACGCGGATCGTTGTTGTTGAATTTTATCAAGTGTAATGCTACGGAGATATTTCATATTTAAAATTGGAGGGGAGGGAGGGGTTCAATCATGATTTTAATTCACAACTTTTGTTTGAAAAATTTTTCAATTTGACTCCTTCCTCCCCTCCGACCCTCCAATTTTGAATATTAAATATCTACGTAGTATTATTCAACAACTTATTCAAAATTAGGTGGGGGTAGGGAGGGTCTAATTGAAAAAGCTTTCAAAGAAAAGTTGTAGATATGAAATCTCAGAAATAATTCTAATGATTAAAACATTTCGATTGACCCCCCCCCCCCCCTCTAATTTGGCATAATACTACATTATACAATTACACATACAGCCATTCATAGATACTTTTAATTAAAAATTGAGGAAGATAAGGGTTCAATTGAAAAAATTTTCAAATAAATGTTGTAGATTGAAATCCTAAGAACAATTTTGATTATTACCAAAAATTTCGATTGGACCCCTCCCTCCCCTCCAATTTTGAATATGAAATATCTACGTAGTATTATGCTCAGTAAAATTTAACAACGTTTTATCAAACTGTTAGTTTCGAGTTTTGAAGATATAGGTTGGCATCACTGCGTTTAAATTTTTTTTTGGCGTCGGGAGTGCATACTAGCTCTTTGAATAGGCAAAAAAAGTTTTAATAACATTCATTTCTTGAAATTTACTGAAAATAATTTTTTTTACAAATTCAGCCAGAGGAGGAATTTGCATGGGAACATAGGGTAGCTTTTTTCATTGAATAAATGCAATTTTGCAAAAACTCGCATTTTTTGAAATTTACTGAAAATAAAATTTTTGTCAAATTCGCTCAAGGTAGGATTTTGCATTGGATCAAATGGTAGCCTTTGTCATTGATTAAATGCAAATTGCCATTTTTTTGAAATTTACTGAAAATAAAATTTTTCACAAATTCGGCCAGAAGAGGATTTTGCATGGGAACTTGGGGCAGCTTTTTTCACGGAATAAATGCAACTGTGCAAAAACTCACATTCTTTCAAATTTACTGAAAATAAATTTTTTTACAAATTCAGCCAAAGGAGGATTTTGCATGGGAACTTAGGGCAGTTTTTTTCATTGTATTTACCCGAATTTTACCTCAATTCGTTCATTTTTCGTAAATTGAGGTTTTTTCATTAATTTTATATGATTAAAATTGAGTAATCACACGAAGTGCTCAAATGAAAAAACTAATCGCGGATTCGAGTAAAGACAATTTTGCAAAAACTCACATTTTTTGAAATTTAGTGAAGATAAAAATTTTGACAAATTCGCTTAGAGTAGGATTTTGCATTGGATCAAATGTTGGCCTATTTCTAAAATTGAAGTAGTTATGACAATAAAAAATTTCTGTCAAAAATATTACCCATTCAATTTATTACAGTGCACCAACGAGACATAAAAACTGGAAAATTTCACCGCGAGACCATTCAGGAAATAGGTGTAACTTTTTGAGAGGAGCAAAACAAGTTTTGTGAAAAATTAGCCAATCTTTGAAAATTAAAGCTCTGCACCTCCTTTATTTTCAAAAATATACAAATTTCTTACATAACTTAAAATTTTTGTAAACCAATTCCCCTTCGAAATCTAAGTATGCACCTGGCGTACACATGGTTTTTTGATAGTGGCACTCCTCGGTTGCATCCAAATCTCGAATATTTCACACGTTTCTTGGAACACCCTGTGTATTTTTGGATTATTTGATATAGACTTACGACCTTGTCCAATAAAATATATTTTTCTCGCACGTTTCAATTAGAATTTCTACACTTCTTTTTGAGTCTTGGTTTTTATAAACTTCGAAGAAAGTATTGCCTTTGTTGGTTGTAAAAACAAGGCATTTGGCTAGTGGTACTCGCATTTCGTATCATTTAAATGTATAAGTCGGTATAATACGGAAGAAAGCGTCGAATTTGTTGATGATTATGTAAATGGACGAATCTTGAGTGAGCTCAGATCTGAAGTAGCAGCTTGAAAGGTAATCCTTTAAGAATGTATGGCATTCTAGAGAACGTTGGTTTTGATTATATCGGTTTCGCATTATGCGAAAATAAATAAACAACGTTGTTTTCACTTTATTTTTCGCCTCGATGTACTTACTACAAAAACGTCTTCGTATCATCGAGTTAAAAAGAATAAACTCTATGAGTGAATTTTTTTTTTTTTACAAAATTCTGTATATCTGCGTACACGTGTAAATCGAAGAGATGCATGCACGTTCAGGTTCATTTTTTCTTCTTCTTTTTCCACGAGTACCTATAGCATATACCAAGTGGCGTATACATGGTACATGGTACGTGATGAAAATAAAGATTTTTTTTTATTATTATCGAAAGTTGTAATAAATGTTTACTTTTGTTCATCCAATACCTAGCTAGGCGTAGAGGGATTCAATTTAGAGTATGTACCATAGATATGTATACCTAGCATACCTACTAGACCTACCTACGCTATTCATAGTACGTTGCCAACAATTTTTGTTTCTCGCCTTCTTCTTTTTTGGCACTTTTTTTCTGAAAACGAAGAAGAAAGGTACATGTTTGATTAACGCGAAGGGATTTTCTTTGATATTTATGCGGCACGTGTTTGCGTTGAAATTATATTCGCTCTGTGATCGAATTATACCTGAGGGATACTCAAATTCTCGTTCGTAATTAAACTCGACATTTGTGAGTCGTTTTTCAATTAGTTTTCGGTTGATTTTTGTATCAACTTGTGTATGGTAATTTGAATGGAAATTAAAGTGTTATAGAAAAAAATCGAGATTGCTTTGATTTGATTTTCAAGTTTGCTTAGGTTGGTGTTTGAATTCTCGATAAAAATTATGTTTATTACGAAAGCTCTCTTAAGCAGCCACGAGGATTTTTTTTGATGTTGAAAGTTTAGAGATGATTTTGAATAAACCCGAGCAGCACAATCGACAAATTATCGAAATAAAAAATCGACAGAATATCGAATTCGATAAAGTGTCGCGTTAGTTCCGCCTAAATCGTGAAATTATCTTTCGATATATAGATAGATTATCGACGAATTATAGTTAGCAAAAATTTCGAGATTATAGTAAGATATTTTATCGATAATATATCTATAATATCGAAAGATAATTTCACGATTTAGACGGAACTTTTGCGACACTTTATCAAATTCGATATTCTGTCGATTTTTTATTCCGATTTTTCGTCTATTACTAGCTTTTTTCTATAATTAAAAATCATTAATTAGCATAATTACTACAATAAACTATGTCTAAACACATTATTCATGTTACGGTAAGAGGATCATTTCAGAAAAAGTCAAAAAAGATTATAATAAATCTGCCACCCGTGGGGCTTGAACCATCTACCTCCTGCATGGTAATCCTCTTTCTTAACCACTATGCCATACCTTATCGTTGAGGAATTAGCAATAAAACGCTTATAATAGGCAGTTTAGTACTTCCAGACGTGTTGGACTTGAAAAAATTTTCACCAATTTGGAAATAATTTCAAATATCGTCACAAAATCGTTGAAAAATCGTTCGACAAATTTCAGATTATTTGTCGATAATATAGTTTCAAATATCGTCTCAAAATCGTTAAAAAATCGAAATCGAGAAATTTCATATTACGTGTCGATAATATAGTTTCAAATATCTTCACGCAATCGTTAGAAAATCGAATTCGAGAAATTGCATATTATGTGTCGATAATATAGTTTTAAATATCTTTACAAAATCGGTAAAAAATCGGATTCGATAAATTTAATATAATCTGTCGATAATATAGTTTCAAATGTCGTCAAAAAATCGGTAAAATATCGAAGTCGAGAAATTTCATATAATCTGTCGATAATATAGTTTTAAATATCTTTACAAAATCATTAAAAAATCGAATTCGATAAATTTAATATTCTTTGTCGATAATGTAGTTTCAAATATCTGCACAAAATCGGTGGAAAATCGGAATCGATAAATTTAATATTCTTTGTCGATAATATCGTTGACGAATATCGTCATAAAATCTTAATAATATCGAATTCGATAGTTTTTAGATTTTTTGCCTATGAAGTTGTACCGATAAATCTTTATAATATCGTGAGAACATCTATAGATTTTCAAACGATTTTTTATCGATACGTTACATCTTCCGATATTATCGATCGAGTGTGCCGCTCGGGAAATAAAAAAAAAATCTTGAAGAATTTTTACAAAAAAATCTATTCAGAAATATTGAGGAAATATGCCTTTAAAATTATTTTTGAAAGACTTTTCTTTTAGAATAAGACATCTAGGTAGGTAGGTAGGTACCTACTTTTGATAAAAACCTTTCTTGTAGAAAATCTTTCTCTAAAAAGAAGTTCTATTAAAAAAAAAAATTTTAATTTTTTTTTTTTTTTGAAAAACGTAAAATAAAATCAGAAAAAATGTATATTTTGAAAAAATAATTTTCCTTGAGAAAAAGAAACTCTTGAAATAATTTTTTTATTTAATTTTCAAATCTTGAAAAATATTTTGTCTTACAGAAAATTTATTTTATTTATTTATCTTTTTTTTGAAAAAATTACTTTAAAAAATTTATTCAAAAAATTAAGAAAAATTTTCTTCAAATTAAAAAGAAGTATCTCTTCACTTTTTTTTTAAAGAAAAATTCAAAGATTTTTGAGAAAAGTTATTTTAAAATAAAATTTATTTTGGAAAATTCACGAAAAAATTGAAAGGCAAATTTATTTTCAAAAACATGATGCAAACGAAAAAAAAAAAAAAACTTAAAAAATGATTAATTATTCCCCCTCCTCCTCCTCATCACCCGTCTCCTCGAAAAAACAAAAAATTTCCTTCTGTAATTTCATTTTACTACTCCACTGGAAATAATTTCGTTCTGGAAGAAAAAAATACATTTTAGAAGTGTTTCGAATGAAAAATAAATGAATAAATAAAAAATAATAAATAAAATTGAACGTGATTTCCATTTTAAAATTCATCAATCACTCGTTAGTTCATTCAAATACTTCATAAGTACGTCGATGAAAACCCCTTATAAACCATTTCGGTCGAGTTTTCATTGGCGAACCGATCTCAAAGAGAATAATTTAACCACAACACATCGAAGTAAATAGTCCTAAGTAGATTTTGAAAATACATTTCGGGCAGTAATACTACGTATATGGTTGTGTAGTAGAATTTAAAAGGAGAAAGTCATAAATAAAATTTAATAGGATTCGAATAAATAGAATGTTATCTCGATTCCAGTTCGCAGTTCGGTTTTTTTTTTTTTTTTTGTAGAAAGGGCGAAAATTTATATTTTGAAACGTGCCCTTTTTTCCTCAGTGTAATGCCTTTTATAAATTTCATTTTTTTTCTCGCACACGCAGACTACGCGGGTAAAAAATAACCGAAAAAAATTCCCCCAAAAACGTTACACGCTTTTTTAACGAATATATAGGTAAGAAAAAAAAAACCTTGGAGATGGACGAAATTCTTTTTGATGTGGTGCAAAATCAAGATGAAATATTTGAAATACATATTTTCTTTTTTCTCTCTTTTCTTTATTTTCATCCGCTATTTATAATGTAGCATCGAAAAGACGACGTTTGATTATTCATGAATCATGATTCTTCAAAGGTTGCCGCAGAGAGGTTCACAACCATAGCGTCGAGTGCCACTGGTATATTATGTCGGCTAGCTAATTTATCGTCCTACTTGACGTTTGTAGGATTTTCCATTTTTTTTTTTTTTTTTTTTTTTTTTTGGTATTTTTTCCCCAGCAAATATTTTGCTCGGCCGGACCACTTTATGTTCCTGTGTTCGCATCGAATGCTAAAATGTGTCTGTTTTAAAAAATATTTTCCCTCTCTGCTCTAAATTTAATTTCTTCGTTTACAAAGAGAGTTTTTCGAGTTCTTACTTTCAGGTAATTATATATTTTTTAAGGGGTAAAAAATTTAATTTCTTCGAAAATGATTTTCTTTTTAATTTCGAAAGATTGGGCTAAGCTGGGGGGAGGCTTTTCGTCTGTTTTTATTCTTCGGGGCGTAATTTCATTAATAAATGAAGTAATTAGAGCGGTTCCTTGGACTATAATAGAGGTCAATTTTTGATAAATTGTCTAAAATAGGTAAAATTTTCCTAAAAAATTACCTCGAGGAGGTTCCAGCCAATATGCGTTTTAAACGTCTCGTTAACTCGGTCTTTATGTGAAATTGAACGTAGAAAATCATCGTAAGCGCATTCAGGGGGAAAAAGTTATGTCTACATCACGTATGACGCACATATATCTATATACACGTGCATAATTTGCAATCTTAGCTGAAAACCCTCGCCAAATTATCGTCTATATTGACATTTCCTCTGATATTTCTAGAGATAATAACGCATACGAAATCCATATTATGAATAATGCTATAAACGGTAGAATTTTCAAGCTGATCACCATTTTATTGTGTAACGCGTACGAGTCAGCATTGAAGTATGAAGTTCTTTGTGGTTTTCATCGCTGTATTACTTTTTTTATTATCAAGTGAGTTATTACTTATTAGATTATTTTGAGTTATATTATTCTTTCTCTTGCATAGATACTTAATTACCTACCTATTTAATTCCAAGTTCTGGAAGAATTTGTGAAGAAATAATACTCGTATCCACACAAGTACACAATTGCCTCAATTAGGTAGTTATAAATTGAGCTGTCAATTTGTAGACTTTTGCGAAGGGTGAAATTGGTGGCGCGGAAGACTTGGTACATTTTCGTTGCAAACCGCCATGATATGCAGTGTTGCCTATGTAAGATTTCTGAAACGTGTGAAATGTGATTTTTTCTATTAGGGCGAGGAAGGCGTTTAAAAATAATTTTCTTCGTGTTCCTTGATAACTTTTTTCTTTACGAAGAAAAAAAAAATCAAAAGATAAATATGAGTCTTATTTTGGTTCAGCAAAAATTTGTTCTTTCGTGATTTTAAGAATTAATAAAATATTCAAGTATTAAAAATTTTATTTAAAAATGGTTGAAAATAGAAATTACCTATGGATTCAAAAAATTCTAAAATTCAAAAAATTGAAAAAAATTACACTAAGCTGAAAAAAAATAAAATTTGGAAGTAGTAACCTTATAAGTAATTGAAAATAATTTTTTTCCTGAATGTTTTTTTTTCAATAGATTGAATTTTATTGTGAGATAGAACATATGACGTGAGAAGCTTGAAAAAATACGCCAACAATTTTTATTGGAACTAATATTTTTTTTATGCTGATTTTTTTTTCAATGTTTAAGAAAAGCTCAAAGTTGAATTTTAATGGAATAATTTTGATATGGTCCCGTATTGAAAAGAAAAAAAAATTAAAAAGGCCTACCTTTTATGAATGAATCATTTCATAATTTTGAGAGGGTCCATATAAATTATGTATATTTATTTAAAAATTGAATATTTCATAAGGGTCCATATTCAAGAATTTAAAAATTCCAAGGGCTCCAAATATTTTGTCCTATTAAACTGTGTTAACCCTTTTGTGCCCCAGAAGAAACTGACGGTTACTTTTTAAAAAATTTTATGCAGACATATTCTCTATGCTATAAAATACAAAAAAGTTTTAAAATTTTTTTGAAAGCTTGATCCCTTGCACAGGAAATAAATGCCTACTTAAGCTGCAAATATTTATCTACATTTGCATTTCCTGTGTGAAATATATGCATAATTATGGGTAAAAGTGAAGAAACTATTAATTGGTGAAAATTCATAAGAACGTATATAAAAATTTACATTTTCACTTCCCCTGTACCGCAGAATCTCTCCTTTTTCAAATCACAAGAGTTGAAAAAAAATCCAAATCTTGAAAAGTTGATCCAACATTTTTTGGATACTATTAATTCAATGTAAAAAGTTTTAATGTGGAAAAATAAATAAATAGAAAATGCATACAACATAGAGGGCTTTTTTGATTTAAATGAAATACCACACAGGAATTTGGAAATCTCACAGCAGAAAAGGCGATGGCTGTGGTCGATGGCTCGATATCTAACTGAAGTGAAAAAAATATTATCTCTCATCTGTAAAATTTTCATCCCACAAGTTATATTTCAGTAACTGTAGCAAAATAAAATTGAAGAAATTTTGATTAGTGTAAACCAGACACAGGAATTTTGTGTGAGTGTCTCTTTCAATTTTATTAAAAACTAATTTTTTGGTGTTTTGAAATTTTCAATGTCCATTTCCTGTGCCATTTTTATGTTTGTACCTGCAATATTTGTGCACAATACATTGTTTGACAATATTCAAGTCAACAACCCTAAATTTTTTTCGAAATTTGTATAACTTGGGTAATTTATTTTAAAGACTCGAATGATTTTGAAACTTAAATTTCCTGTGCGACATTTCCTTAAAATCAAAAACGCCCTCTTTGTTCCCTGTACCTTTTATTTAAAGAATTTGTAATCCAAAAACTTTCCACTTTGAATTAATAGTATCCAAAAAAAGTTGGAACGACGTTTCACGCTTTGGACATTTTCTCATTTTTAAAAGGGGGGCTCTGATATGCAGGGGAGGTGGATGTATGAAATTTTCTGATAGGTCTTATTAATTTTTAGCAATTAAGAGTTTTATCACATAGGCTTGCTGTTATTCTCCAAATTCACACAGGAAATGAAAGTATAGGCACCTTAGGTAGGTACCTATTTCCTGTGCAAGGATCGAAGTTTCATGAAAATTTATCGACATTTTCTTTCAACCCTACCTTAGATATCACTCTAACAGAAAATTATTTTAAAAGTGACCGTTGGTTTCTTCTGGGGCACAAAAGGGTTAAACGTTTTTGTGGTTTGTGTTATCATTTCAAAAAAAAAAAAAACTACCAACCACAAAATTGCTTTGTGAGTAGACTAGACATTAATAATTGGGCATCTCTTTCTACAAAAGATCCGAATTAAAATGTTAAAATTTTCAGTTTTTGAACTATGTAGAATTTTCTGTTTTCTCATTCCTGAAAATTCTCGATTTGTTTTAGATTAGTTATAATATTCCAAACAATTTTTTGAAGAAAAAAAAATACGTCAGTTTTGAGGAGTAAAAGTTTTTTTTTAAATTTTTTGAGATAGAAAATTTCCCTATTTATTCAGAGTAAAAAAAGTTGATTTTTTTTTTTTTTTTTTTTTTGCAGACACGAAGTAAAAATATTTGCTTTATTTTTCAAATAAAACTTTTCTCGATTTTTTGGACATACGAAAAATTCTCAATTTTTTTAGAAAGTATTTCAAAGAAATCCATATTTGATAAATTTATTATTTCATATTTTTTTGAAGGTATTTACATATTCAGTAATTAAGTAATAATTCAGGGGGTTGATAATTGAACCATTCATTGTAATCTATCGTTTTGAGAGGGTTTATAATCCATTTTTAAAAACTTAATATTTCAAACGGGCCCAATATTTGAAAAATTTATTGGAAGTCCTTATTCAAAAAATTGAATATTTTGAAGGGGTCCACATTGATTGAAACCCAGTTTTACTTTATCACTCTATTTTTAAGAAATTTAATCGAAGTTGAAATATTATCATTTCGCATGTATGTTTGCTCGAAGATACGGGTATCTAATCCGGAACTGGTTTCCTGTTCACGTGTAGGCATGATAATAACAACCACCTACACCTCACTTCTGAACATTGTATTAGCAAAACAAGATTTGTTTTTACGCATGCGATATCTGTTTTGACGCATTTCCGTAAATAACAATAATTCTTACAACGATTTTACTCCCATCTCAAAGTGTATAATGCGACTATAATTATAGAAGTTTCACTTCAAATTTTTTTTTCTGGATTTTTTAGAAAAATTCTCTGAAATTTTCCAAGGACGGTGGTGCCATGCTATAGTTTTCCAATGTGGCTATATGTGAACGATATTAAATCAATAAAAATAAAAACCTGATGAGTTTTTATAAAATATACAAATAGAAGACAACAATACGAATATTTGCTGGGGGAAAAAACATACACTCTATGTGTATAAAAATTCGACCATTCGAATGATTCGAATTTCGAATTGTATATTCAAGACAAATATTTGTATTAGTCACGTTTCGAATATTAATAGCAAATGGAGGTTTTTCTATCCGGCATTTTGATTCGCATATAAATAAAATAACAATGCGCGAGATCGAATGAGTCTTCGAGTTTCATTATTTTTGCGCAATAGCCAAGAGATTATCGTTTTATGAATGGCTATAGCTCGAGAATAATATTGACACAGGGTGGTATTTTCTTTTATATTTCAATATCACGTACAAAGTAGATTTGTTCCAACAAAGATACGCGAGTGTGTTCGGATATTAGGATTTTTTTCCTTCGTCGGAATAAAAAATATAACGCTGGGGTTTTGCCATGTATCGCGGATTAGCGTTAATTTCTATTCGAAAAAGTATATTGCGAAAAATACGAGTACACGTAGAAGTACGAGTAGATGGCTTGATAAATATGCAAGAATGGAACTCAACCTTTTAGGTCCTAGGTAAATAAAACGTTCGTCCTTTGTTCGTTTAATCATCGATCAGAAAACACATTACTGTGTTTAAAGTGCGAAAATCTTGACCAAATGCGAATATAAAGTGGTACAAAGTATACGAAACGAAGACACACGTAGATGTTTCGATAAAATTACAAAGGTTTTCATAAGCGTAGAATACCGATGGTATTTTCTCGGCATTGGCACTTTAAATCGTGCAAAATAATTCCAATTCTTCGGGTAATCTTTTCTGTATCGTTGAATAAATATATCTCAACAACAGGTGTATGAAATTCCATCATTGGGTAAATACTCAAAATAAGCCAACGATTTTCTTCGAAGATATTTTTTTCTGCAGAGTGACTCGTTCCAATAAATTCATTCTGTGTCTGTGATCATTGGACTAAAAACTTGCAAATTTGTAAGCGAAGATAATGTCGCTTCGTAGTGCGTAGGTAGTTGCCTACCCATGAGACTATTCATATGCCTCGATACCGGCTCCTTTCTCGGCTCTTGTCTTATCAAAGTTTCTTCGCATTATAATTCAAAGGAATTCATTCCATATACATTTTGGAGCGAGTAAAAGGACACAAGTGGAATGTAAATGACAAACCTTTCGCACACTATGGTAATGGTGCAAACTCTACCAAATCATTTCCTCGCTATTGTTTTCATTATATGTACACACATTCGCAGAATACGGATTATGTTGCTGTACTTTTCAGCAAATTAATTTCCCCAGTGAACTATGTATCTATCGTGTTTTTGGTCGTGTTATATGCGTGTACGTATAATTATACTCGTAGGTACCTCTACCTATATTACCTATCGGTGGGTATTTCGATAATATGCTTTGTAAGCGTAATACTTACATAGGTAGGTGAAGCTAAATCTAACCTAATATCGATGTTATACTATATTGGGATAAAATCGTGTGCGTTACACAGAATGAAATGGTGATTAGAGTGGGTTATACTTTTAAATAAACCATGGACATAGAATCATCCTTGGACATTTAAAAAATTGAATTCTCAAAAATCAGGATTTTTTACTTTAAAAAAAATAAAAATGAAATATATTTCAAAATTTTATGCAAAAAAAAAAAAACTCAAAAATCACTGAAAAAATTCAAAAAATTTATTTAACAAAATTCTGCACTTTTTTAATTGAAAAAAAAAATGATTTTTTTCCTATTTTAAACAAATCTAAATTTTTACATTTGAAAAAAAAATATGATTTTTAAATGATTTTTATCATTTTCAAAAAGTCTGAATATTTTTCATTTAAAAAAAATCTGATTTTTTTTTCATTTTAAAAAATCTGATTTTTTTCATTCTAAAAGTAATCTGAAATTTTTTCTTTCTCCAAAATCTAAATTTTTTTATTCTAAAAAATCTGATTTTTTTTTTCATTCTAAAAAAATTTGATTTTTTTTCGTTCTAAAAAAATTTGCATTTTTTTCATTCTAAAAAATCTGAATTTCTTTCATTTCAAAAAAAAACTGATTTTTTCATTTCAAATTAAATTCTAAAAAAATGAATTTTTGAAATGAAATTTTTGCATTTTTTAAAAGAAAATTTTTGAATTTGTTCTGTGATTTGGAACCTTTTTTTAAATAAAATTTTTAAATAAGTATGATGGTAGATATATTCCATTTTTATTTTTTTGAAGTATGTACTTACAGAAATCTAAAATTCTAATTTTGTTTTTCCCCAATCTGAAAATTTTTTCATGTTTTTTTATTTATTTATTTTTCTCCAGAAAATTACCTACTCCAAAAAAAATTAAACTTGGACCCATTTTTTTTTTAAATGCCTCAAAAAATTGAGAATTTTTTCATCACTTAATTTTTTATTAGCCTTAGATTAATCCAAAGTGATTTGCTGTGTAATTTTTTTTGTTGTTTTCTGTCAGACCATTATTTTTGGGACGTTTAAAACAGAACTTTGTTCTAAAATAATTTTCATTTTCAAAATTTTGTTTAAAAAATTTATTCTATTTTCAAATAGGTATTTAAAAAAAAAATGTTTTAATTGCTATAGAGAGTTCCATATCGTAACCTAACGTGACCTGAAATGAAACTGTACACCTTGATACCATATAACTTGAACCCAAGAAGTAACGAGGTGATTAAAAATTTTCCGCAAATCATTCATGGTACTTGGACGTTTTTCTAAATGAACTAGAATACAAGAACAAACGACGCATTTCGCGTCCCACGAGTAAATTATAGCCGACAGTACTACCAAATTTACTCAACTTACAGCTTCTCACGTACCACTTCGTAAGACACCGAAACACTCTTCATCTAACCTTTTGTAGGTACATCCCTTATAGAAAAAAACATGGTGTATTTTCGAATACATCATGTTTACCTGAAAACTTCTTGTAAAACTACATGTACATGATGTATTCGAAAATACACCATGTTTTTTTCTATAAGGGATAATTAGTGAAAAAATTGTCATTTCTAATTTTTAGTACAGTAAATAAAAAAGCGAGAAGTGAGTAGATGTAGAGTGAAGGTAGGAATTGCTTTAAAATTCTAGATAATGAATGACGAGTATAACGGCAACGGCCTGATTGGATCCGTGCAATAAATTAATGAAAGTCAGTACTGGATTCTCAATTTCTCACCTAACAAACCAATGAGAACTATTAATTAGATTGAATACTTCGAGAAAATCGAATCAGAGATGAAACTCTATATTTTCGAAGTGAGGATTATATAAGTTTTAGCGAGAATCGACGAATTACCTATTTAAGAAAAAAAAACAGTTTCGTAAAAGATTAGAATTTCTTTGGAATTTAATAAATTTTGGTAAAATTTTTGGGATTTGTCGATTTTTGAATTTTTCTAATTACGTATTTGAAAAATATTCAAAATTTACCAATTTTTCGTGGATTCACAGTTCACACTACCTCTCTTTGTAATTTCCTCCTACTTGAAAAAAATGTTTTTTCAAAATTACTCGTCTTTGTCAATTTTCTAAAAATTTTCAGTATTAGCATAGCCAGACAGTCATTCAAGGGGGAGAAGTCTTCGCGAAAAAAATTAATTTCAACTAAAATCGAATAAAATAATATAGGTACATTATTTTGTCAAAATAGTTGAGCCAAAATATTGTGCCCAAGCGACGACAATTTTTATAGGAAAAAAAAACATTCAAAAGCTTAAATTTCATCACTGTTTTCAACTTTTCCGTCGTTAAGGGGGTCCAGACCCCCTGGATCCCATCCTTCTTAAATACGTCACGGTATTTTAGTTTTATGTCGCGACTGAGGCTGAAACACAATCACAAAATGAAATTCAATTTTTCTTCAGTACCAACGAAAATGGTAATCCGAGTAGGTACTATAGTACAAAATTAAATTAAATTTACAATCGCGCCGTACTCGATTGGTTCTCTTCTTTATTTACACGTATGGTAAAAATAATGCATGGAAAACTCGTCGGTAAAAAGAATTTCATTTCTGTACAGTTGATACTTGAAATGCAAATAATCGTATAATCTGCTTTAACGAGAGTTTTTCTCAGTAAACTGTCAAATTCATTTTGAGTTCATTCGATATTGTAGGCATAAGCAACGAATACCTACCTAATAACTCATTGAAAAACAATGCTAAGGGCTTTTATGAATTCATTAGTTATTGTTGAATTTTGTACAAAAAAACGTTTTGGCATTTCTTGAGTAAGATTCGTTTCAAATACCTATAATTTGCTTTTAAATAAAAATCAAATAGAAATTTTTACCTAAATATGAGAAACTTCGAGAAAATTATATCTTAGGTTCTTGATTTAAACGAAATAAATGTTGATTTATTTAAATTTCTTTCATTTTTAGTGAAGAAGGGCGTAAAATTTCATTGTTTTTAAAAAAAATTGTTTAATGCACAAACCCTGATTGTAGGGAGAAGTGATTTTTCTCTCACGTCATGTCATTGTAAGAAATCAGCACAGTACTTTTTTTGACACCATCGAAAATTTACCAAGTCCAATACTACATAGATACTTGATATTCAAAGTTGGAAGGAAGGGTGGAAGGGGTCCAGTCCCAATTTCTGTAACAACCAAAATTATTTCCAAGATTTCAAGCTACCCGATTTGTTTGAAAATTTTTTCAATTGGACCTTTCCTACAATTTTGAAAAGGTATACAAGACATGATGTTATGTGAAATCGAAGGAGAGAGAGAGGAAGCCAATCGAAATTATTTTTAAGATCTTAATCTACAACTTTTATCTGAAATTTTTTTCAATTGGCCCCTTCCTCCCTCACTACTCTAATTTTTAATTAATCTCTTCCGAGTGTTATGCGAAATCGGTGGGAAGGGTGGGGTCCAAATGAAAAAATTTTCAAACAAAAGTTGTAGTTCGAAGTTCTAGGAATAATTTTGGTTATTCCAAAAACTTCGATTGGACCCCTCCCTCCCCTCCAATATTGAATTTATCAAGTACATTTCTGTGTACATTGAACTTATGTTAGTAAATTTTCGATGATGCAAAAAGTTTTTGAAAAATTACCTAGGCCTACATAATTATACTTATTTTTTTGCTTAAAAAAATTTGGGATTTTTCTAAAAGATTTTTTCCTTCAAAAATTAAGATTTTTTTCAACTAAG
Organism: Balanococcus diminutus; assembly: GCA_959613365.1. Taxonomy (NCBI): domain Eukaryota; kingdom Metazoa; phylum Arthropoda; class Insecta; order Hemiptera; family Pseudococcidae; genus Balanococcus; species Balanococcus diminutus. The sequence goes on from OY390715.1 coordinate 47,833,909, forward strand.
AAATTTTTTCTCTTAAAAAATTGAATTTCTCAAATTTAAAAAATAAATTATACACAATCATAACATCCAAAAATATGCCAAATAAAGAATGATTCGTATGTTTTTTTAAATTTTTTGCACTCGTTTGTACGAATCACACATTGCAAAGATTGAACTACCACAGATTTTATAATTTTCTTCCTACAATTAACGAAGCTTTTGTTTTGCACCAATTTCGATATTCAACTGACAAGTGGCGCTCGGTACAGCGCAGCTTTTAGAGCTCGCTCTCGCTGGTGGTACGAAAATAGAGCGCATCCGAATCATTCATTAATCAAAGCTGGAAACCAGCCTGGAAACCTTGACGCAAGTGTTTCAAGGCTTAATACCGACGTCACTTAATAAATAAGGAAACAAAACGAGAACGAGAAAACACACTCGAATGTAAGGCTTTTTACAACATTAATTTTCTTCTTTTATTCGTATAACTTATTGCATGTGGTTGTGGTCGTGGTCGAGTTGAAGATGAAGATGGAGATGGACGATGAAGACGACGTTTAAAGATTTCGCCAAGTTTCGTTCACTTTCTTCTCATGAAATTGATCTTAACTAACGCTTTGTTTCGAGTAGTGAAGTAATTACGTAGGTATTATGAAGAGAGCTTCGTTTTATTTCGTGGTTTACCTAAATCTGACGAAGGAAAATGAAAAGAAACGATGTTTGGAAATATTTATTAAGGTTGAAACGAATCGAAAATTAAAAAAAAAAAATTAATTACCAATTTGGAAAAAGTATCTTAATTGGAAATGGATAAAAAAAATTCTCTCATCAATTTTCTTCCAATTTGGAAAATTAATACTACCCACGATATTTAAAAAAAAATTAACGAAATGGTAAAAATAATCTGGAAACTTTTTTGGTATTTTTCCCCCTCTCAAAAAGCAGTCTTTCCATTCATCTCTGTTTGCTAAATTTGTACTCAAAATGAAAGAAATCTACATAGCTTGGGAATATTTTTATTCATTTTAAGCAGATTAATTTTTTATCTGATCTCATCGCACTAGTCTTTGTGGGAGTCGAGCCAGTAAAAAAACATACCTGTGGGAGTATGATCTCCTGGTGAAATACGAAATCAAAATAGGTATGAATGAAAAAATTTTCCATGATACGTCATCTACGATAATTTTTATAAATACTTTTCAAGTCGGTATTATTTTTCAATTAATCTTCGTATCGACGAATCGCGCTCACACCAGCACCGAACTCAACTTTTGAAGCGGAAACCTTGGCAAGTTGGAAAATACGGCGCTGGGTAATTTGTCAACGGAAAATTTTGAATAGCGAAAATAGCCTAAAATTAACGAGATAGATTACCATAATATTTTTGTCACAAAAAATAATTTTTCCCTTTTTTTTTATTCGCGGACATTTTTCACGGTACTATTTCGCTGGTGGAAGACGAACAAAAAAAATTCCGAAGAAGGCCTTTTCTCTGTCTCTGTGTGCGTACCTTCGTTCGACTAATCCGTAATGTTTTCCCCTCTGCGAGTGTAAAACGTATATGAGCCTTAATTCCGCTACATTTATTATTTAACGTAAACACCAACTGGAAGAATTTCGCTTCGAGCCGAAGTAGAGAGAGAAAAAAATTTAATTTGGGTAAATTATAACGCTATCTTTCCGACGGTACGGAACGATAGAAGGGCGGGAGGAGCGAGGCTTGAAATACGCGTATCTCGAGACATTCAACTTTTTAAAAGTGTTTCTTGAAACTTGGGTAATAAAAAAAGCATCAAAATTGTATTAACGAGTTGATAAAAGTTACCCATTCGACGTAAAATTCATAAACACGTTTGTTTTTGATAGAGAGATTTTCATTTTTTTTCGCTTCCAAGTCCGCCTGGAACTGACAAAAAGATCTGATACGTTTGTTGGAAGAGATTTGAGCCCGGTAGGAAATCGCAACATCTGGGTTTTTTTCGACGATTAACTTTCTATACTTGGTAATGCGTAACATATTTCGAAAAAATAACTTTTTCAATAAAAAATGTCAACGTGGCATTGAAAGTTTGGAAAAAGTACATATGACGAAGTTTTCGCAGGAAAAAAAACACCAACGTGAAATTTCCACCGTCAAACTATACCGAGGGTGCCAACATTCGGCTATTTTTCAATCGTTTATTATTTTTTTTTAATTATACAAATAAGCAAATATGGTCCACGAGGAAACTATGTTTCGCTAAAGTTACCTGAAAGCTGGATCAAATTGGAGAAAACTCGGTCAACGAGTAAAAACGTATTTGAAGTTTTTTCTCGCAGCAGGTCTGACGTGCGAATAACGAAACTGTCATGAAAAATTTCAAATGCCAGCAAACTTATATTGGGACAGATTTAGAAGTACATTTTACACTATTCACATTCGATTTCATCTTGACGATATCTTTGCCGAAAAACTTTTTCCCATTTTTATACATCAACTAGAAAGAAGGACAATTTCATAGAAGCACGTCACCGCTCATAGTGTGTAAGACTAATAAAAAGAATGTCTGCAGAGTTTCGAAATATCCACGGTGCAATGACAAGCCGACAATTTACAGGAATCGAGGGACTAGTGAAGCGGAAAAATTCGATTCTTGAAACACAATGTAGTCAATTAACGAAAACCAGTCGACGACACATAAGTTGACTTTTAATCAATTTAACTTTTCACTTTTAATTCAGTTTCTCTCGCTTGTTTTATCTTGGGTATGTAAATTAAAAACGTTTGTTTCTTACATTGGCATAAGGTTTATTTTAAAGGGATGTTTTTTTTTTGGTTTTGGGTGACATTTTTTTAAATATTGTATTTTTAGGTATTTTTTTAAAAGCATCTTTCAGAAAATTTATACCTACCGATTGGTAAATGTTTAGAATCTTTTTTTTTCGAAATGAAAAATTGAAAAAAATGGTTTAAATTTTTAAAAATCTAATTGAATTTTTTTCCGGAGAACAAGCTAAAAAACAACTTGAATAAAATTTTAAAAAATCAGAATAAGTCTAAAATAAAATTGTGAATATATATCACAATTTTTTGAAAATTTCGATCATCCAAAATTTTATAAAGAATTCGATTATCATCATTTTTCAAAAAAACTGAATTATCAAAAGTTATGGAAAAAAATTACTGGCAAAATTTTTCAAGCAATAATAAAAGTAAAAAAAGGTGAGAGATTGGAACTTTTCATGAATTTTTCACAAAAAAAATTATCGCAAATTATTCAAAAAATTTGACGATCAAAGTTTACGAATTCTCTGAAAAAATCATTCTCAGAATTTCATCAACAATATAAACAAATTATATCATCACAAATTATTCAAAAAATTAGATCATTGTAAATTTTAAGAAAAATTACTATCAACATTTTTCAAATAAAAATACCTAATGATGAAAAATTTTAATGACAAAAACTGCTCAGAATTTTTCACAAAAAAATTATGACAAATTTTTCAAAACTTTTGACGATCAAAACGTTAAAAATGATATTAGGTACCTATGTTAAAAAAATGATTATCCGAATTTTTAAAATTTACCACGAACAATTTAAAAAAAATTGTCATCACATATTTTTCAAACGATTTATCAGAATTTACCAAAAAAATCAATCATCGATGTTATCAACAAACAAAATTATGATTTTTCAAAAAATTAATCATCAACGTTATCAACAAAAAAATATAATAATAATAAATATCAAAATTTTTCAGGTAGCTGTAATTGTCAAAAAAAATGAGTACCAGAACTTCTCAGAATTTTTCACAAAAAAAATGGTCATCAAAAATTTGATTGATTATTATAATTTTCCAAAAAATTATCATAAAAGTTGGAAAAAAATTGACCATGAAAATTTCTCAAACAAAGATTTTTATAAAATTGATTTTTCAAAACTCTTGAAAAAATAAGATTGGCAGAATTTCCCTAAAAATCTCATCATCGCCAATTTTTCCAAAAAATTGATCACAGATTTTCAAAAAAAAGTAAATTACCATAATTTTTCAAAAAAAAAAAAAAAAAAAAAAAAAAAAAGAAGAAGAAAAGGAAGATTTTAAACGTGAAAAAATTGACTATATATCGATAGGTATATTTTTCAAACAAAAATTTTCATCAATAAAATTTCATTACCTGAATTTTTTAAAACGTCATTATTATCAAAACTTTTGAAACCAGAATTGTAATCAAAAATTTAAGCATCGGAATTTTTCTGATTTTTCAAAAAAATTTACGATTAGGTAATACAAAATTTTAAAAAAATATTGTCAAAATTATCAGTTTTTATTGAAGTGAATATAATTTAATATTGGCATATCCATAGAAATTTAATTCATCATTTTCAACAGATTTTATGTTTTAAAATTTTTTTAAATGTTTTTTCAAAAAGTACCTAAGTATTTTATTTTTAAATGAATTTTTTTTCGGATGTTGAGAAAGACTAACACATCTCATTTGGGCTTTGTCGATATAGATACCATTCAGAATTTGGAAGGATAAATTTCAAAATTTGTAATATTTTTGATTTTTTTTTTTTAATTTTAATTTTGAAATTTTTTCAAACTAATTTTTGAAAAATGATATTTGAAGAAAAATATATTCCTTACATTTACTTTAAAATTAATTGAAAATGCTTTTGAATTTTTTTATCTTATTTATTTCGCAATTTTCAAATATCTTGCTCTTGATCTTTTTAAAAAAAATTCTGAAACATGTAGGATGCTATGCAATTTTTAGAGTTTTTGAAAGAGGGTGGGGGTGGATCTGCCAACCACTAGAAATTTTCAAATTGATGCAGTCGTAAAAAATAATTATCAAATCTGCATGAACAATTTGGAAATAGTGGTTGCAGTTCGTTCATTCGACATTAAGTACTTACTTAAGTATATTTTTATGAAACTAACTAACTAACGAATAAAAAAGGAAAAAAATGTAATAAACCAGAAAAGAAATTGCAGCAATAAGTAAAATAGCATAATTTAAAAGTAGAGAAATTATAATTCGAAAATTCTCGCTTATCGCGGTAATAAAAATGCTATTCGTTTGCGTTTTGTCTTTTACCATATCAAAGAAGCAGCTAATAAAAACAACTAAAATATTTCCACCACAATAAATATATATTAATTAATGCTATTTCAGTTTTATACTTTTGTACGTCGAGTTATTAATATTCGGAAGTAAGTCCCTAAAGGGAGCGTAGCGTAGCCGGAGACGACGAAGGCGAATTTCTCTGTTTTATGAGAGAAGAATTTAAACGCAGCTAGGAAAACGCTGCGCTATCTGTTTGGTTATACTTAATTTGAAAGCGATGTTTTTCTTAGGTTTTTACAAATCGGATTTCGACTTTTAGCATCGTGAAATTTATTTTATCGCCTTTTCTATAAGGCTTTCTCTCGCCACCGAAGGTACCTAGAAGTACATACCTGTGGAGAATGTTTAAAATTCGATACTAATTTTTCGTCCACCAGTGAGAAGAAAAAATAGAGTTGGTGTTTTTGTGGTACGATGTTTGAGAATGCTCTGCGCGTATGTCGCGTGCAAATGTAAAGAAATGTATAACACGACAGCACCGAAACACTCAGCCATTTTAAGATAAATACGCGTATATTATTCTTAATTAACAAAAGCCCGTCATTTTGGCTGAGCACAAAAACACATATACGCCAAAAGGCTACTAATAATTTTTACTTCGTTAATCCCCAGCGAACTACTTGAAATGCTAAAGAAAAATATCGTGTTTGGTATTTGCCTCGTGCTGGACGTGGGACATGGCGTAGAAAACGGTTATTTAAACCATTTTAATGGCATTTTCGCGTTAACTCTTTGCTACGTTGCATTAGGAAGCTGGAGGTCGCCTTTGGTTAGGTTTTTGTAATAATGAGTAATTCTGCTCGAGAACGAGTTCGTCGCACGTGCACTTGTACTACGCTTTCGCGTGTACAATGTTAAAAAGGTGACCGAATATGAGGACAATTGGCCTTTTCAGAGGTTCTCGATTCGTCTACCTAAGTACTCCTTCCGTTTGCTTCATCTCTCATCTCTGTGTATTCCACAAGCAGCGTCTGTTTTGTGTGTGTTGTTTCGAAATAAAAAACAAAACATCTACAAAAAGACTGCTGCGATATTAGCATTCGTATATACAGAAAGGAAATTGCGTTTTCATTCAATTTAAAATCAGCTGTTACGTCGTATAAAAATGATTTTTCCATACTTCGTAGAAAATGAGATTTTTTCCACTGATAAAACATCGGAAAACATCTCCGGGCCATGGGGTTTTTTTTTTTCAACTGCAAATTCCACTGCGTGGTTTTACTCGTAGATTGCGCATTTTTCTCGCTTTTCTCTTATCCGACAACAGGCGGGTGTATTTAAATTGATAAAATTTACTTTAAAGATCCAACGCGACGTTTGCATTATTTGACGAATTGCGTGGATTTTTTCGCGGTTGTCAACAAGTTGCTGACGCGATAAAGTGTAGGTGTAGTTATGTCTCAGTTGAAAAAGACTCGTACTTATTTCATTTGTGCATTACGTTTTTTGTTACGCGAGGTTATTTGGCTCTGGGGTAATTTAGACCTAGGAGGTAATTTGTACTAGGCCTAGAAATAATCCAATTATGACTAAGAAGTCAAAAGTCGTCCTGCAGTATTTTTGACTGTGCAGTTACTTTGGACCTATGAGGTAATTTGGATCTAGGAGATAATTTGGACCAGACCCAAAAATTACTCAATATGACTAAAAAGCCAAAAGTCATAATGGGGTATTTTTTGACCGTGCAGTTACTTTGGTCTTAGGGGGTAATTTGGACCTATGAGGTAATTTGGATCTAGGAGATAATTTGGACAAGGTCTAGAAATTTATTGAATTATGACTAAGAAGTAAAAAGTCGTACTGGGTTATTTTTTGACTATGCTTAGGAATCAACAGTTACTTCAATCTTGGGGTAATTTGGACCTATGAGGTAATTTGAACTAGACCTAGATATCACTCAATATCACTAAAAAGTCAAAAGTCATATTGGGGTATTTTTTGACCATGCTTAGAAATTACCTTGGTTGTAGGGGGTAATTTGGACCAGGCATAGGAATCACTCAATTGTGACTAAAAAGCCAAAATTCTTACCAAAATTACCCAAACGAGTTGGGGGGGGGGGGGGTTATGGACCAGGCGTAGGAATCGCCTATTAATTTAGTCTGAAACAATGGCCCAATTTATCAATATTTTGTTGAACTTTTGGAAACTAATTTTTTAAAAGCAATAATCTGATTATTAATAAACATTTTATTTTAGACTTCTAGAAGAAATTTAGAAAAATCAATTCACCAAATTTAACCCATTTTATGGCAATATAAGGCCGTTTGAACAGTGGATGTATTAGTTCTGGACTATCATTCTGTTTTGGTAAAATTAAAAAAAATTAATTATTAATGCAGACAAATTTCAAAAAATTCAAGTAGTGTACAGAAATTGAAAAAATCATGTTTGAATAAAATTTCAGAATCTAAGAAAAAAAATATTTTAAACAAATTTTAAAAAAAATGAAACATCGAAAATTTGAGATGGGAACAGCATTTTAAAATAACTAGGAATTTGGGAGAAAAAATTGAATTCAACAAAATTTCAAAAAGTCGTCTTTTTAACCACATTCAAAAAAAAATTACCTAATGTTTGGATCTAGTTGAAAAAAAAAGATGTTCAATGTTTTTCTTAATTTACTCTTTTTTTCAACGTGATTTTTTAAAAAATTTTAAGTACCATTTTTGACATTTTGTTGAATAATTTTATCTTTTCTTAGATATAGTAATAGGCATAGAAGTGTTATTTTTAAAATTTGGTCAATTTTAATCGGTACAAAATTTTAAAAAAAATTCCAAAAGTTGAATTCTAAAAATTGTTTTGGAAGTAGAATTTCTGAAAAAATTTTGTAAGATGATTTTTTTCTAAATTTCAAACGTTGATTTTCCTAAAAATCAAAGAGGATTTTTTGAAAAAATCTAAGGTGAAAGTCAAATTTTTGAGAAAGTCGATTCTATTATAATGAGCACATATCAGACTTATTTATATTTTTTACTACCTACTCGTATTTTCAAATTTGGTCAATTTTTAAATTTTTGAAACATATAAATTATTTAAAAATTTTCGACGTAAAATGCAAAAAAAAATTATTGCAAATTTTTTTTTAAAAGTTTGAAGACAAATTTTTGAAAAGCTGAACCTTTGTTGTAATAAACTTACTATAGATATTATTTTCAATTTTAGTAAATTTTGAAATTTTTGGGGCGTAATTTTTTTTTAATAATTTCAGGAAAATTGATTTTTAAAAAATGTTTTGAAAGTAGAATTTCAAAAGAAGTTCAAGTTGATTATTATTTATTTATTCATTTATTCAAGTATTTATTGGTAAATATACAAAGAGCGTTTTCACTTTAATACCCTAAAGTATATACCTAAAAAAAAATAAAATAAATAAAAAACTTGAACTAGGTAAATTCTTTTATTCAGATCGAATTCAAAATCCAAAAAATTACTCACTGGTCAAATCGCTGCAAAGTATGAACCGAAGCGAAAACTTTTCAAACATTCATTCACTCCGTACAATCGACTTGTAAAAAATGCAAGCGTGTTCTTCTCAGAATACTCAATTCTTCGTTCAAATAAATAAATAAATAAATAAAACCTGGACGACTCTTTAATTTACGAACAGCGCAATTCCTGTAAAGGTTTTTTTTTCGGGATTTCGATGGATGAAAAAAAAAGGGTTCCAAACACAAATTTGTTTTTTCAAAGTACTTTCGCACGTTTGATTGCGTCCAGCACCCATATTGATGAACTTGTATTCACAACGAAGAAATCGTATTAAACAAGGTGTAAAACTTTGTAAGAATTTTATTTAATTGATTTGCCAACCGCGTTAACGGTTCGATTATTCGTATTCGATGTATTCCAGTTTCCAACATTTTTTTACCATTTGCATTAACTTATGCAATAATATGACGATAACGTATGTACTTGAACAAGACTGAAGTGTACGACGCCACGGTCTAGTGTAAAATTCACTTTACAATGAAAGCGTCGCATGGTATTGGGTAAAAATAAATATGTTAGGATTCTATACTTTACAAAGAATACAAAGAAAATTGAAAAAAAAAAGCTCTAGAGTTATACAATAGAATATCAGATTACCCGAGTGCCATAAAATGGTAACATTTTTTAATACTCGAGTAATCTTTCATTTTTAAATTAATTGAAACTTGACACTATTTGAGATTTGATTAAAAACATAAGACAAGAGGAGAACAAAGTAAAAACTTTTTTCAACTTGGTAAGTACTTGAAAATTGCAAGTTATATTTTTCGAATTTGATTTAAAACCATCGAGGTAGGTAATAAACCGCCAAAAATTAAATATGATTGATAACCCAACCATGATCGAGTATTTTATCGAAAATTGAAAAAACATTTTAATCAACTAAAGAAGTCGCTTGCTCCAAAATATCCCATCAAGTTCTGCCCAAAATGCAACGCTTTAATAATGTTTCTCGCAAAAAGTCAACGTAGCGGGCTACTTCGACTTCGACATGGTTGAAAACAAAATGCTACTTTTTTCTCCTTTGGATGATGCGGTCTACTAAATCTCCTTTGCACCAAAAAGCAAAATTAACATAAATTATTCTAAAAAAAATATATTCAACTTCCTTAATGCATTTCCTTTTTGCCTTTAATGTAACAAAAAAAAAAGAAGGGTCTTATTTTCCTTAAATTGTTTTTCTTTCTTATCTCTCAGCAAAAAGAACTACGTACAATTGAATGAAGGAAAAAAAAACCAAGAGTAACTATGGAAAAATATTAAATTTTACGATTACATCTTTTGTAAGTTGAGAATGATATCGTGTATCTTTAATCCAAACGTCAAATTATACGGAAATAATTTTCTTACATATTGTTTACGCGATGCTCGAATCGGTTACAAGATGTTTTTTATGCTTACAATGTTCTCTGTTTGTAAAAAAAATTCCTCGAGTGTCAGTCAATAATGCGACCAATGAAAAATAAGAATTATTATTTTCATTTTAACCCGCAGTATTTTATTTTTATACGAACAAACAGCTGTTCAAATTTCATTAATTTTTCACAATAAGTTACCGTCGTTTTGTGCTGTACTGTTTCTTTTTCCTTTAAAATTGAAAAAAACAAACGTTAAAAAAGTAACGGGCCTGGAAACAGGAAAAATTCATTGGGAGAAGGAACGCATATTTTAATATTACGATTATTTTAATTAAGTATAATAATGATTAAGATATTGGCCCCCCTCTCTACTTTCTACACTTGTGTATATAATAATGGAAGCAAACAGACAACATTTTTTCAATATTTTCTTAAGAAATTCAATCCGGATCAAACAAGAAAATTTTCACTCCAAAAAAAGGCCTACTTAAATTTTCATGCTCGAAGCGCCGAGTTTTGAAAAAAAAAATACTCCTACGTACTCGGAAAGTTGAATAAATTATTTAAAAACATCTGAAAATTTTTTTGTACATTATTTTTTGTGGAGAAATTTCAATAAGGTCTTCAGGGAAAAATTTCCGAAAACTTTCAAGAGAAAAATTTGGAAAGAATTACCTAATAAAATAAGCACCTAATCTAAAACAAAATCTTGAAAGAATTTTTTTTTTTCAAGTTTAGATACAAGGATATTTTTCATACAGTTTTTAAACAAAAAACGAGAAAATTTGATAAAATTAAAATGAATTTTAAGACAATTTTGATTAAACTTTTGAAAGAAAATTTCAAAAAAAAATTCATAGAAGAAATTCAAAGTAATTTTATGAGAGATATTTTCAACAATTTCTTCAAAAAAATCATCTTTAAAATTTTTTTTCAGGGAGTTGATTTTTTTTTAAATGCAGGTTTTACATTTTTTTCATATTTAATCCTTAAATTCTTTGAAAAATTATCTTATAAGATTTTTAAAAAAATTCATATTTCAAAATTATATCAGAAGTTCTACTTTCAAAACAATTTTCGAAATTCAAATTTTGAAAATTTCTCAAAAATTTTATTCATCTTAGAAAGTTAAAAATTGGCTAAGAACTTGTAAAATAATACTCACTTCCTCTTTTGTTGGTTATAACAAATAAACAAAAGATGAATTTTTCAAAAATTTCAGTTTCAAAATTTTTTCAAAATTCAACTTTTAAGACTTCTCAAAAATTCAACTTCAATTTTTTTTAAATAATTCCACTAGGTATTATTTTTTTGAATTCAAGTTTTAAAATTTTTCAAAAATTCAAAATTTAAATGAAAATCGAATTTCTTATTCTTTTCAAATGATTCGTGTTTCGAAATATTTTTAGGGATTCTACTTTCAAAATAATTTTTAAAATTCGACTTTTTAAAATGAAGTCTCGAAAATGATAAAATTATCCTCAACTTGAAAATTATTTCTCTCTTTGGTATTACAAAAGTTGATTTTTTTCAAAGACTTTAAAAATTTTCAAATTTTTAAAACAATTTTTAAAATTTGACCTTTGAACATTTTTGGGATTTCAAGGGCTCTATAATTTACTTTTATTTCAAAAAATTGAGAATTTTCTTTTTCTGGGAGATGGGATGAAATTGCATAAAGTTTTCAAACTGCGTAGTAATTTTTTGGTGCTGCGCAATCTGTGTCCTTGATAATGTTACGTTCAAATACGACTTTCGTGTACCTAGTTCCTCGTAGCACGAATTTAACGCGATAGAAATTCAAAAACTGTCAAGAACATTCGTTAGTACATACTAATGCTGAATTGCTGAGTTAGTAATATCTTCGACAAAAATTAAATTAAGAAACCCTCGTCGTATGTACTTGAATATATGTAAAGCCCATCTGGGTAATTTCATATACATACTTATCTTGCTCTTTGAATCCCTATTAATATTTAAATTTATAAATTCAAATGAACAAAATACGTATACCAAGTACGTTGTTGCTTACAATTGGTGGAGTGTCGGGTTGCTCTAAAATTATCATTCGAATGTTCCATATTTCGCATACTCTATGTATACCTACTACACTATTCGACGACGAAGATGACGTGGTACGAGTGTAGTATACTTTTAATTTTAAGGGAACGTGAGATAGAAAATACAAAGGGAATTCTCTATAGGTCTACGTGGCATGTAAGTTCGCCTTCGCAGTAGCACCGTAATGTTTAACTTTCTATATAGTCGTATAATTTATTCCATATCGTACTGCTGCGTCTATGTCGCTTGTTTCGCTCACCCTTATAGCACTTTATTTAACCTGTATCGTTTTCGTGACTAATTAAAATTCGTTTATAGTTAGATAGATGTCATTGTCGGTACAAAATTGCTAACAAATTATTTTAACAGTCGAGTTTGCGCTACTATTAAATTCCTCTAATCATTATAAACAGAGTAAATTTTAACCATTTGTTAACCTCTCGTTCCAAACGGCTGTATTAAACTTAATGTGCTGAGACAAGTTAACGCACTTTGATAAGAACACGTCGCGTCGCGTCACCTCGTATCGTTTTATACTGCGAATCATTTATCACTATAGACTTTTAGGTTGAACGTGCCCACGCGTTCGTAATCTATGGTGCAAGTTGAAACTTCCACCAGATTCGGTGAAAGTATCGCGAAAGTAGAAGGGTTACTTTTTTACAACTTTCTCCCCTGCCAAAGATTTATGCCTAAAGTGAAAGTGAACAAAATCACAGTGCTTGGGATGTCGAATGATGAAGTTTTTTGCACGAGTAAAATTTATGATTTTGAATTTTCTTCCACCTTAGAAAAAGTTTAAGATGGAGAACGAAACTTTTGGGATGAATGTGCATAAATGGAAAAATTTGAGGAGGTAATTTTTTCTCGAAATTTGACGATAGAAAAGTTCAAAAATGTTGATGGAAATTTAATTGCACCACAATTTTTTTTTGAAGTGAAACTTTTTTAGCTGGGTTGTTCAACTTGAGATGAGAGTGAAATCGTTCATCGTTGTAAGAATCTCACATGTTACAAAAAACGTTACGAAAGAAACGTTATGAAACACGGTGCAGAATTTGATGGAGAAAACATGTTAAGGAAAACGTGTAATAAAAATACCAAATAAAATAAAATATGTTTCCAAATACATTACGTTTCAAAACGCGTTACAAAACGAGTTACAAAAAACAGGTTACCAAATGCGTTATGAAAGATGTGTTAATGAAACGCGTTACAAAACGTGTTAGAGAAAACATGTTTAGGCAAACTAGTTATAAAACACGTTTCCAAACACATTACGTTTCAAAAAACGTGTTAGAGAAAACATGTTTAGACAAACGAGTTATAAAACACGTTTCCAAACACATTACGTTTCAAAACACGTGTTAGAGAAAACATGTTTAGACAAACGAGTTATAAAACACGTTTCCAAACACATTACGTTTCAAAAAACGTGTTAGAGAAAACATGTTTAGACAAACGAGTTATAAAACACGTTTCCAAACACATTACTTTTCAAAACGAGTTAGAAGACGTGTTGATGAAATGAAACGCGTTACAAAACGTATTGGAGAAAACATGTTTAGGAAAACGAGTTGTACACTTTTCCAAATACATTACGTTTCAAAACGTGTTACAAAACGTATAATCAAAATTTCTGTAATAATTGAATCTATTCCTGGAACTTCAATCTAAAATTTTTGTTGGAAATTTTTTTAAATTGAACCCCAAGTATTATATGAAAGTAGAGTCGAAATTCAGATCTTCTTTATTCAAAAATTCGAAATATTCTTCTTTAAGAATTTAGAAAAAGAATTATTTCAAAAAGTGAGGAATTCTTTCACTTCAAAAAATTTAATAATTGATCCTCAAACCTGAGAATTTTTTTTACTCGAAGAAAATTGAAAACAATAAGTTTGAAAAAACACTTCAGATCTCATACGTAGCCGAAGACAACCCCCCCCCCCCCAACCAACCGATTTCGTTTCATTCATTTAAAAAAAATTAATCCTGGACTCAATTTTACCAACAGAAGAAAACATTTCCTCGAATATTCTTCGAACATCTCCTATTTTCTCGCAATTTTTTCACCTTCTTACTCGTTGAACGAGCATGATAAACGGTGGCGTTGAAAAATTCTAGAATAAATGCACTCTCCATGTGATCTTGGTAAATGGCTCACTTGAGATGAGAACGCCTTCATCAAGTCGTACAAAACACGTATGATTTTCTAGGTCGTTATGGAATTCGTGCGAAAAGAGATGGGTTTGCAAAAAGTACTCGTATCTGCGCTTTGGTTGGAGAAAAAATTACATTCGAGTTCGAGTATATCAAAAGCGTTAAGATTCTCGCCACAACAAACCATTTTGAACCGCCTGGCCGCAAATTTATTAAGACGAATGTACAAATTCCTCTCGCCAGCGAAATATTTCACGCCCATAAATTCCAACGCATGAACTTGCCCTTTAGCTTGTACAATCTACACTCTCGCAATAATACGTACGAGAGTTAAATTTTTACGCCGCTCGCCGGAAAACGTGATAAATTTAAAAAGTTTTTTTTTTTTTTCGAAAAAAACACAGAAGAAAACTTCTGACGAGCAAATTTCAACTTTTTAAATATTTTTTTAAAATATGTTTTTTTTATTTCGTTCTTCAGGCTCGACGTTTGATAAATGAGCAAACTAAAGTAAATGTACAAATTATTAAAAATATTATCGCCATCTACCCGACTGTTATAAATTATCATTTTTATCGGTCATCCGAACGTTATTTTGAATAAGTTTTATAAACTCGACACATTTTATCTTTCGAGCACGTGAAAAAAATTATAACGTTCGAGTTTTGAATTTGATTTTTTAGAGCTGTGAAAAATCGCCATAACCCTTTAATTACTCAGCATACCGCGAGTGTTCATTAGACGAACTCGTTTTGCACGATAAAATTATACGTACGAGCGAGGGTTGCGAAAAAAAAACATTCGATAGGGTAAGTTTATCAAAAGGTCTTCGTTTCTAAATGATACAAAATTTTTTCACACAGGATTTCGTTAATCGAAAATGCGAAAAAAAACTGTTATTTCGAGTGCGATAAACCACTCGTCGGGTCGTTGAAATTTGCCTCGTTTTGTAGTCATTTTTAACACACGTGCCTGTTTTTGAAAATATCAGTTTCCGTGGTGCCAGTGGCAATTTGTGTTTGGCGTTGTAAACAGCGAAAGTACCTATTAGGCTTACAAATATGGTAAGTGTGAGTGAGGTTTTGACCATAGTAAGTGTAGGTATTGTGTTTCTTATAAGTGGCAACAAACATTAACATGTCAAAATTCTATCTCACTGCGAGTCCCTACCTCGTATTTTAAAATGTTTGAGTTTGTAAATCATAGTTCATGACGAGTTTAATCGTAATAATTTTCTGACTGTAATAATGATCATTTGAAAATAAAAATTAAATCAAATTCTTCAATAATTCTTTGCGAAATTTCTTAATCTCTTCAAAAGAAACGTTATTGTAAAATTTTTCAAAATTTCTCGAAGTAAAAAATTTGGGAAAATGATCATTTAGGAACCTTGAGAACAGGGAATTTCTGAACTCTTCTGAAATTTTCTGAAATATTTAATACACTATTTATAAATTTTAGAATTGGTCAATGGAAATTTTTTAATTTTTCTGATTTTCTGGTAGGTATCTTCAGAAAAAAATTTCTCGGTTATTCTTTGACGATTTTCTGAAATGAAAAATTCTTAAAATGTGAGAGTTAAGTGTTTTCAAAATTCTTCTAAAATGTTCAAAATAATTTTTCTTGGAAATTTTTGACAATTTTTTTAAATGAAAATCCTTGAAGTGACCATTTCGGAATAGAAAGCTCTTGAATTATTTGGAAATTCTCTTGAATTGGCTAAAATCATGGAAATAATTTTCTTTTGGGTAAATTTTCAAGAATTTAAGAAACGATAATTTGGAATGACAATTTTTTAATTCTTCTAAAATTTTCTAAAACACTCTAAAAATCTTCAAAAAAAAAATCAATTTTTTTCAAATTTTGGAATCGACCATTTATTTGGAAAAAGAAAATTTATAAATTTTTCTGGAATTTTCTAATTTTAACTTTTAAAATATTTAAAATGAATTTCCGTGGGAAATTTTTAAATGTCCATTTGTGAATAAAGAATTTTTGAATTTTTTTGAAATTCTCTGAAATCTTCTAAAATTTTTAGAAGAAATATTCTTGGTGGTTTTTTTAAAATTGTAAAAACTACCCTAGAAGAATAGAAAATGTATGAATTCTGGAATTCTCTGAAAAACTTGGTTCAAAATTTTTAACTAAAATTTTGGAATGGCCTCATCAGAAATAAACAATTTTTGAAACCTTCTGAAAATCTCTGAAATATCTATACCTAGGTAATAAAATCTTCAGGGGAAATTTTCTGGGTGAATTTTAAAAATATAAAATTTTCTTGAATTTTTGTGAAATGCCTGAAATTTTCAGTATTTTTTTTTCAAAATAATTCTTTTGAAATTTTGAAATATTTGGAATTGGTCATTTGAGAGTAGGAAATTTCTCAATTTCTCATGTATTTTTTGGAATCTTGAAAAAATTTTTGGTGAATTTTTGAAAAATTTTCAGTAACTTTTATAAAAAAATTCAAATGTATCACATCGTAAATAAATTTTTTTTGAATTCTACTGAAATGCTCTAAAATTGTCAAAAGATTTTTTTGCTAATTTTTTTTAAAATTTTGAATTGAAAAAACATTCTAACAACATTTTTTTCCTCAGAAATCTCGAGGTTTTTTCTGCACAATCTTATGAAATGATTCGAAAGCCGCTAATAAGTCTCACAGGAGAATTGCTATTTCTCTAATACTGCTAAAATAACTTGTACATATTTAATCGAGGCTCAACTTCGATCAATATACCCCAAGCCCACGTCTTATCAATAACATCGAAATTACACCAGGCTCATCGGAGCAGCAACGATTAATACGTATTATAAATTGAAATATGTGAAGTGATATAAAATTTCATGAATAATCATGATATAACTTGACAATTTGAATTTGAAAGGACCAGCTTGGGTAATTGAACTTCCATGTTGCGAACATCAAAATTAACCACCGTTCGCGTTGAAAGGAAGTACGTACAACCCGCAACCGGCCGAATGGTCGGTAATTTTGATAAAATAGCCGATCTGACATGGAAATTAAATTATTACCTTTTCTCGTAAATTTGCAAGCGAATAGTTCCGACGTATTTACATTTTGTAACGAGCGAACCGCACTTATTTAGACGAGTTGAATTTCTTATTTGATTATTCGCTAGGCTGAGGAAATGATGAATATTTACGTAATTGTTTCAATTCGAAAATTTATTACGAATGTTTTAAACTTATATCTTTGTTTTTTTTTTTTTGTTTCTAGGAAATAAAACATGTTCGTCGAAAGAATTCAGATGCGGGGGTGGAAATTGTATTCCGCTGCATTGGCACTGCGATGGCGATAATGACTGTTCCGATGGAACTGATGAAGATCCTCAAGCTTGCAGTAAGTTTATTCAGGCCTGCATTAAATTTTCGCTGAATTTTTTTTCTCGAAGACCTGTGAGATTGGGTAAGAAGTGAGCAATTTCTAGATTTAGGTTTTTTTTTCGAGGTGTTAAAATTACAATTAATTTCGAGTCGAGAGTATCGGTGGAGGAAGTTGATTTTTATTCACTTACTGTTTTGAAATAATCAAAAGTGAGAAGACGATTCGAGTGTGCCTTGTCACGACGACATTATCAGATGTACTTGTTTAATTAATATAAAAAGTACAAATAAATATTTAAGTAGGTGTTGACAGAACCGTACTATCAAAAGGAAGAAAGTGAAAGAAAAAAAAATACATCCAAAGCGAGGTTTTTATATAAATGAATAAACGAGTAGGTAGATAGTAGATACCACACTGTCAAAGCGTACGGTGGCGCCGGGGCGACGACACAGCCTGAGCAGAGCATTCAATATGAATGATAAATGCGAATTTGCGCTGAAAATTTTCATCAAAATGTGAACTACGCTTTGTGGTAATCCGAAGAAATTAAATTTCATCCTGCTACGTCTGTCGGTTATTCATCAACGCCATCTACTTTAGCCTCGAGGCAACGGTGTAAATTAGTGACAGCGCTGTCTTTGGCTGAAGCTGGGGGCCGGGCTCAACCTTACAACTGAAAAATCTCCCAGTTTCCTATTAATTCCATCGGAAAGGTCGCGCTTTAAAGATGGTTACGGATGGTCGTAGTTTGGCCGCAATTAACGTTTATGGCCGGATTATATCTGGCTCGGGATTTGTGCGAGGTTTTTTTCCTTCTTCGGCGGGGCAAAAAAATTACCTTAATGGGGGAGCATTCGACGTTTTTTCCCCATCGGTGTGTGAGTGACAGCGCTCTAATGTGTTTGGTAATTGTAAAAGTGGTGGAAAAAATTCTCGAAAGGGGTGTTTTTCTAATAGATCGGTTGCATATTTTTAAAGCTTTGCTCGAATCTTTTCCCAAATAGTGCCATTCTCCTTGATGATTATTGAAGACAACGTATCAAGCAGTGGTAGAACCGGAAGGGGGAACTTTTAGACGTAGATTTTCTGCGTGAAAGTTTCCAACGAAACATAAGAAAAATATCGAAATTTTCTGCCAATGTGGAACATACATTTTTTAATAGACTATTCAACTTTTGCAATCAAAATTTAAGGGATATGAATTTTAACTCTGTTATAAAGTTGGTAACATCAAAATTTCTTCCATTTTTTTCCTTCAAACTTATGAAATTTTTCTAATAAAATTTAAACGAAAAAGTCCGAAGAAAGATAATTTTAAGAAAAATTTCATTAAGTGTAGTTTCTAGAATTTTTTATGGATTTAAAAAAAAGTTTGAAGAATCGTGATAAATTTTACATTTTTGTATAAAGAAAAGGTTTTGAAAAAGAAAATTGAAACGTACACTAGTTCTCGGTTTATTTGAATTCCAACAGCAGGGCTTGAAACATCGAAAGTAGTCATTTTAGGATTTATTAATCTGTTTTTATTAGGTACGATTTCTTTACTCTTTTGGAATTTTTATTTGAATTTTTAGTGATACGTACTTAACTTCTGAAGAGAGGTTTATTCATTTTTTTAAATACTCAGAAAAAATTCAAGAAAGAAAAAAATCCCTAGAGAAAGAAAATATGTTTGAAAATTACCATTTTTTTAAATGGTCAAAAATTTTCAAAAAATAAATAAATAAATAAAAACTGTAAACGACGCGACGAGTTCTTTTTTTTCTGAAAATTTTACAAAACAGCTTATAGTGATTTGAAAAAAAAGAGAAGTCACTTTGTCAAGGACGGTTTGTTTTTAATTTCCTCAAAAAGTTCCCAGTTCCTGACTTTTTAGAAATTTGATGAAAAATTATCACAAATAAATTTCCTGATGAAACAATGAAACATTTTAGCTTTGGCAAACAATTACCTATGTCAAAAGAAATACTCCGAAAAAAATTCTAGAAAATAAATTCCCAATTCCCTAGAGAAAGAAAAAATAATGTTTAAAAAATGATTTTCTTGAAACAAAAATTGCCAAAAATACCATTTTTTTAAAAGTTCTCTTTAAAAAAAATTAAAAATAGTATGCTTTCAATCAAAATAATGATAAAATAATAATAATGCACAAAAGAAATAATCCGAAAAAATTATAGAAAAAAATTCTAAAATTCTCGTCCATCTATAAATTTGTATTAAATTCTCTCTTAAGAAAAAAAAAGTCAAAAAAATTAGTATTTTCAAAAAAAAATCTAAAATTTTTTTAAAAAGTTCTACCTATTTAAAATTTAATTTTTGTAAAAAAAACTTTGAAAAAATTTATGTATTAAGAAAAGTTTTCCAAAAATTTCAAAAAAAATCCAAACAATTTTTTGAAGTACGATTTTTTATGTTGAAAAATATGATGGAAAAATTATTCTGAAGAACTTCTTTGGAGAAAAACATATCAATTGTTTCTTAATTCTGAAAATTTTTTTTTTTTTTGGTATAAATTTTTCAAAAAAAGCAGGGAGTCTACAAGAATTGGTTGGCAACACTGTTTTCAAAAAAAAGTCGACTCCCCCCTCCCCCCAGCATTGGATAGCGCTTTGAAAAATCAAAAAAAATCCAAATGCATCCGGTTGCATATCTTTGAAATTAAAGGAAAATGGCCACACGAAATTTCAGTCAAAATTATTGCCTACCTCGATTTACCACGGTGCACCGATGAGACATGAAAATTGCAAATTTCCAACAGGACAATACATGGAACGGTGTAACTTTTTGAGAAGAACTAAAAAAGTTATGCCTATCTTTGAAAGTGAAGGCGGAATAGAATCTTGAACTTCAGAAATGCCGATTTTCGAAACTTTGCAGCCTCTTCATTTTGCTCTTAAAAAATTACACTTGCTTCATTTATTGTCTTGGCGGTATTTTGAAATGATTGTATACCATTGCCCCTTCATAATCAAGATAGGCACCTGTTTTTACTCAATGTCAGTCAGTTATACCCAAAACTCAAGGCTGGTTTCTCTGAACTGGGACTCGCTGCTGACCCTGTCCTGCATAAAAAAAAGAATATGTATACTTAATTACTTATTTGAAGAAATACCTAATTGAAAAATTATTTCTCAATAAAAAAGAGACTTTTTGCTAAAATTTCTCAAAAATTGTTTCAGTCTTTTAAAAAAATATCAAGGTATGCAAAAAAAAAAAAAAAAAAAATCATCAAAAATTGTCTAAAAAATCATGAAGAAATGAGAGAGTATTTCAACTTTACCAATGAATTTTCATCTAAAAAATTTGGCAGTTTTCCATCAAAATTTTATCAATATTTGTAAATTTTCTTTTGGTCCCAAAGCTAATCACATGCATCGGAACACGGTTACTTTTTAGTAACTTGGTTACTTTTTTAAAGGCAAGGTTACTTTAGTTACTTTAGGGCTCATTTTGGTTACTATGGTTACTTTTGGACTCATTTTGGTTACTATTTCGTCAAAAATCTGACGAACAGCTGCCATTAAAATTTAAAATTTCTTTAAAAACGTTTTGAAAGTTTTTTTCAGAGATTTTACTTCCAAAAAATTTGAAATATTTTATTTAAAAATGAATTAAGTAAGGTCAGTTGGGGTAACTGGGCCACCGGGGTATCTGGGCCATTCTCTTCCTAATCCCCTCCAAAATCGTCTTGACGTAAATGGTTGGTTGCATGGTAACACTGACATCGTAAGCCCACCATAACAATTATCATTCGGTTCCTAGCTCCCCTTGAGGAGGCCTCAGTAATTTGAGTAACATGACATGGCCCAGTTACCCCAACAACTGTGGCCCAGTTACCCCAAAACTCAGATTTGAGTGGGGGTAAGTGAATTACACATCTTGAATCTTCCTTAATAAAAAAAAAATTTGGTGGCCCAGTTACCCCATTTTTCGGGGTAACTGGGCCACCATTCTTTGTGTAGAGTGAGGTGTTCCTCAGCTCAGGTATGTGCTTCACCCTCAAAATCAAAAAAGTGAGCGTACCTCTATGACACTCCTCTACACGTCCCATTTGAAGATTTAAGATTATTCTTCACTAGTGAGGCATTTTTGAATAAAGATTTTTTAGAGTTGTAAAAACGTGGCCCAGTTACCCCAACTGACCTTAATTGAACAATTTATTGAATCTTCTTTTAAAATTGAGATTTTTTTCTGCTCGAACTTCAGGAATATTTATTTTGTATTTATGTATTGAAATTCAAGGTAGAAAAATGTTTGCTCCTAAAAAAATTGAAAGTTCTTTTATAGGCATTTTTCAAGTCAGTATGAAAAATTGTGATTTTTTTTTCTTGAAGAATTAAGATTTATTCTTGTCTAAAAATGAGCCACATTTCTTGAAAAAAAAAATGTAAATAGATAAGCCGTATTTTTTTGAAAAAATTGAGAAATTCTTTTCTCGACAAATAAACGATTTTTTCTCAAAATTTCTTTTCAAAAAAAGTAGAGGCCGTCGAAGAATAAAACCGATTTCTCCTCATTAAAAACTTTTTTTTTAAATGAGAATACCTAGTAATTTTTTCAATTAAAAAAAAAATGTGTTCGAAGTATTTGAAAATTATGTTTGAAAAATAGAGAACTCCTTAAAAATGAAACATAAAATCGTTTCAACTCGTGAACTTAAAATGCTTCAAAAATTTGATATTTCTCAAATGAGCAAAACTTTCCTTTTAAAAATTTTGAAAAGTTGTGAATTTCACATGTTGAAAAATTGTTTTTTTGTGGAGAATGAAAACTTTTCAAAAATTAAAATTTTTTTGTATCTACTCATTTTGCAATAAGCCAATCAAAAAATTGATTTTTTTAGACTTTAAATTCTTAGGCATTACAATTTTTATAAATTGGAAATTTTTTATTTGAATAAACATGAATTTTAGGAACGGCTATTTTTTAAAAATTAAATATAAATTGTTTAAAAATCAAAAAATTGAGAATTTTAAGTTTAATTTTTTGAAATCCAGAACTTTTTAGAAATTACAAATTGTTAATAAATTTAAATTTATAGAAATTAAAAATTGTTTGAAAAATAAAAAAAATCGAAAAAAAAATAAAATTTAAAAATTAAAAAAAGGACAGCATTGTTTGTAATTTAAATTTTTTCTAAAATTCACGTTTTTTGAAATCAACAATTATTTGAAAACTGAAAACTATTTCAAAACAAATAAGAGTTTAAAAACTTAAAAAAGTTGATATCAAGTATTTTCAAGAAAAAAAATAATTTTTTTTTGAATTATCAATATTGAGTTCAAAAAAAATTAAGATTTGATAGGAACTCAAAAATTATTTATTGTGAGCTTCTCAAGAATTGAAATTTCCTATGATATAAAAATTGAGCACCTATTAAGCCAACTATTCTATTAAAATTCGTCATAATTATAGAAAAAGAAAAAATGCATGAATTATTATTTTTGAATTGAAAATTTTGATTTTTTCAAAATTTTTACCATTGATTTCAAGAGTTGTGAAACGTCAAATTTAGCGAAAATATGAGAAAAACAGTGACGAGGGGAGGGGAGGGGGTTATGAGTCATTATATTCAAGTGGAAATGGGAAAATTTTTGGTTACTTTTTCCCATAATTTTGGTTACTTTTTTTGAAATTTCAGATTACTAAAGTTACTTTTATTTTTTCAAATTTCGCTCCGATGCATGTAATCACTAAGTATGTCATTTTTTTGACTGATTAGTAATTTATACTGTATTATCAAAGTGAAATCATTCCCGAGCCCTGCACTAGATTCCGGTAAGTCCCCATCTCCCATGTCAAGATCCCAACCAAATACCCATGTGAAGTGTAAATGGCGGCGGAGAATATCTCATCACAAGACATGGTGCAATGTAGTTGAATTTTTTTGCAGAAGATAAACAATGCGAAGAGTCAGAGTATCAATGTCATACTGGTTTATGTATACCTAAAACTTGGCTTTGCGACGGAACAGCGGATTGTCCTCATGGAAGCGATGAAAGAAATTGCAGTAAGTTTCCCTATAATGAAACATGTAATACCAAAGGGTAAAAACGTGTATTACTTTTCACGGTGATGGGCACGCGGTGTTTTTTCAAATTCACGACATACTAATACCTTAAAATTTATTCGTATTCTGCTGGTTGCTATAATACTACTAACAACTTGACACGTGGCGTCGTTTTTTTCCCTCTTAACACTTTTAAAAAGGGATAGTGTACAGTTTCTTTTTTTGCCTATTTTACATTGCGAGAGTTGGTAAAACCACCGTACCTACCGACACTACGACAAGGTTATAAAATGAACGAGTAGGAGCGAATAATTTTCAAAATCCACGAGAGCAGGTAAATTTTAATTAAAGTAATCTGCGAAAGTACGTGAGTATGGTTAACGGTTGAAGAATGAAGAATGGTATTTAACGGGCGCGAGTATTAGTACGAGAGTGAAATTATGCGATGCGACAGTGATCGAAGGAAAGGAAAGGTCTTCACGCGTATGAAAAAGTGAGCGAGCGGTGTTAATTGTGGAAAATGTGATGGTATTGTGGTTGTGTTTTCGGCGTAGAAAAACGAATTTGCGGCTCGGACGAGTTTACATGCCGGGCAACGTCGGGAGAATGTGTACCTCTTACGTGGATGTGCGACGATAATCCGGATTGTTCGGATGGGTCGGACGAAAAATCTTGCAGTAAGCTCTTTCTTAACGCTATCGTTTTTAATTAACTCCCGAGTATTTTAAATTTTAATTAGCGTGCTAGCTTGTTCGGTACAATTTATTTTTGCGACACGTGTTTGTCGTAGAGTAGAGTGCGCTTAAGTTTAAGAATGTCGAGCTTCCAGGGAGCCGAGTAGCAAGGGCGGCGTGGAAGAGGTGAAAAAATACTGCTAAATCTTCTGCCATGCCGCCACATTGCGTTCCATTCCGTTCTTCTTGTTCGCTTCGTTGACGAACATCGATACGAAGATGTCAACGTTAATTAAAAGTAAAATACTAAGCTCGCGAGACGAATTTTCAAATGTTTTCGTTGTCGGCATAACGCGACGTGAAATTTCGCTATTTCACATAGTGTTTTTTTCCCTCTTCTGGTTGTGTAGTATACCCTGAGTAACGCTTGAGCATGCTCGTATGTATTTTAAGCATGAAAATTGTACATCGTGTATTTTATCCGACTTGTTTCGAGCTAATTAGATTATTTTTAACGAAGACGCAGACGGTTGCCTTGAAACCATGATTAGCTTATTTTCTTAAGAGGGATGGACTACGTTGAATTGTATTGTCGGGAGATGAATAATTTTCAAAGCACCTCATTCAAATTCTGCGCTTAGTTTCAAATTTCGAAATGAAAATCGCGTTCGTGATATTGAAATGAGACTGAGGAAGTGATTGAATACGTTATTTGTGAATTTGACAACACATTTCTCTTATTTCATTATTTGGAAGCACGTTTTCTTTTTGATGAAGTAGATTCTGTCTGATGATTTAGGGCTAATTTTACTGATTCATTTGGCCGACATTTTCAATTTGAACATAAAAATATTATTGATTTTGCCTTTTAAGTTGCGGTAATACCTCCTAAATCAATAGATCCTTCTAAAATTTAATGCCATGGCATCCTCTAAATTTGAACTGCATCTTCTAAATCGTAAAGCAACCTCCTGAATTAATGATATCTTATAAGTTCTGAAAAAAATAATTTAAACTGTAGGTACTTTCTATATCAATGACACTCTTCAGATTTAAAAGGTGTCTTCTGAGTTTAGGAGGTTCCTTCTAAATCAATTGAACCTTCGACGTTTGAAGGAGACTTTCTAAATCAACATTAATTTCTGAATTAATGACAGTGACACCCTCTAAACTTGAATTATGATGCTCTCTAGATTTAAACAGTTATATTCAAATTTAGGAGGTTCCTTTAAAACCAACCACAACTTCTGCATTTGATGATTGAAGGGGACATTCTAAATCGATGATACTTTCTAAATAAAAAGTGAGCAGCTTCTAAATTTGAACTCACATTCTTAATCAAAGATATCTTCCAAATTTATACGACATCTTCTAAATCAGCGATACTTTCTAAATTTAAACAGCATCTCATTTAAACTCAGGAGGCTCTTTTAAATCAACTGGACCTCCTACATTCAAACAAGAACTTCTCAGTCAACAATGCTCTCTAAAATATGTTGTACTGTATTTCCTAAATCAATGACACCTTCTAAATTTGAACAGAGCCTTCCGAATTAATAACATCACTTCTGAATTTCAACATAACTCTCTCAATCAATGATATCTTCTAAATCAATGGCACCTTCTAGACTGTACAGCGTCTGCTTGATTTAGGAGGTCCCCTCCCTCTTAAATCAACTTCGCCTTCTACATCTTAATGAGACCTTCTCGACCTGCAATACCTTCTAAATTTGAACGATGCCTTTTGAACCAACACACCTTCTAAATTTGAGAAGAGGCTTCCTAAAATTCTGTGTGCGAACGATATGATATCTTCTAAATTAGAATGGTAACATCTAAATCAGTGACACCCTCTAAGTTCAAGCAGGATCTTTCAAATTTAGGAGGTGCCTTCTAAAATCAACTGCACCTACTACATTTGAACAAGAACTTCTCAATCAATAATGATACCTTCTAATATAAACTTTATTCTGGATCTCCTAAATTTATGACACCTTCTAAATTTGGAATGGACCTTCTTAATTCACAATATCTTCTTAATTTGAATGAGAAATTCTCAATCAACGATATTTTCTCAATTATAAAGCCACCTTCTAATTAATCTGAAACAATCTCTTGAATTGAACAGCTTATTTCATGTTCAGGAGGTTTCTTCTAAATCAACTTTCAGTATCTTCTTCATTTGAACAAGACTTACTCAATCAACGATACCTTCTAAATTTTGTTCTGTACCTCCTAAATCTATGACAACTTCTAAATTTGACCTAGACCTTCTAAATTAGCAGTAGACTCATCTTAAATTTGAATTAGACGTTCTCACTTTTCAGTAAACAATATTTCCTAAATTTTAATGTCATCTTCTAAATCAGTGACGATCTCTTGAATCAAAAAGCTTCTTATTTAGGTGGTCTCTTTTAAATCAACTGCATTTTTTACATTTGAACATGACTCAGGTACTCAATCAACGATACCTTCTAAATTTTCTTCTGACACTCCTGTTTACATCCATGACACTGACACCTTCTAAATCAATGTCATGTTCTAAATTTGAATTGCACCTTCTAGATTTCAATGGTGTCTTCTAAATTTTGAACTACTTACTTACACTTTTTAAATCAACAGTAGATACTTATAAATGACAACTTCTTCCACATTTCAATGGTATCTTTTGAATTTGAAGGATATTCCCTAAATCGGACATGGGTGTCTTCTAAATCTGAATTTCGAAATCAACGTTACCTTTCAAATTACAACTACTCCTTCCTAATGAAATAGGTAGTGCCTTTCCAATCAACAACCCCTGCCTCCCAATAGTGCTTTCTGAATTATCTGTAGGTACTTTCTAAACTTCATCAGCACCTTGCACATTCAAAAAGGGGCGCCTTGGGTAAACCCATTATAGAAATGGTCAAATCAATGGCTTTCACTAGCTTGAAAAATGATCATAATTACTTAAACTTCTCTTTCATTTTCGAGCTAGTACCTTCTATTTTCATACCAATATGATTAATTTTGCTCTATGTTCCAAATTGAATTTAATCTTTACTGATTTTTAAAAAATGCTGTCTATTTGGTGACAGATTATGAAAATTTCCAAAATAAGTTGTTACACCATGGCTCAATTTTTTTTTTGCAAAATTTACGTACCTACATCATGACCTGACATACCTTTCCCTTGTACGAATGTTATCAAAAATCAGTTCATCTACTTCAAAACAAAAGTAAGAATCTTGGAAAGGATGAAGGGATGAACAGAACGAGAGACTGAGGCGAGTAATTAAATGCAAAAAAAATTTGGTCACGCGTCGACGGGACCACGACACCCGACACGAAAGTAGAATTGAAGTTGTAGAAAGTACGCCAGTGGTGACGATGGCGCAGTAGGGGTGGTAGTGCTTGTGGATACTTTACAATGTACATTGTCGAGTGTACCGGACGGAGGTGGCGAGCTATTATTAGAAGCATCGTCATTGTTTTGGCGAGTGGCGAAAACGATCGAGAAAAGCGAAAACGACGGAGGCCTGGCCCGACTGCGCGGTGCTGGCTGGCGAAGGCGAAACGAAAAGCCAGAATGGTTGCGGCGCCTAGTAAATCACGTTTTTAGAACAAAAGCACGTTCTCGAATGCGCGTCCGTCGCGTCGTTGGGCCGGGCCGGGCCGGGCTGGTCGAGTCGCGGTGTGAAATTAACAGAAGCCCGATATCCATTCTGTGACAGTGTAAAGGCTATAAAAGCTAGCCCCCTGTTTAACACTCGCTAAACGTATTTTAATGATGGGAAATGCCGTCCGAAAGGATTGCCTTTTCGGTATTTTCAATGACCTCGATGTAATGTTTTGTCGGACGCGTTTTTTGGTCGCAATGCGGCGGCTGATGGTAGGCGAGGGAGGAGGGAACGAATACACTCGAGTATGGTCGACGGCCTTGTCCGCGTCGGCGTCCATCAGTTCATCAAAAATGTACCATCCGCTATTTTCTTTCTAATTACGACGAATAAATCTTTTAAAGTAATACGAGGGCTTTTTGGGGGATTTGGCGAAGCGAGCCGTGCCTTTCTATACGCCCGAAAACTTAAGTCCAAGACAAAAAGCGAACCGGAGAAATTAATGACGTAAACAATTTTCGCTTTCTTGCGTCAAAATATCGCCAGCGTTCCAGCCTGTTTTACGCTCGGCTCGCTGATACCGCGGATGAGCGCGGATCGCGAAAAAAAAAACGCATAGCATCGCAACGTCTCAACTGAGCTGAGTAGGTGGAAAAAAAACTTCTAAAATTGTTAATTTTTTTCTCAACGTATTTTTCCAGTTAAAACTCAACATAAAGTTTTACTCATTAAGAGTTGGAAAAAAAAAAAGTGTTTATAAAGTTTCGTATTTTTTTGCTCGCTCCCTCCCCCGCGTTTAATTGGACAGGTACGACCAAGTTGTTATCGATAAAGAACGCCGAATGATTTTTTTCCATAGGTTTGAAACTTCTGTAATATTATTCGTTAATAAAATGAAATGTTTTTATGCGATATAGAGCTTTTTCTAGTTTCTACGCGAGTTGTATTTAATCAGTAATGTTACTTTTTGCTTTTTCTATTTGGCTGATTTTTTCACCCTCCTTCATCTCTTCATCTGGCTTTCATAATGTAAGAATGATTCACAGTATTTGGTTGGTTTTTTCTCGTCGTTTTTACGATGATGGGGTATTGTTAATGCTGCGCTTTTTCGCTTTTCCCATACTGCGCTTATGTCCGCTTGAGAATAAAAAAATCTATAGGTAGTTAGGTACTTTTTTTTAAATATTAAATATGTACGTATACTAAGTTACCTATACTTTATTGTTATTTGTAATTTCGAAATCGAATCAGAACGTAGGCATAAAATCACCTGTAGGTTGGCCTATTATATGATTCAAAAGTAAAATTATTACGAGTCTTTTTTCGAACAATTTTTTGCCCATTATCGAAATGTATCTTTTGATTCTTTTGTTTGAAATATAAAAATATTACAATCAATGACGACGCTGGGGGTAGAATAGATATCTCTTTTGTCACAGAGATGTAATTTTTCCTCAAAATATAACAGGATGAAATACCTATCTTCGTAGGTACTATAGTATTGCAATGAAAAACTCGTTTGGTACTTATTTCGAAGCTTTGCTGGAAAAATTGCTTTTTATTTGATTGATGGGCGTCGAGAAAAAATTGAAAAATCCAAATGATTTGTAAATATTTTTTCTTTCAACTTTCTAGTGAATCGTGTATAGAGTACTTTATGCCAATAGAGTCAACCTTGCTTGGAAAAATATATGCTAATAAGGTATCCAATTTTCTGGCATTTAAATCTCAAAAAAAAAATACAATAATGAGGAATGGAAAACTAAACTTGGAAATTATATTAGATTTTTAGATTTTTTTGTTCGATTGTGAAAGATAATGGTTCGATATAATGAGCTGAAAAATTTCATTTAAAAAGTTTGAAACGTTTTGCGAAAAAAAAATTAGTAAAGATGAATCGTGTAAATCATTAGGAATGATGTAGCAACAGCTAGTATAAGAAACAGATTTTTTTAAATGTCTATTATTTTATTCAAAATTAGAAAAAAAAAATGAATACTTAAAACTATAATAATTAATCTTTGTGATTTTTTTCTTAAATGAACAAAATTCTTTAAGATTCGGTAATTTTGAAAAATATATATATATTTTTAAAAAATACATATTTTGAACAAAATCTGAAAAAATTGATCTTGAAAAAACAAATTTGAACAAAATTATTTGAAAATATTTTCAAAATACCTAATTTTGAACAAAATTATTTTGTTTTGATCAAAAATATGAAAAATAAAATTTTGATGGATTTTTTTTTGAACAAATAAAAAATATTTTAAATGAAATATAAAAAAGTTATAAAATAAACAGAATTTGAAAAATTGATAATAATTTTGAACACCATTTAACAAATTATATTTTAAACAAAATTTAATGACAATCCCCCCTCGCCCTAGTAATGTTCCAAATTCAGTTTTGAGCAACATTTTTGAAAAAATGTTTGAAATTTAAAAAAAATATTTTGAACAAAATCATTGAAAACTATTTTGAATGAAATTTCAAAAAAAAAAAAATCTGAGACTATTTTTAACAAAAATAAGAAAAATTAAATTTTGATCGAAACTGTTTTCAAAATGATCGAGATGATGGAAAATTTTATATTGAAGAAAAAAATCATAAAAATTATTTTGTATGAAATTTCAAAAAAGAAATTGACCAAATACTGAGATTATTATAAATTTAGCAAAATTCAAAAAAATGAAAATAAAAACCTTACTTTTTATCAAAATTGAACGGAAATTGAATGAAATTGCAAAAAAATTATTTTGAACAAATTTTTAGAAACATTGAACAAAAATGCTAATTTTGGACAGTTACAAAAAAATAAAAAATAAAAAATTGAATTTCGAGAAATATTAAAAAAAAAATATTTTGAACACGTAAAAATTAAAAATTAAACACTGTTTTCAAAAGAATTATTTTTGAACAAAATTCAATAAAAATTAATTTTGAAGAAAATCATAAAAAATGAATTGTGCACAAAATTTTTAAAAATATTTTTGAATAAAATAAAAATTATTAAAAGTGAAGTTTTGAACACAATTTTAAGTGATTTGTAGGTATTTGAAAAAATAAAAATTTATGAGAAATTATTGTTTACATTCTTAGGTACCTACAAGAATCTGCATAGTTAATAATTTGCTTTCAGACAGAGCTTGAAAAAGTTGTTTTTGAATGAAACTTGAAAAATATTTGGAATTTATTGAACATCTTACAAATTTAAAAAAAATGAATAAAACTAGGAAGAAATTAATTTTGAACAAAATTATTAAAAGTGTAATTTTGAATAAAGTTTTAAAAATTCTATTTTGAACAATTTTAAAAAAATTCGATTTTGAACAGAAATCATTTTAATGAAAAATTATTGTTCACATAATTTGTTTCGCATAAAACTTGAAGAAGTTGTTTTCGAAAGAAACAGATAATTATATATTTTTTTGTTGAAATTTATTGAACGTGTCTTATACCTGTAATTTGATCCTAATCCTACCTCTGTGACAATTCATTCCATTTACTGTACCGAATTCAGGATTATAAATCGAAATCGAGTTTTGTTCAACCTACAGAAGACGAACTCATTTCACGGTGCTTACTCATATCGAAAAATTTCCTCTCTCACTAATAAACTAGGAAAGACAAAAAAGATACAGCGTAATTCGAACTCGACCAAGTTTTCCATTTCAGTTGAAAACCAAACAAAAACAAGACAGAAACCAATCGAGAAAAATCAATTTCGTATCAAATTTCTCCGCTTGGAGGAAATTTTGTCTCCGAACAAATTGCTCGAATGTACCTATCGTAATACGAAAGAAGTTTAATATTTCTTTGACGTGTCTCGTTGTGCTGGTTTCTGGTTTCGATACTTACCGTTGCTACAATCATCATCGAATAGACGTTTTGCTTTTGATTTTATTCTCGTATACTTATTTATAAGGCGTCAACTTTCGAGTAGTTTTGGCTTTGGCGGGACTTTAGAAAACGCTTTCTGGGTGGCGGTGCGGTTTCGCAAAATGACTTTTTTTTAAAGATGCGAGAAAAACGATACGGTGTAATTTGATGGCGAATAATTTACAGACGAGACGTGTCGTTCGGACGAGTTTACATGCGGTAATGGTAAATGCATTCAAAGGAGATGGATTTGCGATCACGATGACGATTGCGGAGACGGTACAGACGAGTTGAACTGCGCTGAAATCACTTGCGACCCCAAGGAGCAGTTTACGTGCTCGGAT
Source organism: Balanococcus diminutus (assembly GCA_959613365.1). NCBI lineage: Eukaryota > Metazoa > Arthropoda > Insecta > Hemiptera > Pseudococcidae > Balanococcus > Balanococcus diminutus. The sequence continues at coordinate 47,865,939 of OY390715.1, forward strand.
GGAAATTGTATAACGAATCGATGGAGGTGCGATGGCGATTACGATTGTTTAGATCGTTCAGACGAAAAGGTAAGCGTAGCTAACACTACGTTACATTACATATACAGGGTGTTTCGTAGCTGATCTGATGTAGTTCCTCCAAACAGTTGAATAGGCATCCTATGAAGAGCAAAATATCAACATGGTGCCTATCTTGAAAATGGAAGGCGCAAGAAAGAATAAAATTGAGAAAAAGTAATTTCAGATTGGGAATTACTAGTTTTTTTGACACCATCGAAAATTTACAAAGTTCCCAATACTACATAAACACTTGATATTCAAAATTGGAGGAGAAGGAGGGGTCCAATCTAAATTTTTGTAATAACCAAAATTATTCCTAGGACTTCAAGCTACAACTTTGTCTCAATTTTTTTTCTATTTTCCCACCGATTTTACATAACACTACGAAGATAGTGATACTAATTAAAAATTGAAGGAATGAGAGAGGAAGGGTCCAATTGAAAAATTTTTCAGATAAAAGTTGTAGATCAAGATCCTAAAAATAATTTTGGTCATTATACAAATTTCGATTGAATCCCTCCCACTCCTCCGATTTCACATAAGTCATAACATCAGGTAGATATTTTTTCAAAATGGAAGGAGGGGTACAATTGAAAACTTTTTCAAACAAAAGTTGAAGATTGAGGTCCTAAAAATAATTTTAGTTATTACAAAAATTGCGATCGGACCCTTCTATCCCCTCCCATTTTGCATATTATGACTTAGATACTTGCATCGGTGAGAAGGTAGGGGTCCATTTGAAAAAATTTTCCAACAAAAGTTGTAGCTTGAAGTCTTGAAAATATTTTTGGTTATTAAAAATTTCTATTTTATCCCTCCCACTCCTCCGATTTCACATAACATCAGGTCTGATATTTTTTCAAAATTGAAGGAGGGGTCCAATTGAAAATTTTTTCAAACAGAAGTGTTGTAGATTGAGGTTCTAAAAATAATAATTTTAGTTATTACAAAAATTACAATGGGCCCTCTCCTCCCCTCCCCCTCCAATTTTTCATAATATGACGTTGATACTTATATCGATGGAGAGGTAGGGGTCCAATTGAAAAAAAAATTAACAAAAGTTGTAGCTTAAAGTCTTGGAAATAATTTTGGTTATTTTAAAAATTTATTTTGGACCGCTACCTCCCCTCCAATTTTGCATAATATGACATAGATACTTACAGGGGTCCTATTAAAAAAATTTTCAAACAAAAATTGTAAATTGAAGTTTAAGAAATAATTTTGGTCATTACAAAAATTGTGATTAGACTCCTCCCTCCCCTCCCGTTTTGAATATTGAGTAAATTTTGGACTTGGTAAATTTTCGATAGTGCCAAAAGAACAGTATTGCGGCGATCCACTCGTTTTTTTTTTCAAAGTTTGAAGCTCTCTTGCGCCTTCATTTTCAAAGGTAAACAATACTATCCTTTATTTTCTTTAGGGCGTCAGGGGTACCATCACCAACAGCGAAAAACCAACTACGAAAAAATGTAAAAAATGAAATTAGGACTCCTGAATCCTGAAAATCGATTCCCGAGTGTTTTCGAAGGCGCTGAATCCATTTTTCACGTTATTTTGACTCCAGGCTCAAAGATGATCTCTGGGGGAGGGGCAAATTAGAAATTACAAAAATGGCGTGTGGGATATGTAAATCTAGGTTTTCTTACTTCCCAAATCCGTTTTTGATACCATTTTTGAAAAATTCTCGACAGAGGCCTCACATGAGACAGTCAAAAAATCACTCCCAGCATCGTGTGTAAAAGTTACACACAAAAAATCACTTTTTCTCAATTTCATTTTCGCTTACCCCTTCAATTTTCAGGTTAGACGACATGTTTATAGATCGTTTTTCGTTGCTTTTGGATTGCCTATTCCCCTGATGGAAGGAACTGCATCAGCTACGAAACACCCTGTACATATAAAAGATAGTACCCGCGTAATTATTAAACCGTCGAGTAAAACGGTATCGTAAAAGGGAGGCTATAAAAATAACGTGTGTAGTAATAGCCGAGTACTTGGCGTGTAATGCGAATGTGAAGTACAATAATATGTCGATGGGCGAAAAATAAAATTTTCGCGATTTATACCGCAGCGTTGGTTTTATTGCGAATGGTATTCGGTATAAAACGTTCTAGGTACACGCGGAGGGTTTGGCAAAACGAATTTATTGAAGCAGAATTTCACTTATTTCCTGATACGACGAAGTCGCATTTAACGCATTTAGAATTGAAATCAGCTTTTTGGGCGAATCGGCACCGGCGAACGATTCATGTTTGCTTCGGTAGAATAAATTGGCCCTGAATCCGTTACACGCAGTTTCCAAGCCGAACTTGCAACGTGTGCGAAATGTAAAAAATGAGGAAGGTTAATTCGAAATAACATTGATTCGAGAGTAGGATTGCGGGAGTTAATCGAACGTTGAAATGAGTTTATTTTAAGTCGTAGGTATCTAGGGCACGTATAAGGCATGATTAATTCGGCTTGATTTTTTTTCTCTTTTTTTTTCGCTTCTTACTTCGCCCCTAGATTAGTATTCCGTTCTTTATCCGTCCAGTAAAAGTTTAATCAAAGACACATGCGCGTTGGTGCGGCCAAGTGTAGAAAAAAAAACCCAGCGAGAGGCCAATTTAAAGTCGAGATTTATGCGATGCTATATCGGTTTTTAAAATCTTTACGAAGACGCTGCGAAATTTATTTATTTTTAAATTTGATGCTGCGAGCTTTCCAAGTTGCTAGTACAGTGTACGACCTGCGTTTCATTTCGTTTAATTTTTTATTTACCTGAAGTGTAATTGCGCCCTGGGCGGGGATTGAGGGATTGGTGGATGGTGGGTAATTTTACGATACGATATTTTGCTCGAGTCGGCTCGTCTCCTTCTAAAGGCTACGTTAGGTAATCTGCGTATTTATAACGATCGTCGCGTCGTAATAGCGTTTAATGAATTTCATTATTCACGTCGAAGCGAAAAAACACCACCGATGGAGGGTGGCTTTTTGCCGATGGGTTTCATAAACCGTCTAATGGGTGGCGTTTTTCAGGTTTTAGTAGGCTATACACGTGATGTAAATTAGTTAACGAGGGTAACCGAGCAAAGTGTTGCGAATATGACGGCGAAGAAGTTTTTCATCGCAAATTTCAAATTTTTAGAAAATTGCAATTTTTTTAACTTGAAAAATTTTCAAATCTTTTCAATCGTGTTTCCCCTTGCGCATTTGTTAGGAATATTAATTATTTCTTTAAAAGTAGAAGTTTCAATATTATTACAAATTATTTTATTAAATTCTACATTTTTTCGAAAAGATTTTTTTTTCAATTTAAAAACATTTCAATTTTTTTTAATTTAACGAACAAAAATAATTTCATAAAAATTGTTCTCTACAATATTTTTTTGCAAAGATTTTTCCAAGTGATGAAAAATTAGAATTTTTATAAAAAATTTCATCTTTTATGAATAGATAGGTACCTAATAAGTAATAAGACTAATTATGAAAAAAATAATAATAAAAAACTACCTACTTCAACACTTTTTTTCATTTCAATTTTTTAATATACTTATTTATTTTCTGAAAAAAAGAGATTTAAAAAAATTTTGCGTGGTGTCTTTTGGCAATGAAAGTAGTGAAAAGTAGTAAATTTTATGAAATTTCAATAAAAATAACGTAGAAGTCAAAAATCAATGTCGAAAAATCACGAAATTTTATCCATTATTGAACACGATTCTGATACATTTTCCCGAATTCGGTTTCCCGAAGGGCGAATTTCCCGAATGATTTTTTCCCCGAAAAACCGTTTTCCCGAATCCATTTTTCACGAAAGCCTATTCCCCGAATCCACTTTCCCGAATGACTTTTTTCCCGAAGAGCAGTTTTTCCGAATGATTATTTTCATAGTATGGTATTTGATTGATGAGGGGAAGGCATTGTTACTCTTTCATAAATCATAAAATTCCCTCTTTCTTTGACCATCTGACTGAAGCCGAACAGTGAACACCTGAACTATGAAATAATTCTCAAACATCACACATCTTGAAAAAATAATAATGAAAAAACTGTAAATACCAAAAAAAATATAAAAATTCACTCATTTCAGTATCTGAGTAATGAATTTTCGTGGGGAAAAAATACAAAAAAAAAAAAAAAAACCAAAACCAAACCCAATTCTTTCTGAAAACCAGAACCAAAACCAAAACCAATATTTTTATTGGATTCCATCACTGGGGAAGAGTATTTAACAGGAGAAAATGAACTACAGTACCTTAGAACACTATCATTTAACAAAACTTAGTAATTTGTAGATTACTTTCAATAATTTAAAAAAAAAACGAAATAATAGTGTTTTGGGAAAATGGGATTCGGAAGAAAGATGATTCGGGAAAACACCATTCGGAAAAATGGCCCTTCGGGAAAGCGAATTCGGGGAATTGTCCGGGAACCATTGAACACAATTCAGAATAGGGGTTTCCTGCTATTTTAATTTTTTAGGGGGAGGGGGCTAAATTTAGGTTCTAATTTTTCTGAGAAAGTAGGGGGCTTCTCAATTTTTAGTCATTTTTGAAGGGGTTTTCTAGTAATTTTGAAAAAAGCGGTAAAAAAAGGTTATGATTTTTGAAAGAAAAAAAATCCTATAAGTCTAAGTACAATTTTAGTATTTTACAAATAAAAACATTTTGATTTTTTTTTGTTTGAATATTAATAAAAAATATATTTTGTCAAAATTGTTTTTTTCAATATAATTTACTCAAAAATGATTATATTCCGCGAAAAATTGAGTGTGAATTCTATCAATGAAATTCTCTTAATTTGTGAAAATGTTTTAGAAAAATAATAATTTGAGAAAGCATTTTGTTAGAAATATATATATTTTTTTAAAATTAACTTCAAACATTTCTTTCTGAATTTTAAAATTTTTTTTACAATCTTTAGGTACAATTTTTTCTAGAAAATTTTGGAAAAGAAATCGAGAAGTACTTACATAAGAATTTTTAAAGGAATGTATCTATTTCATTTAGAAATTTGAAAAATAATAATTTTTAATAATTAGGTACAGAATTGAAATTTTTTGATTAAAAAATTGAAAAATTATTAAAAAATTATTAAAAAAGTAGAAAATTTTTCAAAAAAAATTTCAACGACAATATTGCGAAAAAAATTGAAATTTCTTTGGGAATAAAATTGTGAAAAAACTATTGTTAAAAACAAATTTTTCAGTGCGGTTTTTTTCAAAAAAAAAAAAAAAAAAAATCCACTTCGAATTTTTTTTTTAGTTTTTTTCCGTTTTTTGTATCTTTTGAGGGATTGAAAAAAAATCGAATAATTTGAAGAAGAAAAAAAATGACACAAAATTAAGTAAGATTTTTTAAATTGAAAAAAAAGTTGCTGAAAAAGTAGAGTAGGTACAGGTAGTAAAAAAAGTATAGAATTTTTGAAAATTACTTTTATTGATGGATAAATTGCAAAAATAAATTTCAAGAAAAAATTATATGCAAAAAATAAATTAGAATGATAAACAAAATTGAGAAAAAAATTTGTTGGGAATAAATTTTTCAGTATGATTTGTTTTTTAATATTTTTTGAATTTTTCATTTAAATTTTTTCGTGAAACATTGAAAATTTTTTTAGAAATTTGAAATTTTTCAAAAAAATTAATTCAATGAAGAGAAAAATTAAAATAAGAAAAAAGGGCGAATAATTTTGGAAAAGTAGATAGACACCTACCTACAAAAATAGAATTATTCGAATTTTAAAAAAAAGTAGCAAAAAATGTCGTAAAAAATAAAAAATTTTAAATATTAATTTCGTTGATGAATTGCGAAAAAAATTGTTGAATTTTTTTCAAGAACTTCTATGAAAAAAAATTAAAATTAACTTGAGAAAGAAATTAAAAAAAAACTGTATTTTGACTTTTGACTTTTTGATGTATCTCGACACATATACACGCTGACTCTTTTAATACCTTTCTCAATATCTCAAACAATTTCATCAAAATACCTCTATTTATTCGTGCCAAATCTTATTCGCAATTTTATTATCGCACATGATCGCTATTAATAAAGCTTGATATGGGGTGAATACTGAATACCGATCAACTTAATCGTTCGGTGCGCTGTCTCGGTGACGACGACGGTGCGAATAAGTAACGCTGCGTCATCATTCTCTAAGGATTAAGGCGTAAAATTCGTTTACACGTCTTGACGATGAAGACTCGGTTGATAGAAATTTTTAAATAACGTTTCGTCACCTTTCTCGCTATAATTGAATTTTTAGTGCGAGCGAATCACTTTAATCTTCATAGTGACACAATTTTAATAAGATTTCGCCGGAAGAAAATTAATAACGGGATGTGCGCGCGAGCTGATGCAACAACAAAACGACAGACTATATTATTCGCATAGCGATTTCGCGACAGCTCGAAAACCATCTAGAAATAGACGATTTAAAACTTGGTTTTGTCTTTTTCAATTTTCAGGGATGTCCGGCTCCTCCGATAGTTCCAAGTCGTTGTCTTTCGTTGGAATTCGAATGTCGAGATAGACTCATGTGCGTCCATAGGCAATGGGTATGCGACGGTGATAAAGATTGCGCCGATGGGTCGGACGAGGCGAGCGATATATGTAAAAATATCACGTGTCGTCCGGATCAGTTCGCCTGTAGTAATCGAGAATGCATACCTGGTCATTTGCACTGCAATGGGCAGCCCGATTGCTCGGACGGTACTGACGAATTGGATTGTGGTAAGTGTTTCTTCTCCATCAATCAGCATGGTCCCAGAGGGAAATTAAATATTCTTAACTTTTGTGCGATTCATGGCTAAATCTTGATCTAGAGTCTATAAGGAGAAAATGAACCAGGAAGTATTGCCATTTTTTTAGAGCTCCTTTTTTTCAAGGTCTAGCCCCATTTCTTTGAAAATCCTCTATCTCTGTTTCTATGGCCAAATTTGAAAAAATTGTCAAACAAAAGTTGAAGATTGAGGTATTGAGAATCATTTTAGTTATTACGATAATTTCTATTGGACCCCTCCCTCTCCAGCAATTTTGCATAATAAGCATAAAAATCACCCTTTGAGTTTTCATTATTCAGGGTGTTCCATTAAACGTCCGCAGTAATTTAACCATGGATGAAACACGAGTAGACAAACAAAAACCTATTTTGAAAATTGAAGGCGCTATGCTATAAAGTTTTGAAAATCCAGTATTTCTAAGGAAAATTAGTTGGCAACACTGCATTAAAAAAATTTTCAACCTCACCAGTGTATAGCACTTCGAAAACACGAGTAAAGTTGTGATCAAGTTGGGATGGCTATCTTTGAAATTGAAGGAGTTATGACGACATGAAATTTTTGTTAAAAGCATTGCCTACCTCAATTATTACAAGGCACTTCCCTGACATGAAAATTGAAAAATTCTGTCCAAACAATACATGGAACAGATTTAACTTTTTGAGTGGAACAAAAAAGTTATGTGAAGAATTCGCCTATCTTTGGAAATGAAAGCGCTACAGAGCATTGAAAATCAGTATTTTCGAAGTTTGAGGCTCCGTAGTGCCTTCATTTTCAAAGATGGGCAAATTTTCAATATGTATAATTAATTTTGCAACTCAGGGAGAGTTTCATCTGTGTGATCTGTGACATGGTATTTTGTAATGACGAAATTTCGAATTTTTTGAAACAACCACCCCTTCAAAATTGAGATAGGCAACTTATCATGATAAAGGTTTTTGTTGTATGTTTAAATTACCTCTGAACGCTTTATGAAATAACCTGCAGAGCTTGCAGTCACCTCAATGTAAATTTGACAAAATGGTTTTTTATCCTTTTCAAGGGCCCACCTCATTTCCTTGGAAGTTCTTTATACTCGTTCCTGAGCCCTCGATGGAAAAAATTTTCAAACAAAAGTTATAGATTGAATTCTTTGGAATAATTTTGGTTATTACAAAAATTTCAGTTGGGCCCCTTCCATCTCCCCAATTTTGCACAATACACGTAAATTTTAAAATCATCCAGTCATTTCTATTCGAATTATGGAAAATAGGAGGGAAGGGAAGGGTTCTATCAAAATTTTTGTAATGACTAAAATTATTCCAAAGATCTCAATCTACAACTTTCGTTTGAAGATGTTTTCCAAATCGACATTAGAAACGGAGGTAGGGGACTTCCACGGAGAGGGATTTGAACCCTAAAAAATTTGAGGTTTGAAAAAGGGGTTACTGTAGTTCATTTTCTTCTTTGTACACTCGTAGATTCGTACTCAGTCATAAAACTGCTTTTTAAGACTATACTACTCGGAAAGGACGTAATTTTTAATTTTTTTTCTAATTTAAATCCTTTGATCGTTTCCACAGAGGGCGTAGTAAGAAAATGCGATAAAACCAAGGAATTCGAATGCGGAGGTGGAATGTGTATTCCACTGAGTAAGGTTTGCAATGGACAAGTAGACTGCCCAAATGGCGAAGACGAACCTAAAGAAGGCTGTGATATCAACGAATGCGCCATAAACAATGGTAACTGTTCGCAGTTGTGCGTCGATCTACCATTATCGTACAGATGCGATTGTAAACCAGGTTACGAACTAATTGACAATCGAACTTGCGATGGTAAGAGTCCCAATTGACGTTTTCTACGTAGGTTATCGTAAAATAATCGGGGTTTAATTTTTTGTGCTTGTTTTTCCTCTCCAAATTATAGATATTGACGAATGCTCTATACCGGGCAGTTGTTCTCAAAAATGTTTCAACGAAAAAGGTTCGTTCAAGTGCGAATGTGTCGATGGATACATGCGTGATCCGAATGATCATACCAAATGCAAGGCGACCGAGGGCCATGCATCGATATTGTTCGCAAGACGCAACGATATTAGGAAGATTTCAATCGATCATCACGAGATGTCCGTTATTGTAAATAATACCAAGTCAGCGACCGCACTGGATTTCGTGTTTCGTACTGGAATGATATTTTGGAGCGATGTTGCCGAGAAAAAGATTTATAAGTGAGTTCATGTTAATCTCACATTTAAAAAAATTTCAAGTTTTTAAAATTTGGCAGATAACTTTGAAATTTTAGAAATTATTTAAATTTGCTAAAAATTTAAAATTTAGAAAAAACTAGGTATACCTACAAGATTTAATAAAAATGGTAATTCGCTAAAATTTGAAAAAATTGGTTCAATTTTTGAAGTTTGATAAATTTTTAAAATTGGTAAAATTATTAAAATTCCGTAAAAATTTCAAATTTTGATAAAAATAGGAATTTTGACAATTTTTAAATTTTAATGGATTTTCAAAATTAGTTAATTTTTTAAATACTTACCATAAGTTTTGGAATTTTTTAAAAGAAATTTTCAAAATTTCTAAAATTTAGTAAATGCTCAAGTCTTTAAATATTCGCAATTTTCAAAGAATTTTTAAATTTTAAAAAATTCAATTTTTCAGTGATTCTAAAAATTTATTAAAACTTTCAAAATTGGATAATTTGGTAAAATTCAAAATTGAAAAAAAAATTAAAATTTGTAAATTCGTAAATTTCTCGTACCCTTATTTATTGGTCAGAATTTTAACAAAGGGATTCCTATTTTTCGAATTTTAATATTATTTTCAAAAAAAAATTGGGGGATTCCTGAGAAAAATCTTTTAAAAAAATCACTCGATAAAATACTGATAATATTCAAAAATAAAATTTCCTCTGAAAAAGTTCTATTGAATAATTTCTCCCGGAGAAGAATTTTCGGCGAAAGGAAAAATCATCCGAATTGTTTCGAGTATACCCGAACTATGCCAAATTTAATAAAATTTTTATATGTATTTTATAATTTTTTTTAGAGCACCAATCGATGAAGGCGACGATAGAACGGTAGTGATAAACGACGATTCCACGTCATCGGACGGATTAGCAGTAGACTGGATCTACAACCACATTTATTGGTCAGATTCGAAGAAAAATACCATCGAATTGTCAAATTTCGAAGGAAACATGAGAAAAACGTTGATAAAATCTTCGCTAGATTCGCCAAGAGGCATAGCAGTTAATCCTTTATTAGGGTAAGTGCCTATTTATAGGATTTCCATTCAGTCGAATTCATCCGAATTCCGTCTAATTTGTTTCATTTCGTGTGCTCGATTTAGTTGGCTGTTTTGGACGGATTGGGGTATGAACCCTCGTATAGAACGAGCCGGTATGGATGGTTCGCATCGGCAAGCTATCATAACTTATGACGTAAAATGGCCAAATGGTCTGACGTTAGATCTAGTCGAAGAGCGTATCTACTGGGTGGACGCTAAATTAAATATTATATCGTCGAGTAATTACGATGGTCAAGAAAGAAAAGTGATATTGTATTCGTCGACGGCGTTAAAACATCCGTTCTCGATTAGCACATTTGAAGATTGGTTGTACTGGACGGATTGGGAGAAACATACTATTTATAAAGCTAACAAACATAGTGGCAAAAGCTTAAGCAACATTACGCCTTTACATATGGTAAGTTGTACCTACCTTGAGTACCTTTCTTTTTTTTTTCTTTTTTTTTTTTTAATTCTTTGCTGAAAACAACATATTTACATACAAAAGTACTGGGTGATCTCCCTGCCTTTTTTACCAAAGGCTTTCAAAGTACAGGGAGAGAGCACACCGCACCAAGGATTATTATGATAATTATACTTTATAGTCTTAAATGATAGTTTTCTCACGGTAATTTTATCGGCTCCTGGGGCTCACTACTCGTACGCTTAGCGAATTACCTTTCGGATTCTTGCCAACACCTTGAGTACCTACTACCTACTAATTTGAATCGTATTTCTACAAACTTGAGCCAATTTTTTTACTAAAGTTTTGGATAAATTTGAACTTTTAAATAGAATTTTTGTTTAAATTTTCAACAAGAAATTTTGTCTCAATTTTCAACCTAAAAAGTTTATCTAAAAATTAATCTTGATTTTGAATTTTTTTTTTTTTTTTTTTTTTTTGAAGTATTATACGAAAATTTTCTCTGAATCAACTAAAGATTTCGTCTGATTTTTCGATCATTTTTTATTTAAATTAACTAAAAATTTCATATGAAATTTTATCAGAATTTTTATTTAAATAAAATTTTCAAACAGAAATTTCATTACAGTTTTCAACAAAAAATTTTACCCAAACATATTTTTATCAAAAATTTTCAATCAGATAGAAATTTTGTTTTAATTTTTTTTTTTTTCATTTTTATTTTCAGGTTAAGTTTTTTTAGAAACTTCTGATTAGAAATTTTTGTCTTAATTTTTATTTGAAAAAATTTTTATAAACAAATAGGGACCTCCTAAAAAATGGCTGCTCCTTTTTGTTTACATCCGCTATCGCTTTGGGGGACTTTTTCCTTATCAATATGGATCTTGACCAATCAGAATAAACAATGAGCGTTAAAAAAACAGACTTATTGCAATAGCCACTAATATTTGATGAAAAGTACGGTCATTGTTTATTCTGATTGGTCAAGATCCCTATTGATAAGAAAAAAATCCCCTAAAGCGATAACAGCGAATGTAAACAAATGGGCGGCCATTTTTTAGGAGGTCCCTATTCATCCATCGACTATTTTTTTTTTTTTGGAATTTCAAACTAAAAATTGCACTTGGAAATTTTAAGAGAATTTTAAAGGAATACTTTTCAACTTACATATAAATACTTCATTTTGACTTTTAACTTATTTTTTTTTAAATTTGTCATGATTTTATCTGAATTTTCGTTTAAAAAAATTAAGTCATAATTTTCAACCAGAATTTTTTATAATTTTTTTTTTAAATTTTCATCAATTTTTTTTACTTTCAAACAGAAATTTTACTTGAAATTTGGACAAAATTTTCATTAAAAAATTTCGTTTGAATTTTCAATTGGATTTTTAGAAAAATATGGCCGAATTTTCAACTGTTTTTTTTTTTTTTTTTTTTTTTAAATTTTGCATGAAAATTTTCTTTAAATTTTTAAATAGGTGAAAGTTTTACTAGAAAATTGTGTTGAAATTTTCTCGAATTTTTCAACGGGAAATTTCATTTGAAATTTCGACAAAATTTTTATTTAAAAATTTCATTATATATTTTTTTAATTTCCGAATTTTTAACTGAAAATTCAGTTTGAATTTTAACTAAGAGGTCTCAATTTATTTCAACTGGATTTTTTTTTTTTTTTTTTTTTTTTTTGAAATTTCGTCTGAAAATTTTCCCCAAATTTACAAAAAAAGGTTTCACTAAGACTTGTGTTAAAATTTTCCCAAAATTTTCCAACAAGAACTTTCCAATGAACTTTCGACAAAACTTTCATTTAAAAACTTCATTCCAATTTTCAATTGTATTTTCAAAAAGTTTCACCAAAAACTTTTGTCTGAATTTTGAACTGAAAATTCTGTTTCAGTTTTTAACTAATAATTTTATCAAATTTTTTCAATTAAAAATTTGGTCTCGATGTTCAAGTAGATTTTTAATTTTTGAAATGTTATCGAAAAATTTTTTTCAAATAGAATTTTCACTTTAAAGTTGCGTATAAATTTCTAAGAAGAAATTTTAATTGAAATTTCCTCAAAATTTTCATTAAATAACTTCATCGTAATTCTCAAATATTATGTAGATTTTTTTTCCAATGCTCAAATTTTCAACCAGAAATTTCATGGAAATTTTCAACCAAAAAATTGACCTAAATCTAAAAGAATTTTCTCTTAAATTTTCAAATCTCATTTTTTCACTTGATTTTTTTCAGAAAAATTTTTAATTTATCTTACTAAATTTTCAACCTAGAATTTTGTCTAAAGTTTATATTATTTTCATCTCATTTTTTTTTTCAATTTTCAACTAATTTTGTCCTCATTTTCAGCTAAAAAAAATTAAAAATTTTCTCCAAGTTTTCAAATATTTGTTGCCTTATTTTTTTAATAAAAGATTTCATTGCATCTTCAACAATTTTTATTTAAATTTTTGAATAATTTTGTCTTTCCAATTGAAAAATTTCTCTAAAAATTTCATCTTGATTTCTTATCAAAATTTTCGTCCAATTTTTCAAAAAAAAACTTTGCCTTATTTTTTTAATTGAAATAATTTTCTTTTAAAAATTTTCTATAAAATGTAAACCAAATTTTTATTCCAATTTTTCAAACAAAACCTCATCGAAATTTTCAATTGGAAATTCCCTTCAAATTTTCAAGAAAAAACTGCCTTACTTTTCAGTATAAAAACTCTCGTAAAAAATTTCTTAACCGAATCTATTCTACAATAATATCTAACGTCTTTGTCACGCGTATTTTATTTTTGTTCTACAGTTAAGGAATCCTATGGTGCTACACGTGTATCATCCGTACAGACAACCAGACGGCGTGAATTATTGCGCCGCAGTCAACGGCCATTGTTCACATTTGTGCTTACCAGCGCCTCAGATTAATTCAAAATCACCAAAGATATCGTGCGATTGTCCAGACGGGCTGACGTTAATGGCCGACGGTCTCATGTGTGCTGAAGGAGGTAAGCTGGTCGTTAAAAAGCTCTACTTTACGATTCTCACATTACACTTTATTTCGTTTCGAGTACATACGTAGTCTTCGTCGTTGTAAACATTTTTTTTTTCATACGAAGTATTTTTTTTTCTTATTAATTTCTTCATTTTTAGATCGACCACCATCAGTCGTACGTGATGGAAAAATTAGCAATTATTTCTCCTCGTTATCTAATCAGCATTGTGAGTACTTGTTTGAATTTGGGATGAGAATATTTCGGGTGAATGGTGAACGGTGACTTCGGGGGCTTTTTCAACTCGTATAATAACAAATCCTTTGAATATAATAGTCTCTTTTACTAACACGAGGAAACTTGGGCGTACAATCTCGCTTTTGTTATTTGTTTTCTCTGGCAAAATTCTCCGTATACGCGACTACGTAGTTCGTAGGCTAATTTCATTATCTAAAAGAATCGCGCCTTATTCGCTGTCAAGTGTAAAATAGCTCGTTCGAGTTTGAGACGCTTTAAGAACGCGAAGCGGGCGAAAAAGGCGAAGGCGATGAAAAGTTGCAAGTTCCGCGGACACCGGTGCAATAATTTAAACGGTCGAGGGGTGGAGGGGGTCGGTTATTTTGAATAATTTCATAATTTAATTTCGGCACAAGAAATTTAACTCGCGCGCCAACTTCGCTACAGGTTGGAGAAATTTATTTATTTAAAAACGAAACGAAACGAAGGCGAAACAAAGAAAAAGTAGAGAAAAAGCGAATTTTAAATTAGCCCCACGATGAGAAAATTTTTATACGGATTTTACGCGTTGTTTGTTCTCGTTGCGCGAGAGAGGAAAAACTTTCGAATGAAATATTTTACGATTAGTTTAAATATTAACAGATTATATGAACTTTGTTCCCGAAGGAAATTTCCTCGAATCCTCGAGATGTTCGAAATATTCGGTGGTGGTGGCGGTGGCGGTCTCGTGCTTCTTTTTTTAAATTGCGCATTTTGCCAGCAAATGAAAATAAAGTGACGGAATTTTACCTAAAGGTTTTCTTTCATCTTTCTGTTTGCAGATTTGGAACGAAATGATACTCATGTTACCGCTTCAATTTTGAAAGAGACTGATTCTGGCTTATTAGCCGCTATTGTTATTGGTTGTGCATCAGCAATTATTATTATTTTATCAATAGTAAGTTGAAACGTTTTTACCATTTTCTTCGTATGTTATAATTTTTTGGTGGTTCTATTTTTAGATGAATTTTTATCGTGAAGATGGGTTTTAGTTTAACATGAGTGTTCGGTTTTAGCCCCATTCCCACTTTTCTTCCTACCTACCTACCCCCTATCAAAGTAAAAAGCTCGAGGGTTATTTTAAAAATTTTATTTAGTGATGAAAATCAAAAAATTAATTTAATGTACCTAAAATTGGCGATATTTCATATGATTATGTCAACCGTGAAAAATAAATTTTCAATAGAATTTATGAATATCACCAACTGAGCAAAAAAAAAAATCAAAATTTAGAAAAAAGTCTCTAATATTCAAAGGCTTAAATAAATTTTCAGAAGTGAACTAATCAGCCTCGTTGTTGTTTCTAATTTCATATGATCAAGTATTTTTTATTCCATCGTAAATTGTTTTTTTTTTTCATTTGTAATTTTATTTGGTCTTTTCAATTCATATTCTTCTTTGGTTGAAATTTTTAGTTGAACCCATTTTTAATCAATTTCTTTAATTTTTATTTTTATTTCAAAATTTTTCTCATTTTTTTAATTTTGTGCGGGTTTTAATTTTTTTTCGATTTTTAATCTTATCGCGTTTTTGTTTTTCCAATTTCTGTTTTCTTTTTTTAATGTATTTTTTTTTTTTGTTGGTTATTATTTTATTCTCTATTCTTTTAAAATTGATAAATTTTTATGTAAGTGATTTATTTCTTGAAAATTTTTTCATCAATTCATCATTTTTAAATTGAAGTGTCAATTTAGACTAAATTATTTTTAAAAACTTTGTTCTGAAAAAAAAAAGTTATTTTTTTTCAAATTGAGAAAATTGCTTATTTTTATTTGTAAAAATTGATAAAAATCAATCTTAAGATTCTTAATACCTATTATGTATTAGTAGTTATACTTGAATTTCAATGGGGATTTTATTACCCATACCTATTGATTTTTTTTCTCATATTTTTTCAATAGGTAATATGTATTCCCCAATTACCCAGTAAACTTATCAATTTTTTTTCGAACTTTTTCTTTTTTTCTTTCATTTTTTCATTTCTTTCTTTATTCTTCTTTTTTTTAATATTGGATTTTTTCATTGCTTTTTTCATTTATTTTACATTTTTAATGTTTTATTTTATTTATTTATTTATTTAATTTCATTGCCACAGTTTTTCAGAACTAATCGAAAGTCATATAATTTTCCAAAAAAAATAATTATCAAAAGTTGGTTATAAAAAAAATACCTATAGTTAGGCCTATTTATTTAATTTTTCATCCTGAAATTCTGATCAAAATTAAGTATTGGTGTTGTCCCATTTCTCAAAAAAAAATAAATAAATAAAAATCGATACCCATGTATTTTTTTTTAACATTTTCATTGTTATCAGAATTCTTTTATAAGAGAAAAAGATAGATTTTTATAAAATGTGTCGTTTGAAAATTTTCTCAAAAATGTATTACTTTTTTTAAGTTGTTAAAAATTGCTTTGAACTAAAAAAAAATAATAAATAAATAATTCTAAAACAAACCAAAAAAATAATCCAGAAAAAAATCACTCTAAAATTCATTCCTTAAAATTAAAAAAAAAGAGATCAAAGTGAGAGGATTATTTTACAATTTGTAAAAATTGAAAAAAAAAAAGGAAAAGAAATTGTTCATCTCCATAGAAATTTTGCCTATGATTTTCAAGGTTTCATCAGATTCATTGAAGAAAATAACGTTTTCTTTTAAATGTTTTAATTATCATTATTATTATTTTTTAATTTTGAGGAAGTATTTTGATTTCTTCATTAGGTATATTTTTAATTTTATTCAATATTTAAGTTTATTAATTTTTTATTTCATGTGAGGTCTTTCCAGTTTTATTTAATATTTTTTTTCAATTTTTATACTCATTCGTCTTATTCATTTTATTATTTGCATTTTTGTTTGAATATTTGGGTTTTTCATTCGTTTTATTTATTTTTTTTTGTTTAAAATTTTTCATCTTTTAATAATTTGATTATTTTTATTTTTCAAGTTCCAGTGTTTTTGTTCTTAATTTGTTTTTCATGTTTTTCTTATTTTCAGCCTTATAAATTTTCAATTTTTTTGTAGCCGAATCCCTTCATTACTTTTTCTTTTTATTTCTCTATTTTAATTTTCAAATTTTTGATGATTGTCCATTTATTTAGTTAAAGGTATACGTCATTTTTCAACCTTTAATTGGCATTCGACGTATCTGATCTTCCTGCTGAATTGTTCATTTCTGAGAATTTTTTGTTTTAAGACTCCTTGTTCTGAATTTGATTTTTCCTGCTATTTGAAAATTCTTCTGTAGCAAATTCGGTTCTAATTTTTTGTGAGTGTTGGCTAATTTTTTTGAGAGGGTCTTTAATTTTCTTTATTTTTTTAAAAGGGGGAGGGGTTGTTTGAAAATTTTGTGGATAGTGATAAAAAAGAGGTAGCTATTTTTGGAGAAAAAAATTCCTATGACACCATAATATACCATTATTACTTCTATACCAATGCACTTGCATGTTTGAATGGAAAGCACTAAAAAAATTACTTTATTGGATCTTTTTTATAAATGCTATATCTATTCGTACCTAATGAAATTGGTATTTTAAGAAGAAAAGTGCATCGCAGTGTTACAGCGAGAAGACCGAACTACAGCAATATCTAACAAATATTTATAACGTTGTACCTATCTAATATTTACCTACATAAGAAAAAAGTACCTATTTATAGAGAAAAAAGAAGCTGATGTTGACTTATGTCTTAGGTGATCTGGTTAGTCGTGCCGAACACAAGAAAAAAGACACCAATGGGGGAATACGTTAGTTTACAAATCTAGTAAAATTAGTTAATTTCCGCGCATCATAAAAATCGTTGTCTAGAATAGCTGCATTAAAAATATCTACGCGGTTCGTATGCAAATTTGAGAATATTTATCACAACTCGTGGTGTTTTCTTTAACCGCATTGGAATATTGGTTTTTAATTTGTTGCGTCTTCATTATTCATACTTACGTAATTTCATTCTTACGAAATAATTTACCTATTTGAATAACGCGTACTAAGCACTTCACGAAATGATCCTCATGGACTCCGGTCACATTAAAAACAGTAGCTTTTTCGATATTAACTTTGGCATGTACGATTGATTAACACATATTTTTGAAGAATATTAATACGGTTCTTAGACTTGATGAACGATTCGGTACACTTCACTCGGCTATTGGTTTATAAATAATACATCAATTAATCGATTTTAATTCGCAAATTTACCTACACATAGAAATGGTGTATACTTTTCATCATCACTCACGATGTGTAGTCGATTTTTGTAACCACACTTTTTTTCTTTTCTTGAAACGAGCATATTGTATTGTTAATGATCACTGTTTGGGTGTGCGTGCTCATATTATTATATTACGATGAATGACTCGATTAACCGGTGGAATTAATTATGACGTTTTTAATTGCAGATTTCATTCCTATTTTATCGTCAATACCTTCATCGTAATTTAACGAGAATGAACTTCGATAATCCAGTTTATAGAAAAACCACCGAAGATCAATTTTCCTTAGAAAAAAGTCAATACCAACCTGCAAGGATTTTTCCTCCAGCTTTAATCGAAGAGGTAAATTTCAAAGTAATGTTTAATAATTTCATCAAGTCAGGATGTTCTGGAAGTACGTAACAAAAGATTTGAATATAATTGAGTAGCATCAACAAAAAACTTTATGTAGGTATCCTTGTAAATGAAGGAGCTATACAGAAGTTTGAAAATTGTTTTTTTCTACTAAAAATATATTGGCAGCACTGTATTCATAAAAATTCCCACCCTTGGGAGTGGCTAGCTTTTTGAAAACGCAAAAAAGTACCTATCATGTTAGGATGACAATCTTTGAAATTGAAGGAGTTTTCGAAAAGTTTTTGATACGTAAGTTGGTTCGCTTTTTGAAGAATTTAAAGTTTTGAAAATCTCAAAGATTTGGAGAATTTCACGATAAATTTTTGAATTTACACACCAAGTATTGGGTAAACATTCAAAAAATTCGAAAAATTTATATTTTGGGAATTTTTCAATTTTATTAGGTACAATTGTTAAAGTTCGATACAAAAATGTTATATTATTCGAAAAAAATTCAAAATTGAAAAAAAAATTAATAAAATTTTGAAATGAGTTCAATTTTTACAATTTGAAGGAAAAAAATACATAATTGAAAACATGTAATTTTGATATTTTGTACAAATTTCAATAAAATTTTTAAAAAATTGTAATTGAGCAATTTTTGAATTTTGATGAAAATTTAAAATTGGTTCAGTTCCTCTAGTTCGATAAATTTTTACAACATGAAAAATCCAAAATTTGATTTTGCTGCCTTTATCTATAAGGTAAGTATATCAAAATTGAAAACAATGGAATTCTGGTCATTTTACCATTTTGGTAAAATTTGAAAAATCGGAAATTTGAATATTTTTCAATTTTTATGAAAATTTGAAATTGATACGATTTTTAAAAACCGATTTTATTTTTACAATTTGGGAAAAAAATAAAATTTGAAAATATTGGAATTTGGATCTAGTTTTATATTTCGATAACTTTTTAACTGGATCAATTTTTTGCGTTCAATAAATTTTTACAATTTGGAAAAAATTTCAAATTTGAATAAAAATATGAAATTTCGGCCATTTCTGAATTTTGATGAAATTTTTAAAATTAGATTGATTCTCATAGCTTCATAAATTATTACAATATTATGAAAAAAAATTGAAGTTTTGAAAAAAATTGATTTTGTCATTAAATTTTTCAAATTTGGCGCAATTCTTCAAGTTTGCTAAAAACATTCATGGTTTCAAAAAATACAAAATTAGGATAAAATTGAAATTTTTAGTTGTCCTTAAAATTTCAATAAAATTTTACAATTTGGAAAATTTTTCGAATTTGAATAAATTGGAAGTTATGGGCATTATCGAATTTTGATAAAATTTTCAAAATTAGATCGATTTTCATATTTTGTTGAATAATTATGTCGGTATTATTAATTATCAGGTACTATTTGAAAAAATTGGTATTTTGGTAATTTTCAAGTTTTAATGCAATTTTAAAATTTGGTGTAAGTAATTTTTCAAGTTTTTTAAAAAAATTTCACGGTTTAAAAAAAAATTATAATTGAAAAAAAAAATACAAAATTTAGATAAAAATTTGCATTTTTCATTGTCTTAAAACTTTGATAAAATTTTACAATTTTGAGAAAAAATTGCATTTTTTAATAAGTATTTCAATTTTGATGACATAAAAAAATTCAAAATTGAAAAGAAATAATCTTTTTCATCAGTTTTGAATTTTCATACAATTTTCTACGATCTAAAATATTGAAAATTTGGAAAAATTCCAACTTTGGTAATTTTTGAAAAGTTTCAATTTTTTGTAATTTTTAAAAAAATTTTAATATTCTTGTTATTTTTTAAAAAGTTTCAATTTTTGTAATTTTTAAAAAAATTTTAATTTTTGTAATTTTTAAAAAAATTTTAATTTTTGTAATGTTTAAAAAAATTTTAATTTTTGTTATTTTTTAAAAAGTTTCAATTTTTGTAACCTTAATTTTAAAAAAAAAATTAATTTTTGTAATTTTTAAAAAAATTTCAATTTTTGTAATTTTTGAATGGTAACATTTTCAAAATTTAAATATTGACCATTTTGTAAAAATTCAAAATTTGGAATATTTTTTTGATTCAAATTTGAATTAGGTAATTTTCAAATTTGTACAAAATTTTCGAAATTGGATCAGTTTTAAAGTTTGGTAAATTTTTACAATTTGGTGATTATTCAAAACTTCCAAAAACTGTATTCGTAAGATAATTTCAGCTGATTTTTCAAAATTTGTTTGAATTATTACTTACTTATTGAAAAGGTTGATAAATTTTTGCTCTTTAAAATTTACCCAACAGGGGATTTTTATGCGAAAAATATTTTTTTGTAATTTCATAATTGAAATACATTTTTGGATTTTGAATAATTTTTCAAATTGACTAAATTTTCAAAAATATTTAATATAAGGTCAATTTGTGAAGTTTTATAGATTTTCAAAATTTTCGGTAAAAAATCAAAATTGAGAATTTGTAAATTGTTTACTTTTGAGTTTTGAATGAATCTTAAAAATTTGGTAAAATCCTGAATTCGGATCATCCATTTTCAAAGTGTAATAAACTACTTACCCATTACGATTTTGAAAATTTGGAATTTTTTCAAAACTATGATATAGGCACTCGATGTAATGAACTTTCATAATCATCAGTTGAACTTGTTTACATCCAAATCTCAAATGTTCTTCAGCATCCATCGGACAGAAACACCCTGTTCGTGCCCTAATCGTTTTCATAATTATTATTAAATTTTCTCATTATATTTTTTAAACGTTTCTAAAATATTTGGAAATTTTCTCGCATGCAGCATATCGAATATATGGTGAGTTGAGTATAAGAATGTAAAACTCGAGAAATGCCTTTAGAACTACCTGCAAATTTATAATCGATTGGAAATAATTAATCGTTTGAATTTTGATTACAGGCGCACGAACCCTTAACCGGAGGCAACGAGCACGTCTAAAACGTATCGAGTCGGTATCCTCATCCTTGCGTGGCTGGTGTATCCCATAATTTTCATACTAGTCAAAAAGAATTCTTCCTTGTTACGTTTACATAAGATGTTTATTTATCAGTTTATTATTTATCTGGTGTAAATAATTAGTACAATAGGCCGATGAAACGTAACAATGGCTTATTCATGTGAATTAAAACTTTTTTTTGTACAGCGTATTTTTAATTTGAATTTTTCGCTTAATCCTCACTGTTGATAATGTATTTCGATAGCGCCAAACGTGTATTTATGTAGAGTTAATATTTTCAGATGAAAAATTGTTTTTATGTACATGAATCTTTTTAAATGTGTTGCCATACGTGAAAAAGTTTGTATTATGACTTTTTTCTTTCTTTTTTTTTTCTTTTTTTTTCAACTATCGTTATATTAGATATTTTGTTCCTTCATTATTATTTTCTAAGAGTATTCGAATTAAGTATTTAATTTCGCGTTGCGTCTTATGTATTTTGAGATTGTATAATTTTTAGGCAATTGTTTTAATTTTTCTTAGCTCTTTGAAAAAGAGGTTGTATGTTGGAAAATTTTCATTAATCGTTGGAAAGAATTTTCAAAGGATTTTGATCTCATTATTTTAAAGAGAAGCGTAATCAAAACATACAACTGGTTTGTAAATTTTTTTTACTCGGGCGGCTCGTGAATGCGATGTTATGTAAGCTTTCGAATTAATTTATTGTTGCGTTGAGCTGGCTTAGCCCCGTTAAAAAAAAAGTGTTTTAAATTACCGTTTTTACGAAAAGCTTAGCATTCGATTTTATAGTTTTTTCAATTGCGAGTTTATCGTTTTCGAATTCTACATGTAATTTGAAATTGATTCGCGGAAGCGTCATTCGAAGTTAACCATATTTCGTATCGAATGAAGTACGCTGATCGAGGCAATTTCGTGTGCAGGGAAATGAAGACTTGGCGTTTGAAAAAATGATGATTTTTTTAAATTTGGATTTTTATTTTTGGTTTTTAAACTTTTTTTTCTTTGTCGTGAAAAGGAAAAGAAAATCGGATACATGTGTGAGCTGAAGTACTTTTTTTTAAAGAGTGGTCGTAAAAGTGTGCCAGAGTTGAGAGAATATTACGAAATGCTCATGGTATTATTTATTTTATTTTCATAGTTGTTAAAAAATAATAATAATACAAAATTCGAATCAATTTTTAGCTCAAAGAAAAAAAATCTGTGTACTTACCGTTATAAATTCTATATCTTTTTTACTGTAATATTATAGTTGTTCTGTTAATTGAGTTTGTTTTGTTGGTTTTTTTTTTTTTTGTTATTGGGAGTGATTTTTTTTTACCTAAATTTAATAATGATGTCGTCATTATTATCTACTTAAAAATGCTGTACGTTTTGGAAGATTTTCAATTCCAAACTCAATGTACCAAAATTTAAAATACGTATTTTTTTTTCTTTTGTTTTTTACGTGTCATCCGATGTAATATTCCAAAAATAAATATTTTTCTTTTGAATACGGTTTATTTTATTTCTCGCAAATTTTCACAGATGAAAAATTTACTTATCTTTAATGGCAGTGCTCTAGCGAGAGATATCTCATTGGCCGGAATTGGAGTTGGAATTTTGTAGAATTTTCCAGTAGAAAAAAAACGTTTCACAACTTCTTCACTAAGGGGAGGAATTACACAGGGTGTCCGGCGAGTGATCTGCCAAATTTGAAATTAGGATATAACCGAGTACGATTAACTAAAAAGTATATGTACATATATTGCCTAAGTTTGAAAATGAAGGAGCTACAAAGGTTTGAAAATCGGTATTTTACCTATCAAAATAGATTGGCAACACTGCGTTCAAAAAAAAAATCCGACACCGGCAGTGGATAGATCATCGAAAAATCAATAAAAGTTGTAATCATATTGGATTGCCTATCTTAAGAACTGAAGGAGTTATAGCAACATGAAATTCCAGGCAAAAATATTGCCTACCTCAATTTATTACGGTGCTTTTGTGATACATGAAAATTGCGAAATTCAGTCAAAAAATACATGAAACTGGTATAACTTTTTGAGAGGAACAAAAGACGTCATGTGAAAATTTTTCCTATCTGTGAAAATTAAGGCGCTACGGCGCCTTGAATTTCGAAAATACCTATTTTTAAAGCTTTGTAGCGCCGTCATTTTCAAAGATAGGCAAATTTTTAACATAACTATTTTTGTTCCTTTTAAAAAGTTACACCTGATTCGTGTATTGTTTTCCCAAATTCATGAAATTTTTGTACAACACTGCCCCTTCAAAATCGAGATAAGCACCATGATTGTGTACATGAAGATTTTTGTAAGTGATACTCGGTTATATCCAAATTTCAAGTTTGGCAGACCACTCTACGAACATCCTATAGATTAAAATTTGTTTTATGAGGGGGGACAAGGGCGACACAAGTCTTGGGTCCCGAGTTTTTTTTAGAGCCTGGATTTTTCTCCGAGACTCCGGATTTCCCCCTCACCACACAGGGCTCTCAAAGAAAAATTTAATGGCAAAATTTCTATGGGAATAAGTATATTTCATAACATCAAAAAAATGAACAATTCAATGAAAAATGGAAAATAAAAAATTTTATATTATTCGAGCAGTGAACTTGGTCTCAACTCAATGTAAACAACGCGACTACAGAACCCCATAATTATAGTAGTTTATTCAACTAGGGAGATAAAGTGATTATCGACGATCTTGAGGGTTTATTGCCCGAGCGAAGCGAGGGAAATGAATCAAAATTGTTGAAAATCACTCTATTTTCCTAGTTGGATAAATTATTTTACGTTACGAGGGAGAAAAAGGCTTCTTTATACTACCCAAAGATCAGCGAGAGGTATACATATAAAGTAGCACTTTATCTCCCTAGTAACGTAAAAGAAAATTATTTGAAAGTGAATTCAAAAATTTTCTCCTCAACAAAATTGGAAAAAAATCAAGAAAGGAAATTGAATTTCGGCTAAACGTTTTTTTTTCAGCCTTTCTTTAATTTTCGGGTTTTAAAATTTTTTGCGAGTTTTTTTCTTCAAATTTCGCCAAAAAACTTTTCTTGAAGATTTCTTTTTTGCATCATGGTGTTTTATTCAGAAAAGTTTAAAATTCCTTTGAAAACTTTTTTTTTTTGGAAATTCAGCAAATAATTTTTTTTTTTTTTGAAGAGCGGTACTCGAATATCCCTTCAATTTTTTTAAATTTCTTTTCTTAAAAATATTTTCAATTTTTTTTTTTGAAAAGCAATGTTTTTTTTTTAATTCAGGCAATTCCTTTGCATTTAAAATTTTTTCAAACTTTGAGAACCATTTTTTTAATTCAGTGGAAAAACATTTCTTTTTGAATTTTGAATGAAAGAATTTTTTCACTTTTTTAAATTGAAAATTTTTCTAATTTCTTTTAATTTGTTCAAGTTTTGTATAGGAACAAGTTTTATTAAAGTTTTTTTATTTTATTTTTTTTTATTTTTATTTTTTTAACTCCTTTATACCTAGTGGTATTAAAAAAAATTTCTAATTCCTTTGAGAACGATTTTTTTTTTATCCAGTAGGTAAAAAAATTCAGTTTTCAAATTTTGGTAAAAATTTTTTTTCACTCTTCTTAAGTTGAAAATTTTGCCCAGGGAATAATTTCTTGTAAGTTTTATTGATTTTTTTTTTCAAATTTAATTTTCAAATTCCTTTGAGAACCTTTTTCTTTTCTTTTTTTATGAAATTTTTTAAGTGAAGAAACATTATTTTGTTTGTTCAATAACGTTCCTCCATTCAATAAAATTTTAAAACAAATTTTAAAGTGATATAATCATTCAGATCTACTTCACGGATTTTATTTAATTGAAACTTGAATTTAATTTAACGTTGAAATAAATTTTTTATCAATATATATGTAGGTACATTAAAATTATTTCTTCCTTTTTGTCAACTTTGAAATGAATTCGATTTTCGAACTCAAATTTACCCCCGACCCCAAATTGAGCCCCTATGAGGGGGTTCCATTTTGAAAATTTCAGAAAATCACAACATTGGTATCGAAATGTAGGTTTTCGAGGTCGCTGAATTCGATTTTCGGACTTAAATTTACCCTTGACCTCAAATTGAGCCCCTATGAGGGGGTTCCATTTTGAAAATTTCAAAATTCACAACATTGATATCAAAATGTTGGTTTTCGAAATTGATTAATTGCTTACATTGTGAATGGATAGCTCTCGTATGTAGGTACAGATATATTTTTTCACCTCAATAATACGTTGGTCAAGATTTTTTTTTTTTTAGATAGACATTCGAACCTAGTAAAACTATGAAATTAAAATATTTTCAACGACAAAAAGAGTTAAATAAAAATGTAAAAAATTTTTAAAAAACCACGCTTTTATTTAAAGTTGGTCACTTTGTAAAATGTTATTCATAGGGAAAGAGTAATGCCTTAAAAAACAAAAAATAAAATTTACTTGAATACAAAAATGTGTCATGAAAATTTTTTTTTCAAAAATTTTAATGATGAAAAGCGTGGTGGGGTGTGCGAGGAGCAAACGAATACCTTTTCGATTAACGCCCCACCACGATTTTCATCATTAAAATTTTTGAAAAAAAAATTTTCATGACACATTTTTGTATTCAAGTAAATTTTATTTTTTGTTTTTTAAGGCATTACTCTTTCCCTATGAATAACATTTTACAAAGTGACCAACTTTAAATAAAAGCGTGGTTTTTTAAAATTTTTTTACATTTTTTAATTTCTACGAATATGGTCGAAAACATAAAAAACTTTGTAAGATTGTCGAATCGAAAAAATATCACCGAGGTTTTGCCGAAATCTCGACGTCATCAATATCTTTATTCACTTCCTGGTCGGTTAATCAGTTCTCGTAGGACGTAGGTAGACTTTTACAGCATTTTTTTAGAATGTAAGTTGTGTTCGTTTTGTATCTACTTTTTCATGTTCTATTTTTTAAATAAAATTTTCTACTTTTTTTTAATTATCTAAAACTGGTCAAAAATCATCTTCCCACCCATTCGGTAAGTAGTAGGTACTTGACGTAAGTTCAAATCGTCAGTTTTAAGTAGTGCTAAATCATGAGAGTTTCTTTAAGACATGCAGTCAACGTTGGAGGTTTTGGAGAAGAATTGCGGTAAACTGACTATTGAGATCAACGTAGGTAAGTGTAGTAAGATGCTTGATTTTTTTCAAATTATTATATAAACAATTTGATCTTTGATCTCATCTATTGGCTTTCAAGTACCTATATTAAAAACATTGACGAAGAATTTTGCATTTTGCAGCGATGTATCTTCAATGTCTTCGATGAATGGAATTCATATTTTTAAGCTTTTTTTATGAACTTCCAGTCAGATGCGTTTGTGATTTCGATCTCTTCTAATTTTTAATTTCAAAAAATTCAGAAATTTTTCAAAAATAGGCTAGGTACTTTAGGTAATAAAATAGGAAAAACTTTTTATTTCAATAAAAAAAAAATCATTAAAAAATTGGCAATTTTTTACTCGGAAAAAACTCTAAAAATTTTGAGAAACATACTTAATTTTAAGGGAGATTTTTCCAAAAAAAATTGTGAGATTTTCAAATTAAATCCATCTTAATTTTTTTTTTTTTTTTTTTTAAATAAAAAATTGAAGAATTTATCGTTTAATGCACCCCTCCCCTCCATTTTTGAGGTAGGTAAGGACAACGACAACCCAAACACCTTGGGCAGCAAAGCAGCCAAAGGGCGTAGCCCTCCGTACAACAATAATTACCTAAAGTTTAAAATTTCTTGTTACAATCATTCGACATTTTGAGTATGCAAGAAGGAAAGTTTTTTTTCGAGAGGCGAGGCTATAACTCTTGAATGGCGATACTTGGACCTAAAATTAAAAAAGATTCGAATTCTACACATTTCTATTTATAAAATTTTGTGTACAATGAAACAAAAACTTAAAAATTTGTTTTTTTCAAAATGTACTTTTTGTATATTACGAACCTATCTGCCCTTTTCTTGCATCCACTGACTCAAATTGTATTATTAGTACTTAATAGTTTGTCAGACATTATAAAACTTGCAATTTTTTTTAGGATTAGGTACTTTTAGATATTTTTTAGACTTTTTTTTATTCATTAATTTTTTCAAAATAATTGGATAACTTTCACACATTTTGTCAGACGTTCCTTCATTATTATTTTCTATATAAAAGTATTCGAATCAAGTATAAAATTCCATTTATAAATGATTTTCCTAACATTTACTTAATGTTTGACAGATTCTCAAGAATTTAGTTTATAATCGTTTTCGATTAATTAAATTTTACAAAAGATAACCTACCTAATTTTCTATTTTTAAATTAATTTCTCAAAAAAAAATTTAATTAGTGAGTAGACACTTAGACAGATAGGTAGGTAAATCTTTCACAAACTAAATTATTGGTAGGTAATTTTCCAAAAAATTATAACATTTTTTATTGATTTCTTTTCAACTAAATTTTCAGCCCCGTCCCAAAAATGATGTTTCTAGATTCAATTTTCACTTTTCAGATAATTAATTTTTTTGCCGTTTTGCAAACAAAAGGAAAATAAATAAATGATATTTTTCAATAATTTTTTCAACACTTTAAAATTTTATTTTAAATCTATTAAACTATACTAGCGATGTACTTGCCCTACGGGCTGGGGTAGGTTTCTCCTTTCAATAAAATTTTTAAACAAATTTTAAAATAATTTAATCACATTTAGATCTACTTACTTTATTGAGTTTCTTTAATATTGAAACTCGAATTTAATTTAACGTTAAAATAATTTTTTTATTAATATACATTAAAATTATTTTTTTCCTTTTTGTCAACTTGGAAAATTTCATCCCATTAAATATTTCTTAGGTATAACAATTATTTTACTTGTAACCCCAGATGAATTAATAAATAAAAATTTCGTGCATTTGTTTTGAAAATTCGATCAATTATGAAGTTTTGATTTATTTTTGAAATTGGATCAATTTTTAAAATGCTGCTAAATTTTCAAAGAGTTTTGAATTACTTATCGATTTTTTTGATTTACATGATTTGACCAATTTTACAAAATTCAAGTAGGTACATCTTTGATGTTTAGAATTTTTTTCAAATGTTGAAAATTCAAAAAAAGTATAAATAAATAAATGTCGCCATTATTTTTCTCGTGAAATTTGAAATTTACATTTAAGAAATGAAACGAAAAAAAAAATAAAATTTTTGACTAAGGCTGTTTTTAGTTTTACAATCAAAAATAACCCCTCAAGCCTCAAGTATTAATCAATTAATCACAATCAGCCAGTGTTGGTGTTTTAAATTTAAACAATTTAAAAAGTGTTTTCAACGATTTTTTTTTTGTTGTTAATAATTGTTTTAAACGTGATTTTTTCTACTAAAAAACAACAACAACAACAGTAAACAATTTAAAAATGTTTTTAACGTTTTTCAAATTTTAACCAAAAACGTTTTTATTCAGTTGTTGTTGTTGAGCCCCTTTTTTTTAAATTTTACTCTCAAAAATTTAAGGAATTTCTCATTTAAAAAATAAATTTTTTCTTAGATTCTTTCCTTTGAGGATTTTTTTTATCCAAAAAAATTGAGAAATTTTTCAAGTTTAGACCAACTTACTTTACAAATATTTAGTACCTACCCACCTACTACCTACTCTCCTATTCCAAAAATTAAAAAGAGTACATTTAAAAAATTGAGATTTTTAATCAAAGAATTTGAGGAACACTACTTTACTTCAATAAAATAATAAGATTTTATTCAATTTTCAAAAAAATGGGATTTTGTTACTCCTGAAATACTTTTTTCTCTCGAAAAAAATATTCAAAAAAGTGCGAAAAACAAATTGAAAGATTTTTCTCCATAAAAAATTAAAACGTGTTTTTTTTATACAAAAATTTTCAAACGATTCTTCCTTTAAGACTGTCAAAAAATTTTCACTAAAAAAAATTGGGGATTTTTTAGTTCAAAAAAATTAAAAGGTTATCACTTTTTATTTACGTAATTTTGAAATTTTAAAAAACACGCGTATTTTTCAAATTAAATAGGTACCTACGTAACAATTTCAAAAACTGTTCATTTTTTTTCAAATTACTTCAGAATAATTTTATTATAAATTTTTTATTTCATTTTCTGAATTTATCGGTTGAAGATTTACATTAATTTCAGTGGCGTATTTGATTTTTTTATTCAATTTTCAACATTATAAAATTTACGTGTTTTTTAATTTTTCTTATTAATTTTTTTTTGTTTTCTTGTAACTTTCAATTTTGAAAATTTTCTTTGAGTTCTCTAAATTCTAAAAATGTTTTTAATTTCGTATTTTTTTTACCTATAATTTTTGATTTTTTTTTCAATTTTCTAGAATTTTAAATTTTCTTTTTTTGCGCAATAGATTTCTAAATTTCCATTAATTTTAATCGCTAGTTTTTTTGTCAACTTTTGGTACCTATTAATTTTGCTCCCATTTTCTATTTTAAATTTTTTGAACTCAGTTTTTGATATTTTTCTATATCTAAAATTTTCAATTTTTTTTTATTTCAAATTATGTATTTAGTTGTAACAACTCCCAAATTTGAAATTTTTCGTGGCGTCAAAGTCAAACAATATAAATTTTTTTAAGCAATGGAAGAAGGGTATTTATATGGATAGATGTACACTCCAATTTCCTTTGGTTACATCACCATTCAATTGTAAAAACGAAAATCTTCAACTTAATCTTTTTAAAAATACCAACATTTTTCAAAAGTTAATAAGAATTCAACGTTGATTATAATTTTCTGAAAATATTTACAAGAAAATGAACATTTCACATAGAAAAACATTATATTAAAATACATAATAAAATCACGAATTATCAACAGGTTCGCTGCTCTGAACGATATTTTCAGCTTCTGTTTCTTTCTTCGAGCATTCTGTGACCTGGGCTTCTGTCGAAGATTCGTTTTTGTCGTCGTAATTTTGAGTTTGCGGTTTTTCACTGGCGTTATCGTCATTACTCTCCTTTTTAATTTTAGGCTTAACTTTGTCATCGGATTTAGACGATTTGGAGGGTTTCTCCGGTTTCTCTTCGACTAAGTTGATCTGGTCTTTAATATTCGATAGAAGTTTACCGTAGGTTCTTACTTTGTTCTGGGGGCGAAAAACAAAATACGTATTAAACAGGAAAGATAATTTGGTGTTTTTTTTTTCGTATTTTACATTTTTTTTAAAAATACAAACCAATAATGTGATTTTTTCTTTATTGACGGTCATCAATTTATCGCGACAAGTTTGCAAATCTTCATTGATGACTTTCTCTTTTTCTGTAGATTTTTTTAGCTGATCATTGAGATTATCTATGAAAAAATGAAGAATTCATGTTGAATAATGAATTTTTCAAATGTCAACTGGTTTATTTTAAATACACCTACCGTAGTCTTTTTTATACTTAAATAGCTGCCTTTCAATTTCCAAACGAGTAGATTCACTTTTCTTCAAAGAACTCGTCACTTTCTCAACGTCTACCACAGAACCTCCGACGTTCACCAAAGCTAAACACGTGAAATAAATTATGAAATGCATCATGGCATAAATAATGTATTCCAAAATTCAACACTCACTGGAAGACTTCATAGGTGAACTGTCGTCTTTACTTTTACGTCCTCGTCGAGCTGCCGGAGTCTTTTGAGTATCATCCGTTTCTGTGAAAATGGGGAAAAATTTGCGATTTCCTGCAAAATATATCATGTAATAATTGTACATAATTGTAGAAACTCAAAGAAAACTTCATTTTGTACCTAAAGCTAATTCGGCCGCGTCTACGTCTACTACAGTTTGCTCATCTTCTTCAGATTCGGGTTTATCTGTGAGTTTTCTGTAATGTACCGTATCTCTTACGGCTGCTTTGGATATTAATTTTCTAGTCTGTAAATTGAATATTTAGAAAATGAGCGATTTAAATCGAACACCGAGATGTAATACGTGCCTGATGACGCGAAAGTTGTAAGCCCAAAGAGAATATGATGGTTTCTAAATCTTTATCGAAAATGTAACCGCAGTGGCTTCGATCAAAAAATACGAATGAAAGTAACAAATGAGGATCTTTCGTTATCATCTTGACGCGTTCTTTTTTCTTAGATTCTTCGGTTTTAGTACCGTTCTCAGCTTTCAATCCGTTCAACTTCGTATCAGTTTCAGTTTCTTTGTCGATGCTGTCTTTTTTAGCAGTTTCGTCGTCTTCCTTCTTGGATTTGTTTTCATCTTTCGTGTCGTCTTTCTGTAATATTAGAATGGCGGTGTAATTAAAGTTTGACACGAAAAATGAAATATTGAAGACGTCGAATTACTTCTTCTTTTTCAGCCGATTCATTTTTTTCGGATTTTACGACTTCTTTGTCTTCTTTTTTTTCCTAAAATAAACAATAATATGGAGATTACGATAAGTACTTCTAAAAAATTAATTTAATATCGAGCAATTAACCTTCTCTTCCTTTTCTTCTTTAGGCTTTTCTGGTAATTCGCAAAATTTTTTGTAAATCGTGAAACCGAAATCTCTTTGAAGCATTTCGTGGAATAGTTCGCCGAATAAATACAATTCGAAAGAGTATTCCTGAAAAATAATTAACCAATGAGAACATCGAATAGATTTTTTGAAAAAGACACCACTCAAAAACTCACTTTATTTTCTTTGTTTCGATATTCCAATAAGGAGCTCAATGATAATACTGCGCAATCGAATTTGCCTGATTTGGCTACTTTGGAAGGATGGACGATAATACGAGGAGTCTCAGGGAGAGAATATTTCTTCTCTAGCGATGCACGATCAACTGGTTCGATCGGTTTTGTCTGTAGAATAATGGTCAGATTAGAAAAACGAATGAGATAATGATTCTTAGAATAAACATAACTGAACAAAATTACTTCGATAGTTTCAGTTTTATGGTCATCGATTTTTTCGTCGTCCATTTTTTCATCGTCCATTTTCTCGTCATCAATTTTTTCTTCTTCGTTTCTTTCTACGTCACCATTTTCTTCTTCGTCAATTTTTTCATCTTCTACTTTATCAACTTCCATGAAAGTTTCTTCTGATTTTTCCAATTCGTCAATTTCTTGTTTCGCTTCTTCTTTCAGAGCTTCGGTCAATCGTTCTACTAACTGATTCTTTAAACCTTTGGTGGATAGAGATCTAGCCTCCAATTCTTGTCGTAATTCGTTCACCTGAAAATTATGCTCGATTGAATGTCGATTCAACAGTGCACGAGGGTACAAGCGAGTTGAAATTACCTTCATGTTTTTAGGATCAAGTTCAGTATACGGTGTCGGTTCGAGTTTCTCTTCGCATTTATCAATAACAACCAAGTCTTCTTCCTGTCAACATAAGACCGATAATTAATCAATCTACGTAATATAAAACAAACGGATACTGCGGCAAAATATCAAAAAGAGTAAATAACGTGGAAGATCAGTCTGTCAAACACCAACTTCATGCACTTGAAGAGCATCGCTGATGAAATTTTGAGCGGAAAAATGAGAAAAATCGACGGTGCAGGTTAAGCTTATTATACTAAACCGATATGTATTTAAGATTAGCAATTTATTTGAAAGATTGTAGATGCCTTGTCGCTTTCTTCGGTCAGATCGCTGTGAAAAGTTTGACTAGTGGTATCCTCGATCGCTTTTGGTTGCAGTTTTTCTTCCAGTAAGTTTTTATATTCCAGCTTAATGTCTTCCCATTCTAGGCAGGTGGGGACGCAGTTCCAAACTTCGGGCACAAAGAATACGACGGTTTCGACGCGAGCCGGAATAGTTTTGCCTTTGTGTACACTCTCGCTTCGATGATAGTATATCTCCATGAAACGATACCTGAAAAACCGGCCACTATATCTTTTTTATCCATTAACATTAATAAACGCAGTACAGGTAAACGATGGCATCGTCCCCGTCGGGGGGTCCTTTACACACACACACTATGACGATCCGACCGCAGTAAACACCGAAGTGCCATGCCACGCTTCCACGAGGAGTTCCAGTTCGATTACTAAGGTTTTAAAAAACAAGCTATGCTGCTCGATCAGCTCGACAAAAAAATTATAAACTGCAAAAACGTCAAAACCTGTTCACTTTTAATCTATGTTAGGATTATTTGCCAATTATCCGTACCACTGAGAACATCCCGAGAGATCGATGCCAGTTAATGCCTTGCATGTTCTGATAGCTGTGTTCACCAACACAGAAGGATCCTTATCGGGATTTTCACCGTCCAAAGATGGACTCCAAGGACCACCTATGGCTCCCGGATCTCCTTTCGTGCCTCGAGTTCCAACCAGAAATTGTATCATTCGTGACAAGTGTACGTAATTTTTGTCATCTTCTTTGTGCAAATCTTCGGCGAAGCAGGTTACTTTTTTGTATACTTCTTCCATATTTGGAATACTCATTAAAAGAACCTACGAGTTGAATTATTTTTAATCATCACTCGGAGGAACGTCGAACACTAAAAAAAGAACTCACTTTGGCGGAAAATAGATAATTTAAATCCGCTGGTTCGAGAATGGCGTTATTTTCAACCAATGAGTCGCAATCTTTATGCATAATATGAAACGAGCAAGGCTTATCGATTGTGAATGGCTTATGTAATGGAAATGTCTCAGTCCAACAGAAATTCGAGGTGAAAAAATCTGATGGAATGTATAACGCCGGATAACGTTTTTTCAGTACAACTATATCAGCTGATGATCTATCAAAAAAAAAAAAATCACATTAATATTCAAATAAATTAAACCACATTGTGCAAAAATATTCAACATACAAGTTCAAAACATCACTAGGCACTTTAACAGCGTAACGAACGAGACGTCTTTTCAGAGGTGATTTGCTCCGTCTTCTATTAGGACTTCTTTCGAGTTCTTTTAATTTTTCTCTTAGATCTCTATGGCCATCTCTATCGTAAATTTCTCTGTAAATAAACGTAGATCATTTTTAGAAGTGAAATTTTTATCGAGTATTTAAATCGTAACAGAAATGCTTCACTCACTTAGATCTATCTTCTTTGTCTTCTCGTTTAAAACGTTTCTTGTCACCGTCATCGTACCTTCTATCGCGGCTTTTGTCATGGTAAGATGGAGGAGTTCTAGCACGTTTATTACGCGAATCAAAATCTGCATAAAATTTGCACATTAAAACGGCGATAGTAAGTTTAATCGATTATCAACGAATAATTACCATTTTGCGATCTAGAACACGAGATTACTTTATTATTGGAAAAATCTCGATCGTTATTTATGACCTGAACTCGCGTCGCTTTCCATTTATATTGAGAATTGAAGCTGGAAATTGCATCAGTTATAACGTAATCGTTTATTTTTGGCACACCTTTGGTACACGCGCTGCAGAGCGAAAAAATTGCATTTAGTAAATTTTTCAAAATTGCTACAATGACGAATTTGTCAAATAAAGGAGTATTTACCTAAACGAAAAACTACATTCGTTGTCAATCACACCCCATGTGTCATGCAAACGAGTTACGTATCCACGAATTGATTTTGTTTTGGAAGAACTTGACGTATTTTGACTGTAATTATTTCCATGATTATCAGAATACGTTCTTTTACTGATTGGATACGATACATTGCCAATCTACAAAATCAGAGAAGTAAAGATTTAGTCAACATGACAAATTACAGTGTGTTGCAAAAGTTGATACTAACCGATTGATAAATCTGATTATCTCCATAAGATGAAGTATCTAAAAACATAAGGATAATTAGTATAAATCTTCGTGGAAACGAATAGTGATTGTTACAGTATAGTGCAGTCGATACTGAAGCGTCAATACAACAACTTACTGGAACGACTCCAAGAGCTCGTATTTCGGTGGCTTCCTGACCCATAAGACATTATGATAAGTGATGTAGAACCTAAACGAAAAAGATCAGGAGATAATTATTCATAGAGAATTCTAATGAACGCAATTCATGGGTAACTATAAACTAGAATGCTTGTTATACTCGAAACACGCACCTCTGGCGTTCCTCAGTATTCACAAGTGGCAGAAGAATCATTCATCCATCTTTACCCAGCGAAGAATGGATTAGTGGTAAGACAAAACACAATTTACTCTGCAAACAGTCCATAATTAAATAAGTTGAGATGAATTTTCAATAAAGACGATAAATTTAAGTAAATCACTAAAGAAAGTATACACACCGGTCAATGGTACGCTGTTCGGCTGTTCAAATAGATTGATCAGAATGAATTAGTAGTAAACTAAAATGAAACCTTTGAGTACTAGAGAAGTATAAAACCTGAATTTCAAGACAAAAAGGAACTTAAAATAATATCAAACAAATAATTAAGTAAAATTTATCTGAAATTATTCAAAGAATCAAAAGAATGAAACAATTTTTTTCATTCAATCAAAATAATCAAAAAATTTGCGCAGGTGGCGCTTTCCGTAGGTGACATTTCTCTGCTTCTCCATTAGAGGGCGTTGCTTTTCTTGTCAATGTTGCAAATGTAGCAATTTAAAAGCAGTTTTGCCGTGAACTTGAAAAAAACCAATTAGGAAAAGTTGCTAATTTGGCAAAAAGTAAGCATAAATTTGCATTCAAATGTTCTAACGTTTGTTGTGCTTTTTTTCCAACGAGTAAAAATATTTGTAACGGTGCAAAAGATCGATTCGATCGAGAATAAAAAAGGAACTTTTGATCTCCATCGTTGGTAATTCGAATTGACCCTATCATCAACTTTCAATTGTCGAAATCGAAACTACGAAACACTACAAAGCAAAATTAAATTGTTATGCACTAATTATAAAATAGTTCTGTTGTGGATTTAATTTTCAAGTGCATCGTTCAATTGGCGCAACAATTTTTCACTATTGATTTCTGATCCAGATGAAAGTACATTACCTGATCGAATGGCCAACATAAGCGGAGTTATGTCTTCTGATATAAGCAGGAGAAATCCTCAAGATGAATACGAACTTATTCAGAGGATTGGGAGTGGGACCTACGGAGATGTATATAAAGTAAATAATCTCAACTATTAATCATTCATTTTATTCTATGTTGATAAATATTCTTCTTCGTACGAAGTAACAAATGGCATCAAATTTGAGCTCATTTTCGTTTCCCTATAGTCTCAAAACGTCGAGTGTTTCGATGGTATTTTTGAGAATCTACCAGATTTGATCATGATAGGTATTTGATAGTAGTTAACCCATGTTGAACATTGAACTTCGATGATTCATCTGTAAAGAGTTTTATAGAATGAATCGAGATACTTTAGAAAATATATTATACATACACTCTACATTATCCTTCATTTGTTTAATTAATCATCTATTTAGTGTGTGGAATATAATCACTTATAATTATGTTTTTTTATTACCCAGGCTAAACGAATATCCACCAATGATCTAGCTGCTATAAAAGTGATCAAATTAGAGCCAGGTACGTAATGACTTTTTTATTGTTTCAAATTAATATAATTTCAAATTGCCTATTTGGCATTTCCTTTTCCATTAATACGAACTGTACCGAATATCAACTTCTCTAATGACATATTTCATTACTTTCTAACGCAAATGTCAAAAGTATCCGAATCGTTCCTTAATCTCATTTTCACGAAATACGTTACGATTTGACTTTACTGCGTGGCTAGAATTCAACTAAACCTGTTCGTTGTTGTTTCATTTAGGTGATGATTTCGCTGTAATTCAGCAAGAAATACTCATGATGAAAGACTGTCGACATCCGAACATAATTGCTTATTTTGGAAGTTATTTACGACGTGATAAACTTTGGATTTGTATGGAATATTGCGGCGGAGGCTCTCTTCAAGATATTTACCACAGTTAGTATTTCTACTAGGTTTTATAGTACGAGAAAATCCTGGATGATTTTTTCAACACTGTTCTTGTTTCTCTGTAGTCACTGGGCCATTGACCGAAATCCAGATTTCTTACATGTGTCGAGAAACGTTAAACGGATTAGCCTATCTACACACCATGGGTAAAATGCATCGAGACATAAAGGTAAGTTATATCTACGAGTACAAATTTTCAAAAATTCCACGTACTAATTAGTATAATTCATCAAACAGGGCGCGAATATCCTTTTGACTGATATCGGCGACGTTAAACTGGCTGACTTTGGAGTTTCTGCTCAAATAACGGCGACGATTAATAAAAGAAAATCTTTCATCGGAACACCCTACTGGATGGCTCCCGAAGTAATTCAATCTTTCCTCGCATGTATCCACTCGAATCGAGAACGCATTTAAATCTATGTTCGAATTTTTAGGTAGCTGCTGTGGAACGAAAAGGAGGATACAATCACTTATGCGATATTTGGGCTGTAGGTATTACAGCGATCGAATTAGCAGAATTGCAACCTCCTATGTTCGATTTGCATCCTATGCGAGCTCTGTTTTTAATGTCTAAAAGTGGTTTCAAGCCTCCAACGCTCAAAGAACGCGATAAATGGTAAATCTATCCTTCGACGTGTGCAGTTCTTATGTAATCGAATGGTTTAAAATATTACTTACGTTTTGTAGGAGTCCGACGTTCCACAATTTTATCAAAACAGCCTTAACTAAAAATCCCAAGAAAAGACCTACAGCTGAGAAGCTGCTCGCTGTACGTATTCGTTGCAACTGAGTTCATATTTAATTTAATGAACAATCGAAACGAGTGCAGATGTAATTACAAAGGAGCTTTCTCTCGTGTGTTTTTTTTTCAGCATTCATTCTTCTCTTATGATATGAGTAAAAGAATTGCCATCGAGTTGCTTCAAAAAGTAAATAATCCTTCGCATTCGTTTACTGATCTTGAACCGGATGACGATGGGGTATGTGACCTATAACGTCAATTTTCATTCCCAATAATACCCTGCTTATTAAAAACACCTCGAATTTTTCAGGCTATTCCCAACGTACCTCAACGTATCGCTTCCAGATTAACAGCCAAGAAGAATTCTAAAAAACGTGCTGCCTTAAGTAATATCGATTTTAGTTTTTAAATATTCACTTTCGAATGTTTTATTTAAAAACTTTCGTACTTGGTTTACAGATTCGAGAAATGATAATAATAGTAGCAATAATTTATACGAAAATGTTCAACAAAGGGATTGGGAAATGCTAGATTTAAAAGATGTAAAGGTAAGTGACCTAGTTCTATCGATCCTGTTCGCGTTATGGGACATCCTGGCATGAATTAACCTTCGTAATCCTGTGTAAATAATCATCGAAATTTTACAGCATGCTGAAAACTGTGATAATAACGCTGACTGGACCAAATACAATTCATTTTTAGACGAGACTAGTCTGCCCAATAAATCCAAAGAGAAGTAAGTATGGGTGTAATCGTGTAGTCGATTTTGAAACCAAATAGGTAGTCATTATTACTCTCTTACAAAACACAAACGTAATAGAATGTTGAAATCGTATTGTCGAGACGTAGAAAAAAAAAATCTAAAACGTAATCGGAGCATCCTAATGGGTTTGCATGAAAATCCAACTATATCGCTTTGTTCGCGAGCATGTTTATAGAAAAAATATTCAAATTATTTCGTTGATGAAAGTTTATAAATGTTACAGATAACTCGCTCATGCGTCTGATTTGTTGTAAATTGTCATTGGAATGATATCCATTCGTAGTACCCAATTTATAAACTATTCGCTATGTTATTCTATACTGGCATGGCATGAATTCCATAAAGTGTAGGAATACCTACGAGTCTCGCCCAGATAAGACATCTAATCGAATAGATTTTTGGTTGCGTATGATTTGTTTCTCTCACGCTGTCCACTAACAAATTAATGGAGGATTTCATTTTTTCAATTTAACGCGTCATCAAACTGCGTAAATAGACCTTGCGTGATGTCGTTGCTAAACTTCGGTGTCTTTCTTTATCTTTAAATTCTTCTTCGTTTACGAATTGACGATTGTAGATAATCGCTTGATTTTATACGCGTCGAGTTCTTATTAATTTGGGTGATTGTTTCGTTAGAAAAACAAAACTTGAGAACTGGTTTTTGCAGCTTTGTAGATCTTTGGATAATGAATTAATGATCTTTGATCAGATGTTTGCCTTTTGAGGTATAGTCGGTGAAATATTAATAAGGAATTTCATTTTGAGATGAAAAAAATTTTTGATTCTAAAATCATCCCATTGGTGTCCTGATTACCTACCAAAAACTCCACGAACCTCACTCCTCGTCGAATCCCTCTAATGTGAGCCCAAAGAGACCCCTTTTGTTTTTTGCGTATAACTCTGAAAATATGCGTTTAAATGAAAACATGATTATAACTAAAATTAAAGTACATACAATTTTCAACAAAAAAGCTTATATTCATTTTTTTCGAAAAATAAACGAGGGGCGCAAAAACACCCGTAAAAATATACAGGGTGAAAAAAAAAGATTTCTACTCATTTTCGTGAATATGTTACAATTTTGGAAAAATCCATACAAATGCAATTTATGATTTACCACAGACTGTAGAAGATCCCCCCCCCCCCCCATGAATTGGTCAGATGATTGCCTTCTGAGGACGTATAGTCGATGAAATATGGATAAGAAATTGTTAGGTATTTTAGGTAACAAAAATTTTTGGTTCTTAAATCATCCTATTGCTGTCCTGATTACCTACCAAAAACTCCAAGAACCTCGCCCCTCGTTGAATCCCCCTAATGTGAGCCCAAAGAGACCCTTTTATTGTTTTTTGCTTATAACTCTGGAAATATGCGTTTAAATGAAAACACGATTATAACTAAAATTAAAGTACATAAAATTTCCAACAAAAAAGCTGATATTCATTTTTTTCAAAAAATCAACGGCGGGTGGCGCAAAAACGCCCGTCAAAATATACAGGGTGAAAAAAAATGAAAGATTTCTATTCTTTTTCGTGAATATGATAAAATTTTGGAGGAATCCATACAAATTCAAGTTACGAACTTATGACTTTACACAGACTGCAGAAGATCCAGCCTCTCCTCCCTCATGAAGTGTCTCATTTTTATCGATACCCGCACGTGTGAAACTTAACCTGTTAAAATGTCAATAACTCATCAGTAGTGCCCCTATTTAAAAAAAAAAAAAAAAGGCCAAGGTTAAAGTACGTAAAATTTCCTACAAAATCGCCTCATTCACCCCCCCCCCCCCCTCCCCACCCACGGTTCCACCACAAATTTTCAGACGGAGCAAAAACACCTACCACTCCAATCTGCCTTTTGTATAGGCTGGAATTTTGACGTGTGTTTTTGCGCCACCCATTCACTTTTCGAAAAAAATTAATATGAGCTTTTTTGTTGCAAATTTTATGTATTTTAATCGTAATTATTACCGTATTTTTGTTTAAACGCATATTTGAAGAGTTATAAGCAAAAAACAAAGAGAAGGTTTCTATGGGGCACTTGACGAGAGATGAGATTCGGGGACTTTTTTATGGTCAGTCAAGGTACCGAAAGGAGCATTTTAAAATCAAAAAATCTTTGTCACCTCGAAATGCAGTTTGCACCAGTTTTTGGCCCAATTTCGCTGGGTTAGAACTAATTTCCTTTCATTTATTATTTTTCTCGACTAATAAGTAATTTACCTATCACTTGAAATAATTTTATTAGCATGTATTTTGGGGTGCAACGAATTAGGTGATTTTTCAAAATCGAAATCGACCCGAATATATTTTATTTACCCCAAACAAAATTAATTTCAAAGGGCTTCAAACGTAATAAAAATCTAAAAAAATGAGAAATTTCAGCCAACTAAGCGAAACAGCTGCTAAACGACGTAAAGCAATGCCTCGTAATCATTTTCGTTTGTTCATCGACGTGAAAAAATCCCCTGGATGTTTTCGCGATTAAAAAATGTCAACGGGTTTCTTTTATACAGCGTGAGAATGAGAACCAAACGTAAAAATACCTCGTTGTAAATTTTTGCTCGATTAGTCGCTAATTAATTTATCAAATTAGAGATAGTTTTTTAAACAAATAGCTTTCTCAAATATCGTATCAGCTGCATCGCAATTTCAGCTCAAATTGCACGCATACGACAGATCTGCTCGTATTATGCAAATTACGTACATGCGTAGCCATCGTTGCATTACTTTTGGATTTTAGTGGAAAAAATACGTATCTCCATGGTAATATTTGATCGTAATGGTAATTTTTTTAACCCACAAGATTACGCACTATAAATATGCAAATTTTATTGTAGTAAACAATGTTTGAAAAGTTGCCTTTTAAAATGTTCGTGCTGGGTACAAGTTTCTAGTAATCAAAGACCTTACAACTAATAAATTTACTTTAATGGTAACCCGCTTACGCCTTTGGAATGGTAATTACACTTAGGTACCTCTACCTACTCGATGCGATGAAAATTAACGCTTTTTGGTCTAACGAGGGTTTTTTTTTACATCGTAACTCGAAAGGCTGGTGATTGTGTAATAATTTTCAACTAACGAATATGCGCTTGAAATATGAAACTATTCACCACGATAAAAAGCGAATTTTATTCTTTGTCGATACCTACGCTACGTACGAGTATAATTAACCTGATAGATGGCTAACTAAGCGATTCCAGCGTTTATTATTGTTACCGAATGGCCAATATTGGTTGTGGAAGGAATCAAAACAAATCGCTGTTTGGATAATTTCGTATGAGATAATATTACGAGTACGTAGACCGTAAATGCCGCTTCGCGATTATTTTAGTCGATCAAGGCCGTCGAGTAGCGAATTTTTATCGAATGTTTTGTATTACGTAGCTTGCGTTAGGCGATACCTATCTAGTTGGATGAATTCGTAATGAACTAATGATTGATTTATCAATTTAATTATTTTAATTTTTACTCACATTCCGCATGCTCGGAGTTGCCTGATGAAACGTATGAATCTAGAATTTGATAATTACTCTAGTACTTTTTTTTCAGTTTGTAGCTTTGTAGTTTTTATAATTTTTATTGAGTGATTCGTTGGCGATGCGATCAAATAATCTATGATTTTTATTTATTTTTTTGATGAATTGATTCGAAGTTTTGAAGGGAAAAAATGTCTTCCTGATATAATCGATAATCATTTTTCAGTTATTGAATAAAATTTTAAATCGGGGCTTTCCAACCAAAACCGGGCCCTTTTAAAAATGGGAAAATTTAAGAATTCATTCTAAAACTTGTTCAAAACACCTCTACATAGTAGCAGTGTCTGTTAATTTTCATTAAGAAAGTTCGCAAAAATTCTTCACATTTTTCAGATTTTTAAAATTTAGTAGGGAAAAATTGAAAATTACTTATCAAATTTTAATATAGATTTTTGAAATTAAGCAAAATTTCAAAAAAATATATTTCAAAAAAAATTTGTTTCAAGTATCAAAATTTAATAAATATTTACCACTTTCGAAATTTAAAAAAAAAAAAATTAAATTACGGAATTTTTAAATTTCAATAGGTACATTTTTGATTTACGGAATTTTTGAAAATTAGCAAATTTAAAAAAAAATGAAAGGTAAATTTTCAAAGTTTGCCAAGTTTTGAAAATTTGACAATTTTTCAGTTTTAATAAATTATTTTTTAAATTGAATCAATAATTTAAAATTCAACTAAAGTTTCAAAAAAATTGAAAAGATGGTTAATTTTCAAAATTTGATCATTTTCAACTTTTGTTAAAAAAATTTTAAATGGAGTCAATTATCAGTATTTGGCTAAATTTCAAAAAATTTATTTACTCATCTTTAAATAATCAATTTTGAAATACCTGCCATTTCGAATTTTGACAAATTTTTTAAATCTGCCTGAATTCTTAAAATTCAACCGATTCTTAAAATTTAGCTAGTGAAAAAAATGAAATTTTAATTCTCACAGTTTGACAATTTTTTACCATTTAGAAAGTTGGATAAATATTTCAAACGTATGTAATAATTAATAAATCTTTAAAATTTAGTAAATATTCAGAAGTAGGTAATTTTTAAATTTTAATGTATTTTTGAAATCGAATCAATTTTTAAAGTTCAGCCAAATTTAAAAAAAAAATTAAAAAATGAACTTTCAAAAGTTTTCCCAATTTTCAACGTTTTCAAAATTTTGGTAGTTGTTAATTTTTGATGAAATATTAAAATTTTATTTTTAAATCACGAAAGATTGGGCGACAATTCAAAATTTTGGGATTCTTTCAAGAAGTCAATTTTT
Source organism: Balanococcus diminutus (assembly GCA_959613365.1). Classification (NCBI taxonomy): domain Eukaryota; kingdom Metazoa; phylum Arthropoda; class Insecta; order Hemiptera; family Pseudococcidae; genus Balanococcus; species Balanococcus diminutus. The sequence goes on from OY390715.1 coordinate 47,909,413, forward strand.
CGTGTTTGATCAATTTTTACCATATTCTTAAAAATTTTGAAATTTATTAAATTTTCAAAAATTTTGCAATTAAGCTCAATTTTCAAAAAAAAAAGTCGAAAATTGAATTTTCAAATAGTGAAAAATTTTGAAAATTTAATTCTTCAAAATTTTGTAAATCTTCCAATTTTGGTAAAAACTCAAAGAAATTCGTAAAAAATAAAAATGTGAAAATTTTTATCCGAGTTTTTAAGTAACTGGGTGTAAATTTTTGAAATGAAATCAATTTTTCAAATTCAGCGGAATTCTCAAAAAAATAAAAAAGACAATAATTTTTCAAATTTGACAAATTTTTATTAGAATGAAATATTTTTAAAAATTCAACTAAAGCATATTTTTTTTAGATTTTCAAAAGATCAATTTTTCAAGTACGACAGATTTTTACTACCTACTTTAAAATCTGCTGAATTTTTAAAATAAAATGTAGGTGTGTCCGTGTGTACCTAGTATAGGTAAATCTTTATTTCGTGACCTTGCTTAAAATTTTCGAAAAATTACAATTTTGAACAAAAAAATTTTCAGGTATTGAATGATGAGAACAAAAATTAAGTCTAAACCGAAACCAGAAACTAAAAAAAAGCTTTGATTTTGTAAACGGAATAAGAGAGGAAATAACATTCGAATTGGCTCTTTTCTGAATCCATACGACTCTAAAATGGAATTAATGGGACCAATATTGTTTCGATTTTGGAGCCCTGATTTATATTGATTCAATTATCGGGTAATTGGATTCAAATAATCGGTTATTGATTTTACTAAAATCGAATTGAATAATAAACTGATTAAATTTTGACGATTGATTGATTGATTGATTATTGGTCATCAAAGTCGAAATATTAACTCAATTATACTTGATCGAATAATCGATCAGTTTCTACCTACCCCTTATAATTTAAATACATCAATAAAAATTTTGGATTTTTTTTAGCTAAATTAGCAAAAAAATTGAAAATGTTCGTATCGTACCAACGAATCTCTTCATAATGCGATTTGATTTAATTTTTGCATTAGTATTGTTCTGACATTGTTAGTTTTATTTTATTTTTATTTTTCTGAACGCAGGAGTTTGTTGCAGTATATCAATGAAGAATTAATACAAAGGTAATCTTTTACGAAATTTTTAAACGTGTCTTCCGGTTAGGCTAAGATTGTGTTGTTGAAGTATCTGGTTCTTGTTTGTATCTACTATTGGGCTATAGTTTTTTTCTCGGGTGTCCGGTATCAGAAAAAATCATCATGACCTATCCCTTTGTAGTTTTTTCTTCATGTGATAAGTACATATATGTAATTGGTATAATGTGGTGGTGCACGAATCTATTCTACAGTAGACTCCTTGTGTGTGTGTGTAAATCTACCTTATTATTTTTTATCGAATGTAAAAAAAAAAAGAAAAAAGAAATTAGCATGTATTATCTTTTTCGCTTATGTTATCAGCGACGAAATTATTTTTATTTTGCAAACGATTTCTTTAGTGTTAAATTACCCTTGGGTAGCGTTTATTTCCTTCACCACGAATGTCGCTCTGAGATTTTATACAGATGAATGTGCTGGATTTAGGTATTTATGATTTTCTTCATTAGGCATTTCATTTGAGATATGATTACGATTGCTGAATTATTCGTAGTTATTAGTTGCTGTGTGAAGCTTGGCCGCTTTTTTTATGTCGCATTTTCATTATAATTATCTTTGGAATTTCGCATGTATCCATTGTTTGCTAAAGTGCCATCGGTTGCAAATTTGCGAGTTTTCTTTTCGCAAAAGAATTTGTAGTTGGAGGAGAGTATATGGTTACAGATTAGCGTATCTACATACCTACGTTTTACTCGTAATTTTGTTGATTTATGCAAGAAAGTTGATTACCGGATGTGACTTAATTGATATGTATATTTAATAGGGGTCAGTATGGACATACTTTATTTATTGAAGAAGACAATTTTTCAAATTTGTAAGTAAATTTTGCCATTTTTATATACAAATTGAATCGTACCTATCTACGTAAATTTAATTGCGATCGAGAGAGTGTTTTGATGAAATGCCATCGGATGAGGAAGGAGTTTTTTATTGTAAGGATAAGGAGAGGTATTGATAGACATCATTTATTAGGATTAAAAAAGTGGGTGCTTTTTTGCTTGTAGGTTTTTAGCAGATTTTTTTTCGAGTTGATTTTTTTTTTAAAGCAGTTACAATTTATCATTTTTTATATGGTATTCGGTTTCATTGGTTGATCGGTGACCGGAATCGTTGGTAAGAATTGTGGTTGTTTTGCTGATGTCATATCGTCCAATTTTTGGAATCATTTTTTCATGCAGTATTGCGATTTTTTGCTTTAAAAAAATGAAACATCATTGCCCGATAACATTTATTGACTTTTCTTTACTGATTTAATTTTTTTTCTATGCCTACCTAATTCTGATTTTGTTGACGAAATTTGAAATACTCGAGGGTTCTTTTTTTGGGGTGGGGGGGGGGGGGGGGTACTGAGTTGCTATAAAAATAAAATTGTGTTACAAAATAATTTTCATATTCCATCTACTAATGAAGTTTATTTTGAAGTTTCATTTAATAATTGGGTTTTTCGAAATTCGACTCGAAGTTGAAATTTTTCCAATTTCATTCAAAATTGATTTAGATATTATTGAATTTCTTTTAATTTTACCCAAACTTGACCCATTTTTTTTAAAATTTTACTCATTTTTCCAATTTTACCTAAAACTGATTTTTTAGAATTTCATTCAAAAATATTTTTTTCAAGTTCGTTCAAAATTGTATTTTTGAAATTTTACCAAAATGGACTCATTGAAAAATATTCTCGACATTAAATTTATTTTAATTTTACCTACTAAAACTATATTTTTTAACAAAAAAGTTTCTTCAAGTCGATTTTTTTTTCTTTTTTTGACTTGGATCGGTTTTTTTTTGGAATCTTACTCATTATTCCTCATAATTAATTTCTTCCAATTTGACTCTATAATTCTATTTTGAATTTATTTTAATTCGACCCAGAATTGTATTTTTTCAAATTTTTAATTTCATCCAGTTTTTCTCAGAACTACTTTTAAAAAATAATTTCACTCGAGTTAAATCAGATTTCTTCTAATTTTTCTTAAAATTATATTTTCTAAGTTTACTAACCATTTGAAAAAAAATTTTTGTATGTTTTCCTCATCTAGATTTTACTTTAAATTTTCTTCGAAATTGAAGTTCTTTTAATTCTATTCAAGATTGTTTTGTATTCAAGTTTTACTCAAAATGGAGTTTTTAAATTTTTTTACTCAAGATTGAATTCCTTCAAATTTTACTCAGAATTGAACTTTTCCCAGTTTTACTCGAAAGGCATTAGTTTTTGAAATTTTACTCAAAATTCAATTAATTTCAGTTCTATTAAAAATTGAATTTCTTTAAATAATTTTATTAAAGTCAACATTTTTGAAAAATTTGCTTAAACGTAAAATTCTTTCAATTTAATCCAAAATTGTACGCATTTTTTCCGAATTTTATTCAAACAGGAATTACACAAAAATTTTACTTCGAATTCAATTTTTTTCAGTTTCGTCAGTTTTTTTAAATCCCTAATTTAATAAAATTCGAGTCAAATCATATTTTTCTCAAAATTTAACTTATTCGAATTTTACTTTGAATTAATATTTTTTAATTCTACTCAATTTTTTTTTATTTACTTGAAATTAAATTTCTTTTAATTTTACTCAAACCAACTTTTTTCAAGTTTCACTCAAACTAGTTTTTTTTCAAGTTTCACTCAAACTAGTTTTTTTTAAAATTTTCATCGAAATAAAATTATTTTAAAATTAGGACAAAAATAAGTTTTACCTACTCAAAATTGATTTTTTTAGATTTAATTGAGAATTGAATTTTTCATATTTTCTTTGAAATTGATTTATCAAATTTTACCTAAACTAGAATTTTTTCAACTTTTCTCAAAAGTCAAAATTGAGTTTTTTGTTCAATTTTACTCAAAATTACTTTTTTCAAATTTTACTCAAACTAGAATTTCATTTTTTCACACTATTTCTTTCAATTTTTCCAACCCAAAATTAATTTTTCGCAATTTTACTCAAACTTGAATTTAGAAAAAATTACTCCAAATCAAATTCTTTCAATTTCACTCAAAAATTAATTTATTTTAATCGAACTTGAATTGTGTATTTTCAAATTTCACTCGAGTACAAATTTTTTCTCTTTTATCAATAATAAAGCAACACTTCAGCGATTTGTAATATCTTCAGGGGTACTAAACATTTTCATTTTACGTTTGAAATTGGGTGAAAATCCCTGGTAATTTTTATTTTTTTTTCAAAAAGACGTAAAAACGATAAAATTTTATTTTTTTAGGGATATGAAATTCAGCTGAATGCACGAATACGTCAAACTCATTAAAAAAAGTCTACCTTTTCAATATTTTGTCAGATTTAATTATCATAAAAATTCCTTGTTTGACTTATGATGTCGCAAAATTGGTGACGGTCTAAAATTTTCAATCCTCAGCACTGTAACATATATCCATATTAAAATATTGCGACTGTTGATAGAAGTTTGGTAAATATGAAATTTCAAAGGTTATTAGAAAGGGGTGGAAAAATAGACAAAATACTAGTTTAATGGTGATGTGACTAAATAAAGATAACACCCCCTCCTCGCCATCTAATGATCTAAGAAGGATATTAACTCGGTACAAAGATACTCGTACGTCGTACGTTAATTTTAAACTTCCGAAGGTGATGGAATTCGGTGGAGAAATGGACTTTGAAAAAAGTTCCTCATTTGAGAAAGCTATTTTCATTTATATTATTTAGGTGTACCTAGCTACCTAATACCTAGACTAACCTAATACGTAGCACCTATTTCGGTATACCCATTAATTTTTCATTATATTATTTCAGAGCAACGTTACCAATTGGGGAGAATCCCGCCGAGTCTTCTAGTCATCAACCTGACAAACCTAAAAGTTGTATTTATCATAGCAACAATATGACAAGTAATTTGCAGTCTTTTTTTTTTCATATTTCGAATAGGTATATCACGTAGACAAAAAAAAATTACCAGATATTTTTCCAGGTACGGAAGAATCGCCTAAAAAAAGGCGTAATTCGTTAGAAGAAATTTTATCGTTAGCTGATACTTTATCTTTGAATGGCGGTCATAGGCAACGTTCTTTTAGTGACAGTAGTTCGAAGAGTAAAGATAATGATAAACCAGGTATCGTAGGCCTATTTTAATTTCAATTTTCCTATTTTTACGATCATATTCCAATAACGTGTTCGATTTTTGGTCTCGTTTAGATGACGAAGTCGAACCAGAATATTGCAGCACACCACCTGTACCTCCTCGTAGAAAAGAAAAACGAAGACATACGCCACCGAGACCAATCAGCAATGGATTACCACCGACACCCAAAGTTCACATGGGGGCTTGTTTCTCAAAAGTAAATATTTCCCCCCGAAATATATATTTTTTTTATTATAAAATTACGATTAATTTGTGATATGATTTGTAGGTGTTTAACGGATGTCCTCTGAGAATTCATTGTACAGCCAGCTGGATACATCCGGATACCAGAGATCAGCATATTTTAATCGGCGCCGAAGAAGGCATTTATAATTTGAATCTAAACGAATTGCACGAGACGGCGATGGATCAGCTTTATCCTCGTCGTACTATTTGGATGTACGTTATCAAAGACGTACTAATGTCTTTATCTGGTACGTATTTCATTTAACTAGTGTCTAGTTTACTCGATGAGTTTACATGGAGGTGGATTGTTTTTTTTTTTTTAGTTATGTGTATTTTAATTTTATTTGGACTAAAATACTTGTTCCAATTGACATTTATTCAAAATTGGAAGGGAGGGAGGGGTCCGATCGAAATTTTTGTCATAACCAAAATTATTCCTAAAACTTCAAGCTAAAACTTTTGTTTGAAAATTTTTTCAATTTGGCCCCTTAGATCACCCCTGTTTTTAATCATGTATTTTGAATAAGGTATATTATTCAAAATTGGTGGGGAGGGAGGGGTCCAATTGAAATTTTTATTATAACCAAAATTATTTCTGGAACTTCAAGCTACAACTTTTGTTGCAAAATTTTTTCAATTGGACCCTTTCCCCTCCCCCTATAATTTTTAATTAGTATCTTCGCAGTGTTATGCGGAATCTGTGGAGAGAGAGGGGCTCAATTGAAAAAAAATTTAAACCAAAGTTGTAGCTTAAAGTTCTAGGAATAATTTTGGTTATTATAAAAATTTCGATTAAATCTCTCCCTCTCCTCCAATTTCACATAATATCAGGTAGATACTTTTTCAAAATTGAGGGAGGGGGTCGAATTGAAAAAATTTTCAAACAAAAGTTGTAGCTTAAAGTCTTGGAAATAATTTTGGTTATTACAAAAATTTCGAGTTGACCCCTCCCTCCCTCCCCTCCAATTTTGAATTTTGAATAAAATAAATGTTAATCGGAAGAAATATTATAAATCAAGATAGAATCTCATGACTAAAAAAAAAACGATCCACGTCCATGTAAACACGTTGAGTAAACTAGACACTAATTTTCAATTTTTCTCCTCGTTCGATCATTTTCATGAAAAATGATTTCACGAAAAATTCGCAGGTAAAACGACTCAGCTCTACAGGCACGATTTGCTCGCTCTGCATAGTAAACAAAACCACCGATTTTCGTTACACATGAATAAAATTCCGGAAAAACTAGTACCCCGGAAATTCGCCTTGACTACCAAAGTGCCAGACACGAAGGGATGTAGTAAATGCTGCGTCAGCAGGAATCCGTATAATGGGTATAAGTATTTATGCGGCGCCATTCCAGCGGGCATATTTTTAATGCAGTGGTACGACCCATTAAACAAATTCATGCTGCTCAAGGTAGGCCTATTACATACTAATTTTGGAAACCGAATCTCGCGAACGAAACCATCTCGGGTGCTAAATATAGGTTTTATGCTTTCAGCATTTCGAATGCCATTTACCCAATCCGCTTCCGGTATTCGAAATGATCATTACGCCCGATGTCGAGTACCCGATGGTGTGCATAAGCGTTAAACACGGCTATCAAGACAATCGATTGAAATTAGATCTCATTAATATGAACACCGGCGCTAATTGGTTCCATAGCGATGAATTAGAAGAAATGGATGGGACAGGTAATGGTATACCTAGTTTGCGACCATTTTTGTATTTTTATCGCTTGTATTGATATTTTTGTTTTTTTTTTCTACTTTGGCAGTTACTGTGATACCAAAAAGGGAAAATATTAATGTTACGGTTATCACGCAAGTAGATAAAGAAGGTGTTCTAGTATGCTACGATAGTAAGTAAAAAGATAAATTTGCCATTTTAAAAATGTATCGATTCTTTTCTCTTAATGGTTCGAGTGTTGATATTTTCCATTTCATTTTATTTTCAGATATTGTAAGAATTGTAACACCGCATGGTAAAATTCGTATCACGCGGAAGCATGTCCCAGAATTGATATTTGACTTCAGGATTGAATCCATTGGTTAGTGAACTATTTTTGGTTCAAACTTCTACTTGTTTCAATTCAATTTGAAATTTTTTTCAAGTTGTTTTTTGTTCTAAATATTTTTTATAACGTTTTTAAAATTCTACCTTAAAATTTTTTTTAAATGTCAGAAATTGAAAAGATAACCTATCGATTAAAATTTGAAAAAAAAAATATTGAAAAAATTAGATGAAATGTTTAATTTAGAAAAAAAATTGAGTTGAAATTAATTTAATAGTTTTCTCAAAATGGTTTTGGATTTTTTTAAATATTGATGTTTGAACAAAAATTTCCATTGGAGAAGCGAGGGTGGAGTGAGAAAAAACAAAAATGCGATTTTGATTTTTAAAATTTTCAAAAAGGAAATCTAAATTTTTCTTTCAACTTTTTTCGTTTTCACTTCAAATTTTTCTTTCTGTTTTCCTTGCATAGTATATTTTTGTTTTTCCTCGATGTTATTTGAAAATTGAAGAAAAGGGTTTGATTTCTTTCCCTTTTTATGCACTCTCGTCTATTTTTTTTCAATGTTATTTATTTAATTTAATTTAATTTGAATTCAATAAAAATTCCCAATTTAAGTTTAATTCAAAATTCCAGAGAACTGGAGAATGAGAAAAAGTAAAAAACGAATTTCGATTAATAAAAAATTTTAAAGAGAAAGTTGAAAGGTTTTCAAATTTTTATTTCAGTTTTCCTCTCAGAATTTATTAGATTTTCCTCCTTTTATTAATAAAAAATAACAATGAAAAAAACTAATACGTTAAAATAGGCAAAAAGTGAATTTTTTCTAAAAAAAAATTTTCTTTACATTTTTTTATTATAATTTATTTTTGTTTCCCCATTTTCCATCATTTTAGATTATTTTCAATTTCAATTTAAACAAAACTTTTCTGTGAATTTTTTGGGTTCGTGCGAAAAAACGTTGAAAAATAATTTTGGTTTTGAAAATTTTAAAAGAAATCTCTGAAACTCCCTTTTTTATTTTTATTTTAGTTTTTTTTCCTTAAAATTTTCTTCTCATTTTCCTTTTATAATTTATTACTGTTTTTCTCAATTTTTTATTTTTATTTTTTCAAAGCTGTGATCTGAACAGCTGTTTTTCGTACTTAAAAAAAAAACCTGACGTGTCATAATCGAGATTATGTTATTGTGTTTCAGTTTGTTTACCAGACAGTGTTTTAGCATTCCATAAGAATGGTGTTCAGGGTCGTAGCTTGAAAAATGGCGAAGTTACTCAGGAAATTGTAGATAAAAGCAAAACATTTAGACTTCTCGGTTCCGATAAGTGAGTATAATTTCTTTTTCACTGTTTGAATATTTCATTATGAGGGTAATTTTAGAAAAATCGCTTTAGCAAATTCTAATATCTGCATTATATTTTTTTTTTTTTTTTTTTTGTATTACAGAGTCTTGGTTTTAGAAGCTCATACTAACGTAAGGCTAGGAGGAACATTGAGCAATGAAGAAGGAGCCGATTTGTATATTTTAGCTGGACACGAAGCGAGTTATTGATCTCTTTTTTTTATTGGAAATTTTGTCTTCACATTATTTAACGTAAAGAGAAGGACAATTTTTGTTTCTCCTTTCTCTGAATTTGAAGCTCAGTGTATATTTATACACCTTTTAATTTCTTCTTTTTAGATAATTCTTACTTCCTACATATTATTTTTTGATGAATACGATAATTTGAAATTTCTAGACAGATGCTTCTCGTACGTTTTACTCATCAAACACTCGATTTTATATTAATGCCATATTACAATATTTCTAGCTTCGAATTTTATTTTTTCTTTTGCCACGAGGTACACTCGTACATAAGCGTGTGTTTTTTTTAAATTTTTTTTTATAGTGTATAATAATATTATGATTATAATTTTCGAGTATTATGAATTTTATCACACATTCCTTTTTCGTTAGTTCTTAATTTTTACAATTTCGTTCCAAGGTAGAGCGAATAATTTACAAGGTTGTAAATTTTATTCGAACGAATAAAATATCGATCAAGCTTTCATTTCAGCGACGTCGAATTAGGAACTACATTCTTTGCATAATATTCCACAATTTTGTTATAAAACTATAGCATTTGTTTCGGCAGCTTCCCCTCCTCCTCCAGCTCCTCCTCTTATACGCATGTAGTATCTAAATGGTTAAGCTTGTTATTTTTTTTAGCGTTTTGTTTGAACATCACCGTTAATTTTAATTGTTTAAAGACAGGTTACCTTTGTGATTTTGAGATTTTTTTTTTGTGATTGATGCGTTTGTACGCGAAGGTGTTCTCGCTTTATCGCGTATTGTTTAATTTTAAAATTATAACGTTTATTACCAGCTAATGTTACACAATCCTCGTGCTTGAAAAAATGTTTACTTTATTGTTGTTGTATAGAAATGTATACAATATATTTTATTAGTATATGGCTAATTTAATTAGCTATTTTTATCACCTATTTGTAACGTATTTAAAAACCAAAAAAAATTGTACTAAAATGAGCAAAAAAAAAAATTATCAAGGATAAGATTTCTATCGAACGCTTAAGAATATTGCCATCTTATCGAGTTAATTTTTTTTCGCTTGATTTAGTTATTGGCAGGCTTTCTCGAGAGTGTATTTGAAAGATCTAAACGACGTGTGCGATCGAACATGTATAAATATGTAAGTTTGATGTTTCTTACTTTGAAAAAAAAAAAAAAATTGTATCCCTATTTATGAAATTTTTTTTATAAAATAAATATTTTTTGTTGAACGTGGAGTTTTTTATTACTCGAGAGCATGCGTACTGGGTGCTCGACACGGCCACTATTTAACTAGAGAATTAAACTGTTTATTAATAGAGCCAAGTTGGACGGTTGCGAACGCAGAGTAAATCGGAAAACCGCCGCAAAATCTAACCCTTGATGGGCGATCGTCTTCGGTAAATATGTAATCTGAAATAATAGTGATTGTAATTGATTCGTTCGAGTGATCAAATACCAGTTTTAAACATGGCTGATAGCGAGGGAGGTTCTGAGCAAGATGACGTATCATTCTTACGAACAGTAAGTCTTCTGTGTTGATTTTTTGCTAATGCATTTTTTCAATTTCAAAATAACCTTTCGTCGATTTGGTTTCGATTTCGCCATGATCTGTCGATAAATTCAAAAGTGCGAAAAATAATCAAAAATGGTGTAAAATTTTGTACGTACGTAATTATGGGAATCTTGCTAGGTTTTAAAAATAACTTGCAACTAGGTAGCAGATATATATAACGTGTGAGCATTTTACTTTTTCAAATCTCCTACTGTTAAGTGTTGAATTTATTTGGCGCCTATTCAATAGTGAGAACTAGTATAAGCTTTGATGCGTAGGCGATTGTTGCATTACCGGCATTACATTTTTCCATGTCGGTTTTATTAATTCTTCATTAAAAAAAGGCGGAAATACATTGTAAATGTTTTCATTTTTCCTATTTTGAGAATTTTATTCTGGTTTGAGGTCAAGTTTGCGATCGTAGTAAGGGCAAATATTTAATATTTTTGAAAAAAGGACTCTGTTTCGAATAAAAAGTACTCGCCGTAGAACACCAGCCAAAATGAAGATATAAGTATGTTGATAAATATACGAGTATTTAATTTTGATGGCATTGTTATAATGGAGATAATTTACTGCACCGAAATAAACAGACTGTGGTTTGTATATTAATGAAGTTTGTCGAGAATATTATTTTAAAAAACAAGAGTGTTTTGGCTATGAGTAAGAGAGCAAATTTTTTTCAAATTATTAAACGTACGTAGGTATAATAGGAGTGTTTTGATTTTTTTTTTCAAGTGTCTAGGTGACTGGTTGAGATTTAAATTTTTGAATTTAGTAAAATATTTTTGAAATTTTGAATTTTATGAGGCCCCACGAATATAAAAGTTTTCATTGTACATAGAATTAAAAAGTTTAAAAAAGGAGGAAATGTTTTTTTAAAAATTGCCAAAAAGTCCTGGCTTCAGAGTAAAATTCAGAATTGAAAAGAATTAATAAAATATAGGTAATAATTTGGTTTGGATATTTCTTTTAAATCCTATCTAATAATGAAAAATTTAACAAGTTTGTTTCAGATTGAAATATTTATCAAAATTTAAAAAAATTAAAAAAAAAAAAAAAAACTGATTCTGAATTTTAAAAAGTTTAAAAATTCACACAGGCATATAACTGCAGGGTGCGCCAAGATGCCAAATGTACTTCGGTACAATTTGATTTCTTCCTTGAAGAAATTCTCAATTTTTTGAAACAAAAAAATAGTTAATGAAAATTTTCAATTTTTTTTTTTTTTGAAAAAAAAACAGTCATCTTATTTTTTTTGAAAAAGATTGCTATTTTTGAAATTTTCATTTTTTTAACAATTTTTGTTATTTTTTCAAACATTTTCATTAAAAAAAAAAAAAAAAAACATTTTTACTGTTTTAAAGTTTTTGTTTTTTTGGAAAAAAAATATATCACAATTTTAGGTGCCAAATGTACTTCGGCACAATTTGATTTTTTCATTAAAGAAATTCTCAATTTTTTATTTAAAAAAATAGTTTGAACTAGGTAATTTTTCAAATTTAAAAAAAAAACGTTTTTTTGAAATTTTCATTTTTTTTCATTTTTTGGGGAAAAACTTTTTTTAATAGGTATTTTCATGTTTTAAACAATTGTTTTTTCATTTTTTCAAACATACCTACTTTTAATTTTTTTTGAAAAAAAAAAATTTTTAGGAACAGTAAAATATTACAGGTTTTTTTAGAGAAAAAAAATCTAAATTTTCTTGTAATAGAAAAATAAATAATGGTGATTTTAATTTTTTTGAGCCACCGTAGAAAAAATAAATCAACAATCTTCAATTTTTTTATTTGATAAACAGTCTTGATATTTTGTTTCGCCTATTTTTTTTTTTTTTTTTTTTTTTTTTTTTAAATTTTAACATACCTACTTACTAAATTGAAAATATTTCACAAACTTTTGCTGGAAAGAGTTTTTCGGATAAAAAATACCTAATACTCTCTCAAATAAATTTTTTGAAGTCAGTGTAAAAAATTCGTAATTTTCGGAAATATTAGATTAGGTACAAAAAAAAAATCAGCAGCTTCTACAGGAAAATTGGAATGTAATAAAATCATGATAAAATACAATGCACTATTTTCTTTTGGATTGGAGCAAAATTATTATTTTTCTTTAGAAAAACATAATTTCACTCCCCCCCCCCCCATCACCAAAAAGATGCATTCAAATCGTCTCTGCTGATAATCCAAACGAGCCACTCTATGGTTCAAACGAAAGTGATAAAATTTTCAAGTTTTTTTAAAACTTAAATTAATTTTTAAAAATTAAAATAATATAAAATGCAGGGTGAATTTTTAACATCGGTGCATTATAAAATTCGAAAAAAAATGAACAAAAATGTAAAAAACTAAAAACTTAAATTTAAACAAAAATAAATACAAAAAATATCAATATTTTAAAAATATACCTATTACTAAAAATATATTTTTAATTCCAAGGAAAATTTTTAAGTTGATTTTGAATAAAATTTAAGAAAAAATGTAATTGAATAAAATTTATTACAGAATTTAATTTTTAATATATTTTTAATTTTTTTTTTTAAATATATTTTTCATAGGCCCTAATCATATTTTTTGGCTCACCTATTAAAAAAGTTCTTCTCCATTTTTAATTACGTCTTATTAAAAAATCGCAACATCATATTTCTTCATTTTTTCGACGTATAAAATTTTTATCTTTTTGGCAGAATTTAAAAAATTAACAATTTCATAGTTTTCCAACCGAAACCGGTTTTATTTTGAAAATTACACATTACATTTTTTATTTTAGGAAGACATGGTATGTCTCTCTTGTACAGCCACCGGAGAAAGGGTCTGCCTGGCAGCCGAAGGATTCGGTAACCGACACTGTTTCCTTGAAAATATCGCCGATAAGGTAAGTCAACCTGACAATAATTCACCATCTTCGTTTAATCATGATCACTGTTCCATTTTAGAACATCCCTCCGGATTTATCGCAATGTGTATTCGTAATCGAGCAAGCTCTATCGGTACGAGCATTGCAAGAATTGGTCACAGCGGCGGGCAGCGAAGAGGTAATATTTTATTCGATTTCAGGTATCTAGAGCATTAGGTTTTGAAATAAAAAGAAAAAAAAATTATCCATTAGTTTCATACAAATATAATTATGTAGAAATCAGTATTATAAAATGGTTTCCGGCGCATGAATTGAAAATAATCTATATACTTCTTTACATATTCAATTGTAATGTATCGAAACTATACCTACCTAGCTAAATAGGTAATTAATAAAGTAAAACAAAGCAGTTTGCTATAAAATGACGATAGTAAACGACGTAAAATTTAAAAAAAAAATTGTATTCTAACGAACACCAGAACGTAAACAATGCATTACATTTTTTTTTCATTAACGTATTTTAATGTTTGCAGGAGCAAGATTCGGTTGTGAGTATTTTTTTAGTGTACGTTTGCAAAGTTTTGCTTCGATCATAAAGCTTCGATTAAACTTTTATACGTAAATTTTATTTTACCAATATCTGAATAACATGCAGGAGCTATTGAGTCGAAAAATCTTCAACAGAGAGAGCTCTTTTGACCAAATAACGTAGTTAGACTTAGACGATTGAGTAATGAGTAGTGTTTTTAGTTGTATTAGAAACTCTCGAGTATTCTTCTCCTTGGATGGAGATTTTTTTAACGTAACTTAATTTAATAGTAGGTAATTTTATCGAAATCGTAACACGTATGGTTTTAGTTTGAGAAAAAAAAATCGTTAAAACAAATAAACATGGATGCGTGTTGTTTGCAGTCCGTACTAATTTTTAAATTTTTCATTCTATTTCTGCTTTATTTCTTTGATCTTGATACCTCAACTCGTTCCTTCGATTAAGTTGAAATTTGTCTCTTAACACGAGTAATTTTTTTCCGATCTAAAAAATATCTAAAACTTTTAAAAGTGTTGGAAAATTTTTAGAAATAAATTTACTCGAATTTTCCAGTAATTTATCGTAGCTTGTAAACAATTTTTAAAAAATACATCGTTACAGGGTAAAGGAACCGGATCAGGGCATAGGACGTTATTGTATGGTAATGCTATTCTGCTCAGACATCAAAATAGTGACATGGTAGGTAACCTAGTTTGGCTTCTGGTCGAATATGTCCACTTGGGTGGCCCTTATTTTGGATTTAGATTTTCTAAATGTCTTAACCCCTCCCCCTCCAAAAGTTTTTCTTTTTTATGAGAAAATAATAATCTCAATATTTTATTCTGGCCCTAACTAAATTTTAAGTGGAGCCTAGTCAAGCCACCTCCCATTTTCAGAAAAATTAAAAAACCAAAAAATTGACCGATTTTCAAAATTTTGCCTTTTTTTGGTTCCAACTTATCAAAGTTGTTGCTTTTCCTGAGAATAAATTAGCTGATTTTTATTTTCGGCTCACCTTAATTTAAAGTGGTACTTTGGGGTGTTCCAAATTATAAAAAAAAAGACGAAGAGAATGAACAAAATTTTTTCACTCAATATTCGAAGTAGATGTATATTATTAAAAAACAATTCCTTATTTTTCATTTTTCCCCTAACAGAATTTTATGAGGTACGTAACCCACTCCCCCTCCCCATTTGAAAAATAATAAAAAATTACCAAATTTTCGAAAGTTATGGGATTTGTTTTCTCTGCCCTCCCCCTAAGTTGTCTCTTTTTATGAGAGAATTATTCTATTAGATATTAAAGAATTATTTCCTAATAAAATACAACTACATACTTCAAAATGGTGGGTAAAAAAATTTTGCTCATTTTTTTTTTGTTGAAAAATTGGAGATGTATCAAGATACCACTTAAAACTGAGTGGGGGGGAAATGAAAAATGGGAATTACTTCTTCACGAAAAAAAAACAACTTTGATGGATTACACAAAAAAAAAAAATTAAATTTGGGGCATTCTAAACTACCACTTAGAATTGAGTTTGGCGGCGAATAAAAAATAGGAAATTCATTCTGATGAAAAGGAACAACTTTGGTAGGTTGAGACCAAAAAAATACAAGATTTTGAAAATCTGTCAATTTTTTCATTTTTCTGAAAAAAGAGGAGGGCAAAAATGATAGGAAATTATTTTCTCATAAAATGAAAAAACTTTGGGAGGTAAAACATTTTGAAAATTCAAAAGTCAAAAAAAAAAGGGGCCACCTTGATGTCTACTTTGATAAAATATTTTCGTTTTTTTTAGTATTTGGCATGTCTATCGACGAGTTCCTCAAACGATAAATTATCATTTGATGTTGGTTTGCAAGAACATTCGCAAGGTAACATCGTATTCTCCTCATTTTAATTTAATTTCATCCATTTGCATTTACAACGATTTCTGACAGCTGTATTTCTCTCACAGGTGAAGCTTGTTGGTGGACGGTACATCCAGCATCCAAACAAAGATCAGAGGGTGAGAAAGTTCGAGTCGGAGATGATCTAATTCTAGTATCTGTGGCGACAGAAAGATACCTGGTGAGATACCTACCACCGATTTTTTTAAATAATTTTTTTTTTCAATTCTTCAAAAAAAATGAATTTTTAAATTTTTAAATAGGTAACTTAATTTTTTAAATTTTTATGATTTTTTAATTAAAATTTTTTCTTTAAAAAAAATGTTTTTAAATTTTTTTTTTTTGAAATTCTCAGAATAAATTAATTTTTATGTTTTGAATTAAAATTTCTTAATTTTAAAACGAACGTTAAATCTTTTTTTATTTTTGAAATTTTTGATTGAAACTAGTTTTCAAAATTTCCAATTAATTTTTTTCAAGGTAAAAGTATCGAAACTGTTTTTTAAAAAAATATTTAAAAAATTTATTCAAATACTTACCTATTTATTCCTTTAAAAAAAATGTTAATAATTTTTAAACGTGTTTCAAATTAATTTTTTTTATGAATAAATAATCTTGAACTGAAACTTCCTCAAATTTTCAAATTATTTTTTTTATAATTTTCAATTTCATTTCCAAATAATATACAATTTCGGAATTTAATTTTTTGAATTTCTGAATTAAACTCTTTTCAAAAACTATCAATAAATTTATTTTTTGAATAAAAATATGTACTTCGATGATTTTGATTTTTTTTAACGTTTTTAAATTAAACATTTTTTTTTAAATCCTGGATTTTTCAATTTTCAAATTAAATTAGCTTTTTTCAAACTTTCAAATTGCAACATTTTCAATTTTTTAGTAATTTCATTTTTTTTTTTCAATTCCAAAGTTTTCCTTTCAACATTTCATAACATCGAACGAATTTCCTTAATTAATTACGTTCTCACCAGTCAATAATTTCTTTCCTTAGCACACAGCCAAAGAAAATGAATTGTCAATCGTCAACGCCTCATTTCACGTCACACATTGGTCAGTCCAACCATACGGAACTGGCGTGAGCAGGATGAAATACGTGGGTAAGCGAGTATCTCATTTTTACGGCGATTTGTTAGGCAACTTTAACAACATCTTGCATGTTCAAAGGTTACGTCTTCGGAGGAGATGTTCTGCGATTTTTCCACGGTGGCGACGAATGCCTGACGATTCCATCGACGTGGAATGAAGCTCAAGGGCAAAAGTAAGTCTCACAAAATGTGCTCGAGGTTTTGACACTTTTGACCATCTATAATACGACTCGAATGCTTTTTTGCAGTATCGTCGTATACGAAGGAGGAAGTGTAATGAGTCAGGCTCGATCGTTATGGAGATTGGAATTAGCACGTACTAAATGGTCCGGTGGGTTCATCAATTGGTATCATCCGATGCGAATACATCATTTGACGACTGGACGGTATTTGAGCGTTAATGAGAATAACGAATTGCATCTCGTCACGAGGTATAATTATATGAATAAATAAATAATTATTACACAGAATACAGATTATATTTTACCATTTTACGTCGATTTTATTTCAAAGGGAGGAGGCCACCACGGCTACATCGACGTTTTGCTTACGACAGGAAAAAGATGACCAGAAAACTGTACTGGAAGATAAAGATCTAGAAGTGATAGGATCACCAATTATTAAGTATGGTGACAGTACGGTTTTAGTGCAGCATTCTGAGACTGGATTGTGGTTAACTTACAAGGTTAGTAATTGGAGGGGGGAATAAAATTCAAAATTTTATTAGCCATACTTGTAAGCGAATGTATTAATTTAGGGATAATTTTTGATCCGCAGTCGTACGAAACCAAGAAAAAAGGAGTAGGTAAAGTCGAAGAGAAACAAGCAGTTCTACACGAAGAAGGCAAAATGGACGATGGGTTAGATTTCAGTAGAAGTCAAGAAGAAGAATCTAGAACAGCTAGGGTTATACGTAAATGCTCATCACTGTTTACACAATTCATCACGTAAGTGACGTAATTTTTTTTGAACGAAAATGGAGTATTTTTTGACAAAATACTTATTTTTAAAATTTTGTCCATTTTTAAAAAATATCAACAGAGGATTGGAGAGATTACAATCAAATCGTCGATCTTCGGTTTTTTGCGCGACGGTGAATTTAATGGAGATGGTGATGTGTTTGGAGGATCTTATCAATTATTTTGCTCAACCGGAGGATGATATGGGTAAATAAATTTAAATATCGTATTAATTGTAGTTTTCGTGCCAATCAATTTGGGGATTTTTAGATTTTTTTCAAACCTCGTTGTAAAATTCCTTCGTTCCATGCATCGAAAAAAATTCAAAATTTCAATCAAAGGTTTTCCAACTTTTAAAAAAATGTACCTAACTTGTAATGCATTTTAAAAAACATGCTTTGATTTTTTCGATTATTTATTTCTTTCATTTAAAAATTTCAGTTGTTCAGAAATTTCTTCAAAAATCCATTCTGAATTTCCAAAATTTTTTCTCAGAATTTTCTCGAGTTTTATTTGCATCTTTTTCAATAGTATTTTAAAAAAAATTGAAATACATACATTTTTGAGTTATTTTTTAAACTTTTTTTAAAATTGCTTTTATTTTTTATTTGTTCAATTTAAAATTTTTCAAAAATTCCATTAGAGGAGGATTTTGCGTTGGATCTTATGGTAGGCTCTTTTCATTGATTTAATAAAATCTCACATTCTTCAAAAATTACTGAAAATATTTTAAAAATATTTTTTAATAGGTACTTATTTCAACTTTTTTTCAAGTTGATCATTTTTAGGATTTTTTTAATTAGGTAAGATGCAATTTCTTTCACAATTTCCCCCTATTTTCATTGGAATTTTTTCTATCACTTTTTTAATCACCATAGTTAAGTGTTATGATTTTGACAGAATTTTCTCAATTTTTTAAAATTCTTTTCGAGGTTTACTTCCATTTTTCCCTCAATTTTTTATACTAATTTTTTTGAACTTGCGTACTTCAAAAACTCAATTTTAATTTTTTGTCAATTATTCCGATTCTTGGGATTTTTTTCCGAAATAATATTAGTAAATGAAATTATTATAACTTTCGTTTTCATTGCATTGCTTTATTTATGCCTAAAAATTCAATTTTTTTTACAATAGGTACTTTAAAAAAAAATTTCGTCGCAATTTTTTTCTAGCCTAATTATATTCTTTTGAATTATATGTAAATACCTACCTACTTCAATTTTTCTAGGAAATTTTTTATATTTTTGTTATAATTTTTTATAAAGTTTGCTTACATTTTTGAGGGAATTTTGTCATAATTATTTTTTTCGTCACATTTTTAAATTTGTGGTTTTTGGAATTTTTCGGATTTTATTTTAAATCCTATTTTTTAAAAATCATGTAAGTACCTATTATAACTTTTGTTGCATTTTTTAAAAATTTCTTACAAAAACATCAATTTTTTCAATTTAAAAAAATTTACTTTTCAAAAAACTTTTTGAAAATTCTTTTATTATCTTTTCCAAATTTTTATTCGATTTTAAATATTATTTTCTAAAATCGTTAGGTATATTTTTAACGAACATCTATTTTTCGATTTTTTTCTTCATTTTTTTCACATGTTTGCAATATTTTTTTATCAAATTTTTTGATCACAGTTCTTTTGAATTTTCAACTTTAAAAAGAGTTCTATTTAATCTATAAGTAAGTAACTAAGTAAGTATAATAGATTTTTTTCAAATTTTATTCATGCCTCCTTTTTAAAAAATATTATAATTTTTTCGTTTAATATATTTTTTTTAAATTGAAAAAAATGATTCTTCCAATTTTGGATTTTTTCACAATTTATTGTAATTTTTTTCTTTCTTGAAAATTTTCTCATAGTTTTTTTCATTGTTTCACTGGAATGTTTTTTCAATTATCAAGTTTTTTAAAGTACCTATTGTAATTTTTTTAAGTTTTATTTTTTCGAATTTTTTTTTGATCTTTGTCAAATTTTTTAGATTTATTTTTTTAACTTTTTTTTAAATTTCATTTTTAAACTCTTTTTTTAACTATATTTTTTGAATTTTTTACAAAAAAAATTCATCCTTTTCAATTTAAAAAATTTTTAACCTACAAAAAAATTGATTTTTTTTTAATTTCCAGTCTTTTTTCAATGTCATTATTTCTTTTTTTAAATTCCAATTTTTTTCGAATTTCATTCAGAAATTCAGAATTAGTCGAATTTTTTTAATCTTTATTTTTTAGTCATTTTTTTGTTGATTTTTTTTTTTTAAATACGTACTTGAGAGTAGTAATGCTGTAATTTTTTTGTAAATATTTAGAACACGAAGAAAAACAGAACAGATTTCGCGCCTTACGAAATCGACAAGATTTGTTTCAAGAAGAAGGAATCCTGAATCTAATTCTAGAAGCGATTGACAAAATAAACATAATAACTTCGCAAGGATTCATGGTCAACTTGGCCGGAGACGAATCAGGTCAAAATTGGGACATCATATCCGGATACCTGTATCAATTATTAGGTAAGCTTAGAGGAAAGAAGTTCTTCAGCTAACTTGATGGCATTTTCATTTACTTTCTTTATTATTTTTTTTACAGCCGCGATTATCAAAGGCAACCATACCAACTGTGCCCAATTCGCCAACTCGAATCGTTTAAATTGGCTTTTTAGCCGTTTGGGTTCGCAAGCATCGAGCGAAGGTACAGGAATGTTGGATGTACTGCATTGTGTTCTAATTGACTCTCCAGAAGCTCTGAATATGATGAGGGTAAAAAATACCTTACGATGATCAAATCATTAACGATATTTTAAGGACTCGATCACCTATTTTAATTTTTTTTTTTTTCAAGGACGAACACATCAAAGTAATAATTTCATTGCTAGAGAAACACGGCAGAGATCCTAAAGTCTTGGATGTACTTTGTTCATTATGTGTGGGTAATGGAGTCGCTGTCAGGAGTTCTCAAAATAACATTTGCGGATTTCTTCTCCCAGGAAAAAATTTATTATTGCAGACTCAACTCGTCGATCATGTTGCTAGGTTAGTAGGACGATCCAAAATACGAGTAGAACGAAATTACAAAGTGACGAATTATTTCTACTCGTATTTAACTTTCTAGTGTAAGACCAAACATATTTGTTGGTCGAGTCGAAGGATCTGCAATTTATCAAAAATGGTATTTCGAAGTGACACTAGATCATATTGAACAAACTACTCATATGACACCGCATATGCGAGTTGGTTGGGCAAATACTGCTGGGTAAGCATTTTTTGATATTATTTTCAAGAAAAATATAATTTTTTTCTTAATAATTTGAGTTTATTCGATTTAGTTACGTTCCTTATCCCGGAGGCGGTGAAAAATGGGGCGGAAATGGTGTCGGAGACGACTTATATTCGTTCGGTTTCGACGGTGCTAATTTATGGACAGGTAAATCCAATGAAAAAATTAGATATTTCCAAGTTCGATTAACCTCCCAAAAAATCAATTTCAGGAGGAAGAAGTACCGAAGTAATTTCCAATGCAAAAGAGCCCCTGATCAGGAAAGGAGACGTAATAGGATGTTCACTAGATTTAACCGTCCCAGTCATATCGTTCACATTCAATGGAAATCCTATAAAAGGTTCATTCCACGATTTTAATTTAGATGGAATGTTCTTCCCTGTCATCAGCTGCTCGTCCAAATTGAGGTTTAAAAAATTTTTAAAAATATTTTCTCAAATAGAAGTGAAAAATAATTAATGTATCCATGTTTCAATTCTTAGTTGTCGATTTCTACTCGGAGGTGACCATGGCCGATTGAAGTTCCTCCCACCAGAGGACTTTTCTCCTCTGGTGGAAAGTCTGCTGCCAAGGCAGATTCTATCCATCGATCCTTGTTTTTATTTTGGCAATTTGAATAAAAATGTATTAGCTGGTCCTTTATTTGTCGAAGACGACGTAGCTTTTGTACCAACTCCAGTCGATACATCATCGGTAATGATTTTTCATAAATTTAAAGTTCTCATTTAATAAGTAAGTAAGTAGGTACTTCATCATTTCTATTATTTTTTTTTAGATTGCTCTACCAAACTACGTGAGCGAAGTTAGAGACCATTTGGCTGAAAACATTCACGAAATGTGGGCGATGAATAAAATCGAGGCTGGATGGCAATACGGTGAAAGGAGAGACGATATACGAAAAATCCACCCATGTTTGGTACCTTTTGATAATCTTCCCTCAGCTGAGAAGAGATACGATTCTCAATTGGCGGTGCAGACTTTAAAGTATGTCAGAAAAAATGCTTAGTAAAAGTTAATTTTTTCAAATTTTTCACGACGTTTATGATCAACCACTCAATTAGGACTATAATAGCGCTCGGATATCACATTTCGAAGGATAAGACACCATCGAGAATTAAGACGATGCGATTGCCTAACGAACCATTTATGCAAAGTAACGGATATAAACCAGCTCCTTTGGATTTAACAGCAATCGTACTAACGCCAAAATTGGAAGAACTTATCGATGAGTTGGCGGAAAATACTCATAATTTATGGGCCAAGGAGAGAATCCAACAAGGATGGACTTATGGATTAAATGAGGTAAGGAAAATAATTATATTTTTGTCAAAAAAAAAAAAAAAAAAAAAAAAATTAAAGAAATTAATTTTCACTAAAATTGATGTCATTTTTAAAATAGGATTCAGAATTATTAAGAAGTCCTCATCTGGTTCCTTATAACAAAGTAGATGAAGCTATCAAGAAAGCCAATAGGTTCGGTTTTTTTTTACGAGATTTAATTTCTTTTATCATGATCTCATTCGTAAAATCATTTTTCAGAGATACAGCAAGTGAAACTGTAAGAACTCTGCTAGTTTATGGATACAGTCTTGATCCTCCAACTTCAGAAGCTCACGATGGTAACCACTTACCTTTGATTTTAATGAAATAGAGAGAAAATCACGACAATCATAATTTTTTTATGATTTTAGCATTGCTTGCTGAGGCAAATAGAATAAGGCAATTGACATTTAGAACCTACAGAGCGCAAAAAAATTACGCTGTAATTACAGGAAAATGGTAATTTCAAATTATTTATAAATTTTCATTTTACGTAATGAAAAAAATAACTAAATTGATTTTATAAATTTACAGGTATTTCGAATTTGAAGTACTAACTCCAGGGCCAATGCGCGTTGGCTGGGCCCGAATAGACAGCGAACCAGGATTTCAATTGGGTAACGATGAAAATTCTTGGGCCTATGATGGATTTAATGTGAGTTTTCATTCATAAATTTACCATCAGATGATATTAAAAGAGAACCCCTTTAACTTGGGAAGAGTTACAACAAAAGTTCATTAAATTTTTCATTTTTTGAGAATTCATAATTTCAAATTGGTGTTCCAGAAAATTTTTGTACCTAATTTCTTTTCATTTTAAATTTTTTTTTTAAATTTGTTTTCCAAAATATTTTTTAATTTTTTTGAAGGGATAATTATAGGTATGTACAAAAAAAAAATCTTCAAAAATTACAATCTCCAAATTTTTGGAGAAAAAATTAAATAAAAATTTTGAACAAAGTCACTTCGGGTAAAATTTTTTCAATTTTTCTTCTGACACTAAGAATTTTCTACAAAATAAGCTTCAATTAAAAATCAATTTCATACAATTGATGCAGTTTGCAAAATGTTTTTTATTTTTTAAATTTCAAAGTACCTATTATAGGTACCTAATTTTAAAACTTAAAATTGAAAAAAAAAAATCCCAAAGCTGCACAAATTCAAATTTTTAACAAAATAGAAAAATTTAACAATAAAAAAACTTTGATAATTTTTTTGGAAAAAAAACTCAATTTCTTCAAAAACTAAATGGAAAATTACAGACAGGTTTTTTATTTTTTTGAAAATCCAAATTTGTTCCCTTGACCAAATTTGTATCTTATTCATTTTTTCCCCAGAAATTTTGTGGATAATTTTAATGTTTTTTTCCTGAATCAATTCAATAATTTAAAAAAATATTATAAAACATTAAAAATAAATCGAAAAATTAAAAATTTTAATTTTCGACTAGATAAATAAAAGTTTTTAATAAAAATTTTATAATTTTTTCAAAAAGTTCAATTTAAAAAAAAATGAAAATTCCAAAAAAAATTGGAAAATTTTTTCAACTCTCAGATTTGACAATTTTTTGTACTAATCAATTCTACTACTGTTAGGACCTCTGGAGTATAACAATTTTGAAGAAAAAAAAATCATTAATTTTGGGAATATTTGAATACAATAGTTGAAAAAAAAAATTGATTCCATTTTTCTAGCTGATTTGTCAATTTCTTCGTACGTATAATTCAATCCTACAACTACACGACTTCTGGAGTATTGATTTCGACTTTTCGAGAAAAAATTCATTAATACTGTGGAAATTTGATTTTTGAATTGAACAATTTTTTCGAACCAATTTTTTTAATTTTCATCAGATTTAGCAATTTTTTCGTAAAATTCAACCTTACAAATGTATTCAACCCTACTTCGAGAAAAATTTTGGGAAAATTTAAATTTATGAGATAAATAATTTTTTGAACAAATTTTTTCAATTTTCATCATATTTGGCAATTTTTTTTGTAAAATTTAACTTTACAAATCTAGGATTTCACGTGTGACAAATTCGAGAAATAATTCGCTAATTTTGTAAAAATTTTGATTTAGGAGGTAAACAATTTTTTTGAATAAATTTTTTCAACTTTCATCATATTTGGCAATTTTTTCGTATAATTCACTCCTACAACGGTAGGGCTTTTGAAGTAAGTAATAATTTCGAGAAAAAATTCATTCATTTTGAGAAAATTAGAAGAGTTCAAATTTTCTTCAAACAATAAAATTCTGATTTGTGTCCCAAAAAGAAAGTTGCAATCTTTTACAACATTGTATAACTTACTGTTCAAAATTTTTTGTTTTTTTGAAAAATTTTCTGCATAATTTTTAATAATTTTTTTTGTGTAACTTGAAAAAAATTATAATAATAACTTTATGAAAAATTTTAAAAATTAAAAAATTGCAATTTTCTGGGACACAAACTTGAATATTCAACAAACTAAAAAATTTGATAAGAATTTTGATTTTTTTGGACAACATAAAGCGAAATCCTGAAAGGTAGTCGATTGTTGAATTTTTCGAGCATTAAATTGATAAAAATAATGAGCCCCTTGACTAATTTTCCATCTGGTGGCATTTGCGCATGCGCTATTACAAACCTGTTTATGAGTACTATAATCATATCTTACCTTTGACCCCGAAAGGAAGAAAAAGTATACATGGGAACGGCGGAATCGTTCGGAAGACAATGGCAAGTTGGCGATGTCGTTGGTGTTTTTCTTGACCTTCTGGATCGTACCATCAGTAAGTAATTCGAAAAATGTGAATTTCTTGCAGCATGTGAGAACCTTTTAATTTTTTTTTTAGGTTTTTCTTTAAATGGTGAAGTTTTAATGGACGCATTGGGAGGTGAAACTTCATTCAGTGAAGTACAAGGTGACGCATTTGTGCCAGCTTTTACATTAGGAATCGGACAAAAAGCCAAATTAACCTTCGGTCAAGATGTCAACGCTCTAAAATACTTCAGCATGTGTGGTTTGCAAGAAGGTTACGAACCATTTTGCGTGTCAGTATTTGCAGATTTACCCCTTATTTTACAACCTACCTATACTATTTGTTTCTTCATATAAAATAATCAACCCACAGGAATATGAAATGGCCGGTAACCTTTTGGTATACCAAAGATCAGCCAATATTTGAAAACACCGATGACTTCTCTTCTGTTATTGACGTAACAAGAATACCAGCTGGATCTGATTCTCCGCCATGCTTGAAAATTAGTCACAATACTTTCGAAACGATGGAAAAAGCGAATTGGGAATTTTTAAGGCTATCTTTGCCAGTCATGTGTTTGCCTGAATTTATTGAGTGAGTGATTTACACATTTATGCTACCTCGATTTTTTGACAATTTTATCGACTTAACCGATGTTACGTAATTTCAGCGAGGGTGAAAAGCAACGTCGTTGGCAAGAAATACGAAAACGTCAGCATCGTTTGATTTCCGAAGCAGACCGTTCTACCCCTGCTCATATCGAACAAATAATGAAATCTGGATTTTCCATGACAGACATAAAAGGTGCACCTAAGTTCAATTCTGAGAACGGTTTTATGCGATTAATGATCTAAAAAAAGTTTGATTAATTCGTAGGTCTTCATCGAGGATACTCTGAAGATGCTGTAGAAACCGACGATATGATGCTTAGTCCGACTTCTTCACCTATGACGAAATCTAAACGAAGTCCAAATCCAACAAGACCTCCAAGAAAAGGCTCTTTACCCAGATCCGACGATATTCCTCAAATCAGTATAAAAATGGATAAAGGTAACAACTCTAAAATTATTTATAAAAAACTTATTTATACTTAATATCACTACTGAAAAACAAAACATTGCTCGAATTGAGCAAAATTACGAAGTGGAAGGCATTTTGATCCAAAATTTTGGCCCAAGTCATCACAAAACCTCAAATTGAAAATTATTGTTCCAATTTATTAATTTCGTTGAACTCATAAAAGCAAATTTTTATAAATTAATCAGTTAATAAATATTATTCAAGACTTCAGGTATAAAACAAAAGGAGTCAATTTAATTCATCAATTTAAACCCTTTTTTGGGAATAAGACACAAGAATATTTTAAAGTGTTGCCCTAAAAAATCGAGAAATTTTTTATTCCAAGAAAATTGAAAGTTTTTTTTTTTTTTTTGAAATTGTTTTTTTTTCCTTCGAAAATGCGATTTTTTTTACAAAAAAATTATGAGTTTTTTTCTCCAAAAACTTGAAAAATATTTTTCCTTCAAAAAATTGAGAATTGGCAAGATTTTTTTTTCAAAAAAACTGAGAATTTTTTCATTAAAAATAAAAGATTTCATTTTAAACGGAAAAATTAATTTTTCACCTTCAAATTATTTGACAATAAGTACTTAATCACAATTATATTTTTTCAAAAAAAAAAAAAATACAAATTTCATTTTAAACAAAAATACCCTTAGAGGGTTTTTCTCCAAAAAATGTGATTTTTTTCCTAAAAAAAATATATACCTATAGAATTAATTTTTTTCTTCATATTTTTTGAAATTTAACGATTTTTATCTAAAAAATTTGAGGAATTTGAAATTTTCTTCATCAAAAAATTGTATTCTTTTCAAAAATTCAAAGTTTTTTTCCTTCAAAATGTTTGGGAATAACTATTTATATTTTTTGCATATAAAAATGATTTTTTTAAATATGTTGCGATTTTTGACTAGCAAATTATCAAAATTATTCGAATTAAATAATACGCGGTTATTTAATTTTTTAATGTACACGTAGGTTTTCTATTTTTTGTATACGTCATTCTCATTATGATTCGATAAGCGAGATGTTCGATTTTATTCATTACCTAAAATAAAATGTACGTATACGTTTATAATTATATTCGTTCAACTTATTTACGAAAACGCAACATGGCAGCAGTAGCAGTGGTTGTCGATCCGTTCAACAGTATTTTTCTGTCGTTTTCGTGAATGAAAAAATCCGAAAATCCGTTTTTCGGTTTTACCGAGTCTGAGATTCGTTCCTCACGCTCGCAGTTACGACGTATCCGTAAACGCAAATCGATAGAAGCGTTAAATTCATTGCGAGAAAATTCCGAAAATCCACAAGCTTCAACTGATTCGTTCACTTCGTTGGAGTCGTCGTCAGAGTCATCGTCTACGTCCGAGTTTCTTGATTCCGTTGTTGATCTCGATCCGAATTCGTCGATAAGTGCGTCCGGCGATAGTTTGTCCGCCGTAGACCCGTCGAAAATTACATCCGTCGTAATCCAATCAGTTCTTCGTGCTGAATCATCACTGTCTTCGTCATCTTACGATAATTCATCCGTTGAATCATCCGAAATCGAAGACGATATGTCCACGAACGTTGCGCCTCACTTGATTTTCAAGGGGGAAGATTACGAAAATTGGAGAAAGCGAATGGTTCTTCTCCTGAAATCGAAAAAACTGTCAGACACGATAAAATCCTCTACAGGCGGAGATGCAGTGGATATAAGTATCCAGGCATACGAAATCCTTGTAAATCATATGGATAATAACGTTTTCAAACTCGTTCGTGAAGAAGCTAATCCGTTTAAGCTTCTAGCTGAACTCGATGATCGATACACTAAAGTGAGTGATTCTAAAATTGTTTCATTGCGGACTCAGTTAGCCACCATCGATATCGGAAAGTTTAAAACTACGCGAGAATACGTCGACACCGTTACCCTCCTCGTTAATGAACTGAGCCGCTGTAAAGTAGTCGTATCGCCGTCCGAAGAATATTCATACCTACTAGCGGGCCTAAAAAATTACGAAAAATATCAGCATGCGAAGAAGAC
The DNA here is from genome assembly GCA_959613365.1 of Balanococcus diminutus. Taxonomy (NCBI): domain Eukaryota; kingdom Metazoa; phylum Arthropoda; class Insecta; order Hemiptera; family Pseudococcidae; genus Balanococcus; species Balanococcus diminutus. The sequence goes on from OY390715.1 coordinate 47,937,795, forward strand.
TGCCGAGGGATTGTTACACGTTACCAGCGCAGATCCGAAAATTATTCGTGGGTTATTATGTGACAATGATGACCTAAATAAAGGTGATACTACGAGCAGTCAGTCTACGAGTGGTCAATCGAGTAAAGGAACAGCATACGTTGCAGAAGAAAAAAACGACGGTAACAATCAAAATAAAAAGGTAACCTGTAATAAATGTAAAAAAACGGGACACGTAGCGAGAAATTGTCGTACGCGTAATTTTACGAATAATTTTGATAACGAGAATAGTAATAACGGTAGTAATCGGTCTTCGTCGTATAAATGTTACCGGTGCGGGGCTCAGGGGCATATTGGTCGAAATTGCCCGAGGTATGGGGACGAAGCAAATCGTTCTCGCATTAATTCTATTTCGAATACTAATAATTCTACGACCAATAATAATAATTCGACCGCGAATAACGAAAGACCTCGTCCGGCTTTCGCAAACGTAACCTCGAGTAATAATAATTCGTGTAATTATTCTCGAGCTTTAATTTCAGCTACGTCGGATTTTAATCGCGATAGTGATTCTATCGAATTCGTATTAGACAGCGGAGCCTCACATCACATGTGCAATGACGTTTCCTTTTTTTCGAATTTCCAAGTTACGTTGACGAACGAACGCGATGTTCACGTCGCAAAAAGGGACGTCATTATACGATGTGAAGGAGTTGGTGATATATTCGTTCAAAATGAGCGCGGAGTTACGTACAAGCTCTCAAACGTGAGTTTCATTCCTGAACTTGCACAAAATCTACTATCTGTAAATATTTTACGTGAAAAAGGATGCGATTTGTTAATTGGCGAAAACGTTGAATTTATCGTGCGCGATACAGGCGAAAGAATCGCGGAGGTCAATGTCCTGAATAACGGTCTTTTTTCAATTAATTTTAAACTCGTCGAAAGTCGAAATTCCGAATTCGCGCTTAATATATGGCATCGTCGTTTTGGCCATGATTCAAATAAAGTACTTTTTAAAATCGATAACGAGAATATTAACGTAAATCCTCATACTTATCCGTCAATGAGCGATTGCAGTACGTGCTGTATAGCGAAACAACCGTCTCACGTGTATAATCAAACTCGATCTCGTAGTGAGGTAGGTAATAAACTCGAAAGTTACGAAACCGTCGCGTCAAGTTTATGGAATAATTCGATTAAACAGTTGCAGTGCGAAAATGCAGCTGAATTTGTTGGGGGAAATTTTAGGAAGTATGCCGATAGGAAAGGGGAACTCAGCAAATTCAAACATTCGAATGAAGACTCCAAGTGGGTCCTAAAAAAGAAAATAACGGTCAACGGTAGTATTCGGTATAAAGCTCGACTCGTTCTTCGCGGTTTCAAAGATATTCATAACTATGATATCGATGAGATCTACGCGCCTACTTCGGATAATACGTCTATTCGCTCGCTAATAAATTTATCAGTCGTTAATCGTTGGAAGTTGAGACAAATCGATGTCTCAACAGCATTTTTAAAAGGAGATGCTACTCGTATAATCGCATTTCGCCCGCCGAAGGGATCTGACGAAAACGGTAATTATTATTATGTATTAAATAAATCGTTATACGGTCTGAAAACTAGTCCTCGTAATTGGAATGTGAAATTGCACGATTTTTTAATCAAACTTGGATTTAAGCGTTTTCCTGTTGATCCTTGTGTTTACGTCGATGCTTCGGATCCTTCTCGTTGTATTTTTGTAATATTTGTCGATAATCTTAACCGTGAATTCGGTGTACGCGAGTCTGAAAAGTTCGAAAGATTTGTAGGTATCGAACTTGAATACGTTGGTGATGAGATTCATCTCCATCAACGTGGATACATCGATGAGTTAGTTGATACTTATGATCTTCACGACACCAATACGATTAAATTGCAAATGGAACCTCGGTTAAAAATTCTTAATCCGGTATTCGATAAAAACTACGAGACCAAAGTTCGTGCGATTCTTGGTTCGTTGAACTATATTTCTCGAGGTACGCGACTTGATGTAGCTTTTCCGGTTAATTGTCTTTCGCGTTACCAACATGTAGCAAATCATCAAATTTTTATCTACGTTATTCGTATCTTAGGTTATCTGAAATTCACGAGAAATTATTCGTTTAAGTACAAACGTCGTGAAAATCCCGATTTTAAGTCTTACTCTGTCCGTACTTATGTTGATGCCGATCACGCCGGCAATATACTCGATCGTAAGTCGACGTCAGGTTATATAGTATATCTTTATGGTAACGTAGTGGCCTGGTACGTGAAAAAACAATCGTTTGTTGCCACGCCCAGCGCTGAATCAGAGTATGTAGCTTTAAGCTCTTCAGCTAAATTTGCTTATTTACCTTAAACGTAGCTAGTGCGAATAATATCGCAGTTATTTTTTCAAAATCTACGACGTATTTTTTAAGATTATATTCGAACTTTAATTTCGTACGATTATCGTCGTTTGTATACGTTTATTATCTGTTTATGTTATCGATAAATTATTTTTATATTTTGGTTCCTAATTTTGTAAATTTGAGGGGCCGTGTTGCGATTTTTGACTAGCAAATTATCAAAATTATTCGAATTAAATAATACGCGGTTATTTAATTTTTTAATGTACACGTAGGTTTTCTATTTTTTGTATACGTCATTCTCATTATGATTCGATAAGCGAGATGTTCGATTTTATTCATTACCTAAAATAAAATGTACGTATACGTTTATAATTATATTCGTTCAACTTATTTACGAAAACGCAACAAAATATAAATTGAAAAAAATTTCTTCAAATTTTTAAAAATAATTTTGAAATTATCTACCTGCTACTTTAGAAGATCTGAAAAAATCAGAAGTATTTTTTTCAAATGTTCGTTGGATTTTTCAAGAACCGAAACGAAGATTTTTTATTTTCACAAACCAGAACGCAGAATTTTTATTTTTTACGAATCAGAGTCCAGAACTGCGTTCCGGCTCAATTCGAGCACTGAAACAAAATCCAAAATTTAACTAAATGCATTTATTCTCAAAAAAAAATCAAAAAAAAATCACAATATCACACGGGAACAGAATACCTATTTATTTAAAGAACAAAAATAGGATTCGGATTTTACGAATGAAACACGTAAGGCTGGACTTCGTTGCTCTCCTGAACTGATCGAATTGCTTCAAGATAGCTCTGCACACTATTGACATCCGCATTGGATTCGAACAGGAATGCAGAAATGAATTTATTTATGAAATGAAGTCTATCTCTATCACTTTGATCATGGAAGTAACGTTCGAGGAATCTGGCTACTGCCTCGAATGCGTTCACATGCAGTTTGATAAAAATTTCATCGTGTCGTCCTTCTGCATTATTTGGATTGGTTAAAAATCTTTTATATTCGACGAAATCGCTGGCATTGGGAAGACATATCTCAAACAATCGATCGATCGTTGAAAAATCCATGAACACTATAGAGAGTTGTTGCTCGAATAAGAAATTTCGCTTGAATCGGGTACTTCCTGATGACAAGAATGCCCATAAGAATTCAAAATCCTTGGAGCTTGGCTTCTTGTAGGTTTTCCTTTCGCATTTCATGTGCATTTTGAATACTTCTTCACGAAGGCTTGAAGCTCTTCTGGCTCGACTTTTAGAACGATCAGTGGAACACTTCCATAGTTCTATTACATACTCTATTTGTTTAACGCGATAAGCACTCACTTTTGAAAATACTTCGAGCAGTGTGGCGTAACGAACGTTGTCGTACTCGTAGCCCAGACGAATCCAAGTCAGTAATTCAGCTGGAGGTTGCCACTCTCTTCCCCAAAATTCTTTTTCTACATTGGGAACTGACGCCGACAAAGCGTGAAGTCTTTTCATAAAACTAATCCAGTAATTCACGATTATATGATAAGGGAATGCCATATCGGTGTAGCAGTGCACGGGAATCGAGTCTATAGATAATTTCTTAATTTCATCTTCCAAACAAAATATACACATGATTTTGAACTTGTCCTGAAATGAACGAGAGGGATTTGAGAGCATATTCAATGCAGTATTGTGCTCGTCGATTAATCCATTGGGTAACCAAATGCAAAACATCAAATCGCAAAATGTTATATCTTTTATGGCAACTATTTGACAGTAATACGTAGTCCAACGATACATTTCACATTTGACCACTTGTAAGCAAGATCTAATGATTTCTAAAATCTTGCTAGGTACCCAAGTCGGCAATTCTTTGCGTAATTTTTCTCTTATTTCTTCGTCGTTACTCGGTTTATTATGAAGGTCCCAATCTTCTGGTACGATCAACTTACTATTGGGGTCCTTTTGCTTTACTTCTGCACGCCATAATTCGACAGCTATCGCAAACGAAGCCAGCTCTTCCAACGTAGGCATGGCAAGGTAGAATTCAAAATAAACTTCGTTTCTAGGATTTTGCACGAGCACCTCATCAAAATCGTTGTTTTGCATTTCAATATTTTCCAAGTCTTCCGAACCTGTAACGTAAACCTCTCTTAGTCGACTTACACAACAAAAATAACAAACAATCAACAAGTCATGCAACTATAAAATACTTTGATTGAGGATTAAGGACAATAAGAGTCATGCAAAAATTGTCTTGATCGATTTTTTAACAACTCAAAATGTCTGAAACACCGATTTCATTTTCATGCCTTCTGAAAAACTTGAAATTGAAAATTTTTCTCATAGGTTATTCAATAAATTTTTGAAACCATTCAAAGATACAAGTGAAATGGGCTACATCTGATTAATGATTGTGGAAATAGAACACCCCTTTCCACAAAACTCCGAAAATGCAATCATCAAATAGACACTTTTTGGAGAAAAAGTAATTTAATTTTTTGAAGTAAAAAATCAGGTGTTGAGAAAAAATCTCAAGAACTCAATTTTTGTTTCAATTTTTTTTAGAAAAAAACTCACAAATTTTTTGGAGAAAAAAGACTGCATTTTGGAAGTAAGAAATTCTCAATTTTTTTCTAGGAAAAAAATATTTCAAATTTTTTGTAAAAGATATCTCAATTTTTTTTAAAAGTAAAATAATAATTAATTATTAAAATAATTCTCATTTTCATTTTTCTTAAAAAATCGCATAAGTACTATTTGGAGAAAAAAGAATAAAAGACCTGTATAAGTTTTCTTCTCTTTTTTTTTGAGCAAAAAAAAATCTCATTTTTTTGGCGAACAAAACAGCAAATTTTCTAATAATTTATAGTCTTAATTTATGGCAGTCAATTTAAAAAAAAAAAACAAAAAAAAAAAACATTTCTTTGAAAAAAGAACTCAACAATTCTTTTGATAATTATATATTTTTTTTGTTGAGAAAACTCTCCAATTCTTTTTTAAAAGCTTACCTATTTAATTTTTGAAAAAAATCATTCAAGTTTTTTGGAAAAAATATCTCACTTTTCTTAGGGAAAAAAGTCTAAAAAAAAATTCCCAAATCAAAAATCAGCAATGAATTTCTAATGAATTTTAAATATTTAACGAAAATTTGAGAGAAACTGAATTTTTACTGAATTTTAAATTGATCAAAATCAAAACTCAGAACTTTTGCAGCACTTCTTCAATTGAGCAAATTCAGTAGTTTCAGCACCTGTTTGACACCCTGAAACATCTCAGTTTTTTTAAGTAAAAAAATAATAATGAAAAATAAGTGAAAAAAAACTTCTCAAAATTTGAAGATAAAAATGTTTTTTTTTTTCAATTTTTCTAACGAAAAAATCTTAATTTTCTTGAAATGAAATAGTATATTACTTAATAGGGTGCGAAAATTGAGCTTTTCCTCACAGTAGGAACATTTGCTGGATGAGCCGCAGGCGAGTCCGGCAAATGTTTTTTACTGAACGAGCCGAAGGCGAGTGAAGTAAAAATTGTTTGCTTAGCGAGCCAGGCGAGCTAAGCAAACAATACTTACTGTGGAAAAGCTCAATTCGCACCCTATTAAGTAATGTAATTTTTATTATAAACGGTGCGAATGAACTGAAAATCAAAGAACTAAAACGCTGATATCGATATTATTTTCAACTTTTAACACTTTGTCACATTGTGTGTGTTACTATGTGACGCTAAGTTACTTTACATTGCGTGCGCAGCGCGCGTAAATACTGTGAGGAAAAGTTTTATTTTCCCTACTGATTTCAATGGGGAAAGTAAGTATTTTCGCACCGTGTATAATGAAAAATACCTTTATTTTTTTTGAAAAAATCTTTCAATGTTATCGGAGTGGAAAAATATTATTTTCATCATTTAAAAAAAAAAAAAAATAGGTAAAAAGTATAAAAATCGCTCAAAACTTGAAGATGAAAATCCGTTTTTTTTTTAGTTTTCTAACGAAAACAATCTCATTTTTTTCAAATGAAAAATATTTTTTAAAGTTAACAAAGTAAAAAATCTTTTATTTTTATCCCTCAATTTTTTTTGGATCAAAGTCTGAAGAAAAAATCCTGATTTTTCATTTCATTTTTTTCAGAGAAATAGTCAGTTTTTTTGGAAGTAGGTAATAGAATATCTATTACTCAATTTTCTGAAGAAAAAAATGTAATCATTTTTTTTTGGAGAAAAAAATCTTAATTTTTATGATTATATTGTAAAACAAGTTAGTATTTCAAGGAATAAAAAGAACTTCCAATTCAATTTTTTGCAAGAAAAGTATCTCAATTTTTTCGGGGGAGGGGGGGGGATTTGATTTTTCAATTTTAAAATTTTTTTTGAACAAAATTCTTTTAATTTTTTCAAATAAAAAAATTTCAATATTTTGGAGGAAAAAATCTACCTAATTATTTGGAGAGAAAAGTCTTTCTTATAGTCATCATTAAAAATTTCAACCAATCTACCTCTTCAGGAAAAAAATCGAACTACACCCAAGAAAATTCCAAGTTTCTACTCTTGCAAAAAGGTTTTCTTGTTAACAAAAATACGTGTCAAGTTTCTGTATTGACATCTAGTATGCATAAAAAAATTCAACAACTCTAACTTATTTCTGGAACTGCCAATTACCACTTTGGAACAACCCAGAACTGCAAGTTTGAATAACTTATGGTTTTTCAACAGGAAAAATTCACAGATCGACGAGTGAACTTGATTTGAATCGTTACGACATGAATCACGATATGAGCAAAGACGACAAAAAGAAAAGAGGCCGTTCTCCATTCAAGTAAGTCAATTCGAGAATCATTCCTTATTCAGTGATTAAATTCCAAACATCAAATCTTTTTAGGTTTTTCTCAAGAAAAAGAGACACCAGTGTAGAACACAAAAAAGCCAAAACGCCAGAACCTAGAATGGGCGACAGACAAGATAAACACCAATCTCGTTATAATACTCTGAACGTTCGACAAACTCCTCAAATCAGAATTTCCCAAGTAAGGATTTAATAATATATCAATTATTGATTTAAAGAAAGAACTCGATTAACGAACCTTGAAAAGGACATGTATTCGCAGGGAGACATGAAAATGACCCCTTCGCCTGTCCTGGAACGAGCTTCAGGTCCTAAGGTCATGTCAGTAGCGACACCTTCCAACGTTGAATCATTTGGCAATGAAATATTCGACGCCGAATGTTTGAAATTGATCAACGAATATTTCTACGGTGTAAGGGTATTCCCTGGCCAAGATCCAACTCACGTGTATGTGGGTTGGGTCACCACGCAGTATCATCTTCATAGCAAAGATTTCAATCAAAGCAAAGTACGCAAGAGTACAACGACAAAGGTTGACGATTATGGACGTCTCGCCGAAAGGTATTTGTCAATTGAACACAATTCAGTGTTATCAACTTTGAAAAAAAATTCTCAAATTTTTTTTTTTTTTTTTTTTGCAGCATCGATAGGCAAAGTTGCTATATGGTCAGAGCAGACGAACTTTATAACGAAGTAACCAACGATGCTTCGGGAAAAGGAGCTTCTCAAGGAATGTTCATCGGATGCTCTGTCGATGCTGCGACAGGTTTCATCACATTTACTTGCGAAGGCAAAGACACGTCATATAAATTCAAAGTAAGCGAATTTTTCATTCGAGAGAAAGTTTTGCACGTCATCTTGTCTACCTTTTGATGACTCATTTCAGATGGAACCAGGTTCCAAGTTATTCCCAGCCATTTTTGTAGAAGCAACTAGTAAAGAAATACTACAAATTGAACTCGGTCGCACCTCGACCACCTTGCCACTTTCAGCGGCCGTTTTACAAAATTCAGACCGACATGTTACTCCCCAAATACCACCTAGATTGAAAGTACAATGTTTGAAACCTCATCAGTGGGCTCGAGTACCCAACACTTCGCTACAAGTACATGCTTTGAAATTGTCTGATATTCGTGGTTGGAGTATGCTCTGTGAAGATCCAGTATCGATGCTTGCTTTGCATATTCCCGAGGAAGACCGTTGTATCGATATATTGGAGCTCATTGAAATGGAGAAATTGCTATCGTAAGGCCTCAGATTTTTCCCCCTCCAAATGTGGATAATTTTGGAACAGTAATAATGTGTTTCTTCTTCTAAATCAGATTCCATGCTCATACTCTCACATTGTATGCAGCTCTATGTTATCAAGCCAATTACAGAGCAGCTCATATTTTATGTACCCACGTTGATCAAAAACAACTTTTGTATGCGATTCGATCAGAGTACATTTCTGGCCCATTGAGACAGGGATTCTACGATTTACTCATTGCCTTGCACATTGAATCTCATGCAACTACAATGTATGTACTTCTACCTGAACTATCTGGACTATTATTCCTAGTATTCCTAATATGACATTTCGTTAAAGGGAGGTATGCACCAATGAGTACATCGTTCCCCTAGGACAAGAATTGAAACAACTTTACGAGGATCCAAACATGGGCCACAGCTTAAGATGCCTACAAACTGAATCAGTACGTCCTCAACTTCAAATGACTGATATATCGTGAGTAACCCACCATCTCCAGTTTTCCACGAATGAAATTTCTCAACAATTAAAAAATAATAATCCATTTCAGAAATTCCGTTGAAACAGTTTCCAATCTATACAGTCCTCATTTTCCTTTGGACGTGGTAAGAGATTACGTAATTACCGCACTGGAGGAAGCAGTAGCGATAAATCAAGTCCACAATCGAGATCCTATTGGTGGTTCCAACGAAAACTTATTTTTGTAAGTTCAGAAAAATTCAAGTCATTCGTGGAGCAATTCTTCATCTCTTTTTTTTTTTTTACAGACCTTTATTGAAACTCGTTGATCGCCTCTTATTGGTTGGAATGTTGAGAGACGAAGATGTTGAAAAACTTTTGATAATGATTAATCCTGAAACTTGGGATCCTAATTTTCAAACGGGCGAGGACAACCACAGAAAGGGATTGCTACATATGAAAATGGCAGAAGGAGCAAAATTACAAATGTGTTACTTGTTACATCATTTATGCGATGTACAATTGCGTCATCGAGTTGAATCCATCGTATCATTCAGTTTGGACTTCGTAGGTGATTTACAAACAGTAAGTTTCACTTTTACTTACACTTACATCAAAATGCAAACTTCAGTTCTAAAATCGAGATTTTTTCAAATTGCAGGATCAACTGAGAAGATACAATGAGATAAAACAGTCAGATTTACCATCTGCGGTGGCAGCAAAGAAAACCAGAGAGTTCAGGTGTCCTCCGAAAGAACAAGTAAGTAACCCTATTGGTGTTGAGGTTGACAAATTTCATCTTAATATTTATAATCGAATGGTTTGAAGATGAACGCGATTCTGAGCTTCAAAAATTTCGAAGAAGAAGAAAAAGAGAATTTACTCTGTCGAGAAGATCTGCGAGACCGATTGAACGTCGTACATGAAAAATTGATGAAACAAGTCTCTTTGCTTGCGCTGCAAGAGCCATCTGAAGAGGTAGGCAGACAGGTTGCATTTTCAAGTAGGGAGGAAATATATTTTTTGTTGTTTCACAGGACGTCGTTGTTGAACCACCAAAAACCAATATTTTCGTTAAATTTAATAATTTGGTGAATGCTGTAAAAGAGTTGGAGGAAAGCCAAAAAGATGAAGAAGAGCCAGAGAAAAAAACTCCCGAAGGTAAATCGAGACTATAAATTAAAAATTACCTAATGACCTATGAACAAATACTGAATTGATTGGAAATTTGTAGAAATATTCAGAAAAGTGTTAATTAAGACGATTGTGAACTGGGCCGAAGAATCGCAAATCGAAATACCAAAATTGGTCAGAGAAATGTTTAGGTGTGGTACCCAAACTTATTAAAACAATCTCCTGTTTCAAACTTCTAATTCGAGTTCTATATTGTTTTCAGTTTATTATTGAGACAATACGACAGTGTGGGAGCATTAATTCGTGCTTTAGAAAAAACATACGTCATTAATGATAAAACAAGAGATGATGTTTCCCAAATGTGGGTCGGTCTGAGTCAAATTAGATCATTATTACCTGTACAAATGTCTCAAGAGGAAGAAGAACTGATGCGAGAAAGACTCTGGTATGATAAAATACAAAAACTAAACATCCAAACCTTTCCCCTACTACCCTGTCACCTCTATAAGTACTTTTTTCACACAACAGGAAATTAGTGAACAATCATACCTTCTTCCAACATCCTGATCTGATCCGTATCCTAAGGGTGCACGAGAATGTAATGGCTGTGATGATGAACACGCTCGGCAGACGCGCTCAGGCTCAATCTGATGCTCAACCACAAGCTGCAACAAACCAAGAAGGCGAAGTTGTTACCAAAGAAAAAGTAAAAAAAATAATTACTGCATCAATTTAACATCTATTCGTCTAATTCATACGATTGATCGTCTTCACAGGACACATCTCACGAAATGGTGGTAGCTTGCTGTCGATTTTTATGTTACTTCTGTCGAACTTCCAGACAAAATCAAAAAGCCATGTTCGACCACTTTTCATTTTTATTAGAAAACAGTAATATTTTACTGTCTCGGCCGTCTTTAAGAGGTAGCACACCTTTGGATGTCGCTTATTCTTCTTTGATGGAAAACACCGAATTAGCATTAGCTTTGAGGTAAAAATTGGACAGGATCAGAGGTTTCAATGACTTAGAGTGTATTTAATTAAATTTTAATTTCTTGTATAGGGAACATTATCTGGAAAAAATTGCTATATATTTATCAAGATGTGGTCTACAATCAAATTCTGAACTGGTAGAAAAAGGATATCCGGATTTAGGTTGGGATCCTGTGGAAGGAGAAAGATACCTGGACTTTTTAAGATTTTGCGTTTGGGTCAATGGTTTGTATATTGTCTAAAAAATGGTAAAAAATTGAATTCTTATGAATAATTCATCTATCTTGAAAAACAGGCGAAAGTGTCGAAGAAAATGCCAACTTGGTGATACGTTTACTGATCAGAAGACCAGAATGTTTAGGACCAGCTTTACGAGGAGAAGGCGAAGGATTACTAAGAGCCATAATAGATGCCAATAAGGTATCTTCTTAATTAATTCCATCATTGTACATTATAAAATTATATAATAACAAATGACTTTCAATTCAGATGTCAGAAAAAATTGCTGACAGAAAAAAAATGATGGAAGAGGGTAATACAGCCATGCAAAATATGCAATTCGAGCATCCTTTACCAGAATCTGAAGAAGATGAGGACTACATCGACACTGGTGCAGCTATTTTGAATTTCTATTGCACTCTGGTCGATTTATTAGGAAGGTGTGCTCCAGATAGTGCGGTTATAGCTCAGGTAGAAAAAGAAAAATTGGAATTATCAAACATGCAAAGATAGCAATGTCTGATGCATTATTTTACAGGGCAAAAATGAATCATTGAGAGCGAGAGCAATTCTACGTTCTCTGGTGCCTTTGGAAGATCTCCAAGGAGTGCTTAGTTTGCGATTTACTTTACATAACCCAGCAACTGGAGAACCAAGACCAAAAAGTGATATGCCTTCTGGATTGATACCAGCCCATAAACAAAGCGTTGTATTGTTCTTAGAGAGGGTTTATGGTATCGAGCAGCCAGAATTATTTTACAGACTCCTCGAGGAAGCTTTCTTACCCGATTTGAGGGCAGCTACTATGCTTGATCGGGTACCTACGTCATTCTCTTTTATTGGACTAGAGATATTTTATACGATAATTAATTAATTGCTTCAATATTTACAGAATGATGGCCTGGAATCGGATATGGCTTTGGCGATGAATCGATACATTGGAAATTCAGTTTTACCTCTTCTCATTAGTCATTCCAAATTTTATAACGAATCAGACAATTACGCTAATTTATTGGATGCGACTCTGCATACGGTTTATAGACTTTCAAAAAATAGAATGCTGACCAAAGGGCAGAGGGAAGCTGTGTCTGATTTTTTGGTTGCACTCACGAGGTAAATCTATCACTTTTTCACTAATCACATTTTTTCTTTTTTAAATTGGTTAAAATTATACCTTACAGTCAAATGCAGCCAAGCATGTTGTTGAAATTATTACGTAAGCTGACTGTGGATGTGTCGAAATTATCAGAATACACGACCGTTGCTTTACGAGTAAGATTACAGCACTAAAATTAGCACATTCAAGCGTCAAAATGATCAATGCCAGATGCCACATTGAAAAATATTCACAATTTTCCTTTCCAAATCATTATTTAAAATGAAAAATTGTACTTTAAAATTATGTCGAGCGCATAAGAAAATCAAAATATTTTGGCACTTTTAAAAAGTTGTATTGAAAATTTGAAGATTTTTTCAAAAATTAAATTTCAGTTTTTTTCAAAAATTTTGAAACTCAAAATTAAATTTCAAAAAAAAAAATTGTGGCAACAATTATTTTTTTGGAAAAATCAACTTTTATTTTTTTTTGAAAATTCAGCATTGAAAATATGGCACTTTTAAAAAGTTGGAGTGAAAAATTCAACTCAAAAATGACATACCTACATTATTTATGTCACATCGAGATTTCTTTAAAAATTAAACCTTAATTTTTTTCAAAAATTTTGAAACTGAATTTTTTTGGAAAAATCAAGTTTTTAATTTTATTGAAAATTCAATATTGGAAATAAAAATGTGAACAAGGAACTTCCAAAATGATTTGAACAAGTTCATCACTACTAAAAATTTCCAAACACTTCCAGTTGTTGACTCTTCACTACGATCGCTGTGCCAAATACTACGGATCAACAGGAGGACAAGGACTATATGGAGCTTCAAGTGACGAAGAAAAACGCCTGACAATGATGCTATTCAGCAACATATTCGATTCTCTATCTCAAATGGTAAAATTTTATTTTCATTTGCAATTTAGTACGAAAATTAATAATCAACAAAAAAAATTTTTTGCTTCGAAATAGGACTACGAACCAGAACTTTTTGGAAAAGCTTTGCCTTGCTTGTCGGCAATAGGTTGTGCCCTACCGCCGGATTACTCGCATTCAAAAACCTACGACGATGAATTTTATGGCTCGAAAATCAATGTTCAAATGGAACCAGCTGATGGACCTTATAATCCACAACCCATCAATACGTCCAAGTAAATTACTGTTTTTGAAAGTAGAAAATTCATCGAGATGATATTTATTCACTTCATTATTATTTTTGTAGTGTCATGCTCAATAACGATTTAAACACGATCGTGCAAAAGTTCTCAGAACATTATCACGATGCATGGGCCAGTCGAAAATTCGAAAATTCCTGGATTTTTGGTGATCAATGGTCAAACCTTAACAAGACACATCCTCGTCTAAAACCATATACCATGTTGAATGACTACGTAAGTTTCCAAAAATTTTTGTCAAAATATTTTTTAAAGAAAATTTTTTGGTAGGTTCACATTTTTCTTTTCAGAATATTTTTTCGATTTTTTTTTTTTTGACAAGATAATTTTGTTTTAAGAAAATATTTCGACAACAGTATTTTTTTCAAGTTTTTTTTTTTAGAAGATTTTTTTGAGGGGAAAATTTTTTCCCAAGAATATTTCGTCTCGAAAAATTTTTGTCAAAAGATTTTTTCATTATTTTATGTTTTTTGTGTTCTGATATGTAAATTTTGTAAAATTCTGTTCAAATTCACCATTTTAGGAAAAAGAAACATACAAAGAACCAGTCAGGGAATCATTGAAAGCTCTACTCGCTATTGGCTGGAGTATCGAACACTCAGAATCAGATGCTCCATTGTCTAATCGAGGATCTATACGAAGACAATCGAAGTCTGCAAATGTAAGACTCGCCAGTACCAATAATATCTCTTCTTCTGCCAGACTCAATTTAAACATGAAATAATTATTCATTAAAGGATCAAAACAGTCCATTCAATTACCACCCTAATCCACTGGATATGACGAATTTAACTTTGAGCAGAGAAATGCAAAACATGGCTGAACGATTGGCTGAAAATGCTCACGATATTTGGGCTAAAAAAAAGAAAGATGAACTCATTTCCTGTGGTACGTGAGAAAAAAATCCTTTTCTTGTTAATTACGTCCAAGTCATTCCTCCTTAGCTAAAATTTGCTTGTTTTTTTTAAGGTGGAGAAATTCATCCTCAGTTAGTTCCTTACGATTTACTCACTGATAAAGAAAAAAGGAAGGATAGGGAACGATCTCAAGAATTTTTGAAATATTTGCAATATCAAGGATATAAATTACACAAGTCAGTAGGATTTGAACAAAAATTCTACATAAAACGTTTTAATTCTCAAATTCACAATTATTTTAAATTAGACCAACTCGAGGAGGTACTGTAAGCGATGCTGAGCACCAAGCCAGAATTTCTACAGGAGAATTAAGATTCGCTTATAGTCTTCTGGAAAAATTAATTCAATACACGGATCGTGCCTCAATCAACATGAAAATTCTCAAACCTTCGAGTATCTTCAGTCGACGATCGAGTTTCAAGACTTGTACCAGGGATATTAAGTTCTTTTTCAAGGTAAGTACATAATTCGCAGAGTAGAGAGAATTTTTCTTACAAATTATTTTTGAAAGAATTTTTTCCAGATTTTTTTGCAAAAGATTTTTCCAGATAATTAATTTTCCGGAGATTTAAAAAAAATATATTTGTTAAATTTTCATAAACTGTAAGAAAAAGTTATTTATTTTGTTATAAAAATGAAAGAAAAAATGATTTTCTTGGGGGAAAATCTCTAAAAAATAAATTTGCGAAAAAGATATGAATATTAAATATTCACAATTTAATTTTGAAATAATTTGAGAAATTCTACAAAACTATTTGTTCAAAATATTTTTTACAAAAATTTATCTTAATAATTTTTTTTGAAATGATTTCAAAAATGTTAAATCTTAAGAGTGATCTTCATACCCAATTCTTAATAAAAAATTTCTCTTGGAAAAAATGTTTTTGTAAAAAAAAAAATTTAATTTAAAAATAAAGAAAATATTTTGAAATTTTTTTTTGAAAAGATCAAAAGTCTTGATTTTTTTTTAGTTAGGTACTCAAAAATTTTGAAAAATTAAAAAAATTAAGAAAACATTTTAAAAATTATTCTCAAAAAGATAAAAAAAACTTAATCGATTTTTTAAGAATTAATTATCTTGAAAATTTTTACAAAAATTATTTGAAAAATGTTTTTTGATGCAAAAATTACATTGAATAAAATTTTCAGGAAAGAAATATTTTAAAAATTTTCCTGAAAAAATGAACTGAAAATCCTATCAAGAAATGTTGGAAAATATTTCTTTAAAAAAATTAATTTAATAAAAAAAAATTGAAAAAAATCTCAAATTGTAAAACGATGACGTAGCCTACATTTTTTCTGATTTTTAGGATACCTACCTACATTTGAATAATATGCCTTTTCATCTTAAAATATAAATCTCCATTATATTTTTCTAGGTTGTTTTACCTTTGATTGAAAAATACTTCAGTACTCATCGCAGTTATTTCATTGCTGTGGCTACAGCATCCAACAATGTGGGGGCTGCTTCGCTCAAAGAGAAAGAAATGGTTGCAAGGTAGATATTCCCCCTATTCAACTTTGGAATTCAATTCACTTTTAATGCCTACGTTGCATTTTCAGTTTATTCTGCAAATTGGCGAATTTATTACGGACCAAATTGGCGGCATTTGGTTCAGATGTTAGAATTACTGTGAGATGTCTTCAAGTATTGGTCAAAGCTATCGATGCCAGGTATTTATTTTAAATTCACCGACTTCAATGCATAAATTGTTGAAAATCAATCTCAATGATTTTTTTTTCTTCAGGTCTTTGGTGAAAAATTGCCCCGAATTTATACGAACTTCCATGTTGACATTTTTCAACAACACTGCCGATGATTTAGGGCAAACTATTCAAAATCTACAAGACGTAGGTATCCCATAGGAAACAATTTTAATCGAGTGTTCGTATTTCTATCGTGTTACCTACTTTTCCAGGGACGTTATTGTTATTTGAGAGGAACACATTTAAAAACGTCGACGTCTTTGTTTTACATTAATGACGTAGTGATTCCTACATTAACCGCTATGTTCGATCATTTAGCAGCTTGCGAATATGGGAGTGATCTTTTACGTAAGTAATGGTCTACTTTCATTTCTTACGACGGTGAAATTGCAAAATAATCACTTTTCTAACAGTAACAATAATATTTATGTAGTGGATGAAATTCAATGTGCGTCATACAAAATGCTGAGTAGCTTGTTTTTCCTTGGAATCGATCACACGCTGACGCACGACAGGTATAATATTCGTGGCTTGCGTAATTTAAATACTTTTGATGGCATTTTTTAAAAATATTTCTTATTGTCGAATATTCAGAAAATATTTGAAAACTGAAATCGAACGACATCGACCAGCCTTAGGAAGTTGCCTAGGAGCGTTCAGTTCCACTTTCCCTGTAGCCTTTTTGGAGCCTCACTTGAATAAACATAATCAGTTTTCTTTATTGAATAGAATCGCTGATCATTCCTTAGAAGCTCAAGGTAACCCTTTAAAAGCAACTTCTGCACGAATTCCTGAATTTTTAATTAAATTCTGAATACAATTCTTCTCTCGGACAGATATAATGGCTCGAATGGAGAACCTAATGCCTACATTGGAGACCATTTTGAGCGAAGTTGACCAATTCGTAGATTCAGATAAGACACACTTGGAAGCTCCTCATATTATCGACGTGATTATGCCACTGTTGTGTTCTTATTTACCTTTTTGGTGGGCTCAAGGACCAGATAATGTTTCACTGACTGCAGGGTAATTTGGACGAGGAAATTTGTCTCAGTTTTTCGAAACAAGAAATCTCACCAATATTATTTTTTTTTTAGAAATTACGTTACAATGGTGACAAGTGATCATATGAATCAATTACTGAAAAACGTTTTGAAACTGATCAAGAAGAATATTGGAAACGAGCACGCACCTTGGATGACCAGGATCGCTGGTAAATGAAAAATTCGACACTCGAGTAATAATTATAGATTTTTCACGAAACGTGATCGTTTTCATTTTTATTTTCAGCTTACACTCAACAAATCATAATAAATTCTTCGGAAGAATTGCTCAAAGATCCATTCCTACCATTGGCTGAACGAGTGAAAAAACGAACTGAAACATTGTTCCATAAAGAAGAGTCGTTAAGAGGATTCATAAAATCTTCCGCAGATGACACTTCTCAAGTAAACAATTGTGAAAATTTTAAATTTCAGTAATTTTTGAAAAACAGAGGTTTTGCCAAATTACAATTAATCAATGAAAAAAGCTAATGAAATTTTAATGCAAAATCCTCCTCTTGTGGAATTTTTGAAGATTTTTACAATCATCAATTTTGTGAAAATTTTTATTTTTAGTAATTTTCAAAAAATGAGAGATTTTGCCTAATTACATTTAATCAATGAAAAGAGCTACTGTAATTTCAATGAAAAATAGTCCTCTGATGGAATTTTCAAAGTTTTCTAAAATCATCAAATTTTGTGGAAATTTTAAATTTCAGTAATTTTTGAAAAAGGAGAGTTTTTGCCAAATTGCATTAAATCAATGAAAAAACTACCAAACGCAAAATCCTCCTTTGATTGAATTTTTAAAGATTTTTAAAATTGTCAATTTTGTGAAAATTTTGAATTTCAACAATTTTTGAAAAATGAGAACTTTTGCCCAACTGCATTTAATCAATAAAAAAGCTACTGTAATTTCAATGCAAAATCCTCCTCTGATGAAATTTTTGAAGATTTTATTTCACAAGTTATTTTTGTATCAATTTTGAACCAAATTTTTTATTTACTTTTTTGCAGATTGAAGCTCAAATTCAAGAAGACTGGCAACTCGTAGTTCGAGATATATACGCATTTTACCCACTGCTGCTGAAATACGTCGACTTACAGAGAAATCATTGGATGAGAAATAATATTTCAGAAGCTGAGGAGCTGTATAACCACGTCGCAGAAATATTCAATATTTGGTCCAAGTCTCAATATTTCCTGAGAGAAGAGCAGAACTTCATTTCGGCCAATGAAATTGATAATATGGTTCTAATTATGCCTACAGCCACTCGTAGGTCTACTGTGGTGCAAGATGCTGCAATTGGAGGAAGTGTAGGAAAGGTAAATAGGTTCAAAAAAATAATTTTTTATAAATAAGTAAAATTCATCCCAGTACGATATTTTTTCATTTTCAGAAAAAGAAAAAGCACAGGGACAAAAAAAGAGACAAAGACAAAGAAATCCAAGCCAGTTTAATGGTGGCATGTTTGAAAAGACTCTTACCAGTTGGTTTGAATTTATTCGCCGGGCGCGAACAAGAACTAGTTCAACATTGCAAAGATAGATTTCTCAAAGTACGAGTACTAATTTAATTAAAAAATAAACTACGTATGAAATTAACGACGATGAAAATAATAATTTTACACGACTTGCAGAAAATGCAAGAATACGAAGTACGAGAATTTATCAAGATTCAGCTCACATTACCAGATAAGATAGATCCGGCCGATGAAATGTCTTGGCAGCATTATTTGTACTCGAAATTAGGTAGTAAAAAGGATACCGCTGAAATAAAACCTCAACAAATTGAAGAAGTGGTGGATCGAATAATGGCAATGGCCAAAGTTTTGTATGGATTGCATATGGTAATTTTTTCAATTCGAATATTTATTTTTTGTACGTTCACGTTAAAATTTTTTAAATTGCAATTAAATAAGGGGCAATGGGTAGTTGGGTACTCCATCGGTATTTTTTATGAAATTCAAAATTTATACAAAAAATTCGAATATGAGTAATTGAGTAGATACAGATTACAAATACGTCTCATGAGTCACAGGATTAAACAAAAATTAACAGAAAACTAACATGATAATTATGCTAACATTATAGAAGAATAGACTTGAATATTGAAAAATAAATCATGCTCGTAGTTTAACCTTCGTAGGTTCATAAATGTAGTAGGTAGTTGAATACGAATTTTTTGAAATATATGAAAACGTAGACAGTGCCGGATTAATGAATTTGCTATTCAACGCCATAAAAATGTGCTGATGCTGTCCCCTTATTTTTATCCTGAAATATTTTTTGTTTGAACACGATTCAAAAGAAAAAAGTGTTTTGATGTACTATAAAAAATTCATTTTTGAAATTTTTGACGCTTTAAATAAGAATTTTGAAACAATCAAAAGAAATGATTTCGGTTTAAATAAAACTCTAAAAAAAAGTTTTGCAGCAAATTTTTCCAAACTTGAATTTCAAACATTATTTCTAGAATTGTTTTCTAAAAGATTATTTTTTCAAAAAAACGTTGAAATTTTCATTAAAAAAAAATAAAAAAATAAAAATGGAAAAATTGATTTAATGACTTTTTTTTATTTTAAAAATTTTTTTCTCTCGACGCTTCATTTGAAAATATTTTTTAAAAGTTTGTTTTTCTGAAAAATCAGAAAAAATTCACATTTTTCTTTTTAAAAAATTGCGCGATGAACAAAATTTTAGAAAATTCATAAAAAAATTTCATCGTCAAATTAAATTTTCTCAAAAAAACTGTTTTCCAAAAAAAAATCTTGAATTATTTAAAAAAAAAAAAAAGTTTTTTGAATGGAAATATTGAACGTTTTTAGTAATTAGCGTCCCTTTCAACATTTCAACAATTTTTGCGATATTTCAAAGTTCTTTTTTCCACGCACCAAATGCAAAAACAATTGAAAGAAAATTTTCAAAAAAAAAAAAATTAGGATACCTTCTTTAAAAAAATATTAAAAATAAAAGTTGGAATAAATTTTTTTTTTAAATTACCACAAATTTTACAAACTTGTAAGTAATTTGACATTTTGCATTTTTTTTATTAGTAGGTAAATAAATAACTTTTTTAAAAATCTATATTGGTTTTTTATGAAGAATTTCAGAATTATTCTTTAAAAAAGCTATCCATATTGTTTTTCAAAAATAATTTTCATTTCATCATTTTTATTTTTAAGATCTTCTTTTTGTGGTCATATCATTAAAAATTAGTGTTTCCCAATAAAATAAAAAATAAAAATAAAAAATCTCCGTGAGATAAGCAAAATTCACAAAAATTCGCATTTTTCAAAAAATCTCACGTATAATAACTTTTTTGGAAAAATTATTACTACCTACTTAATATTATCTAATATTATTATTTTTTTATTTTTTTATTTTTTTAATTCAGGTGTTCTACAAAAAAAAAAGTGATAATGATTTCTTAGATTATTTTTTAAAAAATGAATAAGTATTTGAATGTAAATTTTGGAAAATAATTAAAATAAGCGACCTTTTCACCATTCCAGCAATTTTTGATATATTCCAACTTTTTTTTGTATATTTTTTCTAAGCTTCAAATAGGGAAGAAAATTAAAAACTTTTTTCGAAAAAATCTAAAAAATCAAATTTGAACAAAATTTTGTAAAACGTTTTCACAATAAATTTCTTCAAAATTTTTGCAAAATGGTGTTTCAAACAAAATTGTAAAAATTCAAATTTGGTTCAAATTCAAAACAAAAATCAATATTTTTTTTCTAAACATTTTCGTCTCATTTATTTAAAAAAAATACCCAAAAAATTACCTTCTATAAAAATCAACTTAATAATTTTTTGATTTAAAAATTTGCGGCTTCACGACGAGATGTAAATGGCGTATGGGATAATCCGGCACTAAACGTAAATGTAATTATGTAGTTCACGTTCATGAAGTCAAAATACATTTCTGTGAATGGTCATAATAATCTTCAAAACAGAGATGAAGATTTTTTTTGTTTTTTGAATAGAATGGTGCTTTTATGCACCCTTCCTAAAACCTACAAGGGGGAAGTTCTGAGACCGTTCGAGTCATAGCAATTTTTTTACTAGTAGATTAGTTTGGTGAGCATTTACTATTTTTGAATTTTGATTAGAACTGCGTTTTTTCTTTCTTTTTTTGGATAGATTGATCATCCGCAGCTTCAAAGCAAGGCTGTATATCGTTCAGTTGTTTCAATCCAACGTAAAAGAGCGGTCATTGCATGCTTCCGGCAACTATCACTTCATGCTTTGCCCAGGTCCTTAATTCATTGAATTTTGATTTTTAATTTTTAAATAATCGCTAGAAAATGATTTTCTAATATTTTGAAAAACTAACCACTAAGTAATGTTTTTTTTTTTTGCTAAACACAAATCCTATTAACCATCAACCATAGTAGATTTTTAACTCAAAGTTCACTTCTTAATAACGTTTTAGTACGTTCCTGATTAAATTCCACGCAGGTACCTTATTTTTTTAAAATAATAAAAATTTGATCCGATTTTAAAAAGTCACCTACTTCTTCCGATTAAAATACGAAGAAAAAAAAATTGTTCATGCCCTACCGAAGCTTTATAATCAATTTAACCGCACAAACTCCAAAAAGTGTATTACGTTTGTGCTGCAATTCAATTTTATATTTATCTTTTTTCATGCCTAACCTATGCATTTAACAGTACGAGTCTAATAAATTACAAAATAACCGTGTGAATTGGGTCCATGTGTTATCAGCAGCCAGACGAAGAGCAGCGATTGCATGCTTGCGAATGCTACCTTTGTATACGATCAAAACGTATGTGAAATGCTTCCTTTTTAATGCTTATTACACAAAAAATTTCTTCTTTTTTTACTCATAATTTACGCTTTTTTTTATGCTCGTACAAATTACGTACATTTTTCTAAAATATTTTCATTGCGTTTAGGCACCGCGTTGTGAACATATTTTTGAGGTCGTATTGCGAGCTATGGTTACAAGAAGAAAATGTCGGCCAAGAAGTAATGATCGAAGATTTAACAGTTCGTAGTATTTTCTATAATAAATCTAAAAATGATATTTCCTGAGATAATCACAATGGCTCATTTTCCACAGCTTTCATTTGAAGAAGCAGAATTGAAAAAACGTGATAAGAAAGAAGAAGAAGGTAAACCAGATCCTCTGACTCAACTGGTCACAACATTCTGTCGAGGTGCGATGACCGAGAGAAGTGGAGCTTTACAGGACGACGACTTGTACATGTCTTACGCTTATATTATCGCCAAGTACGAGATTACAAATTGAACATTTTCAAACTGATTGAACCATAGGTACAGTATTTTATCAAATCGCATTTTCAATTTCAGATCTTGTGGAGAAGAAGAAGAAGAGGGTGGCGGAGATGAAGAAGAAGCCGGTGAAACTCCAAGTAGCGAAGAAGAAGGCGGTGCTTCGATACACGTATGCATTCGACGATTGCGACTTTCAAACTAGGAATTTTTTGAAAATCCACACATAAAATGGAATACCTACCTATTTTTTATAGGAGCAAGAAATGGAAAAACAGAAACTCTTATTTCACCAAGCAAGATTGCAGGATCGTGGGGTCGCTGAGATGGTCCTGCTGCATATTTCCGCATGCAAAGGTGTACCTAGTGAAATGGCCATGAAAACATTGGAACTGGGAATTGCGATTTTACGTGGTGGTAATATCAATATTCAAATGGTATGCTTAGATATGATACGAGTATTTTCAAATATAACCTTGACTTGGATTCATTTCGATGCAAGTATTGAATATTGTATTGCTTAAATTTTAGGCCATGCTGAATCATCTGAAAGATAAAAAAGATGTGGGATTTTTCACCTCGATAGCTGGTCTGATGAATTCCTGCAGGTGACAGATTTTAAACAAATTCGAGCACAATGGGATAATAATTTTTGCAAAATGTGGCAACTTTTTCGCACTCCTCTCAAACGGAATTTTTCCCCAGATGAATTATTTTTTTTAAATTTCAAATGGTTTTTTTTCAACACTTTTCTTGGAATTTTTTTCGTAATAAAATTGTTGTAAGGAAAAATAATAATATTTCTAAGCAGTTTTTGAGAAAAAAAAAACATTGTTACCAAAAAACTCTCGAGAAAAAAATATCCAAAAAAAATATCTCAAAAACATTTTGGAGGAAAAATATTTTTTTGAAAAAAAAAACTAACAGGGAAATTTTTATCCATTTTCTAAGGAAATTTCGTAAAAAAAAATCAATTTTTGGAAGGGGAGCTCAAAAAAAATCTTAAAAGAATTTTCCAAAAAAAAAATCCTGTAAAAACCAAAAGAGAATTGAGAAAAAATTTTCATTGAACGTTAATTGCAAAAAATCAAAAAAAATCTTTAAAATAAATTCTTCAACAAAATTTTGTAAAAAAAAAATTTCCATTAAAATCTGAAACTAAAAAATTGACAAAATTTCGTAGAGAAAATTCTTGGGAGTTTTTTTTTTTTAAACTTCAGGTAAAACTATTTTTTAATAAATTTTTTGGGAAAAACTTCTTAAAAAAAAAAAAAAATATGTATGTAGATATTTTTTTTTTAATGGCCTACCCAGAAAAATTCTTGCAAAATAATTCTGTAAAAAGAATTCGTAAAAAATTATCAGAAAAACAGTTTTCTTAAAAAATCAATAGAAAAATCCTTTAAAATCAAATTTTTCTGCACTAAAAAAAATTTAAAAATTGGGGAAAAATTAATTATAAGTATACAACTAAATAAATCCAAGAATTTTTTTCCAACTTCATGGAAAAAACTACTTTTTGATAGGTAAAATTTTTGGAAGAAATTTTTTTTTAGATATTTAAATTTTTTTTCTAAAAACAAGTTTACAAAAAAATTCATGCAAAATAATTCTTTAAAAAAATTCCTAAAAAATTATCAGAAAAACACTTAGGCTTCTAAAAAAATCCTTTAAAAATCAAATTTTTCTGAATTAAAAAAAAATCAAAAAAAATGAGAAAAAATTAATTACATACAACTAAAGAAATCCTACAAGATTTTTTTTAAATACACGAGAATAAATTCTTGCACAAAAATAGTTGGAAAAAATTCTTGAATGGTTTCCCAATAGATGAAAAATAAAAAAAATAAAATAAAATAAAAATAACTCTTCTTGAAAAGTCTTTAAAAAGGACCTCTTGACAATCAAATTCTTCTCTATTTTCTAAATTTCAACAAAAAATTCTAGAAATTGAAAAAACTGGGAGGATTAATCTTCAAGAAAAATTACAAGAAAATTTTTTCCAAGTAGGTATATGTAAGAAATTTTTACAAAAAAAATTTTAGAACAGAATTCTTGTAAAATTTTTAAATAGAAATTTTTTTGAAAATTTTTTGCGAAAAATGAACAGGAAAACTTTTGCGAAGAAATTCCTTTAAAAATATAAAAAATTCTCTTGAAATCCTATAAAAAATAGTGTTACTTTTCTCAACCTATTGTCCCACTATGCCGAACCAGCTCAAATGATAATCATGAAAAATGCTACAATTGTATTTTTCAAACAGTGTTTTGGATTTGGATGCCTTTGAGCGGAACACGAAAGCCGAAGGATTAGGAGTCGGTTCCGAAGGTGCTGCTGGCGAAAAAAACATGCACGATGCTGAATTCACTTGTACTCTCTTCAGATTCATACAATTAACGTGCGAAGGCCATAACTTGGGTAATTTCCGAGAAAAGTCATGAAAAATGGAATATCTGCTATATTAAAATTCAATTTCTATTACAGAATGGCAAAATTATTTGAGAACTCAAGCTGGAAACACGACTACTGTCAATGTAGTCATATGCACGGTAGATTATTTACTACGTCTTCAGGTATTTACAGCTTATTTAGATTTTTCAATCAATCAAAGCATATTCGGCATTATTATTATTATTATTTCGTTCCTAAATTTTTAGGAATCCATCATGGACTTCTATTGGCATTATTCCAGCAAAGAGCTAATTGATCCAGCCGGAAAGGCTAATTTTTTCAAAGCAATAGGAGTCGCTAGTCAAGTATTTAATACTTTGTCTGAAGTAATCCAAGGTCCTTGTACGCAGAATCAACAGGCTTTGGCTCATTCGAGGTAATTAAAAAAAAAAAAAACTATAAATCAAATATCAATAAATTGATATTGAATGATTAATTTATGAAATAGATTATGGGACGCCGTTGGTGGATTTTTATTCTTATTCTCCCACATGCAAGAAAAATTATCAAAACATTCTAGTCAAGTTGATTTACTCAAAGAGCTACTAAATCTTCAAAAGGATATGATTACGATGATGCTTTCCATGTTGGAAGGTACGAATAACTATTTTTTGTTTTGAAAAAAAAATCTCTAGTCTAAATCTGTAATTTTTAAAGGTAACGTCGTGAATGGTACGATTGGTAAACAAATGGTGGACACTTTGGTGGAATCTGCTTCAAATGTTGAGGTAAGCAATAATTTCGTACGTTTGTGAACGATACGATTTAATGATGAAACTCTTTTTTCAGCTCATTTTGAAATATTTCGATATGTTCCTCAAACTCAAAGACTTGACCAGTTCAGCAAGTTTCCAGGTATTAAGCATTTATTTTTTGTACTTTTTATTTTCTTTTTCTACTTAATATATATTTTTTTAGGAAATTGATATAAACAACGATGGATGGGTCTACCCCAAAGATTTCAAAGAAAAAATGGTCCAGCAAAAGAATTACACACCGTAATAAAATTTTCAAAAAATACTAATTTCATCGATGAGATAAATTTTTTCAAATTTTTGTTCCTTTTTTAGGGAAGAAATTGAATTTTTACTTCAATGCTGCGAGAGAAACCACGATGGTAAAATCGACTACGTTGGTTTTACAGAACAATTTCACGAGCCAGCCAAAGAAATTGGTTTTAATTTAGCTCTCTTACTAACAAACTTATCGGAGCATATGCCAAATGAGCCAAGGTGAGTATAAGAATTCAAATAAGGAGAATCCACCTTCTAAAATTTGATAATTTTCTACTTCGATTTCTTTTTTTTTTTTTTTTGAAAAATAACAGGTTAGCTAGATTTTTGGAAACAGCTGGTAGTGTGCTGAAATATTTTGAACCTTTCTTGGGTCGTATAGAAATCATGGGCAGTAGTAAACGAATCGAGCGAGTTTACTTTGAAATCAAAGAATCAAATATCGAGCAATGGGAAAAGCCACAAATCAAGGTGAATATTTGAAGCAAATTTTTTCTAAAAAAAATTCAAAAAAATAAATTGCATTTTGTAATCAACCTATAGGAATCGAAAAGAGCCTTCTTTTACTCAATTGTGACCGAAGGAGGTGATAAAGAAAAACTAGAAGCGTTCGTAAACTTCTGCGAAGATGCTATTTTTGAAATGCAACATGCCAGCGAATTAAACGTGGTCGATGATGGAGCAGCAGGAAGTGGCAAAACTAGGAAAGCAGCTTATAGTTATTTATCTGGCGAAGAAGATCGGTAAAAGAATTAAAATTAAAGCACCCTCGTTATTTCAAATGTGAGAAGTTCGTAAGATTTTTTCTTCTTTAAATTTCAGAAAATCTAAAGATCCAGTCAGTTACGCTTTCCAAACCATCAAAGATGGCGTATATTTCTTCTTTTCGATGCTTTCCCCTTCTAGTATTAAAAAAGGTATTCATCACGTGCAGCAAATGACACCTTTGGAATTATTTGTCTCGTTTTTCAAAATATGGTTCTACGCGTTTTATTACGTGGGATATAGTAATTTTGTGATTTTAAGGTACGTAGGTATTTCATTATTTTATCAATGTGGTAACTGTAGATATAATTTGAATTAATTTTCTGTAGATATTTTGGTAAAATACTAATGCTCTTGATGAGAGGACCACAGCCAGAAGAGCAAGTTATAGAAATCAAAGAAGAAAGAACAGGTCCATTGCGTATTTTAGCTGCATTGCCATCTCCAGAAGAATCAAGCCCGAATGAAAATAATGAAATTGTGTTACAGTAAATAGAATTTAACCTATTTTTAACATTTTTGCAGAAAATGCTTTAAAACAAATAAATTTGACATTGCAGTCGTAAATCTGTTTCAAATAGTGATGGAAGTACACCACAACATGGAACAACAGAGGGAAATGTCGATCATACTGAAACAGAAGGTGGTACTGATGAGCAAAAAGAAGAAGCTAAACCAGCTGTCACATTAGCTGATTTATTAGGGTTGGTGGTTGATTATTTTCATTGCAGGAAAATTATAAAAATTTAAAAAAGGTAAAAAATCGAAATATTTTTCATTTTATTTTTATTTATAGAGGTGAAGCGGCTAGAAAAGAGGCAGCAGCTACAGCTGAAGTAGCGATTCAACAACAAGCTGTAATGGCAGCTGTGGAAGCTGAAGCGAAACAAGAAGTATCAACGGAGTCTGCATTTGCACAGGTAAACATTTTGAAGCTCAAGAAGATGTTGGTGATTAAAATCATGGGTAGGCTACACTCATTCATAATTTCAAATGAGCTACACCATGGAAAACTCCAAAAATTCCAAATTACCGTCTCTGTATATTAGAGGAAAAAATTTCTTAATTTTTTCAACAAAAAAAAATTGAACGCTTTTTTTTGGAATAAAATCATTTTACAATCAATTTTTGGATTAAAAAAATGATTCACTTTGAATACAAAATATCTAAAAATTTTAGAGTCAACAAAAAAATTTACCTACTGTTTTTTAAACTTTTTTTTTAAATCTTGTAATTTCTAGGGGGGAGGACAATTTTTTGGCACAATTTTTAGAAAAAATCTCAATTTCTGTTGAGCAGTAGTGATGTTTCTCAATTTTTTCGGAGTAAAATGGATACTTATCGAAATTTTTAGAGGAAAAAGTATTTCAATTTTTTCGAGAATTGAAATTTCATAAAAATTATAACTTTTTTGAAATAAAAAAATAAAAAATTTTTTTTTGGAGGAAAAATCATTTAATTTTTTTAAGTAGAAAAATTTCAAATTTTTTAGTAGGAAAAAATTTCCCAATTTTTCGGGAGTGAAATATTTCTCAAATTTTTGAAAGCAGTCTTTCAATGTTTTTGAAAATAAAAATTCATAAAGAAATTTATGAGTAAAAGAACGCAATTTTCTGAGAAAAACTTTCAATTTTTTGGTCAAAAAAGTGAGAAAATTTTCTCAAATTATTAAAAATTTTATCGGAGCAGGTATAAGATTTCTTAAATTTTTGGAAGGAAAAAAATCTTACAATTTTTTCAGCGAAAAATTTTTTTCATTTTTTCTGAGTAAAAATTATCTTTCGATACGAAAAATGTATCATTTTTTTCGAAGGTAAATTCTCAGTTTAGGCAGAAAAAAAATCATCAAATTTTTCGGAGATAAAAGTCGATTAAATTTTATTGATGAAAAAATCTCATTCATTTGGAGGAAAAAATCTATATTTTTAGGAGGAAATAAATCATGGTAATTTTTTTCAGAAATGAAAATTTCACAATTTTTCTGATATAAAAACAAATCATTTTTTGAAACGAAAAAATTCATCGTTTTTTTCGAGGAAAAATCGCAACATTTGTAAAGTAAAAAAAATCCCAAATTTTTCAAAGATAAAAGTTTTTAATTTTTTTTTTTTTTTTTTTTTTTTTAAATGAAAAAACAATCTATATTTTTTTAGAGGAAATATACTTTAGTTTCTTCAGAGGAAAAACATCTCAATTTTTCATAGAAATAAAAGTTGGTAAAAAAAAATCTAAAATTTTTGAAAGAAATCATTTTTTTTTTTTTTTTTTTGAGAAAACCCATTTGAATTTTTTTAGAAAAAAAATTTCCAAGAAAAATATTTTGTAAATTGGAGAAGAAAATGTTAATAAATAATAACTGTGCACTTATATTTACGATAAAATGTGCTAATATCCATCACTCTTTGTTTCAGATCGATTTCAACGGCTACACTCATCGTGCTCTTAGCTTTTTAGCTAGGAATTTTTATAATTTAACGTACGCTGCCCTGGTACTAGCATTTTGCATAAATTTCATATTACTATTTTACAAAGTGAGTATTTAAAATTTTTCTTTCATTTCCAAAATGTTACTCTCTTTCCAAAATTACAACCAATTTTCCATCTTCGCACAGGTAACCACATTAGGAGACGATTCCGACGACGTAACCGTAGCCGTGGTAAGTTCCTCATCGGGTGAAAATACCAGCGGTGGAGAAAACGACAGTGATGGAAGCGAAGAAGAGGAAAGCACGGCTATAGAATTGGTTCACGTCAGCGAAGATTTCTTTTATATGGCTCACGTTATGAGAATTGCTGCAGCTTTGCATTCCATGATTTCATTTGCTATGCTAATCGCATATTATCACTTGAAGGTACATTATATTAGTCATTTTACCTTACAAAATTATGAAAATAAATCTCCAATCGAATCATTAATAAATCGAAATAATTCAGGTACCATTGGCAATTTTCAAACAAGAAAAAGAAATCGCTAGGAAGCTCGAATTTGAAGGTATTTATATCACAAATCAAGCTGAAGAAAGTGGTGGTTTCAGAAAGTTTTGGGATAAGTTGGTGATATCTTCAAAGTGAGTGTTGCCATCGAATCAATATTATATACTAACATTGATTGAAGGTGGAATAATTAATAATTGATTGATTAATTTTGAACATAGATCGTTCCCAGTCAACTATTGGGATAAATTTACTAAAAAGAAAGTACGACAGAAGTACAGCGAAACGTACGATTTCGATACCATTAGTAATCTTTTAGGAATGGAAAAGACTTCCTTCACTGGAGGAACCGAAGAAGAAGGATCAGGTTTAATTCATTTGTAAGAGAATAATTCTTTTTAAATATTTCATGGACAGCTCATGGTTACTTCGATGTCCTAATTAATTTCTCTTTTGATTGTAGTATTTTAAACATCGATTGGAGGTATCAAATTTGGAAAGGTGGAGTAACAATTACTGATCGCGTAAGTGGACATTTATGATTCTCAATTCCGAACCGAAATATCTCTCAAACCTAATCATTTTTCATGAAACGTTTGCTTAGGCCTTCTTATACATTCTGATGTATTTTGTATTTTCCGTTTTGGGAAATTTCAATAATTTCTTCTTCGCTGCTCATTTATTGGACGTAGCAGTAGGATTCAAAACACTAAGAACAATTTTGCAATCAGTAACACACAATGGGAAACAGGTGCAGAAATTCAAACTCGAAACGTAAACAATTGAAAATTGAAAAAAAAAATTACTGATGATATTATTTTCTATTTCAGCTGGTTTTGACAGTAATGCTGCTCACAATCATAGTATATATTTATACCGTCATAGCATTTAATTTCTTCCGTAAATTTTACGTCCAAGAAGAAGATGACGAAGTTAATAGAAAATGTCATAGTATGCTAACGGTACTGATTTAATTTATTCAATTCGAACGAGTAATATTCAAGTGAATAATATATCACCAACTAACTGCATTTCTTCTATTTGCAGTGTTTCGTATTCCATCTTTACAAAGGAGTAAGAGCCGGAGGAGGTATTGGAGATGAGATAGAACCGCCGGATGGAGATGATTACGAAGTATACAGAATAATGTTCGATATAACGTTTTTCTTCTTCGTAATTATTATTTTGCTGGCTATCATTCAGGGTAAATTACATCACCATAACAAATTTAGCTTCCACTAATGTCGAAGAGATCAAAACTATATCATTTCATTGCCTTAGGTTTGATTATCGATGCATTTGGTGAGTTGAGAGATCAACTGGAAAGTGTGAAAAATGATATGGAGTCGAGTTGCTTCATATGTGGATTAGAAAAGCAGTATTTTGATACGGTACCTCATGGGTTCGATACTCATGTTCAACAAGAACATAACTTGGCAAATTACATGTAAGTCTAAAGAATAATTATTTATCAATACTAATAAAGTAATGCATCAGTACAAAGTACCGAGTAAATAGTAATGAAACTGATAAGGTAGTCGAGTACTCACAGTAGCAACACGTCGTTCTATCGTTCATGGAATTAGTACACTAGATTCGATCACTTGTTGATATGTATTCTTGCTGCTTACAAACGTTACGAATACGCTCAGTTTATATTAATTCACGTTTTCATTACTTCATTAATTAAGATTTCGTTCTATTATAATTTTGATTTTTGATGAATGTTCTGATCTGATCTTATCAGTAAATTTCAGAAATTTCCATAGATCTTTGATAATTTCGAAAGGTAAACAAAACTGGATGAAACCGGATCGATTTTGAAAGAAATCGATTATTTTCTGTTATCCAATAGTCAATAGTCGATTATCGACCGATCGATTTGGATCGATAGTTTTGATTGAAAATTGAAATTTTTAATTTTTATTCATTTAATTTAATACGTAGTAAATTTTAATTTTAATTTTATAATTTTTTAGTCTTCCATTTTAGTGCTTCCATTTTCAATTTCATTTTCTTCATTACATCAGCGGACCGAGGCTCCTCATTTCGGTGGGGGGGCGGGGGATGATAAGTGATAACTGATATTTTCCCGATTTTTATCGACCAAAAAATTTGTTCGGGTCCGCCCTGACGCCCTGATACATGAAAAATCCCAATTTTGTTATTTTTGTTACGTCTTATTTTACGAGTAGTTCATTAATCAACTGAACACAGGGAGAGAACTTGAGCTTGGGGTTAGGGTTTTTCAAGGTGTACCTCGAAAAGCTCGATTTTCGGATTTTTTTCCTGAAGGGTTGAATGACGAGTTGAAATTTTTAAAATGTTAAATGTTAAAATAAGAATAATTTTTTCCATTAAAAATTTTGAAATTTTTTATTCCAAACAATTGAGAGATTTTATCAAAAAAAAAAAAAAAAAAAAAAAAAAAAAATTACTTCAAAAAATTAAATTTGAAAAAAATTGAGACAAATCATTATAGGTACTTATTATTTTTTATTTCAAAAAATTTTGCAAAATGAATTTTCTCCAAAAATGGTATTTTCCTGCAGAAAATTTCGATTCTTCTCCAGAATTTTTAAGAAATATTTGTCTCGAAAAATTCTAAAAATATTTTCCTCTCAAAATTAATTAAAAATTTCATCTTTTTCTCAAAAAAAAAATTTGAATTTAAACAAAAATTATTAGGTATGACTGGTATGACTTATTCGAAAAATCAAAGTTTATTTTCTCAAAAATAGGGATATTTCTTCTATAAAAACTGATTTTTTTTCCAGAAAATTGCTTCTCTAAGAATTATGAGAAATATTTGCACCCAAAAAGATTAAATTGAATTCTAGTTTTTCTCTAAAAATTTAAGAAATAATATTTTATACCTAGGTACTAAATAAAAAATGAAAGTTTTTCAAAAAAATTACTCAAGTGAATTTTTTTCTTCTGAAAGTCAAGATTTATTTGATAAATATTTTATGCTCTAATAGATTTTTTTTTCAAAAAAAATAAGTGGATTCTCATCCAAAAAAAGGGATTTTTTTTCAACAGAAAATTGAGATTTTTCTCCCTCAAAATTATGAGAAATATTTTGTTCTAGAATTTTTGAGAAAATGTTTTTCTCCAAAAATTTTGAGAAATTGCTTGCACAAAAAATTGAATTGAATAATTTTCCCAGAATTTGAGAAATGTTTTATACTTTATGAGTAGGTAATTTTTAAAAATCGAGAGAATTTTTAAACTAAAATGAGTTTTTCCCCCTCAAAAATGTTAAACCTTTCCTCTAAAAAAATTGTGACAGTGAATACGATTTTTTCAACTACCTAATCAGTATAATTATTTTTTCTGTAAAAAAGAGATTTTTCCTCCAAAAATTTGGTGAAATTATTTGCTTCAAAAAATTGAATTGTATGATTTTTTTCTGGAAGAACTGCTAAAGAGCACCTACCTAATTTAAAAAAAAAAATTGAAAATAAAAAAAAAATGACAAAAAATTAAGATTTTTTCCTCCAAAAAATTGAATTAGGTAGCTACCTATACAAATTTTTTTTCTAAAAAATAAACTGCCTAAGTGTAACTTTTAAAAAAATAAAAGATTTTTTTATTTTGAAAAAAATGAAAAAACTTTTCTTCAAAAAATTGAGATTTTTTTTCACTCTCCCAAAAAGTAGTTATTATTTTTTCAAAAAAATAGAAATTTAAATACGTGACCTACAAAAACAAAAAAAACATTATTTTTTGTTTCAAAAAATTTCAGATTTTTCCCCTCCAAAAGAAGGGAGGGATTTTTGTCCAAAAAATCGGGGCAAATAATAGATACCTACCTACCTAAAGATTTTTTTCTACGAAAAATTGAGTGATTTTTTTTTTTCAAGTGAATTGAGATTTTTTTCTCCCCAAACATTGAGGCCACTTTTCTCTGGAAAAATTGAAAGGGGTTTTCTCCCAAAAAATAAGAAGATTTTTTTCAAAAATTTTACATCGATACAAACAAATAATTTTAAGCTGACGACTTTGAAAAAATTGAGAGCATTTTTTTTTCTCCAAAAATTAATTGTGAAATATTTATTTTTACTCCAAAAGATTTAAGAATTTTTATACCTAGGTACTATATTTTTATATTTTCGGAGTTCTTTAGAATTAAGCTGCCAGCCTTGGCCGGACATGAAATTAATGCTTCGTACTTGGCTACATTTATTTTCCATTTTCCAGGTTTTTCTTGATGCATTTAATCAATAAACCGGATACCGAATACACTGGTCAAGAAACCTACGTATGGAACATGTATCAACAACGTTGCTGGGATTTCTTCCCAGTAGGTGACTGTTTCAGAAAACAATACGAAGATGAACTCGGTGGAAGCGGCGGAGGTGGTGGAAGTTAAACTTGGAATAAAAATGTATTACCTAAATCGGTACCTACAGCTACGGTTAACAAGTGTATGTACCAGTTGAAAAAAAAAAAATAAGAAAAATGTTATTGTTTTGTTTTCATTTTTTCCTGACCAACAATAATAAAAACTACTGTTGATTTACCACGCAAAAATTATTTCTCGAATTGAATTACACTAACGTAGCAAATTTACGAGCTGGTATAGATTTTCTTCGCTTTATGGATAAATATAAATACGACTCGTGCGCTGGATAGATACGTAGACTTGCTATAATATGAAAATAAGGTCATATAGAAAAACCACCTTACAGTAGTTATATCTGCTATCAACATTGCAGTTATTGGATTGTTGACTGTCGTTAGTGTTCTCGCCTGTGTAAGCATTCATTGTTCGACGTTCGTGCATTTATTCATATTTCAATAAGCACTTTTGTACTCGTAATTATATCCCTATAGTTACTGTAACAAATTCAAGATTTTTTTTTTTTCAAAAATTCGACAATCAAAGACCACAATTTCATTATCAAGTTATAAATTTATTTTTCCATATTATAGTTTGTTTACATTAATGATTAAACACGAATCAAGGTGATAGGTACACAATAACAATTTTACATTATTTTCTTAATATTTCACAAAATTTATAAAATAAACTAAAATAATTGATTAGGTAACCAGAGAGAAAAAATAACCGAATAAAAATGTTCTCGGATTCTGAATAGAAACGCAGTCAATAATGTCAACATAATATTCTAAACAATTCATTATATTATAAGACTCGTTAAAAACAGATATCTTTTATATAGTTTTATCAAAATTGTATCTAAGTCAAAAAAAATCAAACTTCATAAGTTTTCTGATAAAATAAAATAAAAAAAATTCAACATGTTGACCATAGAGAGTCATCACGATAGAAAGTTTTTTTTTTTTTTTGTAATAGAGCAATATAGAGCTAAACTGTAAAAATTCATTATAATAACAAAATAAAACACTGCACAACAGGTAACGCAGAATTTGAAAAAAAATCAACATTGCAATTATTTAAAATACAACCTATTATTATATCTAGAAAAAAAAACTAGTCTTTTATTTGGAACAAAAGCAAATACATAACATTTCTTCTACATAATTTCAACATAATTGATTATTTTTTCTACCAATTGTTTTTCAAGCCATTATGAAGTTTTCAATGGTTAAATTTTGATTAACTAGAATACTTAAAAAAAAAAAAAAAAAAACATTTATGAATACAACTTTTGACAAGATAGGGAATGGAAAACGACTGCTAATTTCAATATAGTTGATTAAAAAAGTTCCCCAACGTATAAAAAAAACTACCTACCTACGACGAGACCTTTGTAAAAAAAAAAAAATCGAGACGATAATTCCTCACTTGTAAAAACGTTATATGGAAATAATAATCATTTGTAAGGGAAAAAAACTGGAAAAAATCATATTCGAGCCGATAATTGCGAGAAAAATAGGATTAAAAATACATTTGATAAAAAGCAGTCTGAATAAACTCTCTCGTAAGTTTCAATGTATAGATTTCACAGACAAAGGTAAAACGCAGACGTTGTCAAGTGCACTTAAAACATGTCTACTTCGTTCCATAAAAGACTGGGAAAAAATAGGTCAGTCTCAGTTTCCTTAATTTAAAAATTTTTCATACAATCATGCCACATTGGCATTTTCTATCCCATAATGAGGATATTTTTTTTATAATTACGTAACGTTTTGTTTTTTTTTGCTTATTTTTCAAAATGTACATTATTTTTCTACTTAATTTTTTTAATTACTGACTAGTTACGTATAACAGCGAGAACTATAACCTAACATTACATCTAACTAGAATCATAACAAATAAAGACATTCGTAAATAGGAAAAATTCTAAACATAGTGGAGAAAGATCCAGCCACTGAAGAAACATTTTCTTTATAGTAGAAATTTGAGCACTCGAGTAAAAAGAAAGGAGAAGAAAAAATAGAAATAAATGCAACTGTGTAATTTTAGTTCTTCAATCATCGACATTGTATAGGTACTTACAACGATTACACGTATTCACAAAATTTACAACAAAAAAAAAATAATAATAAATAATAAAAATCAACGAATTCATGACAAAAAAAATGGAAAGACAAATAATAAAAAATAAAACTTATAAATAATCCCGGAAAAGTCTTGTACAATATAAATTGAATTGGTTGATAAACAAAACGAAATCTATAATGAATAAAATTAAAAAGGAAAATACGAACGTCAATTAAATTTAATAACGGAACAGTCTTAACGTGGAGTAATTGCGATAACGTCCAGAAAAAAAAATTGAAAAATAAAACATTCGATTTAGAAATTGACATCGCATGATTTTTTTTTAATATTTTGAAAAAATATCTAGATTGTTTTACAAATTCCGTAATTAAAATTCGCGGTTCATGATAAGCTCGCGATAGATGAGGGGCGAGGGGGAATACCTATATGAATAGACCAGCTAAAAATATAGGTAGGTAATCGTACAACGTATCTAATTGGTTATCGCTATTACTACCGAAAAATAAAAAGGAAAATTAACGAGTAGACTACACAAATCGAACAAGAAAATAAAACAACATAACTACACAATATCACCCAAAATGTAATTGAAAATTGAGCTTCAGGTTTATTTTGGAGATACGTAAGTAACATTTGAAACTACGTAGTATAAAAAATAAATAATTCAACATAAGCTACAAGAATTTCATCAACGATTACGTGGACGCTTTGGTGGCCCAATGGATAACAGAATTATGCCGAATATTGCTATCTTCGGCTTTGGCTTTCTCCAAATTCATGGCTTTTTCCAAATCCATCGACTTCAGTATCATTTTGGAACGTTTCCGAGGCGGCAGGATGAGTTCGTCTTTGTTGGCCGCGAGATCGACAAAATCTGGCGAAGAAGGAACAGGGCTCGTGGAGCTACTACTAGGAGGAGTTAGACCATCTTGGAAAGGAACGTTGATTATGACTGACGATGCCGGAGCATTGATCATATTCTGAGCATGCAGTCGATTCTGCATGGCTAATTCGTGATTGAACTCTGGAACAATGTAGACAGCCTCGTCGGCCGTCTCGTGAACCTCGAGTCTGGGCGACGGACTGGAACGACTAGAATCCGAATAAGATGACGGAGAAGCGATTGGATAATACTGCGCGCCAGCGGCAGCTGGGATTTGAAATTTCGACGGGTGCGGAAGCAGATTGTCGTTGGGGTAATTGGTGATTAGTTCTTTGGCGGCTGCGTCGGCCACAGCCAAAAGAGTCGAGTTCAGTCCTCCTTGATTATGGTGGTGGCTTGGAAGACGAGGATAAAAATTGCAGAAATTTTTCAACTCGTTTGAATCCTGGTGACCGTTACCCTGTACCATGGATACGGTCGTGGTCCCTGTTTGCATATAGTTACAATTTTCGTATTCCGGCGTCGTTGCGTTTGATGCGGGCATCATGCGGGAGTCTTGGTCGCGTATACGGTCCATCGAAGGGCTAGTGCTATTCAGCGTATTCGCCATCGATGATCGGTCCGCCGCTGGTGAGTGAGAGAAGGGTATTTCGGTGGGCATTTCTAGCTTGTTCTCTTTGTCGCTGGTCGACGAAGCGCATGACGATTCGCCCTCGGTACCGCGGGCTGCGCTCGAATCCGAATGCACGAGCTTGATATGCGTTTCCATTTGTTTCTTCGATGTGAACGTTTGCTTGCATATCGTACATTTGTATTCCTGCGAGAAAAAAATTAAATTAAATTCATGTTTCAAATTTTTTTAGGATAAATTTTACAAAAAACGATGTTTTTGATCATTTTTGACAAATTAAAAAAATATAGGTCTTATTTCCAAAAAAAAATTTATTATGTATAATTTTTCATTTTAAAAATTATTATTTAAAAAAAAATTACTTTAAAATTTTAAAATTATTCTAAAGTTATAATACTTGTAAGTAAATATCAATGTTTTCAATTAATTTTAAAAAATCAATCATTCACATTGAAAAAAAAATTTGAACACGTAATTTGGAAATTTACTTATTTCTGAAAAATTAGTTTTTGATCAATTTGAAAATTTTAATAATTTTTGAAAAATTGGTTTTTTTTATTTCTAAACTTTTGATATTTTTTTGGAAAATTTATTCTGATGATAATTTTGCAAAATACTGTTTTCAAACTTTTTGAGAATGTTTGATAATTTTAAAGTGAAAACTTTTAGGAAAAAAATAGTTTTTGATAGTTTTTAAAATTTTAGATCATTTCTAAAAAATTGTTTTTTTGATCAATTCCGAAAATTTTTAAAAAATTTAAAAAAATTGGATTTGATTAATTTTTTTAAATTTTAAAGTGAAAAAAATTATTCTTGCAGATTCATTTTATAGTTTCTTGAAAAAACTGGTGCTTGATCAATTTGATTTCCGATCAACTTTTAATTTTTTAAATAATTCTTTAAAGAATAAAATTTTAATTAATTTTTCAACTTTTTTTTTTTTTTTTTTTTGAAAAATTGATTTTGATTAATACCTACCAATGTTTAAGAAATAATATTTAAAAGCTTCAAAAATTTTTTTATCATTTTTTTTGGTAAAAGGAATTTTTGCTTTATTTAGTTTGAATAATTTTGAAAAATTCGTTTTTGATTACTTTCACAAAAATTGGTAAGTATTTATTTCTACCTATCAATTTTAAAAAGTTGGTAACTTTTGATATCTAAAAAAAATTTGACCAATTTTATGTTGTTTTTTTTTGTTTTTTTTTTTAGTATTAAAAAGTTTATTTTGAACAACTTTGTAAAATAATGGATAGGTATTTTCAATTTTTTTCAAATTTTTGATAATTAAACAAAAAAAAGATTTGATTAATTTTTTTGACTATTTCTAAAAAAAAGGGGTTTGATTAATTTGATAAAACTTGTATGTTTGAAAAGTTGATAATTTTTGATTAATTTTTTTTTTTTTACAATTTTAAAGACAATTTTTTTTAATTTTAAAAATTGTTAGGGTAGATGTTTTTGATTATTTTTGGAACAATTCAACATGCCTATAATCTCTGATAAATTCTTAAAAATTTATATTTTTGATCAATTTTGAATTTTTTTTTTGGATTATTTTCTGAAAAATTGACCTCTCAGTAAAATTGTTGAAAAAAATTTTTTGATCAATTACTAAATTTTTGATTTTGTTTTGATTAATTTTATAAAATACCTTTTTTTTTTTTTTTTTTTTATTTTATTTTATTTTATTTTTTTTTTTTAATACTCAGACCCAGCGGTAACTCACTTGGGTGACCTCACCAAGGGGAGGTTCAAACCCTAGGAATTCTCCGCAGGGAATTTATCATCATAGTATTAACTAATTTTGACACACCGATACCAACGGTTTATACGGTGTGTTGAATTTTTGTGTTCCAGAAATAAGACGTTTTAACAGAACCTAACAATTTCTTTAATAGCCAAAGTAGTAATTTTAAAGAGAAGGTGATTATTTACATGTTTATTATATTTATTGTTTAAAAGTAACTGTCAGCAAAAGAAATACCTAATATTTTCCAAAAATTTTGAATTTTTCATTGTTTTTGATTGTTTTTGAAATTTTGCATCATTTTTTCACAAATTAATATTAGGTAGGTATTTACAATTTTTGATATTTTAAAAAAATTGGTTTTTGATCTTATTTGACTAGTTTGGTAACTTTTTATCAATTTAAAAAGTTAATAATATTTTTCATACCTATTTTTAGAAAAATTTATTAAATTTTCAATAATTTTTAATTTTTTTAAAATTTTTTTTTGAAATCGATATTTTTGGTTAGTTTAAAAAAAACAAATTTTTATTTCTTGATTTTTTTTTAAACTTGAATTTTTTCATCAATTCAAAAATATTAATTGGCGTGTACCTACTTTAAAAAAAAAATTTGATCAATTTTGAAATTTTGAAATTTTTTTTGTTGAAAAATTGACATTTTGATTCACAATTTTTGAAGAATAATTTTTCCTTTAGTTTTAAAATTTTCATTTTGTTTTGAAAATTTCATTCAAATTAATTCAAAAAGAGAAAACTTACTAAAAAATTTCAATTGACCAATCGAAGGCGAATCGATAATTTCCATTAATTTTGTAAAATAATATTTTCCATCAATTTTGAAAAATTTTGCAATTTTCATCAATGTCAAAAAACTGATAATTTCGATAATTGAAAAAAAATGGTAGTAAATTAGCTGATATCGAAAATATAAATACCTTAACACCGAAATGAGCCACTTGATGCAACTTCAGCACATGATTATAACCGAAGGATTTTCCGCAGATATCGCAAGTATACGGTTTTTCTCCCGTATGCGTCCTCGTATGCACTTTGAGCTGTTTAGAGCACGTGAAACCTTTATTACAGCTTTTGCAA
Organism: Balanococcus diminutus; assembly: GCA_959613365.1. NCBI lineage: Eukaryota > Metazoa > Arthropoda > Insecta > Hemiptera > Pseudococcidae > Balanococcus > Balanococcus diminutus. The sequence goes on from OY390715.1 coordinate 47,978,208, forward strand.
ACGTAGGGCTTTTCTCCGGTATGTGTTCGCAGATGTATAACCAACTGTCCACTTTGGATGAAAGTTTTCGAACAGAAGGTACATTTGTGCGGACGTTCTCCCGTGTGTATCCTCATATGTCTGTGTAGTTTACCCGAATGCTCGAAAGCTCTCTCGCAGACGTCACACTTGTACGGTCTTTCTTTGGTATGAATGCGCGTATGAACGCTTAAATTCTCCTTAACCGAGAAGGACTTTTTGCAGTATTCGCACTGGTATGGTTTTTCTCCGGTGTGCGTTCGGTAGTGCCTCGTTAGACGAGCCGGTACTGCGAATGTTTTGCCGCAAAAGTTGCACTGATAGGGGTCTTCGCTTTCTTTGGTATGCGTTTTTAGATGCGCTGTCAGGCTGACTTTTTGGTTGAATCCTTCCGAACAAATCGTGCACTGGTAAATTTTGGTCAATATACCTGAAATTTGAAGAAAAAAAATCGTAGCGAATGTTGAAAAATTTCAAATTTGAATATGGTATCTTATCTTCAGGGAAATTTTAGCTTACCCTGTGCAGATTGCGTTGGCGTATTTGGAGGATCCACGGTGACTTCTTCGACTGGCTGGGCGGCTATAGGATACACCGGTATGTCCGGACTGCACACAACCGTTTTCACGGACGATTCTGTAGCCGATATGGTAGCAGAGATCGATGTGGCGCAAAATTCAGTTCTAGTCGCACTACTCAGATTATTGTTTGGTAAGACCGGACTTAGCGTACAGTCGACTCCAACAGGAACAGAATCTGGCTTCATTCTACGAGAATCTCTTTGCATTTGAAGATCTCCATTGAAGGCATTAACCATTTCAGAAACACTTCTCCATAATGATTCTGTAACATAAAAAAAAAGATATCGTTATGGTAACGTAATCACGCTTTATCGAGTTTATACACTTGAAAGCAAACGACGCCTTTGGTACGATTTTATTATCAACGCGAGAGTATCGTTGGTTGTGGTTTAAATTTATTAAGGAGAATACGTTGCGATGATTCATTCGATTCATTCTTCTCTCGAACATTTAAGTCTTAAACCATGAATATTTCAGTTTCACGCTTAATTTTTTTTTTCAAATAACCTTTAAATATTTTGAACTTTTTTTTGGAGATTTGGAGAGAGATATTTCATAAATGTTTGGCAAGAAATCTCAAATTTTTTTGAGAAAGAAAATTTCTAAAAATTTTTAGGAATAACAAATTTTCCCAGTTTTTTGGAATGAGCTCGAAAAAATTTCTCAGTTTGTTAAAAATCTTCAAATTTTTTGGAAAAAAATAACGTTCGATTTCTTTTTTGGAGAGGAAATTTGAATTTTTGTAGTCTGAAGAAAAAACGTTATCGTTGTGAAGAATTTTGCAATTACAAAAAAGTTTTAAATTTCTAAGAACTTGTCAGAGTCAAATTTTGAAAAAGTGGCCTACCTCCATTTTCATTCCCCCCCCCCCCAACACTTCATAATACACTTATCAGTCATCAATTATCATATTTCTCATGTTTTAAACTCTAGCTCAGACAATGAATTTTCATTGATTTTTTTTTCAAATTGTCTCGATAATACCTACGTTTTTTGAAAAGCTTCTTTTGGAATAAAAATACCATCCTATTTTTTTTTTGAAAGATAATCTGAATTTTTGGGAGAGAAAATCTCAATTTTTGGAGTCTGAAGAAAAAACTTTATCAATTTCTTTTTAAATAAAAAATTGTTGAAAAATTTTAGAAATTTTTTGAAAAAAAAGTTTCAATTTTTTTGGAGAACAAAACATAACTACTTACAATTTTTTGTGAGAAAATATCTTTGCAAATTTCTGAAAAGAAATCTCAATTTTTCGAATAAGGATTTTCAAAATTTCAAGGAGTAAGAAAATTTCTAAATTTTTAAAGAAAAAGTTCAAATTTTTAGAAGAAAAAACTTTTTACTATTTTCGGAAAAAAATTCTCAATTTTTCTAAAATTATGAAAAAAATTACGAAAAATAGGTAAAAAAAAAAATTAGGTAATTATTTTAGGGTAAAATGAAACATTATTTTTTTCTGAGAAAAAAATAAATTTCGAACATGATTTTTTTGAGAATAAATATTTTTCTAATTTTTTAGAGTCGAAAGCTTTTCATTAGAGAGGGGGGGGGGGGGGGGGTTAAAAATTCAAATTTTTTGAAAAACAAAAATGTTTTGAATTTTTTTTTGAAAAAACGCTTTTTACTTTTTACGGAGAAAAAATTTTCTCAATTTTTCTAAAGTGAAAAATATTATTGAAAAACATTCAATTGAGAAAAAACTCTTATACTTACCTATTAAAAACAATTTCTCAGTTTTTTGAAAATTTTCAAATTTGGAATAAAAATACCTTTTGATCTTTTTTGAGAGAGAATCTGATTTTTTTTTTAGAGAAAAACTCTTTTAATTTTTCGATTTTTCTGAGAAAAAATATTTTTTTAATTTTTGTAGTGACTTTTCAATTTTTTTGAGAGCAAAAACATTTCTAAAATTTTTGGAAAACGAAAGCGTTTCAACTATTTACAAAACCCAACTTCCACCTTGTCAAATTTTAATGATTGATTTGTTTTTAACAATTAGCTAAAATAGATAATTATTAGATAGATATTACATACCCACTAAGGATAAAATTAAAATCGAATAAAAATTTAATAAATACCTTAATCTTACACGTCATATTCATATTAATCAAAATCAAAACCCCTAACATTTCGTTCACTGCACACACTTCTGGCTACTTTATCAAAATATACCGCTAAAAAAACAACCACGTAAGCAAACAACCACACACACTCACGCATCACAATTTCAGCGCATAAACTGTTGCACCAGCGAAGAAGAAAAAAGCTCGGCGAATTGATGACCCAGAAAAGCTACTGCTCCAGCACTAAGGTTTAACCCAGCGGATAATTTTCCAAATACATATTCTCCCGTTCCGATCAATGCCACCCTTGAGTCGTGTAGGTCAATTTGCTAATATCAACCTGACCTACATTGCAAAACTGGAATCCGGCAATGAAAAATCGAGCAAATATACGACGAACGTGCGCCAACTCGTGTACCTACTCTAGTTCTAGGGGGTGTTTCAACCAACGTGAATTTCAAAACCGTTCTCTTACTTACTCACTCCTATTAGATGAATTTTAGCCAATATTAAATACCCAGCTAGAGAACGATTCCACCTTCATAGTATAGTATTTCAGCGACGATATACGACTCGAAATGCCCTTTCGATTTTACACCTCGTGTTTTACCTGCATCCCCAAAACCCATTCCCCAGACTCTAAGCCCCCGGTCGCCTCATACCTTTTCCAGGTGGCTGCGTCATTTAGTCGACGAAACAGACGGCTCGGTTTTAATTAGAATTGCACTTCTTCGATTTAAATTTCTCATCGAGAGAGAACAGTTCCAGATTTTTTATAGCTAGGCTAAGCTAGCTAGGTACCTACCATGTTATAGGTCAAATTACACTACACCACGTTAAACTGATCCAATATTACGAGGCGTAGACATCTATATTTTTAGCTTTTGAAAAATAAGTAATTCTCCTATCGGGCCTTTGAACCTTTGATGGTAATTTTGTCAAAACTTATCTATTTAACTCGTATCCAATTTCTCCATTATTTTCAATAGGTCGATGACTCGACATTTTTTGTTCCCTTCTGTTAAAATGTATCGTGATATGCGTGCGTAGAAAGTATCAATAGCTATTATAATATTTTTTTCAACCTAACGTGATCGTAAAAATTTGCACTCAAATATTTTCAGTCGTGAAAAAATTTACATTTACATTTACGTGTAAAAAAAATAAGGCATAAAATTTCAGAATCTTGTGAAGAGGGGAAGAGGAGGGGCCAGGTTATATCCTCAATCATGAAAAATTTTCCATTTACATGCAAAAAAATTGGCATAAAATTTCAGAATTTAAATTTGAAATGTACCTAAACCAAAAAAAAATAAATTTGATGAGAAAAAATTTTGATTCATGCAAGTACTTCTTTCCGAAATAATTGGTCAGTTTCATTCTTCACTAATATGAGCACTAAGGAGGGGGAGGGGTCAAGACTTATATCTTTAGTCACGAAAATTTTTTCCATTTGTATACAAAAAAAATTGGGCCTAAAATTTCAAAATTTAAATTTGAAATGTAAAACAAAAAAAAAAAATTGAAGAAATCTGATGAGAAAAAATTTTGCTAACTACTTTTTAGCCGAATTTTTTTTTTAAAATTTAGGCTATTGTGTCCGACCCTGATTTAGAAGGAGGGGGGGTAGAAGAGTTCTGACCCCATTTGTCGACGTTTGGGACCAAAAGATGACGATCTGTCACATGTCACATATTTATATATATATATATATATATATAATTTTTCCCTACTTTTGGAACTCTAGGGCCGAGCCTAACAGGTCAAATGAGGTCAAACTTGATATGTAGGGTTCCCTCGGTGGCGGAAAGATGCAAAAAAAATTTTGGGGCCCTAACTCAAAATTGGGGATATGACCCTTTTTTGAGGAGGGTGCGGGGGAGCCCCAATATCATGAAATTTTTTGAAACTTGCCCCAGGGATGAAAGCCCTAATTACCTACACCATAGTCAAATTTCAGCCCCCTAAGTCATCCCCACCCATTTTAGGGCCCAATGGGGTCATTTTTTCACGTTGATCAGGCTACAGACCCCCCAAATAGGGCAGGGGGGCCAACATTTTCATCATGGATCAAATTTGTGCCCCTGATGTGCCTTTTGTAGGTTTCAACTTTTGGGCCCCCTTTGACCCCTGTCAAGGGTCAAAAATCAAGATTTTTCACTATTTTTAAAATTTTACCGCTACTTTTGGAACTCTGGGGCCGAGCCTAACAGGTCAAATGAGGTCAAACTTGATAGGTAGGGTCCCCTAGGTGTAGGAATGATGCAAAAAAATTTTTGGGGCCCTAACTCAAAATTGGGTATTTTACCCCTTTTTGAGGGGGTGCGGGGGAGCCCCAATATCATGAAATTTTTTGAAACTTGCCCCAGGGATGAGAACCCAAATTACCTACACCATAGTCAAATTTCAGCCCCCTAAGTCATCCCCACCCCATTTTAGGGCCCAAAAAGTGGATTTTGGGGTCATTTTTTTCACGTTGATCAGGCTACAGACCCCCCAAATGGGGCTGGGGGGCCAAAATTTTCATCATGGATCAAGTTTGTGCCCCTGATGTGCCTTTTGTTGGTTTCAACTTTTGGGCCCCCTTTGACCCCCGTCAAGGGTCAAAAATCAAGATTTTTCACAATTTTTCATGTTTTTTCTCGCTTCTTGGTACGTTGATCAGCCTGCAGCCCAAACCAAATGACCTTGGATGCTAAAATTTTGTATTTAGGATAGGTAAGGGTCACTGAGGTGCCTTTTGGGGTTTTTGACCCTTGAGCCCCAAAATTGGGAGGTGGCCCTTTTTTGAGGGGGGCTCTAAAGAGGCCCCAATTTGACAAAATGATTTGAAATTTTTACCAACAACAGTGACTCTGATTGTTTCTACTGTATCTAAATTTCAGCTTCCCAAGTCATCCACACCCTATTTTAGGGCCCAAAAAGTGGATTTTGAGGTCATTTTTTCACGTTGATCAGGCTACAGACCCCCTATATGGAGCTGGGGTGCCTAAATTTTTATAATAGATCGAGTTTATGCCCCTGATGTGCCTTTTGTAGGTTTTGACCTTTAAACTCCTTTTGACCTCGATACAGGGTCAAAAATCAATATTTTTCAAGTTTTAACCTGTCTTTTCTGACGCGTTGAACAGCCTACAGCCCAAACTAAATGATCTAAACAATCGAAATTTGGGATGTAGGGTCAGTAGAGGTCACTGATGTGCCTTTTGGGGGTTTCGACTTTTGAGCACCAGTTGACCCCCGTACAGGGTCAAAAATCAGAAATTTTCACATTTTAACCTATTTTTTAGGTGTGTTGATCAGCCTATAGCTCAAACCAAATGACCTTGGAAACTAAAATTTGGTATTTAGGATCGGTAAGGATCACTGAGGTGCCTTTTGGGTTTTTTGACCCTCGAGCCCCAAAATTGGGGGTCACCCCTTTTTGAGGGGGGCTCAAAAGAAGCCCCAATTTGACAAAATGATTTAAAATTTTTACCAACAACAGTGACTCTGATTGTCTCCGCTGTATCCAAATTTCAGCTTCGCAAGTCATCCCCACCCCATTTTAGGGCCCAAAAAGTGGATTTTGAGGTCATTTTTTCACGTTGATCAAGCTACAGACCCCCCAAATGGAGCTGGGGTGCCTAAATTTTTATCATAGATCGAGTTCATGCCCCTGATGTGCCTTTTGTAGGTTTTGACCTTTAAACCCCTTTTGACCTCAATACAGGGTCAAAAATCAATATTTTTCAAGTTTTAACCTGTCTTTTCTGACGCGTTGAACAGCCTACAGCCCAAACTAAAAGACCTAAACAATCGAAATTTGGGATGTAGGGTCAGTAGAGGTCACTGATGTGCCTTTTGGGGGTTTCGACTTTTGAGCACCATTTGACCCCCGTACAGGGTCAAAAATCATAAATTTTCACGTTTTAACCTCTTTTTTGGTGTGTTGGCCCTCGTCTGAAGAGCTGAAAGTGTGAAGGGGATTGAGAGCGAAGCCCTCAATCCTCTCCTGCCATGTCCCTATTGAGGGTAAAGCTCCCCAATAGGGGCATGGGGGCGGAGCCCCATCTGAAGAGTTGGAATTGACGAGGTGGTTGGGGGCGAAGCCCCCAACGCGGGGGTATGGGGGCGGAGCCCCCATCCTAAGAGCTGAAAGTGATGAGGGGGTTGGGTCGGAGCCTCAACGGGGGTATGGGGGCGGAGCCCCCATCTGAAGATGAAATCTTCAATGCAGAGAGGAACTAAAACTGAAGACAAAAACCTGACATTTTTAAACTGAATTTGAAGTTGAAACTGATATTGAAACTGAAATACCATGGATGAAAACGTTTTCAAAGAGGTACACTAACTTGAAAAAAAAAATTCGGCTGTCGCGGAGCATCTTGACTGCTACGCGTTTTTTTTTGTTTGAAAATGTGCGGATGGTCTAGTCGTGAATAATTTCCAAAATAATTGGTCAGTTTTATTCTAGGCTAATGTGGTTACTAGTGAGGGGGAGGAGGGGTCAAAACTCAAGTATATCTTTGGTCATGAAAAAATTTTCCATTTAAATGTAAAATACGTAAAAAAATTTAGGCCTAAAATTTCAGAATTTAAATTTGAAATGTACCTAAACCAAAAAAAAAAATCTGATGAGAAAAAAAATCGATTTATGTACCTATAGCTACCTACACTGTGCTTTTTTTCTAAAAATGGGACATGATTTCGTTATAAGAATAATTTCCAAAATAATTGGTCAGTTATATTCTCAGTTAATGTGGGGGCTAGGGGGAGGGGAGGAGGGGGTGAAGACTTATATTTTCTAAAATAATTTTTTTTTTCGATTTACGAGTAAAACAAATTGAGGCATAAAATTTCAGAATTTAAATTTTGTACACTAAAGTACCGAAGATGGAAGTAACATATTTTTTGGAATTATGAAGTTTTTATAATAATTATTCTGAATCTATGAAATTAACACTATGAAATGGTGCAAAGTTAACTTTTATAACGCCCTCCCCCCCCCCCCCATCATAGTGGGCTAGGGGAAAGACGTAATCGTATATATATATTTTTTTTTTTTCAAAAATATTACAATAATAATTTACAAAACTAAGCTGAATTATCATCATCTGTTCATATTTTATAAATTTGGCGTTATCAATCTATTTCCAAAAATAAAAATTTCAAATATGCGAGTTTGAATGATGATGATTTTTTCACTTCCCTAAAAACTCGCATTTTTGGATTTCCATCTTCGGTTTTTTACTGTACAGAATTTAAAATGTAAGGGAAAAAAAGGGGGAAATCCGATATGAGAAGAATTTTGGTTCATGGAGTTATTTTTTAGCTCAAGTCAAGAGGAAATGATCATATTGCCAATAAGAAAAATTTTCAAAATAATTTGGTATATTTTATTCTTTGTAAATTTGACATGGAGAGGAGGGGGGAGAGGGTTAAGATTCGAGAAAAATAAGAATACCTTCTATCAAGCTTCGAGTAGGTACAATTGTATATAGGTACCCCAATCTAATTATCGAATAGCGAAAAATTCCACACCCTTCTTTCCCAACCCAGCTTATTTTTTAATTTTACCAGAATCTTTTACTCGAGAAATATCTTCAACGCGATTAAGAAGAAGCTCTTGGAAATTTTTTTCAAATAAGTAAGATACAACAAACTTGCGGAGAACAACGAGGTAATTTCGCTTTAAAAAAATATAACATTAGCAATACTTCACTCGTCTTTCACAAAACGATTTTTTTCTACCACTTTAAACTCATATTTCAGCATGCTATTTCAATATTCGCTCGTCCATCCAATCCCTACAATCCGTTTTGTCATTAGCATCCTTTTGAAATTTTTCTTTAAAGCAATAGCGAACGCTCTTTTCACGTTTGCCAGCACCGGCACTTGGATTTCAAATTAAAATATTAATTAAGTTTCGTTGCAATATGATTAAATGCATTTAAGGAATTTAATAATAAGAGATATATAATTACTTCCGCAATTTTACTGCCGCAAATTTACACTCTCGAGGGTGGTTTTATTTTATGTATTCTTATTTTGTATATAAAACCAGAAAATCGTATGAAAATTGCGATACTCCAAAGCAGCACAAGTTGTGTGCTGTTTGCTAATTAAAGAGATATTAAGTACAAAAATAAGTGCACCACTTGGTTTTCAAAATTACTTATTTAAGTTGTCAATGGATAATTTAGGTTTGGGTGTATGTGTGGGTGGGTTTTTCGCGCACACATGTTAGAGCAATGCAGGCTTATGAAGTGATTTTTTTTATACCTGGTATTTTAAAAAAAATATTTCTAGTACAAATAGGTTAGGTACGTAAGAAGTACTGAGAATTTTTTATCAAAATTTATAGGCAGTTTTTTAATTTTGATTTGTGAAGAAAATTCATATCATTTTAAATCATTCAAACTCAGGTTTGCCAAAATAAACATCTGAGGGGTTCGTTGTAAAAACAACCATAGTGAAAAAGTCAAATTTTAGAGCAGACCAAAATAACGTGCTCAAATCTTGATTGAGGGGCGAAAATTTGATTCAGGGGTGTTGATTGTTCACCAAATTTTCCGTAATGCCAAGAAATTTATTTAATTTTTTTTTCAGATTTTGAAAAAATTTGACGACTTTCCCTTTAAAAATGTAGACTATGGTTGTTTTTACAAAAAAATCAGCTAAAACACGTTCTTTTAAAATTGAAAAAAATTGATGAGGGCCAAGTTTTTTTTTCAAACTTATAATGCTTAGTTTTTTTTTTTTAAACTTATATCACCATCGTCTTTCCTTGTAAAATTTTAGTTTAGGAAATGAAATGATTTTTTTTTCTTCAAAATTTTGATTAAGGTTGTTTTTAGAAACAACTGCTTGTCTATAAAACGATTTTATGAAAATCACTGTATTGAGAAAAAATTACTTTTTTTCATTCGAATCATTTTCATTTCGAAATATTTCCTTTTTTGACAGAAAAAATGAATATCTGCTGAGAACACTCGAGGCCTAACGACCTTAGCTTTAAAAAAAAATAAAAAACCGTATTGAAGCACTTCTGAAATTTATTGATGAATTTTAGACACCGTTTTGTAGTTCAGAAGTAAGGTCATCGAACGTTTAATTTATTAGGCCTGATATAAACATCGATACCATCTCCATTAAAGTGTTATAAAAAACAAACGAATCGTCATAAATCATTTAAATATCTACTTGTTCTCGAGTAAATTACAAAACAAAAAATTCTCAAAAAAAAAAAAAAAAAAAAAAAATTATAAAAACATTGGCTTATTCAAGAATAAAAAAATTCCCGAGTAGATATTTTTTGGAGAAAAAAAATTTAAAAATGATAAAAAAAATTCAACAACAAAAAATTCTCCAAAAAAATGATTTTTTTAATAAAAACATCGGCCTATCCAAGAATAAAAAAATCCCAAAGTAGATATTTTTTGGAGAAAAAAAAATCAAAAATTATAAAGAAAATTCAAAAACTCACCATTCTGTCTTACACCAGGTTTGCAATTCATCCATAAATTTTTAATCCACTGTTTTTGAGTTTCATCAATTTTTGCCATTTTCGACGAAGTACATTTTCAAAACCGACAAATGGAAATTTTTTTAACGCGAAACGACGATTCGAAAATTCAATTATTAAATAATCAGTCTCGAAGTATAACAAGATAAAAAAAAAACAAAGAAAAGAAAGCGAACGTGGATGTAAAAAAAAGGAAAAATGGAGAAACGAAAATAAAAATCTTAAAGTAAAATTTGAACACTTCGCGGTGGAAAAAGGGACTAGATTTATGGCGGTGAAAATTTTCGTACTTTCGATGACTGCACTACTCGGAATTATCAGCAGTGGCAGTGCTCACTTCGCCAACTTTTCACAACCCCCTGAACTGTATGCCGGCACCGAATGAAAACCGGGTTAACTGCCAAACGAACCATCGCGTACCTTCGACAACAAGTATTCAAAAACTAAATGAGTACGACGAGCACTTGGAAAACACGTGCCGAAAAATGCTCGTTAGAAAGTTTGTGAATGCAACGAAATGCGCATGCGTTATTCCAACTCGTCGTATATTACGAGTGAGTACATAGAAAATACAAAGTACTACCTCTGCGCCTATGAATTGTACGTATATACGACAACGACGACTGAAGCATTGGGGTAGGAGGCGGGGGCGGTGGAGGGTACAAACGACATCAAAGTGACGTCACTCATTTCCCTCATTTTCCCGTATAGGATGCGGAACTAAAGAGATACTCGTACATCGTCGAATAGGCGTTCGACCCGGTCGGTTTTTACACGTGGAGGAAAACGATGGACGAACAGGGGCTATCGGAGTTAACTGGATAAGGACGAAGTTAGTATATACCGATAGCATCGAAACTACATGTACAAAGTAATAAGATAGGTCAGTAATAAGGTAATACAAATTATTTTTCATGGTGGGAATCATATACTCTTATGAGTTTACGTACACTGTGTACCACCACCAACTCCATCCTAGTCCCACTCTACCAAAACAACTCGTTGTTTCAAGGCTCTCGCAATAATTGCTTCTGCCTGCTTACATTGTGTTGGTACTCTCAAATATACCTACTATCTAAGTACGAAAACATGTTCGACAGCATCGATTTCTTTGACAACTTTGTTAAGTAATTACCCTTTTCATCTTATTCGTATCGTAGTAGGTACTCGTACATTACATACATTGTAGTACAAGCATGAGAACGGACGCAAAGTACAAAACCTATTACATTTCGTCATTTTCTACTTTCTACAGTGGTCTGCTCGAGATGCGATATTACCTAACGTGATGATTTTCCTCTTTTTTTCTCGACACTTATTTGAAAGCAACTACGAGGGTATTGATTTTCAAGCATGCTGTAATCGTTTCGATTCGTGGGTTCTTTTTCGTCGATAACTTAGAGAATTACAGGAGACAAAAATCTAGTCCTGGTATCGAAAACTTATACCTATACCCGAGCAGCACAATCGACAAATTATCGAAATAAAAAATCGACAGAATATCGAATTCGATAAAGTGTCGCGTTATAGATAGATTATCGACGAATTATAGGTAGTAAAAATTTCGAGATTATAGTAAGATATTTTATCGATAATCTATCTATAATATCGAAAGATAATTTCACGATTTAGGCGGAACTTTCGCGACACTTTATAGAATTCGATATTCTGTCGATTTTTTATCGTTTTTTTTTATTCCGATTTTTCGTCTTTTACTAGCTTTTTTCTATAATTAAAAATCATTAATTAGCATAATTAATACATTAAACTATGCCTAAACACATTATTCATGTTACGGTAAGAGGATCATTTCAGAAAAAGTCAAAAAAAAATTATAAAAAATCTGCCACCCGTGGGGCTTGAAATATCTACCTCCTACATGGTATTCCTCTACCTTAGCCACTATGCCATACCTTATCGTTGAGAAGTTAGCAATAATACGCTTATAATAGACAGTTTAGTACTTCCAGACGTGTTGGACTTAGAAAAATTTTCACCAATTTTTAAAATTTGGAAATAATTTCAAATATCGTTGAAAAATCGTTCGACAATTTCAGATTATTTGTCGATAATATAGTTTCAAAGATCGTCACAAAATCGTTGAAAAATCGTTCGACAATTTCAGATTATTTGTCGATAATATAGTTTCAAAGATCGCCACAAAATCGTTGAAAAATCGAGTTCGAGGAATTTCATATTACGTGTCGATAATATAGTTTTAAATATCTTCACAAAATCGTTAAAAAATTGAATTCGAGAAATTTCAGATAATTTGTCGATAATATAGTTTCAAATATCGTCACAAAATCGTTAAAAAATCGAAATCGAGAAATTTCATATTATTTGTCGATAGGTAATATAGTTTCAAAAATCGCCACAAAATCGTTGAAAAATCGAGTTCAAGGAATTTCAGATTACGTGTCGATAATATAGTTTTAAATATCTTCACAAAATCGTTAAAAAATTGAATTCGAGAAATTTCAGATAATTTGTCGATAATATAGTTTCAAATATCGTCACAAAATCGTTAAAAAATCGAAATCGAGAAATTTCATATTAGGTGTCGATAATATAGTTTCAAATATCGTCACAAAATCGTTAAAAAATCGAAATCGAGAAATTTTATATTATTTGTCGATAGGTAATATAGTTTCAAAAATCGCCACAAAATCGTTGAAAAATCGAGTTCAAGGAATTTCAGATTACGTGTCGATAATATAGTTTTAAATATCTTCACAAAATCGTTAAAAAATTGAATTCGAGAAATTTCAGATAATTTGTCGATAATATAGTTTCAAATATCGTCACAAAATCGTTAAAAAATCGAAATCGAGAAATTTCATATTAGGTGTCGATAATATAGTTTCAAATATCGTCACAAAATCGTTAAAAAATCGAAATCGAGAAATTTCATATTACGTGTCGATAATATAGTTTCAAATATCTTCACGCAATCGTTAGAAAATCGAATTCGAGAAATTGCATATTATGTGTCGATAATATAGTTTCAAATATCTTTACAAAATCGGTAAAAAATCGGATTCGATAAATTTAATATAATCTGTCGATAATATAGTTTCAAATGTCATCGGTAAAATATCGAAGTCGAGAAATTTCATATAATCTGTCGATAATATAGTATTAAATATCTTTACAAAATCGTTAAAAAATCGAATTCGATAAATTTAATATTCTTTGTCGATAATGTAGTTTCAAATATCTGCACAAAATCGGTGGAAAATCGGAATCGATAAATTTAATATTCTTTGTCGATAGTATCGTTGACGAATATCGTCATAAAATCTTAATAATATCGAATTCGATAGTTTTTAGATTTTTTGCCTATGAAATTGTACCGATAAATCTTTATAATATCGTGAGAACATCTATAGATTTTCAAACGATTCTTTATCGATACGTTACATCTTCCGATATTATCGATCGAGTGTGCCGCTCGGGTAATTAAAATTTTTGGTTGTGTTCCACTTTAGCCCAAATTTAAAAAATAAATCAATTTTTTTTCTCTCTCTCTCCAAAGAAAGGAAAAAAAAACTTTGAAAAATCTATAGGAAGAAATCATCACAGAAAAATCTGATATGAAAAAGTTAATTTTTTTGCCAAAAAAAGCTTTGAAAATCCCCCTCCCTTAAAAAGAAATTCTCACAAAAATATGTTTTTCTCCAAAATTTTAAAAATAATTACAAAAAAATTGATAACGAAAGGGAAAAAATTAAAAAATGAATGAATTCCAAAATAGGTAGTTTAAGAAATTGACTGAAAATTGAAAAATAATAAGAATAAAAATGAAATTAAAGATTGAGAAAAAAAAATAAAAAATTGAAAAAAAATGATTACCTATAAATTAAAAATTACTGGAAAATGAATAATTCAATAAAAATTAAAAGTTAAAAAAAATGCATTAGGTTTGATCAAAATTTCAGAAAAAAATCCCCGATGACAAAGTTTACAACAATTTAAAATTTTATTGTAAAAAAAAAGAAAAAAAATTTAAGAAAGAAATTCTCTTGAAATTAAATCTCAAGTACCTAACTTGAAAAATGAATAATTCTCAAAAAAAATAATAAATAAATAAATAAATACGGAATAGGAAATCTTCTCTTGAAAATCAGTATTTTTTTTTCAAAACATTCGCTCTCAGGCATTTCACTTGACCACTGACTTATTTTCCTACCAACTTTTCCTTTAAAAATGTTTTCTTGGACCAGTGTCCAATGCCTACGTAAAAATAGCAAAAATTCTTCAAATTTTTAAAATTATTTTATTTTTCAAAGAAAAAAGGCTTTAAAAATACGTACACTTGAAGAGAAAACATCTCAAAATATTATCTCAGGAAAAAATCTTGGTTAATAATTTTCAGTTATCAATTATCATAGATTCTCTTAAGAGAAACAATTTTCCTAGCAAAAAAAACTAGATAATTTTTTTAACTTACTGCCCATGCCCTTCCCTTCTCTTCGTCACAAATTCTGAAAAATGTATAATATATAATTTATACATTTTTTTAAAAATAGGTATAAAAATTTCAAAAAACTGATAAGAAAAAAATAGAGAAAATTCTAATGAATTTGGAATTTACTCAAAATTTTGAATACGCTAATAAAAATAAAAATGAAATAAAAATTTGGGGAAAATTGAAAATTGGAAAGAATGAAAAATTACAAACTACAAATTGAAAAAAAAATAAACTAAAAAATTACCAAAAATTCAACAAAAAATAATAATAAAAATCTGCAAAAAAAATGTATAAAATTTTTTTCAGTTGAAAATCTTCTCAAGGGAAAAGATTTTTCTAACAAAACAGATTTTTTAGATGTTCTTAAATGAAACCCTCACCCCTCCTCCCACACACACCCATAAAAATATATAATTGTTACAAAAAAATATTCCTCTCAAAAAATTTTAAAAATTACAAAAATCGAACAGAAAAAATTTCAATTACAAGCACATACTCGCAGTTTGAAAAAAATCTGCATAGAAATCTTGAATATGAAATCTTCTTGATATAGAAAAATTAATTTCTTACAAAAAATCATTTTGGTAAAAAGATTCATTTAAATGCTCCCTCACCCCGGCGGACCCTTCCCATCAACACACTTAAAAAACAATTCCCACAAGAAATGTTTTTCTTGGAAATTTTTAATAACTGCCTATCAAAGATAAACAACAGAAAAAATCCTTAGGGATTAAATTAAAATTTACAAAAAAAAAAAAAATAATAATTATGAAGAACTAAGTAATAAAATTAAAAGTCGGAAAGAATAAAAAATATGAAAAAAAAACTAATTAAATCAAAAATGATTGGAAATGTAAGAAAAATTCAATTTAAAAAAAAAAAACGAAAAAATATTTTCTCAAGCAAAAATCTTTTTAGAGAAAAAAATCCTCTAAAATGAAACCAATACCTACAAAATGAATTCTAGCTAAAAAACCCTCTTCAAAAAATATTTTTCTTGAACTAGCGTACATAAAAAAATAGAAATAAAAATAATAAAAATTCCTCGATAGTAAAATTCTTTGATCAATTTTTGACATCCAGTCTCGAACGAATATTCACATCACTGACGATGGCATACGTTCGATTCGTTCGAACCCCCACCCTCTGCTCACCCTCCTTACAATCATAATAATTATTTTCAAAAACGCACTTCCATCAATTAGCAAGAATTCTGGGGATAATAATTTTACAAAGTATTTCGCTTCTTTTGGCAGAATGCAATTAAAAGCGTATGAAAAAATTATATTTAATTCAATTATGATAATTTTAATCACTTCAGGTTGGTTCCTAGAGGGGACAACGACCCTACATTGATTTGCCCGTTCCGTGGATAAATTCATTTACCTACGTATTTTTCATGCAGCGTGAAGTCGTTTCAGCATTTTTATTGTATTGAAATGATCGCCTTTGTCTCTTCGATACTCATTAATTTGTTAAAAATTCAATAAACTTAATTTAAATCACACGTATACGAATTTTTAATGATTTAAAAGTGCATACTTCATTATTCTCTTCCGAAGGTTCAGTTGACCCCCGTCCCCCCTTCATAACTCCATACACTTCTGGAAAATAATATTTTTAATCTACAAACTTTGACTTTTTTTTTCACAACTATTCTTTATCTAGAAATTTTATTCTCTGGAAGATATTATCCAAAACGACCGGAAACCGTAATCGTTTCGCTGTTTAAAATTTCCCAACGAATGAAGAAAAATTTAGCGAAATGAAAACCTCCTTTTCGAGTAATAATGCTAATGAACGACAATTTTTTGCACATAGAAAATACCACCTAGATGCACTTGCATGGATAAAACAAAGTAAATGAAACGATAAAGATACTCATTAGTCATATTACTCACGCCTCAGTTGGTTTTGACCAGCTTATCGAAACAATGTTGACCACACAGGCAATTAAATACAATGCAGGAACGAATCGACCAACAAACTAACAAAAAATCTACGAGAAAAAACTTATTTTAATTTTTTTTTTTTTGTTCAAAACTTAAAAGTCAAAATAACGAATCACTTTTGAAATTTAGACCAAATTATAGGGCGCATCATCGAACACATGAAAAAAAAATCATTACATATTTTCATATTCATATTCTTATCAGAGTGATAAAATGTATCATTATTATCGTCTCTGTTTAAATTTTTAAAAGCAACAACAACACAACCATGAGCTAATTCGAGCCCACAGTAAATTAACAGTTTTGTTACAAAAATTAGCTTTTTCTCGCCAAGGCTGAAGAAGTAGATATTTTGGAATAAGTATATTTTACAACATTGTATTTGCAATGTAACGTACGTACGAATATGAAAGAAGAAAAAAAACACGAAATGTCGGTACCAAGAATTTTTTTCTTATAGTTAGTCTCGGATACGCGAATTATGCAATACCACACATTTTTATGTGTTTTTTTTATCTTCGTTCGTATTCGTATATGTCGCGCACTGCAGCAGCGCACCGTCTCTACCGACGAATTAAAAATACCTACATAGCTCGACGACTACTGTGTAATAAAATTACAATGTAGCGCAAAAAAGAAGAAAAAAAAACGCAATGCAGCCTTCAAAGCAGTGATAGAAGGTTCAGTTTGCGCGCAATTACGAATTTTTTTAGTGGATACACTATAATTAGTATTGTCTAAAAACATACAATGTAACAGAGGCTCTTATTAGGGTTCAAGCGTAATTTACAAGAGGTAAATGCATCGCTATTACGTTTTTTTTCAAACATTTGAAAAAAATTACTAAATAAATATTTAAGAAGCGGAAACGAGGTGTAGGTTTCTAACGATTATTAGCTCGGCATGATATACTCGTTCGTGTATTTCTCCATCTATTCATGCTCCTTTTTCGACATTTTATCTATCCCATAGTTTTGAGAGAAATTTGTAAAATTGGTGATTTTTATTGAAATTGCGTTTTGTATAGCGACAGAGCGACTGATTCTGATATTTTTTATGGTAGGTATTATTGATTCAATCTGTACGAGTAAACACAAAAATGAGCGGGAAAAAAAGTGCAATTAAGATGATTAAATTCGATTTTTCGACGCGTATAATTTAACGCAGCTTAAATTGCATCGTGTTACTCGGGTTTAAAATTCCACCTAGACGATTACGCGGACGAAAAAAATACATATTTGGAACTTGAAGCAATAGAAGTATGGTACACAAGAGGGGGGGGGGGGGGGGGAGATGACGAAAACGACCTTCGAAACATCTCAGAATTCGCGGAAATGAATTTAACCGAGTGTTGAATTTCGCGATGTACTTAATGCATTTATCTGTAGCCAAAGTCAAAGTAGTATTGGACCAAATTATAGGTTAAAAATATACATCCTACTCGATGTTGCCTAGGGTTTTTAAATGTGTTTTTTGTTTACAACAATTTGCGGCTGGTTTCACTTGATTTTTTGATACGTTTGAAAAAAATTTTATTATGAGCGTTTTCCGAATAGAAATTATTATTTTTTATATTGGAAGAAAAATTTTAATCTTTACATTCAAAATGAGAAGCAGAGCTGAACATTTTTTTTCTGATGAAGTTAATGATAGGCCTAATAATGACTTAATTCAATTTAAAAATAAAAAAGTACAATTTTTTGATGAATCATTTTATGAAATTTAAATCAATTTTTTTTCTAAGGTATCTGCTTATTTATCCACTTCTTTAAAAATTATTTACTTAACACAAAAAAATTAAATAACTGCCCTTTTGATCCTTTTTTTTAGAGAGGGCCCAAAAACAATTATTTTCTAGATAATTTCCAATGAATTTTTCTTTGAGAGAACTTTTCTTCAACTATTTTTTAGAATTTTTTTAGATTTTTCTTTCAAAAAGATTTTTATAATTTTTTTTTTTTTTTTTTTTTTGAGGTGGTAGGTATAAGCTTTTTTAAAACCTATTTTTATTCTTTAGAAGATCTATAAATTTGAAAAAATGTCTGCCAAATTTTTGGCTCAAAAAAAGTTTTAAGATGATTTTTTCATAATTTTTTTTTCTTTTTCAAAAAAATTGTCAAGAAGATTTTTAAAAATACATACTTTAAAATCAGATTTTTGATTTGTTTCAAAGTGAATAATGAATGGCAATTTTTGAGCGTTTCTTTTTTTTGTAGAAATATTTTAAAAGCGATTTTCATGAAAAAATTCCATTAAAAGGTTTTAAAAAATAAAATTCCTACCTAATATTTTTAAATGTGTTTTTTTGGAAATTTTTAAATAAAATCATGTTTTCAGCTTATGTTTCTTGAACATTTCTTTCTTAGATATAGGTAACCTAATCTTGTGTAAAAACTTTTTTTTAGAAGTTTTTACAGTATTCATTTGTATATTTTTAACCACAATTTTTTCTTCAGAAGAATTTTCCCTCCAAAAATTTTTTAATGTGATTTTTTTATGATTTTTTTTTTCTATTTTCAGATAACTTCCTTGATTTTTTTTCAAAGTGAAGTAGTAAATTTTGAGATAATTTTTTGATAATTTCGTATAAAAATTATAACAATTTTTTGAGAATTTTTATTGTGGATTTTTCAAATCTTCATTTTTAGGTAGGTACAAAATTCTTTTGAGCGATTTTTTTGTAAAAAATAATTTTTGAGGGATTTTTGTGAAAACCTTTAATTGAGAAATTTTTAGAAAGAATTTCAAGAAATTTTTTTCAAAATATTTTTTTCTCGATTTTTTAAAATTTTTTTCTTGAATAATTTTGTAAAAGAACATTATTCAGATTTTTTTACTACGTAGAATATTTTTTAAAATAAGCAATATTTTTTGATACTTGAATCATCGTTTTTCTTTTACTAATTGTGAGTAAATTTATCGTTTTTTTTGTTGTTTTTTTTGGTGATTTCATCACTTGATTTTTTTTAATTTTCAAAAAAAAACTCTTATTTTTTTAAAATAGGAGAAGCATTTTTTCGGATATTATAATTAATATACTTTCATGCAAAAAAAAATTCTTATTGAAATATTTAGAGCATGTGTTTTTGACAATTTTTC
Organism: Balanococcus diminutus; assembly: GCA_959613365.1. Classification (NCBI taxonomy): domain Eukaryota; kingdom Metazoa; phylum Arthropoda; class Insecta; order Hemiptera; family Pseudococcidae; genus Balanococcus; species Balanococcus diminutus. The sequence continues at coordinate 47,997,902 of OY390715.1, forward strand.
AAAATAGAAAATGGGGTTAAAAAAAATTTCAGTGAGGGAGAGGATTTTTGTGTTCATAAAATTTTTATGAGAATATTTTATAGAAATTCTAATTTTAAAAAATAGGTTATTTTCTTTCTTCAAAACATATGTAGGTAAGTATTTTTGAAAAGTCTTCAAGATCATTTTTCATTATTGTTTTTCATTTTCTCAAATTTGAAACTTTTCAAGGGATTTTTGCCAGAAAAAATTCAAGTTCTTTTTTCAATTCAAAAGAATTTTTTGACAATTTTTTTAAAAAGAAATCATTTTTTGAGGATTATTTTTCTCAAATAATTTTGCATGAAAGTAATAACATTTTTTGATACCTTCTGAAGAATTCTTTTTTTCCTCCAAAAAATTAGATTTTTTTTTTTTTTTTTTTTTCATTTCAAAAGAATTATTAGGTACTTTCTTTAAAAAGTAAACCATCAATTTTTCTGAGAGAATTTTTCAAGTAAAAATTCTCGAGGAATTTTTTCAGGACTTATTTTTATTTTTTTGTTAAAATTTTCTCATTCATTGGATGATTTAAAACTCATTTCTCTCCTCTTCTGTCCAAAAAATAACAATATTCGAACCCAGAAGTACCTACATGTACAATTGTACATAGGCATAGGTGCGATCAGAAACATAATTTCAAAAGGAAAAACGAAGTCAACTACCTACGTGAGTATATCTAGGTAGAAGTTGCTTGGTAGGTGAACGTAAAAAATTTCGCTGAACTCAAAACAGCTCCAATATGCGCATTTAAACATAAAAAAGCAATAAAAAATTGTAACAATCAACAAAAAAGTTTGTGGTTTGTGAGCTCAATGAGTTCATCGATAAGTATAAATATTCAGCAGATACATTATATACAATACAAATAATGTAGGTATAGTTTTCAACAATATAACCAAATCAATACGTATTTCGTAGTTTGAAGGGTAAAACGACAAATAACAAAGATGGAATGCCAGCTTGATATACAGGGTGTCCCGTCACCAGTTATCACCCCTTCACCAGCGATATAGTCAACTCAAACTAAGCTCATGTATGCATGTTTGCCGACCCTGTGAATTGAAGGGGCAAAGATATGCTCAACTGAAAATTTTTTATTTTCAGTTTTGTTTCAGATTTTTAACCATGCGTCACTCGACAACCGAGATAGGTAGAAAGTTGCGCTTTGCGGCGTTGGAAAGGAAATTTTGTGTAGAATTTTTTGATGGGTTGATAATTGTACTAGGTGATCAGGGGGGTCTGTACCGTATTAAATATCTAAAAAAACGTGTTCAAAAATTGAGATTTTTTGGCAATTTTTGAAAAAATCTCAAAAAAGTTTCCTCATTTGGTATTATTATTATGATTTGCCTTACATGAAAAAAGTTCGACCTTTCGAATGCCGCAAACTAGACTCTTCTATCTCACTTGGTTAAAAAGTTATAGCCATTTCAATTTCAAAATCATGACTGAAAAACAAAAAATTTTTTTTATCGAAATGTTTTTCTTTTTATCTTTAACATCGAGTTTCACTCAAAATTATTAGTTACGATAGGTATCAACTTCCAAAAATTAAAATAATTGGAAATTTAAAAAAATGAAAAATAAATTGATTTTTTTTCTGTCTCGATTTCGAAATTGAAATTGCTATAACTTTTTAACCAAGTGAGATAGAAGAGTCTAGTTTGCGGCATTCGAAAGGTCGAACTTTTTTCATGTAAGGCAAATCATAATAATAATACCAAATGAGGAAACTTTTTTGAGATTTTTTCAAAAATTGCCAAAAAATCTCAATTTTTGAACACGTTTTTTTAGATATTTAATACGGTACAGACCCCCCTGATCACCTAGTACAATTATCAACCCCATCAAAAAATTCTACACAAAATTTCCTTTCCAACGCCGCAAAGCGCAACTTTCTACCTATCTCGGTTGTCGAGTGATGCATGGTTAAAAATCTGAAACAAAACTGAAAATAAAAAATTTTCAGTTGAGCATATCTTTGCCCCTTCAATTCACAGGGTCGGCAAACATGCATACATGAGCTTAGTTTGAGTTGACTATATCGCTGGTGAAGGGGTGATAACTGGTGACGAGACACCCTGTATACATATATTTTTTTTTTGAAAAATTCTTCAAATCAACATAACTATAGGAATTATTTTGAAGCAACGTTCAAGTCAATGAGAATAAAATGTAATGAAGGAATGAAGCTCATATTATGGATCCCTAAGTAGCTTAATTGTTTTATAGAATTTATGGCAAAAGCTGTTCATTTTCAATATGCCATGCCTGAAAAAACACCTCAAAATTTTCCATTATTACTGAAAAATATCATTACGTTTTCAAGTTACCAACCTAGCCTAAGCCTACTCAACAAACAGTGAATTATGTAAATACCTTAGGCGGATGATTCAAAGCCCATTATTTTCACAATAAGGTCGATCCACCTCCAATCATAATTTTCCCCATCCAAACCCAATGCAATTCCAATTGATGAAAAACTAATCAAGAATGTTGAATTTGAAATCCGCAAGTACATCCAAATCCATCCAACCATTTAGGCTACTTGTCCGCCAATCCGAACGTTGCAACGTTGGTTCGTTTGTGGTTAGTCGTTTTAAAAGTTGCACACTGAAATCCAGCCTGTCTTCGGCATTCGTACTTCGGTGGTTCCCAATGCAAGCGAGGAAACGAGATGACGTCACGGGGCAATTGCGCGTTGCGTCGCGACTACTGCACAGTGAGCTGAGTGAGCTGACGTATGGTGCCAAGAAACCCTCGGCGAACTCCTCCACGTGTTAAAGAATCGCGCTATATGGAGCGCCGACCTCCATCAACCTAGTGACCAGTGGGGACGGTTGGGCCAACTTCGTAACGTTGCCTCCCGTACCCCGCACCACAATCAATGAATTTTAACAAAAAAAAATACTTCTCTATCGCAAGACGTTAGAAGGTTTGCATAAATAGTGTGAAATACTCTTCGACGTTGAAACGTAAACGCGACCGAGCTTACATTGTACGACGACCGCCGCACTGCCGCTCGAGCTGATTACGAAAATTTTGTGCTTTTTTTGGTACTCCCTCCCCCTACCTTCCTAATGCGATTCTACCAACGACGTCGTCGTCGACGATAAATTAAAAAATAGTATATGTGCCGTAGCTGTGGCGCGGCGAGCGGCGTGGCCGGTTTACTCAGCGGCTTAAAAATTTAACAATGTACGCGCAATACTTTTTGGTCAAGGCGAAATCGACAATAAAGGGTTTTTCTCTGCGAATTCACCAAAGACTGGAATTTTACGCCGAGTTGTGCCACTAGGTACTTGCCTACCTTTTTGTTAATTTGTCATAAAAATTGTTCCACAATATGTGGGTTGTATTAGATTAACTATACCCTGCTTTTGGTTGTGCTTTGCTACCATTACAGACAACAAAGAGACGATTTACCAACGAAAAAACGAGCCATTTGGTATTTCGAACGATAAATTACAGTCAGAGAGCTACCATGGTGCTTATTAGGGTGGAGCAAAAAAAAAATTATACCTCGGATTTCGACCAAACTCACGGAGGTCATTTACTTTGAGTTGAGAACCTCCCAAAAAAAAATTGAGCTCCCTACCTCGTAGGGAAGAGGAGCTAGGGGCTCTCAAAGTAGGGCCACTTTCGAAAAAAACGCAGTTTTTCGCTTTTTTTGGGCAGTAGCACTCGAGTTACCCCCCACCGCATCCCTATGAAAAAGTGCAGTTTGAGTTCCTACACCACCCTGGACCATTGATTTTGAAGTTGGATACCACTTATTGCCCTCTACCAGAGGTTCAAAAGTTGCAGATTGCTGAAAAATTGAGATTTTTAAATTTCAAAAAACGGAAATATCACCTTCTGGGCGCCAAAGGGCTCATATTGATGCAAGAAAAATAATTCAATAGAAAAAGTTGAAAATTTTTCATTGCAGGTGTGCCAACTTCTGATTTTTTCAAAGTATGGATTTTTGCCATTAAAAACTGGGATATTTGGATTTTTTTAGAAAATCAGAAATTGGCACACCTGCAATGAAAAATTTTCAACTTTTTCTATTGAATTATTTTTCTTGCATCAATATGAGCCATTTGATCCCAGTTTTGGCGCCCAGAAGGCGATATTTCCGTTTTTTGAAATTTAAAAATTTTGATTTTTCAGCAATCTGCAACTTTTGAACCCCTGGTAGAGGGCAATAAGTAGTATCCAACTTCAAAATCAATGGTCCAGGGAGGTGTAGAAACTCAAACTGCACTTTTTCAGAGGGGTGCGGTGGGGGGTAACTCGAGTGCTACTGCCCAAAAAAAGCGAAAAACTGCGTTTTTTTCGAAAGTGGCCCTACTTTGAGAGCCCCTAGTTCCTCTTCCCTGAGAGGTAAGGAGCTCAAATTTTTTTTGGGAGGTTCTCAACTCAAAGTAAATGATCTCCGTGAGTTTGGTCGAAATCCGAGGGATGTTTTTTTTCTCCACCCTAGTGCTTATGCATTCGAACAAATTTTTCATCTGCTCAATTTCAATTTTATTACAATCCAGGAACCAAGTCAATAGTTTGTTTAAAGAGCATGGCATCCCATTCATTTCAACTTTTCATTCATCAACAAAACTCACAACCTGCAGTTGCAGATAAAAAAGCAAAGAATTTGCAAACTCTGAATTTCTAAAACAAATAAAAAAATTTCAATCGATATCTTGGGAAGTTTCGAGGGAAAAAACTAATAAGAAGTGAAGTTAAGTACAGAACAAACATTCGAAACGAGTGCAACTCGATAAAACCGAATCCGTCAGCGAATTTCCAATTTGATATTATTTCAACAAAATGTACCAAGATAATTCGATGTAGATTAATCTCGACGTTATCTACCAAAATGAATAATATCTCAGTGTTTTAATGACAGAATAAAATACCTCGGTCTGGTAATACCAAAACAAACATGTCAATTGTCAATGGATTAAAAATCCCACGCTTCCTGTAATTTGGGTACATGGAAATTTTAAATGCATATAGCACAATGCAATATCTCTGGGTAGAAGCTGTTCATCACTTCAACCTCGAAGAGATAAGCAATTTCTTCTTATCATTGTTGATATGATATTGGTTTAATACATTGTCGGTATGTTGTGCATTGTCAAAATAGCAGGTCACATTAAGCGTTGATAAAACAAAAACATTGTTGAATTCAACCATCGTGCATAAAAATAATCGCATCCCAAGATTTGAATAGGTATTATCGAACATTCGCGAAAATTTAACCACCATTTTCTAAACAGAATATTTAAATGTTAGATTAGTCCATTTAACCAAAAAAAATCCTATCTATCGAGCAAAACCTTTTTAATACTATTCTACCTTATAGCAAGTCCTCTATTCACCGACATTTTTATGCGTCTGCTTATTTCGTACACGAGAGAGAGAAAAAAACAAGAACAGGTTTCATCTGCCAACTACGTACAAATAAACCACCTTTCTGTAAAGTTATATAGGTAGTTCTGCGAACTTGGACGGGCAATAATCAGCAAAGCTTTTCTGTTAAAAACATATTCGGAGTACCTGCCTATTATGTTCATATCCAAAAGTCTCAAGGTTGCAAAACTCTTAATTTTTGTTGTTGTTTAAAAACACGTATGTTTATTAATGAGGTGTATTATTTTGGTTGCCGAATAAAAATCTATAAACTTCTCGTTTCATTTGACTACAGTTATTTGTTTTTAGTAATCCAACAGCAAAAATATGACGAATGGACCAGACCCCGTTGAATTTAAAATGTCCTGGCATAAGTACCCCAGACTTGTAAAGAAGGTCAGTTTTTGCCGTTGGCGCAACAAATTGGATGGAGGGGGTACCACCGGGCTCTAGCCTCCCCCAAATAAGTGGAATATTCAAAAAATGAGATTTATCCAAAGGAAGTAGAGGACAGGGTTGAAAAAAATCACGATTTCACCACATCCAATTTCAGCAGAAAATGCATATTTTTACATTTAAAATCACAATTTTTCAAAAATTTTGCCCAAGCGAAGTTTCTTTTGGGTGAAAAATTTGGAAATATGAAAAATTAGGAATTTTTTAGTGATTTGAGTTGACGTTTTCAGAGATTCCACTCTACCACAGCCACAGGAAATCCTTTGGGTTTACCACTGAGCTTGAGGCAGTGAGTGAAGTCCAGATCAAGTCTTTTAACTTCCTTCTAAATTTTAGCACAGACCAAAAAAATTTTTAAAAAGTTCTGCTTGAGCCAATGGTTTAATGGTTCTTGCGCCTACAAATTTTGCTTATTGAATGATAAGTTTTTGCAGAAATTAACTCACTGAAGCGCTTTCAATATGCGAGATAGGTAAAATTTGTTCATGAGAAATTTTATAGTATAAGTAAAAATCTACAAAAATGTTTGTTGCAATTTTCCCTAGAGGTGATTTTAACAAAGAAAAAGATACAACATTTTGATATCTTCACAGAGCTTGTTACTGCAGGATATGAGCAAGGCACACGTAATTGTCAAAACTACAGGCATAATAATTTGGTTTAAAAATTTTAAAATATCACTTTTAAAAAATTTAAGGAAAATGAGCACTCCTGCCAGGCCAAAGAAATACTTGATATAAAATAAAGCCAATAAGCGTGTAAATTATACAAAAAGAAATTAATACATATTGAACATTATAAATACCCACATGTCAATACAACCAAGCACTACTACCAAAGAGAGAGAAGAGGACTTTGACCCAAAACTCTTGCACACTGACACGAGGAATCGCTCCACAGCAAATTTCATTGCGGTGTCATAATAAAGACTACTGAATCCCTCCAGTCGAGTTTTTCTAAGTAAATTGTTCTCTATCACAAAGCGAACTAAATATAAAAGCATTAAGACGAAAACACGATGGGTTTTTACAAAGAAGAAAGAATAAAGTGAAGAAAAAAATCAAATTAGATACCTTAGAGCGACGACAGTGACTCCGATGGAAATACATAGAAAATTTGGAAACCGTAAAAGCACGTTTTTAAGTTCATATATCGAGAACGACGACGGTTGAAGAACAGAAGGCTAAGATGGAAAAACGGGAAGATTTTTCAGAGTGGATCGGTTGTCAGGTGGTTAACGCGGTCGAACGTGGGCGGTTAAGTTGGGCTAGAGAACGAAGGGTTGTGCCTGATGGTAGTGTAACCTTGGAAAAAAGGATCAGGGAGGATTCAACCCGATGTTACGAGGAGGAATATACGCATCGGGGGTAGAACTTTAAAAACGAAAGTACGCGAGTGTTCGGCGTAGCTTCACCCGGAACTTTGGCCTTACAATGTTGCCATGCTATAGTAAGGAATTTTTACTAGTTTGTACAGAATACCCAGGAGGAAAATTGCAAACGAAAATTTAACGTTAAATTTTTATAAATTTTCCATTCAATAAAACATTGTTACTTCGATGTGGGAAAACAGAATGAATTGTACTCAAAAAATAATATTCAAAAACGAAAAAACCATTCAATTTTACTCATAAATAATGAACGTTTTTTCCACAAACACATCAACTTTTTTGAAAATACAAATTCCCAGAAATTATCACTTTGAAAAAAAAATCATCTCACAATTTCGCCGGATACCTCGAAAGACTGAAAATTCGATTTTTTGCACGCCTTTCTTGGCAACGCCGCAATAAATAGAAAATTGCGTAGAGCTGCGTAGAAGCGTTTCAAAGCCTACAGGTTCGCTAAATTTTCCAGCGAAATGCCGCAAGTTCGCTCATCCCTCCGATTTCCGTAATCCACCAACTTCAACTCCACATTTGCCCTCTTGCCCTTAACGCTTCCCTACCGGGAGGGGTTGAATTTGGTAAATCAATAAACGTATTTGGCCGAACAACGAAAATTTGAGGCAGTTGCAAAATTTGGCCCAAACATATATATACCGAGAAGGAGAATGCGCAATGTATATTGCATTCACGAATAGGCTGCTGCGTAAAATTTTCAAATCGAGCGAAAAAATAAGTAGGTATTGGTCTGAAATCAAGCAGGATTAATTCTGCCAGCGAGTATGAGTTTGTATGAATAACTAACGTTGAATTAGAGGTGTATGATTTTCATACAATTAGCATTTTCAATCATATTTTAGCATTAGCACAGTATATGGAATAAAATTCATGAAACCATATTAAACCGTTACCTATTCATTTTAGAGTGCTTTGTTACATCATTTTTGCATGTAAGTTGGTCCATTAAATGACAAATTTCTTCTGAAAAATTGTCTCTAAATTTGTAATCCTCTTGATGAGTTGATCTAATTAAGTAATAATTAATGATTGAATAATCATTTTTTTCAAACGTGAATGACTTTTCTCTTCAAAAAAATTATAGATTCCTCTTATTTCATATAAAATTATTCAATTTATTAAAATGCAAACTTTTCATCTGATTTTGGCGAAAGGCAAAAAAATTTAAACTAAAAAACACGTTTGGTGCCCTGCCCCTAAATAATTTAGCTTCTCATCATGATCGACTAGATGGCAAAAAAGTGTCTCAAAATGATCTGAATAACAAATTATAATAATACATAAACTAGGTAGGTAGTGTTTTTCTTAGGTTGTCCCAAAAAATACTTGCCTCCAACTTCAGGACCCAACAGCTCCACTCCTATGGTTCGTACAGAAAAATGTATAAAGACAAATTTGTAGTAAATTTAATGTAGAATAATTTACCTACTTTCAGAATCCCCCCTCCCCCCCAATTAAAATTTCATGTTGTTGAGATGAATGCGAAAAACGTATTTTGCGCAGGCGGGCATCAAAAAAGTCACTATGAAGGAGCGGAGTAGGGGAGGGGAATTTCGTTATGTAATAGAGTGCACCCCTTCTCAATTAACCAAAATAACCTTCTTTAGCAATTTATTTGAGTTGGAGTCATTTTTAATGGCCTATATTTATCGCAGACTTCATTTCATTTTTTGTTCTTATTATTAATTAATCAGTTTTTCAATTTAAACCAATCGTATGCCTAGTAATAAATGACAACAATGTGTCATCGAACTGAAAAACATCAAGTAACCAGTGTCTAGTTTACTCAATTCATTTGCATGTACGTGGATCGCGTTGTTGTTGAATTTTACCGAGTCCAGTACTATATATATTGATATTCAAAATTGGAGGGGAGGGAGGGGTCCAATCGAAATTTTTGTAATAACCAAAATTATTCCTAGTACTTTAAGCTATAACTTTTGTTTGAAATTTTTTTCAATCAGACCCTCCCTCCTTATTGATTTTGCAAAACATTCCGAAGATACTATAATTAAAAATTGGAGTTGGGAAGGAGGAAGGGACAAATTGAAAAAAAATTTCAAACAAAAATTGCAGACCCAAGTCCTAGAAATAATTTTCTCATAAAATTTTCGATTAGACCCTTCCCTCTCCTCAAATTTTGCATAATATGACTGGATACTTCATATTATTAAAAATTGTTGGAAGTAGAAGTCTAATTGAAAAAATTTTCAAACAAAGGTTGTAGCTTGAAGTCTTGGAAATAATTTTGGTCATTACAAAAATTTCGATTGGACCCCTCCCTCCTCCCAATTTTGAATATCAAGTATCATTATAACGATCCACGTCCATGTAAACAAATTGAGTAAACTAGGCACCAATCACAAACAACACATCTTTTTTCAAATTCCTCAAAATATATTTGAAATTTTCAAATTCAACTCAAATCAGATAACAAAGCACAGCCTCCAAACTATGACGAGTAAACTCAACTTCTTCACACTGATTTTTTTCAGTCCCAGAACCCATACTTCTGAGTTGTTGGAGCTCAATTCTGAGCCAAATTTTGTTTTTTGTCATTGCCATTTCGAGCTTTCAGACCAATCAGGCTTTAATAAAATGCACACTGTAGTCCGGAGTGAACACAACGAATCTACAAAAGCTCTCACCAAATCACAATGAATGTTTTCAAAACCGCCAAATAAGTAACGAGAAAGGTAAAAAATTCACACAGTACAGTACACGACATCTCTTGCAACCCAAACCCATCACGTGTATCTAGATTATTTAATAGTTGAAAAATTAATTCGTTTAAAGCTCCTAGAAGAGGAAGCAGAGCAGTACTCGGTACAGCGTTACAAAAGCGAAAGTTTAAACGGAAGATTTTGAATGTCATACGCAACCCCCCTAAAATCGGTACCATTGGTAAAATATAGGTCACACGAAACATCGCTTTTGCGTACAATTTGCCCCTTTAGTGGTAATTTTCTCATCGCAATTATATCAGCTATGGATCTGCGACGGTTTGATTTGTATAATAAAGTTAAAGTTACTCGTGGTAATGAAAACTCGACTCACCATTAGAAGAAATTAACGCCGATGAAGAAGCAGGCAGCCGGGTACACGACACGAATTGAAAATTGCAAAAAAAAAAACACGCCGAAATAAGAATGAAAAAAGTGTAAAAAAGTACTTTATACGTAGAACTCGGTATGACGAATGATTTCTCTTCGAAAAACGACTGACCTATCACACGCACCAATATTTTAGGCAACCGGAGGACCAGTTTATGTTGCGAGTATCAACACATACGAAACTGTAACAGTATTTCTCGCACTCGCGACCAAAATAATTAATATGGCGAAAAATTTAAGTAAATTTTGTTAACCGATACGTTAGTACACAAATATACCTCAACAATGGTTTAATTAATATAAGGATATAAAGGACAATTTCAAGGAAAGCGCCTCAAATAAAATAACATTATTTACCTTCTGCGTATTCGGTACGAGAGGCCACGGAATGCGACGAAAACCGCCGAATTTTTCCATCGTCCGACGTCTCGCCCGGTCTGAGGAGACGAATGCGCGTGGAGGAGCATGGCAATGGTTTCGAAGCGAATAGCCGGCGCGTGTCAAAGTACACTACATATACCATTTTGTCTGTGATGTGGAGTAGAGAGCGTAATATTCGAAAATGTATAATGCGTATACTACGTATCCGAGTGTATATTGATAACCCGACTCACACAATCGCGTCTAAAGAGAGGTGGCAAAGTATACCCTCACCGTGGTTTTTTTTTTGAAACATCTCTTGTGCATGAAAGGCTATTGCCCTCTCGTTCATTTGTTAAGAAAGCTACGGAGCGACGACGAAAAAACGAGTTCGGCGATTCGGATTCGGAGTTCTTCAGGTAATTTTCCTATCCGAGGCTGACAAAATTTTTCGTCGGTAATTTAATTCCGTCAGATATTACCGATTTGATAACAAGACCTAATTCTTTTATTTTTTTCCAACGTCGAACGTTTATGCTGCGAGCTGCATTATTACTGAAATATAAGAAGTCTCGATAGAATTTTGTTAATTTCACTACTCGAATTAAGATTAAAACCTATTAGTTGGCATTATGATGCCATCTATGACTAATAAAGGTGACCTTTAACGATTTGCAACTCTATGTGCATACAAAGTTATCGTCTCCGGAGAGAAATTGTTTCTCTAATTAAGTACCCCTTGCACTGCATTTTCATGAGAATATTATTTCATCCTGCAGCTGATTCGTAGAAACGTAATTTGAAATCGGATTATTTCACGTAGATATGAAATTTACAAATGCAAGCAAAAGTGAAACGTCATCAACGAATGGGACTTGGAAGCCTATTCTTGTACGTAATATCGATGAGTAAACACATCCATGCATCCTGCAAACGTACCTACCCTCTCTTACCTATTTAATTTCAGACCCCAAGACGGTGAAATATTTCACGTCGTTGGTAGGTATGCGCAGATTCGGCGTAATATTTCAATTTTTCAAACGTCGAAGAATGGTAATTATGGTATGTGAGGAAAAATGCTCCCAGGACGTCATTGTGAAATTTTTGTCTATCTTGCGTCTGTTTGAATTTAATTCGAATTGAATTTTGATAAGCGATTCAGTGGAAACATATTATACCGAAAGAATTTGCTAAAATTTAGAAATTATTTTTCTTTTTCATTTAATTTTTCCAACGTCGAGACGATTTCCGCAGCAGTTGATGGGTTCTCAAACTGTACCTACGTTGTTGAAAATTGCACCTTTTTTTTTTCATTTTTGAACAGAATTTTGATTTGAAATATGTGACAAAATTAAACCAAAGGAAATTTTTGACGATTTCATGACGTAGGTGAAATTTGTGAGATAAAATTATTGTTTTTTATTTTTATTTTTTTTAGAAGGACGAATAGATATATATTATGCAGATAAACTCAGATAAGAGAATCACTTGAGGGGAAAATATTGACGTTTTAGGAACTAGAATGGAGTGCGAAATTATTTCTATTTTTGTTATTGAAATAGACCGAAAAAAAGAATGAATGAAATGCATTTAGGTATGTGCATTGTGCAATGAGTTGGGGATCTCACCCTTTTTATATGAGTCACTGTTAAATCTCAACATACAAGAACTTGTTAGGGAAGTTGAATTAGGCCGGACGATTCTGGTTTTGAATTGAAGTTTTTTTTTTTTTTTCAATGGAATGAGTACATTCAGCTGACTGAAGCAGAACTTTTTCTTGCATTTCAAAATGGTTTATTATGAGGTACGATTTTAGTTCGAAATCTCATGTGATCTAATTTTACTTTAGTAGTAAATATGTAAATGAGAAAATGATCTTATTTTCAAGATTTTTTTTTTCAGTTGTAAAATGAAGGTAAAGCCAGCATGAAAAATGCATCTATAGATAAAGATAAAAGCAGGGGTAGGCATAATCGTTCACGAAAAAATCAGGCATATCATTGAGGTGAATTATTTAAACAATTATGATAATTTTGAATTTTTATAAGAAAAAAAATTATCAAAATCAAAATTATTTTAATTTTTTTAGGAAAAGCTAGCTAATATTATATGACAACCCCCTTTTCCGTATTTTTCAATATTTTTTCACCTCTTCCAATTTTTTACATTTTTTTATCTTTTCAGTTTTAAATTGGCCTTATTTAAGATTTTCAGCCGTTCTAAATTCGAATAAATTTTAACCCAGTTTTTATTATTTTTTTATTCAAATTTAACCCTTATTGATTGTTTATTTTTTTCAATTTCTAGACATTTTTGGTGTATCTTTTTCAATCTTCATTCATGCCTGGTAAAAATTTCATTTTTAAAATTATCTTTTTCAAGTTTCAACTTTATTCAATTTTTAGCCACTTTTTATTTTTCCTCTCGTTTCTAATTTTTGAAATTTCAAATTTTCTCATTTTTCAACTTTAATTTCTCAGATTTTCAGTCATTTTTAATTCGACTTATTCTTTTCAGTTTAATTTTTTTAATTTTTTTTTAAAATAAAAGTTTTCTTCGTTTTTAATTTTTAGTCATTTTTTGATTTTTTTTTTTTTTTAATTCTTCAATTTTTGTCTCTACTTTTTAAAATTTTAAAAACTTAAAAATCTTCTAATTTTTGAATTGAAAAAATTTGTTCATTCATTTTTAATAGGTAACCAACCTAATTTGAATTTTTTCAAAATTTTTAAAGAATTTTTTTTTATTCTGAATTTTACCCAATTTCTAGAAAAAATTAGGTATATGTGTAGATATACTATTTATTTATTTTTGATGATATTCAATTGGCTTCCTAAGATCTTCAGATTCGATTTTTTCCCATTTCCAATTATTTTTAGATATTTTTTTTCAATTTTCATTCCTGTCATTTTAAATAATAAAAATTTCAATCAAGAAATTATCAAGAATTTTAAAAATGATTTTTTAATTTTGATCAAAAATCATTTGGGGCCGTTGAGAAAAACAATAGAGTTTTCAAATAATCAAAAATAAGACAAATAATAAAAGTAGGCTCCAAATTTCTTTATTATTTTCATTTTCTTTCAAGCCAAGTGAACAAAAATAAATGATGTTTTTCTTTGTAAGAATATAAAAAGTAAAACACGAATTTGGCTCATTCAAGTAGATATCTTCATACGAGATGTTTTCTTATTACATATATGAACTTTGAAAAAACAATTTTCAAACAACTTGTCTCATCAAAATAAAATTAGATGTTGAAAACGATAGTACGTGGGCTATTTTGGTATATGAAATAAATAAATGCAATTAATCGCGTCGTCAAATGAACGTTGCACCCAACACCAAACATAAACGAGATTAATGGTGAGTAGATTTAGACCTAATTATGTAATCAAGAAAATATTTATCATTTGAAGATAAGATAATCGTGTTTAAAATCTTAATTCTTCCATTCAACGTAATTTTATTGGTGTTGAACCTGGGCTCAGGATTAATCAAAAATTGAGAGAGATTCCAAAAAATTTTCTGATTCCAAACTTGTACTAATTTTTAAAGATTTACCTACTGAATTTTAGAAATTATTTAATCTTTTGAATTTTCATTCAAATTTGGCTGAATTTTCAATTTTTACAAAATACTGAAAATTATTAAAAGTTTCTATGCCTAGGTACTCTGAAAATTGAGGTGTTGAAAATTTTCCAGAATCTAGCAAGTAGTTTTAAAAATTGATCAAACTCAAAAAATTTATTATAAAACTTTAAAATTGACAAGTTTGGAATTTTTATAAAATTCTCTAAACTGTTCGAAGATTTAAGACTGGAAATTAACGTTTTAAAATTTGTTTAAAATTGACTAAATTTTAAACACAAGAAAAACCTATCAGAATTTTTATCAAATTTTGAAAATTCTCAATATACCTACCTGTACCTATTACACCCTAAACTCAAAAATTCAAGTTCTTTTTTTCATTGAATATTACAATTTTAAAATTTTTCAAAAATTCAACTGAATTTTAAAAATTGATTTGATTCAAATTTGTTAAAATTAACAATTTTTTAATTTTTTACCAAATTTTTATAAATTGTACCTAATAATTGTTTTAAAGCTAAAAAATGGCTTTTTGATTTTTTTTTTTGAATTGACTGGGTTCGAAAAATTTATCCATCTAAAAAAACTGGTCATAATTTTTAAATTAAAAATTTTGAATTTTTATCAAATTTAGAAAACTTCCTAAATTTTAATTTTTTTCCAAATTTTAGAGAAACACTAAATTAAAAAAATAATTATAAAAATAAAGATACCTATATGACTTTTCAAATTTTCTAACCAAAATTTAGCCCAATTTTGAATTTTTACATGATAATATTCTTTAAATTGGCAAGACTTTTTTTGCATTGCATATTTAAATTTTTAAATTTTTCAAAAATTTAATTCAATTATTTAAAAAAATTATTAAATTCAAAAATTAACAATTTTTAATTTTTTAACAAATTTTAAAAGTTGTAAAAAACGTTTTTAACCTTTGAAAATTGACCATTTGAAATTTTTTAAAAGCTCGACTGAATTTTGAAAATTTATTCAACTACAAAAATCTCAGAATTTTCAAATTGAATAATTTTGAATTTTAATCAAGTTTTGAAAATTTCCCAAGTTTTGAATTTTTACCAAATTTTGGAGCAGTACATACTCATTGAATTTAAGAATTTATTATGACTTTTAAAATTTCTTTGCCAATTTAAGCCATTTTGAATTTTTACACAATTCTAGAAATTGTGAAAAGTGCTATGCATTGAAAGTTGGCATTTCAAATTCTTTCAAAATTTCAACTGAATTTTAAAAATTGATCACCTAAAAAAATTTAATTCGTAAAACGTTTTTAAAACTTTTAAAATCAACCTTTTACACGTTTTCAATAATTTGATTGAATTTCAATGTTGGTCCAACTTTAAGAATTTATAGCAGTTATAGAATTTGTAAAAATGCAACGCTCAAAAATTTATTAAACTGAAAAATCGATAAATTTCAAAGTATAATTAAGTTTTTACTAAAGTTTAGCCAGATCTCGATTTTTCACCAATTTTTAACTTTTAACCAAATTTTGAATTTCTATCGAAATTTATACCAAATTTTGAAAACCACATGAAAATTTACTTTTTGATCCAACTCCAAAACCTTTTTAAAATATTACCCATTATAAACTTTCCTCAATTTTAAATTTTTAAATACATTACGAATATATAACTATTAAAATTTGCAAATTTTAAACATTTTTGGAAAAATTATTATGAAATTAATGTGGAAAATCAGCTATTCTGACACATTTGCTGCATCAGAGTTTTGTTTTGAATATTTCCTCGACTGTCAAGTGGTTCTAGGTACGATTTATTAAATTTTTAAATAATTTTTATTCTACGTAATAAATTTGAAAATTGTATTAAGTATATAAAATCGATAAATCGTTCAAGTTTAAAATTCAACAAAAAACAAAACAAATATGCAGTTAAGCCTAATAAAAAATAAACGTTCGGTTTCATTTTGAATTCTGCGTTAATTAAAATATGATTCCCATCGGTTTTGTGTTTCAATAAAAATGCATCGTCGGACTATGATTATACCATACGTGACTTCAGTCTTGGACTGTATTTCTCAAACAATTCCGATAACCTTAGATCGATTTACACAAGAAGATTTGTACCAGAAATATTTTATTCCATACAAATAGCTACTGAAATTTTAAAAATATTTCCACATTTTATTTCTGCCACCACCTCCCTCAGTTCCATTTTTATCGCCGAATAGCGAATTTTATAATAAAATCAAGTACCCAATTGAAACAAAATCTAAACATGGAGAGAGTTTGGTAATCTCTTGACTTCTCGAATCTCGCGAACAATATCTTTTAAGGGGAGTACGGTACGTTTACACAGGAAAAAGGGATTCCAAAGAACTTCTTCCTTCATGCAGTGGTTGACGCCTTACCTCTTTATTTCCCTTCGACCCTCTACTCAATGCGTAGGCTACAGATTTTCGCGGTGAGGGCCAATGACCGTCGCCACGTGTAGTCGTTCAGAAACTTTTACCGTTCTCCTCAGTTTTAACGTTCAGTGCATAGTCGGCTGCACCTGCGTACCGAATCAGTGCTACCTTATGTACATCTTGAAAAAACTAATTGCTCAGATTTTTATTTGTAAGTGGTTTTTTTTTGTCTCGAGAATAAATTCGAAGATATGGAAGAATGGGATGTACTTCATTAAAAAAAAAACAAAAAAAAAACGCCTTCATCTGGTGGTAAAATTCCTACGCATAAATATTAGTACCATTTTGCCGCCATTGTCTCGATGCAGCTACATATCTTCTATTTGGATGAAGAGGTATGTAATGTGTGAGGAGAGTCCGATGTTATTGTCCTCCATAAGTCTTGATTTCTTCGCTTTGTTTTGGTAAAATAATTCATTTTTGTCTGAAACAAAAAATCAGTGAATTAAAAAAAAAAAATATAATTTAAAAATAAATTTGTTAATCCCCAAAAAATCAGAAAGTACCAGAAAGCCATCGTTTTAAAACCACGAAAAAATCCACATCGAAAACCCAAACGATTCGGATTCGCAACAAATTCGCATCAAATATTGCTAATTTTCGCAACTTATGCCTTCAAACGAGGCAGGTA
This sequence comes from Balanococcus diminutus, assembly GCA_959613365.1. Taxonomy (NCBI): domain Eukaryota; kingdom Metazoa; phylum Arthropoda; class Insecta; order Hemiptera; family Pseudococcidae; genus Balanococcus; species Balanococcus diminutus. Next base: position 48,015,318 of record OY390715.1, read on the forward strand.
TGCAATACCACGGACGGAAATCGTGGTGTATATAAAATTGCGTCGAATTTCGCCGTAAAAACGAATCGACGCTGAGATTGGAAAACTGATACGACATGGAAATATCCATTTTCATAATTCGATTCGAATGCGAATTAAACTGCTCCATAATGAAGGACGAATGAGAAAATTGTAACGATTTGTAAACGACAATCGAATAAAGAGCACACAGTTCGGTTTTAATGACGTCGAATGCAGCTTAACTATAAAGTAAATCACCGCACCGAATTCTAAATTCGGGTCAGATTTACATCATGTGAACATCTTAATCACTAGATAAACTACTGATAAAAGGTCTTTGAACGGTTAATTTACCATCAACATTGAGAATTTCTCAATGAGAAGTCTACGAGGGGAGAGGTGGAGTTGGGAGAACGTAGTAGAGTAAAATGGACTATACGTATTATGAGTTTCCTTTTTCTATAACGATTAACAGATTTTTAATTCTTTCGCAAGAGGTGGAAAAAATATCCATCATTGAAAGAGGACGTCGTCATAATGAAACGAGTTCTTATTCCACTCGAGAAAATTCCTTCGTCGCTTCCTAAAGTGGTATTTACTTTGGAAGGTTATTTCAGTCCCTCCGACAGTTTTTTTCCATTAAAACGTAACTTACAAATCGCGAAAACTCTTACGGGTAACCTAAGTAAGTGAAGATAACTGCATAGTAATTCGAGTTCTTTTTCAGTCTTCGACAATCCTTTTGGAAATTGTGTTACGTCTTGAGCGATCTCCGCATTTATTTTCATTATTCTACACGTCGAGTAAGTAAATAAACTTCGGTGACCAAAGTACCAAAATACTGATGTGTTTTAGAGCTGCTGCAGCGGGAGCGGATGTGCCATGGTAAAGGGAGGGTTTCTCTTTCTTTGTGCGCCGGTGCATTATTTTATTTTCTGTTTTCGAAATTATCGATTTTAAGAATTGAATTGAAGAATTAATTTCAAAAATTAAGTCAAGTGATCGAGTTTGAAATATAGTTCAAATTTTTGTAATCAGCTGATTTTTTTTCAAAATACGTAGAAAGATTTCTCATTAAGAAAAAAAAAATGTTCATTTTTCAAGGGATTGAAAACTCTTAATTTTTTCAAGGAAAAAATCTTTTTTTTTTTTTTTTTTTTTTAAGAGAAAAAAATTCTCTCAATTTTTTTGGTAGTTATCAACATTTTTTTTCTCTCTTTTTTTTGGAAAGAAAAATTTCTTAATTTTCAGAAGAAAAAATTTCTCAATTTTTTGAAGTAAAAATATTTCTCAAATTTTTGGAGAGAGAGAATCAATATTTATCAAGTGTATGTAGTAAAAATCGTTCTTATTTTTTTAATTGAAAAAATTCTACATTTTTTTGGAATAGATGCTTCCCAATTTTTCTGGAATTTAATAATTTTTCGGTTTTCTGATGTACTCGTAAGAAAAAAACTTTTTTGTTTCCATTTCTTGAAAAGAGAAAATTACTATTTTTTTCGGAGAAGATTCATTATTCAACAAAAAAAGATATCTTGAATTTTTTTAGTAAGTAAGAAATTTCTTAATTCTTTGAGGTAATTTTTTTTTTAATTTTGGAGAGAACAATTTTTTAATATTTGAGTAAAAAAATTTAGCCAATTTTTTCAAGTGAAAAAATATCTAAATTTTTTGAGTCAAAAAAATTATACCTACATTGTTGGAATAGATACTAATTGCTTACCTAGGAAATTGTAATTTTTTTCGATGTCAAAATTTTTTATATATTTTTTTGAAAAAATCTCTTTTGTGTTTAGGAGTAGAAACATTTTTAAATTTTTGGATTTTTTAAGGTTTCAAGTAAAGAAATTAGTCAATTTACTTATTTCAAGTAAGAAAAAAAAATGAATGAAACTTTTTGAAAATACTTCTAAATTTTTTGAAAAAAAAATCTTTCAATTTTTTCGGAGGAGATAATGTAGGTATTAGGTACCTACTTTTAAATTTTTAGATTTTTGTTTTCAGTCTTATAAGCAAAGAAAAACAGTCAATTTGTCACAAAAAGTTCTAAATTTTTTTCAATGCCTAGAAGAATCTTATCATTCTATTGTTGGAATAGATACTTCTCAATTTTTTCATTACAAAAAATTTCTTCATTTCTTGATGTAAAAAAAACTACTTTTTTGCCTCTTGAAAAAAAAAAAAAAAAAAAACTTGAATGTTTTCAGAGAAGAAATATTATCTACGAGTATCTCTTGTTTTTTCGAAAAAAAAGATCTCTTCAATTTTTTGAAATTTTAAATTATTGGATTTAGTCAATTTATTTCAAGTGAAAAAATTCTAAATTTTTTTAGCAACAAAATTTATTCATTGATTGTTGAAGTAGATATGCCTATAGTTCTTAATTTTTTCAATGAAAAAAATCCCAATATTTTTTATGCAAACAACATTTTTTTTATGTGCAAAAAGTTTCAAAATTTTTATGTTATAAAAAAAGAAATTCTTTGCTTTTGTCTCGATTTTTTGAAAAAAAAATATTTTAAATTTTTTCGAAGAGAAAGTCTCTTGTGCTTTCAAAAACATAATGTTCCATTTTTTTTTATTATTCTTAAAAAATCTCTATTTTTTGCAATAGACATTTTTTTTATTTTTTCGGAAAATTGAAGTAAAAATTTTCAATTTATTATTATAGAAAAAAAATCTTTCAATTTTTTAAAATTAAAAAAAAAAACTTCTTAAATTTTTAAAAGAAAAAATTTCTTAAATTTTTGGAGAAAAAAATCTTTAGGTATCTTTTTCTCGCGTTTTTGGAAAGAAATACTTACGGAACTTTTTTGTCTCAATTTTTCAACAAAAAAAACTACCTACTTTCAATCTTTGGAATAAAAAAAATCTACATTTTTTTGCAATCGAAAATTTTCTTAATTTTTTGGAGGAAAAATTTCTTCAATTATTTTCAGAAAACTTCATTTTCATATTCAACATTGAACAATTTTCTCCAAGTTACTTGCCCTAAATTTGAAAATTGATGAAAATAAAAATATTTTTAATTCGAAAATACGTACCTAGGATTGTTTTTAAAGAAAAACAATTTTTAATTTTTTTGAAGAAATTTCTATATATTGACGGCTCTAAGAGATTTGAAAAACCCTAGAAAGTTGGAAATCACCCATCCAACCTCCTGGATACTCGATAAACTTCTTATGTGCATGAAATGTTTACTCGATTGAGGAAAATTTTATCATTGGAAGTATTTCGAATATTTGTGATTTTTTTTTATCCAATCGTCAGAGTGGTGGTTTTTAAAACGATGCAACCAACACTTCTCAGTATGCCCTCTCCTCTGTGATTGATGAGCCGGAAATTGTGCATTAGAATAGATAATACTTCCGACTTTGAAACAATAACCCCCTTTTACACTATTATAATTATAATTGATTCCCACCATAACGATTCGACAACATTTGCTCGTTATCGGTGTCAATATACTTGAAATTATTGTTTGGGAAGTGGAAAAATTAAATAAAACAATAAGTCATTAATGGATGACATTTTGCTTGAATTTTTTTTTAAAACGCTAAATACCTAATTTCGTAAAAAAAAAAATAATAAAAAATAACCCAATTTATTGTCGATTAAAATAATCGAGTAAGTAGATAAGAAAACTCGAGTTTTCGAAGTTTCGAATAATCAAAGTCCTATTTTTCGTGCCTATCTTTATTGCTTCATTTTTGTACAAACGTAGCTGGAATTTTTGTGGTGGGTGTAGATAGTAGAAGATGTACACATAGAATAAACAAAGAGTGGGACACATGTGAATACGTCGATAAATGTTTGAAAAGTGTAATATTAAAATCGAAAGTGACGAACATAGGAACCATTTACGAAACGAAATTCGTAACTTGTGTAATTACGAAATTGAATAGGTACGGAATTAACGAGTAAATATACGAGTATACAATGAACGTCGCAATCGAACCACGTGATGGGCTTTTGGCACCAACAAAACTCGAAAAAACGAAGGGGCGAACGTGAATGCTCAAAATGTAGGTCAAAGGGAAGCACTCAGGAGAGGGGATGTGGTTGAGGGCTAATGACCCTACAACTATACACGTGTCGTGGACTCGGTTACACTATCCCACGTGTTTCGGTATCGTTCTTCTCACAGCTTCTCATCCACTGTTACGTCACTTACATTTAGGTTCATACCAAATATAATGTGTACGGATGTACCTCATAAATAGAATTGGGTACGTTTTGTATTGCAGCCTGTACCTATTATAGAGTATTAATTAATAAAAGATCGTATTTCAATTTATAGCAGGGACTCAGGGTGTTGATTAGTTTTTCGAGACTTTATTTACGATTCTGAAAATGAGTATAAGGATAGGCTAAAGTTGGCCTATTTTTTCTCATTGAACTACCTATTAAAGTATTTTTGTTCCTCACTCGCACATCCCGTGGAAGTTGCTTAAAGCTTAAGGAAAGTTCGATTTTTTCAACTGAAAAACAATCGTGTATTTCTCTAATTTTGTTTGAAAAGTGCAGAAGAAAATAAGCAATTGTAGCGAAAAAAAATATTTTAAAAAACAGAAACGAAAGAAAGTAGAAAAGAATTGACTAAATAAAAAAAATCAATAGGTATTAAAAAATAAGTACCTATTTGGAAATTTTTTTTCTTTAATTTTTTCAATTACATAATTATCATTTTATAAAACGATTCAGCACAAATGATATGTGAATACCTAATTTCTCAACAAGTTTAGTCTTTAATTATTTAGTTTTAGAAAATTAATTTTTTCAAATTTTTCAAATTTTCAATTCCATTTTAATTTCTCAGGATTTTAAAAAATTTTACATTTCTAATTTTGTTCAGTTTTAAAAAATAATTTCATGCATTTTATCTCGATTTAAATTTTTTATGTTTTAATTTTTTTCGCAATTTTTTAATATTTTCTAGTCATTTATACCTAATTATAATTATTTCATTTGAATTTTTTGAAATTTGTTAAATTCTTATAAAATTTGATTACATTCATTTTTTTAAATTATATCTACGTAAGTACTTATATCTAACTTTTGTCACTTTCATTTTTCGTTTTTAGTCATTTTTGTCAGATAAATTATTAACTTTTTTTTAGCTTTTAAATTTTTCAAACTTTTCAGTCATTTTGGATTAAATTTTAATTTCTTTGAATTTTTAAAATTTAAAAAATTGATTGAATTTTGATTCCTTAAATTGTAATTGTTTTCATTTTTTAAAAAATCTATCAAATTTACCCAAAATAAATGTACTTAATTACTAATTAGAATTATGTATATAAAAATTTTAGTGTCTTTTTGTCTTAATAAAATAAATTTCTTATTTATCCACTCATTCTATCATTCAAATTAAAATACAAATTATTATGCTACCTTGGTAATTTTTGATTTTTTCAATTTTTCAATGTGAACTGGATTTTAAATTTTTACTCATTTAAATTTTTTTAAATAGTTAAATTGTTGCTTACTTTAGATTGAATTTTATTCATTTCATTTTTTTTTTTTAATTTCTAAGTTTGATTTTATTTTTTCAACATTCTATTTTTATTTTTTAGTCTCGTTTTAGATTGCATTTTAATTTCTCACAAGTTTTATTATTTCAAAATCCAACTGTATTTCGCTTTTTTAAACTTTGTATCTTTTTATTCAATTTTTTTTAAAAATTGTCATTTTTACTTTTTATCCTGATTTTGAAATTTTTTTTCCAAATTTTGATGTTTTTCTAATTTGTAAACTAAATTTTGAAATTTCACATATTTCAAGCAAAGTTTTATGTTATTTCATTTTTATTTTCAGTCATATTTCAAATCATTTTGGATTGAATTTCTTTTTTTAATAGAGTTTTTTCTTATTTTTGGTCATTTCAAATTGAATTTCAATTTCTTACAGAACGTTAAAAAAATTTAAAAATCCAATTTTATTTTGAATTTTTGAATTCTTGTCATTTAAATCTTTTCCCCTAATTTTTAAAATTTGAATTCAATTTTTCCAATTTTTAATGTTTATATTTTATCAAATGTGTACTTGATATATTTCGAATTTTTCTTATTTAATGTTAATTTTTTTTTGCTGTCATTTCGAATTGGATTTTAATGTTTTGGATCTCAGTCTTTTTCTCATTTTTTACAGTCGTATTTTAAATACCAACCTATTTAAATTTTTGTTTAAAATTTTGTTAATTTTAAAAAAATTGATCGAATATTCAGATTTATGATGTGAACTAGACTTTAAAATCTTCCTGATGATTCGCATTTCTAAAAAATTTTAAATCATTGTTATTGAACTTTATTTCTTTTAATTTTTGATTTTTTTAAATGTTTGTTCACTTTTATTTTATTTTCAGGTCATTTTGGATTGGATTTCAAATTTTTTAGTTGCCGTCTTTGTCCTCAATTTTTTTGTCGTTCTAAAATTTCAAAATTTGATTGTATTTTGATTTTAAAAGGTTCAAAAGTTTCACATAGTCTACCATTTTTTTAAATTTCTTTAAATTTTGATACTTTTATTTTTTTTCTTCTTAATTTTTAATAATTTTTGATTGAATTTAATTTTAGACAATTATTTTTGAAGTTTCTAAACTATTTTATGTGTAAACCACATTGAATTTTTTGCCTATTATTTCTTCATTTTTTTTTTCTAAATTCATAATCGTTTTTTACCGAATTGCATGTTTTGTCTATTTTTTAAATTTCAGAATTGAGTTTGATTTAATTTTTAATTTTTAATCACTAATAATTGAATTTTTTTGAATTGAATGTTGACTTCATTATATTTTTAAAATTTCAAATACCTATTTTCAATTGTTTTTTGTTTTTTAATAATAAGTAATATTTTGAATTTCAGTTTCGTGTTGTGCATTTTACTTTAAATAGGTCTCAGTTTTGATTGAATGATTTTTTCTTCATTTTCAATCATTTTAATTTCAAGTCATTTTGAATTGAATTTCAACTTTTTAAAATTTCCCAACCCAATCGACAATTCATAAAGCATTATGCTAGTATTGTACTAGCATTGCATTAGCATGCAAGCATATTACTAGCATAAGTGGCATTATGCTAGCATAGTGCTAGCATGGTGCTTGCACAATACCAAGTGCTAACAAAATGCTCCTAGAATGCTACTAAAATGCTACTATAATGCTACTAGGATGCTAGCACTAGCATTCAAAGTGGTTCAAAAACAGGCAACCTGATGCTAGCGTTCTCAACTTTTTTTCGTCAAAAGGGAAAATTTTTAATTTTGTTTATTTTTTATTTTTTCAGTTTTATCCCCATTTTCATTTTTTTGTAATATTTTGCAACAATTTTCAGTTTTTTTTGGATTGAATTTAAATTTATTTCAAGTTTTAAAATTTAAAATTCAACTTGATCTCAATTTTTGCTGTTTTATTCATTTTAGATGGAATTTCATTTGTCCATTTATCCAATTTTTATTTTTTGTTTAAATTTTTAAGTAGGTTTGAAATTTTTATACATTGTAAGACACGTTTTGGAAATTTGTTTAATCTACTGATTATTGTTATTGCGTTAAAAAAAGAAGAAGAAAAAGCATTGAAGACTATTATTTAAAAAAAACGTATTCATAGGATGTTTCAATGTTATACCTACATTTTTGGAATTGCATTTTTCAGTGCCCTATTTAAATGAATATATCTATTTTTTACTGAATGGATTGGCTCAAGTCCCTATTTGTCTCATCCCAAAAATTGATACTTGTGAATTCCTTTTCTTAAAATTATTTTCTTCATTAACGATTTCAATCAAAAAAAGTTTCAAATCAACGTTAAACTTTCTTTGTTCATTTTTTTTCTACAAGTGAATAGCGAAATTGTATCCTTTTAACAGAAATTGGGAGAGGGGTTGTCATTTTTCCAAGCCTATTGTTATGATCGTATTTTCCAGCAAATAGTTTACTTTTCGAAAAAATAATTATTTGTTCGTGATTTTTTTGAACTTTAATTTCTAGTTACGATAATTTTAGAACAACAATGGTGTCGCTTTTGAACTATATTTTTGAGGTACGTGCCGAAGATTGAAATTCGAGGATTTCTTTAAAATTGAAAAATTCTGACTTTAAGAGAAAATAAAATAAATAAACAAATAGGTACCTACCAAGCTCTTAGCACACCCTTGTTATTGAGCTGTAAATTAATTCGGCCGCTGCAGATCGTTGGGCGTATTTTTGTAGTGAAAACGAGGTGAACCCTAGTCCTCTTCATGGATTTTTCTTTGCGCAGGAGGAGTGAATTTTCAACTGGCTACAGGCCACCGCCATATTTACCTACCTAGCGTAGGTCCCTAACGCGATACACGCTGAACAACGAAGCGAGCGCGCTGTCGTCAATTCCAACACCTTGCGATGCCTTTGCATTAACACTTCAGTTGAGTAGCTACCAGCTACGTCGTTATTTATGGAAAGGTTTCAGTTTCATTCGAATTTAGTCTCGATTCCAACGCGGTTTTCATCGAATTTCGAATATTGTTGAGAAAACTCGCGATTAAAAATTAATCTCGATGTAAGCATACGCGGTATATGCAACTTTTTCCAAGACCAACGACCTTTCTCCACGTGTCAAGTACCTCGAACACGTGCAACGCTACGAGTAGAGATAGATTTTGCTACGATGGGTCATTGAACTGAAATGTTTGTATCGGACCATCCCAAGGACGATCCTGTAGAGGCTTCCACGTGGATAGGGCAAGGCAAGCCACGTGTGTAAGCCGAAATACAATCCTACTTGAACCCGAACCATGTTCTTCCTAAAATGAGAGGTTAAAAGTTCGACAAACTTTGTTCCTATGTACATTGCCTTGTTTATTTCATTTAGGCTTACGCTTTGCCTTTTCTTTACAATGTTACATTCTCGGTTTAATTATTGATGCATTATGTTTTTATTCGTGTCATCTTATCGTAAGCATACACACTTTGATACCTTTATTTTTTTTCCCACAAAATAAACGGAGTAGAATCGATTTTGTTGAATTATCTCTGGTTCCCCTAGTTCGAAAATTATATTTATTCTGCACACATATTGATTCATATTTTTGTCACCGTTTTGTGAAATGAAAGTTCTATTTCGATTTGGAAGCCTTATTCGGGCTTATGGATTTACTCGATATGGTAGATGATTTTTATTTAAAAATTAAGTAGGTATTGATGGAAATACGTACCAAAGGCCTACCACTTTTTTGTTGACTCCATTCGCATCCAATCTAAATTCTGTAAAAAGTGAAAAACCAGGTAGGTATTCTCGATGAAACTGAAATTGAATGATTTTTAAGTAACACAGAAAAAAAACTATAAACGAATAAATGGGGTGTTCATTTGCTTTTACTTTCAAAGGAAGTATGTGTGGTAGAGAACTCTCCGTTTCAAGATGTATTTTTCAATTACCCATAGAACATGTTTACCTGATGAAGACATAACAAAGAAGTTTTTTTTTTTTTGGGTAGAAGGCTATTGCACACAAACATATGTTTATGGGGTACTTATTTATTTATTTATGTAATGCTTCCGGAATACATTAGCCTACATCCATATTGTAGAGCATTGTACCTACTAAACACGAATACATATAAAGTAGGTTTAGACCAATTATTTTTTAATAAAATATATAGGGTGTTTCTATTATTTTCAAGTTGATACAAGGTGTCCTGAGTACTGACCAGTGAGTGCGGTGGCGAATATTTGAGATTTGGATATAGCCTAGGAACACTAACAAAAATGTATTTTAGTAGGTACACTTTGTGCCTATCTTTGTAAGTGAAGAAGCTACAGAGCTTCGACAGTTGATATTTTCTATTTCGATCCTGGCATTGTGTAGTACTTACATCGAAAATTCAAAAAAAAAAATAATAATAATAATCGTACGAGAATGTCTATCTTTGAAAATGAGAGAGTTAAAGCAGAGATGGGCAGATCTTAAAATTTCGGATCAGATTAGAAGAATATCAGATCAAATTTTTTTTATTATATCAGATCGAGCATAAAATCAAATCACAATTAGTCTACGGACCACAGGCCAAAAAGTGTTCATCCATCGAGCTTTTTTGGTAGCCTAAAAATTTATCGGGCTTATGTTAGACACCAGTTCAGCATTTGCGAAAATGCCCATTTAGAAGTTTCAAACATGCACAAGGGGGGCTGGGGCCACGAAAACCCCCATTTTTCAAACTTGGGGGTAGCCAAAAAAACTAAACGGGGTCCGAAGGGGCACTACCTACTGACCACAAATATGCCTTTTTTTCATTTGGCTTTGTGCACAACGGCATTTTATGGCACTTTAAGTGCCGTTTTTCGCGATTTTTGGGCTTTTTTCAGATAAATACACCTCCCCCATCCACAATTACATAGGTAGCCAGAAATGAATTCCATAATTCGAAACTACACGTCGATATGTACCCAAGGTCGCTTCGTTCATCGAAATCGCGCTGCACAACTTGCTTCAGTGCAGTCATAAAGTTGCGCAAAAGCTGCATTTCCTCAAATATTGAGTCACATGATTCCATGCATTTTTCATCCAAAGTGGCCGTGTAACATATCACAATGAGATAAAATTTTTCGCTGAATCCAATGGTCATGTTAGTTTTTTTGACCGCCCCCTTCGGTGGACTCCAGCCCCCTCCTCACACTTTTAAACATGAAATTTTAAAATTGGAGGGGAGGGAGAAGTCCAATTGAAATTTTCATGATAACCAAAATTATTTCATAGACTTCAAGCTACAACTTTTGTTCGGAAAGTTTTTCGATTGAACCCCTTCCTCCCCCCGTTTTTAGGTAATTCAAGTATCTAAGGTCATATAATGCAAAATTGGAGGGGAGGGAGAGGTCCAATTGAAATTTTTGTAAGAACCAAAATTATTCTTTGAACTTCAAGCTACAACTTTTGTGGGAAATTTTTTTCGATTGGACCCCCTCCTCCTCCAATTTCTAGGTAATAAAAGTTGCTACGGTTATATTATTCAAAATTGGAGAGGATAGGGGGAGAGTGGTCCAATCGATAATTATATAAAGCAAAATTATTTCTAAAACCTCCATACACAACTTTTATGGGAAAATTTTTTCGATTGGACCCCTTCCTCCCCCCATTTTTGGGTAATAAAAGTTGCTACGGTGATGTTATGCAAAATTGGAGGGGGAGAGGGGGAGAGTGGTCCAATCGATAATTATATAAAACAAAATTATTTCTAAAACCTTCATACACAACTTTTTTTGGAATTTTTTTCGATTGGACCCCTCTCAACCCTCTAATTTTGCATAATATGACCGTAAATACTTATATTACCAATGGGCGGGGGAGAAAGGGGTCCAAACGAAAAAATGTTCAAAAAAAATGTGTATTGAGGTTTAAAAAATAATTTTGGTTTATATAATTATCGATTGGACCACTCTCCCCCCTCTCCCCTCCAATTTTGAATAATATAACCGTGGCAACTTTTATTACCTAGAAATTGGGGGAGGAGGGGGTCCAATAGAAAAAAATTTCTCACAAAAGTTGTAGCTTGAAGTCCAAAGAATAATTTTGGTTCTTACAAAAATTTCAATTGGACCTCTCCCTCCCCTCCAATTTCGCATTATATGACCTTAGATACTTGAATTACCTAAAAACGGGGGGAGGAAAGGGTTCAATCGAAAAACTTTCCGAACAAAAGTTGTAGCTTGAAGTCTATGGAATAATTTTGGTTATCATGAAAATTTCAATTGGACCTCTCCCTCCCCTCCAATTTTAAAATTTCATGTTTAAAAGTGTGAGGAGGGGGCTGGAGTCCACCGAAGGGGGCGGTCAAAAAAACTAACATGACCATTGGATTCAGCGAAAAATTTTATCTCATTTTGATATGTTACACGGCCACTTTGGATGAAAAATGCATGGAATCATGTGACTCAATATTTGAGGAAATGCAGCTTTTGCGCAACTTTATGACTGCACTGAAGCAAGTTGTGCAGCGCGATTTCGATGAACGAAGCGACCTTGGGTACATATCGACGTGTAGTTTCGAATTATGGAATTCATTTCTGGCTACCTATGTAATTGTGGATGGGGGAGGTGTATTTATCTGAAAAAAGCCCAAAAATCGCGAAAAACGGCACTTAAAGTGCCATAAAATGCCGTTGTGCACAAAGCCAAATGAAAAAAAGGCATATTTGTGGTCAGTAGGTAGTGCCCCTTCGGACCCCGTTTAGTTTTTTTGGCTACCCCCAAGTTTGAAAAATGGGGGTTTTCGTGGCCCCAGCCCCCCTTGTGCATGTTTGAAACTTCCAAATGGGCATTTTCGCAAATGCTGAACTGGTGTCTAACAAGCCCGATAAATTTTTAGGCTACCAAAAAAGCTCGATGAAATCGATTTCTAGAGCACTTTTCGACCTATGGTCCGTAGACTAAATATTTTCCAAAGAAATATTAATTTTCAATTCGGTTTTTTTTTAATTTTTTTTTTTTTTGTTGAGGGTTAAATGATACAACGATATGAGCAGAAATGGACTTAGATTAGATAATATCATATAAAATTATTATTTTTTGTTTCCATTTTGAAAAGACTTGAATTGATTTTTTCATAATTTTTTTTTGAAAAAAAACATCTTTTTATTCTTGGAAGAAGAGAAAAAACATTTAATTTGTTTGAAGAAGAAAATCTGTTTTTTTGTTGTTTTTTTTTGAAGAGGGAAAACTCTGTTTTCTGGGGAAAGGGAGTATCTCTTATTTTTACAAAAAATTTATTTCCAATTTTTTGAGAAAATGAGAAAAAAGTTTCTCTTCATAATACTTTAAAGAAGAAATTTTGATTTTTTCTCTTGAAAAAAAATCCGAATACGTATTGTCCCAATTTTTTCGAAAAAAGTAAAAAATTCCTCAATTTACCAATTTGAAAAAAAAAACAATAAAAATCTTAAAATTTTTGTAGAAAAACCGTTTTCTTTTTTTTCTTTTTATAACCACGCTTCTATTAACTTATTTCAACTTTATTTATTATTATTATTTTTTTTTAAGAAAACCTTTTTGTTTTTGACAAAGAAAATCTTTTAGTTACTTTAGAGAGAAAAATCTTCAAGTTTTTTGGTAGAAACAACCCCCTTTCAATTCTTTTAAGAGAAAAATTGTTGTTTTTTTCAGAAAAAATATCGCTATTAGGTACTTTTTTTTTTTAAATCTCCCAATTGAAGAAAAATTGTATCTAATATTTTTTCATTTTTTTAGAGCAAAAATGTTACTCAAATTTTTGAAGAATTTTTTTTTTAATTTTTTGTCTCAATTTTTTTTGAAAAAAATCACTTGTGTTTTTGGAGGAAAAGAAGTTTTCATTTTTTTAGAACAAAAACATGCTGCAAATTTTTGAAGAAAAAAAATAAAAAATAAAATTACTTATTTTATTTTTATTTTTTAGATTGTACCTAACGATTTAAAAAAAAAATCAATTAGGTAGGTATTAGAGAAAAAACTTTTCATTTTTTTTTTTTTTTTGAAAAAAAAAATCTGTCATTTTTGGGAAGGAAATCCCTCCTAATATTTTCCTAGAAAAGTCGTTTTCTTAGATTAGAAAAAATGTTTTTTATTTTTTCCCAAAAAAGCTTTCAATTTTTTTTTTAAATCATTGTGTTTTTGGAGGAGGAAAATTTAAACTTCAAATTTTTGTTGAATGGAATGAAACATTTTTTCAATTTTCATTTTGAGAAAACTTCTAATTTTTTGACGAAGTAATCCCTTATTTTTTTTTTTTTAAATCTACCTACTCATTTTTTTTAAAGAAAAAATCTTCTTTTTTAATTTCTCAAAATAAACATTTTAAATTTTTTCAAATGGGAAAAATTTCATTTTTTGAAAAAAAAAAAAAATTTTGAAGTCAAAATATTTTTTAAATTTTGAAGAAAAAAATTTTTTTTTGAATAATAGTAGATAGGTAAGATAAATTTTTACAGAAAAAAATCTCTCAATTTTTTTTAGAGAAAAAATAATTTTCATAATTAGGCAACATTAAAACATTTTCAGTCCACCATCACTTCAGAGAAAATCGAGATAACCCTAAAGAATTCCAATGTACCGACCTTGCTTACGACTTTAAAATACGAACACAAACCAAGAGTAACTTTTAGGTTACGTAATCTATTACGTAAATAAAAGTAATTTCTTCATGATAAGAATGGTCACAGATTTTCGAATTTAGCTCGATGGTACTAACCGGTTCATTACCTTTAATCAAGGTTGTATTTTAGATGGTTACGGTTTGATTTTCAAAGTTAAGGTGAATGTGAAGTACTTGTACTTATTTAATTTCCTTATGGCTAATTTAAAATACTCATTTCAGCAAAGACTAATATTAATAAAAAATTTTAATAGAGACGATATGATATGTAATGTACCTGCTGACATGTTAACAAAAAATTAATTACAGGAGAAGCTCGATGATTTCCCTGAAAAAAAATTGAGAAATATAATGATAAAATTTTGCTCGCTGTGTAAAAAAACATACGTAGGTAAATGAGAAGAATTCGATAATACTCCGCTGCCTCCCTCACCCCATCCGAGTTACGTTTCTTTTGGCGATGTTAGTATATTTACATAACTCGACTGATTAAGGAGCAGTGGAATTTTTTCTTTCTGTTCAAAGTACTTACAAGAAACAGATTTATTTAATGTGAAAAAAAAAATCATTAAATCTTATTAGATTTTGGAATGGTTATATCTCTACCTAAGATAATTTTAGAGTTACCAAGTATTCCAAGTGAAACACTGATGGATGCGTAGGCGCAATACGGCTCGACTCGTAATAATTTTTTCTAGTTCGTTGAACCGTTCATACTGTCGAGTTCGTTCATCTCGTTGGTATACATTAGATTTTAGCAGCCTTTTTCGAGGATTATGTCAAATGGGTGTAGGTAGGTGAATGAAAAAGGTGTATTCAAAGGTACGGAGTATACCGGCCTACAACTACGTTCGAATCAATATGATACGTATCGTATTCCAATTTCCAAGTATATGAAACAGTTGGTAGCTCATTCAGTAATTTACAACAAAAAAAAAGGAAAATTAATAATCAATGTAGGTACGTCCTCGAACGTATTTCAAAAACAATTACCCAGTTTTTCAAAAATGCATCGAATTAAAATAATAATAAACTCGAAGTGAATCAGAAAAAAATCATTCATCCATGGCTTCATAATAATTTAAACACAGGCCTACCTACGAGTCGATTTTCCAGTAAAAGTAACCATAGATACAGCTTATGGACGGTTAGGTAGTTACCACAAAAATGTAAAAATCATATACCAAAGAGTGCATTAGCCTGCTGGGTTGCAACATAACTACACAACGTCCTTGACTGGAGAAAAAAGAATTCATTACATTGTTAACACTTCGTATAACAAAAAAACAATTTCAGTACAACTATTATTTCATTTACCTTGAATGTTCAAGGTAAGACACGTGTAGGTAGGCGCAATTACGAAATCCCAAGGAGAGAGTTCTCCAGGAGGACATTCTTTTTCTGGAGGATGATCGCCCTTGGCTGGCGACATCGTTCTATCGCTATTACACCTGGTGGGGGAAAACTTTCCTTTTTATCGACCTTGAACATGGGTGATTTCAAGTTCTAGGCAGTTCATCCGATGCACCTATGCATTTTTTTATGTAATTAAAGTGATGTAGGCTCGTGCATTTCCAATAAATTCGTATCATTGTATTTATTCAGGAGGAAATGAAAGTAACGACTGGGGGAGAGGGTCAGTTGCAAACATTTTTTGAAATAATTTATATTGAAGTTAGCAATTTTGGTTAATTTTGTCATAATCACTCGACAATTTCTTCTTCAAATACTCGCATGAACATGAATCAAAAGATATCAAAATTTTGATACCTACCTAAATTAAAAAAAAAAAAAAAAAAAAGTTGCAGGAACCAAATAATAAGAAAAGAAACAGGCGAAATCGAACTTTATTGCACTATCTTCATTTTAATACTAAACTCACTTCAATTAATTATTATTTATTATCTTTCAATCCTCAAATTGAAACTGTATCACTTTGTGAGTACTTGTCTAAAAAACATTTTTTTGTATTATTGCAAAAAAAAATCATCCGTAAAATTTTTAGAATTCGTCATTTTACTCCGGTAAAGGTTTTTCATTAGAATAATTTTTTTAATTTTCAATTTGAATTAGATACCATTTTTATAATTTTTAATGGATATAGAACCTTCGAGAAAGTAAGGTGAAATACTTATCTAGCAAGATTCGATTTTTAGTTTCACCCTGCAACATTAATTTGTTTTCAAAATTTTCACGAGAAGCAGAAATCTGAGAAAACACTTGACATTGTAATAAAACATAACAACCGTAGGGAAACGAAATCTTTAGAACACTTCAGGTTCAGAAATAATTAATAATAATGATCATGAATGTACTGTTTTAAATATGTACTTCAATTGAAATGAGAAATGAGTAACCAAGCAGTAAAAAAATAAAATGATCAAGTGGTTATCTTCAGTTAAAAAGATAAGATAATTTATTTTTATTCATTAGATAATAAACATAAAATTTAGAAAAGCTCAACTGAGCTCGTAGTTTCACACAATTTAATTATACATTTATGCAGATAAGCTGACAATAACAATAGTGTAGAAATTCTTATTTAAAAATTAAAAAATTTATTTCGATTAGTAGGTAAGTACGTATACTTTATCTGCTTCAAAAATTCAAAATGAATGAGAAAAATAACAATTTTATTCAAGTTATCTTCTAAATTCTACTTACCAAAATCTATATAATCCTGCATATTTCTTCTTAAATTACTAATTAGTGAGTAAGATGTAAAATTATTCATAAAATTTATTTCAAAGCAAAATTACAAAAAAGTTTTCATTTTTTTTTTTTTTTTTTTTTTTGTTACAGTTAAAAATTCAAAATCTCATCCTCATGAGTCATCTGTCATCTCTTCATTTTTACTTAAAAAAAAAATAATAAAAAAAAATAAAAAAAATACTCAAAAAGTGTTACCAATTGAAAAATTCTAAACTTCCCATCATATAATTGGCAACATTGCACCATGTGAAAAACAAGGTTGGAGGGGAAAGAGCAGACTCCCGCCGGACAGCGGCTTCGTTCGTGATAAATAATCATCTTCCTATCACTACATATTCAAGTTTTTTCTCGCCCAAATTAAATTGCATAGATATTTCGTGGTATGTGAACCAATTTTAATTGAGATCAGTCCTGAATAATTCTAAAGTAGTAGTGCTCCACATCATAAATTTGTATCGTTACCTTACTTATAAATCGACCAATTTTTCTAGTTAAAATGGCAGCTGTAGTGAGTAGCGAAGGACGATCCTTGATTAATAATCAACCACTTTTTAGAAATGTCTGTCGAGCTTTGTAAGTATTCCCTGTGTAACACTTCTACTTCTATCGGTAATCTAATTTTCAAACTGAAACCATGTGTTTTTTTCAGATCATGGTGGACCAATGTGGAAATGGGACCACCGGATGCAATCTTAGGTGTTACAGAAGCTTATAAACGTGATACTAATCCTAAGAAAGTCAATTTAGGAGTTGGAGCTTACAGAGACGATAACGGAAAACCGTATGTTCTTCCGAGTGTTTTAAAAGTGAGTCAAGATGCAACGTGTTTCTAGTCCTCAAGTTTGCTTTAGCGTTGTATCACGATAAATTCGATTTTTCAGGCTGAAGAACATCTAGCCGCAGCGAAGCTCGATAAAGAATATGCTGGAATATCTGGTTTACCTGATTTTTGCAAGTTGAGCATGCAGCTTGCTTTAGGAGACGATAGTGAGCATTTAAAAAGTGAAAAGGTTTGTTGTTGATGGTTTACTTCGATGATTCCGTTGTATTCACGATTATTATATTTGCGATAATGTATGTTTAGAATGCCACCGTTCAAGGAATTTCGGGCACTGGTTCTTTGACCATCGGGGCCAAGTTTTTGAAAGCGTTCTTCCCAGGTGTGAAATGTGTTTGGCTTCCCACTCCGACTTGGGGAAACCACATTCCAATATTCAAGCATTCTGGGCTTGAACTAAAACATTATCGTTATTATGATGCGAATACTTGCGGATTCGATTTTGGTGGAGCTGTAGAAGATATCAATGTAAGATTTGTAGCGGTATTTTTACAAAATTTCGTATCACAACCACTAATATTGATATCGTTTTATCATATTAAAGAACATTCCGGAAAAATCGATTATTTTACTGCATGCTTGTGCCCATAATCCGACCGGAGTCGATCCAAAACCAGACCAGTGGAAAGAAATTTCCAAAGTTGTTAAAAACCGTGGACTGTTCCCTTTCTTCGACATGGCTTACCAAGGTTTCGCTTCAGGTACTTGATTTTTTGAATAAATTTTACAATGTTCGATTTTTTATTTATCTCATTTATCCACGATGTTCGTACTGATTTTAGGAGATGTAACTAAAGATGCGTTTGCTGTCCGGTTATTTTTGGACGAAGGTCACGAAATAGCGTTAGCACAATCATTTGCTAAAAATATGGGTCTTTATGGTAAATGTTTTAATTATTTTCGGTCACTTTATTGTTTTAAATGGTAAAATACAACTTTGAATCTTTATCAGGCGAAAGAGTTGGTGCATTTTCGCTGATAACGGAAAATAAAGATGAAGCTGCCCGTGTTCTTTCTCAATTGAAAATTTTAATTCGTCCTCTGTACTCTAATCCACCTATTCACGGTGCTAGAATTGTAGCCAAGATTTTATCCGATCCTGCACTCAAAGCGCAATGGTACGTGTTGTTATTTGTATGCTTTCATAAGAATGGCAACTTTTGTTACATTTCAAATCTCTTGATATCATTGATGTTTGTTTTTATTATTTGTAATCATAAAATAATTTTACGATTAATTACAGGTTAACAGAAGTGAAAGGAATGGCCGACAGAATAATCTCTATGCGAACTCAGTTGAAAGATTATTTACTCAAGAAAGGATCGAAAAAGGATTGGAGTCATATTACCGATCAGATCGGAATGTTCTGTTATACAGGACTGAAACCTGCCCAAGTAAACTTTTATTTTCCAGCAGGAATCGAGAATACACGAATTGTTTGTAATTAAATTATCGTGTTTCTTTCAGGTTGAAGGATTAACGAAAGAATTTAGCATTTACTTGACGAAAGATGGCAGAATTTCGATGGCCGGCGTTTCATCTAAGAATGTCGAATATTTGGCTCATGCGATGCACGAAGTTACCAAGGATTAACGTTTTTGTGAAATTTTTCTACCTCATTGTGCTTATAAGGATCATAACAATTGTTACACATTTTCATTTATTATTGTCGTGTTTCTATTTTATTATCATATATACCTATTTTATACTCGTATTTTCCATTTCATGTTACAGTGATATTAGAATGTTCCTTTTTCCAGGTTTTGATGTGGAAATGAAAGTTATTGTACCAGTAATGATTGAGAATTAAATTTTATCTACTGTTAAAATATTGAGAATACAGTTGATTCGTATCTTTACTTCTTGATTTTTCTTTATACTATGGCACCTTTGCTTTAATAACGATCGCCGTTCGGCGTTCTTCGTTGGTTCTTCTCCGATTTCTATCAACAGCAGTTCAAAGAAAACACAAAACTTTCACAGAAAGTAATTTAGTCCAAAAATTTTATTCCATTTTTATTGCAAATAATAAAATTTTTCAAAAAAATTCTTCAAAAAAGAATTAGTCTCCGCCCTCCCCAACCTCAATGAAAACTACGTTTGAAAGCAAAAAGTGTACCAAACAAAATACTCGGTAAAAAAAGTTTGTGATATATACTATTGAAAATGATTTGATAATCCGCCTCCCTTGTGTCACCTATAACTTCATAATTAATTTAATCACTCTCCTACTTTCTTAAAATTTCTTAAAAATAAATTCTTGAAACATCAGGTAAAAAATGTACTGATATGTATAAATTAATTTAACCACCCTCCTAATATTTTAAATATAACTTCTCGAAACATTGAAACAGTGGGTAAAAAATGTCATGATATAATTTAATAATCCGCCTCCTTCCTCCCCTTTTCAGCACCTAGGGTTGAATGCATTGATATTATAACTACTACGCTATGTGCAAAAATTTTGAAGAAAAATTTATGAATTCTCGAAACATTGAAACAGTGGGTAAAAAATGTCATGATATAATTTAATAATCCGCCTCCCTTTCCGCCTCCTTCCTCCCCTTTTCTGCACCTAGGGTTGAATGCATTGATATAACTACTACGCTATGTGCAGAAATTTTGAAGAAAAAAATAGTTGAGGGCTCAGTCTCACTTTTTTGGTAAGTACATAATTATAAAAGACTGAGCCCTCAACTATTTTTTTCTTCAAAATTTCTGCACATAGCGTAGTAGTTATATCAATGCATTCAACCCTAGGTGCAGAAAAGGGGAGGAAGGAGGCGGAAAGGGAGGCGGATTATTAAATTATATCATGACATTTTTTACCCACTGTTTCAATGTTTCGAGAATTCATAAATTTTTCTTCAAAATTTTTGCACATAGCGTAGTAGTTATAATATCAATGCATTCAACCCTAGGTGCTGAAAAGGGGAGGAAGGAGGCGGATTATTAAATTATATCATGACATTTTTTACCCACTGTTTCAATGTTTCGAGAAGTTATATTTAAAATATTAGGAGGGTGGTTAAATTAATTTATACATATCAGTACATTTTTTACCTGATGTTTCAAGAATTTATTTTTAAGAAATTTTAAGAAAGTAGGAGAGTGATTAAATTAATTATGAAGTTATAGGTGACACAAGGGAGGCGGATTATCAAATCATTTTCAATAGTATATATCACAAACTTTTTTTACCGAGTATTTTGTTTGGTACACTTTTTGCTTTCAAACGTAGTTTTCATTGAGGTTGGGGAGGGCGGAGACTAATTCTTTTTTGAAGAATTTTTTTGAAAAATATCAGTAGTTTTTTTTTTGTAAACTTGATACAATTTTATAAAACTTGTAACATTTTAATATGAATGGTGAAAATTTTTGAACTTTTCAAAGTTGACCACCTTAAGGGCCTAATTTGGGGCTGGAGGTAAATTTAAATACAAAAATCGAATTCAGCGTCCCCGAAAACCTACATTTCGACACTAATGTTGTAAGTTTTGAAATTGTCAAAATATACTCTTTCTTAGAAGCCCAATTTGGGGTCGAAGGTAAGTTTAGGTACAGAAATCGAATTCAGCATTCTCAAAAACCTATATCTCGACAATAATGTTGTAAATTTTGAAATTTTCAAAATTGACCCTTCTTTAAAAGCCCAATTTCGGGTCGGAGGTAAATTTAAGGTCGAAAATCAAATGTATTTTTGGATAAAATTTAGCCTTCAACAGTTTGAGAATGATGAATATCCCCTAAACAAAATTTTGAACCCTAGAAAAGTCTCCACTATTCAGCACGTTATTTTTAATCTCCCTCACAATTATTATTTTTTACTATGTTCGTTTTTTTTTTTTTGTTTTTTTTTTCAAAAATAGGTACCCATCAAACTCGCAAATAAAGATTTTTGAATGAATAATTTTTTCACAAATACGTATTTTCATATAAAATTCATAAAACTTCGAAAATAGGTATCGAAATCGAAAATTTATTCAGTTTTAATTTACCCATTACGTATTATTAAAAAAATAAATTAAAAAAAATTGATCGTCGAAAGTGAAATAATACAAAAATACTAATCGGCGAACAAACGTTGTAAACTGAGCATGAAAACAGCGAACTCTATGTTACTGTTGTAGAACCATCACTCACACTCTCACATATCTAAGAGAGCATGGAAAATAACACATTTCAAGTATTTTGCCATTAAATATTTCGTCAAAAACCACATAATGTATAAATAATTGGGTTTTCAATTATAACTGTCGAAAATAAAATTTAAAAAAATTAAAAAAATTTCCTCAAAAGAAATCAGCATAGAATCGAACTCGTGTACACCGTCACAGAAATCCGGAAAAAATTCAACCAGCCAACACGCCGTGCTGAATGCACGGTCATCAGTAAGGTATTCATACAACGCGCGGTACACCATGCTCAAATTCCATCACTCTGCACAATTACCCTCATTTCTTAAAAAGGGCTGTTTAAATCAGAAAAATTATGAGAACAAAAATTTCCTAATTTTTCAAGAGCTTTCATTTGCAACCAAAACGAAGTTTCTACGTTTTTGAAATTTTCAAAATTGAAAAAATACTATGTATTCTTTGGGATTCTCTACAGGTTGCTGTAATTGAGCTATCGAGCTCAAATTTTGCACGTGTATAGAGTCCAACGCTGAGAAGTGCCTTTTGATACTTTCATTCCGATTTTCAAAATTTTGGGGCCCAAAATGGGGGGGGAGAAGGGTCAAATTTCAAAATTTTCAAAATTTCAAAAATATAGTCCTAGATTTTGATAAGAAAAACCTAAATCCAAAATCTCGCCAAAATCGGTTCAGTAGTTTTTTCGCAAAGTGAAAATACATATTCAAAAAAAAGTGCCATTTTCATCAAATCTGGCATATCAAGTGAGATCGGGATCTTCGCGAATTTTTATCGTAGAAAGTTCGTTTTGGTCTTAAAAGAAAGCGCTTGAAAAATTAGGAAAATAATCCCATTGAGCACATATGCTAAAATGATTTTTTCTATGCGAAAAATGCGAAAAATCAATCGAATTCCGTCACTTTGCACAATTACGCTCATTTCTTGAAAAGGGCTGTTTAAAATGAAAAAATTTTAAGAGCAAAAGTTTTCCTAATTTTTCAAGATCTTTCATTTGCGACCAAAACGAAGTTTCTACGTTTTTGAAATTTTTAAGGTAAAAAAAAAGTGCCATTTTCATGAAATCTGGCATACCTGGATCTTCGCGAATTTTTATCATAGAAAGTTCGTTTTGGTCTTGAAAGAAAGCGCTTGTAAAATTAGGAAAATAATCCCATTGAGCACATATGCTAAAATGATTTTTTCTATGCGAAAAATCAATCCGCGGCATCGCAACATCAAAGGGCTAATGTTTAGAGAATATATAAGAGTTCCGTTCGTCGTTCGGGTCTAGGATGGGAGGGCGGGTGTTCGACGACCGTCTCACTTGATTTCATGAAGGAACCAATATCGAATACGCGGTCAAAATCAGTGTTGTGAAACGGAAATTCCCATTTTGCGGGAATGGAAATTGTTCCCGGGAACGTTCCCACCTTCATCAAAACCGGAAATTCCCGTTTTCAAATAATTTATTTTTTTGAAGCAAAAACGAGATTTTGTAAAGATATTGAGCTTTGAGAAAGCTATAATTTGAAATTTTTATAAGCATTGTATATATGGTACACTTCGATAGTGACGTCTCGGTACATGGTTTTTCCTCCGTCGGCAGCGGAGGTTTTTTCGCCCAGTTCCGAGATGCTCATTCGCGCGCGTTTAGATTGTCGAGAGCTAATGAAGAGGATAGTTCTTCAAGTGATCGTGTAATTTAAATCTGCCGTATATTGTGTAAAATATATTTGTTATTTTTGTTTGATTAATGGTGTTAATTATTTACCAAGTAGATCTGAATAATCAAGAGATAATCTAACATGGTAGCGAGAAGCGTGATTACAATCCAGGACCTTCAATCCTTTCAAATTTCAAGTTTGTACTTGGTGTCTAAAATGACAAATACTTCGCAGAAATTCGTAAGTAACAAACAATTTGAAAATTCCTGAAACCAAGGTAAAATGTGTATAATATATTTTGTGTAAAAATAAGAGCTTTAAATTGCATGAAAAAAATCGAGCTTTAATATTGTGCTATAAAATAGGTAGGTAGGTACCTATAGTTAAATTATAAAAAATCGCTGACAAGACGCGTTCGTCGTGGACTGCAGCTGCGGCGGATGTTGTTTAAGATAGCGATAGATCTGCTGAATTGCTGAATAGCGCGATTAGGTTTGAAGCGATACGAAAGTGAAAGATGGGTTGTAGTTTAGTTGGAATGAAATTGATCTTTAGTTTGATTGAGTTATTCGTACGCGTAAAATTAAAATTTACATCGTGAGAAAGATCGAATATTTTCGCCCGTTGTTGTTGTGGTGGATGTTTAGTGCGATATTTGATTGGATAAGTGTTCAAATAAATCGAATAAATTTACGAGTAACATTTTAATTTCTGAAGTAACAATTTAATACACGTATCGACGTGAGTGACGAAAAAAATAATAAAGTGATTTTGTGAAAAATATGGCACCGACGTTACCGCAAATGTCGAAAGAGAAATCAAGTGGTACGTAATTAAGTAAATTATTTATTGAATTAAATTTGTAAAGTGTTTAAATACAACACAGTTTAAAAATTGAAAATATTGTGGATGTTTTATTGGATGAGCACGAAAGCGGAATGGTACCTTCACGTGAAAGTGATCCAAAACATCATATCTGAAAAAATTAATAAAATATTTAGTGAAAAATTGAAATATTTGATTAAAAAATTAAAATATACATTCCGAGGTCAGTGAACAGTGGATCGGAGATTTCTGTGCGTTCCAGTGTCTCCAGGAAGCTGTGATCTGAGTTGGTGTTTGTGTGTACGTGTGTTCCGTATACATGGGCATTGAACTTTCACGCTATGGAAAAATGAAAAATGAAAATTAAATTAAATAGCTGATTGCCTCTAGGAATGAATAGTGTCGTATTATAAAAAATTAAAACAACCGTGTTGTCATTTTTGTGTTATAGGATCAGGTCAGAGAATCACATTCTCAATAGATACGTTGACGAGTGTGATTAGCGAAATCGTACGTCAGGTGATACGTCCTGCACCTGAAATTAAACGAGAGTACAAACTAACTGATAAAATGCGTGTGGACTTGTGGTTAGACAAGTTAAAAAGCGAATTGTGGGCAAAAGAACTGCCAGATATTACCCAAATGAGTGAAGATATTGAGTATGCAGATGAACGTGAGAAAAGAACACTACGTGAAATCATCATGAATCGAGTTGATGATAAATATCATGCTCAAGTTTTGGTGTTAGAAGATCCTGTCGGGATTCTAAAAAAATTAATAGAAATTAAAAAAGCAGAAATGAACCTCAACACCGCTTTTATGCGAAAAAAATTTGCAGAATTACGAATAAATAAGGGTGAAGCGGCGGTAGATTTTTTAAATCGTATGAGCGAGGTCATTACTTTCTTCGATTTCATCAATAAACCGATTCCAAACGACCAGATCATTGACCAGGGTATTAATGCAACGATGATGGTGTACCCAATGGTTCGTGTGAGGTTGTTAACGAATACGGAGTTTTCAACGTTGACATTTACCGACTTCCGTAACGTACTCATTGAGGAAGAAAGGGCCTGTCCAAGCGAGAAGGAAAAACCTGTCCAAGCAACGGCCATGTTCAGTTCAGCATCTGAAAATGAAAAACAAAATCAATATACAAATGGAAAAAAAGGAGAAATGGAGTGTTACCGATGCCATCGTAAAGGGCATTTGGCGAGGGAGTGTAGAACAAAAAAGTTGAAATGTAACAAATGTCAGAAGATGGCATTTCATCGCGCAAATGAATGTAAAGGCGAGAATTTCAAGAAGAAATCTTTTGGACAGAAAAAGTGGAAAAAGTATAGCCGAAATTTCCAGAAGCCCAAGAACAATAATCGATATGGAAAAGAAACGCAGCCTGAGGAGAAGCCTCAAGCGAAAATGGCAAAAGTACCTCAGTTAATTGAAGGTAAGATTTTGAATACCTATACTAGATATTTAGAAGTAATATGCGATAGTGGTGCAACTGAGCACATAATCAAGGATGGAATTTTCTTGTCGAATAGACAGAAATTTCATACTGAGATTATTGGTGCTAATTCGGAGGAAAAAGCAAATGTGGAAGTGTTGGCGAAAGGAGAAATTAGGACTGTGAAAGCAGATGGTGGAGAGCTTATTTTAGAAAACGTATTATATGCACCGAAATTATCTGAAAATTTACTTTCTTTGAGAAAACTAGTTGAAAAAGGTTATAAGGTTGTTTTGACAGGTGAATGTTTAAAAATATTAGATGGAGAAACCGAAAGTGTCTTAATGACTGGTGAATATCGGAAACCATTTTGGTATATTAAATTGAAAGTCATTAATAAGACTGAGGTTTTTCTGAGTGAGAGTAAAGAAGATCAAAATAATGAATCTGCTGTTGCGAGTGAACCTGAAAACATGAAACGTAAAAATGATGACGTAGAACAAGGGCCAAGAAAAAAATTGAAAACAAGTGAAAATGACGCAAGTGAAAAAGAAAATATACCTATTCCTAGTACTAGTGTAGAATTACCTACATTAAATGCAAATAATGAAAATAAAAATGAATCGAATAATAATTTGTCAGTTTCTGATATTGTTACGAAAAATAAAACAGTTGATTTTTAGAAACGAGATTGACATTGAATCACAAGAAGATGATGTGTTTGAAGGAGAGAATGCGAGAATTTTGAAAAAATCTGATGAAAAATTTTGTGATTTACGAAATGACTCAGGAATGCTGTGGCATATCCGATTGGGACATTTATCATTAACTTATCTTCAATTATTGAAGAAAAAGGTTCCAGAGTTAGAAAAGGTTAATTTTGAAAAAAATATTTTGGATTGTGAGGTGTGTGCAATGGCAAAAATGAAAAGATTAGCGTTTTCTGAGGAAAGAGATAGAGCGAAAAAATTGTTTGAATTGGTACACAGTGACGTAATGGGTCCTGTGCAACCAGAATCTTTTGGATCTGGATTTCGTTTCATCGTGACATTCATTGATGATTATTCACGTTTCGCTGTGGCGTACGTGATGAATCACAAGAATGAGGTAGGTGAATGTTTTGAGATGTACTTGTCCGAGGTTCGTGCACATTTTGGAAAAGATACCTGTGTGAGTAAAATCAGAAGCGATAATGGCACAGAGTATTTTGGAGTGATGAAAAATATTTGCGAAAAAGAAAAAATTGAGCAAGACTTTACCGAGGTCAATACTCCACAGCACAATGGAGTAGCGGAGAGGTTTAATCGCACTCTTCAGGAACGTGTGCGGTCGATCATCTTCGATTCTGGTGTTCCGAAATCCTATTGGGACTATGCAGTAGGGTATGTAGTACATACATACAATCGCACTCCTCATGCGAGTATTGATTATCGTGCTCCGATACAGGTACTGAAAAATGAAGTGAATCTTAGAGTAGAACAATTGAAAAGATTTGGATGTGTTGCTTATGTACATCTGAATAAACAAAAATTTACCAAACTTGAAAAACGAGCAGTAATTGGAATCTTGATTGGCTATACAGGTACTGGGTATAGAATCCTTTTACCTGAAACAAGAAAAATTATAAGAGTTAAACACGTAAGATTTGTTGAAAATAAAACGTATCAAGATTTAAGCACATTGAAAAAGGACGATATGGTTATGAGTGAAAAAGATTGGTTTATATTATACGATGAAACTGAAAATGAAAATAAAACTGAGAAAAACGATACTGAAAAATTCGAAAGCCAAGAAAACTTGAGAAAGGAGGGAGCAAAGCAAAGTGAAAGAGAAGAGTTTGAAATTGATGAGATTGAGTGTGAAGAGATAGAATTTGACGTTGCTTTTGCTAAGTTGAAACATGCATTTTTAGGTGCAATGAAAAATGCAAAATTAGATCCTGAGTTACCAGACGAGGAAAATTATTCGTTACTAGCTCAAATTCAGGGTGATCCTCAGACCGTAGAGGAAGCCTTGAATTCTCCAGAGAGAAAATTTTGGTTGGAAGCGATAAGAGAAGAATTAAAGGCTATGGAGAAAAATAATGTATGGGAAATTGTAGATAGACCCGAAGAGACGATGAATAATAAACCAAATATTATAGATTCAAGAATTTTATTCAAACGAAAAATTATGAGTGGAGGACAAGTACGATATAAGGCCAGGTTAGTGATAAGAGGGTGTAAAGACAAACGAGTTTATGATTTAAGTGAAATTTATGCACCTGTTGCCCGGTTAATAATGATACGTACTGTTCTTGTGATAGCAAATAAATTTGGTTATGAAATGTTACATATGGACGTAAAAACTGCATTCTTGTATGGCGATATAGATGGGGAAGTGTATATGGAAATACCTTCCGAGTTTGAGTGCAGTGAAAAAGAGAGACATACGAAAGTTTGTAAATTGAAAAAGGCGTTATACGGTTTAAAACAAAGCCCAAACAGATGGCACAAAAAGTTTAAAGAGATTGCAGAAAAATTGAATTTTAAAAAATGAATTAAATGAGCCGTGTTTGTTTTATATAAAAGAAGAAAATATTCGTATTTTTTTACTGCTGTATGTTGACGATATTTTAATGATAGGAAATGATTTAGATCGAATGAATGACATTGTTGAAAAATTAAGAGAGTCAGTAGAATTAGTGAACCTAGGTGAACCTAAAAAATATCTAGGTATCGAGATTGAGAGGGACAGAGAAAAGAAAGAGATAAGATTGACTCAAAAAGATTTTTGTTTAAAAATGTTGAAAAAATTTAACATGGGAGATTGTTATTCACAAACTACTCCTATGGAGACGAAAAATGTAAAGAAAAATTCTGAGAGAGTAAAAACAATACGCGAAAATGAGATAAATAAAATTGAACAGAATTTTCCATATAGAGAGGCGGTAGGTAGTTTGCTATATTTAGCGAATGCTACTCGACCTGACATCATGTTCGCAGTGAACATGCTAAGTAGAAAGCAAAATAACCCTACCAAGGAAGATTGGTGGGCGGTTAAAAGAGTGTTTAGATATCTAAAAGGAACTAGCGAGTTAGGCTTTATAAAGGTAAAAAGGAAGGAATGGAAAGTTTTGCAGATGCAAGCTTAGGAGATTGCGAGGAAACGAAAAGATCTACCTCCGGAGTAATAATTCGCCTATTTGGTGATGTTGTATTCTGGAGCTGTAAACGACAAAGCACTGTTGCAGGATCAACATGCGAGGCAGAATATATTGCTGCAAATTCGGCGACGGTAGAAGTAATTGGCTTGAGTGCATTTGTAAAGAGATGCATTGATGTAGATCTTTTGCCTGTAACGATACGCTGTGACAATACAGCTGCGATAGAAAGTGCTGCAAAACCTGGTTCTGTGAAACTAAAACATTTGACGAATATAAAATTGCATTACATTTTAGAATGTAATATTAATGGACTGATTAAGATAATATATGTGCCTTCGCAACAAAACGAGGCGGATATCTTCACGAAACCGCTTCCGAGAAAGAGCTTCGAGTATTTACGAGATAAGCTGATAAGTTAATCTATTTTTCTGTTTGCAGAATTCGATCGTGGTATCGACGAGATTATAAAACGAGTTGATGAGTCGCTGGAAATAAAAGACGCGATGGAAACAGATTAAAAATGATGAATAACAGAACATAGAAATTAAAAATTGATATTGATATATATACTTACAAAAATAGTGTTATTCTGTTTCAGCATATTATATTATGATATTCAACATGATTTAAAAATTGATGACTTGTGTTATTTGTTTACTAATGAGATATCTTTGTGGTTGTTATAACAGGTTGACTGGTTGAGTTCGAGTTTTTTTTGCTGAGATAGCTGTTAATTTCCTGCGCGCATTTGATTTTATCTTCTACTTGAATATTGGAGGCGTATAAAAATTGGAGGGAGTGTAAAGATATTGAGCTTTGAGAAAGCTATAATTTGAAATTTTTATAAGCATTGTATATATGGTACACTTCGATAGTGACGTCTCGGTACATGGTTTTTCCTCCGTCGGCAGCGGAGGTTTTTTCGCCCAGTTCCGAGATGCTCATTCGCGCGCGTTTAGATTGTCGAGAGCTAATGAAGAGGATAGTTCTTCAAGTGATCGTGTAATTTAAATCTGCCGTATATTGTGTAAAATATATTTGTTATTTTTGTTTGATTAATGGTGTTAATTATTTACCAAGTAGATCTGAATAATCAAGAGATAATCTAACAGATTTAAATGATGTAATGATGTTTAGAAATGTCAATTTGAATGAAAATTGGTATTGATACCCTAGAAATACTTGAAATTAATAAAATTATTCAGGGATATCGATATCCCATATTTTATTTTTTTAGATGGTAATTTCAAGGTAATTCTTCAGGTTATTACCACGTGATTGATCCAATTAAAATATTCTTTTTAATTTTTTTTTAACATCAATTTTTGACCATTTTGATGGTATTAAAATGTATTTTAATACTGAGGGAAACAACATGGTACCTTTTAATACCAGGAGGTGTCTAATAAATCTCTATATAATCAGAATCTTTTTTCTTGGAAATATTTTGGGAATTCCCGGGAACAGGGAATTTCCGGGATTCCCCGGGAATGACTCTTCGTTCCCGGGAATTTCACAACACTGGTCAAAATTTAAAAATTTCAAGTTCACAGTTCGTCACAGATGAAAAAAATAAACTTCTGCCGTCACCTCCGCGCATAATTTTTTGTGATGTTGTGCGCATGCTGATATCAGATAACACTGCATCGACATCGAGCGTAATTTTGAATCCGTTTTATAATTCAATGCATGTAAAGTTATAAAATTATTATGTTATTTATTCGGTAATAATCATTTTTAAATATGAATAAACTCACTCGTGCGTCATTCAACTGCATCACTCAATATTTTATACGTTTGTGTTGAATAAACAGGTAGCATTTCCTAGTACTTTTGTGAATACGATGAAAGTGTCTTAGCGAATACCGAAAAAAATGGCCCAGTCCGAGGAGAAACACAGCGGATTTTCAGCTTGGCTGTCGCATAAATTGGATCTCTTGAAGATCGACGAGACGATATACCTCAACTATATAATTTCTATTCTAGAAGGCGAAGAAAGCCGCGAAGAAAAACTAGATATTTTGAAATCAATTCTGGTCGATACCGGATCATCGGTTAGCTCTTGTTCGAGTAATTTTTAACCTTTATATCGTTTAATTGCACCGAATTAATTGACTGTTGTATTTCAGGAAGAATTCATATGTACTTATTGTAATGAGATCCTGGATAATTGGCAGACATCTCTGAGCACTGCGTGCGAAGAAAAGAAGACCGAAAAAGTAACCGAAAATGTAGATCAGAAACTAGCTAGGCTTTTAGAATCTAATGTACGTTTAGGAGAAACCACCACTCACGCTTGTAAATACACCGATGAGCAACTTAAAATTAGAGAAGCTATTTTATCGCAGTATGGTCATGTAAGTATATAGCATTATAGCTGCATGTAAACGTAACATTGATCAGTTCTCATTCATATATTAAATTATACTTCTATCTTGTGTGAACAGGGCGATGAGATTGAAGACGATTACGAAGAAGAGGGAAAAGATGATGATCTAGAAAAAAATACCAATGCGAGTACTATTCATCAAGCTGAAAAAGAGAAACGTGAAAAAGCTAAGCTCGAAAACCAAAAGAAGAAAGAAAGAGATAAATTAGAAAGGTTAGTTTCTGAAATATTATCAGTGCTTTAGTAAAATCATCAAATTTAGCACCGTGGATGAGATGTACATTTATGTTGTATGTGTATCAATTTTTCTTATTTTCTATTTAGAGAGAAACAAAAATTAACCCAGCAAGAGAAAAAAGATGCTAGGCGGAAACGTGCTCAAAAAGTTGAACATCATAGAAAGTGAACCTGTCTTTATAAAATAACGATATTAACACATTCGAAAGATTTTTTTACCATAAGATTATCATCATTGTTTTTGATCATCTCTGTATTCTGTAATCTCTTGTAAATTTGATTTATTAAATTTCAAAATGGTAGGTTTATGCAATTTTGTATATTACGTTCGCCTATTGTTTCATGTACTTTTACCCAACAAAATTTTTTCCAGAGAATATTTTCTGCGAATTTAAAAGAAAAACGATGAGGATTTTAAACTTTTTTACAGGAAAATTTTGAAATATTTCCTTTCAAATTATTTTGAAAATATTGTTCATTTCAAATTGATAGATTTTTTAAATTTTTTCAGAAATTTTTTTATAACCTAAAAACCTAGTCAATCATTTTCTTTAAAAGAAAAAAAAAATCTTTAGAAAATATTTTTTGTAAAATTAAAAAAAAAAATGATAATGTAGAGAGTACTTTGAATTTTTTCAGAAAAATTTTGAGATATTATTTCCTTTCAATTTTTTTGCGATTTTGTGTGAATTAAAAAAAAACAACTAAATTTTCGTTTTTTTTTCTATCAAGTATTTTTGAAATAATTTCATTCAAAAAAAAGTCAAGATTTTTTGTGAATTTAATTTTATAAGGAAAATTTTTAACAAACAACATTACAAACTGAAAGGGTTGAGAAAGAGGCTATTTTTTTATATTATCCTACAATTTAATTATTTTAATTTTTGATGCTTAAAATTAAAAATTTTGAATTTTTCTCAATTATTCATATTTTTTTAAAAATTTGTTTGACTGTACCTAAAAATGAAAAAAACGTTTTTTCAAGATTCAACTTTTTTTAAAATTTTATGTAGGTACATATTTTAATTATTTTTTTCTAATTTGTATAATACCTATTTTATGAATTTTTAAAATTTGAAATTTTGAATCTTGCCTCACTCCGAATTTTTTAACTATTAATTTCTCTATAGTTTGAACTTGATTTCTTGTCAAAAACATTTTTTTAAAACTTCTACTAATGGAACGTCCAAAGATAACATTCTTCGAGGGGTGTTTTCTGGAATACGGTGCATTGATTAGGTTTAAAACCAGTTTTTTTTCGACTAAAGCACTTGATTGCTTTTATTACACATTATACAAGTATACCTTTTGATAATCAAAGATTATATATAATACCTACTTATATATTTTTGGGTGGAGTCCTTTTAAAATATTTTCAACATTTCGACTGAATATCCTTAGTCAGGTGTGTAGTTCAGAGTTAGTTTTTGTGATTAAAGGTGGTTATTTCAACTTCTAAAGTGAATATGAACAAAATTTCCAGTGTATTTGTTATTATACTTGGAGTACTTGGAATTGGACAATTGGCATTTTGCAAAACAATTTATCCTCTATTACCACGTACAAATCAATATTATAAAGGTAAGCCGTTAAATCTTATTGTGATATCTACTTGGTAAAATTTATTTTAATTTAAAATTTTCCCCAACTTGGCATGATTTATTGCAATTTGAGACTAGAGGAGTTTCAACAATTTTGAAGTAGAATAGGTAATTACGTATCCTCGAAGTTTTTCCTTTTTATGAGAATATATTTTTATATGGTAATTCTATCAATTTTTGCCAAAATTAAATTATATTCCAGAATTTTACTTGATTTTAATTTTTTCTCTCTCATTCTAGGCCTTCCTAGTACTTCCAATACAGAATCGGTTATTTATATTACGGACGTATTATACAACAGACATGTAGCAGCAACTTTACAGCCTGACGTCGAAGTGAATGATTCTGAAAAATTTGCTCTTCCTAAGACGTGTATTAGATATGTCATCTACCCTGGCGGACATCACTGCTTAGAAACGACATTATTTGCTCCAGGTTATTCAAGGCTATTTCGTAAATATGAGTGTTTTTCAGAGCAGCGATTTAAAGAACTGTTTGGCGACTCAGAAGCAGACCTGTTACTTTTAAAACAGGGTTTTTTTCGAACATGAACTTGGACTGTCTGAGAAATGAAGATTGATTCGTGGTTTGAGTTTTATAGATACTTCACAAGATATAATAACATTTTGTTAAACTAATTTTCAAAAAATTGATTCAAGCTTTCAAAAGTTATACCTACTAAACTTTGAAATAACTATCAGATGAAAAAATTGAAAATTCATTTAGAATATTGATGAAATTTCACACTTTTATCGGATTTTTTCTAAACATTTCATTGGACTGCAAGCGTTGGACTTTGAACCTGAAAAAATTTTATAAGTAAAACAGTTGGTTTTTCAACTAGAAAAAACTTAGACTTCGTAATTGATTTTTAATACCTAATGTCTTGAAGTTTTCTAATAATGCCAGAGAGTTTTTCTCCAATTTTTTCAAATGTCGATATACATAATTATAATGTTTAGTAGTGTGCCACCTAATACAAAATATAATATAATATAATCTTCATTTCATGTCATAGAACTGAGTACCTACTAAAATTAATTCATCGTACATACCTACGTCTTATTCATGTGAAATTAGACTTACATATTTTATGCTATCAATTAATTTTTAATTCATATCTAATAATAAATTTTATGCAACTTTTTTTTTGTGAATTTCAAAATGTTTTATATCGAAGTATTTTCTTTCAAAAAACTTTTATTCGATTTTTGATTTTTTTCAGAAAATTTTTGAAATGCTTCCTTTCAAAAAAAAAATGGTTTTTGACAATTTTTTAAGGGATTAAAAAAAATTGATAGGATTTTTGATTCAAGTGATTTTTTCATGAAAATTTTGAATTCAAAAAATTACATTTTGATACGATTTCAATTTTTTCAGGAAAATTTTAGAATGTTTCGCTTTCCAAAAAAATTCTGAGGAGTTCTTGTAAAATTTTAGCGAGTTTTTGATTTTTGTTTTTGTTTTTGTTTAGAAAACTGTAAAATATTTTTTCTAAAAAAAAAATGTTTGGGTTTTAAAAAAATGTTTCCTTACAAATGATTTTTAGGAGTTTTTTGTGAATTTTTCGGTTTGATTTTTGATTTTCTCAAAAAAACTAAGAAATAGTATTTTTCCTTTAAAATATTGGCATTTTAAAAATATTCCCATTTGAAAAAATTTTTAGTTGATTTTTTGTGATGTTTCAGAAACTATAATTATTATTTTGATAGTAATTCGATTTTTTCAGAAAAATTTTTAAATGTTTCTTTTCAAATAGAAAAGAACGGAATTTTTGAAATACTTGAGTATTAAAATTTTTAAATGTATTTACTTATTCAAACAAAAAAAAAATCTGGTAATGTTTTATAGGCCTAAATCTTTTGATGCGATTTTCGAAATACATTTCCTTTCAAAAATGTTTTTATGCGATTTTTTGTGACATTTTAAACATTTAGTAGGTACATTTTTATGGGATTTGATTTTTCAGAAAAATTTTTGAGATGTTTTCCTTTCCAAAAATAATTTTTAGACGAGTTTTTGTAAAATTGTTGGTAGAATTTTTGATTTTTTTTTTTAGAAAACTTTAAAATATATATATTTTTTTTAAATTGTAGGGATTGTTGAAATATGAAATTGAAAAAAATCGTTAGGTAATTTTTAAAAATTATATTTTGTTTTTTTTTAGAAAAATTTTGAAATGTTTCTTTTTAAGAGAGAAATTTATGTTGACATGATTATTTCATAGATGAATTTTATGGCGATTTAAAAATTTTTGATAGTATTATGGATTTTTTCCAGAAAAATTTATAATAGGATTTTTGAATTTTTCTCAAGTAAACTTCGAAATAGTTCCTTTCAAAAACTATTTTTTGAAAAATTAATAAACTACCTAGTACCTACCTATTTATTCTTTTGAGGAAATTGCCTTTTTTCTGCTAAATAAATCTTGCAAGAAAAAGGTTCTGATATGCCTCTAAGAAAAAATTGTGGGTAAACCAGGAGTGTAATTTTTTTTTGAAAAATATGGACATTTGCTCATTTTTAATAAACTTATATTTTAGTCTCAAATGTAATATTTACTTATCTCTGTTTATTTTTAACGAAAATGATAGATTTTTCAGCGAATTAAAAATATACCAAACAACTACTCACGTAAAAAAAAAAGAATTTATTTCGATACAAATTACATTACTTCTCAACATCACCGATGATAATCACATTCAGACGTAAAAATAGCATAATACTGCATTGCAAAACTAAACATCAGTTTTTAGTTTATGTACATTGTGAATTAAAAAATGCATTATCATTTATATTTATTTAACAACCGAATTGTAGACATTTAAATTACATGGATTGAGTGTAATTTCAGAAAAACAACTCTTAAATAAGATTAAATGGAATTAATGAGAAACGGTTACTTAAAATTCGCATTAGGAATCGTTTAAACAGATTGTATTACTAAGTACGAATATAAAAGCATCGTCCAAAAAGAAAAAAAAAAGAATAAATAACAGGCGAAGACAAAGTATAACTGATTGTACATTGCTAGGTACATAATTATTGAATAAAAAATGTAACTAAAAAATTTGGAATATTTGGTCAAGTTGAAATTTTTGTTAACTTTTATTACATACCTACAGAAATATTGATGAAAAAAAAGACGAAAATTAATAGGTCCTCGAATCATTAAAGAAATGTACAATACAAAGAGTGAGATTCATTTCTAATAACTTTTCACATTGTAAATGAAATTATTATCCATTAACAACTTCTTTCACAGCCAAAAAAAGTAAAGGTAGATTTTTTAAATTAAGTACGAAATTTTATTGAGTGGGTAAGTATAATGATCAACATATTGCTAATTATGTATTATTATGTATTATGTAGGATATCATACATAATTTGTCATTTCATAATCGATGAAGAATACTTTAAATTTTCGAAATATCAGTTTGGTAGGCGTTGATAAGTTAATTTACAATTTTTTAGAAGACTTGAAAAATTTAAAAACGATAAACTTAGTACATACATCAAATAGCCAAAAAATTTCAAACAAAATAATTATAAGTTTTATACGGTCAATAATGAAAATATTTCATCGAAATCGCCTAATACTGATACTGTAGTACATCAAATCATACCATTTGATATAGGTACGACCACTTCCACATTCCACGTGACTTATTTGATAAGTAAAATGCGTATACTTTGATTATGATAGGAAAAAAGAATGGCTTCTAAGATAACATAATACTTAGGTAATTTATTCAGACAACACTGTTCAGCTGTTAATAAACTGGCGTTAAATCTAAAGTAAGACTGTGTAAAATGTTATTCCTATTTATTCGTGAAGATTTTATTATTTGTATAACCATCGTTTTGCAATCCATGCAAACTATCATTTCGAGACCTTTCAGTTTCTCTGCTTTTGACGATCTTCCCGATGATTTATCTTGACTACTTCTCCTTCAAAAATAAATAAATCCAAATTAGTATAACAAAAACAAAAAAAACCATCAAACTATTGATAAACTTTGGAACTATCATGACCGGCATTTTAGCAGTAGAACTTGTGCTCGAGCTATTCCCTGAATTTCAAAGATGAAGTGAACTATAGTATATGTACAATTATGTACATTCTATAAAAATACAAAAATTAAAAAATTGTCAATTAGAAAATATTTCTTCATTTTTTTTTTTTTTTTTTTTTTTTTTTTTTTTTTTTTGGAAAAACATTCATAAAATATTCAATTTGTTTGCTTTAAAAGAAAATCCTTCAATTTTTTTGAAGCAAGCAATTTCTCAGTTTTTTATGGAATGAAAAAAAAATTATTTTCTTGAAGAATAAAAATGTGTTGATTTTCAAGGAGAATGAAAATTCATTTTTTTTTGTGGTAAAAATTTTTCAAATTTTTTTCATAAAGAAATTTTGGGAATTGGAATTTTTTTTACTTTTTAGAAATAAAAAATACTTACCTATTATAGAATTTTTCTAAAAAAATCAATTTTTAAGATTTTGTTAGCGAAAAATTTCCCAGTTTTAATTTTTCAAAGCATAGAAAATCCTCAGTTTTTAAGGAAAAATTATTTTTTATTTTTTTGACAGTAGGTACCTAATAAAAGTTTCTGTTTTTGTGAGTAATTTTTTTTCAATTTTTTAAAATAAATTAGGTACCTAGCTACCTACACTAAAAAGTTGACAAATTATTTGGAATAAAAAAAAACTCAATTTTTTGTAATTGAAAAATTCCTCAAAATTTTTGAAATGAACAAAATCTAGAAATATTTTAAATAAAACAATCCAGAATTTTTGGAAGCGAAAAATTTCTCAGTTTCAATTCTTTTAAGTTAAAAAAAAAAAAACAACAACAATTATTTTGAGAAAAAAATCGATTCTGTTGATTAAAATTTTTTTTTCAATTTTCTTATAAGGTACCTAAAAAATCCTCAATTTTCCGAAATAAAAAATCGCTGTTCTTTGAGAGGAAACCATCAATAAATCTTTAAAAATAGGGGGAAACCATAAGTTTTTTGCAGTAACATTTTTTGAATTGTTTGGAATGAAAATTGCCCTATTTTTTTTTTTGGAATAAAAAAATTTGTGTCTTTTTTGAAAGTACAAAATTTCATAACTTTTTTGGAACCAAATAAAAACCTTTGTTTTTTTATTTAATAAGTTTTTAAACCCTTTTGAAATAATTTTTTAAAAATAAGATTTTTTGGAAGTTGAAATTTTTTCAGATTCTCATTTTTTTGAAATCGAACTAATTTTTCATTTGGATATTTCGAAGAAAACAGAACTCGATTTTTAAAGCGAACAAAAATCTTGAATTTTTTTAAATAAAAAGTCTCGACTTCTCAGAAGAAAAAAAATATTATAAATTTTTCGAAATTAAAATGTTTTCAATTTACTTAAAATAAAAAAAAAGATCATTATTAAATTTTTGAAACCCTAAGAATCTCTGAATTTTTTGGGAAGTAAAAACATTTTTCAATTATTTTGAAGAAAAAAAAATAGATATTCTAGTTTGAAGGGGAAAAAATACTTTCAATTTTTCTGAGTGAAACGGTCTTCAATTTTTTACGGTAAAACAATCTCTAAATTTTTTAGAATGGAATTTTTTTGATTTTCTTGTGATAAAAAATCCTTCAATGTTTTGGAACCCTAAATGAATATTTTGATTTTTTGGGAAGTAACAAAATTTCTCAGTTCTAATGTTTTCAAAGTGAAAAGTTTAAAATTATTTTCAAACAAAAATATTACCTACTCGATGTTGCCCGTGTAGCAATTGTCGACATCGACATTTATGTCGACAAAATTCAGACACATTTTTTTCTCGGTTAACGATGAATTAAAAATGATATTTAAGATTTAAAGTAATGTTCTATGTTAAACATAACTGTTCAATCAAAATTTTTGAATTTTTCTCAGTATTTTCCTATAATTTAGAAAACGTTGTTTTTCTACATAGACAAGTCAATGTAAAAATCGATACTCGATAAACGCATCGACATTTATGTCGACAATTTCTGCCAATTAAATTTACAAATTTTATATCTAAAAAGAACTAAAAACAATTAATAGAAACATTTTAAGCTCAGGAATAAATAATTTTTGAAAATATCACAAAATTTTCTTATTTTTCAAAGTTTTGAATAATACAACCACTTGTCGAGTTATTGTCGACATAATTGTCGATGGTCGAATAATGCATCGACTTGACTGTCGACAGTGTCGACCAGAGGAATTTTAAGTCGAGATAGTGTCGATGTGATTGTCGAGGGTCGAATAATGCATCGACTTAACTGTCGACAGTGTTGACCAGAGGAATTTTAAGTCGAGTTAATGTCGATCTAATTGTCGAGGGTCGAATAATGCATCGACTTGACTGTCGACGTTTTGAGGGTGCTTGTGATACTCGCAGATAAAGTGTGTTGTGAATTAGTACATAAGGTCTAAGAATCATCTCTATGTTAGTTGGACACTCGCATGTGTCCAGCTACAAAGGTGGCCTCAATGCCGCATATTTGACAAAAAATGTCGAAATGTTGGCTTGAACACTATTTTTGGTGTAATTTTAATATATACTTATATTGAATATTTGAACTTAGCATATTTTTCAAAATCGCATCATTGCAAATGTCGATGTGGATGTCGATATAAATGTCGACATGTACGATCGAAAAGTGACCGATTTCGATGTGTCGACATTTATATCGAAATTAGCATCGACGTTGCTACACGGGTGAAGGCGAAAAAATATCTTTAATTTTTTAGAGTGAAAAATTTATCATTTTCTTTTTCTTTTCTTTTAAATTCTCGATTCTTTTAGGGAAAAAATCGCTATTCTTCTGAGAAAGAAAACTTCGTCAAATTTGTAGGGAACAAGAATCTTAAATTCTTTGCTATCAAAAAATTTCTGAATCTTTTGGAATAAAAATTTTCTCTCGTTTTTGGAAATAAAAAAGTCCAGAATTTTTCGGAAGTTAAAAAAATCTCTAAATTTCAATTATTTTGGAGTAATTTTTTTTTCAAATAAGTATTTGAAGAGAAAAAAATTCTGAATTCTTATGACCAAAAAATATTCTCAACTTTTTGGGAGTATACCTAGTAATCAGAAAATTTTCAATTTTTGGAATAAAAAATTTCTCAAATTTTCTGTACCAGTAAAATTATTTTTCAAGTTTTTAG
Organism: Balanococcus diminutus; assembly: GCA_959613365.1. Lineage (NCBI taxonomy): Eukaryota > Metazoa > Arthropoda > Insecta > Hemiptera > Pseudococcidae > Balanococcus > Balanococcus diminutus. Next base: position 48,055,585 of record OY390715.1, read on the forward strand.
AGAAAAAATATTTCATTTTTGGAAACAAAATGACTCAATTTTTTAGGAATAAATCTTTTCAATTTTTATAATTTTTTTTTTGGAGTAAAAAAAAATCATCTTTTTGGGGTAAAAAATTTCATTTTTTTTAAAGTAAAAAAAAATAGGTAGGTTAAAAAATAGCAAAAGTATTTCTCAAACTTTCAGAAAAATAAATTTCAAATATTTTTGAAAAAAAAATCATTCAATTTTTTTAGAAGTAGGTAGCCATTTTTTTTTGTTTTTTGCATTGAAAGTCTCTACTTTTTTGAAAAATGAAAATCTTCTACACATTCAACGTTTAAAAATTTTCAACCCGCCTTTCTTTGAGAAAAAATCTTTGCTAAGCCCCTACAAAATTTCAAGCTGCCGGCCAGTAGAACACCCATATTCATTTCATCATATATTCACCTTTTTTCTGGTAAACTGTGCGCTGGACTAGCATTTTGTGTGGAATGTGATTCGGAATCTGCACCGATGTGAAAACTGGCAGACATTTTATTTGGTAACGGCGATGCTCTCGATAATTTAGGACTAGTGGGAGCACTTCCAACGCTACCACGCTTGCCATCTTGCCCATTTAATCTGGATAATATAGCATTTGTTATAGAATATTCATTTTCCACCGGCGAGAGTAACGTTGGACTCAGGGCAACGACAGGTACGTGAGAGAAATGCTCGGTGGGTATTCTCATCTGAAAAATTCACAAGTTCGTGAGTATCTTGAACGATTTCGTACTCGAAGCTCAACTCTAATAAGGCTTCTACGTCGATAACGTACCTTTGAATAACATTTCGAACATACGGTTCTGCTACATAATTTACAAATCTGCCCCCATGGACCGAATATACTAAATCGAGTTTTCAAACATAGAAAGCACACCTGCGAAAATAAAAAGGTCGGTTTAAAACACCGATGAAGATGATGATGTTTCAATTTTTTAGAAAAAAAGTTATATATAGATAAAAATTAAATGAAAACACGTTATAATGAAAATGCACCTTTCTCTTTTCTACATCATCTTTGACATGACCTTCAACCGGAAGACTTTCGAGTTCTGCTTTGGTTAATACGCTACGAATATGCACGATTTCTTCTAAAGTTAATGAAAGACATTCATCTTGCCATTGTTTCTGAAAAAAGAGAAAAAAAATTCAAGGTGTTAATTCCACGTTCGAGTACGCTTCGCATTCGCAGCTTCCGAATATTTGCAATTTAATTCCAAATCAAAGAATCTGAGAAAGTATATCCTACATGCGTCCCGGTCCGCATCGTCCGGCGACCTGTCGTATGATAAAGTTGGTTAAAATGTGGTATTACCGATTCGAATAATTCCTCTTGTAAGGAACTTCGCGACCACGACATTTCCGGTAATGTATAGCTCAAAGAATCATCGGCAGGTGGAGTCGAGGTATTACGCGAAACCGGTCTCGATTGTGGTACTGAAATGCTACCATTGCTATTTGAAATTGTACAGACTACGGTATGTCTTCGCATTGACTTACGACTTGGACATTGTGTGGCTAAATCGTACGCTGAAACATAAGTAAATCCAGTTATAAGATTTCTTACGCAATACCAGCACGTATCGTCTTTAGCTTTTCGATTTATAGCCTACGAACATGCCATCAATATCTGTTCCGATTCGAAACAAATAGCGATTAAGCTCGCGTAGCGTACAATACTCCTATGTCGATATTTCTCTTCGACGCAAATCAAAACAATAAAATGGAAGACTGCTAGTTCAATACCATGCTAACTTTTACTGACATAGTCAGTACCTATAATAACTAACTATGTATTTCGTGCATGCAATACGGTCGAAAAATAAAGAAAATAAAATTCCGATGAAATTAATGATGAAATGAGTTGCCAGATTCCGTTTTATTCTTCGATTTGTCTAGATACATCTTGTTCTTGAAGTTGATTACTTCGTGGAACTGATTTATCAAGTTTTCTGAATTGCAGAGCTATCACGAATGAAGAAAAAACTAACGGAAACATCAAGGCTTGATTGCAACTTCTTGTAAGCCAGTCGATCACATAACTTATCTTGATAATTAGATTTAAGGTTACATCTTATCAGATAATATAGCATCGAAGTGGAAATTTCAAAGCATAAAAACGAAGAAAAAATTTTATTCATGGTCGAAAACAAAACATTAGCTCGGGTGCTCGAGCTACATCCAAAATTTCAAAATTGAAATGAGCTGTTACATAAAAAAAATGCCACCAAATACCTCTTATTACAATTAGTAAACTCGGTTTAAAAAAAATAGAAAAAAATCCTCATAATTTTTTAGAAAAAAATATTTCTTCAATTTTTGGAAAAAAAGATCTCTCAATTTTCTTGAAGGTAAAAAATGCAAACAATTTTTCAAATTTCTTGAAGAAAATATTTATTTTGAGAGTAAAACAATCTCTAATGAAAAAAAATCTTATTTTTTGGCTCAATTTTTTGGAGAAAAAAGATCTCTTACATGTTTTCTTTTTTTAATGAGTAAAAATATTTTTCAGATGCTTGGGCTTGGCAAAATAAATATCCTAATTTTTAATAGAAAAATCTCTCAATTTTTCAAAAAAATCTAAAGTTGATTTTTTTTTTCAAATTCGCAGTTCTTTATCTTTTAAAAAAAATCTATCAAAAAAATTGTCAATTTTTTTTAATAATGCATTTTTAATTTTTTCGAGAAAAAAAATTTAAATCTCTTATTTTCTAGGAAAAAAACTCGTTAGTCCTTTGCGGAAAAAATTTCAATTTTATTTTGTCAGTTTTTTGAGGAAGAATCTCAATTGTTTGTCTCAATTTATTGAGAAAACATATTTTTTTTTTACTAAAAATATGTTTCAGATATTTGGAGAGAAAAATATCTCAATTTGCAGAGAATAAAAATATCTGAATTTTTCATAGAAAAATCTCAACTTGATTTTTTGTCCCAATTTCTTTTTTTTTTTAAAAAGTGTTATTAAAAAATTTTCACTTTTTTCGTGGAATACATCTTAATTTTTTGAAGAAAAAAAAATTATTTAGTCGTAGGTAATTTCCCTATTTCCTAAAAAATCTCATTCTTTCGAGAAAAACTCTATTTTCTTATTTTTTTAGAAAAAAAATCTTTAAATTTTTTTGCAGAATACATCTAAATTTTTTTAGAAATAAATACCTATACTAATTTCTGAAAAATCTCATTCTTTTGAGGAAAAAATTTAAAATGTTTGTAATTTCTTGAAACATTTTTTGGAGAAAGCAAATTTTTTTAGAAATAAATCTCATAGCCAAAAAAAAAGCTTTCAATATTATTTGAGGTAATTATTTTTAAAAAACATCTTTTATTAGAAAAAATCAGTCTCTTTTCTTTGAGAAAGACTTCTATTTTCAAATAAAAAAATAAATAAAAATTTTCTGTCAAATTTCTTGAGAGAAAAATCTATCAAAAAGTCTTATTTTTTTTTTAGAAGAAAAAACTTCATTTTTTGAGAAAGAATGTCCTATTTTCAAAAAGAGAAAAAAATCAATTTTTTGGAGAAAATTTTTCAAAATGAGATTTGTTCCTTATGAGTTGCCTATTTATTTCGTAGAAGGAATTTGCAGAAAAAATACTAAATTTTTTCTATTAGTAGTTGAAGTAGCATTTCTTTTTACAAAAATTTTTTTGGAGAAAAAAAAACTGAAATATTTTTTAAATGTTTGGAATAAAAATATGTCAATTTTTTCTCAAATCTGTGTCAGACTAGCTTAATTCTTCAGTTTAGAAATTCGAAAAAAGAGAAAACATGGATAAGCATAATATCTCAAATACATAAAAAAAACAGTACATTAAGTAATAATAAGTTACATAAGAAAAAATAGATATGCACTAAATTCAAAACGTACGTGTCACCATAAAATAAAATAACGTCCTTGTTTCAGGTGACACGTTTACGAATGATGACTCAGTGACTCATTATTAGCATTACTATAACCACAAGAAGTACCTAGATCAAATCGACTAACATTTCAGTGAACGATGAATAAAAAAATAATAAATACCTACTCATATCAAAAGTGTTTCACTAAACTAAAATGAGAATTTTTCCAATTTGAAATTAATAGGTAGTTATGTACCATTCATTGTTTCCATAATTCCACCACCTTAGCCAAAGACTTCGATCATTTCACATACGTTCCTACGTCATTCTTACCGAAATCTGCATTTCGATAACACAATCAACCATCAATTAATAAATACGTAAAATTATACAATTACAAAATTATCATACTTTCTTAATTTACTTTCACATGCGTTTCACTAATTACAAATTATATCATTAAGGTGTCACAATACTGGCAACAGCTTACCCAAGTAATTAACAAAACATCAATTTATTTATTAAACAAAGAAATTGAACATTTTGCGAATCGCGAATTCAGCAAGTTATGCCAGTACGCAGAGGCTTGAGCATTATTTCAAATTACTATGATAGCGTCATCACTTCGATTTTTTTGTCCTCATATTTGTCTCTTTATGAGAAAATAATTTCCAATTTTTATTTCCCCCTTCCCCAAATAATCAGAAATTACTCACTCATTTACAAAAAAAATTACAGATTTTAAAAATTGTATAATTTTTCCTTTTCATGGGATTCAATCGTATTTTTTATTTTTCCTTACTCGAATTTTAAGAGGTGCCATCAAACAAGTCCAATTTCTCAAAAAATTGACAAACTAGAAAAATGAGTGAAATTTTCAAACATAGAATTCAAAGTGGTTTCTTTTTGAGAGGAAATAATTTTCGATTCTTTATCTTTTCCTTAACTGAATTTTAGGTACCTTCTACTTACCTAAAAATTTGTAAAAAAATTCAGAGTTAAAATTTTTTTTTTAAATTAAAAAATGAACAAAACAAAAATTGAGAAATTGAAAAATTTCTACCAAAATAAAATTAATTTTAAAATCCCCAAAAATTTAATAAAAATATAAAATTTTTAAGAAATTCACCGAATTGAAATCAAAAAAATTTTTACATAGAAAAAATAAAATAACTTGAAAAATTTGCTAACATAATTTAATAAATTGAGAAAATTCGTAAAAATTGAATGAATCAGGAAATTCTCCAAAAAGTAACAAATTAAAAATTCACAAAAAAAAAATTAATAAATTACAAAATGTTTTGAAACCTAGTGAAATGATTTTTTTTTTTTTCAATTCAATCGACTTCACGAAAAAAATATATCTACCTAGGTACCTAAAAAATTAAAATCAGAAAAAAAATTCTCAGCAAAAATCAAAAAGTAAAGTACAAAAATTTACTTAAATATTTAGAATTGAGATTTGAATATATAGTTATAAATAAATAAATAAAATGTATTCAAAATGGACTAAAATTCAGTTTGGGAAAAATAAAAATTCCGAATTATTTTTTCATTAAAATAACAACTTTCAATTTTATAGGTATTTTAAAATTTTTATTCAATTCAACAATTTTTGCATTTTTTGAGAAATTGGGCCGAGGTGAGGCTATAATACACCACTGAAAATTCAGTTAATGAAAAAACGAAAAATTCGAATTAATTCTCAAAGAAAGAAACCATTTTAATGGAAAAGAACAAAAAAAGACAAAACTTTTACAATCTGTATTTTTTTTAACGAGGGAAATTTGGCTCCATCTAAAATTCAGTCAGAGGAAAAATTAAAAATATGGAATTATTTTCTCATAGAAAGAAAGAACTTGCAGGGTGAGACAGAAAAAAAATCAAAAGTCGAAAAAAATAAGGACCATCCTAATTATTCCAACTCTAGACCTTTTTAGTATAATTAGCACATATTTGTTAATTATTTGATGCATTCTTAGGTGACCAAGGAGCCGCAAAATCGGGTAATCATGAGAAAAAATTCCCTCATCCAGTACCACAAGTATCCCAAACCTCGTTTTTTCTCATACTTTCAGTTTCAATCAACATTTTTTCATCCACCATCACCGCATAATCTTAACTACTTTGTTAGTAAGTGGAATAAATTGCAATTAATACGTAAATTATACCAATACTGAAAACTACATTTTTTAGTGCATTAGTAAAATGTACCAGTGTTGAAAAAAAAAACTGATAAAAATCGTCAAATTACAACAGACAGCTGAGTACGAATTTTTTACTCGTCGTTAACCTACACAACCTGTTAATTTCTCTCCTTCCCAAATATACCACCTCCGTTGCAGTTTTTATATTTTTTTATTCAAACATGTGTACTAGAATGTGTTGTTACGTTGCACAGCACACCTTCACCAAACACCTGTCAAGAGCCATAAAACGAAATAAGAAAAAATATACGAATTAATTACACAGCCGAACTACTTTACAGAATACACATCGAAGTATACTACTACGCTCGCATGCACACACCGAAACTCTGAAAAGTATCATCCAGTAAAATAAAAATATTGAAACATCGTAGTTTTTTATTTAAAAATTTGTTACTCGTGCGACAATTATAATTAATTACATTCGAAACCGATACTTCGTTTCAAAATATAAATAAATTTCTTTTAAAATATAAAAATTTGTACGTAGTAAAAATAACGAATGGAAAAAAATTAGGAAGAACATATCGTATTTTTCAGAAATTCAAACATTAAAATAATGAAAACTTCGTAAAAATATTAAAATTATAACTAGATTCCCACATTTGAATACCGAAATAAATAATTTCCATTAATATTCGCTTTCGCTGCCCTGCTGGAGACAATCACGAGCGGAGACGAGTTCATTAATATAATAAAATCGTCCATCACCAAACGATAGGACGACGAAATGCGAATATTTAATAAATCAGAAACCTCTTCGAGCAAATTGTTTTCGAAAAACACTAGGTAATTTTAATTCTCGGAATTTTTCGCGACAAACGATTTAGAAAATACTTGAGAATACTATCGTTTCGCAAACCCCACCTTCATTATCACTCGAATCAATCGAGAAATTTCGAGCAAAACTTAGAATTACGATATCAAAATCAGACCGTCTTTTTTACGCCACGTAATAATCTAAAAACCGCCGAATTTTAACAAAAATGCTAAATTTTGGCTCTAATTGCACTCTCGAGTTAGGAAAATTAATAATGTTATATAATTAATCGATGAGTCGCCATAGCATGGTTATTATTTTTCAACTTGATTTTTTTTTAAAAACTTCATGCAAGAAAAAAGTACGTAATAATACTTAAATTAAACGTGCTGTTATCATCCGATTATAGAATCTTAAAAGAAAAATCACGACGGACAAAAACAAAAACAAAATCACACCTTATCAAATAAATACGCATAGGTAAAAAAAAAATGAAGAAAGAAAGAAAAAATTAAATAATCCCTAAAATCGTAAAACTAACAAAGAAACATTCGATACAAAAGGAAAAAAATCAATTTTTTGATCATCGTGATGTAGTAAAAAAATTAAACAAAAGACATGAAATATATACAAAAAAAGCAATACGACGTTACTGCGTAATTAAGCCGTAAAAAAAATGGTAACAAAAAATACGCAGCGGTTCAACGACAGAGAGAAAGAAAAGAAAAAGCACAGGGCGAGAAAACGAAAACCTAAATTCGGAAAAGGAACTACAAAATAATAATTGGACAAAATGCAAAACAACAAAAACAACATGAACGACAATACGGGGAAAAAAATAAAAATTCAATCAGGCGTAAAAAAGCCTTAAAAAATGGTACACGACGGCGAAGCAGATTTCATAGACTGTAAAGGTATAGAAAAGAGCCTACGTTCTAAATTCTTTTCATCACTTTGAGAAAATATCCCGGAGGATTTTGTGTTGGCAGAACTGACGGTACCTGTCCTGCACATGGCGTTTTGCTGAGTAACCTTGGCTAATTCGTCGGAATTTGCGTGTATCTTTGGCTCATCCGCGATGTTTATCTCTTCTTCTTCTTCATCGTCGTCGTCGTCGTCGTCGTCTGTATTCTAAATAAGGAAACAAAATTCCTAATGTCACTAAATCGGTATTTGCATGGTGCCATTTACGTCCCATTTGGCTCGGGTTTTCAAGTAAATTGCGGTTTAAGAAATTTCATTTTTTATTAGAAAAAAAAAATTAGAGGGTAATTTTGAGTAGTCTTGAGAATGGCTGAATTATTACAAAAAAATGAGGGGAAAAAAAATCAAAATTATAGTCAAAATGTAATGGACTAAAAATTTTAAAATGTCGCCTCCTGGCGCAGTATGGCACTTGAGAAATTTGTCATTCGACTACTTTTTTGGTAATGAACTGTTTCAAATTTCGCCTCCTGGCGCAGTATGGCATTTGGAAAATTTGTTATTTGATTAATTTGGTGATGAACTGTTTCAAAATTTCGCCTCCTGGCGCAGTATGGCTTTTGGAAAATTTGTCATTTGATTACTTTTAGTGATGAACTGTTTCAAAATTTCGCCTCCTGGCGCAGTATGGCTTTTGGAAAATTTGTCATTTGATTACTTTTGATGATAAATTGTTTCAAAATGTCGCCTCCTGGCGCAGTTTGGAAATGGGAAATTCAATTATTTAATTTTTTTAACGAACTTAGAAGCAATTTTAAATAAACTTGAAGGTTAGAATTTTTTCGAGTAATTGTTTTAAGAATTTTTTAAAGACTTGCAATGAAGATTTTTTTTCATAAAAAACTACAAAATATTAAATTCCATTGATTTTTTTTTTTTGGAAAACTACTTCAGTTGTATACTAAAAAAAATTCTACAAGCGAATTATTTCCATATGTTACTTACGTGGATAACCGAATAGTCAACTTTGATTAAACGCCTAGTAGACCCCTGCCTCTGTTGGAATCTACTACTTTCAGTATTGGCGTTTTTAACACTATCGTATGGCACTGAAACAAAGAAAAATGGAGCAAAACTTAGACAAACATAATATACAGTAAAGAAAATATACATAATGTCGAATATGTATCTAAAAACTAATTTTTTATCTGATTTTTCAATTGCAAAAAAATCAGCAATATTAAAAGTGACTCGATAGCTAACGTTGGAGCGGAGATGGGGTTATATTTCTCGACAATAATTCATGTCAACATAAGACACTTCCACGGAAAAATTATTGATAAAAAATTACTAGACTAAAAATTGCGAACTATAAATTGTCATTTTAGGAATAATTCATGTAGTGATATTTTTCATGATATTTTCAGTAATGGTTCCAGTGTTTATTTTTCAGGGAGAATTCCTAGTAAGAATAATTGGTGATAATTTCTGTGGAGAACTTTTAGTGAATTTTTGGTGATAATTCCAGTGTTGATTTTTTACATAGAATTTCTAGATAAAATTTTTTCGATAATTTCTAGGGTGCATTTTTTAGTGGAACTCTGGTGAGATTTTTAGTGATTATTTCATCTATTTCTATTGCGAGTATTGCGGATTTTTCAGCGAGAATTTCTGGCGATTTGGAATAAATCTGGAATATTGTTTGGTACCCCTAAAAAACATTTTCTGTCGAAAAAACATTCCTTCCCCTCCCCTCTTGGCCAGAAAATTGAAAATTCTTTGAGTGCAGTACACCGAGGGTGAATGCAGTACACCGTTCGAGGGTGAGTGCACTACACCGAAGTACACCAATTGAGGGTGAGTGCAGTACACCGAGGCTGAGTGCACTACACCGAAGTACACCAATTGTGGGTGAGTGCACTACACCAATTGAGAGTGAGTGCAGTACACCGAGGGTGAGTGCACTTGCCCTCGGTGTAGTGCACTCACCCTCGAATTGTGTACTGCACTCACCCTCAATTAGTGTAGTGCACTCACATACCCGATGCAAGAAAATAAAAATCACATAAATCATGAACAAATTGATGAATTTGAATGAAAATCGGGTGAGTGGTGTAAAAATACGTATTTACTAAGTGATTGAGGGGAAAGATTTTTATAACAAAAAATTACCCATTTAAGATGGAAAAATGGGCAAAAAAATCGATTTTTTGCATTTTTGAAGGTGACGCACCATGATTTCAAATTCTACGTATATATGAGATTGTACTTCTAGACTAAGTACACAATATATATTTTTTTCAGAATTGCACCTCTGAAAAGGGTTACTAAAATGGTCGCTAGAAAGCTTAAAATGCCCATTTGACCTTGAAAAAGGTGCTCAAAATTTCTTCTAAAAAATTCCATAAATTACCCTTGGTACAACTATCATCCATGTGAGTTTGAAAAAAATCGATTGAAACCCGCCAAAGTTAAAATTAAAAATTTCTAATGAAAACACACAATAAACCCTCCTAGAAGGGGCTAGTGGTGAGATATCGAGCTAAAAATTTTGTCAGTGGGGTTTCAGACCATAAGGACTAATTTCCACTGGAAAATTCAAAAATCGGTGCTCAGGGCTAAATCACCCCCATAAACCAGGCTAGACTCTTTTCAATGATTTTCTAGAGATTTAGTTTTTGATTTTCCAGTGAACATTTCTAATGAAGATTTCCACTGATACCTAATTATGCATAAAATTTGCAAATACGCTTTTTTACATCACTTGAAAAGACCTACAAGAAAAAGTTAACCTGTTCTCGAGATACTTGTTCTTCGGAAAAATCAGCAATTTCAATTTCATATACTTTTATTTTCGTAGCCAACTTGTCGGCACTTTTTTCATTCTGTTTACCCAGACACGATGAGTTCGTATCGCGTGAATAAATATGTATAACACATCCCACTAAATATTATGACGAATTAATTTACGACGATAATTCGCGTATACTTTCATTTTTTTTCCTCATTCAATGAACGATTAAACGCATTCGTAATCGACCCGTATTAATAATTTCACATTTATCACACCTTTCTATATAATGCACGCGGGCAAAAATCGTAACTTAATTGGTGTTAAGCAAAAATGATCTGTTTTCTTTTTCGGTAGGTAGCGAAGTAAAACAAAAGATAAACGTGAGAATTAATTTTTCACATGTAATGGTATCGATGGCCCAGATTTCAGTTTCTTACTCATAAGGGCAAGACAAACAATAATAAGTACGAATGTCGAGTCGTAAATTTCATTTCAATATTTTCCATTTTCTTTTTACTTTCCGAACTGCTTTCACCGAAAAAGTTGCGATTGCGAAGACATACGTAATATGGAAAAATTGTTATTTCTTCGAGGTGCGATATTTCGAGATTTATTAGTAAGTACATGACTCTTCAATGACTTTAGTTTGTATTTTAAACCATGTAAGTATGATAATAAAGTGATAAAATTTTCAGCACTGGGGCAATATTCTACAGTTCATACCTATCTAGAAAAAAACAACCACTTGAATTTCTAATCTTCAAGTTGTCACTTCATATCTATACTTATTTTTATACGAAGAAGTTCATATAAAAAAAATTTAAAAAAATATAATAATTCATCGAATTACAAAATAATCGATTGTAAATTATCTAGGAGTAAGGACCTATTACAATTTGAAAGAGTCGTCGGGACGCGACACATCGAGTACTAAAAAGTGAAGTGAAAATTTTGCATTGTTAATTTATTCGTACGTACTTACGTCTGAATAGAACAAACTTCAAAATGATGATGACTGCTTTTTTATAACAATTCGAGTACGAGAAATGAGCAATTACCACGTCCTTTATTCGAATAACAGTTTGGTTTTTTACGTGAAAGGATCGCACGACTCGGACACGGTTATCGCTTCGCGTTTTTATAATTTTGACGTCTGGAAATTCAAAAATATCGACTTCCTTTCGAAAGTTTTGTTGCGTGGAATTTTTCTTCGAGTCTAATACTTATACTTACAGGACGTAAATAAAATAGGCAGCAGTTGTTAGAAAATAACTCAACGACGAATGCCTAATGACGCAGGTCGTTTATTATGCTGGTACACATAATAGTACTTTTTTTTAAATGTACTAACGTAATGAGAGACGAACCAATTTCATTATATCAGTCGTGTTATTTATTATTTCGTAACAGATAAGAATGAATTGCAAAAAAAAATGTAATTATTAATCGATACTCTTGTAAATCGAGTCATTTTAAAAATATGTTAGTTGAAATACGAGAAAGACTGTTTTTACCAACAAACAAAAAACTTTTCTAGTTCAAAAAACACTTTTAAAACTTTTCACAAAAAAATCGCCTGAACTAAAAAATATGTAAAAAAAATCTTTTTCATCCCAAAAAATTATATTAGCCAGAAATTTGATTTCATAAAAAATCTACCCAAAAGAAAAAATGTTGAAAAAAAAATTTCTTCAGCTCTTCAGCCAAAAAAAAAAAAAAAAAAAAAAAAAAACTTCATAGAAGGAAAAACTTTACAATGTAAAAAGAAAAAAAAATTAGAATTCTACTTAATATAATCTTTACATAGAAAAAAAATCGTCTAAAAAGAAAAAAACGTTTTAAAATGATACCTACTTATTTCCGAAAAAGAATTCTCTCAGGTAGAAATTCCCTTGGTTAAAAAAATCTACTTTTACAAAAAACTCTTCACAGAAAAAAAATTAAAGTTTCATTTGAAAAAATTCCCTTGGCCAAAGAAATAAATCATAAACCTGTTTAGAAAAAATTCCCCATTACTTTCAGGGAAACATTTTGAGGAATAAAATTTTACCTGAAAAAAATATTTCAGATAAAATCTCTCATCAAAAATGCTTTCTTTGCCAAAACGAAAAATTTTACTCGAAATTTTCCTAATGACGCCCAAAAACTTTTTTTTTAGAGAAAATCATATATCTTTTCAGGAAAAAATATTTAGGAGAAAAACTTTATTGGAGAAAAATCTCTTCACCAAAAAAGTCTTCTTTGCTAAAAGAAAATTCAACATAAAAAATACGAAAAAGTTTTTTAAAAAAAATGTAGTACAAAACATGTTGAAAAAATCATCTTCTCAGGAAAAAATCCTCATGATAAAAGAATTCAGAAAATAATTTTCAATCAATAATATTTTTTCAGAAAATGGTAAACGAATCTTTTGATCAAAAAATTTCAAGTTCAAAAAAATTGTAGTAAAAAAAACAACATTTCAACTTGAAATTTTCTTGAAAAAAAATGTCGGCAAAATATAGGTAGGTAGTTCTGAAAAAATTTGGTTGAAAAAAAGAATCTATTTAGAAAAAAATATTTTCAGAAAAAAATCCTCTTTATTGCCAGAAAAATATTTTTAAAGAGACAAAATTCTGTCCCAAAAAATATTTTAAAAATTCTCAGCAAAAAATCGTCTTTGCCAAACAAATTTTATGAGAAGAAAAATTCGCCAAAAAAATTCTAGTGTAAAAAAAATCCAGAAAAAACTTTTGAAAAATCCTTTCAAAAGAACTCTTTTCACAAAAAAAAAAAAAAAAAAAAAAAAAAAAAATGTCGAGACAAAATCCTCTTGTCAAAAAAAGTTCACAAATTTAGTCAAAACATTTCCTCCTTCAATTCAACAAAAAATATTCAGAGAAAAAAAAATTTGGAAAAAATCTTTCCAACAAAGTTACTATTTTACTCGTAAAAAATCCTTTGAGAAAAAATTTTGGCAATAAATGTTTTCAATAATCGAGAAAATCTTCGAACTTGGTTTACAGCAAATTTTGAATAGTTTGGTGAAGTTCACGACAATTCGTACTTCTTTAAACTCAATTACTGATGATTTCAAAATTTTTCCAATCAACGCAGGTAATAAACAGCACCAGAAATAATGCCCATATTTGTACGTATCATTTCCACGGATAAAAATGAAATCATCACCTTCATTCACTACAATATTACACCATCCCAACCATTCCTTCACTCATGCTCGTGTAAAAGTGACAAACTAAAAAAAAAAGAGAAATTCGACCTTACATCTTAATAGCATTTTTATCACTTAATTTTCACATAATAGACCTATCATGCAATTGTAAAAAATATTAAAAAAAATAAAGATCAGTTTAGGTAAATCGTCGCACACGCTCGAGTCAATTAACAAAAAATTGACATTGATGGCGAAAAGGTAACCGTTCAGGTTGAACGCGTTAACTACCGTCATGAATGTACGAGTACCTTCTTATCTAAAGTCGTAAAAAAAATCGTAAACGTTTGATAAAATTGTGCAAATAATACACGTAATTCTCAAGTACAAGTAGGTTTAGGTACATAAACCGCGTGTGAGTTCCATCAATTGTACAACAAAATAAACGCAACTCGGGTACCGTAGACTGTAGGAATGTACAGTGTAATTTCGGCGACGATGATTTGGTCGCTGATTCCGGAAAATACGTCGATCATTATTCCGGCAAAGTATACGATTAAATGAGCCTGAGAAGGAAACAAGACAATACCGGTCAATTATAGCTTTTAACCAGACCATCTTGGCATAATGCTGACCTCTGCATAACTAATGAGAAAGGTAATGTACAAATATTACCATCGAATGAAATCGAATTGTGGTAGAAAATGGTACCGTTCTTGGGCCAAATTAACTCATCGATTGTAATGTCCATTATTACGAAATTGCCAACTTTCCCCTTTGAAAAAACCAAAGTTGATCGATAAAAATAAGAGCCATTATTTTAGAACTGGTGCGTAGAATTTAGTACTAGTACGATGAGTTTGTTTACACACGGAGGTGATTGTTGTTAAATTTCACCAAGTGCAATAGGGACTTCCGAAAGTGACGTCAAATTTCTCGATGGTAGGAAATTGGCATGAAATTGGTTATCAAAATTTCGACGATATTATACTAGAGCTTTCAATGAAACATCGACGTTTTGGGAAAATTGATGAAAAATTCCTACCAGCGAAATGTAAAGAAATAAAAAAAAATCACGTGATTGGAAGTCCCTATGCTACATCGATAATTAATATTCAAAATTGGAGGGGAGGGAGGGGTCCAATCGAAATTTTTGTTATAACAAAAATTATTCCTAGAACTTCAAGCTATAACTTTTGTTTGAAAATTTTTCCAATTGGACCCCTTACCTCTCCACGTTTTTAATAATATTGGTGATATAAGTATTTAAGTCAGTGATTCTCAATTATACTTTTGCTAATAAATCAGTGATGGACGATAAATTACATGAGCGCCCGAATTTTTTTTTACGAGGCAGCAACTCTTCCATTTTTTTGTTGAAGAAATTATTTCATAATTTTTTTTTAATTTTACAAAAAAAAAATTATTAAAAAAAAAATCTTGAAAAATTCTGTATAAAAATTTATTTTTCAATAAAAATCATCATAAATAAAAAAAAACATCTCGAAATAAAATTGTTTCGGATAAAAACATCACATTTTTGCATGAAATTCTTTATAAAAATCAAAAAAAGCACATTTGAAAATTCTCTTGTTTATGAGAAATACAAAAAGGTAATAAGTATAACACCTGAAAAATTGAGACTCTTTTCATCAAAAAAATGAAACTTTTTGATAAAAAAAAAACAGAAACTAAAAAAAATACGGAATTGTATGTATATATTCTAGAAAAAGAATTGAAAAAACAACAACAACAACAACGATGAATTTTTTAATAAAATAATGAAAAATACTTTACTATTTCTAGTTTTTACTGCCGAAAAATTGAATTTTTTTTCTCAAAAAAAAGGAATAAAAAAGGTTTTCTCGAATAACTGAAGGACTTTTTGTTCAAAAAATTAGGAAATTTTGTATTCAAAAAATTTTTCATTCATTTTTTTTTTTTTAATTAAAAAAAAAAGAAAATAAAGAACTGCTTTATTTCAAAAAAATCGAGAAATTTTTTCTCAAAAAAATGAAAAGTACCTACATAATCTTAATCTACTTCTACTCAGAAAAATTGAGAAAATGAATATTTTACATAAAAAATATTTCTACTCTTGAACAATAAAAAATTCTATCCTACAAAAAATTGAAGAAATACCCAGAAAATTAGAAGATTTTTTTTGCTAAAAAAAGAAAGATTGAAACAATTTTTGGAAAGAAGACTGAAATATTTTCACTCTAGAAACTTTCAAAAAAAAATTTATCAAAAAAAAAAAAAAAAAAAAAAACAATAAAAATAAAAATACCTAGTTCCATTCCCAAAAAATTGAAATATTTTTTATTATTAAAAAAAAAAAAAAAAAAACAAATATCATAACGAAAAGTATTTTTAGGACCTAAATCTACAACTTTTGTTTGAAAATTTTTCCAATTAGCCCCTTCCTCCCTCACTGCTTTAATTTGTAATATATACTTGATACCGTAAGTATCTAAGGAGTATTATGCAACATCAGAGAGGAGGAAGGGGTCCAATCGAAAACATTTTCAAACAAAAGTTGTAGCTTCAAGTTCTAGGAATAATTTTGGCTATGACAGAATTTTCGATTGGTCCCCTCTCTCCCCTCTAATTTTGAATAATAAGTATTTACGTATGTAGTAGGTATTGGACTTGGTAAAATTCAACTCCCACAATCCACCTCAATATAAACAAACTCAGCTAACTAGACACTAGTGGATTTAGCCAGCAGCGTCTATACCTTGACACTAGCGCGATTATTTTATTTTTATGGGCCATTTGGTACCAAAATATATTAATGAACGAATTAGAACGGAGCTGTCCAATTCGAATCAAGGTTACCATCCTACATTTGTGGAATTTCGTCGAGTTAAACATTTCAGGTGAATCCTCTCACACTACATAGAATCACTTTATCATCCAGTCAACTTATATTTCTCGACGTTGAAAGCTTACGAATGTATTATTGTGTACATATGGTACGTATTTATTTAACATTATTCTCGAATGCATCTTCTGTAGGTACATGTTTCTTTGGTCTTTCGACGATCAAGTTTACAAGACAACGACGTGCTGCGGAACCGGTTCGCGTTTGGCGCGGCGGCAAATTCGTAAACTCGGAGAGGTCGAAGTACTTCATTAAGCGGAACACGATCGAACATACAATAACATATTTTTAATAACGGATAATTTAATTACGCGTCTCGATGCTACATCTGATGGTGGCTCTTCGACTTCGACGTCGAATACATGTAAAATGGCGCACAAAAAAAAAACTGAATCCATTATGGCGAGCAGAAAGTGAAAGATACAGGCGAGATTTACATTCGACTAATTTTCTCTCTTCCGACTTGAATGAACGTATATACAACGTACGAGTACAAGGTAAATATCGCGGCTCGAGTTCAATGTTGCGGGATATCCAGACTCTGGAGAATATTTTATTTTCGCGAATATGCATAAAGTAAGGTTGATTATTGATGTTGACGTTTAAAATCGACGTAGGATTGCAAATGCTTACGGTGTGTGAGGAATAATTGATGGTTACTTTGTTGATCACACGTTACCAAATTTGAATTGCAAATGGAAGAACAGATTATAATTTTTTTACGTGGTGAACTTTATTGTTTAGTTAACTTAACTAGCTCGATTTTAAAGCATGTTCCATCCTAGTCCATCCATGTTTGGTTCGAATTTCAATTAATTCGAGTCCGGCGATATTGCGTAATTATTTCAAGATCAATAGCATCACGATGATGAATTTATTAATGATCGATATCGCGCCATGTGTATTGTGTAGGTCTATAGAAATTAACTGATTTCTTCATTGTTTCGTAGGACCACGAATTTGATCGATGGATTTCACAGGTGACTCACGAAGTACTCCAAGTTTGAAGAGGCAGAAACTTAATTATATTTCAATATTCAATGTGGAACATGATACACTTTTTCAACGATTTTCAAAAGGTGGGCGACTTTTAAAAATCAAAAATATGTTTTAAACACTTTTTTTGAAGAAAAAAAACACGAAAATTTTTCACAAAAACTAAAAAAAATCTAAAAATCTTGAAAATTTAATTTTTAGCTTCAATTGAAAAAATAATAATTAAAAAAAAACAGAGTTCTCGGGGAAAAAAATTCCGAATAATGATTCTTTTGGTGAAAAAAAATTACTTATTGTGAAAAAAACACTTGGCTCGCGGAAAAAAATGTAACTTAAAAAAATGGTCTTGGAAAAAATAACTGAGTACTCTTGAAAAATAACTTTGAAAAATTCTCTTGGCAGTTTTTAATGAATTCTCCATAGAAAAATTTTCAAGTATCTATACCTACCTACCTAACTATTTTAAAAATTAAAAAATTGAAAAAATCGCATATTATTTATAATTATATTATTCTATTTTACATTTTTTTGAAAAAAACGAAGAATTCTATAAAAAAAAAAATCCAAAATAATTAGTTTTGGGGAAAAATTGAGAATTCTGTTGAAAAATTTATCATCTCGGGCAGATTAACCAATATGAGGGGTTTAATTGAAATTTTTACAATTCATTTTCTGAAAAGGAAATTGTTTGAGCTATAAAAACGCCAGTAAATATATTTTGAGTAAAGTTCTTTTAAAATTAAAAAAATATATATTTTTAGTCAAAAAATTGTCTGTTCACTTAGAAATATTCATTCCTAAAAGTGAAAAGTATCTCTATATTATAATTAGGTAATGAAAGGGAAAGTTATTTTTGTAATTATTTTAGTTGACTGCAATACACCATTTTTTGGAATGTTATGAGGTAGATTTACTTATAAAAATAAAAAGACTTGTTAAAATTTCGTGCTTTGAAATTTTTTTGAAAGCAGATCATGTCCAACGATTATTATTGATTTTTTTTTCTATATAGAATATTGGTGGAAAATGTTTTTTGCCAAATTTTGTTCGTTTTGCATTTTTCAATTTTTTCAGAAAATAAATTGAACCTTGTTTTTTTTTTTGAAATACATTTTTAAATAAAAATATCCATTATTTATGAACGTTTTTTTTACCTCAAATTTTCTTTAAGATTTTTTTTTGTTGAAAATTTTGTTTCAATTTTAAAAAAAAAACAGTTGAAAAAAATAATTTCCAAAAAATTTGGAAAAAATGAAGATTGCCCCAATTGCCACGAACATTTAATTTCAGGAGGAGTCGAATATATTCGAATCAGGATACACCAGCTAAGTGCTAACTAAAAAAAAAAGTTCAAATAAAATGTTTTGAAGTGCAATTGACGCGCGTTTTTGCGCCACCCGTTCATTTTTTTGAAAAAAATGAATATAACCTTTTTTTGTTGCAAATTTCATCTACTTTAATTTTAGTAATGATTATTTTTCCGATTAAACCCATATTTGCAGAGTTATAAGCGAAGAATGACGAGGGGGTCACTTCGGATTCTCATTTGGGGCACTTCCCTGAGGGGTGAGGTATGAGAACTTTTTTTTTGATTAATCAGGATAGCGAAAGCAACGTAGAATTTTTTTTTCATTTAACCCAAAACGTAATTTACACCATTTTTTTGGTCTTATTTCACTGGGCCAAGCTACGGGAATGCCCTCGTAGATTAAAGGAAGTAATAACTAATAAGTTGCTATATAAATTGGCAGGATGTGTACATTAGGAAGCAACTTCTCCAGAGATTCGAGAACTCTTAAAATACTCACTGACACGAGGATAATTTTGACAAAAGGGAAACGAAGACCTCGAATAGACGTTTGATACATTTAACGATGACAGCTCACATTTAAAACTATATCGCACCAAATTAAACAATTCGTAGTGAAACTTGAATTCTCAGAAATGAAATTTCTGTCGTAATCACTAATCGGGCACGTTTTTTTTTTGCTCTTTGTATATAATATATATTGGCTGGAAATTTATCCACGTGGCCTATATTTTCCAGCGAATCAATTACATACAATCATTGCTCGCTTCGAATTTCATTGATTATTTCCATTGGCGATTTTCTTACCGTATTGCAAATCATCTTCGAATAAACAATCACAATGTTGATTCTTTTGGGAAAAAAAATCAATTGTGAAAATTTCTCGTAGGATCATAATTAAACGAAAACTCGGTATCGCTTAAATTGTGAATATATCGATTCGCGAGTTCTTTTTGATTAATACGAATGGTACTGTCGAAGCATGAACTCTTCTGCGAATTACCCTGGTCATCGGAATCATTGATGCAGATCGTCTCGTATACTGGACTCGCCAGCCAATGCAGAAAATGTATGACAGTAATTGTATTTGTACTACGAATTACGTGAGCTTGCATTTTAAATTAAGATTATCGACGAAGCGACGCGACGCTTCGTATCCGCTCCAACAAATTATTTTGCTTTGTATGCAGTACCTATAGCTAGATAGGCTCCAATCTTACCTATCCTGCTCTATGTGTAACAAGCCTATATACTTCTAATGCAAAGCATTCAGCAACTTATTGGCGTGGATATTCTGTTCGTTAAACCGGTTCGACTTTTTAGAAAAACTTGTATCCAATGAGGTAATTGGAATTTGATCATTATTTTCGCGTTATTATATCCAGATGAAATGGTGCTAGAATCAAGGTCAGCGTAATTTCGACGTTTAGATAAATTGAAAGTAGCGAGGGATTAAGTATCGTGAGAGTAAATTTCACGATGGATGAAAAATGAGGTAATTTGAAACTCGCGCTGATCATTGCAGATCGAAGCATAATTGTAAGAAAAAATGTTGCCAATTTTTCAGCAACATTGGGGCTAAAAAGTCACCTTTGATAGTGCTAAAAATTGTTGTATAATTTTGTTTCGGAGGTTGAAAATTTTTTTTAAACTTTTTTTTTCGATCAAAAAATTTTAGTAATTCATTTTTAAAATTTTGAAACTGTTCCCCCTCCCTTCTTTAAAAAAAAACAGTGCGAGGAACCAAAATTCCAAATCTAATTTAATTACCGTAACATGGGGTTACTTTGGCCGACTTTTTGAGATTTTTTTTGTTGAAAATTCATCCTGGTTCTTTCAAAATCGAAGTAACGGGCTCGGTTTTCACTCTAAATAGTGTCGGATACTTGTAGGAAGCTCTGTAAATTTTTTCAAATTTTTCGTCAAACCCCCTCCCTCTTCCGTGGTTAGTCAAAGTCATGGGCCAAAGTTACCCGGCTCTGGGGTTACTTTGGCCCACTTTTTTTTCTCACAATAAATCGATTTCTAAACATAAAAATATTTCACCAAAAGCATGAAACTTCAAAACAAATTTTTTTCAGTTGGAATCAAATAATCAAACATCGGTATTTTGGAGATTTCCTGATGATGTTTATGCTTGGGCCAAAATAACTCAAAAAACGACGAAAAACGGTCCTCTGACGGGTAACTTCAATTTATCTTACAACCCCTTCACCAAACCGGTATTTTCATGATAGATTCTGACTCTACGTTAAATTTTCGATCGATTTTCATAGGAAAATTTTTTTTTCTCGGTTTTCGATAATATTTATGCGTGGGCCAAAGTAACCACAAAAATGACGAAAACGGCCCTCTGACCAGTAATTTCAATTTATCTCACAATCGCTTCACAAAATTGATTTTTCTATACGAGATTGTGAATGTACATAAAATTTTCGATTTGTTTCCATAAGAAAATTTTTTTTTGGACCATTCGTTATACTTCGTCTGAATAAAAGTTTTGGAGGTAAAAAACCACATGAACAATGTAATAATTAACAAAAAATCAGGTTTACCAAACTTGCGACACAAAAATTGTGACAATCGCATAGAAGTGAAGTATGAAGGCCCCTCTATCGTTGACACTCTTTACAAACTCTCTCCACTTTATACGGTTGTGGCTGGGCAGGCAAATATCTTTTTTTCGAAAGTGGGCCAAAGTAACCCCATGTTACGGTACCTAAAAGTTTTTCAAATTCTTGAATTTTCACCAAATTCCAAAAATTTAATACATCTTCAAAATTTGAGGGGTCGTTTGTAAAAACAACCTAGTCAAAAATTAGAAAAAAAATTTTATTCAATTTTCTAAACTAAAATTTCACGAGAAAGACGATGGTGATAAAAGTTTTTAAAAAAAATTTGGCCGTCATCAATTTTTTTCAACTTCAAAAGTACGTGTTTCAGCTGATTATTTTGTAAAAACCACCATAGTCGGTATTTTTAAAGGAAAAGTCGTAAAATTTTTCAAAATTTGGAAAAAAAATTTATTGCATTTCTTGACATTATGCAAAATTTGATGATCAATTAACACCCTCTGAATCAAATTTTCGCCCCAAACATGATCTGAACACGTTATTTCGGTCTCCTGTAAAATTTGATTTTTTGACTATGGTTGTTTTTACAAATGACCCCTCATTTCATAAACTGATACAACTTCATAAACTTGGTATAATTTGAAACTTGACAAATTTTCAAAAGAAGTAAAAAAAATTAAAGTTGTAATAGCTAAAAACTGTCCAGCTTTAAAAATTGATGTATAATTTCAAAAAGATATTAAAATTTAGAATAACAATTTTTCGATTATTTTGCGAGTTATAAGCGTTGAAGCAAAAATCTAGAGAGATCAACATCTGAGAATAAAACAACGAGTTCTGGGAAAAAATAATTCTTTTAGGGGAAAAATTTCAATAAAAATTTCGTAAAAACTACTCTTTTAAAAAATTAATCCTTTTGAAAACATTCTGCAAAAATTGTCTTGGAATGTTGAACAAAATGAAAATTCTCTTGGAAAAACTTTTTTTTTTTTTTTTGTTAAATCTTGGAAAATAATTTTTTGAAAAAAGTACCTTCAAAAAACACATTGATAGAGGTCTAAAAACGAGAGAAAAAAAATCAGAGTTTCTGTCTGTTTCGTAGAAAATAACACGAGTATGCAGGTTTTTTTTTGATAGGTACCTACATAATCGTACACGTCTAATTACCTATCTTGCGGATTTTACTCTCAATTACACAGTTCATTTCTAAATATCCAGATTCTCATCGGAAATTAATTTCGGCTGAAAACCGCATAATTATTTACACTAATTGAGAATTATTAGCAGGCATATAGGTGTGAATTTAGTACGTATAAATGCTCTACCAGGCATATCAAGTTGTATCAGTACAAATCTCATGCGGTGTTGTGCTGGGGCGGACGCGATTATCTAATTTCAAAATTTCATAATCTATTTCCTCATCATTTTTTTTTTTTTTTTCAAGAAGTCCGGTCACCAGGTACACACATAAACGGTATGCGAAATAAAATTCACCATTGCATTGTATTCTTGAAAATATTATCGAGATTTAGGTCAGCCTAGCTCTTGAATCATTTGGTAGGTATTCGCAGAAGACGAAGAGGTATAATAACAATGGTCCGGCGCGAGGCACGCTGCGGTGCCCAAGTTTATAGTGGCGGTGGCGAGCAATGGGCATCGTTATGATTATTTAGAACGATAACATCGATTATCGACAACCTCGTTTATGTAATTTCAAAACAGTTGTACTCGTAATTTCTGTTTAGTCTCAAATTTCAATGACATATCTTGGTGGTAATCTGGTGAAAAAACTAATACGTACTTTTATTAATTTAAACATGTGGTAAACTTTACATGCGACAGGATGATGAAAAAAAAATTCGTACGTAGCTTTCACATTCTCACGACTTCAGAACCTTTTCGTGTACTCATATGAGTCTATGTATCTATGTATTCTATCTATCGACTAATTACGAATACGTTCAAGTAAGTAAGTATAAAAATAATTTTGATTTTGACTGCGATATTTGAGAAAGTGTAATAGAAAAATCGGGTCATTGATTGTTGCGATTTGGAAGCGCATAAAAATCGTGCAATTATCGCGTACCACGTTCCTCACACAGCCATGAATAGTACACGCGAATCGCACAGCACACGCTGCTATGTTCAATGTCTTTGGTCGTGAAGTCCATTCGCATTCATTTGTTACATGTATGTTTTGGTTTGCCACGCTAGATTGGTCGGTATGGTCATTTTTTTCACGTGTGTCAACTGGCTCTCTGTGCGGATGCCATGCCGCTTTTGTACAATGGGTCGTGTTTGAACGCCAACGAAAGTCATGCGAATAGCGCCGAAGAAGAGTTTCCTTCCTGAATGATGTAACGTTTGACTATAACCTAGATTATATTGTGGCAGATATCTCGTCGCGATCTTCTAAGTGTTTTAGATACGGTTAATTAACAATTGTTTAATTTTTAATATACCGACTCGTATAGTTTTGCGGTGCAGTGTAGTGTACCTAGTTACTACAAAGAAAGCATGTAATTGTTTAATTTGTGTATATAGAATGCTGCTAGCATACTTATATAGTTAACGTGTAATTTCTTTCAATTTTTATCATTTATTATCTACAAGTACAGCGATTTTTTCCCCCACGATATTGATCTCTCTATCTCTGGTTGTATACTATGATTTATTAGGATTTCCTGCCTTGTTGGATTTTCAGGAATTAATTTCCGAAGAATGTTCGATCGTTCCGTTGTTGGAATTACTATAGGGAGAATTAGAGAGATCTAAGAAATACAAACAGAAGTTTAATGAAAAATGTTGCAAGTGTGTTTTTTTTTTCTATACGAAAATTGAGAATTTTTAAACACTCCTGAAAACTGAAAATTTTTTCTACTCCTACTACTAAAATAGAGACAAAAAAATGAGATAGTTCATAAAAAAAAACTGAGACTTTTTTCTTTTCTTCAAAAACTTTTGTGAGATTTTTCTCTCTAGGGTTGGGAATTTTTTTACCTAAAAAATATTTCTTCTACAAAAAAATTGAGTTTTTTTTTTTAATTTAGATTTTTTCTCTAAATTTTTTTTGAAAATTTCTGTAAAAAATTAAAGTTTTGTTTCTCTAAAAAATTGTGAATTTTTTTCTATTCCTACCAAAACATTTAGTCAAAAAATTACGATTATTCACAAAAAAGCAGAGACTTTCTTTCTTTAAAAATTTGTGAAATTTGTTTTCTCCTAAAATTGAGACTTTTTCTCTCTACAAAAATTGAGAATTTTTTACACCTAAAAATTGAGATGTTTTCTACTTGTTTACTAAAAAAAAAAAAAAAAAAAAAAAGGAAGGACAAAAAATTAAGTTTTCACAAAAAAGACATTTGTGAAATTTTTCTTCTTCAAAAAATAATCAAATATTGACAATTTTCTTCTCCAAAAAATTGAGAAAATTAAACCTTTTTCCTCTAAAAAAGTGAAATTTTTTCTCTCTAAAAAATTAATTCTTTTTAGAAAAATTGAGAGTTTTTTCTCTACAAAATTAAGAATTTTTTTACTCTTGAAAATTGAGAAATTTCTACTTTTACTAAAAAAATTGGGGCAAAAAAATGCAGATTTCCCACAAAAAAGCTGAGTCATCTTTTTCTACAAAAATTTATAGAATTTTTCTTCTTCATAAAATATTGAAAATTTTTTTATCCAAAAAATTGAGTTCTTTCTCTAAAAAAGTAAAAAAAAAAATCACTCTAAAAAATTGAGATTTTTTTCACAGGATTGAGATTTTTTTCTACTTTTACAAAAAAAAAAAAAAAAAAAAAATTGAGATTTTTCACAATAAAGTCAAGACTTTCTTTCTTCAAAAAAAATGTGCGATATTTTTCTCTTTAAAAATTATAAGCTTTTTTCTCCAAGTATAGATACTTGATTTGAAAATTTTTCTTCACAAAAAAAAATTAAGAATTCTTTTCCCCAAAATATTAAAAAATAAAAAATAAAAAATAAATTAAATTGTTTTCCTCTGCAAATTTGGAAACAGTTTTTCCTCTAGAAATGTTTTTAAAAAAAATTTCTAAAAATTTTTATTTTTTTTTTAAAAAAAAATTACAGTTTTCTCACCAAAAATTTATCTACTGGAAATTTTTTTCTCTAAAAATTGACCTTTTTTGTCTGAAAAATTGAGATTTTTTTCACTCCATAAAACGCAGTAGATCTTTTTTCCAATCAAAAAAACTAAAAAAAAATCGAGACAGAAAATTGAGCGTTTTCCCCAATTGAGAGAAAATTTGTACGCATAAGAAATTAAATTTTTCTTCTCCGATCAATAAAATTCAAACATTTTTTTACCGCGCAAAAGAAAATGAGACAAAAAAATTAATGTTTTAGGCATCCAAAAAAATTGAGAATTTACTTTCTTCAAAAACTTGAAGATTTCTTGCACTAAAAAATGAAGATTTTTAAACCTACACCACAAAATTGAAAAAAAAAAATTGAGTTCTTTTTTCCAAAAAATTGAAATTTAGTTTCTGGAAAAATTTGAAAAATATTTTTCACCTCAAAAACAAATTGAGACTTTTTCTAAAAAAAAAAGTTTTTCCCAGGTTCTTTGGGGGGGGGGGGGGATTGAAACATTTTTCATCAATAATTTCACTTCAAAAAATAAAAATAGGTATTTTCAATCTAAAAAAAAAAAAAAAAAAAAAAAAAAAAATCAGAATTTTTTTCTCTGGAAAAAGTAGGTAGATTGTCCTAAAATACACTTGGCACAACATGCACTTACTCTTGTGTTTTAGGCAAATGAGAAAATTTGTAAATAAAAATGGAAGCACTTTTTCCCCCGAAAAAATCCTCAAAATTGACGGACCCTTTGAAAACACTATTAGACTCTAGGCAAGACGACACAATTTTGTTCTCTGCCATTAAAAAAAATCAAACTACACTTTTAGCAAACGCCAGAATACCAGCAAAATCAAATTTGAAAAATTACTCAAAAAATTAAATTACTAATCTCGGCAGGTAGAACCAATTTTTTCCATGGCTATTATTGAACTCGTAAAAGTCACAAAATTTTATGCACTGAAAAATAAATCCCAAGCCAAATTTTAAACAACAAAACAAAAGTATGCATTTCTTTTTCAAATATCGAAGAAAAATTTCTTTAATTTTTTTTCTACTTTGACCACAAGTACGAGTCTTTCAACATCGGAAAGTCTTCAAGAATAAGGTCTCGCAAACAATCGATTTTCATCAAGGAGTAATTTCTTATTACATTAGCGACTGGTTTGAATTAATAGGCTGACGAATAAACACAACAATATATTTTTTCCCATAAAGACGTAGGTATGAAACATAGTTCGGAAGTTTCTCTTTCATGTAAATGATTTCGTCAATTATTTCGCGTTAAATATTACAACACGACGATGTCTCGTAATTAACTCATTTTTTTTCATGGCTTCGAAATTACCTGGCTATACGTATTATAATACTTATCACTCGTAAAATTACAAAATTTTATTGATTATTTTTTTCGCTTCAGCAGGAAACACTAACCCCTTTCTTCATTGACGAATGGATCAAAAATCAAATATTCAACATATTTGTACTTATTTGCACTTTGGCGAAATTCCTTTGGTCGAGTTATTACGCCTTCGCAAACGTGAACACCGCATTTAATCGAGGGTACGATTAATATCTGCGATAAAAACCTAGCTAAGTATTCCAATTATACAACTCGTGAGTATCGTTTACTACAAATCGACCACGTGTTTGCGTACGAGCATTTGCAACACTCATTCAAAAATCATATCATCACGATTGCATAATTTCATCATACCCGAGTTACAAACTACCTAGTCTATTTTGTAGGCGTTTTAATTACCAGATTTGCGGCCTGGCGAACACTCATACCTTCAAAAAAAACACCTCACACAATAAACTGTACCAGGATTTGTAATTCTGGTACAATGTCGTGTAGGTCGATCGGCGATCCAGCGAGACCAACCTTCATTACAAGTTCAATTCAGCGTCGGCGAAAATTGCCCATGACTTGTCTACTTTTATAGAAATGTACTCAACGTGCGGTGGCTAAGGCTAATTTTGGGTATGGAATTTTCAAACCGTTAGCCATTCGACGAAGTTGGCAGTTCACGTGCCTTCATTACATGTTTCAACTTCATTACCCAACGGATGAACAAAAAACACTCGAGATTCTTCGAGAAAAAAAAAATTAATACAAAACCGACGTAATTCTTTCGATCGATTTTCCATTACTACGTGTACATTCGACTTATACAAACTCATCAAAAAAAAAATCCAAACCGTAGGAACTAAAACGAAGCAAATAAATCGCATACGTAGTGTAATATTTCAAATTATAAATTATTAAACACGCGAATAAACGTTGGGCGCCATTTTTTCGTATGTCATCGAAACACACGTCAAATTAGACCCGTTTTAATTACCTGCCATGATTAACACGACCAGTGAAAATTTACAAATCGATCTCCAGCCGTATTTTCAATACAATAAAACGGTTAAAAATCATCTTCGGGCATTTATCCAGTAATTTGTATATATACGTATATGACGTAAACCGCAACACAAGAAAAAAAAAATCGATAATGTGAAAAAGTGAAAGAGTTACGAAAGCCACCAACAATCCATTGTTTTCCTCGACAACTTTCCAGTTCCACAATCGTTCCAAATCAAACGTTGAAATCTAATCGAGGCTAAAAATTTAATACTTTTGAGCGAAAATCGAATTCTACGCGGATTAATTACCTCCCAAAGGCGACTGTCGCCGTAATAAATCCGATCGAGATTCGAAGGGAACCGTTCAAGTAGATTTTTTCAACCGGTTAACTAGCTCGGTTCGCCTCTTGACCCGATAAAATGTAGGAAAAAACTCGACGTTAGTTTTCATTTCGCACACGCTGAGCCTAGATCATTAAAGACGTTTAATCAATGGGTAAAAATCGTGCTCGTACGAGTATTTTTTTCCTTCCACGAAACACATACCCGAAGGGTCTGCTAGTCTAACTTTTGTTCATGAGAAAAAGTGAAAAGTGAAGCATAGTAATGTGAAATTGAAATTGAACGATCGTATTTTGCTCGGGTTTGTTATTCGAACTTTACGAGACGAAAATTTCAATAATTTCCATCGAGTTCGATTCGTTTGCTTTTGATTGGAAATTCTTTTAATCTGGATAATGTGAAAGTCAAAAAAAATATGGAATTCCGAAAAGGAACCCGTTATTAATAATTCTGTTGTTTTTGTATAAAAACGCCAGAAATTCGAAGAATGTCTCGAGATTGTCATTTTGGAAAAATCAAGTACGAGAGAAAGGAGGGAAAATTCTAAATTTTCCGAATAAAGTTCAATAAAAAAATGATCAAATTTACTCACAATGTTCATTACCAAAAAAAAAAACAGAAAATTCTTAATTTTTTGAATAAAACACAATCAAAAAAATGGTCAAATTTACTCGCAATGTCCATTACCAAAAAACATCACAAATTCTAATAACCTCTCAAGATTTCCACAATCAAAAAAATGGTCAAATTTACTCGCAATGCCCATTACCAAAAAACATCAGAAATTCTAATAATGTCTGATTTCCATTTTTGAAAAATCAATTGCGAGAGAAAGGGAGAGAAAATTCTAAATTTTTTGAATAAAGTACAATAAAAAAAATGGTCAAAATGTACTCACAATGTTCATTATCAAAAAACATCAGAAAATTCTAATAATGTCTCAAGGTTTCCATTTTTGAAAAATCAAGTGAGGGATAAGGAGAGAAAGTTCAATTTTTTTTGAATAAAATGCAATCAAAAAAATTGTCAAATTTACTCAAAATGTCCATTATCAAAAAACATCAAAAATTCTAATGTTTCAATATTTCCATTTTTAAAAAATCAAGTGAGAGGAAAGGAGGAGAAAATAGTAAATTTTCTGATTAAAATGAAAATGAAAAAATGGTAAAATTTACTCGCAATGTCCATTACCAAAAAACATCACAAATTCTAATAACCTCTCAAGATTTCCACAATCAAAAAAATGGTCAAATTTACTCGCAATGCCCATTACCAAAAAACATCAGAAATTCTAATAATGTCTGATTTCCATTTTTGAAAAATCAATTGCGAGAGAAAGGGAGAGAAAATTCTAAATTTTTTGAATAAAGTACAATAAAAAAATGGTCAAAATTTACTCACAATGTTCATTATCAAAAAACATCAGAAAATTCTAATAATGTCTCAAGGTTTCCATTTTTGAAAAATCAAGTGAGGGATAAGGAGAGAAAATTCAATTTTTTTAAATAAAATGCAATCAAAAAAATTGTCAAATTTACTCAAAATGTCCATTACCAAAAAACATCAAAAATTCTAATGTTTCAATATTTCCATTTTTAAAAAATCAAGTGAGAGGAAAGGAGGAGAAAATAGTAAATTTTCTGATTAAAATGAAAATGAAAAAATGGTAAAATTCACTCACAATGTTCATTACCAAAAAATATCAGAAATTCTAATAATGTCTTAATATTTTCATTTTTGAAAAATCAAATGAGGGAAAGGGAGAAAAACTTGAAAATTTTCTGTATAAAATGCAATCAAAAAAATGATCTTTACTCACAATGTCCATTACCATTCCAGCTCTCGGTAACTTCTTGGGCCTCTTCTTTATCAATTTTTTCGATAACGATGGCCGGAGACGCGATCATTTTCACGACCGCGAAAAACAATACGAACGAGAAACGCGGATTCGATCGTTAAGACGAACTTTTAACGATTTTATCGAAAAGTAGCACCGATCATTACCGTCGAATTGTAATCTCGGTAATTGATTTTATTGTTTGCATGTCGCCAAATACCACTTAAAAGAAACCCAATCCCAACCTATTGACCTTTTTTCCCCTTTATAAAACCCCAATCGCGATATTACATTTTTTCACTTCGAATAATTATCCTAGAATGGATAGATTTTGAAAATAAATCCACAAAAACCCTCCGACCTTTTTGAGAAATCGATTAGAGAAATAAATAATAATACACTCTCGAGTAACTTATAAATTCACATTCAACCACCGAAGAGTCGTACGTACTTATCGTACTCAAATCGACGAAAATTTCACAACTTTTTTTAGAAGAAAAG
Source organism: Balanococcus diminutus (assembly GCA_959613365.1). NCBI lineage: Eukaryota > Metazoa > Arthropoda > Insecta > Hemiptera > Pseudococcidae > Balanococcus > Balanococcus diminutus. The sequence goes on from OY390715.1 coordinate 48,086,178, forward strand.
CCCGCACGATAAATTATCAAACACCGAGCACGATTTAACGATTAAAATACACGACATTAACTCGCGCAAATGTCTCAAAATAAATAAAAATGACACGTTAGAATTTTATACGAGCAGAGAAAAAATCGAACACGAGTCGCGAACACGTTACGAGCGAAAGAAACATAGCGGACTATTGAAGAATTGATTGGTCGAGTCGTACACGGCGAAGCAACGCGCCAAATTCTCGACTCCCATTCTGAAGACTGGATATTCTCACAACGTTCGAGGCACACGAATGAACGACTGAATCGTATTGTTCGATTTAAAAAAAAATTTTCGTCGCAGCGTAGGTGTTTATCGTGAGTGAATTTGAGAGCTTTTTGAAGGAGTGTGAAAAAATGCTCATCATTGGATATTTCATAGAAAATTAACTCTTTAATTTTTCAATGAGAGATTTATAATATATTTTTTTTTAATATATTTATTTTATCGCGTAGAAATGTAAAATTTTCAAATTACACTTTTGTAAAAAAAAATTGAATTTTCATTAGAATTAGGTAGTAATTTGCGAACAGTTTTCTGTGTTGTTTATATAAAATCATATTTTTTTTTATTTTTCAAATTTTTCATCCAATTTTTGGTAATTTTCAATTTGGATTAATTTTTTTTCAATGGCTAAATTTTTTCAACTTGCAAGTTTATTTGAATTTTTTATAAAATGTTACTTTGTTCTAAGATTTTTTTTTGTGATTTCATAAAGAAAGACATAAAGAAAAAAGTTTTCTAAGGTTTTTTGAAAGAATTTTGAAAAAAAATTTTCATGAATGAAATTTTTCCAGGGGAATTTTTAGTGATAATGATAAAATTTCAGTTCTTTACAGAATTTTTAGAGGAAAACTTTTTCGAATAACTTTTTGAAGAAAGCTTTTTAAAAGAAATTTCCAAAAAATATTCAAGAGGAAAATTTTTAAAATAGAATCTAAAGAAAAATGATGATTTACTTACTTATACAAAGAATTATTTCAAAAAAGTATGAGATGTCAAAAAAAAATTACTTAATCAAAATTTTTCAAAATAATTACGTTATTTCCAACAAAATTTTTCATGAGAAAATTATGGTTCTTATTACGGTAGTTTTATCAAGATTTTTTTTGAAGAAAATTCTTCTCAAAATATTTTTGAAAAGAACTTTTCTAAAAAAATCAAGATTTTTTTTTTTATTGAGATTTTTGTCCGAAAAAATCCTGCCATCAATCTCATAATTACCGTAATAACATTTGCTTTGAATAGTTTCAAACATTTCTTAGAATTAATATTTTGAATTTATTAAAATTACGAGTACAAAACTACAAATACCATTTCCAACTAATATTTTAATAATCATTCATTCACTCACTCTTAATTTTTTGAGTTTTTTTTTTCTTGTCTATTTTTCTTAATATTTTCCAATTTTTATAATTTTTCAATTAGGTATTGTTTGTTTGTTTGTTTGTTTTATTTAAATTTTAATTCAACCATTTTAAACATAAACAGATTTTTTTTCAAATGCCAATTTTTTCAACTGTAAGTTTTATTTGAGTTTTCATTTTTTCCAAATTTTTAATTTTCCAAATCTCGATTTTTTTTTAATATCTAATTATCTCAATGATTTCATTTTTATTTGTCAATTTTCAGTAATTTCGAATTCAAATTTAATTTTTTCTACTTTTAGTTCCACCGCATTAGAATTTTCATTTTATTTAGTCAATTTTTTCAATTTTCCAGTTTTACGTAATTTATTTTTATTTTTTTCAACGTCCAATTCTATTTTTAGTGGTTGTCATCAAATGTAAAATTCAGCTTCTTCAACACATTTGTGCCTTTTCTATTAAAAAAAAAAAAAATGATAAAATGAAAATTTGAAAAAAAAGTATAATGGCATGTGCGAAATTTCGACTGAATACTTACTTCATTTTCATCAAAATGGAAAAATTTTTAAAACGCCAAATTTATCAATTATTTTTCAAGTAGTTGTTTTTTTAAACAGAAAACTGAAAGAAACGAAATTATTCGTTGATTCTTCGTTCACGTTAGAAAAGAGAACAAACATTGGCTGATTCTTCTTGGGCATTGAATGTTGTGAACATAGGCAATTTTCATTCTGAAACCACGCGTCATCACGCATGCGTACATTCAAGATCAAGGTGTATCGAGTAGACATCGAGACGCCAGCCTTATTTTTCGGCATTTCAAATTGCTCAATTTTTTCTGCATTGTATTTTTTTTTTGTTTTAGCTGAATTTTTCAACTCTTTTACTGTAACGTGCTTGAGCACTATTTATACCAAATTTAAATCGAAATACAGGGGTCGATTTAAGTTACATGAATAAAAATACCTATAAATGTTGATTACCCACGTATCATGTCGTACCATAATAATACAGGAAAATGGCTTTATATTTTCCTGTTGGCCTACTTTTTTTTTTTTTTCTTTTTAAAAACCTGATAATTTTATACTTGAATTTTGCAAAAGTCAAATATCATGTGCATTATTTCGAATACATTGTTTTTCAACACTTCATACATATTATGTAGGGGTGTTGTTATTTCTACCCGCCTGGGTGAGTAGTTCATAGAAATGAATCAACTGAATCTCTGGACTTAAAATATTTCTTTCAAGTTTCGATTGATATTTATTTTATTCAAAATTGGAGGGGAAGGAAGGGTTAAATCAAAATTTTTGTGATATCCAAAATTATTCCTAAGTCTTCAAGCTACAACTTTTGTTTGAAGTTTTTTAAATTGGACCTCCCCCCCCCCCCGGGTTTTGCACAACACTTCGAAGATATTAATTAAAAATCCTAGATGAATCAGCAAGGAAGGTACCGATTAAAAAAATTTTCAAATAAAAGTTGTAGAACAAGATCCTAAAAATAATTTTTGTCCTTATAAAAATTTCGATTGGATCTCTCCCTTTCCTCAAATTTCACATAATATCAGGTAGATACTTTTTCAAAATTCGTCGAAGGGGTCCAATTGAAAAATTTTTCAAACAAAAGTTCTAGATTGAGGTCCAAGAAATAATTTTTGTTATTATAAAATTTTCGATTAGACCCTTCCCTCCCCTCCAATTTGGCATAATGGCTTGGACACATATTATTAAAAAATTACGAAGGTAGAGGTCCAATTGAAAAAATTTTCAAACAAAACTTGTAGCTTGAAGTCTTGGAAATAATTTTAGTTATTACAAAAATTTCGATTGGAGCCATCCTTCCCCTTCAATTTCGAATAAATTACATGTTAATTGAAAGAAATTTACTAAGTCCAGAATCTGAACTGATGGAAGTAGGAAGTGTGAGCAATTTCGTTCATGTTCACTACAAATCCGAGCAACTACTCACCCAGGCGGATAGAAATAACAACACCCATTATGTAGCCTCGAATGCTTGACAATTTTTTCCCAATTTCGATAAATTAACTAAATTTTTGATTTTGATGATACAAAAAAAAATTTGAATTCAATAATTTGATTAATTCCATTTCAATTATTGCATTTTAAAAAGTCATCACATCAAGTATGATTTTTTTCCACCAATAATTTAATTAACAAGGACATCTATTTTTCATCTAAAAAAAAAAAAAAAAGAGTGCCTCTTTGAAATAAGTAAAATTTACAAAAATTGAAAAGATAAATTTTTGAAGAAAATTTAACCTAGAAAAAATTACATTTCAGATATTTAAAAAAAAAAAATTATGCAAATGAATCGCAATTTCATTTTTTTATAAAAATACCAACCATGTTTTTATTCTGGAAATTTATGCGTCATTATTTTTCGAGATCTGTATCTTTTGTTTATAAAGTTTCTAAGACTTTGATACTTATTTGTCACCATAATATACAATTATGTTAAAAATAAACGCTCATCAGCGTTTATTTCTTTTATTCAGAGAAGAACGAATGTTTTTAAACAATACTTTTCAAGGGACGTAATTAAGTCATAAACAAGAATAATTTTTTCCACCAAAAAAAAATCTAGAAAATATTTACGATCCAGTTTAAAATTTTAGACGTAAAATTACCACAAAATAATAAGTTTTTAAAATTTTTAAGAAGAAAAAATCATACATTATTAGATTTGAAAAAATAAGTAAACACCCACAGAAAGCTTTTTTCTTTTACTTTGGACGTAATTGCATTTTCAAACATATATAAAATTCTTCCAAAGTCACCTAAAACATCAAACTCCAAAAAGTGAAGTAAAAAATCATACATTATTACCAACCACGTCAAAAACACCGCAATATAAGTGAATAACGCCTTGGAAAATATACAACGCAATATATTCGACTCGCCGAGTTACGCCAAATAACGCAAAGCAAAGTTGGGTTGAGATACGCCTACGAGACACGAGCATGCAACCAGCATCCGGAAACGTTAATATAACTGTAGTGTATGTGTTATTTGAGGCGCACGTAACTTTACAGCCATATTACTCGAAACAAGGAAAAACAAATTTAGTTTTCTCGTAAGTGCCGCCGGTAAAAATAACGATAAATTTTTTAGAATAAGGTATGAAGCAGAAGTAGATAAATGCCATCTTCGTCGTCGTCTCCCATTTTGTTTCAGAATGCTGACGTCAACAATCAGCTGGTAACGCTGAACGAATATCGTACACAAATCGTTATATCGATTGTATATTCCAGGTCTAGGTTAAATCTACAGGGACGCGTTCGAATACCCGCCTCTCTTTCGGCTGTAAACATACGAGATAGCGAAATAAACGCCTACGTCGCTTTATTCGAGATTTTTTAGGAAGTCACAATTTATGTCTCTTTTACGCCTCAGCATGGCGTATCAACTTCTACCATCGTAATTAGGTGAAGTTTAACATGTGTTTCAAAATTATATCTCTAGGGAGTGGAGTTGGAATGGATTACAAAAAAAAAAAAAAAAAAAAAAATGGAATAAAATTGGTGAAAAAATAACTGCAGTTGAAACATTAATAAATGAATGAATTTATGTTCAGCCTGATTAAGTGATTAAAATATTCCTCACACGAGAATAACATTAAATACTGTGAATTTTTATCAAGTGACTCGAAAAATATTAGCGGCTGGTTCGGTTTGCATATTTAGGATATAAAATCATGATCAACGTTTGAAAAATGCATCTCGATCGTATCTTCGGCGTTTGTCATCGTCGTTTAATTAAACCCCATGTCTCTGGTGATTTTTTTTACTCGCAAGCGGATACGTTATACTTATGTATTAATTAATTAACGCTACGAAAAAACACGATTTTAGTTTGATAAATTTTTAATCCAACTATTTAAAAACGCCTGATTTTATTATACTCACGAATGTGGCGGAGAAAAAATTAATTCGAAGTTTACTTTAGGTCTAAAAACGAACGAAAAGAATTTATTTATGTACAGTCGATTAATTTTTTTTTTTTTTTTTTTTTTTTTGAATAAATACACAACACTCAAACGTCTGATCTTTTATTTGAAAAGATCTTGATTAAGAAATCGAAATTGTCAGAAAATGAATTTTTAGGTCAAAAAATCACATCATGTACTAAGCAAAACAAATTTCAGCATTTTAAAATTTTAAAAATTATTTCAATATCTACTACAATAATTACTATTTGACTTCTTCAATTTTTCATTTTTGATAATCTTAAAAAAAAATTAAAATATCAAGAATTTCAAGTTTTTTTTTTTTTTTTTTTTTTTTTAAATTAAAATTTTCAATTTATAGTTTGAGGAAGTTTAGCACATTAAAAAAAAATTTCAATTACAATTTTCATTCAAGTTAAAAGGTATTTCAATTTTTTTTTCTTTTTTATGGATCTTCCTATAATCAACAAAAAAATTTTAGAATTCATAATTTTTCGCTCCTAAAAGTAATTTTATTGGAATTCTCTATTTTACAGATTTCATGTTTGAAAATTTTTTACTTCTTCCTGGGGTTTTACAATTTTTTTCAATTTCAATTTTTTTTTTGAGTTCATAAAAATACTTGACAGAACTTTTATGGAATAAAAGCTGTTCCGAAGCTCAAAACTCGAATGATATTCCAAATTTTTATCAAATTTTGGTATTCTCTCAAATTTGAATTTTTACCTAAATTTTGAAAATTTTTACCAAAAATTGAAATCTGACACAATTTAAAAAATTTATTGAGATTTAAAAATTGCAAGAATCTAGATTTATATAAAATTTCAAATGTTACCCAAAATTTTGAAAAAAAAACAAAATTCATAAAATTTCAAAAAATTTTTAAACTTTGAAAATTCAAGTAGGTAGGTAGGTACTAAAATTTAAAAATTACCTGATTCATTTTTTTATCTAAATAACCCGAGTTTTGAACTTTAAACAAATTTTGAAAACACAAAATTTATGATTTTTTTTCACTTTGAAAACTGGTAAAATTTTTTTTATTAATTCTTTTTTTTAGATTAATTCAATAAAAAAAAACTCAAGATTTCTTGCATTAACAAAATGTTCCCAATTTTTAAAAGTATTTATATTGAAATTTTCAATAATTGTTGGATTTCAATTTTTTTTTAATTTTTGAAACGTTCTAAATTAAACAAATTTCAACCCTTTAATTTTTTTTTATGTAGTTATGAAGGTTGAAATTTTTTGAGGTTCAAATTTTTACAATTCTTCAAATTTGAAAATACTTTTTGATCTTAAAAATTAGGTAATAAAACATTTTTCATTAAAATAAATTTTTTCAGTTTCTTACTTGGAAAATTTTTGAGAATTTTTCAACGTAACGAATTTTATTTGAGTTGGCATTTCAACTTCAATTTTTGATAAACTTCTAGAATAATTTTATATTCAATTTTTTAAAGTTGTAAAATTTTCATTTTTTTTAAATTGAAAATTTCAAAATTAAGTATCAATAATTCTTCATCACATAATTTGAAAGAGTTATTCTCAGCATTTATGACGCATCTAAGATTTACTTATACTACTTATTTCATTAAATTCTCGACTTTTTGCAACTTGATTTCTCTCATTTTTACGCCAATTTTTTGGCTCGAGCAAAGTTTAGCGAAGAAATAAATTTCTCAATGATCAAGTAGTGGAGTTTTCCCCATCAAAAATTCATAAAACACGATTTCACTTTTCAAAAAAATTCACCAAAATTCAAAACCAAAACAATAATTTATTCCAAAGTAGAAAAGGTTACACAAGGAATTATTTTCAATAATTGAATACCGAAAATTTGTGCTCGAAATGATGCGTATACGTTATTCGTGGTATAGTTTTTTGACATGCCTCAGGAAATAAAGATCATGAAGGAAGTAACGAGAGCTGCCTATCATGGTTGAATTACTTCATATCAAAACGTCGTATTCGTAAGTATTCGATGATTAATTATAATTTTCCTCGGCGGAAAGCCGTCAGCGCGAGCTGGATGCTGTATTCTAGACGAACGCATAATTTAAAAAAAAAAAGAAGTTTTATAAATTTTACAAATCCGTATTATATTCGTAATTCGTATACGGGAACGAAAGTGCATTAAGTAAATTTAGAATAAAATAAAACATCCCAGCGTCGACGTTTTTTGCTCTTTATTACGGATCATTATTCCATACCTAAGCGATTAGGTAATATCAAAAAACGTGAGAATTATTTCGAGTACGTATATAGAAATGAACTAAATCATCCGGAGTTAGCATATAAATAAGCGCATAAGAGCTATGAAAACTTTGTAAAGAATTTGACCAAAGGCGCACTCACGTCTATGGAAAAAAAATCACGATCGTACGGACATAAGTGGCATATGTGATGTATGCCTAATTATCGCAATTATCGTGAAAAAATAAAAAGCTAAAAGCGATAATATCGTCGCTGTTTTATAGAAAAATTTTCAATTATTTTTTGTAGCTATTTTTTACGATGGCTGTAGAATGTGAAATGATGCTAAAAGTACTCACCAATTCGTCTAGGCGTTATAGATTTTCTTAATTTAATATTTCCTTGTTTGATCGATTCCATAAGTCGTTCTCTTGGAGTCGACTGATAAACTCGAGGTGACAGTTGCCTTTCGGAAGCCTGCGAAGAAAAAAAAATCAAAGATGAATAATATATTCTAGATTTTATTTTACCAATAAATCATTCATTACGTGTACAAATCAAATAGCGAGTAAAACAACTAATAACCTAATTTATGATCGAATTTCCATCACGTTTATTTATCAAACGCGTATGACTTACGATTTTTCTCATCCGCCGAGTGCATTTTCCAAGCACAATAATAATTCTTCGTTTCTCAAAATGCACGTCAACGGGTTGGTTAAATTAGGTTATGGCCGTTAGAAAAATGCTTGAAAATTACTATACGAGAATCTTTCTAGACAAGCACGAAATCAAACTCCTAATACGAATAAATGTTGTGAAAATAATTCGCGGTAATGTTTCGCTCGACATTCACGATCTACTTAATATATTCCATGTTTTAGTAAGTTTTATGAAAAAGAAAAAAGCTGATCTAAATTCTTATGAAAATTACTTTCGAATGGGGTCGTATTTTAAAAAGTACGAATAAAGTTAGCCTTCAGTGAACTCGCGAATCAAAACAGCGATGCAGTAGACTATACGTTGCTGGCAAACCATGAAATCGATAAGCTGCCTTGTGGCTGAACTCTTGATTTTGTTGTACGATAAATGCACTTACTGTCGAGTACGAGATCCCTTTTAGTTAGGTTCACGTAAGTAGGTACATACATTATTGTAATTTGGTCAATACGTACTATATTATTTTTCTCTGTGGCAATGGAAGTAGAAAATTTCATTTACAAATTTGTTAGATGAGAATTTACAAAGGTATTTGTAGGTACAAATTTCACACTTACAAAGGGTGTAATTATTATCACAGAGGGTGGCCCGGGAGTGGTGCACACTTCTATAAATATATATTGATAGATCAGAGTCCAACAAGAAAAAAAAATTAAACACATATGATGCCTATTTTTGTAAATGAAGGCTCACAGAGGTTTGAAGATTGAAAATTTGTTGCTAAAATTGGTTGGCAACACTGCATTCAAAATGTTTTTTTCGACCCTCCTAGGAGATAATACTTAAAAATGCGAAAAAAGTAGTTATCACACTGAGATGCCTATCTTTGAAAAAATTCTGCTAAATAGTAGTGCATGTCTAGATTTTTTGAAAGGGCTAAGAGGACATGAAAATTTAAAATTCCGTTAAAACAATTCATGAAACTGGTATAATTTTTTGAGAGGAACAAAAAATGTTATGTTGGAAATTTGCCTATCCTTAAAAATGAAGGCGCTACAGTCATTCGAAATTTGAAAATCCCCACTTTCAAAACTTCGTAACACCATTATTTTCTAAAATAGGCAAATTTTCAACATAACTGTTTTTGTTCCTCTCAATAATTTACACCTATTTCTTGTATTGTTTTGTAGAAATTTTGGAAAACACTGCTCCTTCAAAACTGAGATCACATAGGTAGAAATATCGATAAATTTGAGTTACCTACGAAAAAAATGAAGAAGAAACGCTCTTCAAAATATCCGAATAATATTCGATATTCGGTTATTGAAGACTCCTAATACCATTCATTACTGACTATTCGAATAATATCCGGATATCGGATATATTCGAATACTTTTCGAACTATTCGGTTATTCGACAAACCAGCATTGCCATTCATTACCAACTATTCGAATAATTCGGTTATTCGAAGAGCCCTACATTGCCATTCATTACTTACTATTCGAATAATATCCGGATATTCGAATACTATTTGAACTATTCGGTTATTCGACGAACCAGCATTGCCATTCATTACTGACTATTCGAATAATATCCGGATATTCGGATATTATTCGAATACTACTCGAGCTATTCGGTTATTCGATGAACCAGCATTGTCATTCATTGAATCATTACTGACTATTCGAATAATATTCGGATATTTGAATTATTCGGTTATTCGACGAGCCTTACATTGCCATCCATTACTGACTATTCGAATAATATCCGGATATTCGGATATTCGAATACTATTCGAACTATTCGGTTATTCTACGAGCCCTACATTGCCATTCATTACTAACTATTCGAATAATATTCGCGGATATTCGGATTATTCTGTTATTCGATGAGCCCTACATTCCCATTCATTACTGACTATTCGAATAATATTCGGATATTCGAATACTATTCGAACTATTTGGTTATTCGACGATCCAGCATTGCCATTTATTACTCACGATTCGAATAATATTCGGATATTCTAATTATTCGTTTATTCGACAAACCTTGGCCAAACCCTACATTGTCATTCATTAGTTTACTGACTATTCGAATAATAATTATCCGGATATTCGGATATTATTCGAATACTACTCGAGCTATTCGGTTATTCGATGAACCAGCATTGTCATTCATTGAATCATTACTGACTATTCGAATAATATTCGGATATTTGAATTATTCGGTTATTCGACGAGCCTTACATTGCCATCCATTACTGACTATTCGAATAATATCCGGATATTCGGATATTCGAATACTATTCGAACTATTCGGTTATTCTACGAGCCCTACATTGCCATTCATTACTAACTATTCGAATAATATTCGCGGATATTCGGATTATTCTGTTATTCGATGAGCCCTACATTCCCATTCATTACTGACTATTCGAATAATATTCGGATATTCGAATACTATTCGAACTATTTGGTTATTCGACGATCCAGCATTGCCATTTATTACTCACGATTCGAATAATATTCGGATATTCTAATTATTCGTTTATTCGACAAACCTTGGCCAAACCCTACATTGTCATTCATTAGTTTACTGACTATTCGAATAATAATTATCCGGATATTTGGATATTATTCGAACTATTCGGTTATTTCGGTTATTCTTTGACGTATCAGGATTGCCATTCATTACTGACTATTCGAATAATATCCTGATAATCGAATATTATTCCAACTATTCGGTTATTCGACAAACCCTACATTATCATTCATTAGTTTAAAGTTTACTTACTGATTATTCAAATAATATTCGGATATACGAATAATTGACGAAATTAAAGAAATCGTGTCATATTCTTTGATATGTTTTCGATAGCGCTGAGTTCGAATATTGCCACAATTTTTGATAGGACTTTCCACAAGACCTCGATGACACATCAAATTTCGAAAAATACTGATAAAGAAAACAGTATGTGTGTGACATACCGTTTGTTATGTTTTTGATAGTGTTAAATTCGAATATTCACTTTGGTACTTTTTTGATTGGGTTCTCCTAAAGCTTCCTACTGAGCCTATTTTACAACTTGAGAGTTAAGAGAAGGCTTGGAGAGACCCCAATAAAAAAAGTAATTGAATAGGTATTTCAATTAAGGGGCACTAGTGAGACATGAAACACGAAACTGGTAAAACTTTTTGAGACAAACAAAAAAAATTGTGCGAAGAATTTGCCCATCATTAGAAGTGAAGGCACTATGAAGTCTCAAACTTCTGAAGTTGCGCCTTCATTTTCAAAGAATGACTAATACTCTGCATCTACAAGGTTAAATATGTCGAAAAGTTCATTTCAAGTAAATCCTCAATTTACAAGAAGGTACACCACAGACAAGTATCTCTGGAATTACCAACCTCATCTCCACTCCTAAAATAAAACCAACAATCCTAATACCTACTTACGAAATATTTCCCATATCTTATCTTCTTCAATAATCCCCCATTTTTTTAAACTGATAAGTAAATAATGCCCACTCGCACCAGTCTATACTCAAAAGCTCAAAACTTAAACCAAAAAATAAACAATTCCAAAGTACACGAATGAGTTAATAAGAGAGAAAAAAAGAGAGAAAAAACCCGATCAGAACGGAACGAACTTACAAATGCGAAACATACCAACCGGTGCGTTATTTAATCACGCTTAACGCATCGTACTCAACCTTTAATTAATCCGACAGAAAACATCATCGTAAGAACAAGATGATGAAGCTGCAGGCGCAACGCATAATTATACTCGTAGCACATATCCCCTAGGTAACCACCGGCACCAACACCAGTATACAGGCGCACAGTGAGTATTATTTTTAAAATACACTTCGTCCATGTATCGTAAAAAAAATACACTGACAATAATGATATAATCGCGTTTCGTTTTACAGGAAATAGGCAAAGTGGTAGGTACCAATGCGACAGGAAGTAGATTAGTCCTGTTCAAAATGACCATTGGACTGTGCTACTGTTACATAAGTATGGTATGCCATTCGATAGATGGAACTCGAAAAATTATGTAGGTGTAATTTTCGACGCCAGGGTGATGAAGAAAATACCAACAATTAAGGTGGTTAAAAAAAAAACATGGAACAGTGGCTCTCAAATGGTGGTGCATGTATACCACAAGGGGTACGTGACGACAATGGAAGCTTGCTACCCGTGTAGCAATTGTCGACATCGACATTTATGTCGACAAAATTCAGACACATTTTTTTCTCGGTTAACGATGAATTAAAAATGATATTTGAGATTTAAAGTAATGTTCTATGTTAAACATAACTGTTCAATCAAAAATTTTGAATTTTTCTCAGTATTTTCCTATAATTTAGAAAACATTGTTTTTCTACATAGACAAGTCGATGTAAAAATCGATACTCGATAAACGCATCGACATTTATGTCGACAATTTCTGCCAATTAAATTTACAAATTTTATATCTAAAAAGAACTAAAAACAATTAATAAGAACATTTTAAGCTCAGGAATAAATAATTTTTGAAAGAATCACAAAATTTTCTTATTTTTCAAAGTTTTGAATAATACAACGACTTGTCGAGTTATTGTCGACATAATTGTCGATGGTCGAATAATGCATCGACTTCACTGTCGACAGTGTCGACCAGAGGAATTTTAAGTCGAGATAGTGTCGATATGATTGTTGAGGGTCGAATAATGCATCGACTTAACTGTCGACACTGTTGACCAGAGGAATTTTAAGTCGAGTTAATGTCGATCTAATTGTCGAGGGTCGAATAATGCATCGACTTGACTGTCGACGTCTTGAGGGTGATTGTGATACTCGCAGATAAAGTGTGTTGTGAATTAGTACATAAGGTCTAAGAATCATCTCTATGTTAGTTGGACACTCGCATGTGTCCAGCTACAAAGGTGGCCTCAATGCCGCATATTTGACAAAAAATGTCGAAATGTTGGCTTGAACACTATTTTTGGTGTAATTTTAATATATACTTATATTGAATATTTGAACTTAGCATATTTTTCAAAATCTCACCATTGCAAATGTCGATGTGGATGTCGATATAAATGTCGACACATCGAAATCGGTCACTTTTCGATCGTACATGTCGACACGATTGTGGATGGTTTGTCGAGCTTATTATCGACATATTTGGACGGTCGACAAACATGTCGATAATAAGCTCGACAAACCATCCACAATCGTGTCGACATGTACGATCAAAAAGTGACCGATTTCGATGTGTCGACATTTATATCGAAATTAGCATCGACGTTGCTACACGGGTAACTACATACACTTGAATTTGTACTTACATTTTAAAATTTATTCAGAAAATGCATTTTTTTTTAATTCAAAAAAATGTTAATTTATTTTAAAATTTTCGCCAATTCTCAATTTTTAATTAAACTCAATTTTTTTTGAGGAAAATTTTTTTTGAAGTTTTTGGAATAGGTATTTTAAATCTAGGTATATTTTAAAATCTTTTTTTTAAAAAATGTTTCATTTTTTTTTTTAGTAAAAACTCTTCCAATAATTGGATATTTTTTTTAGGATAGAATTTCTTATTTTTGGGAGTATAGAAATATTTTTCATTTCAATTTTTCCGGGAGGAAAAGTAAAAGTGTTTTTCATTTTTTTGAGAAAAAATTTCTCGAATTTTTTGGAAAAGGTAAAACAATTTTTTATTTTACTTTTTTTTTTTTTTTTTTTTTTATAAAAATATTTTGAACATACCTACAAAATCTCTGATTTTTTTTGAATAAAAAGTCTTTCGATTATTGGAGAGAAAATTTTGCATTTTTTTTAGAAACAAATCCAATTTTTTGGGAGAAAAACTGGAAATTCCTAGTAAAGTAAGACGTACATATTTTTCATTTGCCTACCTCTCGATTTTTTTTTTAATAAGAATTTTCATAATTTTTTGATTTCTTGGAAAAATGTTCTCGCTACGGTAATTCATTTTTTTTTTTTAAGTAACAGTCATTTCTCATTTTTTTGAGAAAAAATTTCTTGATTTTTTTTGGAATAGGTACTAAAACATTTTTTTAATTTACTTTTTTTTGAATGAAAATTTTTTTGAATAGGTACACAAAATCTCTGAATTTTTGGAATAAAAAGTCTTTCGATCATTGGAGAAAAATTTTGAATTTTTTTAAAAAGAAAAAAAATACCATTTTTTGAGAGGAAAACCAGAAAATATTAAAATATTTTTCATTAAAAAATTTCTCCCATTTTTTTCAAATAAAAATTTTTATAATTTTTTGATGGATGAATATTTTTGATTTTTTGGAAAAAAGTGCTCGCTAATTCAATTTTTTTTGAAGTTAAAGTATTTCTCATTTTTTTAAGGAAAAAATTCTCAATTTTTTTGGGATCTTTTAATTTTTCTGAGTTTCTCGTTTTTTGGAAGTATTTTTTTTTTATTATTAGGCCCTACTCTAATTTTTTTTTTTTTTTTTTTTTTTTTAATAAAAATGACAAATTGAGAAAAAACAAGGCTAAAAATTCTCACTTTTTTAGGTTTTATAATACTTATTTGTATTTCTCAAAATGGGGATTCTCAAATGTGCTTTTTTAGATTTTTAAAATATTTTCATTCCAAAAAAAGTTTTTTTTTATCCCAAATAATTTTATTCTGAGATTTTTTTTTCATAAATGGTGATTTTAATAAAAAAGAAATTTTATGCAGAATTTTTCAAGATTTTTTTTTCAAATAATTTTTTCCTACCTATATAATTTTTTTAAAAAGTATGAAATGATTTCTTCAAAAAATAAAAAAATAAATAAAAAATTGAAGAGTTGCTAGCTCACAAAAAAAGTAAGGGTGCCCAAGTTAATTCATCGCCCAATCAATGATTCATTTTTTTTGGGAGAGTGGGTTCGCGAATTTTTTTTCAAAAAGGGGTACATGAGCAAAACTAATTGAGAACCACTGCCATAGAGGAACAAGATGGCTGCCTGAACAAAAATACGGAAAACCCACACCATAAATCACCCTCCTCGTACCTATAAATATTTCGGCAAAGTAATCAGCACGTTTTGGAACCAGTTCAAAAATACATCATAAAAATTCACCAACATCTCGCAACGTGTATGGAATTGGAAAAAAAAATCAAGTACGTACAAACAATCTCAATTACAACAAAAGACACCTACGCTCATTACTCAGCATTTCGGTAGCTTTATCTAAGATAGATTTCAAGCTGGACCACCCTTGGCCCTTGGTAAACAATACATCATTGATAAATCATTTAATAGTAAATATACGTATGCTAAATTAATATTTAAGAATTATTCCTATGAAGCTATTTTATTTGGGATGCTGGCGCACCACCCATTGCCACCTATAAGTACCTACTCGACTCAGCATAAATGATTTGTTTACATTGTATTAAACCAAGTACTCGTACAGGGAACCGGATACCGTACCGTAACGTTCGAAGCAATTAATATACTCGTTCGAAGTAAAAACGCGTTTTTTTTTTCCTATTTCCCTTAATTTATCGCATTTTGAATAATCTAGACCGGGAGAAGACACAACCGCATTCTTCAGTTGTAGGCGATATGGCTGCGGTGTGGCTGGTTAATCTACCAGATACACGAGGAGCAACCCGAGCCCGAGCTATAAGCGTTTGCAATGCAGATAGAGAAATGAATTATTCTTCTATTCGCCCGAGCAAATATTATATATATAAATTCTTTCTCAAGAGCAAGAAATTTACTACACAACGGACGCATCCGCAGCCAGCGCTGGATTTTCTCAACAGACTAGAATAATAACGAGAGTTTATCGCGGGTATTGTATTATACGGATAGGTTTTTTTATATTATTATATTTTTACCTATAAAAGCGACACTGTTGCTACTGCATCTGCATAATAAAGAATTCAAAACTACGCACCCATAGGGGTTTCACTTCTACGCATATTGTACTCGACATAGTAAAACAATATCTCATTCAAATAGACCAATTCTCCGTTAAATAAACATAACCATATAATCCAAGCACTAGCATTACCAGTACCACTTATCCATATTTCATGTTCTCACCTACGTCGGTCGTTGTCGTTGATTTTGCAAAATTATCGTTCACATAAACAAAGACACCCCACAACACCTCGTCTCGTACGTACATATATTGACGAAAGGAAGAGAGAGAAAAAAACCGTCATACGGCACAATGTCCACAATAATACCAGAAATAAGTGGGAAAAAATACAAATGTTGGAAAAAAACGGCCTACGAATTTAACAAAACTATCATCGCGGGACAGGTGGGCCAAAAAGCCCACACGCACTGATTTCACACCTACCGAAAATGTATGAATATTAATGCAAACCATCCGGTCATTTTTGAAAGCTATTATTGTGCATTTTTGGGCGTATACTTTACACGGATCGACCATGTTTCTGATATAATAACCGAAGCTCGTTATTGACAAAAGGTTGGTCATCCGAATACCAACATCCAACAATGGCAGTAAACCGAGGTACGAGTACCAGATTTCCTCTCTTAGGTTTTTTTTTTTTTTATGTTGGATGGAAACGGTGCATAATTTTTGGTCATTTAAAAAAACGGTTATTAACTCAGGAAATTACCTATCGTGTTTTTGGCTTGTTTACACCTTCGCCATAAAACCGCAAGTCGCGTAATAGGTATAAATAATAAAAATTTAAGCGATACTTTAACGCTCCTGTTATGTACGTCAATCGAGATCATCATAAAAATTGAACTTCCCCAAATAAAATGTAATACAAGCAGTGACGTAACTGGAGTTCTCTCTTTGGGAGGTAGTCCAAAGTTTTACGAGAAATTCAACAGAAAAATTGTTGGTTCAGACATTGAACAAAAAACGAATTTTTTAACAAAGAAGTTTTCTTATTTTAAATTTTTCAAAGAGAAAAATACGATGAGATAAAACATTTGAGTTTAAAAAATGACTTTTGAAAAAATGTTGAAAAATTCATTTCAGAAATCTGTTAAAAAATGTATCGAAAAATCGCGTTAAAAAATTCAATTTTATGAAAGAAAAGTTGACATGAAAATATGATTTTTTTTTCAAAATCATTATTTGAAAACAGTAAATTAAAAATCTCGTATTTTCGAGGATTTGAAAAAAATCAACCAAATTTTTGAAGTTTGTAAAAATCGCACCGAGTGTTATGCAAATCAGGGGTCGAAAATAATTTTATTAGGATTCAATATATTTGCAGTAATGACTAAATTAATTTAAAAAGTGAGAAATAATGACAACTTTAAACGAAATAAAGTAAAGACCAACTTTAAATGCTGTTTTAAAATTTTTGTAAAAAAGTGATTTTTTTTTCAATGATCTTTGACAATTTTTTCAGAAAACTTTTTTTAAAAAACTTTTTGAGAGATTTTTGTCAAAGAACAACTTTTAAAATTTGGATAAAATTTTTTTCATCAGATTTTTTGGAGATAGATAATTTCAATTTTATTGTTTCCCTTATTAGACGGTGTTTTTACGTGAAAAAATCTCAAGCCAATTTTTCCAATTTTTTTTTTCACTCGTAAGGTACAACATTTTTTTTTGCAAACAATTCTTCACTATTTTTAAATGACTTAAAAATCTAATAACTTTTTTAATTATTTTCCAATGTGAAGTACCTAGGTACCTAATTTTTTTTAAATTAAATTTTTGCTGAAAAACCTTATAATAAATTTTCAACAAAAATCTCATTTTTTTCAAAAAAATTATTTCGCATTGAAAAAAAAAATCAAAGAATTATAGCTAGATATTTGTTGCGAATTTCTTGAAAAAATACTTTCTGAGAGATTTTCACCAAAGAAATTATTTTTTCAACTAAAATATTTTTTAGAAATTCTTTTTCCAAAAATAATACCATGAAATTTTTTAAAAAGTCAAATAACTTCTTCGATTTTTTTTCAATGTGAAATAGATTTTTTGAAAAAAAAATTGAGATTTTTGTTGAAGAATCATATTTTTTTAATTAAAAAAAAAAAATTTTTTTGAATAAAACTTTACAAATATTTTTTGACTATTTCTTAAGAAAATTATTTTTTCGGCATTTTTTTTCTTGTAGATTATTTTCTTCAAAAATATTGTAAGCAAATCAAAATTTTTTAGAATTTGTTTATAGAAATAAATTCTTTATTTATGACTGATTCTCGACATAATTTTTTCATCAGAAAACGTCTTTAAAACAGTTTTTTCATAAACTTTTCTCCTTAAGGGCCGATTCCGTTTACTTTTTTGCCTATCCTGCCCCGTCTTAACTTCCATAAGAGCAATGTTAATTTTAAATCGTTCAGATCTAGAGATCTACCGAACGAAAATTCATGAAATTTGAAATGTAGATACTAGAAATTATTTAGAAAAAAATGTCGGATGGGATTTTCAATTAGTTGAATAGTTTTGGAAAAAATGAGAATTGAAAAATCGTCCAAATTTCAACATTTTTCAACTTCAATTTATTCGAAAACTATTGCATTAATCAAAAATCCGATCCGACATTTTTTTATAAATACTTCATAGAATCTACATTCAAAATTTCACGAATTTTCGTTCGGTAGAACTCTAGATCTGAACGATTTAAGATTAACATTGGTCTTATGGAAGTTAAGACGGTGCAGGATAGGCAAACGTGTAAACGGAATCGGCCCTTAATCAAGGATTTTTTTGGTGCAGAAAATTCTTAGAATAACTTTGTCATCTATTGTTTTTTACTCATAAAATCTTGATATTTATTCATTAGGTACTTATTATTATTATGATTATTATTACTTTATTTATTTTTTTTATTTTTTTTTTTCGAAAAAATTGCCAAGGAAATTTTCTTTATTACCTATTTTCAATTTTTTTTTGGTTTTTTGAAAAGATTTTGAGAGATTTTTGTTAAAGAAATATTATTCATCTAAAATATTTTTCTGTTTTTTTGCCGGGGGGGGGGGATAATTTAATAACTTTTCTTTCTTGGTGACTTTTCTTTAGAAGACTTCTTTGTGATGATTTTTTTAAATCAATTTTTCTCCTTTATTTGACGAATTTTTTGGGTAAATTTTTTTTTTGGCAATAGCCCGTGTAGCAATTGTCGACATCGACATTTATGTCGACAAAATTCAGACACATTTTTTTCTCGGTTAACGATGAATTAAAAATGATATTTGAGATTTAAAGTAATTTTCTATGTTAAACATAACTGTTCAATCAAAATTATTGAATTTTTCTCGGTATTTTCCTGTAATTTAGAAAACATTGTTTTTCTACATAGACAAGTCGATGTGAAAATCGATACTCGATAAACGCATCGACATTATGTCGACATTTTTTGCTAATTAAATTTACAAATTTTATACCTAAAGAGAACTAAAAACCATTAATAGGAATATTTTAAGCTCAGCAATAAAAAATTTTTGAAGGAACCCAAAATTTTCTCATTTTTTAAAAATTTTGAATAAGACAAGTACTTGTCGAGTTATTGTCGACATAATTGTCGATGGTCGAATAATGCATCGACTTCACTGTCGACAGTATCGACCAGAGGCATTTTAAGTCGAGTTAGTGTCGATGTAATTGTCGAGGGTCGAATAATGCAACGACTTAACTGTCGGCAGTGTCGGTCAGAGGAATTTTAAGTCGAGTTAATGTCGATCTAATTGTCGAGGGTCGAATAATGCATCGACTTGACTGTCGACGTCTTAAAGGTGATTTTTGATACTCGCAGATAAAGTGTGTTATGAATTAGTACATAAGGCTCTAAGAATTACCTCTTCGTTAGTTGGACACAGATATGTCCAGCTACAAAGGTGAATTCAGAGCCGTAATTTTGACGAAGTGTCGAAGTGTTGGCTTGAACACTATTTTTGGTTTAATTTTAAAACATATACCTATATTAAATATTTGAACTTAACATTTTTTTCAACATCTCAGCATTGCAAATGTCGATGTGGATGTCGATATAAATGTCGACACATCGAAATCGGTCACTTTTCGATGTGTCGACATTTATATCGAAATTAGCATCGACGTTGCTACACGGGAGGTAATTCTTATATTTTTTCATTTACCTACTTATTAAAAATTGAATTATTTTTTCCAAAAAAATGGACAATTTTTTGTGTGATTATTTTCTAATTTGTTCTTCAGTAAATCTATTTAAATTTTTTTTGTACTCAAGGGTCAAGGGATTTTTCTAAGAAAAAAACTTTTACACGAAATATCATTATTTATCTATTACTATTTTTTAAACTAAAAATTTCAATAAAAAAACCAAAGTGACAAAAGATGACAGACCTCCTTGACTCCTTCCCCTACACCACTGATTAAGTTTTAAAATTTTGGCGAAATGAAGCCATTAGTCATTGATATATTCTAGACAGATTCGTGACCTCGTCCATCTTATTTTAAAATTCGTCACTTCATAATTTTTCACGTGTCGTAGAAGACAACGGTGGCGCCAGCTTCGTATAGTAGCCGTGCTAATAAACGAGATGTTGCCCTACCTCATATTTGCCCAACCTACAAAAAGTACAAGAATTCGTTCTGCTTTCGCAAGCATCTGCTATTTACTTTTTTAAAAATTTTTTTTTACCAAATGAATTGCAAATTTTTATAATTTAATTTCTCTCTTTTTTTTAAATTTTTAATTTAATTTTGTCAAGGACATCTGAATTATTATTTCAGAACACTATGAATTGAAAGGAAATCGTAAAAAATCAGCCATCAAATGAACATAATTTTTCAAACTTTCGTGCCTATCGAAGAACCTCGATCCTCGAAGCGATCACCTCAATTCATCGTGTTTAATTACTAATCGCACCCCTTTCAGCAAACATACCGCCTTTTTGACCGAGAAAATTGTAGTACAGATGAACCCGATGATGACCCTACGAATAATTTTGAATTCTTACAAGTACATGACACATATACATCGAATAAAACGATGATCTTACTTTTTTAAGCGGTGGTCTTGATCTGATGAATTCTAAAATAATAGCATGAGCGTCTTTTTTAACAGGTGCCGGTATGTTTCCATTAACCATAACTTTATTTAATTTATATCGTCGAGATCTGATATCTTCCATGAGTATCTCGTAAGGAGTGAGCTCGTACTCGATGGGCGTTTGACTGTAATCCACTTTCTTTAACTTCACCTCATGGCGTAGTTCGCGAATCACTTGCATCCATAAACGAGCCTATAACAAAAATATCGTAAAAATATTAGGTATATATTTTTATTTTTTTATCAGTTATTCGTCATCTACGAAATGAAATACTCGTTCGTGCGTGAAAAATTAATAATTTCACGAAAATCATCGTATTTTTTTATGACAATTACGCGTGTGAGAATGTTTGGCTGCCGGGTACGTTATTGTTTCTCATGTACAGCGGGTACGTGAATTATTAGAACCTTAGAACAATGTCTGAGCATAGGAATGAAGCCTGGAGATGTATGTGGTATAAAACCTTGACTTCGGTTCATTTATTTTTTTTCAAATGTTCCAATTATAAATCATTGCGAAAAAAAGAAACATACTTAGTTTCAGTCTTATCCTATGCCTCCTTTTTGGATACACAAACATATGTTGCACATGTGATGACAGGACAAGAAAGGATACTGATTCACAGAAATAACACACTAGGAGGGTTGACCCGTTAACAATTTGTACACAAAGATACAAAGAATATGGCAAGGTTGAGAATTGACAGGTCTGAAGATAGCAGAAATCGTTGGTTATTTTTTCTAATACAAAAAAATCTCAAGACCAAGGTTATCAACTAAAAAAATTCAGAAAGAGAAGATTTGTAAGATTTTACACAATAACACTATACCTAACCGGTTAAGTTTTATTTTAAAAAAATAAAATAAAAAAACACACCAAAGAAAACACAGCTGTTTTTGAATACAAAAATTTCGACGTTCACTGTTCAGTGTTCAGCTAAACTTTTTGGGCCATTACGACGTGGTCAATCATCTTTCATTCTCACACAACGTAATTGATTTTAAAAATTATTCATATTTTCAACATAATACTAATCTCTTGCTACTTTAATAAATAAAATAAGCAAGTAAAAAATATTATCTACAAAAAAAAACAAAAAAAAAAAAAAAAAAAAAACTATCAAATCAATAAAGCGTTGAGGGGAAAAAATGAAAAAGTAACTCTATCGAAAGCGAAAATAAAGCAATTCCAATTAGCTCATTTGGCGGACGGATTTAATCACCAGTTAAAGTAAATTACCTAAAACCATCACGAAACTATTTCCTACGGTATTTTTACTAATCTCAAACAGGCGCATATTTTTCTTTTTAATAATACCCGCGCGAAAAAATAATCCTAAATTATTTAATCTGGAAAAAAATAGGAAAAAAAGTAACTCGAACAGTCAACTTTTATCAGTTCGTGAACTTCGCCTAATTCTACAGTTGTTAAAACATTGCGCTTTTCGTAAAATTACCAACTATCACGCTATATCAATTTCCGTGTAAAAATACAACGCTATAATAAGTAAACGTGTAATTTGAACTTTTTTCTAGAACGAAAATCTCTAACACGATCCAGTCGCGTGCTTCCACTTTTGGGTGTCTTAGAGTAGGCCTACTCTTGAAACGTGGGCACCTACTTTTTTTTTTCGTTGGAGAATTTTTTGTTAGGAGGGGTGACTCCAAAAAGTACATAGGTACCTTATTACCTAGCCCTTCCATTAACCAGTTGTTTTATGTAAAAATCTTGCTCAATTTATGTGAAATAAAAAAATTCAAGTTGTGGAAAACAAAATTTCTCAATTTTTTGAATTTTAATTTTATTTTTCTTAAATTCGGAGGAAAAATATTTCAATTTTTATGTAGAAAAAAAAAGCTTTTTCTGAGAAAAGAATTTTGTATTTTTAGAGGAAAAATATCTCATTTTTTGGGAATTCTAATTTCTCAAGTTTTTGTGGAAAAATATATTTGAATCTTTTCGAAGAAAAATAAATTTTTAAAAAAAAATTCGGCTAAAAAAACAGAATAATTTTTGTGAAAAAAAATCAGAATTATTTTTGTAAAAAAAAATCTGTAGGTATTATTTCTGTGAAAAAACATCATTCTGAATTATTTTGTGGAAAAAAAATCTCTAAATTTTTTGAAGCTGGTAAAAATATTTTCCAGCTAATTTTAGGAGAAAAAAAAAATTCTTGAAATAAGAATACAAGCGCGTTTATCTTCAATCTTTGGAGCCAGCGTAAAAAATACCGATAAAGTTTCTCATTTTATTTTTTTCGATGAAAAGAATTTCTTATTTTTAGTGGGAAAATCTAAAGTTTTAAAAAGTGCCTATTTCTGAAATTTTTTCGGGAAAAAATTATGAATTTTCTTGCAATAAAAAATATCACTTTCAAAATTTAAAAAAAAGTAAACGTAAGAAAATTCTCTATTTTTTTTAGAGTGGAAAAAAATCTTACAAACTTTTGGAGGAAAAGAATTCCTGATTTTTTTGTAGGAAGAATTTAAAATTTTCTGGAAAAAAAAATCCCTTAATTTTTTGGACAAAATTAATTTTTAAATTTTCTTGAGAATTTTTTTTTTGAATTTTTTCGAGAACAAAAAATGAAAAAATAATGTTTTTAATTTTACAAACTTTTGGAGGAAAGAATCCCTGATTTTTTTTGTAGGAAAAATCTAAAATTTTCTAGAGAAAAAAAATCCCAGAATTTTTTTTGAATTTTTTCGAGAGCAAAAAATGAGAAAAATTCTCAATTTTTCAAAGTGAAAAAGTTTCCATTTTTTCTTTGAGTAAAAATCTTTTGCATCTTTTGAAGTAGAGGTTTCTTCAATTTGTTTAGAATATATAAATCTTTTGATTTTCAAGTAGAAAAATTCTACTATTTTTAGAAAGAATTCTTTCATCATTTCAACGTACTAAAATGTCAGCACTTTGTGTGTCTTAATTTTGGGGCCCCCCAAAAATTTGGGTTTCCGAAATTCTTCGAGTGCAATATGCAGAAGCACGTCCCTGACACGATCAAAACATAAATAATCTACCTACAGAAGTACAAAAACATCTATCAAACTATTTGTAACTTAAATATCAAGCGTGCGTCAACGGTGATATCAAATTACAAAAAAACAAAATGAAACAAACAGAAAAATCAAAATAAGGAGTGGGAGAGCAGACAGAGAAATAGAATTGAATTTCGAAATACATACTTGCAACGCAGAGTTCTGCAGACAAATCGCCTAATGCAAAGTTTGAAAAAAGAAAAATAAAATAAAATAAAGAATAGGTAAAATACAATTTGAAATTTGAAAATAGAATTAGTAAATTAAAAACTACCAAGTGTACAATAGAAGTATAATGTACACGATCGACTCATCGTATAGGGATCTGGGTCAAGTTTACAATCGAACAGCTATCGGCTCTATGAAGTAATAAAACTGAGAAGACGGAGCCACACTGCATACGATTGCACGAATAAAGATAATTATTTCGTTTTTTAATTTTGAAAAAAAGAAAGAAAAAAATCATTTTAATAATTCGTATACATATGGAAGACACTACGAGCGGCATGCATCCCCCGATGCCCAATCTGTACAATAATAACACCACAGTGTGTGGTAATGATAATGATAATGTAATGTTTATGACCTGCCGACACCAGCGGACACTACAACCATAATGAAGTTCAAGACAATGGACTAGTACATTCACCGTGGGAACCGGCATCAAGCGAGGGGGAACTTTGGTAGTCCTCGTGGATTAATGGGCACCTTAAGGCGGACTATTGGACTTGATTCACGTCTTCGCCGGCAGCATTCACTGCTAGGGATAGGCCAGCTGTTATCGGATTAACCTGTTTTTACTCTTAAAGCCGGTTTCTCCATGTGTACACAGTGCACATTGCACACACTCCGGAGTAAAATAATAAGGAAAAGAAAAAAGACCTGCTACACCCCGGCAAATATTCGCGTGAACAGAACTATTGTTATTGACGACCATGTCGAATACTCCGCCAACAAACGACGTCTTTTTGGTGTATCCATGCATCGGAGCGAAATTTGAAAAAATAAAAGTAACTTTAGTAACCTGAAATTTCAAAAAAAGTAACCAAAATTATGGAAAAAAGTAACCAAAAATTTTCCATTTCCACTTGAATATAATGACTCATAACCCCCTCCCCTCCCCTCGTCACCGTTTTTCTCATATTTTCGCTAAATTTGACGTTTCACAACTCTTGAAATCAAAGGTAAAAATTTTGAAAAAATCAAAATTTTCAATTCAAAAATAATAATTCATGCATTTTTTCTTTTTCTATAATTATGACGAATTTTAATAGAATAGTTGGCTTAATAGGTGCTCAATTTTTATATCATAGGAAATTTCAATTCTTGAGAAGCTCACAATAAATAATTTTTGAGTTCCTATCAAATCTTAATTTTTTTTGAACTCAATATTGAAAATTCAAAAAAAAAAAATTTTTTTCTTGAAAATACTTGATATCAACTTTTTTAAGTTTTTGAACTCTTATTTGTTTTGAAATAGTTTTCAGTTTTCAAATAATTGTTGATTTCAAAAAACGTGAATTTTAGAAAAATTTTAAATTACAAACAATACTGTCCTTTTTTTAATTTTTAAATTTTTTTTTTTCGATTTTTTTTTATTTTTCAAACAATTTTTAATTTCTATAAATTTAAATTTATTAACAATTTGTAATTTCTAAAAAGTTCTGGATTTCAAAAAATTAAACTTAAAATTCTCAATTTTTTGATTTTTAAACAATTTATATTTAATTTTTTTAAAATAGCCGTTCCTAAAATTCATGTTTATTCAAATAAAAAATTTCCAATTTATAAAAATTGTAATGCCTAAGAATTTAAAGTCTAAAAAAATCAATTTTTTGATTGGCTTATTGCAAAATGAGTAGATACAAAAAAATTTTAATTTTTGAAAAGTCTTCATTCTCCACAAAAAAACAATTTTTCAACATGTGAAATTCACAACTTTTCAAAATTTTTAAAAGGAAAGTTTTGCTTATTTGAGAAATATCAAATTTTTGAAGCATTTTAAGTTCACGAGTTGAAACGATTTTATGTTTCATTTTTGATGAGTTCTCTATTTTTCAAACATAATTTTCAAATACTTCGAACACATTTTTTTTTTTATTAAAAAAATTACTAGGTATTCTCATTTAAAAAAAAAAAGTTTTTAATGAGGAGAAATCGGTTTTATTCTTCGTCGGCCTCTACTTTTTTTGAAAAGAAATTTTGAGAAAAAATCGTTTATTTGTCGAGAAAAGAATTTCTCAATTTTTTCAAAAAAATACGGCTTATCTACTTACATTTTTTTTTTCAAGAAATGTGGCTCATTTTTAGACAAGAATAAATCTTAATTCTTCAAGGAAAAAAAATCACAATTTTTCATACTGACTTGAAAAATGCCTATAAAAGAACTTTCAATTTTTTTAGAAGCAAACATTTTTCTACCTTGAATTTCAATACATAAGTACAAAATAAATATTCCTGAAGTTCGAGCAGAAAAAAATCTCAATTTTAAAAGAAGATTCAATAAATTGTTCAATTAAGGTCAGTTGGGGTAACTGGGCCACGTTTTTACAACTCTAAAAAATCTTTATTCAAAAATGCCTCACTAGTGAAGAATAACCTTAAATCTTCAAATGGGACGTGTATAGGGGTATCATAGAGGTACGCTCACTTTTTTGATTTTGAGGGTGAAGCACATACCTGAGCTGAGGAACACCTCACTCTACACAAAGAATGGTGGCCCAGTTACCCCGAAAAATGGGGTAACTGGGCCACCAAATTTTTTTTTTATTAAGGAAGATTCAAGATGTGTAATTCACCTACCCCCACTCAAATCTGAGTTTTGGGGTAACTGGGCCACAGTTGTTGGGGGTAACTGGGCCATGTCATGTTACTCAAATTACTGAGGCCTCCTCAAGGGGAGCTAGGAACCGAATGATAATTGTTATGGTGGGCTTACGATGTCAGTGTTACCATGCAACCAACCATTTACGTCAAGACGATTTTGGAGGGGATTAGGAAGAGAATGGCCCAGATACCCCGGTGGCCCAGTTACCCCAACTGACCTTACTTAATTCATTTTTAAATAAAATATTTCAAATTTTTTGGAAGCAAAATCTCTGAAAAAAACTTTCAAAACGTTTTTAAAGAAATTTTAAATTTTAATGGCAGCTGTTCGTCAGATTTTTGACGAAATAGTAACCAAAATGAGTCCAAAAGTAACCATAGTAACCAAAATGAGCCCAAAAGTAACTAAAGTAACCTTGCCTTTAAAAAAGTAACCAAGTTACTAAAAAGTAACCGTGTTCCGATGCATGTAGTATCCAAACTTCGTATAAGTATGCCCAGTTGCCCACTGCCATCTTGTCAGTGCCACTGATGCTGATAATAACATCGAACCGAAGTTATTCGTATCTCTCTACCGATCACTACGCTTAAACGGTTTCGTTACTTGTAATTTTTAATACGAGTTCGATATTTAGACTCGTACAGTACACGTGTACATCGAATGAAGATAACCAAACTGTCGGTCATTCATGAATTGAATATACGAAACACCACTAAAAAAAGGCGTAGCACTTGGAACCGTTATTTGGGAGGCAATTTTTTCCATTCTGCTTTTAAAAAGTTACATTTAAAAAAAATCCAAAATTCGCATTTTGAGGCCTAATAAGAGGTGGGAATATCCTAGGAAATTAAAATTTGAAGAATATATTAGAAGTAATGTAAGTCCTCGTCGCTAAAGCAAATTTCAAAAAAATAAATTTCATCATCACTCTGCGTCTCTGCTAGAGTTCACACAAAAAAGTGCCTTGCCCAAAAAGTTCAAGCCTCCTAAAGACACACATGTGATCTCTATCGACTCTATAACCCAAATTTTGACCGCCAAGGTCATTTGATTTAGGCTGTGGGCTGAACAATGCACCAAAAAAATAGGCTAAAACAAGGAAACCTTTCATTTTTTTACCCAACACAAGGGCCAGAAAAAGAGCCCAAAGCTGAAAACCCAGAAAGAAAAACACATCTTCTGTACGTGTCAAATGGTCCGTGAGCTGATCATTTCGCCAAAAAAAAAAACAACAGGTTAAAAACATCAAAAATAATTTTGATTTTTGACACTATACAAAGGTCAAAATCCACAAAATGCACATCGTAGACATAAACTACACTGTAGTGAAATTTTGGGACCCCTGGTCATTCTGAAGGGCTTATAGCTTGATCAACGTGGAAAAATGGGCCAAAATTAACTTTTTATGACCTAAAAAGGGGTAGAAATGACCTAGAGGGATGAAATTTAAGCTATATCAGGGGGTAATGTATAGTCCCTCATGGCTAGTAAAAATTTCAAGAAATTTCATTTATTTGAGTCACGGATGGCGTCCCTACAAAAATAGGACCAACCCCAAATTTGGGCTACAAAGGTCCAAACCCCCAAAAGACAAATCAGTGATCTCCAACGACTCCACATACTAAATTTTGGTTTCCTAGGTCGTTTTTTCAAAATATGGTGATACATGTACCCCAAGGGGTACGCGGAAATTTCTCACGCTGTACGTGAAAAATGAATTCGGGAAAACGGTTTTTTGGGGGAAAAGTTATTTAGGAAATTCACCCTTCGGGAAACCGGATTCGCGAAAATGTAACTGAATCGCAGCTTACTGCTACTATAAAATCCTCTAATTTTCTGGATATTTTTTCAGATTTATTGTAGGTTAAAATTTCTCATTTTTTTGGGAGTAGAAATATTTTTTATTAAAAAGAAATCATTTGGGGGAGGAGGGGGGGGGGCGAAGGAGATTCAACAATTTTTCCGGAATAAAAATTAGGTACGTATTTTTCGTTTTTTTTTTTTTTTTTGAGAAAAAATTTCTCGATTGTTTTGGAATAAAATGATTTTTTATTTCCTTTTTTTTTTTTAAATAAAAAACCTCCTAATTTTTTGAATGAAGTCTCTAAATTATTAAAAAAAAAAGTTTTAATTTTTTTTTTTTTAGAAAAAAATTTCTAATTTTTTGTGAGAAAAACTAGAAATACCTAAGTACCTAAAACTTTCAATAAAATTTTATGTATAAAAAAAAATCTCTTTTTTTCAAGTACCTAGGTAAGAATTTTTTCAATTTTTCAGATTGAAGAATATTTTTAATTTTTCTGAAAAAAAAAAACGATTCTTGTTTTTTTTTTTTTTTTTTTTTTTAAGTAAAAAAATCATTTTTTTTGAAGTGAAAGTATTTTTTATTTTTTTAGGTAAAAAATTTCTTGATTTTTTTCGGGGTAGGTAGTTGATTTTTTTTGATTTCTCGATTTTTTTAAATGAAAAATTTCATTTTTCTGATGAAAAAAATTTCTCAATTTCTCAGGTGTACCTATAATACTTATGTTTTTTTCATAAAGAGGATTTTCAAATGTGCTTTTTGGATTTTTAAAAGATTTTCATACAAAAAAGGTGATTTATTGTATACCAAATAATTTTATTCTGAGAGATTTTTTTTCATAAATGGTGATCTCATAAATTTTTAAGGTACATCTCCTCCTCTCGGGAGACCCCGCACAACAAGTTTGAACTTATTCGACACATCAGACTAGTTGCTCGAGGCTCAAAAGTAGCGAGAACATTTTCCTATCAGGCCCTAACGCAATTAACAATAACACCACAACCATAAGTACTTTTACCATCACATTACTTAGACAGAAGGCAGTAGGCACCTGACATGACAAATCCACGAAATTAAGATAAGCTAAAAACGGAAGCAGGTGATGACTGATGAGACGACGTATTTTAAAATAGGTAAACAAACAATGTATCTTGGCACACCAGATAAAAGTTCAGCCACCTTTGATCTTTAAAACTGTATTAAACGCGTCCATTACATTAACTTTCAAAGCGAAAAGTAGACTTTTTTAAAGCGACAACTTTTTTACATATATAATTGAAAATTTACAAATGGTCGAAAATTACTCGTACTCACCCAATCTTCGAAATTTAAATTGTCTAATGCTTCGGAAGAAGCTTCGGTGTCGGCTTTCTGTCGTAGATCGTTGGTACCTTCGGATACTTTTTCTAAAAAGGACGATAATTCTAATGCTTCGGCGACTAGAGCTCTGCAAACCGCTCTGTAATGCGAGTCTGCTTCTTCTGGTTTGCTCGCTCCGACATGGTCTTCGCAAACCTAAAATGTATTCGACATTTTTGAATTAAGCAAGTGGTATGGTTAAGAATTGAAGAACGGAAGAGGCATATTTTAAGCACTTACTTTTAATACTTTGTCTAATGAAATTTGTTTTTCGTTACTTCTTCTTGAGTCATCGTCACAGTCGCCTGAGTCTTTTTCTATTCCTTCGTCATCTGTTTCAGGATGTGTTCGGTCTAATTCGGTTTCTGTTTCGTCTACGAACAATAAAATTGCATAATATAATCATTTGAATTTCCAATGCGATCAAATTAAATATTATAATTAATTATTTTCATCAATAAAACATGATAAGACCTCATCTTGGCAACCAAGCTCTCTCATTATAACTTCCGGACCCATGGACAAAAATTTTCAAGTTCTTCTCTTTTTCCTAGTTCAGTTAACCCTTTGGGACCCGAGAAGAACCGGGTGGACGGGATGAAAAAATTTTCACAACAAAAGATGTACGATTAGCTCACTAAGATGAATGCATAAAAAAATTTGAGGCGGAGTAATTCCTCACTTTGGAATTTGAGGATGTTCTCAGAAATTCTCGAAATGATTTTATCAATTTCCAAAATAAAAATAAGTTGAAAATTCCCAAAAAATGCATGGAATTGTGCAGCCAAAAACGAAACTAACCACGTGAAAAAATTTTGTGCATCTCACGACAACATTTTTTTGCCTTATAAATTGTTTTTTGAGAAATAAATGACGTAGTTCCATTATTTTAATAACCGCAAATGCCCAACTCAGAAAATTTTCAGTATTGATTAACATCGATAGTCGAATAAAGAATATGACGGCCCCAAATTTTCATTTAAAATAAATCCCGTTTTGGAATTTGAAAAATTTGAAATTCAAGGTCATTCAAGTTCGTATCAAGTGTCACATCAACAAATTAAAAAACTGATTAATTTTTAAACTTCAACTTCAGCCAAGCACTAAAGGTAAAGAACTCTTCAAAAATTTTGAAAATTTTTGGAATTTTCATTTTGGAAATGTATGATAAAATTTTTTAATTTCCAGAAAAACCTCAATGAACATTTCCGATTTTTATTTTTTCTTCAATTTTCCTTTTTTGGAAAAAATTGATACTGAATGATGTCATGATATCAAATTACCAAAGAGGAATTTTTATGAACTATGAAAATTTGTATATTATTCTGTGAAAGTTGAATTTTTTGGAAAATAACCTGAGAAATTTTTTTTCGAATTTTCAATTTTTCTTTTTGCAGCAAAGATTGCGTCATAAAAAAAAGAGATTTTCTTCATATTATTAAATTACCAATGAGGAATTTTCATGAACTTGGGAAATTTTCGTCAGTAGTGAAAATTTAACTTTTTTGAGAACAACCTACAAGAAAATTTCCCAAAACTTTCGATTTTTCTTTTTGGAAGAAGATGAAAAAAATTTTAACTGACGCGCAACACAAACTTGAATGACTTGAAACTTCAAATTCCAAAATGAGATTTATTTTAAATGAAAATTCGGGGCCGTCATATTCTTCATTCGACTTCCGATGTTTATCAGTATTGAAAATTTTATGAGTTGGGAATTTGCGGTTATTAAAAAAATGGAACTACGTCATTTATTTCTCAAAAAACAATTTTTGAGGCAAAAAAATGTTGTCGTGAGATGCACAAAATTTTTTCACGTGGTTAGTTTCGTTTTTGGCTGCACAACAATTCCATGCATTTTTTGGGAATTTTCAACTTATTTTTATTTTGGAAATTGATAAAATCAATTCGAGAATTTTTGAGAACATCCTCAAATTCCAAAGTGAGGAATTACTCCGCTTCAATTTTTTTTATTCATTCATCTTAGTGAGCTAATCGTACATCTTCTGTTGTGAAAATTTTTTCATCCCGTCCATCAGGTTCTTCTCGGGTCCCAAAGGGTTAAGTATTAAAAGTCAAAATTTGCTTTATTTATTAACAATTTCGGGCTCCTAAAACCCCCCCAGACAACTGCTCCATCCAACCCCCTCTCTTAAGTATGGCCTGCGGGCACCACAGCAAACGTATCAAAATTCAATACGGCAACGTCGCATTAATGCATGAAACCAAAGTAACAACACTGGAAGCAACGTTACCAACGACGAAACGACTACGTCATATGACGTTAGAACGCCACGTTAGTCAGCTCCAAGTTACCAGTTAAAAAGGTACTATTTTACATTCGCGTTAGAATAGTTTTCCTATTCGAATTATCTTCCTATAAATTCTCGCATGTTTCCAAGTAGTTAGCTGTTAACTTGTTCGTGTCACCTTTGGACGTTGGAAAAATTCGATATTATTAATAAATCGCAGTTTGCATTGATGACATGGACGAAGAGCAGAAGTGAAATTACGAAAACTTGAAAATAAAGCTCGATTGGTAAGCCTTGATTTCATTTGTTCTTCGATTTACTATTTACATTTTCTAGATTTATTTTTAAAACCGAAATACATTCTTTATACGATACAAACTCTCAATAATACTACTCTAGCTCGAATTACGAAAAGTACGCGAATGAGTATGAGGAAATACCTAGTCAGTGAGATAGTAGGTACGAGTACGTAATGTATTGAAATGAAAACGTCGCGATACACGAACATGTTAGGTTGGTGTTGTATGTTCACCAACAACAGTCAAACAACGAACATTGAGAGGGGAATCCCGATCCCCCCTCACCACAGACCTACTCTTCACTACACGTTTTCAATAGTTGCACGTTGCGCCGCTTACGAGATGATTTCAGCATCAGCATTCAGCATTCGACCATTGTGAGCAAAATAAAAATAATACGAATATTTATAGGATCATTTGCGTTGTAATATTTTTAGTTAGAACAGAAATTCATTTATCTGAGGTAGCGACGATAGTACAATACAATGTCATGTGTAGGTAATATTTTTACGTATTGTAAGTTCAACTTCACTCTTCGTTTAGATTAAGCTTGGATTAAGTAAGAAATTAAGTAACATGATATATATGCTGAACTAGAATCTGGTTTGTCTACCTATTTTGAGACTTGAGAGATTCTTTCCATCCAGGTGTAGTAGAATTTCAAAAAAAAATTCAAGTGGAACAATTTTTTGTTTGTCATCTACCTAGTTTATATACATTTTGTAATTAGGTACTTGATAAAACAAGAAAATAATTTTCCCTAATATTCGATTTTCATTTCAATTTTCAGTTGTTTTCGGTAAATTTTGAAGAAAAAAAATTCAATCCTTCTTTTGATAAATTAAAAAATGTCTTTAAAAAATTCAAATTCTCTTCAGAAAAAATTTTTAAAAATTATTTTACAAAATTTATTAATACGTGACTAATAAATTTATTTTTTTGGGGGGAAAAAAATAGAAATGAGTAAATGTTTGCGATAATGTTTCAATTCAATTTTCAATGTTTTCATCTTTTTGAAAAATTAGTTGAAAATCGCCTCTTCATTCAATTTTCAATGTTTTGGTCTTGGTGAAAAATTGGTGGAAACAATAAAATTGTAGAAAAATGTTGGAAAAAAATTATTAAGTTTTGAATAAATTTTTCAAGTTTTTTAAAAACATTCGCAATAGTGGCGTAATAATCTTAGAAATTGAAAAAAATTTCTCAAAATTGGAGATCCTACTACAAAACCCTGAAAAAATATGCAACAATCACTTGAATATCTCTAATAAAAATTTTAAAAAATGCATCAAATTTTGAAAAAATTTTCAATCCTTTTTTTGATAAATTAAAAACAATTTCTTTAAAAAATTATTTTCACAAAATTTAAAAAAAAATTCTTTTACAAAATTTTTAAATATCTACCATGTGGGTACCTAATAGATTTAATTTTTTGGAAAAAAAATAGAAATAAGTACCTAAGTAAATGTTTACGATAAGTTTCAATTCAATTTTTAATGTTTTCATCTTTTGAAAAATTAGTTGAAAATCTCCTCTATGAAAAATTTTGAAGAATTCTTATGTGTAAAAACAGTATATAAAATAAGCGCAAAGAGGGTTATAAAAATTGAATAAAATTTCTACAATAAATTTTTGCAATACGTTCTAATTCAGTTTTCAATGGTTCGGACTCTTTGAAAAAAATGTGTAGAATTTTTTTTTTGAAAACGCTCTTGGAAAAAATAAATAAGTTTTTAATAAATTTTTCACGTTTAAAAATTTTTTTCTTTAAAAAACTGGAAAAACATTCAATAGGTAACTAGGTAAATATAAAAAGTTCTTATGTAAATTTTTGAAACATTTTATTCAACAGTTTTGAAACTTGATTTTTTTGAAATTTTGGACTTGAAAATTGACAGAATACATTTTTTTTGGCCTTCTAATTTTCGAAAAAACAAAACTAGCTTCGTCAAGACTTTTTTTCCAACTAAAAAATGAATCGGCACATGCAAAAACAGATTAAGTTACATTTTTTTGAAATTTTAGAGGAGACGAAAAAACGTGTGCAATACATTTTTTTTTGCCTCCTGTACATTTTCGGCGACATTTTCAGAAATGTGACTTGAACTGTTTTTGCACGAGCCGATTCAAATAAAAAATCAATATTTTTGATTTAAAAAAAAAAAAAAAAACTAAGTACATCATTTTTCCAAAAAAAAATTTCAAACAGAAAAAAAATGAAAGCAGAATATTTTTCAAGTATCAAAACTACTCATTTGAAATCAATTTTCTTTTTTCCTATTTACGTTAGAAAAAAAAAGTTACCAATTTTTAAAATAAAAATTACATTCTATACATAAGTTTGAAAGGAGTTTGAAATTTTCAAGCCCAACTCTGGCTAAAAAAGAGTCAACTTCAATCTGAAAAAATCCGAAATCAACTCCCCAAATCCAGCCAGAGTTTGCCCAGCCCTGAGATAGGTACACAAACCAGATTCTCGTACATAATAAGTATTCAAATTTTCATCATTCTATTTTTTTCGATTGATTTTTACAGTGAAATGTGAACCGCATAGGTATCAGAAACATCTCCGTGCACGAAAAGTGAAAACAAACACCTCTGATATTCAAAAACACTCTTCCACGTAAATTTCGAAACGCGGTACTTAGGTCATTGAACAACTAATTAGAAGTGTAAGTAGATCCATTGTACCATATTTCAATTGAAATCAAACTGCATAAATCAGCCGCTAATGTATACAACAAGATCGTGAAATATCTCGATCCAATCTCTGACATCCTGTTTAGTAATTTTTTGGCACGATAATAATATCATCATTGCGATAATGATGGATATCGTACGATTTGATTCGAATACCGCCAGTGCTACCAGGAAAAAGCATGCACGAATTACGAATATTGTTTTGTATCTCGTATTTAATTAGATAATAATAACACAACGCTAAACCGAAACTAGTCGTTCAATTTTCACTCCAAGTTGAAATTTCTGCAACACTACGTTTGCTCAATACGAATAATTGTAATCCTCTTTGAACCAACGAGAGGTACAAATTTGGCGTTAAAAATTAACCTTCCTCGAAACGTATACTTTTTTTCGACGAATAAAAGAAGTAGAAAATACAAATTCCACATGTACGCAACATTAGCGCAATTCCATCAAATTATAAGCCATTTTTTCTTTCTTTTAGTGCCTTATTTCTTC
The DNA here is from genome assembly GCA_959613365.1 of Balanococcus diminutus. Lineage (NCBI taxonomy): Eukaryota > Metazoa > Arthropoda > Insecta > Hemiptera > Pseudococcidae > Balanococcus > Balanococcus diminutus. Next base: position 48,122,184 of record OY390715.1, read on the forward strand.
GCCATGAAAGACGATCAAGAATTTAACATCTGGTTCGTGAAAGAAATGGAAAAATATCCGTGTCTGTATAATCATCAAGATCCTAATTACAATATTAGAACCGAACAAGAAACGGCTTGGATGACTGTGGCAAATATAGCATCGGGTACAGGTGAGAAATGAACATCGTCAATTCGTGCAAATTTGAAAATTTTACAAAACCCAATTTCTTGGAAATCCAAAAGTAGATAAAAAATCGTCTTGTATTCTTACGATAATTTCTTCATTAAAAATAGTACATTTATAGATAGATATTTTTCGACACCGCAATTCCTAATCGAAAATGAAATTTATTTATATATCAAAGTATCACTTTTATAATCACTTTCGAGTCGGATTCAAAATTTAAATCATTAAAGTGTTGAATAATACCAATCACGCGGTTATAAATTTATAATCTTTGCCTTCAGATAAAGTCACGTTTCGGTAATTACAGGGCGCCAAATGGCGAACTCCATCATGGCGATAAATACACTACATAGTACCTCTCTATGTAGGTACTTATATTTATCCCCAAAAAAATGTAATAATTTTCTAACCAATTTTCACTCCACAGTTGGCGAATGCAAAGAAAGATGGAAAAATCTTCGAGCCTCTTTTACGAGACACTTGAAACATCGACTTTTGGAGATGAAAAGCGGAACCAAGAGCAAAAAGCCTTACTACTTAGCCTCTCACATGAATTTCCTACTGCCATTCACCAAAGCAAGAAGTTTTACCGGTGATCATCTCAAATACTACGGTGATATCATTAAAATGCACGACCCTTCGGAAAACGTCGTTTATTTGGATTCCGAAGACGATACGAATTACTGCGAAGAACTCAAGCATAACGCCTTGAACCAAGAAGACGAATATCCCATCTCCCATCATCACCTGATTTTAAACGAAACCGAAAACGACGACGATGTTCATCTAGAAGCTACGAGAAGTCAAAAAGTTTTCAATCCTGAAGAGGTCGAAGATATTAAATTTTCGAGCCAAAAGTCCAAACGTAACGCCGAAGACGAACATGACCAAGGTGCAGATGTCAAAAGACACAGGAGTAGTGAAAACGACGCCGATTTAGATTTTTTGAAAAGCTTATTACCAGATATTAAAACCATGAATGGTAATCAAAAAAGAAAATTTAAAATCAACGTGCTAAAATTAATAGACGAGATTTTAAACTCGCCTACTACTGGTGCGAGCAAAAGTAAAGCAGAATTTACTCCTTCGTAGAATCACCCGAGTACAAATTCGACTAAACTACGAACAAATCGTATTTTTTGTGAAACATTCCTTAACCTATTATTACCTCAAATATGTAAATATTTATTAATTATTTTATTAAATATTGAACCAAGTATTATTAATTATTTTTCAATTCCAGTGTAAAGTTTTTATAATAAATTGAGAATAACATTTTCTATTTCATTCGTCCATCTTTCAACTGAAGCAAAATTAAGAATTTAGAAAACACTCTGAAGTCTGAATGCCAAAAAATTAGAGAGAAAGTATACAATAAAAAGTATCATTGAGATTAATGCGCGGGTTAAATCAATAAAAATTCAAAAAACACGATGATATTACTAAATCATCATTATCGCGCTTGTTTCGTCATAAATGCACAGTTTAATACTATTTTAATGAGCAGGTAGTGCTTTGATTCCCCTTTTTAATACCAGGTCTCGTAATCAACCGTGTCTCCTCTCTGAAGGATCGGAAAAAAAGAAAACAAAAAGTACACCTTGTAACCAAACCAATAATTGAAAACATTCGTCGAGTAAGAAAGAGAGAAAGAGGGAGAGAGGCTGCAATAACCCAACAATGCACAGTTATAATTTCCAACAAACATACTTATACAACGCGTTACAGTTTACTTGAACCCACATCGATCAAAAAAATAGCCGAAATGATAATTATCGTATAATTATTCAAAAAAATATAACTCGCAACCAACGCAACGCTAGATCATTAAAAATGATTTTGTGCCATTTCGTAACAAACGACGCTCTGAGCGCGGCTTCAACAATTAAAGTATCAACCATGACTAATACTCGTAGTAAATGTTTTAAATGAATTCATTTCAGTATGTGGAATTATTGCATCTTACGAAGGTACATACATTTTGATCAAAAACAAGCTACGAGAGCAATAATTCTTTCATTGCAGAGGATCTTTGCTTTCAGATTCTTAGTGATCAAAAATAATTTTTTTCTGATTTTTCTGACAATACTAAAACATACTTTTTTTTTTAAATGACAAATAATGACCAATTTATTTGATGAATCCTGTTTTTTTTTTGTTTTTTTTTACAATAAAAATTTTGAACAATATATTTTTTTGATAGCTTTTTTGAATGGACTTTTTCATTTTTTTTTTTTAGAGAGAAGTTTTTGAAAAATGCACTTTGATAGATTTTTATATTTTTTTAAGAACATTATTTTTTCAATTTTTCATGGTGAGAATACTATTCTTCTAATAACTTTCTTCTTTTGTACCTACTGGAGGATTTTTTTTTGCAAAAAAAGTTTTCGAATGGATTTTTTTGATTAATTTTTTTTTCAACCCGCAAACTTATTGTCATCATTTTTTTTTTTTTTTTTGAAAAATATGCTAAGAATTTTTTTTGAGGTTCGAGAGAAATTTCATATCTATTTTTAAAACTCTTATAGGAAATTTTTTCAAATTTTTTTTTTTTTAAAAATACTAAAATCATTTTTGATAATAATTTTTTCATGTGATGGCTCAGGACATCGAGTAAGTACATATTTCTCCAATTTGAATTTTGATCAAAAAAATTTTCAATTTTTTTTTTGGTTTTTTTGAAGCAACTGAACAAAGTTTAAAGCAAAATGTTCATAAATTTTTTAAGAAGAAATTAAAACATTTGACCCGAGCGGCACACTCGATCGATAATATCGGAAGATGTAACGTATCGATAAAAAATCGTTTGAAAATCTATAGATTTTCTCACGATATTATAAAGATTTATCGGTACAACTTCATAGGCAAAAAATCTAAAAACTATCGAATTCGATATTATTAAGATTTTATGACGATATTCGTCAACGATACTATCGACAAAGAATATTAAATTTATCGATTCCGATTTTCCACCGATTTTGTGCAGATATTTGAAACTACATTATCGACAAAGAATATTAAATTTATCGAATTCGATTTTTTAACGATTTTGTAAAGATATTTAAAACTATATTATCGAAAGATTATATGAAATTTCTCGACTTCGATATTTTACCGATTTTTTGACGACATTTGAAACTATATTATCGACAGATTATATTAAATTTATCGAATCCGATTTTTTACCGATTTTGTAAAGATATTTGAAACTATATTATCGACACATAATATGCAATTTCTCGAATTCGATTTTCTAACGATTGCGTGAAGATATTTGAAACTATATTATCGACAAGTAATATGAAATTTCTCGATTTCAATTTTTTAACGATTTTGTGACGATATTTGAAACTATATTATCGACAAATAATCTGAAATTTCTCGAATTCGATTTTTTAACGATTTTGTGAAGATATTTAAAACTTTATTATCGACACGTAATCTGAAATTTCTCGAATTCGATTTTTAAACGATTTTATGACGATATTTGAAACTATATTATCGACACGTAATATGAAATTCCTCGAATTCGATTTTTCAACGATTTTGTGGCGATATTTGAAACTACATTATCGACAAATAATCTGAAATTTGTCGAACGATTTTTCAACGATTTTGTGACGATATTTAAAATTATTTCCAAATTGGTGAAAATTTTTCTAAGTCCAACACGTCTGGAAGTACTAAACTGCCTATTATAAGCGTTTTATTGCTAATTCCTCAACGATAAGGTATGGCATAGTGGTTAAGGAAGAGGATTACCATGCAGGAGGTAGATGGTTCAAGCCCCACGGGTGGCAGATTTTTTATAATTTTTTTTTGACTTTTTCTGAAATGATCCTCTTACCGTAACATGAATAATGTGTTTAGGCAAAGTTTAATGTATTAATTATGCTAAATAATGATTTTTAATTATAGAAAAAAGCTAGTAAAAGACAAAAAATCGGAATAAAAAATCGATAAAAAATCGACAGAATATCGAATTCGATAAAGTGTCGCGAAAGTTCCGCCTAAATCGTGAAATTATCTTTCGATATTATAGATAGATTATCGATAAAATATCTTACTATAATCTCGAAATTTTTATTAACTATAATTCGTCGATAATCTATCTATATATCGAAAGATAATTTCACGATTTAGGCGGAACTAACGCGACACTTTATCGAATTCGATATTCTGTCGATTTGTTATTTCGATAATTTGTCGAGTGTGCTGCTCGGGGAGTCGTTTTTGAAAAAAGACAAATTTTTGAAAAAATTTTTCAGTTTTATTAGGTAAATAAAAACGTCTCTAGCCTTTAGTAGCTGTACATGGCGTTAAAAAAAAAGGTAAGTAAAATATATATTCAATTTATTCAATTTTTAACAATTATAAGAGCTTTAGGGAGCTTGGTTCAAGAGCTAAAACAGAATAAGAGCTTGAGTGAAAAATCCAAGTTCTTTAATTTTTGATAGCTGAGCTTTTCGAACTTGACCTTTTTTTTCAGTAAAAGTGAAAGTAAACATGTTTATTTCCCAAAAATATTAAATCTCCATCAACTCTATCGAATTGAGATTGTTATCTTCACCGAATCTCATGACAACGTCTAAAGTGGATCGATAGGAGTAATTTAATTATTATCAATTCTATAGGTAGGTATACGTTTCATGTTCATATTTTAAAATTTTAAGTTATTTATACATTAGGACTTCGTACTTTCTATTTCATTCAATGGGAAATATCAACAATTCAACATATTATCGATATAAACAGAATTAATAAACAGATGCATTAATGAATTTTCAATTTATCGATTCACCAAGTGATAAAATTCCAAAATTTCAATTGAATACAAAATCAGTTATGACTGGCTACTTACGGAGAATAATTAGATTAAATAAAATAGGGATTTTTACTGGTATGTATTTGTAGCAGCAAAAACCTCTATGACTAAAATGAGATATTTTTAATGCACTCAACATATAAAGGGAATCACCATTTGAGCAAAATGTGCCTTATCAGCTTCAGTTGAAAATCAAAAAATTACATTACTTCGCCTATTTAAAAAAAATTCCTGATTTTTTTCCTATCTATAATTTTGCTTGACGTTACAAATCGTGCTTTTTTCACGAAAAAAATAATCATACTCGAAGTTAAACGTGACTATACGAGGCTCAAATATTCCCCATACGTACAGTACAGCCCACCAAAATCAAAGAGGAAAATATTGATCTACAATTTCTCACCTGCTTCGGGCGCCGAAATTAATGACGTAACGATATGAGGGGGAAAACGATAAAAATAAACGCAAAGGAAGGTCATCTCAAAAGCAGAACCAGTTTATTAGACACTATTAAGTATTAACGATTTTTATCTATCGTACCGAGGTAGCCAATGCACCGTATTTGTTTCCATTTTAATGCTTCAACGAGCTCATACGAGTACCTGAACTATAGTACAGAGCACATATTTGTAAAAATTCGTAACAACCTTTCTCATATACTTATAAGTAAACTTGTAAATGTCGTGTTGCGTAAAGTTTTTCAAAACCATGCCACAATTTTTTTTTCTCCAAAGTGAACGGTATCTATAAATTTTACCATGCATTAATCTCAAGCATTTTGAATAACATTCTAAGAAGAGAATAAAGAAATCATTGGAAAGGTGAATTTTTCTAAAACACATTCATCATTCACTCTTATGCATATTAAAATTTATAACATACTTGCGAATGCAAATAAGACACAATACGCGGACTTGTGATAAGTTTACAATTAGTGAGAGAGGTTAACACTACGCAGGTAAAAACGTGATCGACACCGCGTGATAATATTTTCACGATAAAAATGTTAAAAGTGAAGAAAAATCGGTTTCGAAAAAAGTCACAAGTTTGAAAATGAAATTAATCACACTACGCGGATACGGCTCTATAAATGAGCTATTGATAAAACGTCCAAACCGCGGTCAATTTGAGTGACCTTGGCTAAAAAATTTCAGGATTTCCCTATCCTTACTTAAATAAGAATTCTAAGGAAAGGACAATGCCGTTTATGGGATGTGAGACAAATAGGCATCATTATTTTTTCAAAAATGTGCTGTACTCAAAAAAATACACCTGTAAAATATAAACTCAAATAAAAATTTTCTCACACGAAAATACGTATGTTTCTGGGGAAAATTTCTTCGCAGTGGATTCATTTTTTCAAGGGAACATTTTTCGAAATAATTATTTTTGGGAGAATTTATAATTATGCTTTTCAAAAATTGTAAATATTTTCAAAAAATTAAGAGAAAAAAAATCATGGTAAAATTTGCTTTGGTAAAAAAAATAATTTATGAAATAAATTCAAAAATTTTGTGCAAAAAAATTCTGATATGAATTTTAAAATATTAAGAAAAATGTTTGAAACTTTTTCTAGAACGAACTATTTCCTTGAGAACAAATTTGAAATTTAAAAAAAAATAATTGATTGAAAAAAATTTATAAAAAAGCATTCATCAAATAAAATAAGTATATTAAAAAATTTGTGGTCTACTGGATTTTTTTTAAATCTCAAATTTTCAGAAAACTGCCCCCACGCAAATGGTCGAAAATTGAACAAATTAATTACCTACTGAAAAATTTTCAAATTTGAAGAAAAATCTACTTTAAAAATGCTCGAAAATTAATGATTTTTTCGACATAGATTTCTCAATTTTTTGATTATTTTTTTTTCACTACTTTTATTGAAATTTTGAACAAATTCACTACTTTTCCACTACTGTCACTATACTGGTAGACACCATGAGAACTCAAAAATCCCTTTACAAAAAGTAGGAAAAAATTACGAAAAGTTCCTTGAAAAAATTTGTTGAAAAATAAAATCAAAAATCAATCCAAAAATTTATCTCTTCAAAAGAAATTCGTTAGATTTTTTTGGCATAAAAACTTCCTTGAAAATAAATCTTCAAGAAAATAACTAAAAAAAAATTTCATAAAAAAATTCAGAAATAGATACGTCTTACCTAGATTAAAAAATTAGATATTTTCTACTATTTTTCACAGAAAATTCTGTAGAAATATTTTTTAAGAAAATCCAAAAATAATTTCAAATTTTTTTTTCAAAAAAAGTATGCTTGAAAAGAAAGTTTTGAAAATTCAATATTTCTTATCATTTTTCTCAGAAAACTCTGTAGAACTTTTTTTTTTAAAAAATCTTTCCAAAAAATTGCTAGAAAAAATTTTTTGGTAAAAAAAATATCCTTGAATGGAAATTTTCAAAAATATAAATTAATTCAATTTTTTTTAAATCTCAAAAATCCTTTCAAAAGTTGAAATAAAATAACAAGAGGTAAAAGTAAGTACATACTCTTGCACATTTTTAAGAAAAATCAAAAATCCTTTCAAAAAATTAAAAATATTTTTAGGAATTCTCTCGATTATTTCGAAAAAAATTTTAAAATGCTGTCAAAAAGGTTGCAAGGATATTTTTTGACACACGAAATTCTCTTGAAAAGAAATCTGAAAAAAAAACTTGAAAATTTTCATTTAAAAAAATTAAAAATACATTCAAATATTTTTCAAACGTGTTTTTTAAAAAAAATTCTCTTTAAAAAAAAGAACATGGAAAAAATCCCAAAATCTTCTCAAAAAATGATTGAAAAATCTTTTTAGCAAAACAAATAAATATATCTTTGGAAAAATCGCAATTTTTTTCAATTTTTGACTACGAAACAAGAATTTAAAAAAATCACTTGGAATTTTTCTTGAAAAAAATTCAAAAAAAATTTCAAAAAAATGACTGTACTTTTTGACACAAAAAATTTTCTAAAAAAGAATTTGCAGGGGAAAAAATCAAAAATTTCTTCAAACAAAAATATCTGAAAAGAATAGGTAGTTGGAAAAATTTTCATTATTGTTTGTACCTAGCTTACATTTTTTTGAAATATTTTTTGCTATTTTTTCCAAACGTACTTTTTTTGGGTTTTCAATCATTTTTTTGAGAAGATTTTTGCATGTTTTGTTATTTTTTTTCAAGAGAATATTCTCTAAAAACATTTTTTTTTAAATTTTTGAATGTATTGTATTTTCCGTTATAAAATTTAATTATTTTTTTTTTATTAATTCCCTTGAAATTTATTTTTATAAAAATTCCGAAATGCTTTCAAAAAACATTGGAATAATATTCATTTTCTTGGTACGAAAATTCTCTCGTATAGAAATTTTCAAAAAAAAACTTGAAAATTTTTCTAAAAAATTTAAAAAAAGTAAGTAATGGATTTAAAAAAAATTGAACAAAATTATAAAAATTTTATCAAAATTCAAACAGATTTTTTTAAAAATCAATTACATTTCAGTTTTTGCTCGAAGGCAAAATTTTTCAAATTTTGATTTGTTCGAAAATTATTTTTTGCCATTTTTGTTGAAAAACGCAATTTTTAATTTCCTTGGAAAACAAATCTTTTTGAATTTTGCAAAGATTACAATTATTTTTGTTTTGGTATATTTTTCAAATTTTGACTGTGGACAATTTTTTCCCATTTCAAGAATTTTTTTTTCCTTCACATTTCGAGAAAAAAAATCTTGACCATTATACCTTAAACGAGGCTTCAACTGATATCCGTAGTTACGTTCAATGATGCGCATTACGCCGGTAATTATTTCTTAAACGGCATCATTACCCATTGTCAAAGGTCAACAATGACTGGGATTAGTGAGACCTGAGAACGACGCCAATTTCGGTTTCAACTTATGTATATCGTATAGCATCAAGTGCATCATGCATCATGCATGTGTAAGTATGTCAACGAACATACGAGTCAGCTTCAAGCACATATAAAAGAGGCTGAAAGTTCAGCTCTGTACGTATATCGACTGCATCGATAATGCACGATGAAATTATAATTCCACGTGTTCTGTTCGTCTTCGCGGATGAGTATAAATTTTAAAGCTTTTTTGCACTAATAGGTCATCGTGTTCGGGACCAAACCTAACCTATCGTATCGTAAAGTAAAATGCACCCGAAGAAAACCACTTATACCCTAATTCTGTGAAATGCGAGTATTACAGAATTCGTAATTTATTAGCAGAATTTTACTATCAGCGATTAGTCCTAAACAGGGACTTCCCGCGTCCGTTTCAGAACCCAACAACCAACGTGTATTATTTTTACATTCAATTAAGCCGTCATATGTAATTACTGCGGAGTGCGGACGGTGCGGCGGCGTGACCGTGAATGTAAACATATGAAATTTATAACATTATCACGAGTGCGCGCTAAGTCACACTATGACCGCAATTGAGCTACTGCCGTTCATAAACGCTTCTGTTTTCTTTTTCTTTTCTTTCTTTCTTTCTTAAATTCAATTTTCATGTAGTAAAAATGCAATTAAAAGTATACATCGTTCTAGTACCTTTCAATGCACTTACACTTTTTTGCTAAAAGGGCCACCATAAAAGTAGTTTTTTTTCTATCTTGCGATAAGCCTGCCGCACGACGACCAAACGTACGAATATTTTTAATTACCAAAATATGCATATACGCGGAATTACGTGAAAATATTCATTTTTTTTTTTTAGAAACTTGTAAAAAAAATTTTCACGCAAACTATAATCGTTATTCGATGTAAATTAAGTTGAAATTCTTCAAAGTTTGCTTCTTCTGTTCGGCAATAAATAGCCCACATAGGTACACAAACTATACGAACTCGAATTAAATACACCAACTCTTCAAAATCATACCGGTTTTACTGGAAGTAACTAACAAAACACGTATTCGGAAGCGTCGTCGTTGGTACCAGAAATTCATTTGAACTATCTCGCTCAAAATTTTGAAATAGAAAAGAATATAAATTTTTTCAAGATGCAATATGCGCCTAAAATTATAGTGTGTTTTACAGGTACCTCGTAACTTTGAAGCACCTGTTCGAAAATAATGTTTATTTTGTTGCCATGAAACGTGATACGTTATTTAACAAGCTGTCAGTCAAATGCATTTCGTGATGATAAATCATCTCTCGGAATATCACAAATTCTTCCTCGGTGATTTTCCGATATTTGCATGATTGACATTTTTTTCCCTCGTGTTTTATAAAAAAACAATATTTCAATTTTGATATTATGAATTAGAATTTTTCCAAAAATAAGGGAACATTTTACGTGAATTTTTTTTATACTTTCAAATCAACAAAATTTTCAAAAATTATCATGGAATCGAATTCAAAATAAATACAGATTTTCTCATTTTTCGTATTCCATGAATAAAATAAATAAAATTTAATATTAAAATTTTTCCTGAAATAAATCATGACATTTTTCAGAAATCAGAGTCGAAATTGAAAAACTTTGATTTTCGGACTTTTTCACGTTCCTTTTGAAAATAATTTTTATGGTAAATTTTTCCAAAATATTGTAACATTTTCCGTGAAATTTTCTTATTTTAACTACGTAAATTACTCACTTACTAATATAATGTTGAAAATCCGAATTTTCTGGTTATTTTTCATGTTCGGGGGAGGGGGGGGGGGCAAAAGATGGATACTAAAATTTTCTCCAAAATAAAATGAAATGTTTTGTAAACTTTTATTTTTATAATAAATAAATTAAGCTCACGTTATTTTTCAAAAACTATGTATAGAATTTTGAAAAACCAGAAATTTTAATTTTTTACTTTCCTTAAAAAAAATCCTAAAATGGAATGACATTTTTCAAAAAAATTTCTTCTTTCAAGTCAAATACGTAAAGTATTTCATTTTTAAAAAATTAAAAGTTTTCTACCATTGGTGTTTTTCCTGTTACAGCCCCAGATCGTGTCTGTAGAATAATTGAAATCATCGCAAATTAGGATTGGTTCATTTGGATTAACTATAAGATTTATAAAATCCTAATTTTAAATTTTTTTGCAAAGTTCATTATATATACGCTGAAATAATTTTGAGTTTGGAAGAATTATTCAGACGTATACCTACTGATCCCACGTAAATACGGTAGGGGTGGTATTTGAAATTAATCATGTTTCAAACCTTTTTTGATTAAAAGAGTTAATCCACCCGAAGCCTTGATGCAATTACGATTTTTTTGATAGAAAGTATAACCACTAATTTGAAATTATCGTTATCAGTTAAATGTGCTTCCGTTATACACGCTATATCTACATTATGAGTGTAAAGAATAATTTTCAATTCTAGAGTGTGGCTTTTTATGGCCATTGGCGTTCCAATGATTTTTAGATGGGTATTAAGTTGATTAGTTGTCATCATTTTTAAAATACCTATGTAGGTAAGTCATTAACTACAGGTAAAGCTTCTACAAGGTTATTCTCCATTTCAATGTGACTGTTCAAAAGTTGAATTATAGAATGGATATCGTTGAAAGAAATCGAGGCAATTTTTTTTTAAGTTCAAATTTTTCGATTTTTTTTTACGTTTTGTGAAAAAATTGATAGGTAGGCAGCTAGGCACTAAAATTTTTTCTAAAATTGGAGAAGACATTTTTCAAAAACCTGAAAATTTTTCCAAAATGCAGGGATGTTCTTCATCGTGAAAAAATCATCGATTGGAATTTGCAAAATTTAGATTTTCTGATTTTACACAAAAAATTAAAGTTTTGATGCTATAAATTCTTCCTAAAATTAAGGAACATATTTACCAAGTTTTTATTCTTCTAAGTCAAATTTTAATATCTCAAAAATAATCATCGAATCGTCACGTTCCATGAAAAAAATGGATATTATTCTTCCTAAAATGAAAGATGATATTTTTCAAAAACCTGGAGATGAATTTGAAAAATCGAACCAATTTTTTCACAATGCTAGGAAAAAATAAGATTTTTTTTTTTTTCAAAATTAAGGGATGTTCTTCGTGAAATTTTCTTTTTCAAAATCAAATACTTATTTTGTTTTTCAAAAATTATAGTCGAATTTTAAAAAAAAAAATATTTAAAATTTTTTTTTATGTTCCTCAAAGAAAAAAAATTAAAATTTTGATATTGAGATTTTTTCATAAAATAAGATGACATTTTTCAAGAATAATCGATTCAAACTCGAAAAATCCAGATTTCCTAATCTTTTCACTTTTCATGAGAAAAAAATCTACCCTAAAAGTTTTGCTAAAATAATTCAGATGATATTTTTCAAGAATTTTAGTCGAATTTGAAAAAATCAGATTATTTCTTGATTCTTTACGTTCCTTGAAAAAAAAAAATCCCAACTGAAAAGAAGTTTTTTGTGAAATTTCCTCTTTCCAAGTCAAATCTGAAAAATTTTGATTTTTTGATTTTTTCATATTGTTACCTACAAAAAAAATTATATTTCGATATCTACTAAAATTTTTCGTAACCTCGGGGAGGGGGTATCAACAAATTGAATAATCGTCCCAATAAAATGAAATAGGAAAAATCATAAATTATTGAGTACACAACCGATGAAAACAGAAAAATTGACCGTTTCAATGAAGAAAACCCATTGAAAATTTCGAGTTAATCACAACGAAATGGTAATTTTTCATAGATCACACTCTCTCAGCACCCAAGCTCCTCCCAAAAAACACGCGGACTCATTAAGCCGGATAATTATTTCGGTGAAATGTTCGGTACCTAAAACGTTCTGACTTTTGACACGCTTTATCTTAAAAACAAATCAACATTCTATTCATGTTTGATGTGTATTTCATAATCATATAAAACGAAACATTATAACTCACAAAACCGAAATTAATGTTTGACCAATATTCAACTCGAAAGCGTACACCATTCACTATAGAACCGCGTCACTTGGACACGAATAAAAGCAACAAGTAAATGAAAAACTAATCGAGAATCTAAGTTAATGTAAAATTGGAATTGTTTCAGCGTTAATTTCAAACTCAAGGCGACGAAAGTCGATTAAAACGAATAAAGAATCACCCTGAATTCACTTAATAGGCACCTATTCTTTTGAGCTTTGATCAATAATATTATTGTTTATTTTGTTACAGAGCTGCGCGGTGACGAACGTGAAAAAATTCATTAAAATTTATAATTTTGTAAATGAATACTTCTTCATCAAATTTTAAATTAAAATTTAATTTGCTCGATTAATTTTACGCATTTATTACAATAAAATGGGGCGTCGTACTCGTACATAGCCCTTGAAAAATGATACCAAAAAATTACCATAAGTTGGGTTTCAGTTTGTAAAATAAAATTAATGGCGACGTTACAGGATCCATGTTTCAATAAAATTTTCATAAGTAAATATCTATATGGCGGATAAAGTTCAGCCACAATAAAGTGTGACCATCAAAAATCAAATATTCCAACATTAATAATAATACGTATTTATATGAACGAGTTTTTCTCAGCAGTGAAATTTTAATAAGGTATCGTTAACGACGTCCAAACAATTAATTATCTCAACGGTGTCAAGCCACAGCACTCGTCTGTGAAAAATACTTCCGAACACTTGTACTGCTCTAAAGAGACATCTTGAACGCATACAAATTAGCGATGATGAATGCCAATCGAGTGTGAAATTTCTGAACAAACAATTTCACTGTTTTCCAAAAATATTCTTCACGTATTCGATGACCATACAAAACAAAAATTTTGATTGAATTAATAACCCATGGTAATACATTTTTTAAATACATCCCTTCTTCTTCCTCCTCTTTTCATTTGTAGACTTTTAAAACATCAGGTCAACATTCGAAATTAAAAATCCACGCGGAATAGGCAATAGACATGATACGAGCAGACTACACACGTCAAAAAATTCCAGAACCAGTTAAACGCTCCAACATCAACGCAAACAAGCAACACATAGGAAACTCCGATAAACGAGTAGAAAACAATCAGTAAAATTATTAAAATAAGAACGCAAATTTGTGAATCTGTATACACGGTTAATCGGTCATTCAGCCGCATCTTTATGTATTCCGGTTACATTATAATATTACAAATGTAATTATAAAACCGTTAGAAAAATTAAACGGGCAACATGAGGCATAAAATTATCATTTAAACATCTTTTTCACTTGGCATATTAATCATTTTTGTAATATTATATTCAATTAAATAATACAATCGAATACATCGTATAAGTATACCCCAAGTACTGGTACTCGTTTCTCGTATTATATACCTCGTAAGTTTAATTGTATAAGGCAAGGCGTACGATCGTGACAAATTATCAAATCTATATAGTACCTAATTTAAAAATTACCTTCTCTTTCAATGATATTACGAATCGTTTCGTTTAAACACGTGCGCTTGGCTCTTGTTACCATTACACGCTAATTCCACGATGACCTTTAGGTACCTAAGTAAGAAAAGGTGTCTGAACTCTCGATTGTCTCATTCCTTCTACTGTCCATTGCGTACTTCTACGTGTATATTTTTTTTTCAAGTGTCGTTCTACTTTTAAATGTGAAATTCTTCCAATGCAGAATACATTAAAAATTTTGCAACTATTAATAAAAATTTATAGTCCAATAAAATAATCTATCTAATTGAATGAATGGAATATTTAAGAAGGGTAGGTCGAGCTTAGATTGAACTGAACGTTTGATCTTGTCTTGTGAATATAATAAAAAAAAAAAAAAAAAAAAAAAAAAACACAGACGAATTATGACTGATTTGGATGAAAAAACAAAAATTTTAAAATGAATTCTACTATATTTTGCGAAGTTCTATGGAAATTCTATTGATTAGAAGAATTTTTTCCTCTAGAATAAATTTTAGATGACTAATTCAATCGTGATAATTTCTAAGAGCAATCTTTGAAAATTTTTAAAGAAACGCTTCTTTTATTATATCTCTCAAAATAATCATTTTTTTTCTAGAAAACTTGTCTCATAATTTTTTGTGGGAAATTTTTTAATAAAAATTATTTACCTATTCAACATGCTTCTTATGGAGCCTTGAAAGAAGAAAAAAAATAACAATTCTATTTTTATAGCTATAGGAAAATTTGTTGAAAAAAATTTCAAGATGATTTTTAGTCAATTTTTTTCGTATATCAGAATATTTTTTGAATTATAAGTACACAAATGAAAATTCGTACATTTTTGACTTTTTTCGAGCTATTTTAAAATCTTTACATTCGTGTTATCTATTACCCTACCCTAGATTGAATATTTTATGTATACTTCTTAGATACTTAATTTTTTCAAAAAGACACTTTTTTGGGAGATTTTTTTTCAATAAGATTTTTCAAAAGAGATTTAACCAAGAATTTTATTTTAAAATATAATTTTATAAGATTTTTTGGACAAAACAGCTTTTTCTCAGAGTCAACGTCAATAATAGTATTTTTTGTAAGATTTTTTTTTGAAAATATTTTTTTAGATGGACCTTTTCAACAAGATTTTTTTTATCGAGATAATTTTTCAAAATACTTTTTGGCATTAGGAAAAAAATTTTCAATAACATTTTTATCAAGAGATTTTTTCGGTTTTTCCATTTTTTTTTTCTTTTTTGCAAAAGAAACTTTTTTCGGGCCTTTTTTAAGGAATTATAATTTTTTTAACAAAACGTTTTGACAAAATTATTTTTTAAATAATATTTCTCGAGGGATTTTTTCAATAAAATTCGTTTTAATATCTTATTTTTATTTTTTTTTCAACAAAATTTATTTTTTTAAGAAGATTATTTAAGAAAATATTTTTTAAAAGCTTTTCCAGCAAGGATTTTTTTCCAAAAGAATTGAAAAAAAAATTCACGAATAATTTTCTGCAGATTTTGTAAGAACAATTTTTTCAAGATTTCTTGAACAAAAATATTGTTTAAAAGATGTTTTGACAAAAGTATTTTGGGACCTTTTTGTATGAAAAATTTCTCGACAGAAATGTTTTTAGGAGTTTTTTTAAATACTTTTTTTTATCAAAAGACCATCACTTTGACAAGTGAATTTTTTTCAAATAATTTTCGACCTTTTTTTTACATGAAATAAGTATGCACTTTACTTACTACTTACCTAATTTATTGAGAAATGATTTTGTCAAGAAAAGTTCCCTTTCGAAAATATTTTTATCATCAGAAGAATTTTTTTCAAGATGTTTCGACAAGAGTATCTTTTGCAACTAGGTGATGATTTTTTGCAAAGGAAAATTTTTATCAATTTTCATTTTGAGATTTTTTTACATAAAAAGTAGCTTTTGAAACGATTTTTTTCAGAACAATTTTTTTTTTCCAAAAAACTTTTGGTTTTTAAGAAAATTGAAATTCTACAGCAATATTAGGTGCAAACTGTCAGAACCCCTACATAAAAGCTTTTGGAAAATTTTTTTAAATGTTTTATTATTTTATTACATTATTTGTTGAAAAGAACTATTTCATTTTCAATTTTTAAATTACTTTTTTGATGGTCTCTTAAAAAGTGAACAGCAAATGGTGAGATTTCGTTTAAATTCTATCATCTTTCACCCCTACAGTACATATGAGAAAACCAACTTTAACTTTTTAAGAAATCCTCATCAAGATTTAATTCAATACGTAAAAACCAAAACACGAATTTTTCGAAATTAACCACTTTCCACACTATCCTCGCTTAATCTTTCGAACAATACCACGACACTAAAACCATATAAAAATTTTTCGCATACTTCTTTGAAAAAATAATCCATTACATCATCCTGATTATTTTTCCAAACACGACTTCGAGTTATTAATAAAGATGACAGTACCACCTACAACTCGCGCCCAAAACTAAAATATCATTCAGAGGTGTATACGCGAAAGGAAGAACGAAAGAAGGGAGGAATCAATCGATTTATCTTTATTTTACGAGAAGAAGAAAAATCCTCCACAATGCGCATCGGAGATTCTTTATCTTCAAAGAGCAAGCAAAAGCACCACAACGAGTACATATTTACTTGAAAATTATAATAATAGAAAGTGTCATGAATCAATACACCTTCCAAAATAGTAAAAGATTATTTACTCGTACCAAGTATACTTATATAAAACAACAAATATTGATGTTCTTAACGCCGAGTAGGTTATGTACCAATAAAAAGGGGCAGAGAAATGAAGGTAATAAATTAAAGCATTAGAGGATCTCGGAAAATTTTTTTTTTTTCTACGTAAAATACCTGAAATACACATCGAGTTTTTAGATGAAAGTTTTCAACATTGAATACGTATAATGTAACGTAACTATATCACACTCGCACTTCTAAATCGTTTTATTAATGCACCGGCGCCATTAAATCATTAAATTTACGTACTTTCTTTCAGATGACGACAAATGGTTATCTAATATAGAAAAATTTGATTTATAAGTTTACTTTAAAAATGCGAGAAAATACCTTAATTCGTGCGCTATAATGTCACAGAAAAATTTTCATAACCGGTGCTCGCTATACAATGACTGCGAATTCGCCTACAAAATAACACCCAGGTGATCGTGTCATCTTATCTTTTTGACACCAACATCATCACTATAGTGAATTTCGATAATTGTACGAAAAATGAAACTTTTCAACATCGTTCGTTAGCCAACTTTAGGGCTCGAGCCAGATCGTAATTACACGTTTTCAGTTTCCTTTCATTCGGGACGAGAATTCAATACCTTAGCGTAAGCACACCACGCATGAACTTGAACCCACGTTTCGTGAGTAAGAAGGCACTATAAACCAGTCTGTGCCTGGATAAAAATCATAAATTACGAACAATAAAGAGTTAAAAGGTTGGATTCTTCATTTAAAAAAGAAAAAAGTCTAATTACAATGTTTATAATAAATGAATACCTAAGCCAGGAAGCCAGGAAGTACCTAGATGCAAAAAACAACAATAAAGAACTAGGTAACGTTACCCACAGATCGGATATAGGTATGTACCTAACCTTGTATGTGAAAAAAAGTATGGTCATTTGGTCATTAGAATGTTGTCAGGGTATATTTTAAGTACAGCTATCTATATAGGTATTTCAATTTATATTTAAAACCACACTTGTCTCATTATTCATTTAATAAAGCTTCTAAAAACAGCAACGAAATTTGCAAATTCATTGAAAAATTGCACACCATAGGAGGTCCGAATTCCACTCCGATGACAACGTTAATGAAATAATTTTCCGACATAACCGGTGTGGTCATTTATTGTGTGGTAGCATCGTCGTAAAAAAACAAGGTTATTTTCTGTAATAATGTTACATCGTTTTGGTATTGTCAACAATGGCAGACATTTACTATTCATTAAATAATAAATTAACTTCGCTAAAAACTTCGATATGGTAGACAATTCTAGCATATAAAACTAAAAAATTTTCTTCGAATTTCGTCTGAGTAAATTTTCAAGCTTCCGGAGAGATTTTCACGACGATGCACGAAATGCTCCTCTAATTAAATTAAACGAACCTTGAGAGATGAACTCACTGAAAGTAAACTTTGAGAGCAGGAAATCGTCCACGCTATCGAAAAGTGAAAAACGATTTTAAAATTGATTAGTAGTCTACGTAAGACGTGATATGAAAAAAATGAGATGGGGTTACCCTTTTTTTATGTACTTTTTTCCAAGGATCGAACTCCTTTAATAAAATCTACCCTGAGCACCCAATTAAAAAAATTTTCGAACGAAAATTGTAGATTGGGATCTTTGAAATATAACTTTGGTTATCTCAGAAATTTCGATTTGACCTCTACAAAAATTTTAACAATCTGACAAATTGTACACATATAGGTCTTTTGATAATTTTTTTAACATTTAACATAATTTTAAAATATAATCCCAATTTTAAAAATTTATTGTGAACTTTTGAAAGAACTGAAAACAAAAATTATTGGATCATAGAAAATTTGATAGTTAGGCTATTTAATAGAAAATTTCTTTCAAATCTACCCAATATCAAATTTTAGAAAATTTCGCTAAAAATTTAATTTTTGAAGAAAATTTTTTTTATAATATTGATTAGAGTCATCATTTTTGAAAACTGGCTGAAAATTTAATGAAAATGAAATCGATCAAAATTTTAATTTTTGGAAATTTATTTAAAATTGAAAATTAGGTAGGTAATCTTTTAAAAAATTAATCGAAAACAGGATTAAAAATTTAAATTCTTGAAAATCTATCAAATACTCGTACCTGTTCAAGTTTCAGAAAATCATAAATAATTTTTTTTTTCAAACTGGTGAAAATCATTTTCTTGAAAATCAGCTGTAATTACGACGAAAGCAAAATCCATCGAAAATTGAAATTTTAATAATCCACTGAAAAATTCATTTTCTTTCAATCATATAAAATCGATTTTTTCAATTGGTTTCATGTATAAAAGAAGTAATTTTCGAGTAACGTACCTATTTTGTATTCTCTCTCTGACTAAATCTTTGTGGTCTCGCAGAGTACCCCTTTAAATTTTTTACAAAATTTTCAAAAAATTAAAATCGGTTTTTTAAAAATATTTTTTTCAAAAAAAAATTACCAAACGAAATCATTTTTAATGATTTTTCACCTTTACTCTCTTTTTTGTGGGGACATGAAAAATGCCTCTTTTTTTATGTTTTTTGAAGAAGAAAAAAATTAAAAATCGGCTAAAATGAGGAAACTTTTTTTTTGGATTAAAATCGTCTTAACATACACATATTTACTCAAAAAGACAATTTTCGGTAATTTTCCAACTTTATCTCAATTTCTAGGGACTGCGTCATTTTCCACAAAATTAGAAGTCCCTGAAAATTGAGGTAAAGTTGAAAAATTGTTCAAAATGGTTTTTTGGAATGAATACGAGTATATGTATTTTAAGACGATGTTAATCAAAAAAAAATTTCCTCATCTTCGTTAATTTTTAATTTTTTTCTTTTCAATACGTAAAAAGGGGCAGTTCTCATGTTCTCTTTAAAAAAGGAGTAAAGATGAAAAACCACCAAAAGCGGTTTGATTGAGTAAAAGTATCTCCGTAGTGACCATTTTGTTAAAAAAAAAATATAATAAAATAAAATGAATTGAATTACACGCAATTTTTTGAACTTTTTTCAAAAAAGTCCGAATTATGCAGAATTCGAAGGAAAGGAGGGGTCTAATCAAAATTTTTGTTGCAACCAAAATTATTCTGAGTATGTCAATCTACAACTTTTGTTTGAAAATTTTTTGAATTGGGTCCTTGGGTACAGAGATAGGAAATTTTTCGAAAAGAACCATCCGTGAGAATAGCACTTTGAAAAAATCTAACCCCAACTAAATTTTTTTCTTCAAAATATGTTTTAGATCTCAAATCGATCATAACATCGATATTAACCTGTCGATCACGTCAAAACTTCTATTTTAGAGTAGACTACTCCGTCCAATTAACCTGTTCGGAAATACTTTCATCGTCAAATTTTCCATTTCAACTTGTACTTTTACTTTAAAAAAACATAGACGCGGAAAAGCTGCGCGACGGTTATGCATTTTATTTTTAATGCATATAAATCCGGGCGTTTGGGCTTTATTCGGCTACTTATCCACGCAGCAGAACATTATTCCCCTTATCTGATCTCTCCATCGTTACGGGCTAGAGAATTCGAGAGCGAGATATTTGTCCACACATTTGTACTTTCAACGGGAAGGACGAACGTTGAAAAATATCCGGTTTTACAAATTTATTTCGACTAGTATCCGGAAATATGTCCGGTCAATGGCGTGAACAAGCAGCGTGTCGACATCCAGAGCCAGACCCCAGCTGTAGGATGATTCGCGGCGAAATATTTTCATAAAAACTTGGTATAATATTATGAGACTGACATATACGATGCAACATTTTAACCATACGATGAAGAATTATTCGCACAGGAAAAAGGAAGGTGAGCTCGTAATGTTGGAGAACACGAAGAACAAAAAAACACCAATGCTAAAGTCGCCATTAAAGTAGACATTCTCAAGAAATCCAATTCCATTGTTTACCTGGTATTGACCTCTAGTTAACTGATATTAGGCTCATTTTAAATGCTAATGTCCTTTTTAATCAGCCAACAATTGAAATATTTAACAAGCAGGCTGTTTCGACCTTGCAAGTTATCAGTCCAGGTAGGTAAATTAAGGACATCGTATATATTTTGTTTATCCTGGGCTACACAGATTTGATAAATTCTGATTCTCGAGGGTACCTTTAATTTTACTTCGACTTGAAAAATCACAAAAATTGGCATAATATTGCGCACCAGGCTACTCTCAAACAACACTTTTCGCCGAAGCAATTATTAGCGATTTTTTTCAGAAAATATCCCTACTAATAACACGTGTACCTATCTTTTACCTACGAATAACAATAATCAAGAATCTAGGTGAGGTTTGCTATTCGTAGAGCTAGCCATTCGCTTATTAGATTTTGCAAAATCTTTATGGCTCCGGGTGTTGCATTAATGTGTTATTAAACTGTCACTAACTTATCAAATTACCTATATTTTAGGTTTTTAATCGGTACAGCGAGTGTAAAACTTGGCTAAAGGCTGCGATGCGATATCAGTAGTGCGAATGAAATCGTAAAGTACGATGTAAATAGCGAATTTCACTGCTGTTGAACAATTTTCAAACAATTCAATGCCGATTAACGTACAGATTAATTGTAAACGCTTTCGACTCGAATATTTCTCTTTGAAAGTTTTACATCGAGTACCAAATATGAGGACAACGGATTCATTACCGTTTAATATCTTCGAAACGAAATCAAAAAACTTAATGAATATGACCACTCCGATGTAGGAAATTTCAACACCAAAAAAGTCCACTTCTCGACTATTTCTTTGTTTCGACCACACAATAAAATGAAATCTTACGAGGTGCTCTTTTGTACTTACAAAAGAACAAAACAAGACTAATTATTGAAAATAAAAAGGTAGATACTCTCGAACATGTCATTTTCAACAAATAATTACTTCCAACAAATGATACGCAAGGTAACTCTGACCTTTTAAAATTACAACCTCTGAACCTCCCTCTTGGCATCATTAAGATGCGAAAAAATTAGAAAATACTTTTCTTTGACAAGAAAGTATTATGGTGTATTGCGAATATGGAACCTATTAATTAAAATTAAATGTGCGCGATAAAAAGGGCATACGTGAAATCGTATGTGTGAATTGTACATTTTTCTTTGAACAGCTTCAGTCAAATGACAGTAATTATTTTCTGTGTGAGAAAATTAATTATTTTAAAACTAGCCAAGAGTTTTCAATGCATTCGAGTGCAATGATACTCGTATATAACGAGGAAGAAATTTTCGTCAAAAAATTTCCCCATCAAAACAGTAGGTATTTTTCGATTGTGAAAGTGATGAAAACTCCAAGTATTTTTAATTCGTTTTTCATCGAACGGAAATTAAAACCGATAAAATGGATATCGAAATAGGAATCTGTACAATCATCTTCATCATGTTGAAATAGAAATCCTGAATTCTTAATTTATTTTTATCGTCCAACTAAGACGTCAATAATGATTACTTGATTAGGTTCCTTCAAAATTATTTTCATAAAAATCACGTTCGTTCCATAAAAATTCAAAAAATTAAGCCCATAAATAAAATAAGGGAAATCTGACATTTTTTTACAGAGAGGTTTGAAAAAATTATTTTCAAAAGATTTTTGTAGGTAAAAAAAAAAAAACAAGTTCTTCAACTAAAAAGATTTATTCAATTTTTTAAAAGGAAACTTTCCTTTAAGAATGTTCATTTTGACAATTTTCGACAAGAAAAGTATATCAAAACGAAATTTTAAAAAAGTCACTTCAGTAATTTTATTGCACCATTTTAAAACATTTTTTGCAATCTTTTGAAGATTTTTTCAAACCCCAAATTATTAAAAATTTTGTTGAAAAAAATTGGGTTTTGATTTAAAACAAGATTTCTTGGAAAAATTTAAAGAGCATTTTTCTTCAATTTTTTGCAGTTTTGCAGATTTTTTTCAGCTTTGTTCACAAGACAAATTCGGTCCTTTTTTTAAAATTTAAATTTAAAACAGTAAAATACATTTTTTCAAATTTTTATTAATTTTTTCAAAAAATTTGTTTAGAAGCAATTTTTTAAAACTTTGTTTAAACAGGTAAAAAATATTTTTTCAAGTTCATTTCGAGAATTTTCTTTAAATTTGATTTTTGGAACAGTTTGAAAATGGTTTTGGTATATTTCGCACTGTTCATTTCGAAAGTAATTTTTTTTTCAATTCAATTTTTTAAATGTTTTGCAGTTTTACAGATTTTTTGGAGTTTTGTTATAAAGTATTTTTTTTTTTTAAATTTCGTTGAAAGACAATAAGACAAATGAACTAAATTCGATTTTTAAAAAAATGTATAAATCTATCTACTCATGATCTTTAAATTTTTTAACACACAATTTATTACAGTTTTTTGGGATTTTTAAAAAAATTTTGCTTAGAAATTTTTTTCTAGATTTTATATAATTTTTGTGAAAATGGACGTATCTTTTTTTGCAAAAATGTATTCATTCATTTTGCCTCAGAATTTTTCATTCATTGCTTTTTTTTAGAGCAACCGTTCTTTCAGATAACTTTTTTAGAAATATTTTTTCTAAAAATTTTGCCAGATATTTTTTCCACAATTTTTACCATTTTTTTCACTCGTCTTTTAACTCATTTTTTAAAAAGTGTAAAGGAGAATTTAAAATATTTTTTTGAATTTTATGACAATTTTTGAGATAACTTAAAAAATAATATATTTTTTTATTTTTTGGTATTTTTTTATAGGTTGTTTTAGTCATTTTCTATTCTTCTGTAAATTTTTCACGTAAAATAGCATCTCGTTTTCAGAGCCTTTGCAAATTTTCATGATGAACTTAATTTCCAACACAAGGAAAGCTGTAATTTTTCGATTTCACAACATACAATTTCCATTTCCTCTCCGGCTCAATATTAAAAAATGAATTTTAAATTAATAAAATAATAATAAATGCTGCATACCTCTTTGTATCATAAAATTTAACAATCTTTCCAACTGCGGACTAACTGCTCGTTCTTCATCGGCATCTATACTAAAATCAAGAGCCTGAAATATCACTAATCCCAATCCAGCGATTAACTGCAACAAAAGAGAAAAAAAAAACTCATTTAATAATAAATTTACAAAAAAAAATATACCAACGCATACGATGCACATACGTCAAATAAAAAACCCAATTAGGTATTCACAAAAAATGGTGAAACTTTTTCAAAAAATAATTTCATCAGGATGCGCCTGCACAATCCAACGGTTTTACCATTTCGATTCTTTCATTGGGTAAAAATCGACGTGAAAATGATATTTGGAACCATGAATCAATTCCAAACAAAAGCACCTTATCTGATGCTAATTAACAGCTATCATTACGAGTAAAATCACATCGCGTGGCGATGCGATGATATTCCAAAAATATGCACCATGTCAACATTTCCAATCAAAAGTGAAATGAGTGAAAAAAAATAATTTCCTTCTGGAGTAACAAATATCATCGTTAAATTCTCCGTTGATCGTAGCTTTGATTGAACTGATTTTTTCAAACGACAAATCAATTTTATACTCTTCATTTTTCACTTTGTTTTACGGTATTTCCTTCGTAATATATTGCATCCTAAGTGATCGGTTTCGGTTTTTCGACTGGTTTATTACACACCTTACTTGTACGTCTCGTTTGCAGATGAAGTAATTTCAAGTAAGTATTTTTTTTTCAGAGTTCAAAAATCGAATAAAATTTTTCGCGGTGATAAAAATTGAGCAAAAAAAAAACAATGAATCCGAAGATAAGGTTTATAATTTTACGAGCAGACGTTCGTTCATAATTTGTTGCTCGAGTTACAAAAAAATTAAATTACCTATAAACACCATCGCATCGTTATAAGTTCAATTTACGAACAACAATTTATGAAAAAATTATCTACGATCGATCATTTAAATGGTAGGAAATATTCTAGAAAAATACGTCAACGAAATCCGTTAATTTGAGAAATATTAAACGTAGTTAATTAGGTACGAAATTGAGCTCGAATGGTTTGTACAAACTATATCGTCCGGATCACTTCACAAACATCGAGCATATTCGATAGCTCAAGACCTGGATCGAGATTAAAATCTAACAATAGTACGTACAGATTTCTACGAATTTTGAATGAGAATACGTAAAATTACTAATTGGTGAAATGCAAAAGTTCCACATCTTTCTAGTGTAATTAAACACGTAAATGGCTATACAATTAATCAAATTCTCAAATCTGTGATTATATGTATACTCATCACTCGAGGTATAATTACCTACTCGAATCGTGTAATTTGCGTGAGTAAATAAATAATTGCTTTAGATTACCACAATGTGGGATCAAATATTCATTGGATTTTACAACATCGAATCCCAGGAATCGGAAAGCGTTTCGATACGAGTGTGAAATTTCAAAGTCAATGCTAAGGATTTTTGCAATTGTCGGTATTTCAAAGGTATAGCGGAGCTCGTGTTAAGAGGTAACGTCTTCTTTTTTTTTGATCGAATTATTTTTATGTGGCGTTAATTGATACGCAAACGGAGACATTGTATTGTTACGTAACAATCACACTGGAACTGTATAAAAATTGAATCGAAGTACCTTAATTAAGCATACGAGGAAGAATTAAAATATTCGCCATTCTTAATTATTCAAGGTGTAATTTATTACGCTGAAATAATTAACCTAAATTTTAACTGGTGCGTTTTAAGCTATCGATTTACCAATTATAGCGAGTAATTAAAAATGATCATTTCCGCCGATATAGGAGTACTTACTACACAGTGGCCAAAATCTCGACATAGTTCTATGAAATATCCAAGTAAGTATATTTCCATTCCTCAAATCACCACTTTGGCGTCAAAGCATACAAAACAAACAAACATCTATTCAACTTTCTAATTATCGCGGGTATGATTTTCGTTTTCGCTATTTGGCCAAATGCTTTCGAATCCACGAGGTAGGTATATAGGCCTAGGACGAATTAAGGGCACCATATCGAGTCTCATCTTTTACTAGGGACCTGGCCTGGGTTAACGTGAAAAATCCGAATCACTTATTCAAATTTAATTACTCGTAAATTCTCTGCGCATGGTATTGTGTGTAGATCTAAGAGCATACCATTCAAAAACGACAAATAGATCCACAATCAAATTCACTTGAACCGTCGTGGCGCGCACACCGCGGAGTGTTTATTTTTTTTTACCGAGACCGTAACAATTAACGCAATTAGAATTACTTTTCTCACACAACAGCGATCATTAACCATAATGAGTTGTATCTTTATTGCCGCGCTTACGCCGATCCTAGAGTATATAGTAAGCACCACAGATGAGAAGTAGGTCTGCACCAAGCTGGCAGTTGTTCAGCCGTTTAATAACGGAGTCAAAATGTGAATTTCGAACGGTTTATATGGTAGGTAAAGATGTAAGGATGAGAATTTCCAAGACTAAGCTAGTGATGTGGGAGGGTTTATTCCCCGCGAGAGAGGAGAGTCATCCGAGGTATTATGGCCAGAAACGCGAATATCCTCTTGGAAATGACAATAGCGATCCACGTGCGAAAACAAGCAAAGATAAGAGTATTTATTTTCAATGTACCTATTTAGCAGAGGTTGATTTAATTGGGTTCAGGTTGAAATTCCGTCCTAAGTGGCTTGAAATCTTACTTTTTGATTGTTTAGAAAATTTTTGAAAAATCTACAAGGTTTTTAAGATAGCGGTTCAAATTCCAAAAATTCATTTCTTTAAAGAAATTAAAGTTTTTTGGAAATTTCTTTAGAGAAAATTTTTATAATTGTATGAAGGAGATTTTTTAAAGGCTTTTATTCAAAAGAGTTTTTTCCATATTTTTCTCATTTGTTTGGGGGGGGGGGCTAAGATTTTTTTTTTTTTTTTTTGAATAATGAACTTTTTCTGAAAAGATTTGTTAATCAATAAATTTTTTTATGATTTTTTTTTGTCGTAAATGGGGGTTTTCAAAGTTTTTTTTATAGTGATGCAGAATTTTTTCTCTAGTTTTTAAAAAAAAAATTTTTGAGAGGATTCTTTCAATTTTTTTACCATATGTGACCCGGCACGTTAAAAGGGACCTAGTAGGTAAAAAATCGATTTTCACTTTTTTGGTGTTCTGAGGTCCACTTACCAAGGTCTATCACTTGAATCACTAAAAACTTCGAAAAAGTCAATATTTTCAATCGGCATGACAAAAGGGACCTAGTAAATCTGTAAAGCTACGTCTACACGAGGACAGTTTACTGTCTTGAAGTTCTACTTTTAGCCATTGTCTCGCAACTTGCCCAATGTAGACAGGCAAGACAGTTTACTGGCTTGCTAGGTAGACAGCTTGGGAAGACAGGACAGTAACTTTTTGCCATCGAAAAATACTGTCTACTGTCACTGTCCTCAACTGTCCTGTTTTTTTTTCAGTCACGTGATCATCGTTTTGCTTCCTGATTGGCTAGGATAGACATTCTTGTTGATTGATTTCTTTATCAAACAACATTATTTCAAACAACGTATTTTATTTGTCAAATTCTCATTATTTTCAACAATTATGGCAGGAGCAGAAATTTTTTTTTAAAAACTGTAAAAACTAAAAACGTGACTTCATGTATGATAATTGATAAGGATTACACCATGCAAAAGATCATAAAAGTCGTCGTCATCCATTTTAAAACACCTATCACTTGAAAAATTGCTTTCTAGTCCAATATAAGGTACCTATATATGTAATAAATTATAGAATAACGAAATTTGAAAGAATATCATTAATTAGATTGGTGATAGCGTGATAGTAGTATAAAAAATGATAAGAATACTGTCCATACGTGTAGACAGAATTTATGAGGCCAGTTTACTGGCTTCTGAAAAAATGTCCTGTCCTGTCTTCATCCAGGACAGTAAACTGTCCTCGTGTAGACGTAGCTTAAATCACTGTGGTTTTCGATGTATTTTTCATCTTATGATCACCTATGACACGAAATCTTCATAATTTAGCCTAAAATCAATGTTACATTTGTTATCAGTAAACTTCAAAAATTTACTTATCACAAAAAAATTTCCCCTTTTTGGCAACACTGAGTTTGGTCAAATTTCCCTTGCGCCATTATACAAAAATGTTCGCCCATAATTATTTTTTTAATATTGGAAAATATTTCACTTATACCCAGTAACAATTCCCCAAAGTTTTAGAAAAATCGGTCTATTCGTTCCAGAGATATTCATTTCCAAAGTTTGTTTTTGCTCTCCTGAAAAATTTGTAAAATACCTACTAGGTCCCTTTTAACGTGCCGGGTCACATATTTCAAAAAAAAATCGAAGGTCTTTTTTTATTACGACAATTCAGGATTTTTTTAAAGAGTTTTTCTGAAAGTGGACTATTTTTCATAGATTTTTACCAACAGAATTTTTTCAGAGAGTAGGCCTACATTTTTCATTAAAAATTTTTTGGAAAATTTTTCAACAATTTTTTTTTAAAGAAAATTTTTGTAACAGTATGAAGAAGATTTTTTAAAGGCTTTTGTTCAAAAGAATTTTCCCCGTATACATTCTTTATTGAGAAAATAATTTCTAAAATCCCAAGGTTTTTTCAGACGAAATTTTTTTGCTGCTCATTTTTTCCATGACTACTTTTTTCTGAAACGATTTTTTTTATAGTTACGTGATATAAAATTGCTGTCAAAGTGATTTTTTCCAATAGGTAAGATTTTTTCGGATTTTGGAATAGAAATCTTTTTACATTTAGAGGAGAATTTCTTTTTGAGAACTTTTCTTTCAGCAGAATTTTTCAAGGACTTTATTGTTAATTTTGGAATTTTTTCAAAAGTTTTTTAGTGAAATGAATTTTTCTAAAATTTTCTATCGCAAAAGGAATTTCTGTCTGAGAACTTTTGCAAAATTTTTTAGAGTTTTTCAATACTTTTTTGGTGAAAAGAAATAAATTTTTCTTCTAACGAATTTTTTCAGGAAATTTTTTTTTTGAAAATTTTTAATTACGTCCCCTACATACAGATTTTTCTTTTTGAAGAATTTTGCAAAGATAAATTCTTTTGCATAAATATTTTTCTCAAAATGTTTTTTTTTTTTTTTTTTCAAGCGGATGCCTCCAGATTTTTAGTAATAAACAGACTTTTTCACCATTGAAGGACATTTTTAAAAGATTTTTTCAATGAAGTTTTTAATAAGAAAATTTTGGAATTTTTTTCTAATAGGAGTTTTTCAGTTAAGAACATGTTTCTGGCTATAAGAAATTTTTTCCCTATTTTTTTTTCTAAAATTTTCTTCATAATTATGTTTATCAAACATGATTTTTCGCCACCAAAAAAGTTTCCGACTACGAGAATTAAATTTTTCTTTCACATTTCACAAGTATTTTTTTCCAATATTCAAGTTTTCTAAAAATGAACTTTTCGATCATTTTTTTCGTAAAGCTCTTCAATACAAAAAAGCTTGTTTTCAGAGTAAACCTAGAACAACCTTATCGTCTTTCAAACCAAACCTGAAATCCTTCTGAACTAATTTCCTATAAAATATTATCATTTTGCTCGCATTACTAACAATTTCTAACGGTATGCTAATGAAAAATTACGTATCCATCATAAACAATGCCTTTGCAACGACCAACAGAATCAATAAGTTGAATCGCAACATTAATCAAGATCGTCGTTATCGCGAATAAAGAGCAATAATTCTCTTTCCATCAATCTGTGCTTCGAATGCAAGATAATTCTACACTTTCATTGATAGTGAAAGTTATTATTGTTGATCATATTCTCATAATTTTGAAAAATAAAAATTAACTGTGTGCAGCAGAATAAGTCCGAGCGAAGAATGAGTGAGTTTTGTGCATATTAATTATTTTGCATAGTATAATTTCTAGCTAACCACGAGAAAGTAATGAGAAGCGATTAAAAATGGTCTGTAATCAATGCGCTTTTTTTTTTCAGAAAAATCATAGTCAACGGGAACTCTTTGGATGAGCGAGTTATAACGGGCGATTAGTAAAGAAATCAAACCTCTTTGCAGAGTGCATACGTAAAAAATAACAAGTAGATTGGAGAATATTTCAGTCAGTTTTATAAAATACCTTTCGTTATCGCGGCAAAAACTCTCGAAATATTTTCTGCGGTACGTACTACGTATGTAATTGTACCAAACTAGCCAAACTTTCAAACATTTCACCACTCGAGAAACAACTTAGAGAATCGGTGTTTCTGCATATTCATTTAATAAAAATTGTAAAATGCCCTTAATTTTTTTATGCGTATTCTATGTCCTGAAAGAAAGGTTTATTATTGAAAGCGCCCAAGATTCCATAATTTAGAACACACAGTAAAGTTTTCCCTTCGCTTGTTAACATCGCTGTGAGATGACGAACTTGTACTCGTAAATTTACACGTTCGTGTAAGTTCGCCTGTTTAAAAGAAATCTGAAATTATTTCGTTATACATAAACAACGTGAAAATCAGAAACACGGTTTCGTTACTTAATTACATAAATTTTTATGAAATTTTCAACACCTCCAAAGAAGTAAAAGAACATGTAGGCCAAATGGAAAATCACTCGTACACTTTACGATGTCACATTGAAATATATTATTCGACCGATGAGATGAGAAAACAAAATGATACCGTTTGAGAAATCCAAGAATGAATTATTTTCCAGAAGTTGTGCAATTGCATCGATATTTTCGTCAAATTTACGATACATACATGAAATGTGCATGTCATTCGATCCGAAAAATTCGATTTTCGAATCAAGCCTTATCAGAAATTATTCAATCATGTCTTCAAGAATGAGGACCCCTAAGCCCTCCCCCCAGCAACCATTTCAATCATTTGGTTTCAAAACAATTTTTAAAATTCTGATCAAGCCCAATTTTTAAAAATATACTCGAAAAAAATTTGATTATATTTTAAACCAGGATTTATTTTTAAAATTTTCAAGAACATTTTCAGGATTTATGGTCAGCTTCCTTTTAAAGCAATTTTTTAAAATTTCGTTTAAACATAATTCTTTTACATATAATTTTTTCAATTTAAAAAAAAATTTTAATCCCTTGTTTAAATTCAAAATATTTTCCAAAGTTTGCTACACAAGTAAATTTTTTTCAAATCAAATTTAGAAAGCATTTTCCCTCAAATTTTTGCAATTTTTCTCAAAGGTGGCTTTTTAATAAAATTTGAATTAAAGTATCAATTTTTTTATTAACATGGCCCTAATTTTTTTTTAATGTTTAAACTTACGATTATTTGCACTTTTCCATTGTTTATTTTTTTCAAATTTTGCTCAAAATAAATTTCTTTAAACATCGTTAATTTTTTCAATTTCAATTTTAAAACAAAGTGGCAATTTTTTTAAATGTTAGGCAACGAAAATTTCGTGATTTTTAGAATTCATTTTAAAAGTAACTTTTTGAAACTTCGTTCAAACATCAATTCTTCAAATTTTGAGTCTGAAAGAAAATTTTATAAAATTTATTTTAAAACCAATAATTTTCTTCAGTTTTTGGAATTTTTAAAAAAATAAGATTTTTTCAACTCTCGGAGGTACTTACTACTTACATTTTTTTCAATTTTGAATTTTTAAATTTTTAGTGTGCGTAAGCACTAAACACACTATTGTTTCAAATGAAATTTTTTTAAATTTTGTTTCAATACAATTTCTTCAAAATTTAATTCGTAACAAAATTTTTCTAAAGTATTAAAATGAGGATTTCAATTCTTTTATTTTTTCTGAATTATTCAAAATTTTTCTCAAAAATAATAATTCACAAAAAAACACTTTGATGCCTGTAAAATCTTTTTTGAAAAAAAAAGGCTAAAAATTTCGTCACGTAATACTTCAACTTGACCTTCCGATATCGAGCACCAATTTAGATTACTTCGATAAACGCAAGCTTCTTGATTAATCTATCATCACATAAATTATATATGCGTGTACTTCTTCTCAGATAACTTGACCCGTTGAAAAACGTGACCAACTATTCCGTTTCAAACAATGTAGAATCCGGATATCACCTCGGGCGAAAAATCTCAAAAAAACAAATAAACTAACCATCATCTCGTACTCGAATAATCGAGCTCTTTACGAAAAAAAAAACAATACGTCAATATGTTCCAAAAACTTCAGCTATCCATTTGCGCGCCATGCAGAAAAATCACGTTAAAAAGTTATCAATCTAGCTTATAAAATATTTGCAACAGTGGCAGTCGTAATTAAAAGTTACGACGATTATTAGCACCTAATTAAGTACACACGATCTATACACGAGAAGAAAAAAATCACTTTGGAATTTCATAAACGTCTCAATAGCTCTGCTAAGTGAAGAAAGTAATAAAGATGAACTTGTAGAAAAATCCTCCTAACATGGTAAATCAGTACCTATCTAAAGATAAGTACATAATATGTAAAATGTCATCCGAACACATTTGCGATATTGTTACTAATTTGAACTTTACTCGGAAACGTAATAAATGGCTACATGAAGACGATTTAACGAGTTGTTGATATATTAACTAGCACCACATATCAACGTGGTTCTCTACAAGTAATGGCATTTCTCTAAGAAAAAAACACACACACGAGGAGGAATAGGTACTTGGTATTTCTATTATAATAATTTTTCATATCGATTGAAAAGTTTTATTTTTATTTTTACGGGATCATCGTGACGACAAAAAAAACTGTCGCTTTCGTAAATTGTAACATTAACCAAGTTAATCGTCCTAGGGAGTAATGTCAATGGATATTCGAAGCCTTTATTAACAAAATTTCAACCTTACTACCGCGATGCAGAAAGAAAGTCAGCTAACCAGCCTATAAAACAATGAAGTGAGTAATGAAACAACATCGACAGTTGTTGTAACTTTACTCAATGACGTAGTATATCGATTTTTCATTTTAACTTATCTTCGAACAGGTGGGTCTGACTGGGTAATACGTAAAGCAACCCACGCATTCTCATCCCATAGCTGGTGTTTTAAATGTTCAAAATCGATACAAACCTGACAAAATATCTCGCTAGGTGTCACTTTGAACGATATTTTTAATGAGGTATAATATTTAAATTATGATAATAACGACGTCGGTCGTAGTAAAATGCTAAATGGGACGATTTATTTTCTTTTTTTATAAATGCGAAGAAAATTTTAATTTCAAATAAAGCCAAGTCTAAAATCAAATGGAATATTTTACATGGTTCAATTTTTCTTCTCATAGTTTTTCTTCGATCTCAAGAAATTCACATTGAAATCTACCTTTCCTAATCTATACAAAATCAGAATTATTTAAATTAAAATTTATTTTTAGTACAATTCAGGATATCCTATTGCAATCAAAATTGAATTTTATATACAAAGTATATACGATCAGAATAACTTCTGCATGCTTTCCTAGGGGAATTTCGCAGGTATCCGTTTTTGGGATCCCCAAAATTATAAGTATGAACTCGTAGGTGATACAGAATCGTACAAAAAATAATGGCACACCAGATATGTTTTTTTTTTCTCTAAAAATAAAAGAATTATTCCAAAAAACGATGAGATTTTTCCGCATAAAAATTACTTCAAAAATTTTTTAAAAATGCCTATACTTTTCCTCCCCTAAAAATTAGGGATTTTTTTTCTTTAGATTTTTTCATTGAACAGATTGAAAGATTTCTCTCAAAAATATTAAATTAAAGATTTTTTTAAAAAATAAGAAATTACTTTCTCGTAGAATAAGTAAATTTACCTAATTTTTTTCTGCATAAAAATTTTAAAAATTTTAATCCAAAAAAAATGAAAGCTTTTCAAAACTAAAAAAAAACTATCTTAAAAATTATTCCAAAAAAAAGAGATTTTTTCTCAAAAAAATATACTTTTTCTCTCCAAAGAATTGGGGATTTTTTTATAAGATTTTTTCAATGAAAAGATTTAAAGATTTTTTTCAAAAAAAATAAAATTAAGATTTTTTTGAAATAAGCGAAATTCCTTTCTCATAAAATAAGTGAGTTGAGATTTTTTGCGTGCTTCAAAATTTTTTTAAAAAACTTTTACTTCAAAAAAAATCCAAAAAAGGAGAATTTTTAAATTTTGAAAAAATTGAGAAATTTTTCTAGCCTCGAAAGGTTGGACGATTTTTTTCTCAAAAAGAAACTTGATTTTTTTACATTAAAAATATCGAAGAAAATTTTACGTTTACTTAGGTACTCAAAAAAATTAGGATATTTTTTATTCTAAGCAAAAATTCAAAACAAATTATTGATTTTTTTTCTACACAGAATAATTTAGATTCTTTCTCCAAAAATCAGGAATTTTTCGCCTAAAAAATTGTGTGGAATTCTTTTCTTGACGTTCAAATATTCTACTACAAAAATTAAAAAATTTTCATTTTTGTTCTAAAAAATTGAGAAATTTTTTTACCCTTGAAAAACTTAACTGAAAAGTTGTTTACTCTAAAAAAAGATAAAAATTTTCTCACGCTTATACCTTCTTATAAAAAATTGAAATATTTTTTATTCCCAGGAAATTAATGAAATTTTTCTAAAAATGAATTGATTATTTTCCCCCAAATAATTTCAGAATTATTTTTTAAAAACTGATATTTTTTCTACGAAAACCTCGAAATATTTTTTAAAAAATGAAAAAATTTATAGATTTTACTCTAGAAAATTTGCTTTAATATTTTTACCCCAAAAAATAATTTGTTTTTTTCCAGGATTTAAATCATTTTATTGTACATAAATTGAGAAAAATTTTCTTATAAAACAACTGGTTATAATGAAAGGTTCGAGTCAAACGTGTGTTCTCTGGAGAGCATAATATCAGTGTTTGCCTTAAAATTGAATTTTATAATGAAATCAGCATTTTTTGAGTTGAAATTCAAAATTTACAGCAAGAGAGAATTTTTCGATCACATAAAATTCGAGTTTCAGTTCGAAATCAGCATTATTTAAATTAAAATCCAATGTTTCTGCTGGCTCGATATTATTCGCAATAAAACCAAAACTTGCTCTCAGAGAAGAATCCAGTAGCATATAGATGTCAAAATAATGCATCCGAATATTACTCAATGCACCAAATTACACGGGCAACGCGAAATTGCGCTAGGGTGATACTCGAAAATATTCGCTCTAATTCAAGTTCACGGTCTTCCTCTGTTCTAAAATGTGTACAAACAAGATGATATATCGCATCCTACGTTAATCGTCGCATTCGTACAAATAAATACTTTTTATTACGATGCAAAATAACAAGTGCAAGTACGTAAATAAGCGAATTAATTGATATGGAAAAAACATACCAGATGCACCGCGCATCTTCTTGCTTTTACCAACCGAAACAATAGAAAAGAAGGCATTTACATGGAAATGATTAATTAGCATATCTGCTTTAGTCTAACAGAGCACACAGGACAGCACGATGCGCAGTGATTTTCATTATTGTTTAGCATAACATGGTATTGAACTATGTAGGTACATTTACCGACGACGACGACAGACAAGGGCCATTTATAGCAGTAATTCTTCTTACAGTCCTGTTCGGTTTTATCATATCCCGCTTTCAAGTTGAATTACTCTAATGATTGGTTGTATTTGTATTGTTTTTAAAGCAAGCATTCAGGGATGCAATGCCATCGAGTTGGATGTGAAACGAAATGAAACCAATTTATCCGATGGATTTATTATTTAAGCCGGGAGTGCATTCGATTATCTATTCGGTATTCTTAGCAGCGTTAAAAATTTGGTTACACTTTCTGCACAGATTTTACAGCCGGCCAGTGATGCGAAAATTAGCATTAACAAATTCCAATTTAGCCACACACATACAAACAAATGCAACCTCAAGCACAACCTAGTTGTTTTCATAATAGCGACGCAGCTAATGGAATCAACATGGAAAACCAGTCGTTGGTTTATTGCTTTTTTGATGGAATAATTCTTCGAGTACTTCGCGTACATACAGAGACGCTCCATCTTGCGTACAGCAAAACACATGTTATAGGTTTTGTAATAAAAATAGCTACGAGGGAGGAGAGGAGGAGTCTCGCGAAATTATACCTTCTAAATATTAATGCATAGTTCCTTATTTTATTTCATGAAAGTTGTACACTTTGCAATTTTTTTCTTCTGTATAAATTTTGCACTCTAATTTCAAAATGGAAGCAAATCAAATATTTGAAAAAATAATGCCTCTATTTCTTTTCACTCTTGAAATATCGAATTTAGCCTCATACTTATATGGATATTGATCAAATTTTATAATGCATAATTTTACTCATCGTGAACTTTTATTATTTTTAAATTTACGTTTTACATCGCGGCTCCTCAGGTCGAGACATTATTCTGATTAGGAATCACGCGATGCTAAACCGTCATAATTCTGTCTGGAGTCCGACCTGCACTAAATGTATGGTACATGGGTATCCCACTATCCGTATATATAGAAAGCTGAAAACCATACCTACGTGAAAACATGGAATTCACAGCAGTCGCCTAATTTGCTCTTATTAAAAAGTTAATTACCGTAGAAAATAACGAATAAAAGGCTTTCTTAATAAACCCAATTTCAGCGGGACTCCATACTCCGTAGGTTAAACATCCAAAGTAGTTATAAATTTCCTCGGCACTCGGCACCTTTATTAAATACGAAGAAAAAACAACAACAATAAATCTCGTCGATTATTCGGATGTTCTATAAACTAAATACATACATCTGACGAAAAATGGTCACGCGTGTAATTGTGGATAATTCGTCATGGATTTTGTTGTAAGTTGTAACACACGCGCTGGCTGTACCATCCTCGTACGTGTACCTTCGTTCTAGTACGATTTACGTAATTTGTACAGTTTATTAGATGACTTTTTCGCGCTTCAATTAAGCTTATCCTTCTGCAGACATTTAACGCCTATCAAACATATCGTAATATGTGAATCAATATCAATATTGAAACAATCTACTGTGTAATCGTGTTTAACGATAATTGTATCCTTCCTTTTTCCACAAATTGAGGTACTTGAATTTTTTTTCAAATTTTGTTCAACAGGAAATTTTTGAAATTTTTCTTATTAACAGTAAGAAAATTTTCTCAATTTAAAAAAATATTTTTTATTTGAATTTTTTGAAAAAATTATATTCTTGTTTGTTTTTTTAATATTCAAGGTTTCGAAAATTATTTTTAAAAATTGTTACCTGGTTTTTAGAGATAATTTTTAAAAAAATTGATTTTTTTCAGACAAATAATAATTTTTTGTGACATTTTCGATGTAATTTTTTTCAACATACCACTGCATAATGATAACAATTTGTTGACAGATTTTTGCTGATGGAACATGATGTTGACAGAAATTTTATGGAAAGTTAAGGATCCCCTCAAAAAAATCAACTCCTTCCGAAAAAATAAAGATTTAAATTTAGTATAGAAACATTTTCAAATGGCAGGGAAAATATCAATGTTACCAATACGAAAAATTGATTTTTCCATTTTCAATTTTGATTTTCTCACTACTTTTATGACCAATTTTTCAAATCATTACTTTTTCAAGACTTTCACTACCTTGTGGACACCCTGTGAAAATTGGATTAGAAAAATTGACTCAAATTTTTTGTTTGAAAATTAATCAAATCAATGCACGAATTTCACTACTGAAACTGATTAAGATTTTCGAGAAAAAAAAATTCGTTGAACTTTTTCTCACTTCATTTTGAAGAGTGTGGGCTGATTTGCACTCACATAGGGCACCTTGCGATAACTTGTCATCTCTGAGCTGAAATTTGGCTCACTGAAAGAATATGTCACTGATCTCAGAACTAAATTTTCAACTGCCTAAATTGATTTTTCGGTTTTTGGCGAATTTTTGAAAAATGAGAAAAATAACCATTTGGTTTATGAATGCTAAAGTTGATCTTCCAACTTCCAAGTCGATTGCGACCATTTTCGAAGGGATTTGGAGCCACTAAAAAAGTTGATTATTCTCCAGTTCACTGAAATCGCGATTGAACTCAAAATCCGAGATAACAAGCTGACATGTGCACTTTTTTGCAACTCAAAAAATAATATCGAAAGCAAACTTTTACTGTATGCCCCAGATCGTTTTGAAAACAGTTGTAATCTACTCGGGGAGGGGGGTGATTTTAGTATAAAAACTGATTTTCAGAATTTTATCTCAGAATTTAAAATTTTTGTGAAAAATTGGTTTGTCAATGGGCTAAGTATTTTTACGATTTTCAAAAATTTGTTAAAAATCGAAAAATCAACTTTAGCAGCTCAAAATTTAGTTCTGTGGTCTGGGTGGAATGATGTTTCACTGTGCCAAATTTCAGCGTTGATGCGTTTCCAAAAATCCCTTACCAGGATACTTTTCCTTTCACGAAAAAATGATTTTCCAAAAAGCAATAAAAAAAGTTGAAAAAACATTTTGATAAAAAAAAACTAAGTATGAAAAAATCACAAGATATTCATTATGAATGGTTTGAAAATTTTCAGAAAATAATTTTTTTAATTTGGTTATAAAAAAATGGGGGGAAACACACAAAAAAATAGAAAAAAATAATGATGAAAATTAAAAGGAATTGATGAAGAAAAATTACGAAGATAACAATCAAATAAATTGATTATTGGCTAAAATTTTGAATTTAAAAAAGTAGACTAAATTTTTAAGAAATGCAAAGAAATTTTATTAAAACGATTTGAAGAAAAAAAAACATTTCGAAAAATTTATGAAAAAAAAAGTTTTGAAAGTAATTTATTAAGAAAATAAATAAATAATTCTCTCTCTCGCAAAAAACGAAGCAAATTTCGAATAATAAGAAAGTAACATTGATAAGAACTGACCAAGAAAATTTTAAATAATCAAATAAGTTGATCCTTATTTAAAATTTTGAATTTTTG
This sequence comes from Balanococcus diminutus, assembly GCA_959613365.1. Lineage (NCBI taxonomy): Eukaryota > Metazoa > Arthropoda > Insecta > Hemiptera > Pseudococcidae > Balanococcus > Balanococcus diminutus. The sequence goes on from OY390715.1 coordinate 48,161,090, forward strand.
AAAAATTAGGTAATTTTTAAAAAATGCAAATGAATTTTTTTGAAAAACTGATGAAGAAAATTTTGCTAATAATTGACAAAATGTTTTAAGGATGAAAATTTTGAAAGTAATTCAAAAGTAGAAAATCAAACAAACGGACGAAGAAAATTTTGGAAAAAAATTGAAGCGTTCATACACCTGGGGTACAATTTGTGGTTGAAAAAAGTTCTTGCCTTGCTCATTTCCCTAATTGTTTAATATTGAGGAGTTGAAGTTGAATTTTATCGATGTTTTTTATACATTATAGAAACTCTAAACAGATAATTCCTTATCATTATTTTCAAAACGAAGGTGTATTTCCAACAATGTTATCAACTTGGCGAAAAATTATTCGTCAATTTATTCTTTCCGATCATCATTAAAAACAACTTTATCGCCGCTACTTCGAGCGATTCCCTATGCCGCTTTTTCCAATAACGAACGCGTCAGCATTCGGAGAAATCACCAAACCAACCACACCATTCTTTTGATCAAATCACCCGACGAAATTCCAGATCCAGATACGGATAAACAGAAGAAAAATACATAACTTCAAAAATGCATCGATTAGGTCAAGGTTTAATAACAGCTCTACCAAAAAGAGAAAAATCAATCATTCGACAACCTATGTAGATGCTCGATTATAGAAAAATAATCACCTAGACTAGAATCTCGGACGATACATCGTAATCAATGGTTCCCGTACCGAAAAATCTTACTTCTTAAGCCATAAAGCGAAAAAGTATTCTAATCCTAGCTCATGTGCCTGGATGAAAAAAAGGTGCATCACTCGAAGCGTTATATAACGATCGTCGACTCAATACGGCTTTTAATAATTTCTCAATTAACTTGTCAGCACAGAGCACACGGAGACATAGAGACGAATACAATAGTTCATTATGAATACCGCACGTAGTAATTATTCGAGAAGAAAACAATGTAAACCGATACACTATAGGGTTACAAAAGAAGACAGCACCCACATTACATCCACAAACGTATACGTTGAGTACAAATTATCGAGCTAATTCAATTTCAAAGTAACCATTTTGCTCGAGTAGTGGTTAAAATTCGTGGATTTTTTCCAAACGTGTGTACGAAAAGCTGTGTTTTTGTAAAAACAAAATACTCGTCAAGATACACCCAAACAGTTGGCTTTCTGAGCGGAAAGGCGTGTACAAGAGCAGAAATCGTGTATGTAAACGCCATGCAGTATTTTTACGTGCATTCAATTTCAAAACCAACGACAATAAACCGACTACGATGCCGGAAGTACGCAATTTATTCGATCTTTTTTATGTACTTAATTACAAAAATAGTTTAACAGGAAATTGAAAAAATGATACGTTTTCCAACGTACTTGAAATTTTTCCGAATCTTTGACGCTGAAAATTTTAATTACGAATATTTTTCAACGCTTTCAGTCCACTGAAATGAGGAAATAATTTGGCATTTTGAGCTACATGAAATTTTTTGATTTTAAAATGTTCCTTTCGGTAATCCCGATTAACAAATAAAAAGTCCTCTAATCTCATTCTTCGGAAGTCCCTCAAATATTGGCCTAAATAAGTGACACTCTCACGTTGTTTTTTGCTTATAACTATTCAAATAAGCGTGTAAACAGAAAAATGGCCATAACTAAAATTAAAGTAGATAAAATTTGCAACAAAAAAGATTCTATTCATTTTTTCCAAAAAGTGAACGAGTGGTTCAAAAACACACGACAAAATATACAGGGTGAAAAAAATGAAGATTTCAAAAAGGGTCGAATGTATGCGAATGAAAACACACCATAGACTCCCAATACGTCCCCATCCCTCCCATCACCTGAAGTGTCTAAAATGTAGGCCCATATGAACCTCCCTTCTAAAAAATTGCCAATAATTCTTCAGATTCATTTAAAAATTCACGCCTTCGCTTTCCTTGGAGAGCAATCACTTCTCAGTTTTTCATTAAATTCAAATTTTTTTCTTTGGATGAAAAATCTTTAATTCTTGATTTTTTTTTTAATAAAAAATATTTCAATTATCCTGCAGGGAAAATTTTTTAATTTCTCGGGATTAAAACTTTTTTTTTGAGAAAAAAATTTCTCAAAGTTTCTGGGACGAAAATACTTTAAAACTTTTTTCAGAAAAATATTTCATTTTTTTTTAGTACAAGAAATTTTTTGTACGAGTAGGATGGAATTTCTCATTTTTTGAGAGGAGCTATATTATTTTTCATTAAAAAAGAATCATTTTAGAGGCGGGGAAAATTTCTCAATGTTTCCGGAGTAAAAGTATAGTATTGTATTTTTCATTTCTTTTTTTTTGAAAATAATTTCTCGATTTTTTTTGGAATATACCTACTCAAAACAATTTTTCATTTTCCTATTTTTTTTTTCTTGAATGAAAAATCTTTTGATTACAAAATCTCCTAATTTTTTGAATAAAAAGTCTTTCAATTATTAGAGAGAAAATTTTTCATTATTTTTTTATTGTTCAATTTATTGATTTTTTTTTCAATAAAAATTCTTTCAACTTTTCAATTGAAGAATATTTTTGATTCTTTGGAAAAAAATTCTCGCTATAATTCAATTTTTTTTCTTAAGTGAATAAATAAGTATTTCTCATTCTTTTATTGAGGTAAAAAATTTCTCGATTTTTTTGGAATAAGAAATCTTTCAATTTTTCCGTTTTTCGTTTTTTGGGAGTAAGTAATTAAGTATTTCTTTTTCCATTTCTTTACTTTTTTTTTGATAAAAAATTTCATTTTTCTGATTAAAAAATTTCTCAATTTTTCAGTTGTCATTACTCATTTTTATTTCTCATGAAGAGCATTTTCAAATGTGTTTTTTTGGATTTTAAAAATAATTTCATGCAAAAAATGTGATTTTTTTATCTCATATAATTTTATTCTGGGATATTTTTTCCATAGTGGTGATTTTTAATGAGGAAGAAATTTTTATGCAGAATTTTTCAAGATTTTTCTTTAAATAATTTTTTCCTGTAAAATTAAAAAAAAAATTAAAGAGTTGCTACTTCATTATTAAAAGAAGTACGGGCGCCCATGTTAATTTATCGCCTAATTACTGATTTTTTTTGGGGGGGGGGCACGAGCAATTTTTTTCAGAAAGGGGTACATGAGCAAAATTAATTGAGAACCACTGATCAACATTTGTTGGTTGTCTTCACAAAGAGAGGTTCTCAAGTTCGGTGACTTGATTTGCTAATTTTTTTGGCCAATTTTACTCGACTATTTAGGAAGAATTTGATTCTACTTCAACCGAAAAAAACCTCGATCATTTTCGATCAATCAACAAAACAAACGAAAATAAAATCGTTAAATCAGCACAATGAGAATTGGAATCATCGAACGATTGAATGATTGATTCGGTGTCAAGTGTAGTCAAATCTATTCGAGTCAAAGATTATAATACCCATCGCTTATTGCTCTTTTCCTGCATCCTGTTAGCAGATAGACGAATAAACCACGATGTAGCATTATGATCCATTCAAATAATCATGGTTCATTGATATTTCAAACGTATAAGATTTAATCTCGTACTCGCGAACACGATGCAAAAGGAATAAAAAACTATAATACAAATTTCGACCATCGTATCGTGTAATGCATTTGGTAAATTACTCGACACCGGTTTCGAGAACTCTTTTCAGCATTACACGCTTTAAAACGGCGTACACCAATAAACCGCCGGTATCCCGTTCAAATATCGGTACATAGACATTAAAAATATTATTAACCGATTGACCGACGAACGTCGATCGGTAAATTCATATCAGTTCGCTTCCACCTGTCGAAAATTGATTAACAAACGTTTACATTTCGCTAGAACTGATGGCTAAGGCCCGTCCGCGTCCGCGTCCGGCATGCAGTCCGGCAAACGTGCTGACGATGGTGCGTACGAGTGGTATTAACAATGGCTATTATGTTTCTGCTACCTTCTTCCTTCGCATACGCACACATCATTTAACCTGAACCGTGCAAGGCGGTGTGAGTTCGTTAACACGTTGTAATTTTAATGTAATTTATACAGACGTTTATAGGTTAAATGGAATTTTAAAAAATGATACCCATCACTCGTCTATTAATAATCAACTTTTTTTTACACCTTGCGTGATCCAATTTGAAAATAAAAAAAGGTGAATATACATACGATTTTTCTAGTATCAAGGTGCTTTAGGACAATTAGAAAAGCATGACTTGAAAAATAAATATAAATTTTTTTCTCTTTAAAACACATTTTTCGTGTATTCTTATCTTTCGGCCAAAAATTACAAATCAAAAATAACAAACCACTTGGTTTCGAATTCATCGCACTCTTCAGTTGAAACCACTCGAACTCGAAACACTTCACGAAAGAATTTAATCTATTTTTTACTTATTTTCATTTAAATATTCCAATTTCCAACTCGAATCGTTGACAAAAAATACCAGACAATTTTCAATTAAAAAAAAAAAAAAAAAAAAAAAAAAAAGACGTACTTTTATTCGCAGACCAGACGGTATTTTTCATTCAACTAATCAAGTATCTATAAATATAAAGCCGGAGTAATTATTCGTCACAAGAACTCGATCCGGTGATCTTTAATCATTCGCACATCGAGCGCATTTTATCACGCATCAAGTACAACAATCGACATCCTCGCATAGCTACTTTGCCAGACGTGATATAACATGATTACTTCGAGTGCGATTAAATACATTACGTAATACTATCTTCTTTTTTATGTTTAAAATTCAAGATGCGTTCTTACCTTTTGTTCGGTCGGCGGACTTTTCCTTTTTTTCGATGATTCGCGTTCTGTAACAAAAAATACCAAAAATTAAATACTTTCTTATTTTATCTAGCTGTAAAAACGTGCAATTACATGGTATGATATTATTTGCCAATTTGAATTTACAATAGGGATCAGAATAAAATGAAAATGTGTTTGTTTTTTCAAAGAATTTCAGTGGCGATCGACCTTCTGATTGTAAGACCATAAATTTTCTTAACATTTTTCAAAGTGGTAATAAAAAAAATGTTACCCAAACATGGATTACTTTACATGTTATAAATTATTATATTATTAGAAATGCAGTGATGGGATTAAAACGCATGTATTTGTAAATCATCTTCGTTAATTGGTATGTAGTCATCAGGATTCGGAAATCGTATACGATTTCAAATTGCACTTATAGATTTATGTTTACATTTATATTAGATTCTTGTTTTACCGCAACAAAAAAAGGAAGAGGAAGAGGTCTAAATGTGGTACCCCCTTTTGTTTTTGATTGCTGTACTCTTGCTGAGTCACCCAAAGTTGAAAGTAAATAGGTCAATGGACTCAGGAACTCGTCCCCAATCACCCCCCGGGGTCAGTTTTTCAAAAAAATAAATATTTTCCCCACAATTTTCAATCTTCTGAACTTAGTCAAAATCACCCATTTTGAAAATGGGGTCTAAATGTGGCCCCCCTGGAAAATTTTCTAAAAATGAATGAAATGACATATGATACCGGTTTGACAAAATTTTGTTGGAAAATATTTATTTTTTTAGATAAACTGACACTAAAAAACACTTTGAAAAATATTTATTTTTATAAACGTGCATCGAAGAATATCTATGGCAGGATTTTTTTGTCATTATAGAAGCTCGCTACATTTGGACATACTGGCAGTCGTTGAACCCAAATTAGTCAGAAAATGAAAAAATAGTTCATCAAAACCCGATTTTGATAAGTTTTTATGTAAATTTGCAAGGGGGCCACGTTGTCATCAAAACACGCTTTTATCAATTAATGAATTTTGAGCTCAACTATGAAAATTTTTCAAATACGATTAGCTCATCTTAAAGAGTCGTCTTTGTACACCAAATGTACAAATTTTTGTGAAAATCGGTGGACAATTGCTAGGTAAAGAAATTTTTCTATAATCATGTAAAAAAACTTTGAAAACAGCAAAAAAATTAAAACAACGATAACGTTGTCAACAACTACAGGAAAAATATTGAAAATAGGATGGTATTCGTTCCTTAGACCATAAAAACATACTTCACCATTTTCCCGCCAAGTTCGCTCATAAACACTCTGAACAAAACGGGGTGCCATTTTACCAGGGGGAGTTCACATTTAGACCTCTTCCTCTATACTTACAATATGTTAAAAAAGACGAATCGATTTATGTAAAAATATGAAAATGAAATATGGGTATCAAAATACAGCGTATTTCGAGACGATCTTATTTGCAACAAGTACAGCAATTTTTTAAAGCACGTTTTAAAAAAATGTTTTTCAAAGAGATTTTTGTAAAAAAAAAATCAACCAATTTTTTTAAGGGAATAATTTTTTCAGTACAACAATGTTTTAAAGCACTCGTTAAAAAAATGTTTCTCAAGAGATTTCTGTCAAAAAAATCAACCGACTTTTTTTTAATAAATTATTTTTTGACATTCATTTTTCTTTCTTTTTTTGTTTACCTATTAGAAGTATTTTTTTCCAATTTCTCATACTCAAACATTTTTTTTTCTTCAATAAATTCACTGAGAATTTTTTTGAATTTCAAATGACTTTTTTGATTTTTTCCAAGTGAAGCAGCAAATTTTCGAACAAATTTTATTAAAGGTAACATTTTTATAACTTGAAAAAATAATTAATCGTTTTTTTCAGAAGAGGAATGTTTTTGAGTAATTATTTTTCGAAAGACAGATATTTTGACACAATTTATTTTCTGCGGAGAACTTCTAAGTATGTATTAATTTTTCAACCAAGTTTGTTCTTTTACTCGAAGAATTTTTTATACCATTTTTCAATTAATTACTCATAAAAAAATTTTTCTTACTTCCCGAGCAGCACACTCGATCGATAATATCGAAAGTTGAAACGTATCGATAAAAAATCGTTTAAAAATCTAAAGATGTTCTCACGATATGATACAGATTTAGCTGTACGATTTTATAGGCAAAAAATCTAAAAACTATCGAATTCGATAATATTACGATTTTAGGACGATATTTGTCAACGATACTATCGACAAAGAATATTAAATTTATCGAATCCGATTTTCCACCGATTTTGTGCAGATATTTGAAACTATATTATCGACAAATAATCTGAAATTTCTCGAATTCGATTTTTTAACGATTTTGTGAAGATATTTGAAACTATATTATCGACACGTAATCTGAAATTTCTCGAATTCGATTTTTCAACGATTTTGTGCAGATATTTGAAACTATATTATCGACACGTAATCTGAAATTTCTCGAATTCGATTTTTCAACGAGTTTGTGACGATATTTAGAACTATATTATCGACAAATAATCTGAAATTTCTCGAATTCGATTTGTTAACGATTTTGTGAAGATATTTGAAACTATACTATCGAAAAAGAATATTAAATTTATCGAATTCGATTTTTTAAAGATTTTGTGAAGATATTTAAAACTGTATTATCGACAGATTATATGAAATTTCTCGAATTCGATTTTCAACGATTTTGTGACGATATTTAAAACTATATTATCGACACATTATATGAAATTTATCGACTTCGATATTTCAACGATTTTGTAACGATAGTTGTTGAAACTATATTGATTTTTTTCTAGTCAAAAAATACCTACTTTATATTCAAAATTGGATGGGAAGAAAGGGCCAAATCGAAATTTTTATAATAACCAAAATTAAATCCAGAATATTATTCTACAACTTTTGTTTGAAATGTTTTTTCAATTGGACCTCATCTCTAGCCTCTATTATTTTGCATTTACCTACTTACGTGTAACAGTAATATGCGAAATCAAAATTGAAAAAATTTTCAAACAAGTTATCTAGTTTTTTTGGTTTACTAGATATTTTACTTGAAACCAGATCGTTGTTCTTAAATAAAATTTTACCAAGTTCAATACTACGATTACTATGTGAATACTTAGTATTTAAAATTGAACAAATTTTGTAATGACCAAAATTATTCTTAGAACTTTAAGCTACAACTTTTGTTTGAAAATTTTTTCAATTGGACCTCTCCTTCTCCTCCAATTTTGCATAATACTCCGTTAATACTTATTCAAAATTGGAGGAGCGGAGGAAAAAGGGGCCAATTTGAAAAAATTTTCAAACAAAAGTTGTAAATTAAGGTCCTAGAAATAATTTTAGTTATTATAAAAATTTCAATTGGACCCCTCCCTCTTCTCCAATTTTGCATAAGATGTTTGAATATTATAATCCAATTCGTATTATGCGAACGAACTCCGATGTTCGCAACAGACGCTTGTTTTGGTAGAAACTGCTGTATTTGGAACGAAATTCGCCAGCCTTAAGCGTAACTACGACTTCAAACTCGCCAGCCGGTCTTGAAAATGTGCGCGCGCATATACCCATATATGCTAAATTATCTACAAAAAATCGATAGAATATCGAAACTAGATAATCTACAAAAAATCGTAATACAAAATCGATAGAATATCGAAATTAAATCGAAATAAAAAATCGATAGAATATCGAAACTAAATCGAAATAAAAAATCGACAGAATATCGAATTCGATAAAGTGTCGCGTTAGTTCCGCATAAATCGTGTAATTATCTTTCGATTTATAGATAGGTTATCGATGAAGTATCTAACTATAATCTTGAGATTTTTAAAAGAAAAATCGTTCGATTTTATCGAAAGTTTATCTGTTGATGGATTTTGCCAACTATAATTCATCGATAATCTGTCGATATATCGAAAGATAATTTCACGATTTATGCGGAACTAACGCGACACTTTATCGAATTCGATATTCTGTCGATTTTTTATTTCGATAATTTGTCGAGTGTGCTGCTCGGGTTCTTTTTTCAAAAAAACTGACGAGAAGAATTTTTCTGTTTTTAAATAACTTTTCAATTTAAAAAAAAAAAATAATAATAAAATGACAATTTCTTGAAAGATCTTTTTCGTACTAAAATATTTTTGCAACTAAAAAAAAATTGTTTTTTTTTAAATACTTAATTAATTATCTTTTTGTTTTTTGTATGATTTTTTTCTTAAGTAGGTAATAATATTGTGCAGAATTTTTTTTCTATAAAAATTTTTTTCTTCCAGATGATTTTTCAGGATGATTTGAAAACAATTAACTTAAATTTTTTACCTTTATTTTTTTTCCTCGCAAACTTCTTTTAATTTTTTAACTAGCATATTTTTTTGAGAGAACTTAGAAAATAATACTTATTCTCTTGACTAAAGTCATTTTTTCAATATTTTTTTATCGATTTAAAAAAATAATAGGTTAAATTGGTTTAAGAGTCACTTCTTTGCTCTTATTCTGTAAAGCATAGAATTATTTTCCTATTGATACGGATCGATTTGAAAATATACATCAAAAAAGAGATTTCAAAAAACACGAAATTTAAAAAAAAATCGAAAAAAGACATTAAAATGACCTCTTAAAATTTGAAGTAATTAAATTCCATTTTCTAGACAAAATTTTCTTCAACCTAAAACACCGAAAAACACACCAAAAATTTCAATATTTTTTCTATACATTCGGTTCTTTTTCTTCAAATTTTCTATTTCGAACACAAACACCTTCCTGTATACCAATCTGCGACAAAATCTGCATCCATGCACACTGCACAGTCACTGTAACCTTCACCGGTTACGAAGAATGTCGTAGAGCAGCCAAATCGAAAATCATCCATTTGGAAAACCACTTTTTTGTACCCATTTACATATTAATTCCAAATAAATAATATCCCAAGGCGAAATATTTCGGAAAATTACATGTTTTTTTCGCGAAGAATGTTTTTCATCCATCCTTCCAAGTTCCAGAAATATCGTCGTCGATAAATTCAAGTTCAATTAGCACGTACAAATTTACGATATTCATAGATATTTGTTTACGTTATATTATGCAATAGTAATCTAGCGTGCTTTTAACGTTATCATATTACCATTTAGGAATAACTTCATAAGACGACGATGTACTAATAATTCGTTTCCAAACGACTTTGGTAAATCGATTCGTAATCAAGAAATACTGTTTTGGTCACGTTACAGATATGATACATGTTTTTTTTTTTTAAATGAAGTAAGTACAAGATTATTCGACTCTGAAAATTCGAAGAATCGAAGAAAAACTAATTTCGTTTTAAGAACCAATAAAAGTGAAATTTTTTGAAAATTTACGACTCTTAAATTTTAGTAAATAAGGAAAATGCACGTTATGTAAATAAAAAGTTAGAAAATTGTGTAATTATAGCCGAAATTCGACATTATCAAGTAAAGGTAATTTATAACCAGAGATTATGCCGATATACGGAAGTCGATCTCAATTACCCTCCTCTTTTTTCATAAGGCACTATACGCGATGTTTTCCGCTTTGTGTAGTTGAGTACTTTATACCGCAGACTAATACAGTGTGAAATATGATTCTATAATTAAATAAATACGAAACGTTATCAAGGTTAAATAATACTCGTATTAGAAATGAGTATATCAATAATGTAGTGTGTTCGATGTACATACATACGTACGTAGTATAATATAATAATTAGAGCTAATATGTGAACTCAACTACTTTTATTGAATTTCAAGTTTTTAGTTTTTTTCAGTTCAAGTTTTAGACATTTTCAATTTGAATTCAATTTTTCCCAACTGCTAATTTTTAGAATTTCTAATTTTATTCGAATTTAAATTTTCTTCAATTTTCAATTATTTTAAATCAAATACTTGAATTTTTTTTGATTTTTTTTGATTTTTTCAATTTTTTCAATTTTGAATTTTTGCATTAGTTTATTTTTTTAAAAAGATTTATTAGAATTTTAATTTTTTCCTAACTACTTAAATTTACTTAAATAATTTCATTTTCCCCATTTTTAAAATTTTTGTTTGATTTTTTTCAAAATATTCAAGTCTTGAATTTTTTCAATTATTTATTTCCTAATTTTCAGACATTTTTAAATTAAAACTATTGCTATCAAATTGTTGATTTCTTCAAATTTATTTTCATTAAAATTTTTATTTTTTCAAATTTTCAATTACATTTGAGTTTATTTTAAGTTATTGATTTTTTTAATTTCTTTATATTTTGAATTTTTCTAATTTTTTCCCAATTTTCTGCCATTATTAAATTTGAACTAAATTTTTCACAAATTGTTCTTTTTTTCAATTTTATTCCAATATTTTAATTTTCTTCAACTTAAAATTATTTTCAATCAAATTTCAATTTTTTCCAGTTTTTTTTTCAACTTTCAGCCATTTTTTTATTTACATTAATTTTTTAATTTTTTTAATTTTCACTTTAATTTTAATTTTTTCCAGTTTTTTTTTTCAACTTTCAAAGATTTCTTAATTTAAATTATTTTTTTTAATTTTTATTCATTTTCACTTTAATTTTCCAGTTGTTAATTTTCCAAATTGCATAAATGTTTCTAAAAATCTTTATAAACAACTTTTTATTAAAAAAATTAAATTATGGATTGACAATTTTTCAAAAAAATTTCAACAAAAATACTTCTTAAGAAAATTTTTTAAAGAAAACTCTTCGTAAATTTTTTCTGCAGAGAACTTGGGCACTTTTTTCTCAAGAAATTTCGTTAATTTATTTTCAGAAGAATTTTCGAATTTCTTCTAGAGAAATTTTTCTGTAATTATATTATATTTTTTTACTTACTTATTAAAAATTTTCATGAATTTTTTGTCAAAAAATTTGTTGAGATTTTTTTTTAATTTTCAAACAACTTCTCTATTTTTTTCACATCAACTGAAAATTTTTTAATGAACATTTTTAAAAAACAAAAAAGCACTCTTTGGAAAAATTAAAAAAATTTCTACCCAATTTTCAAAATCATTTTAATTAGGTACAATTGTGGTTCCAGAATTATTTTTCCACTTTGGTTTTCATTTTTAATTCCATAATTTGAATAAAAACGCCAAGGAGAGCATAAAATAATGATAAAAGGGTGAAAAAAAAATTTTAAATGAAAAGCTGACCACATTCCGAGCACCAGGTATTGGTAACTTGTCTCTTGATGATTCGAGCACAGCTCACCGCTGCGATAACATTGATTTGATTACAATGCATTCTGAGCATTGTGTGGTTATTGCTCATCAATAATTACGCTCACGAATTTTTCAACAATAAGTATAGGTACAGAATGGTAACGAACGTGATAGATATGTAACGAACGACATATCAATTCGGCATAATTAGCGCATTAGCATTCGTCAATTTAAAATTTGATATCTCACGTTATGTAATAGTCGGTCGACGTATTAACCAAGAATTTATTCCAACGTACAGTCGGAGTCAGCCAGGAACTGCTTATAAATTTAAATACGTAAATCGCTCAAGCTCAGCGCCATCGTAAATCGTAAATGGTTACTCAATACACAGTGTATAAATACGGATCGTTAACACAATGTACACCCACGACTTTGATTTTTTCAACCTTCACCTATATAACCTTTATCGGAATCTAGCGCAATTAAAGAAGTCATCTTTACTATACAATATGCATGAATTAGCTCACCTCACCGAGCCTGGGACCTTTATTATTCGTCAAATCAATAATTTCCAGCTGAATCAAACGCCAAACCATAGAGATCAGTTTCTTTTAAGGGGTTTAACTTTCAGAATAACCCATTCTACTTCAGGCTGCTCCATAAATACGGTATTGTACCGTGGCTAATGCGGGTATTACATCGCTTTTCTATACGTATATGTACACAGACTATGTATAGATATACGAAGACCGACACTTTAAGGTCAACAAGGCGTTAGCGAAATTCCTATAGTACACTATTCAGCTAAAATTAAATATAGATATCATCTTTATAGACGATAATAAACCCAAAGAGCGAAGATAAAATTCGTATGATCGTATAGTTCGCGAATTGAATCTGCTGACAAGAGCTAAATGATGATAATGTTATGACTATTATATTTCGGTCTCTTTTCGTAGTTCATTGTTCGTGGCAATGACACGTGATTAAAAAATCAATACTTTTAGTTCTGCACTTTTAGGCGATAATGTTCGAAATTACTAGAGAAGGATGAAAATCCGCTGCAGGCTCTGAAGCTATAATTTCTAATTTTCTATTGATTCCGCATCACTGAAATACGAGTAACTAAGCTATATCTTGAAATTTTTGAACTTGACAATCTGTCTAAAAAAATCTCAAAATAAAAAGGCAGGAATTTTGCAAAATCTTTTTTTAAAGCAATGTTTTCTCGCAATGGAAAAAACCACCCACAATAGATCTTTCAGAAAGTCAGAAAAAACTGCTATAAAGTTTGTAGTTCTTTAAATTTCAAAAACCAAACATTACGGGAAAAAATGTCATTCAAAATGACCAAAATTGAAATTTTGAGAAAATTCTTGTTTTTTTCAGCTAACGAAAAACACAAAGAAAAAAAATCGAAATAAAGAATGTTGATAAAATTCAGAAAATTTCATAGAAAAATAAATTTTTAAGAAAATGTTAGAAAAAATAAGTGAAAAATTGAAATTTCAAGATTTGTTCCCAAGTCAATGAAGAAGTTTTGGAAAAAAAAAATTAAAATCAATACCAAAAGGTTTCAAAAATATTTTCAATAGAAAAATCAAAACAGAAAATTTCATGGAAATATAAAATTTTTAGAAAATAAGAAAAAAATCAGAAAAAAAATGAGTGAAAAATTAAAATTTAGAGATTTCTTCCCAATTCAATGAAGAAGTTTCAAGAGAAAAAAAAATATTAAAACCAAAAATTAAAAAAATATATTTTCAATAAAAAAATCAAAACAGAAATTTTGATAGAATTGAGAAAATTTCGTAGAAAAATAAAATTTTTAGAAAATGCTAGAAGAAAAATCAGAGAAAAATGAGTGAAAAATTGAACCAAAATTTTTTCAAAAAAATTTAAAATCACATTTTAATTAAAAATGGATTTTTTGAACAATAATTTTAATTAAAAACAAAACAAAACAGAGAAAATGAAAACTTGATAAAAATATACTTTTTGAAGAAGATTTAGGAGGAAAAAAAACTTGAAAATTGAGAAAGAATTAAAATTTGAGACAAAAATTTTCTAAACAAAAATTCGTTGAAAAGATCGTACCTAGGAAAATAAGTATTTTGTTAAAAATTTGAAATTTTGACAAATAATTTTTTTTAAATTAAAAAAAATAAGATAACTTAAAAAATAGAGAGCAGAAAACGAAAAAAATATTGCTGGATAATGGAATTTTCAACAAAAAAAAATAAAGAAAAACTAAATTTGAAGAAGAATTTTTTGTAACAAAATTTTAATAGAATAATTTTAAGAAAAGCCAGATATGGCTAAAAAACGAAAACGTAATACGAATAATTATTTTTTCAACTTGGGAAAAAATTGAAAAATAAAATCTCGAAAATAGACAATTTTGGGGAAATTTTCATTAAAAATGGCCGCAAAGTTCATGTTGAAAAATTCTTGTTTTTTTCTTTTATGAAAAAAATGTTCAGAAAATATCAATAAAATTCAAAACATTTCATTAAAATAAATTTTTTTTGGAAAATCTTGGAATTTGGAAAAAAATTGAAATAAATGACAGAAATAATTGTTTTCAAACGTAAAAAAAAACATGAGATTTGCCGGATAAGCAGGAGTGTTAGACAGATTGTGTGATCAAATTTTAAAATTTTTGCCATACAGGGTAACAGGGTAGCTCAATTAAAATGTTCGATGATTTAAAAAAATACTGACGAAATAAATGCAAAAAACATAATATTGGAAAGGGGGTCTGTCATCAAAAAAATTCACTGATTAGGGGGAGGGGTGGAGAGGAATTTCATCATTTATGTTATAATGATAGAATAGACTCTCTTCCTGCAAAATGAACAAATTTTTTTTTATAGCAATTTGTTTGAGTTTATGTAATATTTTTGCCAATTTCTACGACTGCACTGTTCATTTTCAAACATTCAGCCATTAAATTGGGCGATCTTGGATTATTTACAATTTTTTTTTGCAATTTTCAAAAATTCCCAACAAATAAAAAAAATGAACAACAATTTCCAAAAATTTAATTTCGATTTTTTTTTCTGCAGTACGCATTTTTAAATCATAAACACGTCATTCAAATAGATCCTCTCATGAATCATATTTTTTCCAACAATTTCCATACTTCTATCTCGATTTGCTCGGTAGACGAGTTTGAAAAAAAAATCAATTGTTCTAAAAACTCGATTCTTCATTTTTATCTCATTCTTTATCGCAATAACCGGCAAATCGGGATACATAATTCTAACAATGTTATGGTTAGTACGAGCGTGGGCTAAGGGCTTGTTTATCAACGTCTCATCAGCACACCAGATCAACGGCGATGCACATGCCCTTGAATGTACAGATCAAGGCAACGCGTAGGAATGTAAATTAAAATATTGATCTGGAAAGATGAGCAAGTTAATCAAACTTCACTTCGGTAACCGCATTAATGGTAAACCACCTTATAACGAGATATTTCTCATCAGGCAAGACTGTGTTTAATTCATGTCACGTTAATCATGCAAACAGTCAGTTAGTAACAAAATTGAAAATCTAATCGAGTGTGTGATAAGTGTACGGACAAGCTTCGCCGGGGCATTAATTATATGATAATTGGTACGAATTTGAAAATTGAGAAAATCATACCGTAACCCAAAATAACCTTATGTATTAAGGATAGAACGTATGAAAGAATTCCAAGAAGACGATTTTGTAAAATAAGTGAGTTAAGTGTGGCAAAAAAAGAATTATTTTCACAACATAGCGTCTTCTAGATAAGATAAACAAGAATGCACTTGTCAAATGATTCATCAAACAATACATGTTAGTTTATGAAAAAAGGGTGTCTGCGTGTCCTATTCATGTTATTGATAAAAAAATGATAACACACAATAATTCACAAGAGAAAACATTTTTCAATTAAACATCCTTTCGAGACAGAATTAATTTTCTTCAAAATGAAAAACACTTCTCACAAAGTATCGAACTGTTTTTGGTTTTTTTTTGCCACAAAATTGGACAATATTTTGACAAAAAATTGACTAGCTTCGTTAATTACTACCGATATAATATCATCATAATATTCGAAGAATTTCAAGAATTACCCTTAGGAATACGTATTATAAGGCCTAATTTAAATTGGTATAGATAATTAGAAAAACGACACGTTGGACGACTCCTCGATTATAATGCATCGGTAAATTTCTCTTTTTCGACAATAGAATTTTTCAATGGAGATTCGGACAAATATTGGCACGTTGAAAAAAATAATAAACCGGCGGTATAAAGGTCAGAATGTCCATAACACGGTGACTAATCATTTTTCAAAAGAGGTACATTTTATGATCAACAAGTTGGAGAGGTAAACAAAAGTGTGAAATATGTGGCCAAATGTTGAGATCGACTCAAATTTTGAATATTTTTTTCTCAAGAGGAGACCTTTGGAGTCTTGAAAATTTCAATAAAGTTCCATCCATAGTTTATATTTTTTCATCTTCGAAAGGTTGAATTTGATGAGATGATCAAGTAGAAGATTGAAAAAATTTTGGACTTCAGATCCCCCTTCTCCACTTGGCAATCTATACGATTATACAAACAAAACGATATTAATTTGCAATTTGCATCATCTTCGATTTCTGAATTCGTGTTGACAATCGAATGTTTATCCAGTGAGGCAGTGATAAGATGATAATTGATGCACTTTTTTGAGTAGTTACATGTGAAGATACAAATAAATTAGTACTATGATACACGTGCTGAATGAAAAGAGCTCAATCAACGATAACAGATTTGATATCTATAGATTTTCGTAAAAACTGACGAAAGACAGTGATAGTTTCGTTTGCAAAGTATCATCAACTGTTTACATACCTGAAGGAATCGTGCATTGCGATCTATCCTCGCATACGATTGATTTAGAATTCACATATCCTTCTCGATGCAATTTAACTTGATGTAGTTCTTTCACTAACCGACACTTATCGCGATTTTTTGAGAATGCATTTTTAAAACATTTCGCGCACTGATAACACAAAGCCCATGCATGCTCCTCGTTGATGGGCGCATTGAAAGAAATTAAAATATCTGATAAAGCGACACAATGTTCTTCGTCCAACTTGCATTTTACCGGTTTAGGATCCGCGCTATTTAAAGCCGACATTTCAACGAATTAATTCATACATTAAACACACAAAATAATACAAAATACGACGATAAATGCACCCATACTACATCTACGATCATCGCACAAAACGTGACTGATCTTCCCAGTACGTATTCGGGTGGTCGGGATGTTTTGAATCGAACGACCGTTGGTAATACAAGCCTGCTTCCATGCAGTGTTACCACGTCGCGAAGAATTTTCTCCGGCATGTTTACGTTTTCGTAAAGTAGAATTTTGAGCAGTTTGAGCGGTAAAGACATCAATCAAATTAATCATATCGTTTTATAACTTGACGACTTTTTTTGCTAAATAATTAATTAACCATTTTTTCATTGATTTTATAAAAAAATATTTTTCTTCGAATTCGAATCACTGTTAGTTGTAAAATTATTAGAAAAACGAAAATCAAAAGCAAAACCGAATTTTTTCTCTCTACAATTTACTTATAAAACAGAATATGCCCCTGAAAAATGAAAATAAAACTGAAAACCTATGTGAAAATTTGACGAATTACGAAGGTTACCTCTGACAGACTTGAAATTTTTCCTATTAGTACCACTTTTTTTTTTGTTGAGATATTCATTAATCATTAAAAATGAGTGAAGCTATGGAAATTTATTTCCTCAGCACTCAGTACTCAAGAATTATGTGAGGCGACAAAAATCCAAGATAATACATTTTTGAGATACTCCTCCGAGGCGTCTCAGACAAAAATTTGAAATTTTTTCTGTGCATAGAACTTGAGTTGAAACTTTTCTCATCTTGATGTTTTCTCCATAAATCGATTCTGATATGAAAATTCATTTCCTCAGTACTCAAGAACCTAAGTGAGGTGACAAAAAATTCAAGATAATATTTGTTTTGAAGGGCTACTCAAGTCCTAGCTCTGACAGAATTTTAAAAATTTTTCCACGTATAGAATTTGAGTAACAATTTTTTTTCTTGAGATATTCGTCATAAATGAGTAAAGCAATTCCAAATTCATTGAATATCTCAAGAAAAACAAATTGTGACTTCAATTCTATGCGTAGAAAAAATTTTAAAATTCTGTCAGAGGTTGGCCGAGAGATAGCCGAGAGTAGCTCTGCAAAACTTATATTATCTTGAATTTTCATCACCCCACCAAGTTTTCAAGTACTGAGGAAATGAATTTTTATAGCTTTACTCATCTATGATGCACTTTGAACTGACGCTGTTCGTAGTTGTTGATGGGTTTACCCCCTCCACTCATCAAAATGAATGATAAATTTGGCTCTAGCACACCTTCGAAAACGTCTGCATTACTGTAATATTATTATATATGTAGACGTTGTAAAGGAAGCAAATGCTTCATATTACAATAAACAGTTATTCAGTAGGTACATAGACATTCAGTTGGTACAGCAATGCGGTTTTAATGTACAATTTTCCCCGTGTAAAGGGTCCTCCCTCGGGTCATAAGATCAATGTTAAAGTGGAGTTTAACACTTACCGAAACCAACTGGAGCTTCAATCTGTATAGTCAAAGAAAACGGATCCAAGTACAAGTGTAAATTATAATTACGCCAACGTATATCCTTATACGAAAATAAAAGAAACATTTTAATCGTTGGTGCAAAATGAGTTGCCTACCTTGTTCCTAAATGTTACAAAATGCAAAATAAATACATACCTATTTTATTGCAAAAAAGTTGAAATTTTATTTTTTAAACGCCAAGTAGATTGTTGTTCTTACGATTAATTATATTTTTGTTCTAAGCACATTTTGTTTTGAAGATATGCCACAACGATTCTGATTTTTTTTAAATTTGGAAAAACATCTCGCATACAATTTTGAATTTTTCAATTCTCTTCATTTTGATCATGAAACACTATTTTGATAAAACTTGATTTCGACATGAGAAACTTATTCAACAAAATTATTTTAACTGCATTAGATTATTATTACAAATCCATTGTCATTTTGTCAAAGTCTGTAAAATGCACTTAATGAAGACAGTGGCAAATCGAGTAGATGCAGTTCTTGTTTTTTGATATTTCAATCGACAGTAAAATTGAAATTTAATTTTCATACATTATACGTACCAACATTGTGGTATTCGACATTCATGATGAAAATGAAACAATTTTTCACGTATTGTCAAAAAAAAAATAATAATACTCTGCATACTACGATTGCTGTTATTATTTTGTTGAGTTTCAATCACGTTACTTACAATTACAGCCTTGCTAGTTATAAATTAAAGACGTACCTAAAATAAATTTTTTCAGGATCTAACGTAAGAGACGAAAACTTAAAAAGGGAAAAGGGCAATAAATCTGAATGCCAGCTGAGGATACTTCTTTAATAAATTTTTATTCTAGATACTAATTTTGTCAGATCGACCAACACGTTCAAAACTTTGGTATTTAAAAAGGCATTTTCCTCAGCTTTGGGCGAAACATCTTTTAAAATGTCCGCCTGATTTTTTTCTAAAGTCAGCGATCCTTTTCAACTGAAAAAAAAACGCGTAGCAGTCAAGATGCTCCGCGACAGCCGAATTTTTTTTTTCAAGTTAGTGTACCACTTTGAAAACGTTTTCATCCATGGTATTTCAGTTTCAATATCAGTTTTAACTTCAAATTCAGTTTAAAAATGTCAGGTTTTTGTCTTCAGTTTTAGTTCCTATCTGCATTGAAGATTTCAACTTCAGATGGGGGCTCCGCCCCCATACCCCTGTTGAGACTCCTACCCAACCTCCTCATCACTTTCAGCTCTTCGGATGGGGGCTCCGCTCCCATACCCCCGCGTTGGGGGCTTCGCCCCCAACCACCTCGTCACTTCCAGCTCTTCAAATCCCCATGCCCCAGGGGCATGGCAGGATTTGCCCCCAACCCCTTCCTTATTTTCGGCTTTGCAGACGGGGGCCAACACACCAGAAAAAGGGGTTGAAACGTGAAAATTTCTGATTTTGGACTCTGTAGGAGGGTCAAATGAGGCTCTAAAGCCCGGTCCACACCTTCAAATAATTTGATCAAATCACGTTTGATCAAATATATTTGAAGGTGTCGACAATAGGATAACAATTGGTGTTGAATTAACGCGTCCACACCTTCAAATATATTTGATCAAACGTGATTTGATCAAATTATTTGAAGGTGCGGACCGGGCTTAAACTCGAAAATCCCCAAAAGGTACATCAGTGACCTTTACTGACATCACATCCCAAATTTTGACCTTCTAGGACGTTTGGTTTGGGCTATAGGCTGATCAACACACCTAAAAAAGAGGTTAAAATGTGAAATTTTCTGATTTTTGACCCTGTACGGGGGTCAAATGGTGCTCAAAAGTCGAAACCCCCAAAAGGCACATCAGTGACCTCTACTGACCCTACATCCCAAATTTCGATTGTTTAGGTCTTTTAGTTTGGGCTGTAGGCTGTTCAACGCGTCAGAAAAGACAGGTTAAAACTTGAAAAATATTGATTTTTGACCCTGTATCGAGATCAAAAGGGGTTTAAAGGTCAAAACCTACAAAAGGCACATCAGGGGCATGAACTCGATCTATGATAAAAATTTAGGCCCCCAGCTCCATTTGGAGGGTCTGTAGCCTGATCAATGTGAAAAAATGACCTAAAAATTCACTTTTTGGGCCCTAAAATGGGGTGGGGATGACTTGGAAAGCTGAAATTTGGATACAGTAGAGACAATCAGAGTCACTGTTGTTGGTAAAAATTTCAAATCATTTTGCCAAATTGGGGCCTCTTTAGAGCCCCCCTCAAAAAGGAGCCACCCCCAATTTTGGGGTCAAGGGTCAAAAAACCCAAAAGGCACCTCAGTGACCCTTACCTATCCTAAATATCAAATCTTAGCATCCAAGGTCATTTGGTTTGGGCTGCAGGCTGATCAACGTACCGTTTTTTTTTTTTTTTTTTGAGATATTCATTATAAATGAGTAAAGCTATGGAAATTCATTTCCTCAGTACTCAGTAGTCAAAACTCAAGAATTAAGCGGGGTGACAGTAATCCAAGAAAATACATTTTTGAGATACTCCTCCGAGGTGTCTCAGACCAAAATTTCAAATTTTTTCTGTGCATAGAACTCAAGTTACAAATTTTTTCATCTTAATGTTTTCTTCATAAATTGATTCTGATATGAAAATTCATTTATTTTCCTCAGTACTCAAGAACTAAGTGAGGTGACAAAAAATTCAAGATATACGTTTTGAAGGCCTACTCAAGGCCTAGCTGTGATAGAATTTTAAAAATTTTTCCACGTATAGAATTTGAGTACCAATTTTTTTTTTCTTCAGATATCCGTCATAAATGAGTAAAGCAATCCAAATTCATTGAATATCTCAAGAAAAACAAATTGTTACTTCAATTCTATGAATAGAAAAAAATTAAAAATTCTGTCAGAGGTTGGCCGAGAGTAGCTCTTCAAAACGTATATCTTGAATTTTTGTCACTTCACTAAGTTTTCGAGTAGTGAGGAAAAAAAATTTTAAGATGCACTTTGAACTAACGCTGTTCTCTCTTGTAGTTGTAGAGGGTTCACCCCCTCGACTCATTTTGAATGATAAATTTGGCTCAAACACCTTACAAGAAACTTCTGATCCAAGTTAGTGCTAGTGCTAATTACACCAACGTAC
This sequence comes from Balanococcus diminutus, assembly GCA_959613365.1. NCBI lineage: Eukaryota > Metazoa > Arthropoda > Insecta > Hemiptera > Pseudococcidae > Balanococcus > Balanococcus diminutus. Next base: position 48,182,854 of record OY390715.1, read on the forward strand.
ATACCCTTATACGAAAATAAAAGAAACATTTCAATCAGTGGTGCAAAATGAGTTGCCTACTTTGTTCCTGAATGTTACAAAATGTATTGCAAAAATGGCGAAAAAGTTGAAATTTTTAAACGCCAAGTAGACATAGTTGTTCTTACGATTAATTATATTTTTGTTCAAAGCACATTGTTTTGAAGATATGCCACAATGTCCACAACGATAATGAATTTTTTTAGAAAAAAATATCCATAATTTTTTTGAAATTTGGAAAAACATCTCACATACAACTTGGAATTTTTCAATTTTCTTCATTTTGACCATGAAACATTCTTTTGATAAAACTTTATACCGACATGAGAAACTTATTCCACAAAATTATGTTAACTGCATTATTTATTATTATTACAAATCTATTGTCATTTTGTCAAAGTCTGTAAAGTGCAGTTAATGAAGACAGTGGCAAATCAGTAGATGCAGTTCTTGTTCTTTGATATTTCAATCGATAGTAAAATTGAAATTTGCTTTTCATTCATTATACCAACATCGTCGTATTTGATATTCAGGATTAAAATGAAACAATTTTTCAATTTTTCACATATTGTCAATAAAAAATACTTCCCATTATGATTACTGTGATTATTTTGTTACGTTTCAATCACGTTACTTACAAAGTTACAATTACAGCCTTGATAGTTATAAATTAAAGACATACCTAAAACAAATTATAATTTTTTCAGGATATAAAAAGGGTAACAAATCTGAATGTGAGCTGAGTATATTAAACTTCTTTATTAAATTTTTATTCAAACACAGTTTGTCAGTTCATAAAAATGTATCATCATATTCAGGGATATCTCTGTTAACCTGTACTCAATTCCAGTAATTCCTTTCTAAACTTATGAAGTTTTGCTTTTGCAACATTATTTTTCGTTTTTCAGTTTTCTCCGTCGTTAAAGAAAAATATTGTATCAAACAAGGGAGACGAAAATTTATGAATGATTTTCGACGTTCATCTTCCTAGTTGAATAACGTAAACCACTGTTTGCCTGTTTCTGCTTCAAATGATAACTAGATCAAAGATTAAAAAACGAAACTGCAAAAAGTGGAAGCTAAATAAATACCCCAAGAAAAATTTCAATTAAATTAAATATAAATAAATCAAAAATTAATAATTAATTTTAAAAAATTCGAATGCTGTATAGCATGACCGTCTACATTTAACAGGCCAGGAAGGCTAAATTTGGCAACGTCAAAACGTAGGCTGACTTTTTGGTTTTTCCATAAGATGTAATGCTAATTCAAATTGCAATAAGTCGAAAAATATCAATTTTACGAAAAAAGTCCAAGAGACCTTTTTTAAAGAAAATTGAATAAGCTTTCTATTGATATAGAATTTTTTTGGATTTGGTAAAATTTTTAGTGAAAAGTGAAAAATGCCAATTTCGTCAATTTCACTCAAATTCAAAAAATTTATATATGAATGGAAAGCTCTTTTAATTCTCTTTAAAAAAGGTCTCTTTGACTTTTTTTGTAAAATTGATAGTTTTCGAGTTATTGCATTATTAATTAGCATTGTGTCTTATGGAGAATCCAAAAAGTCAGCCTACGCCGTCGAGATATTACAGCGTTGTCAAGTGAGCCTTCCTGGCCTGTTAAATGTAGACGGTCATGTGTATAGGCATAGGTGGGTAAGAACTAAGAAGTAGGTAAAGTTGTTCATAAAATTGCCACTAGATAGCGTGTTACGTAGGAAATATTGAATTCTGATTGGTTAGTGATAATGAAGTCTCATGTAAACAAAAACGTTGAAAAAATTCAAAAATTTAAGTGTTCTTGACAGGTTCTTGACATTTCTTGAATTTTTTTTTAAAATTCGTCTGCTTGGTTTGGCCAAATTTGATGTGAAATATCGTGTGAAAATTTTCAAGAGTCTTTAATTAAGAACGCAGATAATCATCTTTATTTCCTAATGCATTGCTTCAATGTCCTGCATCACCGAGGCCGAGGGTGAGTAAAATAATGTTGATTACTTAAATGTTTTATGATTCTATATCTAAGCTACAACGTTTGATTTACGAAAAATTGTTTTATTTAAAACGTAAAAACGCATTCAACTATCGTAAGGCTGTACATTACATTTAAAACGACAAAAAACTTGAGTTACGATTAGGTAAAATACACATTATACTTAGTATTCATCACACTGACTTACGTTAGTATACTAATTTAATTCTAAATTAAAACAGACATTAAAATAAGCACATTAACAAGGGTTATTAAAAAACAATTATCATTAAACGTTTTTTCACATAAGGATGATAGAAAATCGACCATACGATCTAAAAATTCACAAATCCAATCACAAATTTTAAAACTATCATTGTGCTGTTTACCTTTCTTCAGAAATTTCTCTTTGATATTAAACGAAGCTCTACATTTATGCACGAAGGTTAAAAACACCGTTTTTGTTTCCACAAATAAGCAATTTTTCGGATAAAACTCGTCATGTTTTAGTAGTGTGTAAGTTTCGTCGATTTGAAATTTCAAATAATTGCTAAAAAAGACATTTTGATTTTTCGCTAGTAAATTTATAGCGTCATTAACTTCGCCCAACCGATTGACAAAGGCAATTTTACAACGAACTGAAGATTTTACGTTGAACGATTCGATGATTTTATCAATTTTATCGGACAACTCACTTTTGGTAAATTTTCCAGTCGCTGATGAATTAAAAACTTCCGAAATTTTCTCGTAAACAGGATCACTTGAAAGTAAATCTTGACCATCTTCATCTTCTTCCTTCGTACCGAATAAATTTGACAAACTGAGACCAGTTAGTTTGTGGACGTGAATTTCTTTCTGGTTATTAGAGTCTGGATTTAATATATCGCAAATCTCGTGTATTTTGTTGTAAAGAGAATTTTGAATAGATGACATTTCTCCGATATCAGAAAAAACTATAGCGTCGGCGAGTTCCCTTAGTTTGTAATATAATTCTTGGCAATTGACTAAAACGTATTCATCGGGGTTATCCAGAGTTTCTATCAGTTGCAATACGTTAGTCAATCCTAAGCTTTTCTCTTTCTCAAGTTCATCCAGAACTGAGTGTAATTTTGGTTCCAATCTAGGTCTAATATTATTCGTTAATAAATTCGCTACCTCGATACACTTCTGCTGAACTTCCGACATCTTCAAGGCCTCGGATTTGGTAAACTTATCCTCTTCGAATGCCCGAATAGAAACTATTTGTACACCTTACTTCGCGAACTGAACTAATCGAATATATTCATTACACGGAGACTCTTCTCAAGTAACTGTTTAGTGACAAAAAATTGGGAGAGATTAGGAGAGATTAAAGTTCTACTCGCAAAACTAGGTACTTGTTGTGTTGATAAAGAGGCTGACAAACAATAGAATCTTGATAATGTGGGAACAAACGTTTCATATGAGTGTACAATAAGTTGAAAAATGATAAGACGAAAATGTTTCGCTTTTTGTTAGATGATTGTGCTTGTACTTTAAAACTGAGAATTTCAAAATTTAAAAATAAATACTTTTTTCCACATTTGAGTTTAAGTTTGGGTAATGTGTTGAAGGTAAGATTTACCATTGTTGTTGTTTTTATTAAAAACAACGACAATGGTAAATCTTACGTTTTATTAGGTAATCGAAAATTTTTCATCCAAAAAAATTATTAATGTTCAAAAGTTGAAAATTTGGAATTTTTTTGTTCAAAAAATTTGAGATAATTTTAATCTAAAAAGTATAAGATTTTTTTATACCTACTCGAATTGAAAAGTTTTCATCTAAAAAATTGCGAATTCTTGAATTTATCTCTATTTAAAAAAAGAGAGTTTTTTATTGGAAATGATCAGTTTTTTTTATAAATTAAAAAATTTTCATTAAAAAAATACGAATTATTTTTGGTAGTTGAAAATTGAGAATTTTTTTAGGTCAATACCCGAAACTTATAAAAATTTTCGTTTTAGCAAAATGTGAATTTTTACAGGAAAATTTTTTTTATTAAAAAATTCAATTTTTCCAGATAAAAAAATTTATTTTTTTTTTACCAAAAAATTCTTAATTTTCAACTAGGTATCAAAAACAATTCTTAATTTTTTTTAATGAAAAATTTTCTTTTTGGGTATTAAAAAAAAAATACAAATTATTTTCAATAAAAAAATTCTTAACATTTTTTGAGTAAAAAATTATATTTTTTGGATAAAAAATTCTCAATTTTCGAATCTTAAAAATAATTAATAATTTTTATTGGATAAAAAATTTTCAATTCATTAAAAAAATACAATTAATTATTTTTGATAAAAAATTCGCAATTTTTCTCAATATTTTTTAAATAGAGAAATATTTTGAAAAAAAATAAATAATTTGCATCTTTTGGATGAAAAATTATAGGTAAGTAAATTATTTATTAGATAAAAAAAATGAAAATTATTTTCAAAACAATAATTATTAATTGATTAAAAATTCTCATTTTATTCTCATTTCTTTTTAAGTATCTAGGTTGGTAATATAATTTTTTATTTTTATTATTATTATTATTATTTTTTTTATTATTTTTTTTTTTGGAACACAAAACACTGGGAAAAGATGAAGAAGTACCTACTTATTTTTTGATGCCGAGCTCCTAATTCTTTAAAATTTACCTCACTGTAAAAATTGTTTTTGAATGGAAATTATAAAAAATTCTGCAGCTTAGCTTCAAAAATATTTCAAATTTTTATAGGTAATTGAAAATATTCTTTGTTTTAGGAACTTTTGAAAATCTTTTAAAGAAAATGGTTTGAAATATAAAACACAAGTTCAAGATCGAATGAAATTTTAAAAAGCTATTCACGGATGTCTAAACTTTTACCTACTCGATTTATTTTTTACAAAAGTTTGGCTTAGGAAGGTTTTTTAATTTTTTCGATTCAAACATAAAATCTTAATAGAAATTATTTTGAAGAAAAAAACATACTTCATAAAATTATAATATTACTTAAATAAAATTTTCATACGTACATTACATTTTTACAAAACTAATAAGTGATGCTCTATAAATAATTAAGCGTAAAAAGTTTGCATCCGATATGATAAATTATTTTATAATCACATTTCCACTTAATTAGAAATAATACAAGACTGTAATAAAATCATTTTAAATACATTTTGTAATATTTTGAGCAATCGTAAAATAAAAAAGTACATATTTTTTTAATTTATATTCATCCTAAATCAGGTTAACATTCTTCAGTTTCGCTAGTTTCACTATCTTCTTTTCTGTTATAACCCAAGCTTTTCATTTCTGAAAATATCGAACAAATTTGTTTTAAAATTTCAAGTAAAAAATTTACCAATTGTAGGAAAATTAAAAAAATAAATAAATTGATTGAAATGTGCGAATAAACATTTTACCTTTCACGACTTGAGGGTTGGACGAAAGATTTTTGAACCACTCACGATATGGGTAGTCTGGCCTTATTCCACCATATCTTTTTGGAAGATACTTGGGTTCGATAAAATTATGCAACGATTCTACGTCATTACCGTGGTTATGAATCTGCAACCATTTCGTTAATTATTTTCTTAAAAATACACATTTTCAAGTACCTTAAGTACTCATTTTATTTCTAAATACAACATTATTTAACGAAATATACGAAAGCAAAAATCAACTTACTAAATCGTAATATCTTGTATTCAAAAATTGCTTAAAAACTGCAAAAACCATATCGAATACCCAATTACTATTGATTATATGAATTGCGGTGGTTTTCATTGGGAAACTGACCTGAGAAGTAAAAAAAAATAAAAATAATAATGAAATGATAAATTGCGTTTAACTAACACGACTAATTTAGCTTTAATTGATGAAATAAAAACACTACAATTAAATAAATACCTACAAAACGTTGAAAGTGGAAAAAAACTAAAAATAATTAAAGCCAACTTTGATTTCCTTGATTCTAAAATGAGTTTTTAATTTCCTTATTCAAACGTTTCATACTCGAGCATACAATATACTCGTATATTTCAAAATGTCAAGACGATCATGTTTTGCTTCTTGTGAGCTGACATTTTTATAAGAAAACCCATTTTCCATATAATTTAGGTATATCAATCGTAGGTGTAGGTACATTACAAATAAAAAAAATACATGTTTCAAGTTGCACTTAAGAACCAAGGTATATCTCACATGATGAGTAGTGAGTTGATTAAACGTGTAAAGCGTTTCGCAAAGACAGAGTGAGAAGAAAAAGGAATAAAAACAATAGTGTTGGATGTTCGCATAAAGATATAACGCTGTCAGTTACGCAATCATTTTTTTTCCTTCGGATGATTTACGATTACAATTCACGACACAGATTTTGATGCGGAGGGCAAAAAATGGTAATAAATTCTCAACTAGGTGAGCTATACTTACTCCCATTAGATCCAAAACTTTCGAAGCAACCGATGGTGTTACATGCCAGGCTTGCTGAAGCGAGAAATTCTCAAGGTCGAAGATCACAAGACCGCCTAAAATTTGTGCTCTGGGTTCTAAAATTCCGAGCTCCAGAACAGCCAAAGCAGATTTGAAAATTTCATCCATATCAAAATCACTTGGATTCCAATTACCTGTAGAAATTTCAACTTGTTTAGTATTGTGTAAAAAAGGAAAATGTGTTCCAAGCATTACATTAATAAAAGCAATTTTATGAATGAATTGAGTATTAATTTAGAGTCTATAAAAGAACAAATGAGCTGATATTCTTTTTTTTAAAGATCCTTCGATTTGAGGATCTATTTACTTTTTTAAGAAGTTTTTTATCTCTATACATAAGGCCTCAATTGAAAAAAAAATCAAACAAAAGTTGTACTTTGAAAATCTTGGAATAGTTTTGGTTATTACAAAAATTTCGATTAGGCCTTTCTCTCCCCACCAATTTTGCATAATATGTCTATGAAGATCCTTGAACTTTGATTGTACAGCTTATAGTCATCTCTATGCAATTTGGCTTGCAGGGCAGGCAAGAGGAGGAAAAGATTCTGTAAACAGTCAATTTGATAGTAATTTGACCAGACAATTCGATAAAGCAAGAGATGATTTGCTTTTTTTTAAGCTTCCTATTTTCGAGGCTCCGTCTCTTGAGAAGTCCCTTATATCCGTTTCTAAGGCCCCAATTGAAAATTTTTTCAAACAAAAGTTGTAGATTGGGATCTTTGAAATAATTTCGGTGATTACAAAAATTTCTATTGGACGCCTCTTTCCCCTCCAATTTTGCATTACGTACGAAAATGATCCGGTGACTTTCATGGTTATTACTTATTATGTAAAAGTGAAGCAGAGGAAGGGGTCCAATCGAAATTTTTGTAATAACTGAAATTATTCCTAAGATCTCAATCTACAACTTTTGTTTGAAAATTTTTTAGACGCTGAGAAATTTTTTCACTCTCACTCCAAAAAATTACCATCTTCAGGACCGTAGATAGGGGGAGGGGGCAGAAGGGGCAATTTGCCCCGGGTCCGAAGTTTTGCTAGGGGGCCCAAATTAAACTTTTTCAACCAAAGTTGGAAAAATCACATAGGTTTTGTTTAATAATGTCCTTCAAAGAGGGCCCAAAATAATTTTTGCCCCAGGCCCATTTTGACTCTCGACGGGCCTGTCAAGATGAGTAGGTACTATTTTTCATTTCAAAATAATTCAGAAATTTTTTTCTTCAATTTTTTACGCCCATACATTGTCAATTTCCTCATTCCAAAAAATTGATTTTTTCAAGAAAAAAAATTAACATTTTCTGGAAACTTACAAATAAAAGATTTCTTTCTAAAAAAAAAAAAATTAAAAAAGGGGTTTTTGACAAAAAATTTGAAGATTTTTTTTTTTTAATCAAAAAGATGATGGGAATTTTTTCACTCTTACTCCTAAAAAATGCAGTTATGTACCTTCTTACTTAAATCATTTTTTTTTACTCAAAAAAAAATCGGAAATTTTTTCTCCAAAAATTTGAAAATAAATTGCTTTAAAAAAGTTGAGAAGTTTATTTTCTGAAAAATTGAGAAAATTGCTCTCAAAATATTAAGATTTTTTTTTCTTTATAAAAATCAGAAAATTTTTTACTTAAAGAATTGGGATTTCTTTGGAAAGATTTGAAGAATATTGAGTAGGTACTTGAAAAATTGATATATTTTGTAATTCCGAAAAAAATAAGATATTTTGGGGAAAATTACGTTGTACCAAAGCTCACTTGGAACAACCTGCAGTTAGACCGAGATTCAGTTATAAAATTGCTTTTATCAATGTAATAGCACAGAATTCACCCTTGCTATTATACTATGCCTATTCGGTTATTTTACATATTCGTAGAAAATTTACCCAATTCAATTGAAAAATGGATAAAATAATTTACCTAATCTAAAAATCATAATTCTTCGTCCATTTTGATCTCTATAAGGTAATACACTTATGATATCAGCATCTCCGATGAAACCCAAATCTAGAGGATTGACATCTTTGTAATAGTCTTGATTATTTTCTCGAAAATTATGATAATTGACGAACTGTAAACAATTTAAAAAATATCACAAATGAATAAATAACTCGAAGACATCCCACAAATATAAACCCTAAAACGAAATAAAAACCACGTGTTGATAAATGGAGCATGAATATCAACTACCTGTTCGTTTTCAAATAAATAATTCGTCCAAGTGAAGACATCGTCGTCGTTACAGTTATGAAAAGTAAAATAAAAATGAAAAAAATGTTTCATAACAAAACGCTATTATAGTTCCCACATTTTTTTGTACATAATTAAAACAAATCGCAGCTAATTAATTAAAGTAGCCGTAGAGACAATAGAGATTATAATTTATTTTTAGATTTGACCGATAACGAACTTTGTTCGCGATAGAATCATTAAACGAATAAAAATAAGAAAATTTTTAGGAAATCGGTATTGAAAAAATTTTGAAATGTGTTTTTTTTGTTTGTCAATTTCAAAAAATTAAAAAATCTATTGTTTGAAAAGAAAAAAAAAATGAATATGAAAATTTTCAAACATAATATTCAGGCATTACAATAGGTATTCATTTGTAAAATTTAATTCGTTCAAATGTGATAAAATTTATCGACATTTTAACAAAACATTAATTAATCGACCATGAAAAATTAATCGTGAGCCATCTAAATGTACAACAGCACATTGCATGATGGGTAACCTTCCTTGAACGGGTGAACTTGGGCAGGGGAAAAATCACTCATACACGTAATAATTCCTGTAGGACGCATATATTAAATACAATTATATAAATAAATACGAGTGGATATATATTATTGAAACCGATATGTAGATTTTGTTCTCCTCTAAATCCCCTATAACGTTCGACCTTTTGTTTCAAAAAAAAAAAATTCCACAATTTTATATCATTTACAGATAATGAACTATATTTCTCGTATGGTGTCGAAGGCTAGTTAAAAAAATTACACTGCGTATCTAATACACGTTCACTGTGTATGATTATAAATACTTTCTCTATTTGCGGTATTTATGTAATAATGAGGGGAAAAATGCTACGATTGAGTAAAATTCAGCGGTGCTGTAATTTCGTATCATTTTTTTTACAACCATTTATCCATCTATTTGGGGTAATTTTGTAATGCGTCGATTAAGTATATGAAATGTTTCGAATGAATGGAGAACTATACGCACATTGATGAGTATAAACAATAAACATAGGTATTGATCCTCCTGAAAATTTCAGTCAAAAATACTCACCAATCGAAATGCTGACTCGACTCTGTAATTTCTAGCTCTTAAAAAACGTATAAGAAATTCATCGTCCATTCTGTGGGGTGTTATGTCTGCTTTTTCTGCAAAAAAAAGAAAAAAAAACGAAGAAAAATTAGTCGCTAGCTATAATATTACTAACGCAATTTCGATTCGCGAATTCAACTCGTATAATTAGAATAATCAAACCTATTTCACTGGGAAGCGTGAAATAACCTTTTCATGCTCTAATTAAAGAAGCATTCTTTCATTCGTACTCGTACATTTTTGTACTTACATCTTTTAACGCATCATACGCTATCACAAGAATATCTTTCGGTAGAACAATTTTATTAAAAGCTTTTAACGCGTCGTAATACTCAAAAATATTATTTCTTCGTAGAACAATTACATACGTAAATGCATTTACACGTATAAATTAAGCAATATTATGTACAATGTGTCTATTTTTTCTTCAAATGAAGTACAAACATGCAGCGAATCTTGACATTGTTCGTGTATAAACATCAAGTGCCCACCTACTTGGAATATACCAGAAGTAAAATATGAAAACTTGGTGGTCAGAAATGTTTATAATTTTATTACGAATAGGTATTTTTTATTTTGAGGAAAAACACGTAACAAGTCCACTATTTTTTTTTCGTTGAAAATTCTGCCCTGCCTTGCCTTGGTAAGGACAACTGAGTTGTTTAAAACAAAGTCCAAATAAAATTTCAAAGCCCGCGTAGCCTTGATGGTGTCATTTAAAGTACATTAAAATTCATCGAAGACTCTTCAAAATTGATTTATGGTTCATAAAACAGCTAATTTGAGTCTTCTAAACGTCATTAAGTTGTATAGTCGAGGAAAAATTTTAAAAACGTAAATTCTATCGAGAATGTGCTTTATATGTTCTTGGAGTACGCGTGTTAGCTTTTTCAATTTGGTACATGTAAAAATAGTTACGTGGGTGTTGCGAATTATAATTTTTAAATTTATGAACAATCGAAGCCTTTTTTGGTACGTACTTCATGAGTTACCGTAAATATAAGTCTTAGATCAACACTGTAGATAGAATACTAATTTACAGAGAAGGTATAACTTGGAATTTTTTCATGGGTTGCTTACTGTTAGTTTGGTATAGGGTTATTTTGGCACTGAGAAAAATTGGAGGGCGAGAACACACAGTGTGGGTTGTATAATTTATTTTTTGAAAAATTTGTATCGCAGCATAAAACCTTTTCAATGAACTCCTACGTTTTCTTCTAAAATTGCAAAAAAATTTTGGAGCCTTAAAGTAGAAAGTGTTTTCCAGCTAATTTATAGGTATTCAAAAAATATTTTAAAAATTTATTTTAAAATTTGAGGTTTGAACATTTTAAGCAATGTGTGTTTTAAAAAAATTCTAAAAAATTCAAGTTCGAGCAAAATTTTAAAATAATTTGACAATAAATTGTTTCAAACTTGTTTTTCAACATTTTATTTTATTTTCTTAATAGGTACTTACCTAATAACAGAATTGTTTGCTCAGAATTAAAAAAAAAAATTGCAATTTTTCTTAGAACGTGTTACATTTTTTGTGATATTTCAACGATTTTTGACTCTTCAATTGGAAACAATTTTCAAAAGAAATATTTTCTAAAATCAAAAAAAATGCTACAAACTTTTTTTACGAAGTAGCGAGTTCAACAAGATTTAAAAATGGATGTTGAGTTAAATTTCAAAAAATCCAGTTTGAACAAAATTTTAGATTTTTTTACGCTTACTCGTAATTGCAAATTTAAAATATAATTTTTCAAAATCGTTCCCCAAACGAACTTATAATATTTCTTCATAAAATTATTTTTGTGTGATTTTTAGAATTGAAAAATCATTTGAACAAAAAATTTAGAAAATGCTTTGATATCAGTCAGTCTTTCAACTATTCAATTGTGTGTTTTTTTTGGTACCTATAAAAAAAACTTTGAGGATAATTGAAAATTATTTTTTTCCAAGGTTTCAACTGGAAATAAAAATAAAATAAAAATAAGAGTTTTTCGACAAAATTAGAAATCATTTCAAAATTGCATTACAAATTTTCGAAATTGTTGCTTCATTTTTTTTTCAAAACGCAATTTATCAATTTTTCTCAAGTATCTAGCAACAATCAAATTTTAAAAAATTTGGTTATGAAGAGAATTTATTTGAAAATTTGGTTTTAACAAAAATTTTATTATTTTTGTTTCTTAACGAAATTAAAAAATTTCGATTTCAGCAAAATTGAAAAAAAGTGAAAAATTTGAGATTTACAGAAGAACCTGAAAAACTTGTTTTTAGGCAAATTTGAAAAAAATTAAAGGTTGAATATTTTTTGAAGAATAGTTTTTTCAATTAAACCAAAAAAAATTTAAACAAAATTTTGATAAATTTGAATTCTAACAATTTTTTTTTACAAAATCTAATCATTTTTTTTTGTAAAATTTGATTGTTGACAAAACTTTTAAAAGTTTGCTTTTTGATAAAATTTAAAAAAAATTTGGTTATTTCCAAAAAAGGTTTTAAAATATTTGTTTTTTAATGAAAATATATTTAAAAACTTGTAGGTATTCCCAGCTAAATTATTTTGAAAAATGCGAGTATTTTGAAGATTTTAACAAAATCTGAAAAAAATTGAAAAAGTTTTGAAAAAGTCACGGATTGTAAATTTTTTAAAGCATTACTTCTTAGTAAAATCGAACAAAAATCCTATTCAAACAAAATTTTGAAAAATTTAATGTTGAACAAAATTTAAAAAAATTGTTTTTCGCCATAAATTAAAAACTTTGTTTTTCAACTAAATTGAAAAAAAATTATTTTAAGCACATTTCCATGACGACTGATTTCTAACAGTTTTTCACAAAATCTCAAAATGTTAAAAATTTTAAAACAATGTTTTTTAATAAAATCAACAAAAAATATGTTTTCAAACAAAATTTAAAAAAGAACTTTTTTTCAAAAAATAAATAAATAAATAAACAATTATTTTACAATAACATTTTGAAAAATTTGTTTTTCAACAGTACCAGGTGTAAAATTACCTATAAAAAATTTGATTTTCAGCGAAATTTTGAACAATGTAAAAAATTTGAGACTTTTACAAAATCTAGAATTTTTTCACCAAAATCAATAAAAAAAATTGTTGTTCAAATTTTAAAAAAAAAACAAGTTTCAATAAAATTTTGAAAAAATTGATTTCAGAAAATGTTTTAAAAACTGTATTTTAATAAAATTTTGCTTTTTTTCAAAATTCTAAAAAAATGAAAAAAAAAAACATTTTTCAACAAAATTTTGAATAATTTGTTTTTCAACAACATACTGAAAAAATTGTTTTCAAAAGAAATTTGCAAGGTTAATGAGTTGAAAATTTCGTACAAACTATTTTTTAAAATTAAATTTGATTTAATTTGTGTTCAACTTTTTATTCAAACACAATCTAACATTTTTTTAATAATTCAGCGTAATAATTCTCACATTATTCTCTAGTTTTTTTAATTAGGTAAAGTAAGATCTACACTGCAATTTTAGCACTGTAAAGGTGGAGTAAGCAAAATAAAAAAAATAAAAAAATTGTAGAGTTGGTTCCTAATCATAATACCAATTATATTGGAAAATATACCTTCAAAACAATATCCATTTTAACAAATTGTACATGGTATTGCTGGTGCTTCGAGGAGGAGACTAGCGAGGAGAGTGTTGAGAAGATTCAACGTTCTTTTATACGTAGAATCATTGAGGCTTCCACACCATACCACCGCTAGAGCTACCTCTGACGTCAAATTCTCCTTATGCTACATCTTGGTGTAATTTAATCATAAAGAAAAACAAAAAAGAAAACTCGCGTGTTCGCGGTTATAAAAATTGATCTATAGCTGTTTGAACAATGGGTTAGGTAGCAATTCCGCTAGTACGAATATGTATTGGCCTTGAACAGTAGGAAAAAAATCAAGGTTCTAAGTTTGAACTAATTGGAAGCTCGCTGCACATTAGCTTTAATCTTTGAGCTATTAAATAGTGAACCTGTGGTTATTTATTAACCATTATGTACTCAAATAATATGATAATCACAACTGGATACATTAGGTATATGTAACGTTGAAGAAAAGGAAAGAATGGTGTCATTAAAAACTAAAAAGTCATAGTTTTCCTGAATTAAAGCGCGGAACGAACATTAAACTACGAAGCAAATTTAGTGATGAGTTGTTTAGATTATCTCCGAATTTGGTGAAACTCGTAGTATGTTTTTTCAGTTATCAGTGAGAGGTGCGATGGAGGCATGAAAATCGATAATGTATTTATTTATTTCTATAGTATTGTGGGATACGAGTACATAAGTTCACTGTAATCACACAAAGCATCGGCGGCATCCGTTGTTTTATTTATTTTTCAAACAAGACTCATAAGAGCATGAAACTAGATAATTGTAAATTTTCGAACTTTGAATTGTAATATTATTGAGAAATACTGATATGGTAATTTTAAATGAAGCGTTGATCAACTATCTATAATTGTATTGGTATTTGCTGATCCAACCAAGTACACCAATGTTTATTTCTAAGAAAAAATAAATAAATAAAAAAAAAACAACTTACCATAAATCATATCTTGTAATTCGGAAATAGTTCTAGTTTTTATATCTTCCGTCTCTCCCAACTCCGTCTTAGCATATTCTTCAACTTCGGGTGGGATCGTAACTAAATCTAAATCTGCCAAGACGTCATCGAGATCTCCGATTTCTTCTTCGCTATCCGAATAATTAGGCATTTTGATTTCTGCAACGAGAAAAAAAAATGGAATTTTCGGTTTATAAATCGAAACCTTGTATGATGGAAATGGTAAACGGAGGAATATTTCATATCACGCATTTTGACCTTATTTATTACTTCCGGAATGCTTTTTTGTAAATTCTATAAAATACGCCGAGAAACGTTTTTTTTTTTCGCATCAAATACGCTAAAAACCGGTTGAAATATACTATTTACTCTGCAAGAATTTGCTGACGACATTGGCGATTCCGATTTCGGTCTTTGGTCTAATGAGTCATTTTTATAGTGCAAGTATCAATATACTTGAAACGGCAATGTGATTCACGAAGCCTAGATTGAATTACCTATACGAATTTTCGAGGGTGATTTGTAAAAATACGCAGATTGTGGTTGAAGTTATTGATATAATTCGGTTTTTCGACCGAATAATTTACTTGCAAGGACGTCAGTATGAAGAAAAAAAATGTCATGAACTGGTTTCAACTACAAACAATTCTGGGATAATTCCGGTCGGTTTGTCCGTTTATTGTTCCCGGCTTATTTCCTTTTATAAAAGACATTAAAAAAAGTACAAGGTGCGAAGACGTATAAACTGGTTTTCTTTGCAATGGTAATTGATGGTTTTGAACCGAGTGTATTTTTTTTAAATTAGCGATGTTATGCTAGTTCTAAGAATGCAAGTTCATTTTGTGTAGGAGTGTGGCGGGTGTAATTGTTGAAATGAAAAAAAAAATTCATAGTAATTCTTTGATAGGAAAATTCCAGACTTTTAGATATGAATTTTTTCACAAATTTGAAAAATCTTGATATGTTTTTCTTTTTTTTTTTACGAACGATTTCAAATTTTTTTAAATTTTAGAGCCAACTTTGAAAAAGAAAAAAATATACAAAACTAAAAAAAAAACACTTATCTACCAACTCATTAGTTTTGTAAATGAGGCGAACATTTAGGTAAACGATTATTTTCGATTTTCTCTACTTTATCACAAAACGTGTTTGCTTATTATACCCGTAGGTGTTGAGATTCTGAGCATCAAATCCATCTAATTTGTTTTTTATTTATCGAATTTTTAAAAAAGACAAATAATTCCTTTCAATCAGATCTAACGATCTTAAATTTGAATTATACAGTACTAATTTATCAGAAATGTTTATTGAAATTGAAATGTGAAGATGTCGAGTTTAAATTTGAAGAAATTTCGATTACCTACGATGTAGAAAATTTTATATTTTCAAAAAATTACACGAATTGGAAAACAAAATAGCATGTGTTCATGATCAACCACAATTATTGCAAAAATTTGAGGAATTAATCAGAATGCGGAATACGTTCGATGATGGATTCTAAAATAATTCAAATTATGTGACAATTTATGTATTTTATCACATTTTTTAGTTTAAAAATAACTCGGTAGTAAATTTTGACTTTAATTTTCTAACTGCATATTTAGGTGATTCATACTTAAGTAGATGTTCCTGAATGTTTTGTTTACTGGTTGCAAAGAAAACAAAAGAATAACATTTGACATTGAAAAAAAAAGATAACAGAGATTGGAATATCTGTACCATTGTTTTTAATTTTAAGTGTGAGAAATTTTTTCTTTGAAAATTATCATTCTGAAATAGACCAAGGAGTATCACAATTCTGCCAAAAGTAAATTGGTACGCAAATAGTTAACAACCTTCTTGTATTTACCACCATACCATATTCTAAAAAAAATTTGGAACCGCCCAAAGCAAAATTATTGAGGTAATTTTGATTAATCTAAATATATAATTTTCATGTTTTGTGAAAAAAAAGTTTGGCAAAATACTTTTAAACTTCTTGAAAATTTTTTTTGAGAAGAATTAAAATTTCTTCATTATTTTTTTTTGGAAAAATATCAGAAAAATGTGTTGAGAAATTCCCATAAATTTTTCTTAAGAATCTCTAATTTTTTTCTCAGATTTTTTTTTTGTTGAAAATTTCATTTTGAACTCTTGTGAAAAATCTTTAAATGTTTCGAAGTTTTTTTTTCAATTTACTAAAAAAATTTAAGGAAAAAATACTCTTAAAATTCTCCATAAAAATTCATGATAAGAATTTTTTTTTCTCATTGAAAAATCCTTCTGGGAAAAGGCTCACTGCAGGATAAAATTAACGTGAGAAAAAATTTCTTGCATAAAATTCTTTGAAAAATTTGTTGAAATAATTTTTTATACCTAATATGAAGTTCTTATTTTTCTTCTTATTTTATTATTATTATTTTTTGAAATTTCTCTTTTACAAATTTTTGGAAAATTCCATAAAAATCTTAAAAAATTTCTTTTGAAAAATTTCATTCAATTTTTTTTAATTTCTTCCAAAAACGTAAGTAGTTGAAAACGATCAGTTTGAATTTTTTTTCATAAAATTCTCTTTTTTGGATTTAAAAAAAAAATTATTTTACGCAAAAATTTTTCCTTCAAATCCCTCCCCTCCCACCCCCCCCCCCCAAAAAAAAATTATTCTACGATGAGATTTTTTGAGTAGAATTTTGCAATGAGAAAATTTCAATTCTCATCCGGAATTTTTACGGAAAACTTTTTGAAAAACACGTTATTTGAAAATATTTTTTTGCAAGGTTTTAAAAGAAAAATCTTCAGAAAATACCGGAAGAAAAATCATGAAATTAAAAAAAAAAAAAATCGAAAAAATTTTCAACATATTTTGTGTTAAAAAAATAATGATTTCTTCATTCTGTATTCTCTTGGGAAAAATCTCACTCAGTCATGAGAAAACTTTTCAGTTAATTTTTTTTTAATCCCAAATTTAAAAAAAAATGTTTTTTAAAAGAATGGCAGAACTTTTTGTAACTCGTAAAATCAAATTTTAGAGAATTTTTTTTTGGCTAAAATTTTTGGATTTTTTGTTGGAAACAATTCTTACGATTTTACAAAATCTTTCATTTCCTTCATATTTTTTCTGTTGAAAATTTTCCTTCAAAATTTTGAGGAAAGTTCACAAAAAAATCTTGACTATTTGTTTCGATTACGACTGAGTAGGTTTTTTTTTTTTTTGCTCAAAAAATTGATTATTTTTCATCAATAATTAGAAAAGATAACTACACGAATTATAATTTTTCTTTTTAGCTCCACTGTTTTAAAAGTAACTGACTGTTCTGTCAAAACCATACTCGCTGGCCGATCCATCACCAAATCGTTATCCATTTTAATCAATTCACCACCCATCCATCATGTAATTTTGCAATATTTCTCAACCCGTCGGATAATTTGAAATTCTACATACTTAATACTTTGAAAAATTAATACTTCAACAATACACAGTGGTGCGCAAATGCTTTTAAATTTCACGTAATTATCAGTCATTTTTAATACAATTAACTATAAAAAAAACCGGTTCGTATTTGTAACGGTATGGAGACCACAGAATCGTGTAAGAACGCGAAAAAATATTCATTGTGAGTGTAATTTTTTGTAGCAATAGTATGTAATTGAGTGTCATTACCACAGAGAGAGGTTAATACCTTTAAAAAAATCCAAAACCGAACGTACGAGTACTTGGAAGCGAATTAATTTGGAAATATACCGGCCAAATGATGGTAAACAGTCTCTAAATGCGCTGATCAGGCAGCTATTGTTTCGAGTAATTCGTCGACTTAGTCGTATACTTAATACGTGTAGCTTGTTAATTGATTTTATATTTTAATTTATTTAAAAATTGACGATAAATTACGAAATACCAATATGCTTGGAACTTGGATGAACTGAAGGAAAATACCAATTCCTAGGAGGGCGTTGAAGTAAAAATTGAAGTTTTGAAATACCCCATGTTCGAGTTGATTTTCATATCAGGGAAGCACGTTTTTTTTTTCTACTCGTTTTTATGATAAAAGTCTAAGAAAACTAGTTATTACGTACGTGGGAGCAATAAAATGTATAATTTTGACTGGTATCTCTAGCTCAATTCCCAACGAATGCAAGTTCCCAGGTTATTATGGCATCTATTCAGTTTTCCAACTGGCATTGGTTAGCATTAATAAATGTGCAGAAATTAGACGCTGAAACGGGTAAATGGTACTACATTTTATGACCAAGGCGCCACGTAATATTATGCACAGGCACAGATTACATAAATATCGTACTGAAGAGAAGATGTTGTAGTATGATGATCGCGAATGCACTATAATACAATTCCAAATGATATCTACTTTCCCTTGGCAAAATTAAAAATTTTTTTTTAAACATAGAGTAAAGTTTCACGCTAATTAGCTGGACAATAATTGATTACTTTAGGTATGTGGATTGAATTGAATACTTCTATGAGTCTATATGGATATTTGACAACAATGTTGACGTTGGCTACTTGATGACCTATGTTGATGAACTTGGGCTCGATTCTTTGAAACACCGTAACATTTAATTTGGTCATAGACACGGCGTTAATTTTGGACATTATCAATATTTAACACGTATACACTATATATCCAATTATATCTGGCGAATTAGTGAGCTGAAAGTGTCGTAATCGTATAACAGAAGCTATTTATTTCTTCGGTTTGGCGCTTTTTACGAATATTTCTTTTTAAATTAACAACCCGAGGCATTTTCTTTGATTCTAATGCTCGAAGATTCCGCTCGAGTTTAACTAGGTACGAAGATATTAATTTTTTCTACCAAAATAACCGCACGATATTGGTAAATCTCTTTCAATTCGTGAAGAAAGAAGGAAATGCGATTAATTAAGAAGAGCAATTATCAAAGATATCATAAAAAAAATCTTATACGAACGTAGATTGGGAGAATTGATTTTTTTTTGTCAAAAGCATCATCGAACTCCAACATCCAAGTTCTTCGCATGTGATTGAAGGTATTTGTCGCAATTGCCAGTTGTATGGGTAGTTTTTCTCATCAAGTGAGTAAATAGGGTATATTAGGAATGTGAAGGTACATAGACGGTATGAAACCATTATCGTTGGGTCATGAACATATAATAACCGTTGCAGTGTACAGAAGCGTTTAAAATTACATTTCTTCAGTTGCGGTTATAAATGAGGTGTAGGTTTTTTTGCAGTTTTTATTTTAAAAATAACATTGGTTCGTGTTGTGTGTTATCTAATAGTCTAACTGTGTTTTTTTTTATTTTGGTATAATGATAAAGCAATTTTAAATTTCATTCAACTATACTATTGCTTATTGCAATTGCTTTGACTAGACGGTAGACAATTGAATTGATAACAGGTGCCGAGCCGATTATGGCATCGTATGACTTATTCAGGTAGAGGTATTGTAATGGTTATTGAGGAACAATAATTTTTTTATTCAATAAAACACTGCACTTTGTGGTTGATTTTCGATTCTTTTGAAGTATTAGGAAATTGAAAATTTCCTCAAAAACAATAATTAGAGTCCTATTTTTTGATATTTTTTTGAAAAAAAAAATGAACCAAATTGATGATGATGAAAAATTTACTAAAAGCAGTCGAAGTAATGAAAGGAACAAACTAGCCCTGCAAAATAAGACCAAAGAAATGGTGCAAATTGAATTTTAGGTTACATCAATTTTGTTTCAAAAAAATGGTTTTTTTTTCGGTGTCCTGAAAAACCAGTAGTGTCTAGTTTACAGGATTACTCAATTTGTTTACATGGTTGTGGATTGTTGTTGTTGAATGTTATCAAGTCCAATACTACATAGATACTTTTATATTCAAAACTGAAGGAAGGGGGGGGGGGCAATCGAAATTTTTGTAATAACCAAAATTATTTCCAAGACTTCAAGCAACAACTTTTGTTTGAAATTTTTTTCAATTGAACCCCTCCCTCTTCACCGATTTTGCATAACACTTCAAACATACTAATTAAAAATTTGAATAGTAAGGGAGGAAGGAGCCAATTGAAAAATTTTTCAAATAAAAGTTGTAGATTAAGATCCTAAAATTTTTTTTGGTTATTATAAAAGTTTCGAGTGGATCCCTTCCTCTCTTCCGATTTCACATAACATCAGGTAGATACTTTTTTAAAATTTGGGGGGATTCAATTGAGAAATTTTTCAACCAAAATTGTAGATTGAGGTCCTAGAAATAATTTCGGTTATCACAAAGATTTCGATTGGATCCCTCCCTCCCCTACAGTTTTGAATATGCTTTTCTGGAGTCTATGATGTCTCCTCATTCGAATATAGTTATGTATTCGACTATTTTCGAAATCGTATGTTATTCGCGAAAATTGGAGCAATCTATCTTTTTTTTTGTATATTTTGACGCACGTTTTTGCGCCAGCCGTACACTTTTTTGAAAAAATGAATATAACCTTTCTTATTGAAAATTTTATCTGCTTCAATTTTAGTAGTATCCATTTTTTTGTTTAAAAGCATATTTTAAGAGTTATAAGCGAAAAACAACGAGGGTGTCACTATTAGTCCGCGTTTGGAGGACTTCCAGAGAGGTGAGATTCGGGGAATTTTTTTGGGGTAACTAGAGCACCAAAAGGAATATTAAAAAAAAATTCTGTAACCCAAAATGCAATTTCATTTCCTTATTTTACCTACTGGGCTGTAAATCATTACCTACTATATTCTATTCTAATCTTTAAAAAACACTCGAGTACGTATTTTAACATGCACAATGATTTGGAAAAAAATTAAAGCCATAAAGTGATCTTTCTTACTTGCACAACCACGTGGGCGAGTCAGCAAAACACTAAAAAAATTATTGATAATAGGCATTTTAAAATTAGGCTCTTAGGCAACACTATGAGATAACCGAAAAAATATTAAAAATTTTAATTTTCAATCACTATAATCATTCTTTAATCTTCAACTAAAACACAGTTCACCTAGACGATTGAAATTTCGTTGTGATAAAATTAAATCAGTGCCGGATGGTTTTGTATGAACACTTGCTCGTTTTTTTCCTCTGGGTTTTTTAGATAAGAATTTTCAATTCGCGAGAGTGAATCATGCTGTGGGAAGTTAGCTTCGTATTAGGTATCTGGTCAAACGCGTGCCGAGTTGAATTGTGGCGATGGATGATGCGGTTTGTGAAAAGAAGATCGGTTGGATTCGTAAAGAAATCGATATGCTCTTTCTTATTCATGCACCTCTTTTGGGGTATTTTTGTAGTGAAACCGGTGTCTTCGAAGTTTTCCACATCTTACAATTTTCCCAAACAGGCTGTTAAAGTTGTACGATTAGATAGTAATGGTAAGACGATTTTCAGTTCAGTGTATATGGGGATTCACATGATCACATCATACATTTTATTGCCATGAGGTTGAAGTTGAGTTAATTGATTATGGAGTAACTATCTAAATTCAAAATCAACGATAATTCCTATTTCCTGCGATGGCTACTCTAGATTATACTTATAGCTGATCTTTTGATTTTTTACTTCACCCCTTCCTTATCTTCTTTTCAAAAAAATTATAAAATTCACCGATTTTCAAAATCTTCCTTTTTTGGTTCGAACACACCAAAGTTGTTTATTTCATGGGAATTAATTCCCAAATTATTTTCATTTCGCTCCAAAATTATTTGAATTTTTTTTTTTGATCTAGCATTTACTTAATATTGTTGGTTTTTACCACGCTTTTATATACTTGGTATGTATGTATGTATGTATATGTATATCTATGTATGTCTCATGGAACCAAGAGTATGTTTTCAACCAATCCTCTCTCATTTAATATTTTACTGGAATTGAAAGAACATAGTGCTCACATTAGGGGTTTTCGAGGTCGCTGAATTCGATTTTCGAACTCAAATTTACCCCTGACCCCAAATTGAGCCCCTATGAGGGGGTTCAATTTTGAAAATTTCAGAAAATCACAACATTGGTATCGAAATGTAGGTTTTCGAGGTCGCTGAATTCGATTTTCGAACTAAAATTTACCCCCGACCCCAAATTGAGCCCCTATGAGGGGGTTCAATTTTGAAAATTTCAGAAAATCACAACATTGGTATCGAAATGTAGGTTTTCGAGGTAGCTGAATTCGATTTTCGAACTCAAATTTACCCCCGACCCCAAATTGAGCCCTATGAGGAGGTTTAGTTTTGAAAATTTCAGAAAATCACAACATTGGTATCGAAATGTAGGTTTTCGAGGCCGCTGAATTCGATTTTCGGACTTAAATTTACCCTTGACCCCAAATTGAACCCCTATGAGGGGGTTCCATTTTGAAAATTTCAAACTTCACAACATTGATATCAAAATGTTGGTTTTCGAGGTAGCTGAATTCGATTTTCGAACTCAAATTTACCCCTGACCCCAAATTGAGCCCCTATGAGGGGGTTCAATTTTGAAAATTTTCAAATAAAATATTTTCAACGACAAAAAGAGTTAAATAAAAATGTAAAAAAATTTTAAAAAACCATGCTTTTATTTAAAGTTGGTCACTTTGTAAAATGTTATTCATAGGGAAAGAGTAATGCCTTAAAAAACAAAAAATAAAATTTACTTGAATACAAAAATGTGTCATGAAAATTTTTTTTTCAAAAATTTTAATGATGAAAATCGTGGTGGGGCGTTAATCGAAAAGGTATTCGTTTGCTCCTCGCACACCCCACCACGCTTTTCATCATTAAAATTTTTTTTTCAAAAATTTTCATGACACATTTTTGTATTCAAGTAAATTTTATTTTTTGTTTTTTAAGGCATTACTCTTTCCCTATGAATAACATTTTACAAAGTGACCAACTTTAAATAAAAGCGTGGTTTTTTAAAATTTTTTTACATTTTTATTATTAGAAAAAAATTGTCCATTTTTTATTTTTCCCTTAACTGAATTTTTGAGCAGTGCCACACAAGTCCCCCCTTTTAAAAAAAATGAAAATGAAAAAAATTACCATTTTTTAAAAATTTTTTTTTTAGTTTTAACCTACCTACCATTGTTCCTTTTTTTTTTAATGAAAAATAATTCCCAATTTATTATTTTTTCCCGCACTGAATTTTGAAAGCCCCCAACACCATTTTTTAGAAAAATTGAAAAGTGGGTGAATTTTCAAACTATTGCCTTTTTTGGTTACAACCGATCAAAGTTGTTCCTTGTCGTGAAAAGTAATTTCTTATTTATTATTCGTGTAATCCTTTGATGAGGTACTCTCGCAATTTTTCAAAATAAAAAATGATAAAAAATAAAAAAATTGACAAATTTTTTTGACTTAGCATTTAAATTGTTGCTTTTTATTACAAAAATAATTCCATATTTTTTATTCTCTTCCTTGACTAAATTTTAAATGCCCCTCCCCTTCTAAAATATTGACAAATTTTGGAACTAACATATTTTCTTAGTTATAACCTGTCGAAAAATTGCCCCTTTTCATGAGAAATAATACCTACCCAATTTTCATTTTTTCCTCACTTGATTTCTAAGTTGCCTCTTAGTCGTCCCCCTTTTTTTGAAAATGAAAAATTTACTGATTTTCAAAATTTTGACTATTTCTGGTTATCAAAGTTGTTCCTTTTCATGAAAATTAATGGCAATTTTTTTTTATTTTAACCCAAATTTTTGAATTTTTGCATTTCTTAGGTTCTAACCTATCAATATTTTTCCTTTTCGTTTCCCAATTTTTTATTTTCCCCCTCACTGGATTTTAAGTTGCTCCTTGGTCGCCCCCAATTTTTAAAAAAATGAAAAAATTGTCCGATTCTAAAATTTTTGATTTTTTTGGCTATCCAAGTTGTTCCTTTTCACTAGAAATAATTACTAATTTTTATTTTGCCCCAACCTTATATCAAGTGGAAGGTACCTCGAAAAGCCCCAATTTTTCAAAAAATAAATAAATGAAAAAAAAATGAGCAAAATTATGGTCACCTAGCCTTTAGTTGTCCCTTTTTATTGAGAAATCATTCCCTATGTTGTAGTTTTCCTCCAACTGAATTTTGGGTGGTGCCTCTGCTTCTAGGATCTAATCTCATCCCCATTTATAAAAACAAAAAACAAAAGTCTTGCACTTTTTTGTTTATTTCAAGTTTTTACTCATTAAAGTAGCATAACTCCTTTTCAAAAGAATTAATTGACAATTTATTATTTCCTCAATAACTGAATTTATATAAAGATATTTCTCCGCCACTTATTTCTCAAAAATTGAAAAATCTGACAAAATATTTTTACGAAGGATTTTTCTGTTTCAACTCCTCAAAATTAACCCCTTTTGAAGAAAAGCAAATCAACAACTCTTGATGAGATGAAATTTAAAAAATGTATACGTTTGAAAATTTTCAATTGTTTTCTCATTTCTTAAAAAAAATTATTTGGGGGTGAGATAGACAAAAATTCAAAAGTCCAAAATAAGGACCACCTTAATATATGTACATTGCTAGTTTCGAGTAATCATCTTTAGGTCACATTTTTATCACAAATTTGAATGGTGAAGTCTATACCTAAAGTTTAATCTCTTATCTAAAACATAATTTTTAGAATTACGAATCCCCAATCAGGTTAAATTTATATTAGAAAATATCGAGTAAAATGAAAAAAAAAATTCGCAGGTACGTAGACCTGTAGACCATCAATTACTCGACTCGAGGATTACTCTATAAAATTGAAATAATGAGTATGTACCTGGATCAAATTTAAAAGTACGTCCAAGTTGGGTAATTTCAGGTGATTCTAGTCGAGGTGAGATGAAAATTGGGTTAGTTACAATCTTGGTACGGAGTTATTTCAGTTATTCATTTATGCAAATGCGATAACAAATTGATAAAACGGATACTTATTTTTGCAACTGAGTTTCAAAATATTATAATTTATCGTATCGACATATCAAGAATCTAGATACACTGATTAATCCTTAGGCAGTGCGTAAATGCACCAAGGTACTTATCGAAACGAATTCACTTCAGTTCACCACTCACGTGTAAAAACAATCACCAGCAAATTTTCAGAAAAATTCTCACTGTAAAATGTAGGTAAAAATAATTCGCGAAACATTAAAAACGAAAATAACTTACCCTAAATTTAAAATATAAATAAACGAATTCGGTGTAAAGTTCTCAACGTTACGTAGTTTTCATTAAAGCTGAACGAACTCGCAGAACCGGTCCACTACTAACTGTAAGTCGAACCTACATTACACGATTCGAAGTGCATTGTACGAGATAACGCCAAAGCACACGCATTCCCCCGAATAAACCTCTATTCTGCTCCCACTAAATTTTTCATTCAACCTTGCAACGCAATCTCCCGTGGAACTTTTTTCATTATTTTTTTTTGCAGTGTGATGTTCGATTAATATACGTAGTAATCAATTAAGGCGCAAGAATTCAAACTAGGCAGGTTTTTGTTTATTATTGAAAAACGTATCCGCTGATGAGATGTTTTCAAAACATTTCTGGTATTTTTTTTTTCCAATAAGTTTTGTTCTTTGGTTTGAATTATAGACGTGAAAATAATCGTGTTCGTTCCAAATGGAAATTACCTACCAATAATACCAATATTGATGCGAGGTAAAAACATAAAAATATTGAATGCGAATGTGCAATATTGTGCATGGGTGTTGAACGTCATCTTTGGTTTCAGCGTTGCCAAATGGAATTTTTTTTTTAAATTTTGATTTTTTCGTAAAAAATCAGTAGATTTAGGAGATAATAATTTTCAAGAAAATGTAGTAGATTCTGGAGGAAAAAAAAGTTTTAGCATTAATTCATGTCTTTCGGTGAATTTTTTCGTGAAAAATCAGTAGATTTTTCAATAGAAATAAATTTTTTAGCCGAATTTTTTTTTTTAAATTTAGGCTATTGTGTCCGACCCTGATTTAGAAGGAGGGGGGGGTAGAAGAGTTCTGACCCCATTTGTCGACGTTTGGGACCAAAAGATGACGATCTGTCACATGTCACATATTTATATATATATACTAGCGGTTAACCCGGCGCTTCGCTGCCGCGGATGTTCGATAGCAAAACCACCTAGACACTACAAGCCATGAAATTAAATTTGACAACCTTGCCGAAGACGGCCGACTTGAGCAATTGAAAATACGTTTTCTGGGCAAACGAAGTGTTTTTCGAAAAAATTGATGAGAACCAAAATTGTAGAGGAAAAAATTAACTTTCGTTTAGTGTATTCGGAATTTTGATTCGACTAATATTCCTCGAGTTACGGTCAAAAAACTGATTTGAAGCTGGGCCGTCTACCAGATTTTCCCTATTTTCCCGGTCAAAGAAGCGATTTTCGTAAAAATTGATAAGAACCAAAATTGTAGAGCAAAAAATATACTTTCATCCTAAAATCATTGAAGTTTTGATTCGACGAAAATACTTCGATTCATTAGCAAAAACTGTTTTATCAGATATGCAAATTTTCATATTTTCCTATTTCGCGGATAAACAAACCGTTTTTCATGAAAATTGATAAGAACTAAAATTGTAGAGCAGAAAAAATCCTTCAGTTTAGTGCTTTTAAAATTTTTGATTCGACCAATTTTTTGAGTTATCGTCAAAAAACTATTTATTTTTTCATTTTCGAGGTCAACGACCCCTTTTTTCGTGAAAATTGATAGAAACCACAATTGTAGATCAAAAAATTTACTTTTGTTTGGTGTAGTCGGAATTTCGATTTGACGAATATTTCTTGAGTTATCGTCGAAAAACTGATTTTGAAAGTTGGCCGTCTACCAAATTTTCCCATTTTCCCGGTCAACGAAGCGATTTTCGTGAAAATTGATACGAATCAAAATTGTAGAGCGAAAAAAATCCTTTCACCCTAAAATTATTGAAATTTCGATTTGACGAAAATACCTCGATTTCTCAGCGTAAAATGTTTTCTTGGATATGCAAATTTTCACATATTCTCATTTTCAGAGCGAACGAAGCATTTTTTGTGAAAATTGATCTGAACCAAAATTGTAGAGCAGAAAATTTCCTTTCGTTAGTGTGTTGTCAGAATTTCGATTCGATGAATATTTCCCGAGTTATCATCAAAAAAACGGATTGGAAAGTCGGCCGTCTACTACTCGATAATGCGACGTTGCCTTTCTACGTTCATGGCTTGTATCTCTAGGTAGTTTTGTCGATAGTGAATACATTTGTTGGGATTGAATGAAATATATAAAAACTAGATGAAACCCGTCGCGAGATTCGCGACGGCTAGAAAAACAGAAGAGAAACTCTTTTTTCAAATTTTAAAATAAAAAATTTGATAATGATTGTTTTGGAAGCAGTAACTTCGGCTTTACAAGTATTTATTAAGACTATGCACGGCACAGAGAATATGCGACCCGGCAGACTCCCTACTGTCCTGTAGAAATGCTGAGTAATTTACTTGCTGAAGGAATGGAACTGCCCAAAATTGCGAAAGGGAGTGATCAGGGTGATATCAAAAATGGGGTGTTTTGCTTTAACTGTAAGTTCTACATACTGAGAATGAGAAGCTGTAATGTTAATCAAAAATGATGGAATTTATTTCAAAACAGTAATCATCTTATTTATCAATTTTTTCAAAATGAAAATTTTTCAAAATTTTCTTTAAAAAGAATAATACAGTCTTATACTTACCTAAATAATATAATTTCAGAGTAACCGTTTTCAATGAATTCCATTATTTTAAATTTTCGTTAATTTTTTTGAAACAAAATTTTAAATAATACATTTAAAAAAAATTATTAATGTTCAAGTATTATGAAAATTTTTAAAATCCTGTTTGTTCGATTTAAGAACGTTTAATGATTTTAAATTTTTTTCTTTTTGCAAATTTTACTCAAATAAAATCTTTCAAATTTATTTCGTTTTAAAAAATGAATACTTTAATTGAAAAATACCATTTAAAAAAAGAAATTGTTCAGAATTATCATATACTTTCCTTCAAGTTCTCATTCTCAATCACACCTCAAAAAAGCATTAATAAATTTTTTTTCAAACTTGGAAAAATAAGAAGACATAATTTTCTTTAGAATTCAATGCTTGATTTACCTATAAAAAAATGAAATTTCCAGGTATTTTATAAATGTATTTACTCGTATTTTGGAAAAATTGATTTAGAACAAAATTTGGAACAATTCGATTTTTAAATTTAAAATAGATTTTTGACCTTATATTGAAGAAACGTAAATTATTCTAAACAATTCATTTTTAAAATGGAATTTTTTAACCAAAATTTAAAAAATGATGAAATAAAATTTAAAAAAAAAACTAATAAAATTTGAAAAAACATAAGACCTATCTATTGAAGTTTTTTGATTTTATTTGATAAAAATTTTAAATAAATGCCTGTTTTCAATTGAACTTGAAGTGTAAAAAAATCCATCTTATAATATAAAATGCAAAGGTCCAGATCTTGAATCGGAAATTTGGGAAGATGATAATAGGGAATTCTCCCCTGTGGTGTAGCCCCGTCGCCCCGTGCACTGCACTGGTATGTACTTAAGGGTGACGTGACCCCGTATTTTGAAAATGTTTTGAATATCAGGAGTCAATGGTGACATTTATACTGGAGAAAATAATTCCCTATTTTTCATTTCCTCGTGGTGTAGCCTGTAGCTTCCGTCGCCCCGTTTATAGCACTTGTATGTACTGTACCATAATGTACTTGCCTTGCACTATGAAAAAAAACTTGAGTATAATAATAATAATCACGATTTTCAACAAATAATTTTTAATATACAATAAAATTATTAAAGTAAGAAAGGAAATTTGGAAAATTATTATTTAAAAAAATTTCATGGAAAACGATTCTGAATAAAAATTTCAAAAAATGAAAACTTTCTATCAAAATTGAAAAAAAAAATCAACTTACAAAATTTGAAAATAGCCATTAGAATTTTTTGAAAACAAAAATAAATATTATGAAATGAATGACTGTCTTGATACTTGATAGATTAGATAATTTTGATTTTTTTACAATAAAAGTTGAAATGAGACATGAGTTGACAAAAAAAAAAAAAAAAAAAAAAATGCTGAAGACCAAAATATTTATTATTAAACTTTGGAATAGAAAATTTATTTGAATAACATTTTTTAGAATAAATACTTATGCAGAATTTTATTATTGAAGATTGTTTTTAAAAAGTTCAACATTTTCAAATTTTATCATTTAAATTTTTTTTCAATTTTGGTGGAAAAAAGTAATTTAAAAAAAAAATTAGAATCATCTTTTATTAATTTTTTCAAAATGAGAATTTTTCAAAATTTTATTTTAAAAACATTATAATTTTAGAGTTACAGTTCCCAAGGAATTCTTTTATTTTAAAATTTCGTTAATGTTTGATTTGAGAACGTTTCATTATTTGAATTTTTTTTCCTAATGCAAATTTTGCTGGTCTTCTTATTTGAGAAAAATTTGAAATAAATGCCCTGAAGTGTTAAAAGATCCATCTTGAAATGTAAAGAACCAGATCTTGAATTGGAAAGGTAATAGGGAGTTCTTCCCCGTGGTGTAGCCCCGGTCGCCCTGTGATATTTTGAATCTGAATGATGATAACAGTGAGTTCTTCGCCATAGTTTTCCCCCGTTGCCCCGTGCCCCGTGTACAAACCTGTTATATAACTGAATCGGTGAGAAGCAAAAGGTGTTAAGTCCAAAATTGGCGTTTTCACTTTTCAACGGAAATGGGGGTATTGAAGTATCGCGGATCTCGTGGTGTAGTTGAAATTCCCGCCAAGTTGTTCGAAAAGCCGCTACGAGCAGGTTTGGCAACGTCGCTTATAGCATTGAGAAGCAAAAGGGCCTAAGTCCATATTGATTTTTTTTTTAATTTCTTAGTAAATTTTCAAAAATTTATGTTATTTTTTCATTTCAAATGGAAATTTTTTAGTTTTTTTCTCATTCTCAAGCATTTTGACGATTTAAATAAATATTTTTCTTTTAATTTTTTAAAAAATTCGAAAATTTTTCTCATTTTTGTATTAGAAATGTGAATTTTTTTAAAAATATGATAAGATTGGAAATTTATCCTTTTTTCCCCCCACAAAGTACTTTTCACGTATTGGACCAATGTTAGTATTTTGAAGTGAAATTTCATTGCCTTCAACGTGGTACCAAGTCACTTCTCATTTTCGGCAAATTTCACCATGTTTTGAAAGATTGAGTTTCAAAAGGGCCTAAGTCCAAAAAGTTTGAGGCGCCATAAGTCTGTTGGCTCTGAATATTTTTTTATCGGACCAGAGCCAAAAGTTGTCCCACGTGAACCTTTTCAAAGTTGTGAAACATATTTTCATGAGTTTGATAGTTTTTGTAAAAAACAGTTTTTTGTTTCTCCTGAAAAGTGCCATTTTTGGACTTAACACCTTTTGCTTCTCACCAATTCAACTATAACTATTACGATTTTTAAAAAATGAGGAAAAATCCAGCTTGAATTTTGAAATACGTAAAATCATGCAGATCCTGAATCAGGATGATTATGATGTACCTATAACTTAATTGTTATTCCCCGTGGTGTAGCCCCATCGGCCCCGGGCCCCGGGTGCTGCACTTACCACTTTACACTATGAAAAACGTGAATTAATGAAATAATAAATCAATAATACTTGATTATTTTGATGATAATAAAAACAACGAAAAAACCATGAGAAAAGTAGAAAACTAACTGAAGACTAAACAAATCGCTTTTAACGAATACCGATTTCATTTACAATGCGGTATTAAAAGCTTAAAAATAAATAAAAACACGAAAAAACATGCGAAAAACATAAAAAAAAATTCAAAAACACGCAAAACTTGGCCGGGCTCCGTTTTCGAGCCGCTTGCGTTTTAGCTGCGCGGTAGTTTTTGTTTGCCTACCAAGTTACCTACTAATCGGTAATGCTGCTCGAGTAGTCGACCACGGACCATTAACAATCTCGAGTTTTAAAGAAAACTCTCTCGCCTATGGGGAAATTTCCTTTGATGTTCGACCGCTCTCTTTTTATATAATAAGATGGAAACATAAACGTACAACACGCGCGCCACCTATTGTAACTTAATTGTACTATGCCTATATTGTGGCGCGCGTCTGCTGTAGCAACGCACCGGTTAGGTCAGTGGTTCAGACCCACCCAATGACGATAAATTTTTTTGACCCCGATTTAATTTTTTTTTTGCCTAAAACCTTCCCGCAAGTGCAAGCAATAAGTTGACCAAGTTTTATCGCAATCGGATGAACGGTATGGCAGCGCATAAAATATATATATATATATATATATATATATTTATATATAATTTTACCGCTACTTTTGGAACTCTGGGGCCGAGCCTAACAAGTCAAATGAGGTCAAACTTGATATGTAAGGTCCCCTCGGTGTAGGAATGATGCAAAAAAATTTTTGGAGCCCTAACTCAAAATTGAGGATATGACCCCCTTTTGAGGGGGTGCGGGGGAGCCCCAATATCATGAAATTTTTTGAAACTTGCCCCAGGGATGAGAATTCTAATTACCTACACCATAGTCAAATTTCAGCCCCCTAAGTCATCCCCACCCCATTTTAGGGCCCAAAAACTGGATTTTGGGGTCAGATCAGGCTACAGACCCCCAAATGGGGCTGGGGGGCCAAAATTTTCATCATGGATCAAGTTTGTGCCCCTGATGTGCCTTTTGTAGGTTTCAACTTTTGGGCCCCCTTTGACCCCTGTCAAGGGTCAAAAATCAAGGTTTTTCACAATTTTTCAAATTTTACCCCTACTTTTGGAACTCTGGGGCCGAGCCTAACTGGTCAAATAAGGTCAAACTTGATATGTAGGGTCCCCTTGGTGTAGGAATGATGCAAAAAAAATTTTGGAGCCCTAACTCAAAATTGGGGATATGACCCCTTTTTGAAGGAGGTGCGGGGGAGCCCCAATATCATGCAATTTTTTGAAACTTGCCCCAGGGATGAGAATCCTAATTACCTACACCATAGTCAAATTTTAGCCCCCTAAGTCATCCCCACCCCATTTTAGGGCCCAAAAAGTGGATTTTAAGGATCAGGCTACAGACCCCCCAAATGGGGCTGGGGGGCCAAAATTTTCATCATGGATCAAGTTTGTGCCCCTGATGTGCCTTTTGTAGGTTTCAACTTTTGGGCCCCCTTTGACCCTTTGACTCCTGTCAAGGGTCAAAAATCAAGATTTTTCACAATTTTTCATGTTTTTTCTCGCTTCCCGGTACGTTGATCAGCCTGCAGCCCAAACCAAATGACCTTGGATGCTAAAATTTGGTATTTAGGATCGGTAAGGATCACTGAGGTGCCTTTTGGGGTTTTTGACCTTTGAGCCTCAAAATTGGGGGGTGGCCCCTTTTTGAAGGGGGTGGCCCCTTTTTGAAGGGGGCTTTAAAGAGGCCCCAATTTGACAAAATGATTTGAAATTTTTACCAACAACAGTGACTCTGATTGTCTCCACTGTATCCAAATTTCAGCTTTCCAAGTCATCCCCACCCCATTTTAGGGCCCAAAAAGTGAATTTTTAGGTCATTTTTTCACATTGATCAGGCTACAGACCCTCCAAATGGAGCTGGGGGCCTAAATTTTTATCATAGATCGAGTTCATGCCCCTGATGTGCCTTTTGTAGGTTTTGACCTTTAAACCCCTTTTGACCTCGATACAGGGTCAAAAATCAATATTTTTCAAGTTTTAACCTGTCTTTTCTGACGCGTTGAACAGCCTACAGCCCAAACTAAAAGACCTAAACAATCGAAATTTGGGATGTAGGGTCAGTAGAGGTCACTGATGTGCCTTTTGGGGGTTTCGACTTTTGAGCACCATTTGACCCCCGTACAGGGTCAAAAATCATAAATTTTCACGTTTTAACCTCTTTTTTGGTGTGTTGGCCCTCGTCTGAACAGCTGAAGGTGTGAAGGGGATTGAGAGCGAAGCCCCCAATCCTCTCCTGCCATGTCCCTATTGAGGGTAAAGCCCTCTAATAGGGGCATGGGGGCGGAGCCCCCATCTGAAGAGCTGGAAGTGACGAGGTGGTTGGGGGCGAAGCCCCCATCCTAAGAGCCGAAAGTGATGAGGGGGTTGGGTCGGAGCCTCAACGGGGTATGGGGGCGAAGCCCCCATCTGAAGATGAAATCTTCAATGCAGAGAGGAACTAAAACTGAAGACAAAAACCTGACATTTTTAAACTGAATTTGAAGTTAAAACTGATATTGAAACTGAAATACCATGGATGAAAACGTTTTCAAAGTGGTACACTAACTTGAAAAAAAAATCGGCTGTCGCGGAGCATCTTGTTTTAAATGTAGTGGGGCCAGAAGAAACAAATTTTCATTAAAAAATAGTACATAGAGTTGATAGAGAAAAAAATTTTCATCAATTTTTTTACCTTTTAATGAATTTTTTGTAAAAAAGTACCTAGTACAGTTGAAGAAAAAATAAGCTAAAAATCTGTTGTTTTTTTTCGCTTTTAAATACGTCTAAGGTTTTTGAAAAAATCAGTAGATTTTTGCTGAAAACCAATAGATCAGTAGAAAATCAATACAGCTTTGAAAAAGTAATACTTAGATCTACTGAAAAATCAGTAGCATTGGCAACGCTGTAATTGGTTTGATCATAAACTCGAGTCATTTATTTTTGTTACTCG
Source organism: Balanococcus diminutus (assembly GCA_959613365.1). Lineage (NCBI taxonomy): Eukaryota > Metazoa > Arthropoda > Insecta > Hemiptera > Pseudococcidae > Balanococcus > Balanococcus diminutus. The sequence goes on from OY390715.1 coordinate 48,216,819, forward strand.
TTCGATATAAAGTTGTTTATTTTGGTTGCATTTCAGAATCTGCAACATCTGCTTCGTATTGGCCTTTTTAGTCGAGTTTTGCCATTCATTCAAAGACAATCAGTGTATAAATCAAATCGATAGGTATATTATCTGTAATAGGTGCTGAGGTGTACTTCAATACTTGTTATAGATTTAATTACCGTTTATATTTTTATGCAATCTTGGAAATGGCTTGGTACCAACCTAGTTCACCTAAACTATTCGCATGAACAGACCGGATATCCAGTATACCTTGAAATAATGCCAAGATTCTTCCGATTCTTACTTTTTTAACCTTCCGCCTTTGGTTGTATAACGTAAGAATCGTGCTAAAACTCATAAATAAATCGATATATAATCAGCCAAGAGCGGTAGCTCTGTGATCCATTCTTGTTTAAAGGTAATGACCTCGTTCCTTTTTTCCAACACTATGTGCAAACTTGTCCTGGAAAATTTTATTCAATCGTAGGGTATCAACTTTATCCAAATAGATAAAAATACATTCGACTAGAATATTAGTTGATTATAAATGGATGCATTTGTTGATTAAGTGTGTGAAGGTTATGGAGGTGATACAGAAATTCGACCGCGTTCGATGACAATATTCTGAATCATTTTGAGTTCTAATTTGTCAAGTGTTTTTAAAAAAAAATCACCTTAATTATTTTAAATGCATTCAAAGAAGTAATTAATCAATGATTAAGATTATTACGAGTAAAATCATATAAATTGTACACCTTTTTTTGAGGGGGAAAAATAAACAAATAAAAAGTATTTTTGCTCAATAAACTTCAAAAGAATTAAAGAAGATTTATTTAAAAAAAAAAAAAAAAAAAAAACACTGAATTTACGCCAATGATTGGAATAAAATAAATCCCACTTATAACATCATCATCATCCATGTTTTATTGCCACTTGATGGTGGCGTGACTAGTGACGTTAAACCAATTACATTTCCATTACAGTGACGTCATTATTGATGAAACAAGAAATCCACTTTATAGTTCATTTCAAGATTACTGTGACGTCATTGATGAAATGAATAACCCGATGGTAGCGAGGTGAAGTGGAAGAGTTACTTTGATTCGTTTTGTACGTAGACGTAGACGACAGAAAAATTGAGATGCGATTATTCGACAACAATGATCTCTTGATTTATCGATTCTAGGTTATGAGTTGCAAGTTTTTTGACTTTCATTTTTGAGGTAAGATTAGTCTCCTTGTGTCAAGCAGAAAATGCAGACCTGTTGGTAAAATTTTATGAAGAATGAGAGGATGCGACATAGGTGAAACTCTAATTTCCGCAACTAATTTTCACACATTTATCAAACTTATTAGCGAATTTTCCAACCTTTTGCCAAAACTTCCATTCATCAAAATTTCAAAAATTTTCACAACGATTTTGTCTAAAATTTCATTTTGAATTTTTTTTAAAGCTCTACCCTATTTGCAAATATTTAAAAAAAATGTAATTTCGAGAAGTTTTTTCAAAGAATAAAATTGTGAATATTTTTTAATAATTTTGTTTTTGTTTTTTATGCATTTTTTTTTAAAGGTCGAAGTTGCGATTAGTTTTAGTTCATTTACTTTTAGTCAAAATTTCAAACAGATTTTTGCAAACAAATTCTTTTTACAATTTATCAAATTTAACAATCAAAATCGTTTAGAACGTTTTAATCAATTTTCACATTTTTTTGATAATTAAAAAAAAAATAGTTTCTAAAAAAAATCCAGACCTAGTGAAATTGTAGCTCACTTCTTAATGTCTTCTCGCCCTCTCGGGGTCTACTTTAAGATATACAAATTTAAGTCGTCTTATTTTTGTGGGGGGGGGGGGGGGAGATTATTTTTTGACGGCGAAAAACTATAATTTTGTCGATAATCCAAAAAAATACAATATTTTATCAGGGTTTCATTTACTTGCTGGTTTTACTGTTGAAGCAACTCATTTTCGTTATTTTTTCATCTAATACTTATTGCCACAAAATCCGAATTTTTCGAAAATATTGGCAGGTGACCCTTCTCCTTACCCGCTCATCTGCCTCTGCCTGCTGTATATTAATTTTAAGCTTACTACCTATTTTTTTTACTCGATGTAAATTATGACGTCAATTTTGCTACGTTTGTTATTTTCTCATATTGCCAGATCACTTCTCTGTTACGCACGTACATCAAAAATCCATTAGATTTTTTTTTTTCAAGAATCTGGTGATTCCAAAATCAAAAATATCAAATCAAATAACAAAATTCACCTCATTAATGTCGTCAGTTCACCACTCTTATGTAAAACTGTAAAATGAAGAAATGAACTACATTTTGTCCAACAGTAATTTTCAATTCCTGATAAAAGATGTCTTGCGAATTTTTATTCGTTTGTGAAGGTTTGGTTGCATATCCAACTATGGAAGGCGGACGATGAAAGTAAACATGATTTTTTATTCATTTTTTAGCCACACATTTTACTAGGTGTTAAATTACTACATTCAATTCAATGTTATGTTTATTGAAGAATTTCAAAAAAAATTTACAATTCAACAACTTTTTCGTGTTTTTTTTTTCAAAATAAATTCCTCATAAATGATTACTTTTTAGTTTTTGTTATTATTTTCTCTAAAGTACCTTGAAGTTATTTGATATTTATTTCATGATTTTCAAGCTTAATAAAAATAAAATAATTGAAAAAAGTTGAAAAAAACCCTTTTAAGTTGATTTTAGAAATTAAAAATATTATTTTATTAAGAGGTTTTCAGGATTTTGAAAATTAATAAATTTTTATAACACAAATAAAGACTTCAGTTTAATATAGAATGTATATTTTTCTTTTTAAAATTTTGAAATGAATAAAAAATACTAAAAAAAAATGTTTTTAAATATTTTTAATCGAAAGTTTTTAAATTCAGTCAGAATTGTATGCAACATCAAATAATGTAGTAAATTACTGTATTTCGAACAAAACTTTTTTTAATACCTAAAAAAAATTCTGTAATGATAAAATCCAAAAAAAAAAAAAAATTAATAAAATAACAGAATTTGAAATGATTTATGTTATTCTTCAAAAGAAAACTTGAAAACTGATTTTGAGCAAAAAATGTTTTTCAATAAAATTCAAAAAAAAAAAGTTCAAAAATGGAATTTTGAAAATTAAAAAAAAAAATAACGCCTCTGTTTTGATACATTTTTTTAAAATAACTCCTTTTTAAACAGCACTTAATGGGAACATTACGATTTTTTTGGAAAATAATGTCTGACAAATTTTATTTAATGTTTGAGTATGATTTATTTTGAACATTATCGCAGAATTTTTTAAATTTTTATTCAACATAAACTTTCAAGGTAATTATATTGTTCAAAATAGTACTTAAACATTTTATGTTGCCCACAATTCTGATAGAATTTTAAAACTTTCGATGTTTGAAAATTTTTATTAAAATATGTTTAAACTTGATTTGAAAAAAAGAGAAAATTATTGTGTTTTTTTAAGTCTGAAAATTTGATTTTAAGAAGATGAAAAGTGTTTGAATCAAATTTAAAAGAAAACTGCAGTTCCGTTTTAATAAAATCGAAAAAAAAAATCTCAAACAGCATTCAAAGTGACAATTTTTTTTTTTTTTTTTTTTGAAAAATAATGGTTGAAAAAATTTATTTGATGTTTCAACGAGATTCATTTTGAACATTTATACAAATTTTCAAATATTTTGTTTAAAATAATACTTTTACCGCATTTCTTGATGTTGCACACTATTCTGATTGAATGATTGAAAACATTTCTTTAAAAAAAAATCATTAGGTACCTATGTTTTTATTCTAATTAAAAAAATAATAATAATTCTCTATGAAACTACGGTCTTAACAGAATTCAAAACGGTTTATGTTTAAAAATTATTTAAAAAAAAAAATTAAAATGATGTTTGAAAAAAAAACAAAAAATTTGTGAAAATTGTTTTTTAAAAGTCTCGAAAATTGATTTTAAGCAAAAACACGTTTTTAAGAAAAATTAAAAATAATTGTTCAAATGAAATTTTGAAAAAATAAGAAGAATATGAACAGTACTACCATAAAACTTTTTTTTGGAAGAATTCAGTTATGATGCCTTAGAAACTGTCTAGTGTACATAATCGACTTATAAAATTGAAAAAAACAAGTATGTAGGTAAATAAAAAACCAAGTTCATGCAAGGTGATTTTCCTAATTTTTCAGAGAAAAATTATCATCTCTAGTTAGAATTAAGTATGTTATAGTAGGAGGATTAAACCAGAAAAATAATTACGTACATATCTTTTGGAATACGCGAACTCTATTCTACGAATATTTTTGACGATTCAGAAAAACATCGAGTCAGAAAAAAAAACACCCAATACAAATACATACGATATAGCTGATTTATAACGAACGATTTTTTTTAATTGTGTCTAAAATTACTCACTTTGAAAACAAATGTTTCAAATTACTGTACGAAGTATGCAATTATTAAATCAACAGTAAAAACTTATTGTTTTACTACATACTTCTCGAGTTCTGGTTAGTTTTACCGATTAAAGTGCGCAATCATTCGGTGCAAAACATACGTAAAATGTAAATTTCATACATTACACTGCAAATCAAAGAAGCTGCGATGTAGTAAAAATTACAAATAATTATCTGTGTTATTATACGAATATAGGTAGCTTGAAGAAGTAAAATTATTGTTTGCGAAAAATAAAGAGAATTTTTTTGTACAAAAATGCATTGTTATTAACATTGGTTACTTGTGAAAAAAATTTTAATGATATAAATTTTGATTTTTCACCCTTGTTATTGAAAAATCAAGTTGGATTTTCCTACAAATCTGCGTGATAATATTATTGGATTGTTAAAAAAATCAGTAATAAGCTGTAAAAAAAATTGTGGAAAAATTTAGGTACAATTAGTACATGGCTAATTTAAGTACCGAGCATCTAGGTACAGTACCTAGTTTATTCCAATAGATTTACGCGATTTGAATTCATTATTCGGGAGCTGAACCGTAAAGAAAATTGTAATTTTTTTTTCAAACCTGGGAGAGGGTTTCATTTTTAATGAGTTTTTGTTTTGTTTGGCCTTCTCGTACCTACGTACCACGTACATTACATACGTTGCGTTGTACTTGTTTGTATCTACTATACTTATTTTCTAATTTTCTAATATGTACTATTTTTTCCATTTTAATATTTTACAGTTTAAAACACATGGTAAATATCTCTAATTTATTTACTTTTTTTTTTTTTTTTCTTTTTTTGTAGTCACCTTTACATTTAGCATAATTATTTAACGAAATTTTCTCATTTGTTCACTTCAAATCGTGCAATAAAAAAGTACCTAAAACATCAAAAACGTAATACCTCTAATTATATCGACTCATTGATTACAATTCTGTTCAATTATTTTCGCTTTAGTTTGTTTTTACTGCATGCGTTCGAAAAGTGACGTCAAAGTTGAAAATTAAATTTTAAGAACCAGTTTTACTTGCGTACATAGATTACTTAGCAAACGTTGCCATATTTTTGATCTACCTATTCAAATTTCGTTATATGCTATATCTAAAAATATACTTATAATTTATTTCTTCATTTAACAATTCGTACAAGATTTTCAAATTATTTTGGTTACGATGAATAAGTAGACTATAAACGAACTATTTACGTCAAATTCATCATCATCCCAAAACCTTATCTTATTTCAGGGTCAAAATTAATTTTTGAAAAATTTAAAGAAAAATATTCTGTTTGTTGAAAAATAATGTATTAATGTGCAGTTATTTTCATTAGGGAGAAAATGAAAAACATGATGGTGCGAAAAATTACTCAGATTTGTTTTATCGACCTCGTATACTTGATTGTGTTAAGTATTCTGAAAATTGCTAGCTATTTTAAAACCCCATAGTGTAAAGTTTAATTGGCACATTTGCTATCTTTCGCTTTCGAATGTGTTTGTAAATGGATGATTGGTTTTTGTTTCCCAAGGAGGGGACAATTCTGAGTAATTTTTCAAGTTTACAAAATGAAACGTAGAAAAAATTATTGTGAAAACTTTACCCCACGTGTCGTATAAAGCACAAAAACTTCATACGGTGTTTGCGGTAGTACACAGAATACAATTGTTCCAAATACTTTAAGCTTATACTTTGTGTTCTTTGTACTTATTTATTTTAGATTGCGGGTTTTCCTCTTTTTTCACTATTTATCAAAAAATTGTATTTGGACACGTTCCTAGTAATCATTGTTTGGTGGTAATATGGTGACGTGTGCTATCATCTTGCTCTCGTAAAACTCGTGTCTATATACTCGTATTCCTATAATAGGTGAATCGTCAGCTTATCTCATTCGTGATCACCCCATCTTAATGTCACGGTTTTGATTAATACTCCCTATGACGATTTTTTTCATTTACAATTACATTACATTACATTACATTACACGAAGCAGGTGGACCTGGGCACTAGTCAAGTGAACCTGAAAACTTCAAAAGGTACCTATTACCAAGAATTTAAGTTCCAACGAATAGGTATTATATATCATAAACAATAGTCTACCACATGTTTTGAAGGCCATAAATTAAAAATCCGACATTATTTTCGACGTAAGGGTATCGCAGAGAGGCAAGAGGGGTGAATGGGATCCAAATTTTTACATAATTAATAAATTAAAATGATTTTTCATTTTAATAACACTTGAGCGAAGGAAGTGCTGGTGAACTAATCGTAAAAGTCGAGTTTAATACTAGGTACCTATACCAGAAACGAACGAAATTTTGTTAAAAATTAACGTGATGGTGTTGTGTGAAAATATTTTGGTTTACCTACTTCGTGTTTTATGGAGGATTTGATTAAAATGAAAAAGTAACCGAGAAGTTCTTGAATTATTATTTTTTTCTCTCTTGGTACACGTGACTAAATTACGAGGGTTTGTATCAAATACAAAAAGGCAATGGGCGTCGTACGTAAGTAGAATTTCTCTTTAAAAAATAAATCATTTTCTAAAAACGAAAACTTTCCATTTTAAAATATTATTCAACGTAGTTAATTCAAATTGCAATTTTGACCGTGATTATTGAACTTTTATTTCTCAATTAACGAAATAATTTGTACTGGTTTCGTTAAAATATAGGTCAGTATTGAAAAAAGAAAATAGGAATAACCCAGTTTCGATAGGGTTAGCAGAACAAACGATAACAGAGATTCGCCAAAAATACTCGTTGATAACGAATCGTAACCAACTAACGTAGAATATTATTACGTACCGGTTCAATTTTAATTTTACTTTCATTCAAGGTTAATGATTTATCTCTGTGGAAAAACTGAAAATGAAATGAAAGAATTTAATGAAAAAAGGCCTACTATAAACAAAGGTGCTATTCGAACAAGATTTGACAACCATGAGCAGTTGGGAAAAAATTTCAAAAAATATCTTTTTAAACAATTTTGATGAAGTAAGAAGGTATACCTAACTATGAATACTTACAAAAAAAATTCACGACAAGAATTCGAAATTTTAGTGGTTTGTTAGGTACCTATTTATTTATTTTTCAATTTTCAAACAATGAGAATTTAATTCATCATAAAAGTAAAATTCTAAATTTATTGCGAACATTTTTTTTTTCAAAGAATTTTTCATAGCGTTTGAGGAAACTAAGAGCAAATTTAAAAAAAATTACAGGGCTTCAAAACATTGAAAAAAAGTCAAAAATTTCAACAAAAAAATTCACAGAAGCCAAAACATTTTAATTAATTTTTTTAAGAATTTTTAACATTACTTTATTTAGTGTTCTCTAAATCTTAAAATTTTGAACATTTTTACAAATTTGAAAAAAAAGTTACAAAATTTAAAGAATTATTTAGCCCAAAATTTTAGAATTTTTTTTCCACAGAACGTCAGAAAATTTTCAGAGCTGAGAAAATCACTTAAAAAATTTTCAGAGGATTTTTGTGACGAAGTTATAGTTGAAAATAAAGTTTTTATTCTTCGTCATTTTAAACGTTTTAATAATTAATAAATTCACATTTTCACAATTTTTTTTTAAAATTATAACGTGCATCTTCCAAAACTACAATTTTCTTCTTTATTTATCAGCTATTTGGCTTTCTAATCCTGATTTCTAAATTAGCGTTCGCGAACGATTCGCGACAATTTTTCACGAAATTCCAGATACGGTGAAACAAAAAGTGTAAGCGAATTCTTCACAGAATTTTGAATAAGTTTTTATAAATTAGGAAAAAAATATAAAAATTGTTGAGAATTGCCTCAAAATTAAAAAAAAAAAAAAAATACATACGAACGTCAAAAAAAAAAGTCACAGAATTTTTCATAATTTTCTAATAACTTCGAAGAATGTTTCAGAAATTTTCAAAAAAAATTCACAAAATTATCTGAGGATTTTTTTTAAAACTTCAAGAACTCCTTCAAAATTTTTCACGAAATTTAATTTTCAAAGAACTTTCTCCGTACTTAAGACTAAGAGAAAACCTCACAAAATTCTAGAAAAGTTACGAAACTTTTATGAAATTTCTCTGAAAATCGCAGAAAAATTTTCTCAAAGAGTCAGAACACTTTCACAGAATTTTCAATGATTTAATTTTCTCCAAAACTTCATAAAATTTTTGAAAAGATTTCGGAACGTATATTGACAAAATTGAAAAAAAAAAAAAATTATAAAAATTCTGAGAAGTGGTTCAACATTAAAAAAAAAAAAAAAAACATTTTGGAAAATTTTGAAGACTGAAAAATGTTTTACAAAATTTTCGAAAATTCAAAAAATTGTTGACGATTTTTTTTCTCAATATTTCGGAGTGTTTTTAAAAATTAGAAAAAAAATCATAATATATCTTTCGTCAGAAAATTGTCGCCGGATTTTCCAAATTCCAATTATTTTTTTTCAAAACAACGTAGAATGTTTCAGAGATTTTCATAAAATCTTTTTAAAAAAACTCTTTAAAAATTTTAAAAACTTCAGAAACTCCTTCAAATTTTTTCATAGAATTTTCAGTAAGTAGGTACCTAATTTCTTTTTCAAGTTTCAGAAAAATTTTCATAAAAGTTTTTATAAATTTCAAAAAAAAAAAAAAAATTAACTTATAATTTCAGAGAAGTACCCCAAAATTTTGAAAAAAATTATAATGCGTCGGAAATTTTTTACCAAATCTTGGAAAAGTCAGAAATTTTTTTTCGAATTTTTCATAATAACGTCGGAAAATTGTCTCAGGATATTCTTTTTTTTAAACGGAATGTTTCGGAGAGATTTTCAGAAAATGTTTTCCAATGCTCCGAAAGAATTTTTCACAAAACTTCAGAAATTTCTACAGAAGTACAAGAAAAATTATCAGTGTATTTTTTACAAAACTTCGCAGAATTCTTTACAAATTCGAGAAGTAATAAAATTTTGAGAATTATTCCAAATTAAAAAAAAAAGAAAAAAAAATCACAAAACCTTAGAAAACGTTTATAGAATTCTTAATATTTTTTTTCAATTTTAAAGATTTTTTTTTAGAATTTTTCTAAAAATCTTTTACAAAATTTCCAGAAAACTTTTCAAAAAGCTTCAGAAACTTCCACTAAGCTTTTCACAAAATCCAATTTCCAAAAAAGTTTGCATAAATGAAAGAAGAAACTCAAAATTTTACAGAATCATCCTAAAATTCAAAATTTTTATAGAATTTTCCTGAAAATTACAGAAAATTTTTTCACAAAACTTTAGAAAACTTTCACAGAATTTTCAATGGCTTTTCTTTTTCAAAACTTACTTCAGAGGATTTTTCATAAATTTTCAAAACATTTTTTAAAAAATTTCAAGTATAATACGAGTATTCTACAAAACGTCACAATATTTTCAGAGAATTTTTCACGAAATTTTTACCGAATTTGAAACTTTGGATACTTACCTACCACAATTTTTTCACAAAATTAAAATTTTTTTTTTTTTTTGAATCTCAGTGGGTTTTCACGAAATTTTTATTTAATTACCCAGACTTGGAAATTTTTTCGGAATTGAAAAATTTTCAAAACACTTCAAATAATTTTTCACCAATCAAGGAAAAGTTTTACAAAATTTCCTTATTATTTATAGAATTTTCACAAATTCTCAATAAATTTTCCACATAATTTTCATTGAATTGAAAAACTTTACTTGGAAAATGACTTAGAATACCAGGAAATTTTTCAAAAAATTTCAGAGAATTTTCACAAAATCTCTGAAAATTTTACAGCTTCTATGTAATTGGTATCATTTTAATCAAATTTTAAGTAAAAAAATTCCAAAATATTGCTCAATTTTCGAAACCCAAGCCTATTTTGTCTCACTTACTGTTCACATTGCACAAAAAATTGGTGACCTAAAACGAAACAATAGAAAAGAATTTTCTTTCTTACGGTTCTGCATACGCTTTCTATTATCTACTGTCTGAATAAAACCTACGTTACGAAACTATCATCATGATGATCCATCCATAAAGAACGTCGTTATGTGATAACTGATAAATATATCGTACACAATTTGTATCGTTGGGTCAGTCAGTCATACTCAGTAAGTGCGTTTGTGACTTTATCATCGTTCGGGTTATAAGGAATCGTGATAAGGAAAAATTTGTTTTGTAAGCAAAGCGTTTAAGTGACGTGATGAAAATTAGAACAACTAATAGATAATCGTAATCTGTAATCTCCGTACGCCGATTTAAGGTCGTGATCCGAGACAGATATTATAAATGGAAGTGGATCATGAAAACTCTTCACTCATGATCAGTTTTTCGTCGAGTCGATGAGCTAAATTTTCATATAGTCTTAGGTCTGACAACGTCGTCGATATTCACGGTCAACCGCGGTATAAATTTCCATTCGTTTTAGGTGATGTGCTGCGTATGTATCAGTCTATCATTGACGCGAATACTACCTGCTTAACTTCGCTTATCTTTCGTCTTCGGATAATAAACAAGATACCTAAGTTTAGTTTTCGCGATATCGTAAAGTACTCGTAATTTTTAAAATTAAATTCGCGTTTTAGTTGTTTCTAAGTTCTTTCGGGACTCTGATTAGTCGAGTTATAATTCGTAAATTATTCGAGCTGTGGATGAAGTGATCGGACGTGTATATTGTGACCAAAATACGAGTGATTTTGCCTCAAAATGAATATCATACAGTGTCAGAATCTCGACAGTAGAGGTGCGTACCTATTTGTTGTATTGTTTATTTTTTCGATTTTTGAAAAAAAAATCGTTTTACTGGTTAAAACAGGTTATTTGAAACTGATTTTTTTTTATTAATGAATGAAATTCTCGATTTCTTGTTATTTTTAATGAGTTGAATCGAATATGAGCTTATGAATTACCTAATAGCTTCGTTAATTTTTAATATAAAGAATGCAATTAAGTTGGTACCTAAAATGCTATTCCGCATGGCATAAAAAATTAATATTTAAAAAAAATTTATTCCAAACTTTTATTATTGTTAGGTAGGTATCTGTGATGAAATGGATAGGTTAGGTACTTACTAGTACCCACATAAGTATCAAGTAGTGTGGAAGTTTGGTTGAATTGAAGCTACAAATATTACATGTGTTCAAATTAATTACGATTGTTTCGAAGAAATTAATTTCTTAAAATGGAATATCGTATGGTTGTTGGATTTTTTGATAAGCTCTCTTTTTTTCAACACTCACTTGAACGTACAAAGGTAACGAAATACATTGTGGTTGGAAGTACTGCATAATTTATGGCTTTGAAAGGTCAAAGGGCAGACTGAATAGGAAAAATCACTGAACGTGATTGCAAACAGCGTCGTTTTTCGATTTCAATTATTTTTTGTTTAGAAAGTCAGAAGTGAAGAGAGGTTTTTTGGACTTTTTATTTTCTGAATTATTTTTTAAATTGAAGATGTCTTGAATTGAGGGAATCTATAGAAAAGAAGCTGAAATTTTTGAGGAAAAAAAAATAAGAACTAGGCATTCAAAAAAAATTGATATAAATTTTAGAAACTCGCTAAATATCCTTTTTTATCCAAAACTTTTTAAAAAAAAATTAATAGTTTGAATAAATTAATTTATTCAAAAAATCATTCAATTGTTTTTTGAAAAAATTTGGAAAAACGTATAGGCAATAAATTTTTGAAGAAAAAAAATAATAAGAAATAGGTATTCAAAAAATTAATAAAAAGTTTAAAAACTCACTAAATATATTTTTTTTATCCGAAACTTTTTTTCAAAATTGATAATTTGAATAAATTACTTAATGAAAAAAATATTCAAAAAAACATTCAATTGTTTTTTGAAAAAAAATTGAAAAAATTTATAAGCCATAAATTTTGAAAAAAAATGATAGAAATTTTAGAAACTTGCCAAATGTTTTTTTTATCCAATTAAAACTTTTTTTTGAATTTATAATTTGAATACTTGAATTAATGAAAAAATATTGGAAAAAATCATTCAACTGTTTTTTGAAAAAATTTGGAAAAATTTACAAGCAATAAATTTTTGAAAAAAAAATTCAAAAAAGTTGATAAAAATTTTAGGAACTTGCTAAATATATATTATTTTTTTATCGCAAACTTTTTTTTAAAATTTATAATTTGAATAAATTACCTAATGAAAAAATATTTTTTTAAAAATCATTCAATTGTTTTTTGAAATTTTTTAAAAAAGTTATAGGCAATCAATTTTCGAAAAAAAAATTCAAAAATTCTTTGTAAATGATTTGAATTTTTTATGATGAAATGATTTAAAAATAAGTTTTAAAAATACAATATAATAAAAAATCTTCAAATTGAATAAATAATTTTTTTTTAATAAAACTTTTTTTCGGAAAATTGTCCTTCAGGATACTGGATTTCGAGAAAATTAATGAGATTTTTTTTCAACGAGGAAGGAAACTATAAACACCTATTACTTAAAAAAAGAGAAAAATTTGACCACAAGCGGAATTTACCCCTGAATAAAAATGTATGAAGGTAGGTAGGTAACTTTGGGAATCTTCAACTCAAGCAACCAACACTGCACAAAAATAAATTCTATAAAAAATTAATTGCATTCCTTTCGCATTCGGAATGGTTTTCTTTGAAACTATTTTCTTCGAATACCTTTTTTTTTTTTTTTTTATTGTACTGAATTGAAATTTGCAACAAATTCCTACAAATATGCTTTAATTACACCGATTAAAAAATGTTGCAATCTACATCTATGTATACTCACTCAATACCTAATTGTTTAAAAAATATTATTTTGTTCGCAACATATTCGAGAAATATTTCTCGACGGAAGTAATTTATCAAATTTCATAAATCATTTTAAGGTCGATACAACCGACTTGTTTTCGTATTTTATGAAGCAATTTTTCAAAAAAAAAAAAATTCTTCAAACAATTTCAATAAAAATTGTAATTTTAAACTCGAGTTATGGGTGATTGAGAATTACTATTACCCAAGAAAAATTTACTTTCTATGTAAGAATATAAAACAATATTAGAATGCCTAATAAATTTTTTTTACATGTCTTATGTAAAGGACTATCTACTCGTATGTAGGTATTGTATTCCATGTTCGATAAAGTTGGGAACAGAAAACGCAGCGAAAATTTTTTGCTTTATCATTGACGATTTGTAAACAAATAATAAAAAGGAAGAAAAAGTGTGAATAATTTTAATCTAACATTGAAGAGGCATATAATATTTTGAATAGGTATTGGAATATATTATTGTATGTCTAGTAAAAACTTGCGTTACAAAGAAAGGTCGATGATCGATTACACGGAAGGACTTGGAAATCTTATCAGCGTTCATAATAGTGCATTTCGGTTCGGCATAGGTAACCTTCGTTGAAAGTAACATCTTTCTATCATTTTCTGAAACAAATCTATGTACGTAGACATACTTTACCTATACGAACAGTACACGTGAAAGTATAATTTTAGTAGGTATACATAGGTATAGGTAGAGGTACCTGAACCTAGACGTACGTGATATTTTTTATTCCGATATTTCTACTAAAAACTTGCATTGTTAGAAGTTATCTACGCGTCACATAGTAATTTTAATTTTTAGGTTCTCACGATGATTTGAGATTTTTTTTCGTGTTTACTTTATTACATTATTTTTTTATTGTAACCTTCGACCCTTGATAACGAATGTTTGCTATTGAACTTGTAAAATACCATTAGGTCATTTCTTTTTACCCCTTCGGTTGCTCATTATCATTCGTATACAGGGTGTCCAGCGAATAATGGAGAACAGTTGAGATTTGGATATAACTGAGTACCACTGATAAAAACCCAAAAGTTTTTCTTTAATGAGAAAAAAATTCCATACCTATTGTTCCATTTTTTCCGGGGAACTGAATTTCAAGTGGCACTCTGTCGCCTTATAGTCTCCCTCTTTCTTCGTAGAAAAATGAAAAATTTACCTATTTTAAAAATTTTGATTTTTTTGGTTATAACCCATCACAGATGGTCCTTTCCTTGAGAAGTAATTCCTAATTTTTTATAATCACCCCAATATAAAGTCACACGTATTTTTCAAAAAATATAAAAACTAAAAAAATGAGCAAAATTTTCAAATTTAGAATTTAAAGATGATCTTTTTTATTAGAATTTTATTTTATTTTTACTCAACCAAATTTTAAGTGGTGCCTACTAGCCCCTCCCTAATTTTGAAAAAAAAATTTAAAATTGTTAAATTTTTCAAACTTTTTTAATTTTTTGGTTTTACATATCCCTTAAACCCCCAAGAAGATTCAGATGAGATACCGCAAATTTTTTCATATATCTGAATGTAGGCAAGTATGAATATCACAATGATCCATTGATTGCCTACCTGCCCCTTAAAACCTTTTTGGAAACAACAGAAACCTGTTTTCCGTTTTCACGGAAATCCAAAAGGAAAAAAGATTCAACTTCGTTCAATTTTACATAAGATGACATAAGGCCATTAGATATACACTACAATCCGAAAAAAAAATTTCTATTGCCATTCTTCTGTATTGAAGGAGACAAAAAGGGAGAAATGTGTGAAAAAGCGGGCGCCCAAATGACCCTATTTGTCTATGAGAAATAAAATACATTCTTTCCATAAAATACCTTGGGAAAGTATACAGCCAGAACAGTACGACGTCATATTCCCCATTTTTGGAAAATTCATTTTGGAAAATGGGAAAGACAAATTAAATTTTAGCAAACAATTTTTATATCATCATTCCAAAAGTAAAATTTAATGAGCTTTTGAACTTTTCATATAAGTGAAAAGTTGAACTTTGGGTTTGATAGACTGGTGGAAAACTATTCAAAAATCGCCATTTTTCTTTTTGGAAAAAAATTCCAATTGCTCGAAATTTTTGATGATATTCCAAAAGGAAAATTTAATGAGCTTTGGAACTTTTCATATGAATGAAAAGTTGAACTTTGGGCTTGATAGACTGTTGGAAAATTTTTGAAAAATCGCCATTTTTCAGATTGAAAAAATTCCAAACTAAGGTAATTGGACTTGATATTCAAAATTAGAGATGAAGGATATGTCCTATCTGAATTATTGTGATGACCAAAATTATTCCTACGACTTCAAGCAACAACTTTTGTTTGAAAAGTTTTTTAATTGGACCCTTCCCTCCACCAATTTTTATTTTTAATAGCATATAATAAAGTATCCAAGTCATGTCTATTATCAAAATTGGAGGGGAAGGAAGGGTCTAATCCAAAATTTTATAATAACCAAAATTATTCCTAGCACTTCAAGCAACAACTTTTGTTTGAAAAGTTTTTTAATTGGACCCTTCCCTCCGCCAATTTTTATTTTTAATAGCATAATATTATAGATAATTAGCAGGGTTCGGATTTTCATGCTAGAGCATGTTTTTTTGTTTAATACTAGATCGAGAATTTTCAAGTTATCTTTACGTTTCAGAAAATTCTAAGTAAAATTGACCCAACTTGTTTTTGCATGTTTTTGCATATTTCACCTTTCAGCGCATATAAACGCATATTTTGGGTATTTTTAGGGAATATTTTAGGTTTTTCGAGAATATTTCACGATTTTCGAGTTTTTTCGAGCATATTTTGACAAATTTGCAATTTCTCACCTAAAAATTTGGCCAAACTGATACCGCTATTTTTTTTTCACCCGAATGTGCAACACTGGTGGTACTTTTTTGCATATGCCGGCTTGGCGAGTCAATTTAATTTTCAAACTTACCTACTTATTTTGATAAAATACAATTTCGTTATTTTCTCTGATTTAATTAGAATCAGTAGAATTACCAAATTAGAATTAGAATTAGAACGTTTTTTGCTTTTGAGTAAAAATAAAATTCATTTTTCGTTCTTTTTTGTGTCATTTCTCAATATGTGTTCTGAATACGTCCAATTATGATTCAAAAACATGTAGCTGGCGTTTTCCTCTTTAAATTGACACCCATATCGTTCGAGAATATTTTTAGGTTTTTCGCGCATATTTCGTGTTTTTTTAGGGAATTTTTATGCGCATATTTCGCGTTTTTTCGAGAAAGAAAATCCGAACCCTGATAATTAGTATGCATAATCATGTCATATTTGATATTATTAAAATTGGAGGGGAAGGAAGGGTCTAATCGAAAATTTTATAATAACAAAAATTATTTTCAAGACCTTAATCTACAACTTTCGCTTTGAAAAAATTTCAATTGGACCCACCCTGTCTCCCACCACCAATTTTTAATTTGTATCTTCGGTGTGTTGTGCAAAATCAGTGGGGAGGAAGAGCGGGAGAGGTGCAATTGAAAATATTTTCAACCAAAATTTATACGTTGAAGTCCTAGGAATAATTTTGGTCAATATAAAATTTTCGATTAGACCCTTCCTTCCCCTCCAATTTTGATAATAGACATGACCTTGGATACTTTATATGCTATTTAAAAAAAAAATAGGCGAAGGAAAGGGTCCAATTGAAAAACTTTTCAAACAAAAGTTGTTGCTTGAAGTGCTAGAATAATTTTGGTCAATATAAAATTTTCGATTAGACCCTTCCTTCCCCTCCAATTTTGATAATAGACATGACCTTGGATACTTTATATGCTATTTTTTTTAAAAATAGGCGAAGGAAAGGGTCCAATTAAAAAACTTTTCAAACAAAAGTTGTTGCTTGAAGTCGTAGAAATAATTTTGGTTATCACAATAATTCCGATAGGACACGTCCTTCATCTCTAATTTTGAATATCAAGTACCTACCTATGTAGTATTGTACTGTTTAATGCGGATATAGATGTACAAATTAATCATATTTAATGAGTTTTCTGCTGTAAATGCTAGTATACATTGCATTAAAAATATATTTTAAGAAAAAAAAATCTCAAAAAAAAATTAAACCCTTAAAAAATGAAAAATTACGTGTTTTTCAAATCCTTCCCCATATAAACGCATATAAAACGCATGAAGTACCCGGGAGAGTTTGCAAAGCAGCGCGCTCTACATGGACGGGACAACTTTGGGTACGGAAATCAGTTATTTCTCCCATATAAGATTTCCGTCTTCCTCTTGACTGTCTATAGTTATGTTAGGTATCAAGTTTCAAAAATAACATAAAAAGGAATTTTAAAATTTTTTCAAAAAATTAATTTTTTTTCTGCTAAGATTTTGAAATTGAAATTGCTATAACTTTTTAACCAAGAGAGATAGAAGAGTCCGGTTTGCGGCATTCAAAAGGTCGAACTTTTTTCATCTGAGACAAGTCATAATAATAATACCAAATGATGAAACTTTTTTGAGATTTCCTCAAAAATTGCAAAACAATCGCAATTTTTGAACACGTTTTTTAAGATAATTAGTGCAGTACAGACCCCCCTGATTACCTAGTACAATTATCAACCCCACTAAATAATTCTACACAAAATTTCCTTTCCAACGCCGCAAAGTGCAACTTTCTACCTATCTCGGCTGTCGAGTAGCGCATGGTTAAAAATCTGAAACGAAACTGGAAAATGAAAATTTTCAGTTGAGCATATCTTTGCCCCTTCAATTCACACGGTCGGCAAACATGCATACATGAGCTTAGTTTGAGTTGACTATGCCGCTGGTGAAGGGGTGTCAACTGGTGACGGGACACCCTGTATATACATATATGGGACACCTTATTAGACAGCACTTGAAATTTTATGTAGAGAAAAATAAAAAAATATTGAATAAACCTCGTCTCATAACATCATGTGTTTTGGGGGAATTTTGAAATTTTAGTAAACTACTGCTCCTTCAAAGTCAAGATAGGCAACTGCAACCTAGGCAAAGAAGTTTTTTCTCGATTGGACTCGATTTTATCCAGATTTCAAATATTCTTCTCAATTCACCAGACACCCTGTATGTATTAAGAAAATATTTTTTTAGTCAGCTCATCAATGTTTTACGAGCAGCATTGATGTTTACTTTGGAATGATCATGTAAATTATTCTTAAATTCTATAAGTATTTGCTCATTGCAAATAGCCCAGCGTTGGTAATTTTCAAATTTAAGTAGCACGTGCTTTCAATGAGCCACTTTGTTTTTTTTTTCAAAAAACATTTTTTCGAACGAACTTTTTTTTTAAAAATTCCATCAAGTTCAGTTGCCAATAAGTATAAGTACCAAAAGTACCTACTAAACTGGAATTTTTTGACAATAATAGGCCTATATGAGAATAATTATAATTGAAACGTTTTAGTGCTCTAAAAAATATTCCAAATAGTTATCGAACAATTAGAAAAAATCCATCAACGTACAACGTACTCTAATAGTTGATCGAATTAGTCATCAACCTAGGGCTGGTTATTTTTCTTAATATTCAGATGGAAAATACCAATTTGGAAGGAATTTTTCAGAAGGTCGCGGAGTGCATTCTGTACGCACATCCTCCATGGTATATAATTCCTGTAGAAAATTATAACTAATCACGATGACGATATTAACCTCATTGTATATTCCTCCTTCCCCTCCTTTGAAAGTGTTTTTTTTTCTAAAGAGAGCAGGCAAATGCGGGCGCAATCGTGTGCGTTGGTTCCTGAATCGCGTCTCTTACAAGAACTTGAAACTCGTCGTCGGGGTTATTCAGTCAGTTTGTTAACGAGACAGAGTAAAGTCCATTTCGCCGATATTACGTTTACTATTGTGTGTAAATTTTTTTTGTAAATTTATTCGACTATCGAAGTTTTAAAAAATCTTTAACAATGTGGACCACCGTCAAAATGAAAGGTACGTGTTGATTTACGCCTACAGCCTTGGTTAAAATTTTACTATCGAGTTTTTCATCAGCTTACACGAGAAAAATTACTGCTGCGTAATTCCGTGCTTTTTCTTTACTCTTGCTGCTTGCTGGAGATTTTTCATTTAAGTGTTTATTGCTCTTGATACTTACGATATTATATGAGTAATCGTAAATGTAACTTGGCTACGTTTTTAATTCTAATTAATTCATGGTGGGTTGAGTAGTATAATTTAATGCTTTCAAAAATGTAAATTCGTAAATTTTCGTATCATTCTGGGTAATGTCAGGTTTTTAAACATTGTAGAATATTTATTATTTGGGTTTTAAAAATTTTGCCACCTCCTGTAAGGTTTAAATGTCTGAAAATTTTTGAATTTATTAATTCAGGTGTTAATGTACTTAATTAATTTGTCTCTTTATTGTGTAAGTGCTGTATAACTGTGCTACTGTAGTGGACTAATTTGTTTCCCTTTTGTATTGGAAAAATTTTAATTAGGTGATTTGGAATATTTTTGGTCGACAGGTGGCTAAATTTATTTGACAAATTTTCCTATAATATGATGAATATTTTCTTCTCTGGTGGCACAGTTGAGATGTTGTTAGTCTGAATCAGTTATAAAAATTCCTTTCCTGATATCATCCTTGAGATTTAAAAATATATATATAATATAAACAGGTATAAATGTTCTCACGATTCAGGCCTATTATTAATTCATTAATTCGAAAAACTTGCCACCATTTTTTTTTCAATTTTAAACCTCTGCTCACAGTGTTCTCATTTGCCAAATGCCCATCTTATTTCAATTCAAATTTAAAATGAAGTTTCATTATTTGTTCGTCCAATTTTAAAGAAATGATCATGACGTAGGATTTTTGTTCCGACGAATTAGCTACCGGCGAAATTCATTAGGTGAAAATATTTATTAAAATTGTAATGAGTACGTACAGAAAATTCGACCTAGGATATTTTGAAACCCTCTTATTATCTAAGGGCATTTGGTCAAAAAGAGTTATATCCAAAGTACTTAATGACAAATTTTCCAGTTTCACGACACGAGTCAAATAAAAAACACCAATTTTTGAAGGTGGTGGATTGAAAACAGTCACATGATGAGAGTAATTAAATGCCGATTTGCTAATGTGTTCGTAATGTTATTGTTTTGATGCGATGATCAATTACGTAAGAAGACCAAATATGTATAATTAGTCAGGCGTATATCATAGGTGATGTACTGCAACACCCCCTCCTCGCCAGCTGATCTTCGGAAGCGTATTTCTTAGTAAAACGGGCATCCTAGGGAATATTTTTTCTACTCTGCATGTTTTGACGCGTTTTTTGAGCCACCCGTTCACTTTTTGGAGAAAGTTAATAGAATCTTTTTTGTTGCAAATTTTATGTACTTTAATTTTAGTTATGACCATTTTTATGTTTGAACGCATATTAGAAGAGTTATTAGTAAAAAACTACGAGGAGACACTTAGAGTGCACATTTTAGGGAGTCCCCGAGGTCTGAAGTTTGTAGGTTTTTTTGGTGGGGGGGGGGGGGTCATTAGGGCACTGAAAAGAACATTTTAAAATCAAAAAATATCATGTAACCCAAAATTCAATTTTATTTCCTTACCTTCACTAGTCTATTCATAGAAATGGCAGAAAAATCTTATTTTTTCTACCCTGCATGTTTTGACGCGTTTTTTTGAGCCACCCGTTCACTTTTTGAAGAAAATAAATAGAATATTTTTTGTTGCTGAGTGCACATTTGAGGGAGTTCCCGAGGGCTGAGGTTCGGAGACTTTTTTTTTGCTTAATTAGGACACTGAAAAAAACATTTTAAAATCGAAAAATTTCATATAACCCAAAATGCAATTTTTTTTTTTATTTCACTGGTCTAGTCATAGAAATGCCACAAAAAAATTTTCACCCTGTAAACTTGGACGCTGGTTTTTGTGCCACCCCGTCAGTTTTCGAAAAAAATGAATATAATCTTTTTTGTTGAAAATTTCATGACCTTTAATTTTAGTTATGACCATTTTTTTGTTTGGACGCATATTTGATGAGTTTGGGAATTTTAATTTTTTGGGCTGATCTGTCCGTCAAAATAACCGCCATTTTGTTAATACCCTCAACTTTCATTTTGAGGAACATGGCTTAAAATATTCCCTAGGATGCCACCTTTACCATCAAAGAATGTTTCAGAAGATGTGGGGAGGGTGGGGGGTTGTAGTATATCGCCTATGGCATATGCCGGACTATTGTGGGTTCTTCGTTTCCTTAGACAAATGTCTCTAAAAATTAGGTATCATAATTCTATTTTAAAACTGCCCAGACTCGTGAAGCTTTATCCGCCATTTTTTTACAATCACCTGGATTGAACTGCATCATTAAACGATAGAACTACATATAACATCGGCTTTCAATTACGAATTAAATAATCCGATGTTAAAGTTAATGGAAAAAGTATGTCAGTGGGATTATTCCACTTCCTTATGAATGTAAAATCGTACCGAATTTAGTTTTGTCCTGCTGTATATTTTATTCATGGGCAATGGGCATTGCGCAACATTCTTTAGAGCTTTTTGAATAGAATTATCTCGCAATTTGTATACCTAAACTAAGGGACTCGAAATGAGAATTTTGATAGCTCACGATGGTTGACATAATTACACGTGCGAGTTTAAAATCGGACTCCATGTTAGGAAACAATTGATCCCATGTGGTTATCACGTTACACCATCAATGATGGCGATTGAAGACGGGTTCTCTTCTCTTTTATTTTTACAGCAGCCCGAGCCCGAGCCGTTGGACCGCGTCACCGCGTTGCTTGTTCTGGTCATGGTACAAATACTGGAGAAACTACTTACAAATTGCACAAACTTCTCGTTTTTTAACGTAATTACATCCAATATTATTATACACGAAGGTTTCGCGAATAAAAAATCGATCGATGTTGCGCGAAAAAATTTATACCTACGTACCTCGTATCTTACCTACAACGACGTTATTTAATATTTTCAGTCACCATCTGTGCAGCTCACAAGCTCAGCTACCTACGCCTTTATTGTTTGTTAATCCTTAATCGGATCGGCCAATTTATTAAGCTTTATTGCAACCGGTTTACCGGTATTTACGCCGAATAATTACTTGCTCGTGTTTTTAATTGCTCGTGAAAATTTTTTATTGAAAAAAAATTACCGAAAATAAACGATAATAATCAATTTCATTTTGGCTTTGAACTTGAACGTGACTTTTAATTATTTGGGCCATGAAATTCAAATTGTTTTTAGATGTATTTCGAAACTACGTCAATTTACAATTTTCGATAAAAAAAAACTTTCTATAAAACAAAGGTTATTATTTTTTGTGTACTTTCATCACATTCTATTTTGAGATAATTTTGTGAATCATTGCTGAGGTCTTAAGATATATTGCAAAATAATTTGAATTCCACTCATTGGAAGTTTCTCATGGCTCAAAAGTTTAAATCGGAAGTGCTCTGTGTGGTAAATTTATTTCACTGGAAATACAATCCCAAATCATGTGAAATTTATGAGGGTGTTTTGATACCTTCTGATTTTTTTTTCATTCCGGTATAGTTTGTTGACAGCTGCAGGTACTCGAGGTATACTTGGGATTTGAAAAGTTCCGGCAGAATTCTGGCATTTCTGACTGTAGCTGCATGTGCGACTTGCGAGTAAATACCTATGTATCTTCTTTTTGGCACGTTGTACCTGTAACTTATAGATATGTAAGAAACGAAGTACTTATTCCCCGCACGATGTCGATTTTATAAGGCTCATTTATTATTTATGGCTTTCAAAACGTCAAGAAACCTTGACAGTGAAGATTTTAAACTTGAAAGTTACCATTGCCAATTGGGCGAAGGTACAGGGTTTGAAGAACATGCTAGGACCGAATATGATGAATTAAACTCGAAATACGACGTGATCGAAATCTTGAAAAATCGAGGGAAAAGGTATAGTTTTTGAAATGAGGATTTAGTATAAATTGAATAAAAAAAGGGGGGTTATTTTAAAAATTCAAAAAAGATGGGGAAAATTAATTTAATAAACACTTACATTAAATTTTGAACTAATAATTTTAAACTGAGCTCAAAAATATTTATTTCGAATAAAATTCAAAAGAAATTAAAAAGTGAAATTTCTATAAATTCTAAAATAGCAAACAGAAAATTCAAAAAAAAAAAAAATCAATTTGAAAAAAATTAAAAATAATACCTAGATGAATAATTTTTATTATTTTTTTTTTAATTGAAAAAATTCTAAAAAATAATTTTGAATGAAAAAACACCAAAACAAAGTTCAAAACAAAATTTGGAAAAATTGATTTGAATTAATGAGATTCTAAAAAGATGAAAAGTTGATTTTATCAAAACTCCAAGTATGGAAAAAATAAAAAAGTGATTCTAAACAAAATTTGAAAAAAAAAATTGAAAACGTAGGGAAAAGTTTTTTTTAAATCAACTTTCAAAATAAAATAAAAATTGAACTCAAAAATTCAAACAAAAATATATGAAAACCTTTGTTTTGAAAAAATACCTAATTAAAATGTGGAATCTTGAATGATTTTGAACAAAACGTGAAGAAAAAGTTTAAAAAATTGACGAGATGAACGAGATGATATTTAATAAAATGATTACAAAATTATGTTAAATAAAACTCAAAAAAATATTTTCAAACAAAATTTGGAAAAATAATTTGAAAAAAATGACAAAATTCTAAAAAAAAAATCTAAGAAAAGTTGAAAAAATATTATTAGAAAGAAATGAAAAAACAATTGAAATGTGAAATTTTGATAAAATTCTAAAAAAAAAAGTATTGTGAATAAAACTTGAAAAAAAAGTTTGAAAAATTGACGAGAGGAACGAAACGATAGGTATTTAATAAAATTATTCCAAAATTATGTTAAACAAAACTTTAAAAAAAATATTCAAACAAAATTTGAAAAATTAATTTGATAAAATGGCAAAATTCTAAAAAAAAAAAAAATCTAATAAAATTTGAAATAATAGGTATGATTATAAAAAGAATTAAAAAAATAATTTTAGTGAAATTCTATGTGTGTGATTATGTAAAAAAAAAAACTGAAAAAAACTCATTTTGAAACTAAATTTAAAAAAGAAAAAAGAAAAGACTTTCAACTGAAGTCATAAAAATTGATGTTTTGCAGAAGATTCGAAAAAAGTGATTTAAACAAAATTTGAAAACAAAAATTATTTCAGACAAAACCATTAAAAAAACTTTTAATTTTTTTTTATCAGACTTTCGAGGTTTTGAACAAAATTTTTTTTGAATTGTTTTATCAAAATTTCGTTTGATTTTTTCCTTCAAAATTGTCAATTTTACATTCAGGGTGTTTTCAAAGTAGTGAAAAAGTAGAGAATGTTGTTAAAATTCCAATAAACTTACTTAATGAAAAAATCGATGTCAAAAAATTGCAAAGTTTCGTCTATTACTGAACAAAATTTAAAATAGAATTCTTCCTGCTAATTAAAAAATTATCTGTAATAAATTTGATTCCTAATTTTTTTAGAAGGAGGCTTTTCTATATTTCCGGTCGTTTTTTGGGGGATTGGTTTTCTGAAAATTTTATGAAAATCAGTAAAAGATAAAAATGACTAAGTGACTCAGTAGTGAATTTTGAAGGGAAAACATGTCTGTCTCTGTAAATACCACCATAGTACTAGAATTCTGTGGTTGTTTGGCCAATTTTTTTTACAATTTTTTATAAAATTAGATATATCATCTAATGTACGAGCTTTGAGTACGTAGGAAAGTAATTGACGTCATCGATTTTATAGAATGGTTTTCCCACTGTTTTAATAAATTTTAGAAAATTATCATAAAAACTGATTTTTTTTCCTATTATAAGTACGTAGTATTTTCGAATCAGCGTCAAGCTGGTAAATTAGGCTAAAAAATTATCATACATGTAATTACCTACATTCAGTCTAATTTCGTATACAAATTAAAAGGATAATTCCGGAAACGAGATATTATCACAGAGCTAAAGAAGAATCACAACCGTGTATTGACATTGTATAATAATTTTTTGCCATAATTATCCCAGTCAGTCAGAGTTATTCTTGTATTTGCATGGTAATTTCCGGTAAGAATAAGTATGGCTAAGATTAGGGCAGAAATTACATATTTACGACCTACGTCCCCTCCTTTGACACATTTGCGGCGCACGTTTCTATTTCAATGAATTGTATAATGTTTTATGACAGTGCTGACAACCAAGTCGTAGCTTTGGGACATTTGCAGTTGCATTGCAGGTCTCTTTACGCAGAATTTTTTTTCAATCTCGAGATGAATTATTATGTTATGGAAAACTGGCCAGAAATGTAAAAATTAACAGACCATGTACGAAGAAGAAATGCATACCGTCTTGGTTGGCGTGTTTGAAATCGAGAGGATTGTTTTGTTTAATCAAAAAAACACAGTCTAGTTTTGTCGTGACCATATTGAAAACGAATACGTGTACGTAACAGTTCACAATTTACAAATCCTAATTACATTCATTAATTTCCTTCATCATTGTCGATAATGATGATGATGAAGGCAGAGGGTATACTCGAGCCACATTCTATCAACAGAACACGTGCTGATTGATAATTTATTTATGATTTTGTTCGCGCCAGTGTTGCATAACACGAGCTGTATGTACTGTGAGATTACGTAGGTAGGTACTGGATTCTTCATTTCTAAATGTCCACGTCTAGTTTGATCAACTTTTATACCAAGCCGTGCTTTCGAATGAAATCTTAGATGTTGAGGTGTTACGATATCAAAGGGAATTTCTTCACTGGAGCCTCTTTGAAAAATTTTCCTCGCTTTCACTTTCCAATAAATTCCATTAAAAGTCGTAATTCGAATCGTAAAAAGTTATATGTGTGTGAACAAAACTTATTTCATGTTGAATTATTTTTATTTTGACTATATCTCGATACAGTCGATTGAAGTAGACAGAAAAAACGAACCAAATTAGAGAGATAATTATGTTTTCTAATCAGCATTTTATAATTTCAATTTTAATTTAGACCAATACATCGCCTTATAGGTTATCAATGTAAGGTTAAAAAGGCCTTCAAAATTATCACCTAATTTAACAGCTAATAATCGGTTTGTTTGATTACTAAAGTCGATAGGAAAACTAAAACAATTGAGCACCTACCAAAATTGTTTTTGAAAATAAACAATTCAATTGTCATCGAGAATAATTTTTGTTCTAGAGTACTCGTATTTATCGATGATAAGGAAAATATGCTACATTATAAATTATGACCTAATTTCGTTTGTCACTGGAAATTGAATGTTTGTATGAGGTGAAGTGTATAGCATCATTTTGACATTTGGATCGATATATTTGTTAGAAATATTTCCTCGTATTGCCCCGACAAGGAAATTCGTTCGATTGTTTTTGTGGTTTTCATTGTAAACTCGCTTAGCGGTTTTTATTTTACAAGATAAGGTTCAATGCTACGCGACTGAATGCTGTATCTGTATGAGTCATAAATTCCGCCTCTCTGCGCTTATTCACATCCGTCTGTTGAGATATGCCGAATTATGCATGTATGTATCTATCGTACTGTACGTAAGTACGTTGGTATGAAAGAATTAGACATTGGTGTACCTACTCGATTACCTTTTTCTTGAAAAATGGAAAAGAACATAACTCGTTCGTTAAATTCCACATTTATGTACTAATAGTGCAGTCGCAAATGGAAATACCGCATCATCGAAAGGTTAAAAAATCGATTGTAAGGACGCATTTAAAAAAAAAAATGAGTTGGAGTTCCATTTTACTGAGGATTTGTCGCCCTTTCCAAAAAAACCACCCCATCTCTGCACCTAAAACCCCAAATAAAAAAATTTTCAAACAAAAGTTGTAGATTGAAATCCTTGGAATCATTTTGGTAATGACAAAAATTTCGATTGGAGCCCTCCGTCCTCTCTAATTTTGCTTAATACGTATGAAAACCACCTGATGATTTTTATAATTACTTATTGATCAGTGTTATGTTTAATTGGAGGAGAGGGGTCAACTTTAAATTTTTGTAATAATCAAAATTATTCCAAGGATCACAATTTTCAACCTTTGTTCATGCATTTTTTTAAAATGAGTCCTTATGAACGGGTATAAGGGAGAAGGGACTAATTTTCTTACGTTTTTTGTAAAATTAATTGATTTTCATACTTATTATGCAAATTTGGCGGGGAGGGAAGGGTTCAATCGAAATTTCTGTAATGACCTAAATTGTTCAGAAGATGTCAATCTACGACTTTTGTTTGAACATTTTTTCAATTAGAGCCTTAAGAACGGATATACGGGAGAAAAGACTAATTTCCTCCATATTATGTGATGTGAAATTAAATTGATTTTCATTTTTATTATGGAAAATTGAAGGGGAGGGAGGGGCACAATCGAAATTTTTGTGATGATCAAAATTGCTCAAAAGATGTCAATCTACAACTTTTATTTGAACATTTTTTCAGTTAGAGCCTTAAGAACGGATATACGGGAGAAAAGACTAATTTCCTCCATATTATGTGGAATTAACTGATTTTCATACATATTATGAAGAATTGGCGGGGTGGGAGGAATCCAATCGAAATTTCTGTGATGATCTAAATTGTTCAGAAGATGTCAATCTACAAATTTTGTTTGAACATTTTTTCAATTAGAGCGTTAGGATCGGATATACAAGAGCCCCGTATTATGTGAAATTAAACTGATTTTCATTTTTATTATGGAAAATTGAAGGGGAGGGAGGGGCACAATCGAAATTTAAGTTATTATAGAAATTGTTCAAAAGATGCCAATCTACAACTTTTGTTTGAAAATTTTTTCAATTATGACTTCAGGAACGGGTATACGGGAGAAAGGGCTAATTTCCTCCTTATTATGTGAAATCAACTGATTTTCATTCTCATCATGGAAAATTGGCGGGGAGGGAGTGATCCAATCGAAATTTTTGTAATAACTAAAATTATTCTAAAGATCTCAATCTACAACTTTTATTTGAAAATTTTTTCAGTTGGGACTTTACGGACGGAAATTGAGGGACTTCTAATGAAAAGAGATGGAAAAAAATGACATTTTTTACAGAACCTATACGTATGTTTCCCTCTTTCCTGTACTTATTGCTGCAGACCTGTAGTCAGAATTCTTTTATAGGGGAGGCTACCTGAATGCTAGGGGATGCTCAAGAATAAATTGTAATTACCTACTCAAAAAAGGGAGCTTTAAAAAATTGGAACCTCAGAAGTTATTTATTTATTTTTATTTTTTTGAAAATACGTCCTAGATTGCGAATCAATTATAAAATTGCTGTTGACCTTTCGATCGCATGACGA
The DNA here is from genome assembly GCA_959613365.1 of Balanococcus diminutus. Lineage (NCBI taxonomy): Eukaryota > Metazoa > Arthropoda > Insecta > Hemiptera > Pseudococcidae > Balanococcus > Balanococcus diminutus. Next base: position 48,245,395 of record OY390715.1, read on the forward strand.
CTTTTTTCGCCATTTCCGGCTGTAGGACTAGGACATGCAACTTGCAAGAAGGCGAATTGATAGGTTGCCAAATCGATATCTTTGTTTTCTAATTTTTTTCGCAAAAGGACCCTAACCTGAAAATATTTTGACTCGTGTCAAAACAAGTCTTCAAACCATTCCATTGAAATAATTAAAATCTAATTTTGGTTTGGATTACAACGAAGGTCAAAGAGATGAACTGACATTGAACATTTCTCATTTAGCAATCTTGTTCACTTGTTGTATGTAGTACATAGACTCTCATAATAATTATCGTATTTCTTCCACCGACATGTGGGATTATTCGAACATGTAAAGAAACAAAAGCGGAAAAAAAGAAGAAAACAAAACAGGAAATTATTAACGATTGTCAATGAACGAACGACGAATATAATTATCAATTAGTTAATTATCTCGTCGTGTACTCCCATCGTTTATCTGGTCTACTACAATTGTTTACTTTAATTGTCTCGGCAAGTCGGTATGTAATCTTTTATGTACTAGCGATGTTCGCATTTGTTTTGGGATTCCCCTTTTGAACTGACTTAAAATCGTTGGGCGATAACCTCTCGATTACTCATCTGTTTTCCCTTCTGATCTTTCACGCGTCGTAAAGAACGTATTATTTTTTATTTCTTTGACCAGATTTGCCGAATTTGGAAATGAAAATTGCTTATAACTAACGTGTTTTGATTTAATCATTGGAAACGAGAAATGTCACCTCTATTTGAACGTGAAAACTCACCGTAAAATTTCCCGTTCGTGGAAAGAAACGTACGGACGTCAAACTTGAGTTAATTCGAGCTTATAAACCTCGATTAGTAGGTGGCTCAGGTGGTTATTTCCAAACTGGTTTTTTACCATGAATCACGAGACGCTCTGCAGGATGAAAAAATTCTCCGTTAAACGATTTACGACTTGGCTTGATAGTTGATACTAAACACGACTAGATAGGTACCTATCTATTTTGAAGATCCGTTAATAGTTTCATTCTGAGCGAGTATTTCACCAAGTTTCAAAGTATACAGATAGTGTATTAGGTCTAGTTGATTTGATTATGCTGTAACTGGAACCGAAACCGTTTGCATGAAGGTTAAATAGCGAACAAAAGCTGAAAATCATCGCTCGAGGAAGTTCGATGTGTACCTGCGGTCTCTACAGATAGATTTTTAACGACAGGTACCCATTTTTAATCAAGGCCCTAGGAAGGCAGCTTGTGCTGTAATATAGCGGTATTTTACACATGTAGTTTGTAATATAGGTATGTACCTATTATACAGCGCATTAGAAATACGCAGTATCATTAGACCGGCGATAGATACCTAGACCTACGTCCACGTAGGTTGTTTTTTTCTCGCATTGTTGATATTTATTTCATTCGGATTTTCATTCAAATTTTCCAATTTACAATTAAAGTATATTTTTGAGTAGTTACGAGTACGAAAATACATAGCTACGCAGAGTGCATACAATTTTCTGAATTTTTTCCACAATATTGCATAATAAACGCGATAATTACAACAGCGAGCTCGTGAAAGATAATTATTCGTAACAATAAAATTCGTATTTTAAGTAGGTACGTGTTGATATGATAACATAAAAAATGTTGGAATTAATGATACCGCGAAAGTTGTTGAACAAATTGAAATTTTAAATAAAGCTAGGTAGAAAAAATTCTAGAAATTCTACTTTACCATTCGAGATTATTACAATTGTTTCCTGTATTATAAAAATATTTCCAAATCCGAAAAAACATCCACACAATGATAACTTCCTTATAAGTGAACTTGCTGTAATTGACATACTTATTTCGATTCGATTTTAAACGAGATTTACTTTTTTCTTTTCAGAATCGGCGATATTCTTATCGAACTTGAAAGAATTGCCAATGTTGACAATTGGCGACCTTGTGATTCGTTTGGAAACCGAAGAGCCGCCTCCGGAATTGAAAGAAATCGCCAGAAAGGAATTGAGAGAGACTCCGGAAGTGGTCGAAGCTGCGAAACAAGAATTGAGAGAATTGTTGAAAGGTATGATAATTTATTTTTTTATTTTTTTTCGTCGTAGTCGGGGTAGATCGAAGTTGTATTTTTTTTACTTTACTTAATTACTCGGCTTATACTTGGATATTGAAATTTGCCAACAAGTTGACCTCAACGAACAAAGTACTTGTAATTCCAACCTATTGTTGCGTTATTTATCATTCATAATTAATTTCGAATTTGCGTTGCGATATAAAAATTACTCCCAATGTGGTTTCGCTGTATATATATCGTAAAAGTTTACGTCATTTGGTTAATATATGATTCAAAATCTGGTATAAACGTGGTCGAGGTGTTGGTTTTCAAGTGTAAGTATACACCAATAGCCCTTGAAATTTATTGATCAGAGGTGTCTTCATCGATGTGATCTGTATCGAAATTGGAAACCAGACGAGAGGTGTCGAATAAAATTGATGATCGATGGCGTAAGAATTGGCTGGAAAAATTAAAGAATAATCAATGATGTTTCGAAATTTACAAATTAATTGGTTGCGATGATTTAATTGGCTCGAGTCAAAACTTCAACTGTATTTTTGGTGAATGAGATGGCTACGTCTGAATTTCGGATATCTTCTTTGTTACATTTTTCATCACTTCCTTCCGTATTGAAAAAAAAAATGATGTGGACGGTGGACACGAAATACATCACTTTAAACCTACCAACAAAACAGTAACCTTCATTGTGACTTCATAACTTGTAGTACTAAATCAATTTTAACATTTTACTGTACGTGTTGGTTTTATTTAATGAAATTTTATTTCATGATAGGTATTAATTTTACCTTTTTTTTCTTGTATTACAGCTGATAAAGAATTGCACGTACCTTACGATAATGATGCTTGGTTGGTACGATTCCTAAGACCAACTAAATTCTACCCCGAAAGCACTCACAGATTGGTAAGTACCAAATTTTCTGATTTTTTTTCAAAAGTAAAAAACAGTTGACAATGTTTTAAAACTTTTTAAGTAAATATCTCATTTTTATTTTCTCAATTTTTTTGAGAAAAAAATCCTATTCTTTTTGGAGAAGAAAAAAACTTTATTTTTATCAAAGAAAATTTTTTTCATTTTTTGGAATTAAAATTTTCTCAATTTTTTTCAAAAGTAAAAAACAGTTTAATTTTTTTTTTAATTTTTAGGGGGAATATTTAATTTTTTTCTCAATTTTTTTCAGAAAAAAAATCTTCATTTTTATCAAAGAAAAATTCTTAAAATTTTTTTAAACATTTCTCAATTTTTTTGTCTTAATTTTTTTGAAACAAAAAATCCTGTAGCTAAATTTGTTCAAAGTAAAAATATTTTTCAAATTTAATGTCAATTTTTTATTAAAAAGTTTGCCAATTTTTTAATTTGGTATTTTTTGAGACTTGGAATTAAAAATAATATGTCAGTTTTTTGAAATGCAGGGAAAACTTCTCGTTATTTTGATTTTTTTAATAAATTATTATTGTTATTCATTATTGTTTCAATTTTTGTGAGGAAGGAAATCTTTTTTGTTTTAAGTATTTATTTTTTATTTTTTTGGAATTAAAATTTTCTCAATTTTTTTCAAAAGTAAAAAACAATTCAAAATGTTTTGAAATTTTTAGGGGGAATCAAAATTAATAATCTTTACTTTTTGTCTCAATTTTGTTGAAAAAATTTATTTTTGGAGAAAATTTTCTAATTTTTTTGTCTTGATTAAAAAAAATCGTTCAACTTTGTTTGAAGTAAAAATCAATTTTTTTTTTTTGGGGGGGGGGTCATTTTTTTTTGAAAAAACAAATCTCTAAATTTTTTGTAGGTGAAAGAAAAATTTGTCAATTTTGTTGGGTGTAAAAACTTTTCTCATTTCTTTTAAAGTTAAAAATTCCTCAATTGATTTGTAGTACCTAAGACAATTTTTCAAATTTTTGAAGTTAAATAAAAATTTTTTCAACTCCGTAATGAAAAAAATTCTTTATTTTTTCAGAGTAAAAAATTCTTCATTTTTTGGAATAAAAATATTTTTAAAATTTTTGATTAGAAAAAAAAATCACTTTTTAAAGAAAGAAAAAAATCATTATTACTTTCAACGTTAACAAATTATCACCCCCTCCCTCTCTTCGAGAGAAAAAAATAGAGCCTAGAAAACTTTAATCTGTCTGGCCTATAATAGACACTGGACCTAACCCAAGACATCCAACTCCGGGTAGGAGGGTCCCGCGTACCCGGCCGGATTCCTGAGTTATTCCAATTTATCCCGCTGGGTGCAGATGATGTCGCTGCAGTCGAATTTTTATAAAAACCAACTCCTGAAGTCCAAGATATCATCTAAAGAGTTGCATTTTTTATAACTGATACAATCCAACATTTTGTCATGAGAGGCAGAATATTTTTTTAGTTTTATTTATTGTGAATTTCAATTTGAATTGACAATTTTCACAATAAATAACAGAAATCAAATAATTCAAATCACATATAACGTGTTTTTCCGCGTACTCTTTTGTTTATCACTTTGAAAAAACGAGAACAGCGCGCTCATCTGCACCCAGCGGGATAAATTGGAATAACTCAAGATATCAGGCCAATATGGCGGCGGGTTGAGTGTCTTGGGTTAGGTCCAGTGTCTATAGTCTGGCCTAATAGTATAATTTATTCAACTGAAATGTATGTAAACTTGGTAAAAGTCTAATTACACACATCGGAAGACCAGGTATAAATAATTTCTATCAAAATGACGGCACGAGACACCTATCAAACAACTTAGTACTTACAACTTACAAGTTACAACCATTGTTGAATAGATAGATCGAGGTTGATATTTGATAACAAGTTTTTCTAGATTTCCCAGCGCAGATTTGCGGGGTATTTAGTTATTTACTATTCGCATAGGAACTTGTTTGTGCAAGGTAAAACTGCAATTTTAATTCTTGAAATATCCCCACGTTTAAGGTAGATTAATGCTTTTCTGTGTAATAATCAATGTCGGTACCTATCAAAAGACTCGATGAGATTATCGACAGGGTAGGGTGGGTTAGGATTGCTATAATTTTAGAAATTCCTGTTTCTTAGAATATTCTATGATAATGAAAAATTTGGTTAAGAATTAGAATAGGTATTATTATTATTATTATTATTAATAATTATTTATTTATTTTTGCAGATCAAAGATTATTATAAATTCAAAGCGAAACACAGTGATATCTACGCCGGATTACTTCCAAGCCGAGAAAAAAATGTATTTGAACAAAACATCCTGTTAGTACTGCCAAACCGCGATCAACTAGGAAGACGTATTTTGGTTATCGAATTAGGAAGTAAGTTCGTTGTATTGTGATGCATGTTATCAGTACTTTTACTTACAGTATAGGGAATGTGAATTCGTCTCATAGAACAACTTGAAAAATAAAAGGATGTAGGGTCGATAACATTGGAATTTAAATAGGTCTCTATTTCTCCCGAAAGGGGTGCTGGGGTTGTTGAATATGAAAATGATTTAATTTTAATTTTTTTACTCTCCAAAAAAATTGAATTATGCAGCTATTCCAAAAATGTGGAATTTTTCTACGCTAAAAAATTGAGGAATTTTTAACTCTATCTGAAGAAATAAGAAACTCTTTCAACAAAAATTGAGTTTTCCTCAAAAAGAGTCAAAAGACCTTTTTTCTAAAAAAAAATATTTAGATTTTTTTACTCCAGAAAATTGAGAATTTTTAAACTGTGATTTTTTTCAAACAAATTGACAAAAAAATCAAGATTTTTACTTCTAAAAGATCGAGAAATTTCTCCTCAAAAAATATTATTATTTTATACTCCAAGAGAATGGAATTTTTTTTGTCAAGAAAATTGAGCTCTTCTTTCTCCAAAAAATGAAGATAACTACCTTAATTAACTATGTGATTTTTCTGAAAAAAATTGTCTACTCAAAAAGAAATGAAAAACTTTTCAATTCCAAAAAATTGAGTGATTCTTTTACTATGAAAAATAAGAAATTTTTCTGCATAAAAAAAATTTGTGAGTTTTTACTCCAAAAAATTGAGAACTTTTCTGAGATTTTTTTTACTTAACACAAAAAATCAGGATTTTTACTTCTGAAAAGTTGGAAAAAGATTTTCTCCAAAAAATTAAAAAATTTCTTCTGTAAAAATTCCTACTTTTTTTTTAAATTGACACAAAAAATTTAATTTAATTTTCAAAAAAATTTGAAAATTTTTCTACTTCAAAATAGTGGTGATTTTTCACTTCAGAAAAAACGTTTTGAATTTTTTTTTTAATTGACACAAAAAATTAGGATTTTTACTTCTGAAAAATTAGAAAAAAATACAGATTTTTTTACGATTTACAAAATAAGGATACTTGACCTTTTTTCCAAGAAAAAAATTGAATTTTTTATTTTACTTGTAGAAAAATATATATTTTTAATTGTGAAATTTTACTCCAAAAAGTTGAGATTTTTTTTAAAAATTGGCACAAAAAATTAGGATTTTTACGTCTGAAAAATTATTTTCAATAAAAAATCTCAAAAAAAGTGAAAAATTTCTTCTGTAAAAATACTGATTTTTGTATGTACCTGTACCTACTTCAAAAAATGGGAACTTGACTTCTTTTTCGAGAAAATTATGATTTTTTTCCTTATTGAGAAATTTTTCCGTTCTAAAAAATTGAGCTTTTTTTACTTAAAAAAAAAAGTTTATGTCGTTTTTTTTGCCAAACACTAGGTAATTTTTTTACTGAAAAAAAATTGATACAAAAAATTAAATTTCTCATTTCAGAAAATTTGAGAAATTGTTACACTACAGAAAATATCCCTTTTTTACTGCAATAAAAAAGAGAATTGAGATTTTAGTTTAAGATTTTTTTTTGAAATTGAGAAAATTTCCTACTTCAAAAAAAGTTTCAAAATTTTTATTTAAAAAATTTTTTTCGCCAAAAAATTGATAAAAGTGTTTTATTTAAAAAAATAAAAGATTTCATTGTTTCAAAAAATTAAAAAAATTTTCCACTCTGAAAAATTGGAAAAAAAATTTTTCAAAAAAATTGAGAAATTTTTATATTTTAACAAAATTTGTAAAATTTTTCTTCAAGAGATTAAATCATTTTTACCTTTTAAAAAGTTGAGAAATTTTTTCGCTCCGAAAAATTGTAAAATTTTATTAGGTACTCGAAAGAAATTGTAAGATTTTTCTACCCCAAAAATAAGTACCTAATTTTTTCTAAAACAAGATCAGAACTTTTCCTCTCAAAAAATTTAAAGCGTAAAGTTGATTAAAGAATTTTTTTCCCTGAAATAATGTGAATGATTTTTCGCCAAAACACAGGAAATTTTAATACGTAGGTTGTGTGTTTTGTACATCATTCTTGCAATTTCGGAGTTTCTTTTGGGGTGTAGCTCATTTCAATTTTTAAATTTTTGATGCAACTATAGGGTTACTTAGCCATATGAGCGAATGTATTGAAATAAAACAATGGGGTATCTATGTCAATCGATATGTTGACATTTTTGATAAAAACACTTCATTTTCTTAAACAACCTTAGCCATATCTATCGATTACCAAGCTACCGTGTAATATTATATTACATTTACACCAGAACTATAATCGAGTTGTTGTTTAATTAAAAATTAAAACATCATTCTATCTAATCATTTTTTTTTTTTGCAATTTTAGAAAAATGGAAACCGAAAAAATGTTCTCTGGACGACGTATTCAAAGGCATTGTATTATTTTTGGAAGCTGCGATGTACGAGCCTTCTACTCAAATAGCTGGTGCGCAGGTTATCTTCGATATGGATGGCTTAACGATGCAACAAGCTTGGCAATTCACTCCCGCATTTGCCAAAAGAATCGTCGACTGGCTACAAGTGAGTTGACATTTCATCCGAATTCGATACTACATACAGACGTATTTAACGAATGTTTTCTTCGAATTTACGTCGCGTCGCGTCTTCCATTCCAGTAGATGTGACTAGCATGTGAACATCTTCGTGTATCACCAAACGAACCCTTTTAGGGCTAATGCTTTTTAGGAAGTAAGGTATGTGCGTACTATTCATACTTCGCGTACTCAGTTTAACCTAACTGATGTTGTATAGGCAACGGCACGATTTTACAATAATTGTGACGCCAGTAGGAAATATTTATCGGAAAAATATCCTACCGGATTTCACATAAATAGTGGTTTTGTCAGAATTAACTCGCAGATTGTTAATTAATGATTCTCAATGGTCAACCGAATGTCGCGAATTTTTATGTGATAACCCCACGACATTTATGGGAACTTCCTGATTGCAGCATGCTCGAACCATGTTGGCAAATGTTCCTTATTTCTTGGAATTTATTTTCATTTCAATTCAAACGAACTCAAAAATGCATCAAATTTTATCCATTTTTCCTGAAAATTTTCTTACATATTTTAATCCTCGACTGACAACTCTAGTGAACTTTTATGTCGAAAAATAATCGCTGGGTGGTTAAATTAACCATAGACCAGAAACGTTGAATACCGAATAAAAGTCGAGCTTATACCTTAGTCATGAATATGATTAACTGCGCAAGATATTGTTCTACTTTTTATCAATTTCGAGACTTGTTTAGTCACTGTGATAATTGGTTCGAAGTAATGAGTCATTATAATTATAAATTCATAATTTCAAACAACTTCCCTTTTTTCTTTCTCTCGACTATTTTTTTTTTTTTTTTTTTCATTTATTGAACACGTATGGGTTGGCTATGTAATGATAAATGATGCATCGTAACAATAAATTAATATTTTAATTGCTCTATTTTATGGATCGCTTAGTTGAATATGAAATACATTGATCAAAATGACTCGTATTTTAGGAAGTGTGCATGTTTTTTCAGAAATTCTTTCAACTGAATTTGTATTTTGTAGTGAACTAAATATCTACCTAGGTACAAATGTTTTCAAAACACCAATTTATTTTTGTAATTAATTTTTCTTTTCATTTTTACAGGACAGTGTTGCATTGAGAGTTAAAGGATTACACATTGTTAATCAACCTTTCGTATTTAATATGGTATTCTCACTTTTCAAACCATTCTTAAGAGAGAAACTGCGAAACAGAGTATGTATCATACTTTTATGTGTTTAGAGAAACGATTTATTTTTATTTTTATTTTTTCTAACAATGCGATATTTTTTCAATAGATATATTTCCACGGTACCGATCGTGAATCTCTACATCAACATCTTTCAGCCAAGTGCCTTCCAGATGTCTATGGTGGTACTTTCCCGTTACCGAAAATTTCCAGTACTGAGTGGTACGAATTGTTGAGACATTGTGATGAGGAATATCAAGGTAAATCCTCATACTTTAACGTGAACATCATTTTATTTTTTTTATGTCTCGTAAAAATCACCTGATTGATTTAGATGGTTGATGATGCAGTATTTTGGGTTAGCAAAGATTTTTTGATTTTAAAATGTCTATTTTAGAGTCCTGATACCCACTGAATAATTTTAATCTCAAAAAGTCTTCCTAATTGGGAGCCCAAAATACCATCTAATTGTATTTTTGATATAACTCCTTAAATATGCATCTAAACGAAAAAATTCTCATAACTAAAATTAAAGTACATAAAATTTTCAATGAAAAAGGTTTCATTAATTTTTTTCCTAAAAGTGAACGGGTGGCGCAAACACAAGCGTCAAAGTATGCAGGGTGAAAAAATGAATATTTCCCCTCATTTCCAAGGTAATGGAGGTTTAATGAGACAATTCGGAAGAAAGGAGTAGTAGGGACTTTGTATGGTCTATAATTTATCGTTATTGGCACACACTTGACCCCCAAAAATTGTATCACATTCACAGAAATTGTGGATGATAATTTTTTTTACCTTGTATGTTTTGACGCTTGTTTTTGCACCACCCGTACACTTATTGAAAGAAATGAGCATAACCTTTTTTGTTGCAAATTTTATGTACTTTAATTTTAGTTATTACCATTTTTTTGTTTAACCGCATATTTGCTGAGTTATAAGCGAAAAGTAACGAAAGGGGTCTCTTTGGGTTCATATTTGTATTTGGAGAACAGAACTCGGACAAAAAAAAAAACAAATCAAAAAAGTCTTTGCTGACTCATAACGCATTTTTTTCATTTTCACGATCTAATTTCACCGAGCTGTGATTAAAATTGAAATTTTGAACGTCAAGAAATTTTCGATCTATATAAAAAGTGAAATCATCCAATACGTAGAAAAATTTCACAAACCAGCGAAATCTTTTCAACGAAGAGTAAAAAAATCTCGTCCGATGAAAAACATTTTGATTATTGCGAAATTACAAAGCGGACTCGTCGAATCACGACCTTGACATTCGAGCTGCTATAGCCACAATCGAATTTGTAATAGGCTATTTAGCTTACGTATGTACGTATGTACCTCGTGACGATACATGTTTATAATGACGATATTCTTACGTGTTTGCAGCTATCAATTCGTACGGAGTAGTTGTCGAAGACAAGAAGAAGAAAAGCAACAAGTAGAATCAAAGGACTGGGTAGATAGAATTTGAATCTGTGATTTGTACTAGATTTTGTCGACGTCCACTTTTTATTAATTTTACCGTAAACTATTACTTAAGTATTTTTTAAATGGTCCAACCTTTTCTTATATGTATCTACTATTATTTATTTTTACCATTATTTTGTAATGGATATCGTATACTTGTACGTAAACGTATTAAAAGAAATACCTATCTAGATATATGTACATTGCAATAATGTATTTTTTCAATGTTCCATTCCGTGATTTTATCTCGTTTTTGTTTTCTAAATAAATTAGAAAATCTTAGTATTACATTTCTTTTCTTTTTTAACTATGAATTTTGTTTATTTATTGTCATTCTTTAGAAATATATGTTTTAAGCGTTTAATTTATTATTTTTGTGGTTTGTTATTTTTCAATTTATCGATGTGATAATATTTTGTTTTTACCGATGTAATCAATTAATCAAAAACTATCACGTGCGAATGTGCAATTAAAATTATCATTTTTCAAAACGTTAAAATAAATGTTTAAAATTTCTTATGACTTTTTTAGTCGTTAGATTATATATATGAGCTGAGTATTTTTTCTGAAATTACCTGCACTATTATGTGTGATAAAGTAATACCTACAAGATAAGGCACGGGTATAAATATGATTACCATTGATAATCAAATTTTCATGATATAGTCCAGGGAACAGTTTTAAATAATAAAACCGTGTTTTTTCACTTCGAAAATTTCCTTTTTTGAAATTCAAAGTTATCTCACGAAGGTGCTAAACCATCAAGAGCACCCATTTTGGTAGGTAGGATTACGTATTTGAGCTAAAAATTGTTTGTTTTTGGAATATAAAACATTGTAGGTAGTTATGTGTATGATGAAAAAATTGGCTCTCATTTTACGAAAAATATCGAGTAGATACTTACTTGGTGTCGTGAAGTTATTATGGTACCAGATTTCTTGGAAAATACTGCAACTGACTCAATCGAAAATATGTAAATAGTACTTTATCACATCGATAAATCAATATTGGTTAAAATGAAGTTTGACGTGACATAAATAAGTCATTCGTGCGATCGAACGATTGAAAGCGATTGTACGAGATTCGCAATCTACATCGGAGCATACAGGGTACTTCTCAAGTGATGTAGGGAAAATCTGCAGCTGGTGAATAGGTAATCCAAAGGAAACAAAAAAACTACATACACATGGTGCTTATCTCAAAAATTGAAGGGGCAAGGGAAAATAAAATTAGCAGATTTTTTTTTCTTGAATAAATATAATTATGAGTAGGTAGTGTAAAAAATTTTAAAATTAAATCATTCAACTTTTGACTGAAAATGAAGGCGCTATAGAGCTTTTTGCCTACCTCATAAAGTAGGCAAAAAATGGGAGAAATAAGTTGCCTATTTTCATGATTTAGGCAAATGTGATATTCAACGCCAAATGCAAATAATATCTCAAATTGTTTGTCTGACTTGAAAAAAAAATCTTCCAATTTTTTTGGAGTCAAAAAATTTTCTCATGTGTTGCAAAAAACATAATATTTTTTCAATTATTCGTGTAGGAAAAAAATCTCTAATTTTTTCGAGGAATACATATAATTTTCAACATTCATAGATGATTTTTTTTATTTTTTGTAAAACCTGAACTACATTTTTTTCAAATTTTAATAGTATAGATTTTTATGCAGAATAAAATCTCTATTTTTTAGTTTTTTTTTTTTTTTTTTTAGAAAGAAACCCCTGAATTTATATTTTATTTGACATTATTTTGAACATGTAGGTATTATTTTTCAATTTTTGAAAAAAAAAATTAAGGAGATTGTTTTTTAGAACGTCTTAAAAATTAATTTTAAGCAAAAAAATATATGTAGGTATATATATTTTTTTTAAATTAAAAAATCAAATTTCCCAACAGGTTTGTTTTAATAAAATTTGAAATTTCATCTAAAACAAGCACATCAGATATTATTTTCACTAGAGATGAAAGTCAAAAGTGTTGACCTAAGAGGTTTTCGAGGTCACTGAATTTATTTTTTGACGGTCACTTCACCCACAACTCCAAATTGGGCACCTGAGTGGAGGATCAATTTTGAAAATTTTGAAATTTACAATATTGGTTTTCGAGGTTGCTGAAATTCGTTTTTGTGACACCTGCTTAGTACTTCGGAATGGGCACCCCCTAAAAAATGGAATTCAAATTTCTAGGCCATCGAACTTGAAATTTAAGATTACTTTTCTTTCCCCACCATAAAAGGTTGAAAAGTTGCAGATCGCTGAAAAATCTAGATTTTAAAATTAAGTACAAAAAAAAATTCTGAATTGGTATAAAAATTGGGCTTAAATGGCTCCTATTCATGCAGAAATTATTATTTCGACAGAAAAAATTGAAAATTTCTCATTTCAGGGTTGCTAAATTTTGATTTTGCTAAAAAATCAGTTTTGCCATAAAAAATTGGGATTCGATTTTCTTATAAAAGTCCAAAATTGGCAATATTGCAATGAAAATTTTTTAATTTTTTCTATCTTTCATCGATCTATAATTTTTGTTTAAAATTTTTTTCATTTAGAGCCTTAGGTACAGATGTAGAGAGATTTTTTGGAACGATTTTGGGCCCTTATGGAAGAGAGAGGCCTTATAAATGCGATTCACAGCTCCATTTTTAAAAAATACCTACATCCTAAATTACGGATTATGGTTTCGTTTTGCGACTGTAGGTACTTGGTAGGTATACCTTGACAACACCTACCTAAACATTTATTAAGATAGCTTATATTTTTTTCAAAATATTTCACCTGCAGGTTTCAAGTTCTATAAATTAACTGAAACAAATGAAATCATTACTGTGCTTAGGTCATTAATAAGTTGTGTTTACAAATTCACGAATATCGCTGAAAACGAAATAGATAATGTGAAATTAAATTTCATGATTAGGAGTGTAGGTACCTTATTTTGTCACGTAGGACGAAGGTATGTTTAAATTTGTAGAAAAATTGCCAACCTCAAGCAACATATTTGTAAGTATTAGTAAAATGATACATTAGGAAAGTAACCTTGAGGGGTAGGTTTAATGTGATAGCCATGTTTATAGATTACGTGAATTATCTGAAAGTAGTTTTGATGACAAATTATTTTTGACAGTAATTGATACGTTTTTTATTCAATTTTTTTTACTGTCAAGTTATTTAAAAATAAATAAATATAAAATAAAATTTTGATGTGCACGTATTAAAATTTATTAGAAAAAAATTTCAAATCTTAATAATTAATGTTAAACAATCGAGTAAATACATACGTATTTTAATTTGATAGGTAAATATTGCACTCGAAATTGCTGGTATACCTTATGAAAATATCAAAATATATAAACAGGTAACTTAAGCCTATTGAATACAATAAAGGCCATTTAAATGGTAATCATCGTTATAAAAAAACAAGTCAACTACCTACGCATTCGCAATAAAAAAAATTATAAATTAATAATAAACAAAAGTTGGGTGTAAAAACATGTGTAGGTATAAGTACATTGTCACTGATTGGAAATCCAAAATCCGGATAATTCGTCGATGTTTTTATACGTGGTACGTCTCATCCGCTCTTTTGAAGAAACCGATACACCGACTCATGCAGGTGTCCTTCAGGTACATGTAGAACAAAATTAGAAAAAAATAGTTTTTAAAAGATAAATAAAGGCAATAAATATAAGTTTAGGCAAGTAGGTACGAACTTTTCTGTATGTTAATCTAACTGTTTTGGTTTCTCTTTTTTCTCCGTTTATGTTGGTAAACCTTGTCTGCAAAAATAAAACGGTGGTTAAATTTTTTGAACCCTAAACTCGATTTTTGGAATTTGAAACACTCACTCTGGTTGATACGCCCTCGAGAACTATTGCTTTTTTCCCTTGCGCGGTCCTCTTTTTATTTAAGGCCGTTTCCAGTTGCCCGCGAACGTCGCTGAAGGGCTGACCTCGTTCCATAGCCGAAATGTAAGCTAGAGTAAATACGTAATTTTCCATTTAAAAAAGTGCCAATATTGGTATAAATGAAATACTTTTGAGAAAAAAAATTTCTCTGTAAAATTATCACACATTGCAATTTGCAACACCCACCATTGTTTAGAATTTTAAAAAAACAAAACGACACGAAATTACATACCTCTCAATAAGTTTTTGATAGCTTCATCGTGACGCTGTAATTCAGTCATTTTTAATTCGTTAAATGCATACGATCATAACATAAAAGTGAATCGACTCAACTGATCACAACAACAATAATAATATTGAAACGTTAGAATACCACTTCTAAATTCTGGCACGATGTCAAAAAATTCATAACGTGACATAATTTTCTATAATTGTATACTTCGGATTCGGTATTCGGTTCATGATGTCAGAAATTCTGAGAAAAAATAATGGATGCGTAAAAAAGTATTACCAGCTGACCAGACTTGGTGATGGTACAGCACCTATTAAGTTCTAAACTGTGAGACTAATTATTTTTTGTAGTCATTACTTATGGAACGTTTTGAATTTTATTTTTGAATTTTTTAAATAAATAGTTCAAAAGGTGGAAAAACTGGAAAATTGAGTTTGAAAAATAAAAATAATATATAAATTTGCTGACGTAGCTCACCTAATTTTTTTTTAACCAACCTGCTAAATTTTTTCGTTTGTTTTTTTTTTCTTCTATGGAACTGGAAGACCTCAGTTTGTTGGTTTGATTGTGGTAAGATGAAAGCCGTCAATTTTATAAAATTAAAACAAATTACTACAGCACTAGATTGATTGATATTTTGAAGGTTTGATCATTTCATAAAATTTTGAACCCTTCTGACAATTGTCTGAAAGTGTAGGTATGTTGTGGGTGAAAAGTTTATTGAAAATGAAGTACATAATATGAACATTCAACATTCTGTAAAATTCATTGCATTTTGCTGACTACAATAATTTTGAGTATATAATTTCAGGGTAGTAATAGAAGAAGCCAAAGCTAAGAATATTCTACCAGGGTTTTATAATTCTACCAGATTTGTAATGGAAAAGATTATTTAAACTCGTAAACTAAGACCTAGTATATTAATATCAGTGAGAGTGACTGAACATTCGTAATTTGGGTACAGTTTGAGTTGATACTAGTTAAATGTTTTTACATGTACAATATACCTTTTTAATCGAATTTTTGCGAAAAAAAATTGCTTCGATGTACCACAAATTTCCAATAATCCCAATGAAATTGAGACAATGATGTGTTCTTTACAATTTTGAAAATAGGAAGAATTTTAATAATGTGATTTGGTCAAAGGATTTGGTGGAGTGTTTCTTGGTGTTTCAGTGTATAGTAGATATTTTTTACTTTATCTCAACTCTGAAAAGAAATATACTATGAAAACAAAAGTAGGTTAAAAATATAAAAATAATAAAATTTATTAAATTTAAAATCAGGAACCATAAAAATAAATTAAAATACTAAACTCGAGTAAATAAATAAAATAATAAAATAATTATTTAAAAAAAATAAAAATCTGCTCAAAAAATACCTATCTATTTACCTACTTTTCTTCTTTCTTCATTTTTTTTCTCTTTGGAGCACGACCTGGATGGTGTTGTTTACATGGAAGCCGCCAATTTGATAAAAAAAAATCATTATTGTGATAAAACACAAACTTTGTAAAAATTTAATTGTAATTAGCTAAAATTTGATTAATTAATGAATTTATTGGGTTAATCTTGCAATACTCCAAGTCCGGGAACTCATTCCAACTCCATACTCATGTTTTAGGGAAGTGAATTTGTATGATAACCTCTCCAAGAGCTCTTATTCAGTTACTTATTTATTCACTAAATTTCGCCTTTTTTCTATTTCTTGTAAAACTTTCAATTGTATTCTGAAAATTTTTCCATAATGCAAATACTGAAACCTCATTGGATCTCTCACGATGGTAAGCATTACAAAATATTTCCTATGTTAACAAACTGGAAAAATATTTGCAAAAAGTCGACGCCGACTCGTGTTATCATTATCTAATTGCTGTATATTTGTTCCAGGATTACCCATATTTTGTATCGATATTCACCCAGATAATTCGCGGTTTGTCACCGGTGGTCAAGGTATGTTTTTGGAAATTTCTTATTTGCACGTTTTTGAAATACAAGTATAATTAAAATTTGATCCAATGAATTGTTAGGAACTGATTCTGGAAGAGTGGTCATCTGGAATTTTGATACGGTGCTGAATGAAGATGCGGAATTTGACGAAAATATACCAAAAATGTTGTGTCAAATCGATAGTCATTTAGGTAATTTGATTTGAATAGATCTTCCTCACGAAAAAAAAAATCAATGAGTAAATCAAAATTGTAATTTATTTTCAGCGTGTGTGAATTGTGTACGGTGGAGTTCCTCTGGAAAATATTTCGCATCCGGTGGTGATGATAAACTCATAATGATTTGGTCGTTCGCCAAATATCCGCAGGGTATGTATCGTTTATATGAAATAAAAGCTGATTTGAAAATATATTGGAATTAATAATTGCTCTTTTTTAGGTAACAACGCTGTATTTAGCTCCAAAGGAAAAGTTAATGTGGAAACATGGCGCTGTACTTCCACGCTAAGAGGACATTCCGGCGATGTGCTTGATATGGCGTGGTCACCTCAAGATATTTGGCTCGCGACCGCTTCTGTTGATAATACAATTATTGTTTGGGATGCAGCTAAATTTCCAGGTACGTACAAATTAATTTTCACCAGAAGATATTTCACTAATGAGGAATAATAATCGTTGTGCTTGAATTTTCAGAAATCGTTGCTATCCTAAAAGGTCACATTGGATTGGTAAAAGGAGTAGCCTGGGACCCCATAGGAAAATATTTATCGTCTCAATCTGAAGATAAATCATTGAGAATTTGGCGAACCGTTGATTGGCAAACTGAAATCGTGGTTACAGAACCATTTGAAAACGTTCGTATAAGAAATGATTCTCCTTCAATTTCTTAATAATACTCGAATTATGAAAAATTTCTACGTTTCTAGAGTGGCACTACGGTAGGTTTGCGACATGACTGGTCACCCGATGGACAATATTTAGTCGCCGCTCATTCTATGAATAACGCCGGTCCTACTGCCAGAATAATTGAAAGAGACGGATGGAAATACGATAAAGATTACGTCGGGCACAGAAAAGCTGTCAATTGCGTTGTAAGAATAATATTGCAATCTTTTCTCGACGAAAATATTTTCAGTTATTAATTTCGTACGTATTTTAGCGATTTAGCAGTACCATCGTGCAACGTAATACGAAAAAATCGAATAAAGAGCTTCAGATGTGTGTTTGTGCCCTTGGTTCTAGAGATAATAGCGTCTCGGTTTGGTTGACTGGTTTTCTTAGGCCAGTTGTAGTATTGGAAAATTTATTCTCCGGTCCTGTATTGGATTTGGCCTGGTCGTCAACTGGCCACAATCTGCTAGCTTGTTCTTTCGACGGTACAGTGGCACTACTGAAATTTACAGAAAATGAAATTGGCAAAACGTTGTCTAAGCAACAAAAAGTAGGCTGTTTCCTAGTAATTTTATTTTAGCAACTTTTGTGATATATAAATTCATATTGTATATATTTTGATAGGATTTGTTATATGAAAAAGTTTACGGTACATCTTCGGTTGGATACCGTCATTCAAATTCTCAAATCATTGAGAACCCGGTTCTTGAAAAATTACCCGAAGAAGCGAAGAAATCCGAGGCTGAAATTGTACTACAGAACGAAAACAAACAAAAAGTCAATCTTACCCCGACCAAGGCTCCTCTACCAGTAAGTAATAAGCAAATAGAGACAAGAACGTCTGATGGGCGAAGAAGAATAACCCCTATTTTCGTCGCTCCAGCACCAGATATTGGGTAAGTACGAATTTGAAGGAAAAAACGAGCTCCATTATCACCTCATACTAATTTTTTTTAATTATTTAGCGAGAGTCCTACACCTTTCAAAGCAAATTCCGCATCCGCTCCATTTTCAAGCTCTAGTGAAGAGAGAAGTAAAATCGTTATCGAAAAGAGAGAGGACGTAATTGTTCAACCTAACGTTAGTACGAACTGCAGCGGTCTTCCCAGTATAGTTGAAGAAAAAGTTGAAGAACCGAAAATCATCAGCCAAACCGAGTAAGACGATTTTATTTAATTATTTAATAGAATCGCTGATCATCTCAATACATTTGTTTTCATTTCATAGACAAACTTCTGCTGCACCGATTGTGACAACGTCCACGGTTTCTAGCTCAGTTATCAATCACAAATCGTGGAAAAGATCTTTAGAATCATCTTTGAACGTCGTTTCTGCCAAGCAGCCACGATTTTCCGATGTCGTTCAACTGCAAGATAATCAAATGACAGATAAAAAATTACCTATAATGGCTGCTGGTGATATAGGCCAAAAAAATATTGTTTTACCGCCGATGAGAATGGATAAAAAAGCAGCTTTATCGGTCAGTGAACTCGTACGTTTTTGATTCGAACATTTAGATTAAAAAACTAATTTATTTGTATTTAATGTGCAGGTTCCAGATAACAGGAGAGCGTTGTTGATCAATGAATCGCATCCGGGTATTAGAGGTACAATTTCCAGAATTAAATTGACTTCGAAGGAGTCTGATCTTTGGGAGAATGTTTTCGGTAGGTGTTTTGAGTTTTTAAAAACAAATACCATGGCTGGCAACTTGACCAAAATTTCTAAAAAAGATGAGATACGCCCTGAAAACTATGAATTTATACAAAAATTTCGATTTCTTTACAGTAAAATAATTCTGAATTTATTCAATGAAAAATATTGCGTGCTTCTTTTTTTCAAGTCAACATAAAAAAACACTTTAAATGTTGCAGAATTTTTTTTTTTTTGAACATTCGAAGTACCCTAGGTATTTCTAAATTTTTTTCAAGAAAAATATTGATTATTATTATTTTTTAGTGAAAAAATCCGTATTTTTTCAAATTTTGTTTTCTGGAGATTAGAACAAAAATTGTTTTTATTTTGTTGAAATGAAAAAATTTCTCATTCTTGTAGGGTAATTTTTTTTTCAATTTTAAGGTCTTACTCTTTTTGAAAGAGAAATCTTGGTATTTTAAAAGTAAATGTAGGTATAATATTTCTCAAATTTTTAAAGAAGAAAAAAAATCTCCGAATTTTTATGAAGGAAAAAATCAAAAAAAAACAATTTTTTGGATTAAAAATTGTTTTTACTTTCTTTGGAGTAAAAAATGTTTCTAATTTTGTAAAGTAGACATTTTTCTCAAACTCTAGAAGGAGAAAATGGTTTGAAGATTTTTTTTTTTTTTAAATTTTCGTGGAGTAAAATAGAGATAGGTATCTTAATTTTAAGAGTCAGTGTAAATTAAAAAAAAAAAAAATTTTTTTAGAAAAAATCTTTATTTGGTATTTTTGAAGAGGAAAAAAAACAAATTTTTTAGAAAAAAATCTCATACCTAATTTTTTTGAAAAATTGTTAACAAAATTTTGTTCTTTTTTTCAAAAACAATATAATTTTAATTAAAAAATTTTGGAACATTTTTTTTCAATTTTTAAAGAAAAAAAATCATAATTTTTCGATCTTGATTTTTTTGAAAAATAAACTTTCACTAATAGGTATTTTTGGAGAAAAAATTTCTGAATTTTCGAAGAATAAAAAATAATATTTATACCCACAGGTATGTATTCAATTTTTTTTTGAGTCAGTGTAGGTATGAAAATCTCATTTTCTTAAAGTTGAAAATAGTTAAAAAATTTCCATTTTTTTGTAGAAAAAAAGTCTTAATTTTTTTATCTTATAGTTTGAGAAAAATTTCTTGATTTGAAAAAAAAATCTTCTATTTTTTTGGAGTTTCTATTTTTAATTTTTGGAACGAAATTTTTTCAACTTTTTGGAATAAAAATATTTTTCAAATGTTTAAAGAAAGAAACCTCAATTTTTTTAAGAAAAAAAAAATCAATTTTTCGATAGAAGAAAACTTCTAATTTTTTTCAAGTGAAAATATTTTACAAATTTTCAAAGAAAAATTTTTCTGAATTTTCATGGGTTAAGAATATTTTCAATTTCTTGGATTCATTATTTTTTTGTTTTAGTAAAAATATTTTTCCAATTTTTTGTAAGGAATTAAAAAAAATTTTTGAAAAAATCATTCACAATGTCTGTTTTTGAAGAAAAAAAGAAGTTCAATTCTTTGGCAGAAAGGATGTCCTAATTCATATTTTGAAGAAGAAATCTTTCAATTTTTTGTGGGAAGAAAATTTTTCAATTATTATGGAGTTGAAAATATATTTTTCAAACTTTTAGAGAAAATTTTTTAAAATTTTTTTGATATGAAAAAACTTTTCAAATTTTTTGGATTAAAAATATTTTTAAAATTCTTGGTGAAAAAAATCTCCCAATTTTTTGAGAACTAAAAAAAATTGTCTCACTCATCTAAAAAACAAATCATTTTAACATTCATTATTTAAAACTTTCAACCTACCATCCCTCTGTGAAAAATTGAGCTACATCCTAGAAAATTTCAAGTTGCTAGCCTTGACAAACACCATTATGCTCAAAAAAACCAAACCAGTTGCTAATCTGATTCAATTTTTGTTTCTAGGTTCCTTAATCATTGGCTGTGTTACAAACCGTGACGTTATTGTAATCGCTCTAGAGAATAGAAATTTATTTATTTTAGAAACCAACAGTGGCAAACACGTGCTCCCACCTCTCGTGCTACCGGCCAAAGCCAGTCACCTGTTACTGACCGATAACTACTTATTATGCATCACATGCACTGGTTTACTCAGTTTGTGGGATATTGATAAACTAAAAGTCATTGTATCAGAAAAATCCTTATCATCCATATTATCCTCGACGCAAGGTATTTTTGTAATCAATTCTCCAATTAATTATACTTGGAAGTGGACGTTCTAAACGATAAAACTTTTCAATTTTAGAAATCTTCGTAAATAAAAGCTTCATTTCGGAGCATGGAGTGCCCATGCTAGCCCTCTCCAATGGTAAATCGTACATGTACTCGGTTGATTTAGACTCATGGTACGTTGCAAATTTTCCCTTTGACGTAATTTTCAATTAATTACTCAAATAACGTTTCGAATACGTTCGCAGGTTACAATTAGGCGATAACACCGATACGGTCGTATCAAATTCTATGCAAAAAATGAGGCAGAACGTTTTACGTACGACAGAAAGAAGCGAGTCACGTTTCCCGCTACATTCCTTGCAAACCCAAAGGTCGGTATTCGCACATGCGAGTGATTATTTTTAATTTTAACCCTTTTTATATCGAATCTTTGCACTCTTGTTACAGTTTGAGTTTTAACAACAGTTCGAGATTACTTCAAAATACCGATATCAATGTTTTATGCACGTATACTTTTTTGGAACAACAACTAAGCGCTGCAATGGCATTAAAATCAGCTGTCGAATTTAGGCATTGGTTATTAACAATGGTGCAATTTTTAGTCAATCAAGGTAAAACGAGTGCCTAATTTTAACTCGAATTATTTCCCATTTTTAAATAAATTAACCCTTTGAATTTCTTTATCAAAGGTGAACCAAGACGATTGCGACTGATTTGCGAAGAATTATTAGGCCCATGTCACGAGTACGCCAAGGATCCTGGAAATATTCTCGTATGTAATCTCATTGGTGGATAAAATTTTGGAAAATTAATTTTTATTCAAATTTTTAAACCATTTTTTCAGGGTTTACCAAAACGTCAACTTCTAAAAGACGTATTAGCCGAGATCAGTAATAGTGTGCATGCTCAAAGGCTGTATACCGAGTTCAGTGACCAACTAAGTGCTCTGGAGGAAGAAGAATCGTAAAATTAAGGTGCACCGAGCGATTTTAAAGACTGATAATTTTTTATTTATTAAATAGGTTCGTTTATTGGTCTAAAAATCGATTTTTTTTTTTTGAATTATGAATTTTATGTTATTTGTACTTTTGTAGTTTTATTTTGTAATAATTTTTATTTCTTGTGAATTAAATGAATGCTTAGCTGTACCATGTTGGTACGATACTTCAAAAATTCTCTCAAATACGTTGGCTTTTTTATTAAGATTAATTTTTGTTACCTTTTTTACGAATTTGATCCGGTGAATCTTACGTTAGTTTACTGAATAAAAACATAGATCTTTTTTATCGTGTGTGAGTTTTTGTTTCAAAATAAACGTTCAGCCTTTCTCGAATGAATGTTTGATTTTTTTTCTTTAAATTTTCAATTCATTCGGACGTTGTGGAATTTTAGAAAAGTTATATCGAAAGTTTATTTTATTTACAATATTATTGTTGGATAATTAAAAACATAAAATTAAGTAGTAATAAAATAGTAGATTGGAATAGATTTCGAAAAAAATCATTATTAAACTAGATGTTTTTTAAAAACGACCGTAAAAAGAAGCTGATAATATAATATGTAGGCAGATGTGACTAGAAATTGATTTTCTTCGTTTAAACGTAACCATACGAGTGCCATTCTGAAACACAAACGTAAAGTACATTATTAAATAATTAATTGTTTTGATTTCATTATGAGAAATTAGGCAATTAATTGATATAGATACAGTACCTTTGACTTTATCTTCATACTGCGCAAATATGGCATACCAGTCAGCACTGCCGTAATTTATTTCACCTTTTTCACCCCCGTAAACTTTTGGTAAACATGCTCCATCAACATGTTTATGCAACGATTTTACATCTTTTCCATGGAAAAATATCTAATAAAAAAAATTATTCAATTTTTACAAAGTTAAAATATTTAAAAAAATTATTGAATTATTTTTCTTACTCTTTTGCTGAGTTTTTCTTCGATCAAGGGTTTGAAAATTTGCCAAACGAGTTTGAATATCATCGGTTGGAAAATAATATGCACCGCTTTTAATCTCAGGGGCATTGCTTTCTGTAAAATAATAAAATAATTATACATCGTTAAATGATGAGAAAATTTTATAATCTAAACGAATTGTAATTTTTGCACACCTGTATGAAAGTTAAAAGTCTGTAAGAAAACGTGGGAGTGAAGGCTTTAGCTTGTTTGAAACCAAGATTTGTGAAATCCATGATGATGATAGCTCCATGAACTTGAGTCATAGGTTCCATCATAGCTCCGAAATGGATTAAATACAACACCCGAAAGAAATGATCGGTATCTAAGGTTGAAGGATCCCAAACACCTGTTGATAAGTATAAAAAATTGATTAATTTGTATCAGAAATCATAAAAAATATGATTTTGCATGGTTTTAGTTCTATAGAAGGTGAAAACGTACTTCCGATATTCATCGTTAAAATTCTTCTTCTATGTTGGTCTCGATCTACCAACACGTTCAAAACTTTGGTGTTTAAAAAAGCATTTTCCTCAGCTTTAGGCGAAACATCTTTCAAAATGTCAGCCTGATTTTTTCTAAAATCAGCGATCCTTTTCAACTGAAAAAAGACACGAGTTGTTGAATATGTCGAATAGGTACCTGATGATCATACAGTAAATAATATTTCTATGTCATCTATGCTTACCAAAGCATAAGCACTCTCTGGATAGAATTTTACAGGTCTCAAATGCATTATCAAGAAGTCATCGCTGGTATCATAGCGAAGAGTTGGATCATCTGAAAAATTGTTAAAGACGAATAAGTCATTTTATGTAATCGTTGAATTGTTCAATTTCAAAACATATTCATAATTTAATGCAAAAATTTGGTTATTTTGACAAATTGAGAATTTTTATCCCAAAAAATTGAGAAATTTTTCATTCTACTTAAATGTGAGATTTTTTCTCTAAAAAAATGAAAGATTTCGCTTTCTCCAAAACAATGAAAGATTTTTTTCTTCAAAAAAAAATCTGAGACAGAATTTTTTTTAAATAAGAATAAAAATGTTTTCTCCAGAATAATTAAAAATACATTCTCCAAAGAATGGAGTTTTTTTTTTAAATTCCAAAAATATTATATAAGTTTTTTTTCTCAGTTTTTTTTCTCCTAACAAATGGAGAAATTTTTTATTCCAAAAATTGAGATTTTATTCTCCGGAAAGGAAAGAAATTTTTTCTCCAAATTATTTTTTTTTTCGTCAAAAAAATCTGAGGCAGAAAATTAGTTTTTTTATTTTTAATTAATATTGAAATAAAAAAATATTTTTTCAACAAAAAATTGAGAATATCTTTCCTGAATAAAACATTGAAGAAATTTTTACTTGAAAATCCGACCCCCCCCCCCCTAAAAAAAATTGATTTATTTTCTCTAAAAAAATTAAGTTTTTTTTTCTCTCCAAAAAATTTGATATTTTTTTCTCGGGGAAGATATTTTTCTCCATAGCAATGAAACAGTTTTTTCTTTAAAAAAAACAAAAAAACAACAACAAAAAAAAACAGAAATATTATTTTAACAAAAAATTGAGAATTTTCTTCCAAAAAAATTTCAATTTTTTTCAGCATAGAACATGAAGAAATTTTTTTTTTGAAAATAAGAAATATTTTTTCTAAAAAATTGAAAGTTTTTTTCAGCCAAAAATTGCGAAATTTTTACTTTGAAAATGAAAATATTTTTCTCCAGAAAAATTGAAAATGTTTTTCCAAAAGAACTAAGAATTTTTTGAAAGTATTTAACAAACATACCTTCTTCAAAAAAATTATGAGTTATTTTCTCCAAAACATTGAGAAATTTTCCATTTCAAAAAAATTGGGACCTAAAATTACTCTACCTATTTCTATTTTTTTTTTACTTCAAAAAAATGGAGACTTTTTTCTTTAAAAATGAGAAATATTTCTTCTCTGGAAAAATTGAGAATATTTTTTCTCCAAAGAAACTGAGAAATACATAAGTGTACTTCTCTGAAAAAAAGAGAAATTTTTCACTACCAAAAACAGAAATTTAAGGGGTAGCGTGTATTTAAGTTTTACATTTTTGGAGTTTGCTAAGATTTACCTATGTATTTGTACCTATTTCATTTCACTTTTGCTACGTTGTGTGTAGCACTAAAAAAAGAACAACAGATCCTTGTGAAAAATCAGGATGAATCAACATCTGACTGTATTATAAACAAACAAATAAATCATAATCCACTGATTGTACGTACGAAGATAACAGCGAACGTGTGAATTAGCTTTTTTCACAAAAAACGAGAATAATTAAGATAACAGGGTTTCAAGTGTATCAGAAAACGTGTCGAAATATGAATAAAATTATCAAAATTTTACTAATAGGTGTATAGGTCTAAAGGTGGACATTTGGTTATAAGTAATAAGTACGTTGTTTTCTAGTTGAGTCATCAATAGCTAGACCTAGGTACCTACTTGCCAATAATTCTCTGAGCTTAGCGAGTGACTCAGCTACCCGTTCTGGTGTTTCAAGCAGCTCCAGTTCGGCAACTTTCTTGCTTACTTCGTCCAAAGGTCCTTGTTCGAGTCCAATTCGTTCGGCCATTTTATTTCAGTTCTGAGCAAAAATTAAAAGTATAACAAACTATGATTCAATTAAGTTTTTTGAAAAATAACTTTTAAAAAATTCAAGTATTTTGACTCTCTCATAAATGTACTTGGCTAATTGATGCTTTTATTCAGAAGTGAGTGAAAATATAATATTTTTATTCGTCGTTAATTTGAATTCGATGAGGTATGTAGGTACATATGTATAAATCAGCCATCAGGGTACGCTTCTTGACAAGGGTGTATTTCGATTGACGGGTTGGAATTTTTTAAATGTTCATCTAATGTGAGAATAGATTTTTTTAAAACTAAGGATTGTTTCAATTATTTTTTTTTCACGTTGACTCCCAAAAATTCAAAATATTATTTATTCCATGGAAATTAAAAAAAAAAAAAAAAAAAAAATAGACAAAAAATAAGTACACTCCTCCCCCACCTGAATGTCTAAATAATGAGAGTTTTTTCCTCCAAAATTTTGAGTAATATTTTTATTCTAAAAAATTGAGAATTTTATTTTTTTTTAATTCCTCCAAAAATAGAAATTTTTTCCTTCGAAAAAATTCAAACAGATTTTTCTTTCAATTTTTTTTCGTTTATTTTCAACCACCGATTCAGCTGATGGAAAAACAAAAAAATCGAATCATTTTCTCATTAAAAGGAGCAATTTTGAATTGTAAATTTGAAAATTTTGCCCTTTTTTTAGTTTTTGAATTTTTTGAGGAACTGGGGGGACTGGTAAGTGCCACTTAAAATTGAATTAGAAGGAAAATAAAAATTAGGAAATATTCCTCAATAGAAGAGATAACGTCGATGGGTTTGATTTGAACCAAAAAAATGTAACGATTTTTTCAAAAGATTAGGAAGCACCACTTAAAATTCATGTAGGTTGAAAAATAAAATTTAAAAAAAACTTAAAATTAAAAAATTTTGCTCATTTTTTAGATTTTATATTTTTAGAAAAATTGGGACATCTTCACTCGGTGGTAGGTACCACTTGAAATCTAATTGAGAGAAAATTATAAAATAGAGAATTTCTTCTCATTAGAGAGAACAACTTTGAAAGGTTAGAATCAAAGAAATGCAAAAGTTTGAAAATTTGAAATTTTTTTTATTACTTTTTTCATAAAAACATAGGTATAGCTTTGAGGGTTGAGACTAAAAATCAACAGAAAAAAAATTTCATCAAGTACATGGACTACCTTAATATGCAATCTACTCCCCCTCCCACCACATTGGCCCCAAAAAACATCTTCCTGTCTTTTTATAAAATTAAAAATTTAAATCAAAGAATGAATTGCATCATTTAATTTTTTTCACAATTCATGCATTCAAACTGAGTGCAAAATTCTTTGATGTTTTTTTTTGTTTTTTTCAAGTATAAAATGACTTTTGAAATTTTGATAAGTTTTAAGCACGAGTCATGACCTAAGTCCTAATTATAATTAAAAATTAAATTTACAAAGTAGCAAAGATAAAAAATATGTAGGTATTTTTTAGGCTTTCTAATAATTCGCAAAAAATCCATATTACCTATCAGTTTTTTCGTTAGTTTTTAATTTTAAATACACGTGAGGTACTCGTATAGGTAGCTAATTGAGTTCACGAGCACGAGCCTTTCAAATTCATTTCAAATTTTTGAAATTTCAAGACGAGAATCGAACATTGCAGATTACGATATTATTAGTCATTTGCCTATTTTTTCTTCAACCAAAGAGTTCATTGGTTTTTGATCTACGATTAGGTAGCCTATCTATTCTCTATTGTTCAGTTGAATAATACGCATGCATTCGTGCGATGATATAGAGAATAATTACGTAAGGTTATTGATAACAAGACCACTGTATGTAAAAGTACGAAAGGAAAAGTAAACAAAAAAAAAAGAACCAATATTATAATCTAACGTTCAATATATTTAATACCTATCTAATCGATATATGTAGGTACATACAGTATCACTAGATAAACAGGTTGAAAACATGGGAAACTTCCTCTCTATCATGGCACAGCACACACAAAGCACATTAGTGGAAATTTTATAAGAAAATTTTAATTTTAATTTTAATGATTCTGGATTGGCACGTAGGTAGTAAACGACTGAAGCTATCTATCGTAAAATTTTCATCTCGTTTATATAGACCTAGGTAGTTGATTTGTCTCCCTAATTGTTTTCATTATCGAAAGATTAAGTATCAATAAAAATCATAAGTTGGATATTTTTACAATTATTGCTGATTAAGATAATTATTAAAAACAGACGTTTTTCAAGAGATAAAGAGATTATGAAACAGGTACCCGAGTATTTTTGGTCAAGAAACTATCGAATTCCAATGAAAATTATTTGCGAATAAAATATTACAATGGTTAATTAATTTTTGGAGGTAGCAGTT
The DNA here is from genome assembly GCA_959613365.1 of Balanococcus diminutus. NCBI lineage: Eukaryota > Metazoa > Arthropoda > Insecta > Hemiptera > Pseudococcidae > Balanococcus > Balanococcus diminutus. The sequence goes on from OY390715.1 coordinate 48,273,762, forward strand.
TAGTATCATGAAGAATTTTAGGAATTATTTTCACTCACTTATTAAATTATAGGTTTCGTGGGGTAAATTAAATTTTCCATTTTAATTATTACAAAAAAAAAAAAAAACACCCGATCACTCCCATGTGTTAAATATTATAGTATAATAATTTGTAAGTACCTCGAACCTTGCATTGGTTACTTGCATCAATTTTGAAGAACACATTGATTCTATGAGGAAAATATTTCTCTCTCAATCAGATAGGTAAGTACAAAACATGGTTATTTTTTGTTTAAAATTACGTACATTTTTTTTTTGAAATTAAAATTTGGAATGGACGAACTGAATTGAATTTCTCAATTAAGAGTCAAAAAAGTAATTTAAAATATTATTCAACTATTTTTAGTTTGAGCATTGTTCATCAAAATGACGTTAATTTTCAAAATCACACTAAAATAATAGATCCCTACTCAAAAAAATAAATAAATCAAAATTACACAAGAGCTAAACCGATTTTTAAAAAATACAAATAAAATCTTACCTTTGGGACCACCGACTCGAAGAAAAAATTCAACAAATTCAAAATCACTTCTAACACGAATAATTTTAAAAGTCAAACTGTCTCCTCGGATGTTCTTCCGATCACAGCAAAGAGTAAAATGACTTCCCTCGAATATTAATAATTTGAAATAAGAACTATATTATCGGATTCCTGGTTGTGATAATTTTACAGTAAGTAGTGTATTCTTTGTGGCAACATCATTATGATATTTCACGCGAAAAGCGTTATCTTTTTTTTTGTTAAGAGGAATAAAAAAATGACCTTTGGAATAGCGACTGAATCAGCAAGTACCTATACCTACGTACGTGAAGCTTTACAAAATAATGTTTTTGGACTGCTATATTTGTGAAAATATTTATTTGAAGTATACTTTGGAAGTAAACAAATGTTTATTTAATAATTACAAATGTACCTACTTGAATATCATTGTTGCGAACGTATAAGAGAAGTTGTAAGTTGGAAGAAAAAAGGCTCATTTTGACGTAGGTATTTTCGTCTTGTGTTGATAAAAATTGGGTGTTGCGAACTCGCGAATATTTTCAATTATCTCACGAGATAATGTTACGTTTTGATGAAATTTATACCTCATTAATTAGCCATGAAACAGATATAAAACACGGTAAATCAAAGTGTACCTGTAATATTCGAATCTTGAGTACCTTACCTACCTCTTGCACTTACCCATCCTACATCCTAAAAATACTATTTATCTTGGGTTTCTTTTTCGAAAAAAAACACCTTTGATACTAAATGAGGAATATACCTTGCTTATGAAGTCAAAATTAATATTATTTTGTACTATTTGTTACTTTTGGTTTTGGATTCTACCAAACGACTGATCAATATTCGGTGGTACTGCAAGCGAAAAAATTCTTCAAATTACGTGATAAAACGTCATTTTGAAAATTAAGAAAAATCCCAATTAGGTACATTAAAAAAAATCAATCATTTTTCTCCATTCTTTCGAAAAAAATATTCATTTTTTTAGGAGTAAATGAAATTTTAGCTTTTTTTAGAGAAAAAATCTCTTAATTCTATTTGGAAAAAAGTTCTACCTAAGTATTAAAATAAAAAAAATCTCAATTTTTTAATAAGTGTCTTTATTGTTATCTAATAAAAAAGAGCATAAAAATTGAAAATGAGTGCATAAGGTACGTTTACTTACATAAGTACCTGTGTTTAAGTTTGAGGAACAATTCGCTGGAGTATGGACGAATCAGCAATTCAGCATTCAACAGGTCAATGTTTATAGTAAAATGTCGTCAAGCGATCAGACATGAACGTAGATGGTATTGCGTTTCTAAATGAATGTAGGCGCAAATGAACAAATTCAATTTGCAGGTCGTCTCCATGTATTCAATAGTTTACTTTGGTACAACCTATTTTTTCCAAAAATAAATTCTGAATTATTTTGGAATAAAAAATAAGTCAATGTTTTAATGAAAAAATATAGGTACGTTTAAAAGTTTTAAATTTTTCTGAAAAAAAATCCCGATGAAAAAATTTTATCAAATTTTGAGGTAAATAATTTCTGAAATTTTTGCAAAAATCTTTAATTTTTGTGCAGAAAAAAATCTCGATTTTTTGGAAAAGAATCTCTCAACTTTTTTAGAGTAGAAAATGATACTTTGCCAGTTTTTGAAGGAAAAAATTTCTGCAGTTCCTTGGATCAAAAAATAATGTTTTTCCTAATTTTTTGGAGTCAGCATGAAGAAATTTCTCATTTTTAGTAAAAAAAAAAGTAATTTCATTTTTTTGAGGAAAAATCCCGAACTTTTGTCCTTCTTATTTTTGATGAAAAAAAACAGATTTTCAATTCTTTGATGATAAAAAATATTTTCGGTTTTTTAAAGTAAAATTTGTTTTCAATTTTTTCGAAAAAATTTAATTTTTTTAGAATACAAAATAAGGCTAATCTAAATTTTTTTGGGATCAGTCATTAAAAAGTTTTACATTCGTTTGAAGTGAAGGAATAGAAAATAATCTATAATTTCTCTGGGTTGTAAAACATCTTTATTTGAATTTTCTTGAAAAAAAATCAATTTTTTGGAGTAGGTAACGGAAAGTTTTAATTTTTGAGAAAATCCCATTTTCTTGAAATTAAAAACCTCAATTTATTGAGAAAAAAAAATCAATGAATTTATTTGGAGGAAAAATACTTTTTTTGGAAGAAAAAATTCTCTTATATTTTTTGGCGTAATGATTTTTTATTTTATATTTTTAGGAGAAAAATTTCTTTCCATGTTTTCAAGGGTGTAAAAATTTCTCAATTTTTTTTAAAATAATTTTTTTCCATTCTTAATTTTAACATTAAAAAAAATTTCAAATGCCATCTCTTATACTTGCTTACTTTATTTGGTATTTTCAAGATTTCTTCACATTTTTTCCTTTTGGTTTTTGAAGTGACAGTTTTCCAGAAAATTTGTCGATGAATTGAAAATTGAATAAACTTCTCAATATTGTAAAAATAGCATAATTTTTTTAAATGTATTTTGAGAACATTAACAAAATTAACAAAAAGTTGATAAAAAATACGTAAAAATGGAGAATATTTTTTTTTTAAATTTAAAATTTTCGTGAACTAAAAATTTACAAAATGATGTTGATAATTACGAAAAATTCTCCAAAATTTTATAAATCAAAATACATATACTTATTCAAACATCAATAAATTCGAAGATTTAAAATTTAATAAATTGAAAAATTGTACAGTCGAAATTATGGAAAAATTTAAACTGAATAAAGAGAAAAACTCTTCCAATAAAAATTAAAATATTTTAAAAATTCAATGAATTGAAAAAAGAAAATTTTTTAAATAAAATTGTTAAAATACCATTCTAAAAAGTTGGAAGTACTACAAAACAAAAATTTAATAAATAAAAAATTCGTAAAAATTGAAAAATTTGATGAATTTGTAAATCATAAAAACTAAATACTTATAATTTAGAAAAATTCTCCAAAATTAAAAAAAAAGTGTGACTAATTCAAAAATAAATTCAGATAGTAAAGATTTACAAAAATAATAATACCAAGGTACCTAATAAAAAAATTATAAATTTCTAAAAAATTCAACAAGTTGAAATAGGGAAAAATAAATATTAGGTATAGGTAAAATTTGGATTTTAAAATATTTTCAAAAATTTAATAAATCAGAATTTCGTAGAAATCGAATCAAATATTTCATAAATTTCAAAAATTCGTAAAATTTGAATGAATTGAAAATTTTTTAAACATTATTTAAAAAAAATAAAATTTAAAAATCCAATATTGTAAAAATATCTACATTATATTTTTTTCATTTTGATAACATCTGAAAAAATTTTAAAAATCAAAAATTCCCAAAAATTGAATAAATTAAAAGAAATGCAAAAATTCGAGGAGTCGATAATTTAAAAAATTCTGAATACCTAGATCGAAAAATTCTCAAAAGTTTAATAAATTTCAAAAATTTCAAAAACTGAATCAATTTAAAAATCATCAAAAATTTAATAAAATTAGCAAAATTCCTCGAAGATCAATGAAATTATAATTTGTAAAAAAATCAATTATTTCAATGTTTTTTTTAAAAAGTTGGATTTTTTCAAATATGCGAATAGATTTTCAGTAGGTATGTTACAATGAATTCATACAGAACAATGAACAAATTGAAAAAATATTTGAAAGATATGAAAAAATTAAGTATAAAAACCTATTCAAAAATTCAGAATTGAGTTTTAAATATGCAATTAAATAGGTAAAAAAATATGAGTAGATACCTATCTTGCTATTTTTTTTCAAATAAATATTAATAGGACTTTAAGTAATAACAAAATTAATTGTTATTACTAACGTTGCTCATACTACATACATACATTTCATACCAACAGCCAAGAGTCATGGTTGATATAGTGGCTAACGCGAAGATTTAGACGAAGTTTCTGTAGTGTAGTGGTTATCACGTCCGCCTCACACGCGGAAGGTCCCCGGTTCGAGCCCGGGCAGAAACATATTTTTTTATGCTCGATTTTTTATTTCAATTACTCGATGTACTAAACATGTAGTACGTATACGTAATCTTTTATTACCTACACTTAATTTATTTACTTTCTCAATAATGTCAATGTCAACTATGATAACAATATTCTGAACACTACACACATCTGTTAATATTTCAAGTTACATTGCATGGTTATTACCTACTTGAAATTTTCGAATCAATAATCACAATTCACAAACCTACTTTATCGAAATGTTTCAGGCAAATATTTATAAAATGCAACTGATGCTGTATAAGTATTTTCGTTTTTTCATTTTTTTTTTTTTTTTACCACCAAACACAATTACACAGCATACACTATACAGCCATACCTACCTATCTTGTTTGGGTACACCAAAGTCGTAGAATAATTCAAAAAATTCAAAATAAATATGTAGTTAAGTACTCTTTAATATAAGTACAAATAATTCGTAAATAAAATCATTCAATAAACTCAGTAATTAATCATTAATCGTTAGGCAAAAAACTGATGAAAATATTCATAATACATAAGTTCGTTATTTATTTGAAGAAGGAAAAATATCGTGATTTCGAACGACTAGCACACGTTTAATAATCGAGAGAAAATTAAAATACGAATTTCACAGAAATGATTGTTTGAACTATTTTACTTGATTTATTCATTACTTCGGGCACATGTAATAAAAATGAAGAAAAAAACTCGCTTGTAAATTTCTTTACAAGACGTTAGGATTACAAAATCACACAATGTTATAAACGGGTAACTGGAACTGGTAAATTAACTGGATTTCGAATTGAAAAATTTTAATATAAAACATTATAATAATAGCTCCGTGTGGCAAGAACTAATGCTCGATCAAAGTCGTCCATTGTAGGTAGGTTTTTTTGATGAAGGAATCAGTCTTTTTTCGAACGAGATGTAAATTTTGATGCGTTCGAGTTGGATGTTTCGTTTTGTTTTGAATAATACTGTGATTTCAATTGCGCTATTTTCAGTTGGGTCATCAATTCCCTCGACATGTATAACCAATTAGCCTGTAAAAATTCAATATATAATTAATAATTCGTTCGGGAATAATATTTAAAGTAAGATGATAAAATGAGGAAATATATCCTAAATATGTCTAGTTTTCGTGTACTATTCAATGTCAATAAAACCGGTTTATTGAAGCTAAATTCTTAATATCACATTTATTTTCGAATAAAAAATGTAAAGACAAACAGGACAATCATAATTACCATACAATTACTCATTACAAACAGAATATGTCTCCATACGTTAGTCTATTAATAACCATAATGTAATTACGGTATGATAATGAAATAGGTACCTAATTTGAAATGTTCTGAAACACAATAGCTTTCTATATTTCTTCCTTTTCACAATTTTTAAATTGAAAATTTAGCATAATTTGTTTTCAATTCCCTCATATTTTGCCAAGTGTTCCAAAACAAACATTGTCATGTTGTTGGTATCAAATTGATAAAAATTTATTTCAAGACCAAATAGGTAGGTACCTAATCGTTCAAGTACAAAATTAAATTTATACCTAATCAAGTTTACAACTGGTTTTGATTTTGAATAAAAATTGGTTCACTTTGGGTTCACACGAAGTTCAAAGAAAATAAACGATTGTGTGTTCCTATTAGCTCAATTATACATACGAAACAGTGATATGGGTACTGCGTTTACATAAAACGATAAAAATGTAGTGTGATCGCCTGATCGGTTAAAGTAAAGTCATAGATGGTCAAACGATAATGAATATTGAATCATTTTAAGCGATAAAACACGATTTCTTTAAATTTTCATATACATTTGAGAAATTTGTTTTAATTATGAAACATTTGTAACCGTATAAAGGAGTGTTGATTAAGAGACTGAATTCTTTACATACCACCATTAGCATGCAATTGAGTAATATTGGGATACAAAACACCAATGATATGAAAAGTCCATTCGAATCGAAGTATTGCTGCCTTGAAAATAATCTGAAACGATGAAAGTTTTTAGAGTATTTACATTTACGAAGAAATAATTCATACGTGATAAATATCGACTATTAAAATTTAAAAACACATTTTATGGAATAGAATATGGGAAAATTCGATGCAAAATGAATTATTATTATTACGACATAGTTAATGGCATTTACCTCCAATTATCAGATGCAACTTTATTGATATTTTCCGAACAATATACCAGCAGTACTGAAACATAACGTAGAAATATACATTACACAGCACTAAAGTGGATTTACATCACATTTTAAATTTTTTTTGAAAATTTTATAGCCTCAACTTACATAAGAAGAGAAACAAAATGACTTGGAAATTATTGCGGTTTCTGGTTACAAATGTTATCACAGTAATTGAAATATGAAATAGAATGAGAATCACAAGCCAAGGATCGTACCAATCAACCTGTAAAATTAAAAAAGAAAGTTTTTCAATAATAAAACTAGTTTTTACATTTCCTCACTACAGCTGATGTTCATACACAAAATATAACAAAATGAAACTTTTGTTCTAGATTTTAAGGGTTAAACCTTTCATGTACTTTTAAGGATTAATTAGAATTTAAAAATACATATCTGGAATACAAACATTTTGTAAAAATGCGTATATATTCAAATCAGGAGCTTCGATTTGTTGGAAGTCCAACATTTTGTAAGCGGATAACTTTCAATTCCAGGCGTGAATCGGTTTCAAAACATCACCTCGCGAAATTTATATTGTAATATTACGAAATATTGTACAATAATAATATGATGTGAGCATATAATATGGAAAATTTAATTTAAAATTACAGCAACAAAAGGTAAAGAACACTTCCACTTCTACACAACTACGTTATCAATTCAACTATCATTTTTTTCAAGCCTCCTGTCGTGTTTCCAAACAACGTTTGTTAGAACCGTAGAACGATTCGGTTCGTAACTTATGAAAATAACATGAGAAAAAAACGGCGAAAGACCTAAATTGCCCTCAAAAAGTAATCTCTGTATCAATTTTTGATAAGTTCAAATTTTGTGAATAATATTTTGAAGAAAAAAGTAGAGCTTGCTGAGCTTGCAGAGCTTTATAATTTTTCAAATGCTGATTCGACTGAAATGGATAATTTTTGAAACAATGTGAACGAAAATTTTGGTTCTCTGTGTTCTTTCATCGACCACTGTGCCTAATAAATCTTGAATAAACATGTCTTTCAGAGAAGTGAGAAGTAAGAAAAAAACCTTTGAATATTTATCTCGTTAGGTACGAATTTTTCAATTATTTTGTATTTCAGATTTCACAGAAATATTGAAAACTCTGGGATACCGACGTTTGATATCTTATGAAAGCTTTCGTCAACCCAATTTCCATTTAGTTGCTGATATTCTTGTCTGGCTGGTGAAAAGATTCGATAACACCTACGATATATCTGACGATTGTTCAACCTCCGAACGTAGAATTCTTTTGGTTCGATCTGTCGCCGAATTCATGGTAAATTTGCAATTTATCAAATTACCAATCGATCACGATTTGTGCTCTAATTTATCTTGCGTTTAGGTATTGAAAACTGGCTTGAAATTGAATTTGAAGAAACTGTATCAAGCTGACGGACATGCTGTTAAAGAAATGCTCAAGATAGCAGCATTATTACACGAAGCATTGAAAATGAAACAGAATAATAATGATGAATTTTATTCATTTACCAGCGTTGATTTGTCGGCGAAGGTTTGTACTTTGTAGCAATACCTTTTTTGGCTAGCATCAAACACAATTCAAATTTTTCATCGTTTATTTTAGATACAAGAGCTGAAATTAACGAGAGAGTTGGCTCTTCAAATTACTCGTAAAGGCTCGTCTCTTTTTGAATTGTTAAAAGAAGAACCTTTACTAAGAGTAAGTTATTCGGTTCAATTTTTATGCTTCTACGTTGAACGAAATTTTCAACGATCATTTATTTTGTTTTGCTTTCTTTAGGAAATTCGCTCAGCTCAAGCCAGCGCTTATGTGGATTTGAATGAAATTGAGACATTGGTGAAGAATATAATTAACGATACGACAAGGAATATAGCTCAAATGAAACAGCAGATCGAAAACATATCCTCTACTGAAAGTAATCTGGATATGAAAATAAATAAAAAAGAAAATGATTTGGAAAGAATCGGCCGTCGGTTAGAAACATTGAAAAATGTTAGGTAAGGATTTCGATTTAAATACCTACTTGATGTATTTATTCAAATTATTCGCTATGTTTCAAATTCTGAAAATGATTTTGTAGGCCTGCTTTTTTGGAAGAGTACGAACGCTATGAAGAAGAATTGAATCAAATGTATGAAAGCTATGTGAATAAATTTAGGTGTTACACGTATTTGCAACAGCACTTACAACAATTGCACACATTGAATCAAGTGAGATTTTGGTTTTATCAGGGTCATCTTGATTTTCAACATATCAGTAATATATTTTTTTCCTTTTTCGATATAGGATGCTACTGATTTCGTAGATAATAATGAAATGGATGATTCATACGATAAACTATCGTCAGTTATTGATGAAGGATCTTTATCATCGTCACCTCCGCCTAATCCAACAAGTAAACCACCTGATATTATTCCAGATAGGAAAAAAGCTATTGGACGTATTCGTACTGCAGTGGGTAAGTTGATTTTGAATCAATCAGTGTAAGTCGTAAATAGTTATTAAATGTAAGTACATGTTCATCATTATTTTTTCAGATTCTCACTCAATTAAAACTGGCCGTCAAATGTACGATAATGTTAAAGACGAAAGCGAAGATTCAGACGACGATGATGATGACGATGACTTGGATGACGAACTATTAGATGGAGATTCCATACTACGTAATGATACCGAAGACGATTCTGATTTACAACATTCCCACACCGATAATTTAAAATTATCTGATAACAAAAGTGATGATACTTTTTAAAAACACTTTACAATACCTTAATCTGCCTTAATCTAGTCAGTACGTCAATTTTTGTACGTATTTCACATTTGTCTCACTATTCACTGTTAGCCCTAGTCAATTTTATTAGTTTTATACTTTTGAAGTGTAATTCATTTTTCGAAAACTAAATAAAAATATAATATGTAAAAGTTTTCAAACGTTAAAAATTTTATTCGAAAAACAATTATTTAAACTTTAAAAAAAGTAATTTTTAAAATGCGGAGTTCTTTCCGGAAGAAATTAACACAGTTACAGTTAGATTTTTTTCACTATTTGTACGACGTCTTCGTCATGTAATACGTGTTCTTTACCGACTTTCTGAGGTTGATGCTTGACGGATGTTCCCCATACCAGCGCACTGAAAAAATATCACAAATTGATTATACTGGTCACATTACTGATAAAATGTTTTTTATGTACATTATGTACTTACTATTTGAATTCTTTAGCGATACTTCGATGGAGTTTGTTACAAAAATCTTCAATTCGTTGTTTGCTCGCATGTAATACAACAGGCGATGAGTAATCTGGCAACTGCCCTTTAGGCTTGGTATATCTAAGGAACAGAATTACATACGAGTTGGAGTTATTAATACGCAGAATTCCATTAATATTTACACTCAAGTATTGAGGTTATAAAAAAACTTACATTCTAGTCAAGTCCAAATATTCCCACATTTTTTCCAACAGGTCATCCAAATTCCATTTATGATGGGCACTGATGGGGACACAGTGAGGTATTCTATAAAGGATGTCCAATTCTTCTACACTAATTTGATCTGCAAATTAACAAGGGAAATTTTAATAAACGAGTAATTTTGTTAAAATATGAACGAATTCAAAGACGTACCTATCTTATTCAACACATAAATGCAAGGAATATAAATACGATTGCCTTCTACTATATCAATCAATTCGTCGGGAGTAGCGTCAGTTCGAAGTACAACCTCTGCGTTGCTAATTTTGTACTCGTTTAGAATAGATTTCACCAGAGCAAGATCAAGTTCACTTTGAGTAACCTAATATTTCAAAAATTATTAAAAATGTTTGGTAATTCGTAAGGAAAAAAAACTTACTCAAACATACCGTCGTTTGCAAAGTGATTCCTCCTTTGTCTTTCCTCCTTAATTTAATATTGGGCGGTTCTTTGTTTAAACGAATGCCAAAACCTTCTAACTCATATTCGAGAATTTTCTTATGCTGTAAAGGTTTTAAGGCATCTAATACAATATATATGAGAGAACATGTCCTAGCCACTGCGATAACTTGTCTACCACGTCCTTTGCCATCTTTGGCGCCTTCAATGATTCCGGGCAAATCTAGTAACTGTAAAGTATAGACATTGAAACGATTAGTAAAATATTAAGTGGATTAGGTAATTCAAGGTTTGTTTCAAATTTTGAATATACCTGAATCTTAGCACCTTTATACTTGATACAACCAGGAACAGTAGTCAACGTTGTAAATTCATACGCAGCAACTTCAGAATACACTCCGGCCAAGGTGGTCAAAAGAGTAGATTTGCCTACTGAGGGAAAACCGACGAAACCTACTCTGGCATCTCCTGTTTTAGCGACGTCGAAACCTTCTCCGGTGCTTGATGCGCCTCCTTTGGGAGTGATCAGTTCGCGCCGAAGTTTCGCTAACCTAGCTTTCAGTAAACCCAAATGACCAGCTGTTGCTTTATTCTTTTGGGTTCGAGCCATCTACAAAAGGTATAAATAATTGAATGACGAATCTTCATTTGAAATATAGAAGAATGAAATTTCAAGTGTAATGGTTTCTTGAACTTACTTCGGCTTCGATTTGAGCGATTTTTTCCACTATAGTTGACATGATTTATTCTTGACCGTTCAACTTGATGCAGATGAATAAAACTCGGCGAGATTGTCAATAAACTAACAGCACATTCTACACACACACTATCAAATTTCAAATTTGAGAAGTATCAAACTTTAATAAATATTTAAAACGGGTATCGAGTGTTTTTTCTTCGTAAAAATTGCCAAGTTTTGAGGGTTTTTGTTCAAAACACGCAAAAAATTTCAAATTCGGCATGAAAGCGATTTTATTGACTTTCAATAACTAAACTTCGTATCAGCATTCAAAGCTTTTTGTGTTCACCACTCGAGTCGCTAAAGTAGATTTGTTTAAAAATTTTTTTATCACCTTGTCTTCAAAAAATTGGTGATAAGGTGGCCGGAGAAAATGTACTAAATGAAGAAATTCGAAAATTTTTGAAAAGGAAGAAAAATAATTGTGTAAGTTTGTTAAAATAGAGTAATTTTGCTTTCAATTTGTTATAGAATAATCTAAATTCGTGAACTTTTTCAGTTGAAGCCTTTAGACGGTTATTCGTAGCTCGTGAAGCTGACTTTCCCTTCAAGTTGAGCGCTTGAACAGAACACTCCAAAGTCTTTGAAGTTCTGATTTATTTCCCATAATCCAACTTTATTTTCAAGTCAGAATGTTGGAATTGTATAAATATGCTAATCTGATCAAGAAAAACACACCATACGCTAAAAAGATGCGTGCTCTTTCGAATCAAATATTCGGCGAAGTTGTACGAGACACTAGCAGTAAATCTATGAGGGTAAGTTTTGAAGAAATTCCTAATGTAGCATATTCAACTTTTATGTTTCGCAATATTACTAATTCTAAATGTTTGGTTAGGTTGTTAAAATGTACAGTGAAGAACCTCTGTACAAACGGGAATTCATGGTAAAATATTACCCGAGACATCCTGAAATTGGTCGCTTGATGACTTTACTCCGAGATTATGGTTTATTCAGAGATGAACATCAGGACTTCAAAGAAGAAATGATTAGACTTCGGTCTCTTCGTGGAAAAACGCCATGGATCTTGAGGAAAGGTCAAAAGAAAGAACATCATTTCTTGGAAACGAAAAAATAATTTCCTATATTCCTTCGTTATTTATGTCAGTGTTAGTTTTTTATTTTTAAATATACATATTGAAAGAAAAAAAAAATCAGAGTGTATAATTTGATTCATTGTCATTTTATGAGTTAATTTGAAATTAATTTTGGTTTCTAGTTTCTACCAACTTATATTCGGAAGCTCTATATCCTTTGTCCACTTCCTTCTCGACGTAAATGTTACATAGGATATTATTAATCAAAATAGGTTTTTGTTTCTTAATTTGTTGTTCTTTAGTTTGATAATTTCGATGTGTTAAAACATTTCATAGAATATTTTACCCACGGTCAAGAGTTTATTACGTATTGCAGTATTTGAATTAACGTCGACAAATCAAAGTTGTCATAATGCGGGTTTAGTAAAAAATTATTTCGTAAAATGGATTTAGATAAAATATTGAGTGAAATAGGTGAATATGGAAATTATCAAAAAAAATTAATTTTATTTGTGTTTTTACCTTGTATGTTTCCATGTGCTTTTCATGCATATAATCAACTTTTTATGGCAATCTCTTCTCCAAATTGCTGCAGCTTAAAAAAGTAAGGTAGTTCAAAGGTTTTATCGCGTTAATCTTTCAATAATTTTGTTCTCTAATCGTGATTTATCTTCTCAAGTTCGAACGTAAATCAATTTAATAGTTCCAACAAAGTAATTGACACTTGCGTAGATGGATATGAACCATTCAGCATAAAAGACATTGATGTCAGCGTTATCACAAAAGTAAGAAAGATAGATACCTACCTATCTACTATACTTAAATTTTATTTTAAAAGATTTGTTAAAAAATGGGTTTATTTTAGGAATTTTTAATCTGCGAAAGTGATTTACGTTTAACTATTGGCTTAATTCTGTTTGGTACAGCAGGATTTATCGGTAGCTACCTATTTGGATACTTACAAGATAGGTACACGCTCACTATTTTTTGACAAAGTCGAACTCGATAGGTTTTGAAAAATTAATTTTTGTTATAAAATGTTGTAGAATTGGACGACAAGCATCCTTTTTCTTATACTTAGCAATAGAAACATTTTTTGGTATTGGAACTGCATTTACCGGCAGCTACTGGTCATGGCTAATCTTTAGATGCGGAGTTGGTTTTACTGTTCCTGCTATTTTATCGACACCTAATGTACTACGTAAAAATCGATTGATTATTATTACGATTACCAATCGTGATCAATTTTTAATACTGAAAAATGAACTGGTTTGTTCATTTTCAGGCCTAAATTCTCTCGATGATTTCATTTTTTCCCTAAACATTGGTCATGTTTTCAGCCTTTGAATTAGTCGGGCCGAAATATCGCACAAGATGTACGATTTACAGCAATATAGCATATTCCTTGGCTTTGGTTGCCTTAGCTGGTGTCGTATATCTATTCAGAAATTGGAGACTTCTTGCCTTGGCTACGTCATTTCCTTTTTTATTTTTCTTCGTTTATTTTTGGTAAAAAAAATATAAGAAATTTGATTTCGAATTGTAATTAAACTTGGATTTATATTCGCTCTTTTATTTTGATAGGTACATGCCTGAGTCACCAAGATGGTTATTAGCGACTGGAAGATTTCAACGAGCTATTGTCATATTGAAAAAAATGGCCAAGCATAACGGTACAGAATTGAAAGATGAACATCTCGTGCAGTTGAAAGTAAGATTATTTTCAACTTTAATTCGCAACTTTACTAAAAATTAGGGAATCGATGAATGTTTTTTTCTTCAGAAAGAATTTGAAGGTGAGAAACAAGATTATTTGCTACAAAAATCCAAAGAATACGGAGTTCGAGATTTATTTGTAAGAAAATCCCTTCGAAAGAAAACTTTGATCATTACATTCATCTGGTATGATTTTTTATTGCAATCAATTTTTGAAAATTTCGTACCTACTTAAATACTTGTTTCTATTTTTATTTTTATTTATTTTTTGGTAGGTTCACCAACACAAGTGTTTATGTAGGTTTATCTTACTACGCACCGGCTTTGAGTGGAGATAGATTTTTTAATTTTTTCTTGGCTGGAATTTCTGAACTACCTACTTACATAGTCTTATGGCCCACGATGGAACGTTACGGAAGAAGGGAAATTTTATGTACCAGTATGTTGATAGGAGGTATAGCTTGTCTTATGACTTCAGTGACTTCTGAAAGTAAGATACCTATCTGCAAAAATATCATCACTGACGGTTTCATAAATTATCAAATTCATGTTACTTAATGATTTCAAAATATTTCATCAGGTCACAATACAGTTCGACTTTTATATTGCATTGGAAAAATGGGCATTTCATCGTCTTACGTCGTTCTGCCACTATTCGCTTCTGAATTATTTCCAACCGTTGTTAGAGGTATTGGTTTGAGCGTAGGATCAGTAGCAGGCATGCTGGGGCCAATTTTTATTCCCCTGGTTAATTATTGGGTAAATTATCCAGTTATACCTACTCCTACTGGTATCTCAAAATCTACGAACATTTTAATGTTTTGTTCAAATTATATTTTTGCAGGGAATTGGATCTTACTTACCACTTATTTTGATGGGAGTATTATTGGTGCTCGGTGGACTGTTCAGTTTATTATTGCCTGAAACTAAAAATATTCATCTTCCAGAAACCATTTCTGACGAGTGACGATGATCGACGAATTTTCTTAAATTTATTGTAATTAATAAAAATAAAAAACGTAAGTTGGTTTCAGACATTTTTATTTTATTTTTACTTAGGTATCTTAAATTCTTTGTACAGATTTATTTTTTAGGATGTCTGTTCTGCAATTCTGTACACTAAAGCACCGATGATGGAAGTCACATTTTTTTCAACTTCGAGGTTTTTACGTTTTTTGAATTTTGGACACTTGTAGGTTCATAAACAATAAAAATCTCGAAGTCGAAAAAAAAATGGACTTCCATCATCGGTGCTTTAGTGTACAGAATTTGCAATAGTCTGAACCTCTGAACCTCTAACTTGGTAATTTGATAATTTCATTTCAAGAATCAAGAAGTCTTCCACGTTCACCTACATAGGTTTACTGTGGTTTACTCACGAAGCCATCCTTGCCAGTTGCCATCCTCTAAAAACAGACTATTGAAGAAGAGACATTCTCAAATGAATTCCTTAAAAATATTGAAATTGGTAAAAAATAATATAAAATATTCCAAATTAGAAGAGAAGCACCTGCAAAAGCACCAAATTTTTAATTTTTAAAAATATTTTTAAAAAAAACAAGGCTAAGAAATTCACGTTGCAACAAGAACGTAGCCTACAGAAGGAAACACCTGTTAAAATGAAACACTATTTCAACCTGGCCTAATTCTTCCATCTGGTAACGCTCTAATGCTCTATTCAATTATCCGAATTGAAAGTTCAGCGAAAAATTTTTGATCAGTCGTTGTAAAATGAAGTGGGCAAAGGGATGTGAGTTGTGTTTTACGAGCTTCATAGTTAATTAACAAGTTAAAATAATGTAATTTTGTATCAGTTTTTTGTTCCTTTTTTAAAATTCAACTCTATTAGTACCATAACATCGCTGAAATCTGTGTATTCCTTTTTATTTATTCGCGTCCTTGTTCGATATCTTAAATCATTTTTCGCGATTTTTGTGCATTTGAATTCTTACAGAACGATATGTTTTTTAAAAATTAACCTTAATTTTATAATTTTTTTACTCTATTATTAACATTTCATAAAAGTTCAGTGCGTATAACTTGTAAATTAGACTTCTCGGATTCTCGAGAATCGTTGCGTAACTCGTTATTGTTACCAGAGTGTTATCACGAAAATTACTCTCAAAAATGAAGTTATAAAAGTTGGGCATTTGATTTCGCTTGTGGATATCCCTACAAAGTAAGCAAATTCAAAATATATTCAATTAATGTATAAATTTCATAGGGTCCTATTGCCAATGAACGCAGCATATGCATCCAATAATTAGACAAAGTGGAACAGTTCGATTTTCCGATCAACTTTTGTTACATTCACATTCTGAATTCTATTCAAATACGATACATTACCCGAGGGTTAAAAATAACACCGTTCAAATCAGCATAGTAACGATTCTTAGTCCCATAGCGACATATTTCGATATTTCCATCAACGGTTTTCAAATATATTGGCAGCATAGCAAATAATTGTTCCATAGCTTCATGTAGGGCGAGTTTATTATGGATACAGTGTACGAATGAACATTTAGGTATCATTATTGTATTTAGACTTTTCAATTGTTCACGTTTGTTTGTTTACAATTAATTCTAGTCAAGTATTTTCAATGAATATTCAAATGGTTTTGAGTGAGCAATAGCAAAGCCGAGAGTCTATTTCGGTATCACCTATTCGTATTGTTAAATACTTTTAAAATTCGTTCACGAATTGGTTATTGGTACTTTTTTATCAATAAATTGCACGATAATGAACGATTTTCTTTTAAAATGATCCCGTTAAAATGAGAAAAAAACCAGTTTATATGCTTCATCTCAAGACGTACCGTTCCTTTGAAATTATTTTCATAAATCGCGTATATTTTAATTTGTTTCCGCATGAAAACGATTAACAGTAAGATGCGATGTATCGTAACGTACACGCAGGTATATCTCGTTAACGGTGCATTGTCTTTGTAGTAGTAATTCATTTAGTGGAAATCGTAAAATTTATATGGGAGTGAAAATTTCCAGATCAGGTTCATCGTTCATCAATACTCGTACTCGATGTAGGTATTATTTCGTTGTTTTCGATTCGAAATATCATCAATTTTATATCCCAGCTCCCATCGATGTACAAGATAGAATTGTTTGCAGCTCTACTCGTATAATATTCTCCAGTAGAATGCTTCCTTAATTACGTGTAACGATTAAATCACGCAATTGTATTCCAGACAGAATTGTTGTTCGGTAACAAGTATGTTTCTCATGGTTTAACTCGCCATCATCATTTTCGCCAAAAATTCGTCAAATAACATAATGTCATGCGTTGGCATTTGCTGCTTTAAAAATGTCGACGAGATCGTCATCTTTTAAAATCGTGTATTTTTATACCCGATTCGTCGATCTTCTTGAAATACACGCATTCCATCGCTGGCGAATTCTCGTCTTACACACAATAAAAATGAAAAAACGATTCAAACAATATGTTGGCGCGAAAAACACCAGTCCAGTTGAAATTCATGCAGTACAACAGGTACCAAACCTGGACTGCTCGATGGACAAGCATCACGTCGTCTTGACTCATGGAAGCAGAAAGATTGAGTGATATTGTCCTACAGCCGGAAGACTACCCTGGAGATGATGTAAAATTGAAAAGACTGAATAATAGCTGCACAGAATTCACTCTAATGTACTCTCTGTATCAAAAAAAAAAGAAAAAAGAAAAAAAAAGATACCTCTAAACCTAAAGTCGAACAGGTCGATCATATGGAACATTATAATGACAAGAAACGTCTGTTTATTTTCTTTTTTCTACTACCTCTTTCTCTTCTCCACCCTCCAACTGTTTTGGTTTTGTTTTCTTTTATATACCTGATTCTTTCAACTGTTACCTGTTCACTAAGTAGATGTAATCCTGGTGGTCCTTTTCTTAAATCTTAATGTTCGTGTAAAACCTTTCAGGAGTCGTGTTTCTTATTCGAACTTCATTTGACCATTTCTTTTCATACATTTCAGCACTAATACGACGTGAGGTGAAGCGTAATAAAAGGTTAAAAATTGATTTAAATCGGTAATAGGATATTTTTAAAAAGATCTACCCCAGTATATTTTTTCTACCTATTGCCAGAATACTATAAAAATTTAAAATTATCTATGTCATGCGAAGAAGTGATTATTGATTAAAGCCTCGAAAATAATGTCCTGCGGTGCAGTTTCGTATGCTAATGAACGTCAATTCGTTACCCTCTGCGGTCGGTATTCAACTTGATACTTAGGTACATAAAAAAGAGATATGTACTTAAAAATGTAATCACGTCGCTTTTTTTAACGTTTTGTCGTCGTGAAATAACTTCTTCTTTTTTTGTTTAAATACTGTAGCTACATATTTGAAACAATGGAAAAGTTTACCACTCAAATAGTGAACTTATGTCATCGAAAGATTTTCAACTCAAACTTTCTGGTTCGTTTTGTGCTCTTAGAACTTGGTTGTTTTTTTTTCGTACTGCGAGTCGAGTTTTATAGGGTACTTTTTATTTGAGTTACGATATGACGAGAAAAGCCACTTGGTATCAATAAATCCGAGTATATGAAAAAAAAATCGGCCAAAAAGTACGCAGATAATGATTTTTCTCACGTGACCTTTGGAAAAGAAAATTACTGTGTGAGGTTTTTACGATTTTCAGTTATTTTTTAGGTCCTTATTGGCGACTAGAAAGTCTTATTAGTGAGTATTGAGTGCTTTAAAGTGGGTATTTATTTTTTATTTTTTTGAAAAAGTAGGAAAGTAGCTTATTAGTAAATGGTTTCTCGTTTAAAAAAGAGACAGATAAAAAATTTGGAAATGTTTTTCAAGTGTGGTGAGGTGATTATTATCTTTGGAAACTTTTCTATTAATTAATTTGAATGATATTTCCAAATGAAGGTGTAATATTTTGTGTGAAGGACGAATTTTTTAAAATTATTATGTTATGGAAATCAAATTTAGCGATATCCTAGGTAGATTTTGATTTTAATTTCTATTTTAATGAAAATTTTGTCATAAAAAGATTGCAAATATTTTGATAAAATTTTTCGAATTTTTTCTAAGAATTTTCAGAAAATATTTCTGGAAAATTACAAAATTTTTAGAGAATTCTCGGCATTTTTTTTTTTTTTTTTTGACAAAGTTTCGTAGAGTTTTTCAAGAAATTTTCAGATAACCCATTACAGAACTTCAGAAGATTAGATTTTTTAACGCAAAACGTTCTCCAAATTTTTTTTTGATGAAGAAAATAAAATTCTTCTTTTAAAGTATCATTACAAAATTTCCATAAAATTTTCTATTGAATTAGGTAGGTATAAAAAAAAATTACAAAATGTTTAGGAATTTTAATTAAAATTTTCAAATAATTTTTCACACAGCTTCAGAGAATTTTCAAAAAATGTCAGAAATATTTTTTAATGCTTCAATAAACTGAAAAAAATCGCAAAATTTTCAAGAAGCAAAAACATTTTACTAAATTTTAAAACATTTCAAAGAATCTTGCAAATTTATTTTTACAAAATTTCAGACAAATGACAAAATGCCTAAACTTTTTACAAAACGTCTGAAATTTTCAACAAAAAAAAAATTCAAAATTTCCCAAAAACCTGTTTAAAATTTTCGAAGAATATTTTCCAGAATTTCAGAACATTTTTCCTAACATTTTTCAACAATAATTAATAACTGTGTTTTATAAAAATTATGAGAAACTTTTTCACAAAAAGTCAAAAAAATTTCAATTAATTTTTCTCAGTGGTTCAGAAAATCTTTCAGAAAATCTTCAACGAATAAAAAACTTCAGATCATTAAACTAAATCCCAGAAAAAAATTTTTAGAATGGAAAAAAAACTATTATTTAAAATTTTTTAGAGAATATCTTACAGAATTAACAGAATTTCTGAAAAAATTTTCATTGAATTTCAGAAAAAATTAAAAATATTTCAATGAATTTTTCTCAAGATGGCTTAGAAAATTTTTCACCATGAAATTCCCAAAAATCTTTTCAGTGAATATTTTACAGAATTTTAGAACATTCAACTGAATTCCCAAGACAGTTTCAAAAAATTACAAAATTTTAACCGAATTTTTCGTAAAATGTTGAAAAATTTTCATTGAATTTTTCTAAAAACTTCATCTACTTTTTTTCTGAATTCCCCAAACATTTGTTGGAAAATTTTCAGAGGATATTTCACAGAATTTGCAGAATCCCAAAAAAATTCTCATAAAATTTCATAAAAAATGAGAAAATTTTTATCTAATTTTTCTCTACACTTCATACAATTTTTTAAAGTTCAAAAAATGGACCATACAATTTTTAGAGAATATTTTACAAAATTAAAGAATATTTGAAATTTAAAAAAAAGTCTTAGCGATCACAAAACGTTGGTAAATTGACTATGATTTTTCCCCCTGAAAACTGCAAGGAATCAAAATTTTCTTGAATTTTGACAAAATTTAACATAATCTCAAAAATTCTTAAGTAAAATTCCAGAGTAGGCACTAAATTTTAAGCTAATTTTTCACAATCATTATCAATAAAAAGTCAAGAAACGTCAGGAAATTTTCCTTATTTTTTTTCCTTAAAATTTACGAGAATTTTTCAAAAATCCAAAACAAGTAACGAAATTCCAATAAATTTTTTTTAAAAACACAAAAGTTCTAGCAAATTTTTCAAAAATCTTTTTAAAAATGCCAATGAATTTTTCTCAAAACTTTGAAGATTTGCTCACGAATATTGATAAAATCTTCAGAAAATTGAACAGGAGAATCCCCCAAAAAATATTCATCAAATTTTGGAAAAATGGGAAAATTTTCAAGGAATTCTTCAATTTTTGAAGAATTTTCACAAAATTACTTTTCTTACGCTCCAATAATTCAGCAAAAAAAAATCCATTTGTAAATTTTTTACCTAAAAACTTTCCAACTTTTAAATTCAGTATGTTAATTTTTTGATTTATGCTTTGTTTACCTCCAGAAGTTACTAAAATTATACCCGAATAAATTGGTGAAAAGTTGTTATCGTGTATGAATGAGTAAATAAATTGTACGAGTGGCGTGTTTTCCACTAATTTTCTATTTGCTTTGACCCTGAACAAAAATGGAAATTTTATTTGGAATCCCGAAGCGAAGTGTTGCGTTTTACGAGTAAACCTACGCTAGGTGACCACTAACCATAGTGACCAAAGATGATAATTTCTCTATGGAAAATTTTCTTAATTCGGTGCTTTTGAACGTTTCGAGTACATTAAAGTTTACGTTTATACTTTACATCCATAATAACACTTCCCGGTTACCACTCCCTTATGTACTCGTGATAGGTGAAGCGTAAATTTCGAAATAAATACCTACTTACGTGTTATACCAGCTATAGCTGTAGCCTGTACATTAAATTCCGCTATTTTGTCACTTATCATAGGGCACAGATGATTTATATTATAATCCGACGATACGTGCGTACGTCTACGTACTCAGGCCTCATGTTTTAGCCAGTTTTGATGAACTTGATACATATAATAAACTAGTTTGAATAAGGATTTTTGCATATAGAGAAGAAAGTGCTATAGCCGATCTGCTGTGTTCATTTATAAATTATAAACCGAAAAAGAAAACTAGTATTTCATAAAAATATACATACGTATAGGCAAAACATACGAGAGAGAGAAAAGTTATGTAGTGGTTTATTAGACAGTAGTTTCAGTAAACACGTGTCCTACTTTTGGAATGCGGTTCTCGTATCAGAAAGGTACCAAGTGCCGGTGGAATTTAAATCGCAGGTACGATATTTCGAAAAGCGAGCCGAGAAAAAAAATCATAAATAAAAAGTCGACGTCGTACGATTTTTAGAAAAAAATTACACCGGTGTACAAATAAGTTTCTGCTCGGGCTATTTGCGACGCTACGATCTCGTTTCTGTGGCTCTCGCGCGTGCGTTTATAATTTTTCGAGTCGTGAAAAATTATGCGTACGGATTGGTATCATTATCAATGGAAAATATACCGAAATGTGTAACCTTTCGTGTATTGGGAATAGAAGAGGCGATGTACGAGAGCATACGAGAGGTACCCAGACCCACGTCTATAATGAGTAAAAATTCAAAGGAAGCTGCGCATCGAGTGCTACACCCAGCCGAGATATTCATAGAATCCACTTGCCCTAAATCGCCAAGTTACATTAGATATATTACTAAAGCGAATACTTATTATCAGGTTGATTACGTTATTCACAGTGAGAGCTGACCATTGGTGCGTATACACACGGGCTGCGTGTAGTGTGCAGAACCAGCGCTATGCTAGGCAATATGCTGTGTTTCCTATGACACAGAATGCGCCATCATTCCAACGACTAAAAAGTATTACCTACTTTACACACTCGTATCATATCGAATGGTTTCATTACATAGTGTTAATGCAGTTTTATCGAATTTCAACAAACTCTCTTCTATAAGCTACAGAGATGTCCAGAGACACGTTGCAGTATTGCAGCCGCAATAGGAGCCCTCTTGATGTAGAGGCTCTAAATCCAAGTTAGAGCCCCAATTTTATCAGTTGAAAATATTGTGAAATAAAAATTAACAGACAAAAGCATCCATTCAGAGCAATTTTTTGAATAAAATATCTTTCTACTGTTTTGCAGAATAAAATTCGTATTTTATTTTTTGGAAAAAATATCTTACATATTTTAAAAATTTATTCCATTTTTTTCGATTTTTTTTTTTTTGCTTTTCTCGAGAGTAATAGTATTTCTTATTTGTTTGAAAAACACATTTTCTCGATTTTTTTTTTTTTTTGGAATAACAAATATCTAAATTTTTTAGAATAAATAATGTTTTCAATTTTTTTTTTGGATACCTAAAAATATTCAATTTTTTTGTTGGGAGAGATTTTTAAATTTTTCTGGAGTATATTAATTCTCTTTTTTTTTTGAAAACGGGAAAAAATTTCTCAATTTTTTAATTTTTAATTTTTGTAATGAGAATTTTGGAAGAAAAAATACTCGTTTGGGGGGGGGGGCATAGGTCAAGCAGTTTTTCATCTTTTTTTAATATGAATTTTTTTACATAAAAAGTCTTAGTAGAGAGAATTTTTTTTTTTGATAAAAAATTCTTATTTTTTTAAAAGTAAGAAATTTCTTAATACAAATTATGGGATTTTATTTGAAATACCTAAGTAAAGTAAAACAATTTTCAATTTTTTTAAAAACATTTTGCATAATTAAATGTTTTAATTTAAAAAAAAAATATTTTCCCAATTTTTCGAGTTTTTTTTTTTGGAAAAAAATTAATGTTTTCCTTTGGAATGAAAAATCTTTCAATTTTTTAGAATATTTATAAAAAAATCGTTTTTTTCAATTTTTATTTTTATTTAAAAAAAAATAAGTGTTCCAATTTTATTGGAATGAAAAAAATGGTTTTTCAATTTTTGGTGGGGACCCGAGCAGCACACTCGACAAATTATCGAAATAAAAAATCGACAGAATATCGAATTCGATAAAGTGTCGCGTTAGTTCCGCATAAATCGTGAAATTATCTTTCGATATATCGACAGATTATCGATGAATTATAGTTGGCAAAATCCATCAACAGATAAACTTTCGATAAAATCGAACGATTTTTCTTTTAAAAATCTCAAGATTATAGTTAGATACTTCATCGATAACCTATCTATAAATCGAAAGATAATTACACGATTTATGCGGAACTAACGCGACACTTTATCGAATTCGATATTCTGTCGATTTTTTATTTCTATTTAGTTTCGATATTCTATCGATTTTTTATTTCGATTTAATTTCGATATTCTATCGATTTTGTATTACGATTTTTTGTAGATTATCTAGTTTCGATATTCTATCGATTTTTCGTAGATAATTTAGCATATATGGGTATATGCGCGCGCACATTTTCAAGACCGGCTGGCGAGTTTGAAGTCGTAGTTACGCTTAAGGCTGGCGAATTTCGTTCCAAATACAGCAGTTTCTACCAAAACAAGCGTCTGTTGCGAACATCGGAGTTCGTTCGCATAATACGAATTGGATTATAATATTCAAACATCTTATGCAAAATTGGAGAAGAGGGAGGGGTCCAATTGAAATTTTTATAATAACTAAAATTATTTCTAGGACCTTAATTTACAACTTTTGTTTGAAATTTTTTTCAAATTGGCCCCTTTTTCCTCCGCTCCTCCAATTTTGAATAAGTATCAACGGAGTATTATGCAAAATTGGAGGAAAAGGAGAGGTCCAATCGAAAAAATTTTCAAACAAAAGTTGTAGCTTAAAGTTCTAAGAATAATTTTGGTCATTACAAAATTGTCGATTGAGCGCCTCCCTCCCGTTCAATTTTAAATACTAAGTATTCACATAGTAATCGTAGTATTGAACTTGGTAAAATTTTATTTAAGAACAACGATCTGGTTTCAAGTAAAATACCTAGTAAACCAAAAAAACTAGATAACTTGTTTGAAAAAATTTTCAATTTTGATTTCGCATATTACTGTTACACGTAAGTAGGTAAATGCAAAATAATAGAGGCTAGAGATGAGGTCCAATTGAAAAAACATTTCAAACAAAAGTTGTAGAATAATATTCTGGATTTAATTTTGGTTATTATAAAAATTTCGATTTGGCCCTTTCTTCCCATCCAATTTTGAATATAAAGTAGGTATTTTTTGACTAGAAAAAAATCAATATAGTTTCAACAACTATCGTTACAAAATCGTTGAAATATCGAAGTCGATAAATTTCATATAATGTGTCGATAATACAGTTTTAAATATCTTCACAAAATCTTTAAAAAATCGAATTCGATAATTTTAATATTCTTTTTCGATAGTATAGTTTCAAATATCTTCACAAAATCGTTAACAAATCGAATTCGAGAAATTTCAGATTATTTGTCGATAATATAGTTGTAAATATCTGCACAAAATCGGTGGAAAATCGGATTCGAGAAATTTCAGATTACGTGTCGATAATATAGTTTCAAATATCGTCACAAAATCGTTGAAAAATCGAATTCGAGAAATTTCAGATTACGTGTTGATAATATAGTTTCAAATATCTGCACAAAATCGTTGAAAAATCGAATTCGAGAAATTTCAGATTACGTGTCGATAATATAGTTTCAAATATCTTCACAAAATCGTTAAAAAATCGAATTCGAGAAATTTCAGATTATTTGTCGATAATATAGTTTCAAATATCTGCACAAAATCGGTGGAAAATCGGATTCGATAAATTTAATATTCTTTGTCGATAGTATCGTTGACGAATATCGTCCTAAAATCGTAATACTATCGAATTCGATAGTTTTTAGATTTTTTGCCTATAAAATCGTACAGCTAAATCTGTATCATATCGTGAGAACATCTTTAGATTTTTAAACGATTTTTTATCGATACGTTTCCACTTTCGATATTATCGATCGAGTGTGCTGCTCGGGGAGAAACTTTCCAATTTTTTTTTGGAATTATAAAGTGAATTTCTCTAGTTTTTTTTAAACCAAAAAATTCTTCAATTGTTTTTGGTAAAAACATGTCTTTTAAAAAAAAAATCGATTTTTTCGGAATAGGAATTCTTTTATTTTTTCGGATTATAGAATGTTTTTTTTTTTTTTTTTTTTTTAAATACAAATTTTCAATTTTTTTATAAGTAAAAAATCCTATTTTAAAAGAATTCTGGATTTTTTTGGAAGTGGTAGATAGGTAAAAGAATTTTCTAATTTTTTAGATTTTTTTCAATTTTTTGCACGATGAAATTTTTTATTTTTTAGAAGAAAAAAATAGGTACTATTTTCTTTATTTTTCGAGTTTTTTTGGCGAAAAAAATCTCTTGTTTTTCATGTATAATAATAATATTCCTCATAAAAATATTATTTTGATTGAAAACATCTTTCAATCAAAAATAGGATTTCCAAAAGTATTTTTGGGGAGTTTAAAAATAATTTTATGGAAAAACATTTTTCATAAAAAATTTTCAGGTGATTTTTTTTCAAGAGAACTTTTAATGGGAAAGTAATTTTTTGTGGAGATTTTTTTTGGATTTTTTTTGCAACATTTTAAAATAAATTTTTTATGAAGGGATTCCTACAAAAGAAACTTTTCAAGATTTGCTCCTCATGAGAAAACGCGGTAATGTGTTTAGGAGAAAAATCGTCGATTTCGAGAGGTCTGCTGATTATAAAAAAATCATTTTTAGATTTTTTTTTTCTCGGTTACAGCGTATTCATTTTTTTGCGTTTATACTTGTACTGTAATTATTATTAATTCAATTATATGGATTATTGAAAACTCGTTGGTGGGAGGGGGTTCTCGCGAAAAGAAAAAATTTTGGGCCCCTTTTGAAGAATATTCGGGACCATTTTTATAAGTTCTGCATTTAGTATATTTCAAACCTTTGGGCGCCGCTGCTAAGCTAAGAGTTTGAACTCGACCGATTGAATTAATTCGTGTACAGCTGATAATAATTTTTACGAATCTAAAATATGTTTCTGATTCGCCAGGTATTAACTACTAAGCCAAAATGAAAAAAAAAAATCACCGCTAAAAGTCGAAAAGAAATATCTCCTAGGCGTAAATAATAATACACGTCTGCGGGTAATTAAAGTATTAATAATAATGGTAATAGATTGAATGGATTTTTCTGTCGGGCTAGCCGAGTGGTCATAGAACATGTTTTGGTGATTTTTTTCTACACGTGTGCCCAGATGAGAACGTAGCTATAAGTATAAATGTTTATCAAGTTTTCCACGAATTGCACGTACACGTATACCTATTTTATTTTTAAAGACAAATGTTGCCAGGTGATTCATTCGCGGTTCTTAGCCCTTTTTTTCTTCTTCTGGGATCAGTGAATTTCAAGAAAAATATTTATATCCTAAACTCGGAAGGCTGTATAGATTATGGAATGTTATTCTAACCTGTAATTTTTGTATACGGTTGCGTGGTTAGTATAATTTTTCATAATTGAATTATACAAAGGTTAGTCCAAGAAACAGGTAATATTAAGAGAGGTAGAACCACAAATCAATTCGGGGAGGAATTGACTGCTTATAGTTTACATTTATGTGATTTTTTTTTAAAGAGGGGGAAACTGAATTTTTAATTTTACATGGAAACATGGACAGATGGTGATTAATGAATGAGATATACCTACCTAAACTATTTCAAAGTATATGGATGATGGTCCAGTCTTTACCTGAAGGAAAATAATGACCAAGGAACATGGTAAAATCTTAGTCACCGATTTTTGTAAGATCTAGATAACTGAAAGGATGACTTTTGAAAAAACATGGTTCGGAAATTTGAGCCATTGGAATTTGGAATTTCTCATTTTTTTCGGATTTGATGGGACCTGAGATGGAACGGTTTTGGCCTATTCAACTATTAAGCGAGTTAACTTGTACTGTACATAATTTAAAAAAATCAATTTAAAAGGATCCCCTTAAAATCCATTTAGGGGAAAAATAAAAAAATTGAAAATTATTTTTTCATAAAAATAAATAACTCAAGGGTGAGACAGAAAGAATTCAAAATAAGGACTACTCTAGTAAAATGCTCGAATAATTAGAAAAAATTAATTATTAATTTATTACTTGAACTTGTGTAAACATTTTTAAATAATTATATTTTAACCGTTTTATTTCGACGCAAAATAAATAAATAGGTACGTACTTACTCGATAACCCTCATCGGAACCATTTTAATTAAAACCTAATACCATTAAACCCAACATTATTTGTTAAAATAGAATACCCTTTGGAGGTTTTTTTTTTTTCATTTGGGACGAATAGAATTTAAAGAATGTGATGTTAACTTTCATCTCATCTGTCGACCAAACTTTTATCTACTTAAAGTAATGGAAACTTGGAGAAAATTTTGATCGGCCTGAACTAGGAAACGTGTGGCAACTGACAAAGCAGCTTTAGAATTTTCGCCATTCTTTTTACAAAAGTTGTGGTATTTTTGTTCAAATAACATCAATTGGATACCGCGATGCTTTTTAATCAACTCTCTTCGATAATTATAAATGGAACTAGGAGTATGTGTGTGTGGGTTTTTTTTTTTTTTTTTTTTTTTGAAAGGAAAATAATTACAAATAGTAGGGCGAGTTTTTTCATAATATTATCGTAAATATTTTTTCCTACTGCTTCTTTGAACTATCGTGCGCTTTCAAGCTTGTTTTATCTGTTGTGAAATTCTAAAAGAAATGATGATGGTTTTTTTTAGCCCATGTTTCCGCTTATTTTGCAATAAGTCCTTAGAAGGGTATATTTTTAGGCGAAAATTGGATTTTTGGCGAATATTTTCAGCATATTTCAGGTTCTTAATCAATATTTTGGAAAAAATTATACAAAACCATGAAAAATTGTCCTTAAAAAAAAGAAGATTACTACTCAAGTACATAATATCGTACATTTTTTTGGTTTACATTAATTAGGCATAGGTAGGTACTTATAATTTTTTTCTCAGCCTTTTTGTTTAGATTTTTTATTTTTGTTGTTAAATGATGAATTTTAATTTCTTACCAGAAATGTTGAGTTGAAAAATAAGTACCTATTATAAAAATTTGAAAACTAAAAGAATGTTAAATATCAAAAAATTTTGAAGAATCAAAAATTACACAAAATTTTCAAAGTTTTCGTAATACCATTGTTGAAAATTTCAAACTTTTTAAAATCAAGTAAAAAATTATCTAAATTATTGAAAAATTCTTTAAAATCGAAAATTATCTGAAAATTTCAAGTAGATAACTTACAAGTTAAAACTTGAAAAAATTTAAAATTTTGAAATCAAAAACTTTTTAAAATTGAAACTTTTATAATACTTAGTTGAAAAATTTTGAAAATGAAACAAATTTCTAAAAGTCAAAAATTATCCAGAAATTCAAAATTTTTGAAAATTCTAAAAAAATGTTTGAAAGTTAAATGTTTAAGTAAGTTGAAAATTTAAAAAATGTAAAATTATTTGCAGGCTCCAATTAAATTGAAAATCATGAAAATCGTTTAAAAATTAAAAATTAACCAAATATTTAAAAGAAATTGGTGAACTTTCCTTATACAGTTGACTCTTTCAATAGAATATTCAGTTTTGTTGTCGTTTTTTTTAACTGAAAAAAAAATTGTTGAAGTCATAAAAGTAATCATCTTTCAAAATTCATGAATCAATCAAAAAATTAAAAATTTGAAATTTAAAGCCCTTCAAAAATAGATAAAAATTAAAAATCAGGTGGGTACTTACTTACTAGTTATATGTACTTATACTTACCTACCATGATAAAAATAAGATTTAAAAATTTAAAAAACATGAAAAACAAAAAAAATAAAAATTACGTACCTAAAAATAAAAATTTTTGAAAATTCTAAAAAAAACCTATAAGTTGAAAATTTTAAAATAATTTTAAGAAAATGCATTTTTTTTAAAAAAGTCGCATTGACGTTTTTTTCTTGAATTTTTTGAAATTTTTTTTTTTTAATTAAAAATTTTGCAGGAGTTGAAAATCCTTGAAAATGAAAAAGTATTTCTAATAAGGTTATAACCGTCTAAAAATTTGAACTAACGTAATTAAAAATCATAAATTTGTTCTAAAATTCATTTTTTTCAATTCTAGAAAAATAATTAGCCTTTAAAACTCGGAAAAATATTAAATATTATTCTTAAAATAAAAAAAATAAAAAATGAAGAAAGGTCGAAAATTGATGATAATTGATAATTTATTTTTATTTAAAGACGCCCGACTTCGAGGCCATTAGCGTCTACAATAGAAAGTACATACATAGATTGACTGATAACAGGAGAAAAACAAAAATAAAATGTACATAGTATAACAGGTGATAGGTATAGAAAAAATCAGAAAGATGGTATAACTAGAAAAACAAAAAATCAACAATTTAAATACAACATAGAAATTCAACATCAACAACAAAAACAAAAATGGTTAATTTCAAGAAACCCGAATTTTTCCAATTTTCACTCATAATTTGTTTATGCTTAGATAGAATTTCTTCATTTTTTTCATTCGTTTTATTTTTATTTTCAACTTTCTGAAACAATTTTTTTTAAATAATTTTTTTTTTAAGTTGTAATTTTTTTTATTTTGAAAATAATTTTCGCAATTTTAATGAAATTAATTTTTTTTTTGGAATAAAAAACGTTCAACTTCTTGAAACAATTTTTTTAAATAGAAAATTTTTCAAAGTTGAAAACTGAAACCTTCAAAACTAGAAAAAAAGAATTATCCAAAATTTAAAAAAATTATAATTTGAAAATTTCTGAAGTTGAAAATATATCTAGGTACTTAATTACATTGAAAGACTTCTCAATAAATATAGATTATTGCATTATATTCTGAATGGGATCTTCTACACGTATAAAACTTATTTCGAAGTTAGTATCATAAACTTTCATGAACTTATAAATGTTATTTTTTGACAAAATATAATGAGTACTCTTTAGGAAAATTATTTACTAGCTTCTCTGAACACATAAAAAAGTCTGAAAGAAATTTACCTTGGCTTTGTTTATTTGGTTTTAAAATTATCATTTAATTAAGAATACGTCGAAGAGTAATTTTCACACATCGAGTATCATTTTATTCGCTGATGAAATGTTTAGAAAACAAATTAGTCAATACGCGGTGGAAAGTGATACGAGTAGATGCAAAATCAAATTCCACATTTTTAATTTGATATCGAACTCTAGAAAGAAATCAATCTTAATAGAATTAATGATGAAAATTTCCCAAGTGTGATATTATATTTTCGAAGGTCCAATGTGGGACTTTGAACGTCATACCTGATGTAATTCCATATCCATAAACATTTGATACAAATGTGATGTGGTGGTATTAGAAAAGTTATTTTCCGCTTAATGAACGTATACTAATACTCGCGACGAAGACGAGCTTACTGTTTTAATACGCTTCACCGCAGCAAAGCTAAAGTCGTAGATATTCGAGTATACAGGTAATCATTATAATCACGCCTCTCCAATTCGAATGGCTTTACAGCATAAAATCTAAAATCAAGATTACAAAACCATAGTCGTATTCCCTATTCCGCAGTCCAGACTGAATATCTATCTCCTGTCGAGTTTTTGTTTCGGTTTGTTTTTTCCTCGTTGTGCACCGGAAACCATTCGATAAAAATCGTTTAATATTATGTTCTCGGACAAATTTGGAAAAGAAGTATTTAAGAATAAAAGCTTAAAGATGCGTTAAAATAATATACCCACGCGCTTCTCACACCTACTTGCATTTTTATTTTTTCATCAACTCAAGTCCCACGCTTGAGCACCTGTGAAAGATTTCGTTTTGATTTATCTCAATGTGGATAGTTTTTTTGTAAAAATATGTCGTAGGTATCGTGTTTGATTTTGAATGATGCGAAAAAGTGGTGTAAGAAATTCAAGTCTTCTCTAAACCGATTAACTGGATTAGATATTAATTATCGATTTTTTTTGCGTAGTCGGACTAGTTCTATGTGATAAGATAAAAATTGGCAGATCTGCGTTTCTTTTTTAAGGAGAAGAATAATAATCCCAAGTTGATCTGCGTATTTTTCAGCTTCAGACCAAAATTATAATTTTTAATGGTGTCTTGAGAAAGGCCTTTTTTATTGAAGTTTTTTACGACTTTTTTATCGATAACGTATATGCAGCGGTCGTGAAATTTCATCTCACAGTTTATATTATGTTTTTCATGACGATGTACTACGAACTTGAAAATTGAAAATTTTAATTATTTTTGTGTCGCAATGAAATAATTTCGGCAACTTTTGCTCTTCAAAATGGCTCCAAATTATAAGACCTTCTTTTTCAGTACAGAGAATATTTTGTAAAATCAAGGTTTGTTCACAATTGGTAAAAATATGATGGATCAAAAATAAAACTTTTCTTGGTCTCTAGGAAAGGAAATCGATAATAAAAAAAAATCATAGAAAACAACTTCCAAAAATTAAAAAAGTCAAATTAAGTAAAAATCTCTAGAAAATTTTCTCAAAATATTCATTTTTAGAGGACGTTTAAATTTTTTTTGCAAGTACTTAAGTATAGAAAAATTTTTAATTGATTTTTTAACAAAGTTTTTGAAAAATGCTCATTTTAATTGAAACGTTTTGAATTTTTTAAAGAGATAAGCAAAGTACATATTAAGTATTTTCAATTTTTTGCTTGTAAAAATGTTTATAATTTTTTTTATGATTTTATATGATGAATATTGAATCTACTTTTTCAAAAATTTTGAAAAACTCTTATTTTGAAAATTTTTAAATTTCCTAACAAAATATTGCCGATTAAAAAAAAGTTTTTACAAAATTATTGTATTCTTTAAAATGAAAAAAATTTGAAGCATTTATCCAAAAAAAGTTGTGGTTCTTAAATTTTATAAAAATGTTTTGAAATTTAACTTTCCGAAAACAGGTAGGTAGGTATTTACTCATTTTGAAATTTTTCATTTTGCGAGGGTATCAATTTTTTTGAATCTTCTAAGAAAATTATTTTTGTTTTATTTTATTTTATGAGAAATTTTCAAAAAATATTTATTTTGAAAATTTTTATGTAATTGTAGGGACGTCTAACCTTCTCAAGAAATATTGATGACTTTTTTGAATTTGTCATAAATTTCTTGAAAAATGCTAATTCCGATGTTTTTTGATTTTTTTTTGCATTGATATTTCTTATTCTGTTGAAATTGAAATATTAACAAAATTTTCGAAAAATTTCACTTATATCGAAATTTTTTGATTTTGAGGGTGTAGTGTAAGTAGACATCTAATTTTAGTTACTTGCCTACTCCAGAAATATTTTTGACAATTTGTTCAATTTCTTGTGTTTACAAAATTTTTGAAATTTGCTTGTATTCCACAATTAGTTTTTTTTTTTTGTGTAAACAGTTTGGATTTTTTTTCTATTTTATGTATTATTTAATTTTGTACGTGAGAATACCTTTGAAAGATTTTTCAAAAAATTATAAATTCCCATCAAGTAATTTTTTTTGAACTTTCTAATAAAATTGTTTTGATTTTTTATCATTTTATAAGAAGTTTTTGGAAAAGTACTCATTTTGAAATTTTTTGTTATGAATTCATTTGAAGACACATTTAACATTCTCAAGAAGTATTGTTAAATTTTTAAAAATTTTCAGAAAATTACAAAAAAACACTTGTTCTGGAATTTTTTGACTTAATTTTGTACCTACCTAGGTACCTATTGATATTTTCGTTTCATGCTAGCTATTTAAAAAATGTTTATGACAATTTTTTGTTGAAATTTTTGGAAATTTTGAAAAAAACATTTTTTTTTGAATTTTTCAGTTAGGTACTAGAAAAAAATATACTTACGTATTTTTTTTAAATTCTGGAATTTTTTCAATTTTTTTCCATTATTTGTTTTCAATTTTCTAGGTAAGTATCTTACTTACAAAATATTTTTGAATTTTTTTTTCAATAAAATTTTTGAAAAATCATCCTTTTAATTAAAAAATAAAAATAACCTTACATTTTTGTTTTTGAATTTTTTTCGAAAAATATTCATTTTGAAACTAAGTAAGGTTTAATTTTTCAGCTGAATTTTTTATATCATTTTTATTATATTTTTTTAATAATATTAAGCTTGCGAATAGAAAGTTTTGACAAATTTTTTGTGATATACCTACTTACTCATAATAATTATAAAAATATATTTTTTTTGCAAACGGTTTTTGGATTGTAGAATTTTTTTCTCATTAATCCAACTTTGGTGGAATCTATAGGGAGTCGTAGAGGAGATTCTGTTCTAAAATCTGGAAAAACCTAATTGCATATTTTTTTCTGTTATTTCATTCGAGTTAAAATGTCTTTTTTTCCCTCGACCAATCAAATTGGGTTCAGCAAATTGATTTTTGATCTTTTCCAGTTCAAGATTTTTCAGATTTTTTTTTACTTCATACCTACCTACCTAAAAAAAAGTCTTTGCCATTATATACAATCAACGACGTATTTATCTACACATAACCTGACTTATTAACACCACTCTTTATGATCGTATACTCGCATAATAACATCACAGAAGGTGAATTCGATCACGAAATGTTTCGAGCTGTCGAACTTTATCACACAATAGATTCCTCTAATGTCTTCTACTTCTACACTTTGTAATAATCACCAACCCTAGTTGTTTTTTTTCTT
Source organism: Balanococcus diminutus (assembly GCA_959613365.1). Classification (NCBI taxonomy): domain Eukaryota; kingdom Metazoa; phylum Arthropoda; class Insecta; order Hemiptera; family Pseudococcidae; genus Balanococcus; species Balanococcus diminutus. The sequence continues at coordinate 48,308,001 of OY390715.1, forward strand.
AAGGTATTGATTGAGCTATCTACTTGTGAGGTCTTCGACGCGTATATATTTACGTAGGTATTATGCTGATACCATGGGCACGAATCACAGTGTATCGATGGCGGTCGTAAAAGTTAAATAAATTACGTATTACGGCTATTTAGCTGTTATTTTTTCCAAAGTATAGCGTGTTTCGTTCGAATTTTTATTCTTAAATCGAAATCGAAGTCCCAATGACTTATATGGTCGATGAAAACATCATTAACTTCGATTGTAATTTTTTCAGTGCGTGTTGTATGCGATTTAGATAAGCTTAATTGCACGTCTACGTATTTTACGAACAAGATAAGATTTGATTTAACCAAAAACAAAGTTTGGCTATCTACTCTTGAGTATCAAATGGCTTTTCGGAATTAGAATATCTCGTCTCTTAGAAAGATGAAAATCTTGTTTTCTCTCCTTTTTTTTTTAATAAAGTTGAAAGCTTATCAAAAATTCATCTCGTTATTTGTCGGCGATTTGCGGAGTTATTTGATACCGTCAAGATGAGAAATATCATTTGAATTTACTCACGTATGGGGCAAAACTCCAGCCCGCTTCGAGAAACTTTTTTATGAATAAAAAAATATCTTTCGACGTATTTTGCCCTTTCTCCCACTCTCCTTCTCTCACTTCGAATTCAATACTAGGTTTATAGGATTTTGTGCTACTTCACTTTTTTCTCTCTCCCTTTTCTTTCTTTAATACGAAATTGAATAACTAAAACAATAATGAAGTTGCGGACATTATTTACACGATGAATGGAAAACCGAAGGATTTATTTGAAAAGTACTTGAGAGTTAAAATCGGAAAAAATGTTCCATTTCCGAGCATAATAGTAGGAGAAAAAAATGAGCAAATAAAACAATGAAATTACTCGCAGCATATTCTTTTTGTAAACATGCTGGTTTGAAATTTATGCCGATAAAATACAGTAGAGGCTATTTTGAATTACAAAGTAAGCCCTACTTTCAGGATCAAAGACTAATTTGTTTTTATTTTTCTCGAATGAAACATTTTTAGAAAGCTGTTCTCCGAATCTTCAGGTATTTAGAAGAAAAAAGGCCACCGTATTGAAAGTCAATTAGAATTGTTATATTTTGTATAGAGCGAAAAAAATATCTATTTCCGTATACATATAGGTTCACTTCTGGTTCTTGTAAAGTTGTGTTTACGTTAACCGCATAGCAATTAGAGTTTTTTTTCTTAATGGAAAATAAAATTGCAGTCTGCGTTTGGTTCTGAAGATCGAATCTCTAGGTTGTAATTTAACATTCGCAGCGTGTTCTAGAATCTTTCTAATTTCTAATCTCGAGCCAAAAATATTTTGATTATATTATTATTAGGTATACCGCGTTCATGTAAGGGATTTAAATATTTTTAGCCTAGAGCGACTGTTGTAGTACTCCCCCTCTCCAATTTAAATTTTTAGGTAAAATTTCTCAAAAATATAAAAACGAGTATGTTCTGATTTTAATTGTATTCAAAATTGCGAAATTACTTATGGTAATGTAAGGTAGAAAAGCATCAATTTGTAAGAATTCCTATTTTTTGAAAAATTATAAATTTTATAAGAATTCATCAATTTTTAAGAAATTATTAAATCATAAAAAATTTGAGAAATTTCAATTTTTGAAAAATCGTCATCTTTTTTGAGAAAATTATGCAGTAAATTATCTATGTTTGAAAAAAACACAATAAAAAACGGTTATTTCATTATGCGAAACTATTTATTTATTTATTTTTTTTAAAATTGGTTCTATCAAAATACAAATTTGCTTTTTATGAACAATTTTTGAGACATTATCAAATTCAAGCCTATAAAATTATCAGTTTTTAAAGATTGTGTTTCTTCATGTAATCATATAATTTTTTTAGGATTTCATCATTTTTTGAGAAATTTTCATTTTCAAAAAATTGATGAAAAATTGATCTTGAAAAAAATTGATTGAATTTCGAATTTTTTAAAAGAAACTTTTTTTTGATAAAAAACTAATTTTCAAATTTCCAAGAATTGTCGACCTTTGAGAATTGCATCATTTTTTGAGAAATTTTCATTTTCAAAAAATTGATGAAAAATTGATCTTGAAAAAAATTGATTGAATTTCGAATTTTTTAAAAGAAACTTTTTTTTGATAAAAAACTAATTTTCAAATTGCCAAGAATTGTCTACCTTTGAGAATTGCCATTTAAAAAAAATATATCATTTTTTCAGAAATCATGAATTTTTTCGAAATCAAGTATAGGTATCAGTTTTTAGAAAATTGCCAGTTTTTCAGGAACTTCAAATTTTGAGAACTTATCAATTTCACTTAAAAGAAATTGTCAGTTAGGTGTTGAGAAAAAAAATCAATTAAAAAAAGCAACGTAGATTTTCCAATTTGTAAGTCATCAAAAACCAATTTTTGGAAAATTTGCTATTTTTTAAAAACTGCTCATTTTTAAAAAATCAACAATTTATTTTTTTCAAAAATCTGAATTTTCAAAAAAAAGGTCAATTTTTAAAATAATACCTACCTACATTAATTATTGAGAAATTACTGAATTTCAAGATTTTTGAGAAATATGTAATGTTTGAAAATTATTGTATGTATTTTGAAACATTAATTTTTTTTTCAATCATCAGTTTTTAAAAATATTCATTTTAATTTTTTTTAATCTTACATTTTCAGTAAGTCATCAATTTTCAAGGAATCGTCAGTTTTTTTTTAGAAGTTGTAATTTGTAAATTTTTGAAAAATTATCAACTCAAATATTTTTGAAAAATTTTCAATTGTGAGAAATTTAATATTTTTTCAGCAACGATCAATTTTTGGAAAATTGCTAATAAATTTTGGAATTTTCGAAAAAACCAGTTTCCAGAAAATTATCAATGTCGAGTAATTAAGAATGATGTCGATGATCTCGATGTCAATGATAACGATGATGATGTCGAGATGATGATGATGATGATGATGATGATGATGATGATGATGACGACGATGATTGATGATGTCGATGTCGATGATGACGATGATGATGATGATGTTTGAGAAATTTTCACTTTTTTAGAAATCATTAGTTTTTTAAAAATTATCAATTTTAATAAGAAGTCATATTGGTTTTTGAGAAATGTTCAATTTTCAAAAAATCGTAGATACATTTTCTGTCATTCATCAATTTTTAGAAAATATGATCAATTTATAAGAAATTTAAGATTTTTGAAAAAAATCATAATCATTTATAAAATTGTCAATGTTGAGTAGGTAAATAATTTTTGAGATTTTTAAAAAATTTTATACATTTAAATTTTCGATAATTTATCAACTTTGAAAATCTTTTTTTATTTTTGGAAAATTATCAAATTTTGAAAAATGGTCAATTTTTAAAAAAAGTCTTGAAGTTCTGATTCTTTTTGGAAATGACGAGTTTTGAAAAAATTTTAATTTTTGAAAAATATTCATCAATTTTAGAAGAAGTTAGGTAGTTACACTGGTTTTTGAGAAATGTGCAATTTTCTAAAAAACTTATATTTTCTGTCATTCGTCGATTTTTAGAAAATGATCAATTTTTGAGAAATTTTGGATTTTCAAAAAAATCATATTTTATATAATTGTCAATGTTAAGTACCTAAGTATTTTTTGAGATTTTTTCAAAATACATTTTATAATTATAATTGTATTTTTGATAATTTATCAACTTTGATAAAATTTTCTATTTTTGGAAAATTATTAATTTTTAGAAAATTATAAATTTTTGAAAATCGTTAATTTTTGAAAAATGATCAATTTTTGAGAAATTTTCAAATTTTGAAAAATTACTAGTTCTCTAGAAATTTTGAATTTTTGAGAAATGATACTTAGGTATAAAAAAAGTGTAATTATTTATTGGTTTTTGAAAAAAAAAGTTTTATATGTTTTAAAAAATTTATCATCTATTGAGCTTTTGAAAGTCTCAGAAACACTACTATCGAGACAAAACACTTACGTATTTGTACCTACTATTCAATTTTTTCTGGTTTTGAAAAATTTGCGCCCTCCACGTCGATAACTTAATTAATTTCGTGTTTTTTTTCTGTTCCAGGTGGTGGTATGCTGGGTAAACTGAAATGGGAGCAACCATGGGGAAAAATTCGTCGCTATTAGACGCACTGCCCACTGGCCAAGGCACTCTGCACATAGTCATGCTTGGATTGGACAGCGCCGGCAAAACGACCGCTCTTTATAGACTGAAATTCGACCAATACTTGAATACCGTCCCGACGATAGGTTTCAATTGCGAAAAAATCAAGGGTACCATTGGTCGTTCGAAAGGTATAAATTTCCTCATGTGGGATGTCGGCGGCCAAGAGAAACTGCGACCGCTTTGGAAGAGCTATACGAGGTGTACCGATGGCATCGTGTTTGTCGTCGATAGTGTAGATATGGAGCGTATGGAGGAAGCTAAAATGGAGCTTCTGAAAACAGCCAAGTCGCCGGATAACTCCGGTGTTCCTATTCTAGTCTTAGCTAATAAACAAGATTTACCTGGCGCCAAAGATTCAAAGGAGTTAGAAAAATTATTAGGATTACACGAAATCACCAGCAACGGTGGCAGTGGAAGCCATTTATGGCATATACAGGCAGCTTGCGCTATTACCGGAGAAGGCCTGCAAGAAGGCTTAGACACATTATATGGTATGATATTAAAAAGAAAAAAATTAAGTAAACAAAACAAAAAGAAAATTAAATGAATCAAACGTTACTACTATGAAAAACAATTTCGACTAAATGTAGAATTTCTTGTGAAATGTGTTTGTTTTTTTCAATTGCGTATTTATTTCTTATACTTTTTTTATGTATTCATTTCTTTTCTTTTTTTTTCATTTTACCTCATTGTTTTTTTTCTTCTAAATACGTCATTCGATTTGAATTAAACGCGTTTTGCAATATTTATGTGATAATAATATATATCTTGTATTTTTTTTCTTAATATAAATCTAGAAATCAAGAGTCAACAGTTTTACCTAAAAAATCTAGTTTTCATTCTCCGATTTTTATTTATTTTTTTCATCATTATCCTATAAAATAATCATCTTGTTTCCAAACCTTGCCATGACAATCACTCATTGGTAGTTTTTCACATCTGTATGTATTTTGGTTTGTAATTTATTTCCAATACCATGTGTTATATGTTTTACCAGGCAAGTCGTTCTTCTGTTTATGTACTCGTATCACTTTCGATTTTTTTTCTTTTTGTTTGTATATGTTTGCTCAGTAGTAATGGTTTTTTTGTTTAGTTTGAATCACGAAGAACATAAATCGAATGTAGTAAAATGTTTCTATCTTGTATTATAATTTTTTTTTCGAGTCATTTTTATCAAATTATGTGTTTTTTCTTTTCTAATTTTTTTGTTAATGTTGAACACGCGGCGCAGTACCTAATACTTACTATATTTTTAATGTGCAATTTTATTTTTAAATTGTATTAATTCGATATGTATCGATTTAATGATAATTAATACTCTCGATTTTTATGTTTGTGTTACTGATATTTGTTCAATATAGGAAAAAAATTATCGCATCTGATTTTATTCCCTTGTTATACGTACAATGATTGCGCGCTATAATACATACAGAAGGTTAGATCTCTGGATAAATACAAACAAGACCTTGAATTATTCACGACTACGATATAGTAATGGTAATTTAGTTATGGTGATTGGAGAAAAAAAAACTCTGTTTTTTTTTTTTAGATTATTGGCGAAGTAAAATCATCATTATTCTGAGCGAATGTATTTTTAAAAAGATATTGAAATAATAATGAAATCGTTTCAATATTACGATCGAGTTCCTGAAGCATGACAACGAGAGTAATATGTTTTTCGTATTCGTGGGTTATTGAATTAGCATCTATACTTTGGGTACTCTTGGTTTACGAATTCATTTTAATTTATTAACAACAATTTCCGAGTATCCACGGCAATTAAAGCTCATAAAAATGTCTCCTACCAACGTTATAATCGGTGAACGTGTATGATGAGATTGTTACATACAAGTCCAGTCAATTGGATACTCGAAGTATTAAATATTTTTTAAATTCGTGATCCGAACACGAAACTGCAAAAACAAATAGATACCTAGCGCAGAAGGATTCGGTTCAAACGATTTTTTTCGACTTGTGACGTGGTCTGATGCTGGATTTTCCCATTATAATTTTATTAAAATGAACATGTTTGAAAGAATGTTGCACGCGATTCGATTCATTTTTTAAACGATAGGAGCAAAGTAGGCAAAACTTCTACGTACATAATACATACTAAGTATTTAAAATTCACTATAAATTTTTCAAAAAAAATCATGAAATTAAATTCTTTACTAGGAATTAAAATTTCAATTTTCAATCCACTAGTTCAGACTTGGAGAAGTTATGTTCCAAAACTAAAAATCCATTTCCCCTAAAAAGTAAAAAAAAAAAAAAATAATAATTCTAAAAAGATTGAGAAAATTTTTCATTCCAAAAAAATAAAAGCTATTTCTCGCAACAAATTGTAAGAATTTTCTCTAAAATTAAAAAAAAAATCTTTACAAAAAAAAATCTTTTTAAGTCTAAAAACAATGATTTTTTCACCACAGAAAAATTGAAAAAAAAATCATCAGAAAATTGAAAGATTTTCTTTTTCTTCTTCAAAAAAATCATATATTTTTTTTCTCTTTGAAAAAAAAATGAAATAAATTAAAGAATTTTTATGTAGTTTTTTAAAATCTAAAAATTGAAAAAAGTTCGCAATACGAAGGAAAGTGGGTAATTTCAAAAAGTTTAAAGATTCCTTCCGCTCAAAAATTCCATTTTTCTTTTAATAATATGAGGTATAAGTATATTTTATTCAAAGAAAATTCAGATTTTTTCAACTAAAAATGAATTGAGAATTAGTTTCAACTTTCAATTTTTTATGAATGAAGATTTCTTTCTTCAAAAAATGAAAAAAAAATATATAATTATATATTCCAGAAATTGAGAAGTTTTTTAATTACAAAGAAGCAGAAACTTTTCATTTTTTTATCTTTTAGAAATTGAGAAATTTTTTTGTGCTGACTCTATACTAAAAAAAAAAAAAAAGATTTTTGTAATGAGACATTTTTCATTTCGAGAAAATTCAGACTTTTTTCTCCAAAAATTGATTTAAAAAAATAGAAGAGTTCTTTCTTAAATTTTTTTTTAGAAAATTCGTTTTTCACGAAATTTGAAGATATGTAAGTAAATATATTATACTTTTTTTCAAAAAAATTGAGAAAATTTTCAATGTTTTTTTTTTTTTTTTTTTATTATTAAAAAAATAAAAAATATAAGTATTCCAAAAAATTAAAAATTTTTACTCGAGAGAAATTTTTTAAAAATTCCCTAAAAAAATTTAAGATGGTATTGAGTAATTTTTTTCTATAAAAAAATTTAGAGATATTCTCTTCCTCAGAAATTTGAATGATCTTTCTTCTCAAAACAATAGGATAGTTTGGTTTTTCCTAAGGAAATTCAGATTTTTTCATCAGAAAAAATTAATCGAGATATTCTTTTCAAAAATGAGGTTTTCCACCTTTTTTCAACTTCAAAAAAATTGAATTAAGTTTTATTCCCAAGAAATTTCAGATTTTTAGTTTTTTTTGGAATTTTTTTTCAAAAATTGGTTGAGAACTCAAATAAAGTAAGTAAGACAAATTGTTCACCAAAAAACTTTCAAAAAATGAAATTTTTCTTCAAAAAAATTAGGTATGAGTTTTTTTGTTCAAAAGAAATTAAAGTTTTTTTTTTTTTTTTTTTTCTCTAAAAACGAAAGATTTTTTGAAAATTCCCAAGGATTTTCTTTTCAAAAAAATAAAAAAATAATAATGAATAAAATAGATTATTATTTCGCTAAAAATTAAGTAAGTGATTTTTTTTAATGCAAAGAATATAGTTTTTTCTCTTAAAAAATGAAAGGTTAACTCCCAAAAAATTGCTAAGAGAAACGTTCCCACTTTTCCAGTTCGGAATTTCGGAAAAATCATTATCAAAAAAAAACAAAAAAAAAATACCCCAAGAAATGAGGGAGGGATTTCAACAAAAAATTTGAAAGATTTTCTTCTCCAAAAAACTAAAAAGGCAAGTGATTATCGAGAAATTAACAATTCACATTATATAAAAAAAAATCAAAATTGTTTTCGATCACGTACGCTAATCCAATCCAATCGTGGGAACAAGTGTCACACATCAGAAATATGAACGAATATCTTTTTCCCCCCTTTAAGAATTATAATTTAAAAACACCTTTGAAAGTTTAGGAGTAGGACGTTTACTTATTATAATTTTTTATATTCCTCGGGTTAGTTAGGTCAACAAAAATTGCAATCAAAGCTAAAATTTCAGTTAATTGATGAAAATAATATCGTTGAGAAGTGAGAACACAGCTGAGAACCCAACATAAAACTTTTTTAAACAGGGCAACATTGACTTAAGAATAAACAAACAAAATGAAGTTGCATCTTGGCGCCAATGCAGGCTGGCTACACGTGAGTTTCATTTCTTTTTCCAAGTTTCGAACGACCATCGAGCGTTTCTTAAAACACCATCGATCAATATTCATATTATTGCTGTAATTCATCTTTCATTCAAGATATCAAGTGTCAATCAGTAAGTATTACGATTATACGATAGTTTTCTCAGTTTTCTATATCGTTGTTTGCTTCTCTCTCAATGTTCATTGTGAGTGTAACCTCCAGATTTTGGCACATTTATCACGTTATTTAAGAAATTCTCAGAATTTCGCATTTTCGCAATTCACTATGCCTTCCCTGATTTTGTTATCAAATTATCAATTAAAAATTCAAATGCCCTTACATTGATGAGTACTCTGCACACGTTTTGTCATCGTAACAAAAACCTGGTGATTGTCTTAGATAACGTGACTCGCTGACTTCTATTCCTTCAAATCTTTTCGGTATTTTATAACTTACTGATTGATTATAATTTGTCGTGTACTTCTCAATACAGTGCACAGGAGCTACGTTAAATTACGACCAAATCAAGCCGCCAGAATGGGACGCGATATGTTATCAGACGTTAAGAATCCGAAGAAAGTTGATGGTGCCATAATGTCATCGCTTAGCGTTTCGGACGAAATTGTTTATCCAGCACCTGTTACATTGAAATCCGAGGCGAAAAAGAGGAAAAAAGATGATGCAGATTTCAATTCGAATCTTGAATTGAGCAAAGCTTTTGGTTCGAAGCGAAATAGGAACAGAATCTTGAGAGTGGAGAAAACCAGAGCCGCCAAAGCCAACAATTCTAATATCAAAAAGAATATTGTAAAAGCTACCAAAGGTATCGTAATTATTCTGTATTGATATAATTTTCTTCCCATGATTTCTTTCGTATTAGTTCGGTATCAAAAATCCGGTTCATTTTGAAATACGATTATGTTCATTGTTCGCGTATCCTAATTTATTTGGTTTTGTTTTTAGAAGTAAAAAAATCTGCCGCAAAGCAACGTACCACTACCGTCTTACGTGTACCACCATGTAATAGAGATGCTAAGTCTGTTGGAGATGTATACGATGTTCGTGAACTCATGTCACCGAAGTTATTAAAGGCTTTGAAATCAATCGCTACGAAAGTTATAAAATACAACGAAGAAGAACTATCTGACGACGCTAGGTAATTCAAATTGAATCATTTTCACTGTTTCGAAAAGTAGGTACCAGGTACTTCATGTGTTGTGGATGTATTTTTCAGATTTTCCGATTTCTTTGCCCAAGTATTGCCCGAAATTGATCAGAAAAATGTATTGAAAGTAGAAATGCTAATGTTCGTCGACTCGCTTTTGAAATTTTTGGACATTCGCATTCGTTTCCCAATTTCGAATAATGCCACCCTGTGTGATTATTCTTCCGAGCTGAATAAAACTTTAATCGGAGATTTTTGTCTGACTAAAATGAATGAAAGGTGAGTGAATGTTGTACAAATGTACGAGGAATAATACGTGTTCTTCATTTCCAAAAAATATTTAATTTTTGATTTATTAAATTTTCAGATTGACTCGACCGGCGTGCATGCGTGATAAAGCATTATGCTATATACTGGTATTGTTACTTTTGATTTACGACTTCAAAGTCAACATCAGCGTATTATCGGCCCATATGAGAAACGTGGACTATGCGAGGTAAGGGTCAATTTTACGATCAACTTGTTTTCTGTTATGTAAATATGTAATGCTCAATAATTCGTCAATGATGATTATTTCGCAGATTACCCAGACTTATGACTGCTGTTGGTGCTCGACCTATTGACAAGACTAAAGATAAGGTAAACTTTTGTTTGAAGCTCCCATTGATGAAACTTCCTGTTGGCTCATGGAGCTCCATAGTCGTGGTTAAGAATTAGGTGTTTTATTTGTTAGTTATTTTTTATTATCGTCCTGTGATTTTATAATTATTATATTCGATTAAGTTCAATCGCTATTCGTTATTATTACAATTTTTTATTGAATATATTTTCATTTTGAAAGGTGTTATTATTTAATGAATGCAATTCGATGTATTGATGCGTCATTTAGTAGGGTATCTAATTTATTTTATTTAATCAAACGTAAAAATTAATGCAAACAACAAGTGTGGCGGCGGCAGCCGAGTTTAGCCCCTGTGCAATAATTCTTCGGGTATTTTTTTTTACTTAATTTGGAATTTGCCTCTTGTGAGTGTCATCTCATTTGTCACACCTCACATTTCTCTCAATATCAGTTAATTTTTAGAGAAGTTTAAATTAATTTTTTGTTGTAATTTTTTTTTTAAATTTTGAAGTTGGAAAACCCTGTTTTTCTTGTGTTTATTCTCCTCTTCTCTTCTTTCTTTTTTTATGAAAGAAATTTTTTATATTAGAGAAAAAAAAATCATAATTTTTGTTCTCAATTTTCTTTGAAAAAAAGAATCTTAGTTTTTTACTTTTATCGGGGTAGCAAAATCTTTAATTCTCTAGAAGTTTTTAATCTTTTAGAGCAAAAATCTCTTGATTTTTATGCGACTTTTTTTTTTTTTTTTTTTTTTTTTGTTCTGGGAAATAAATCTTTTACTTTAGAGTTTAGGGAAAAATAAACTAGAGTTTTGGTATCATTTTTTTTGTTCGAAAAAACTGCAATTTTTGGAATAAAAAAATTTCCTAAGTAATTTCATTTGAGAAGAAATCTCTTAATTTTTTGGGAAAATTTTTTCAATTTTTTGAAGTTGAAAAACTTTTTAAAATTCTATTGTTATTAGTAGTAGTTGTAGGTATCTATAATTATTTTGAAAAAATAAATAATTTTTTATCTTATTTTTTCATAAAAAAAAATTTCAATTTTGCCATGCTGGAAGAAAAAAATCTCTAAATTTAATTCTTTAAAATATTCAGAAAGAACTCTTTCTTTTCTTTATTATTTTATTTTGTAATTTTTGAAAAAAGAATCGTTTAGTGTTTTTGGCACGAAAAAATCTCCTATTTTTTGAGAGAAAAAACCTAACAATTTTTTAAAGAAAGAAAGTTCTCAATATTCTTGTTTTTGAAGTAAAAAAATTTAGGAATTAAGAAATGAAGAAGGAATCTGGAATTTCTCAATTTTGTGGAGTAAAAAATTTTAAAAATTATTTTGGAGTAAAAATTTTTTGATTCCTTACGTATGTAGATAATTCGTGGTCTCAATTATTTTTATGAAAAAAAATCAAATATGTGGAGGAAAAAAATATGGTTTCTTTTTCTAGGAGAAAAAACAAACCCTAATAAATAAAAATCTTCCAATTTTTTTTTAGAAAAAAAAACTCTAATATTTACAAATTTTGGAATAAAATGAGGAATTAATTTTAATTTGTAAATAAATCTCTTGGTGTCTTGGCAGTTGGTGAGGCACACAATATGGTGAAACCAGAGTTGTAAAAGATACCTTTCAAACGTATTTCGAATACAAAATACAAGATAGGTGCATTTCTAAAAGTATTTTCAAAATACAGATATAAATACTTTTGAAAAGGTATCTTCGAATATCGAATATAAATACCTATTTTCAAAATAGGTATTTTCGAATACAAATTCAAATACTTTTTTAAATTACGCACCTAAGCTCCATTACATAAATTAAATTCAAACAACAAGTTCAAGTTATTCAAGTACTTTTTGAAGAATTTTTGAATTATTGGTCATTTAGGAACTAGGTCTTCAATTTTTTCGAATGAAATTTTAATTAAACAGCAAAATTACCAAAAAAAAAAATATAAAAGTACGCATATTCGAAGTCACTTCGAATAGATATTTCAAAAAAATCGAATATGTTTTTTTGAAAAGTATTCGAAAATACAAGATATAAATAGGTTAAAAAATGATTTCGAATACAGATACAAAATAGGTATTTTCTATTCGAAAATAGGTATTTATATTCGAAACGTCGAATATTCGTTACAACTCTGGGTGAAACTTTCAACTTTGCAAGTTTATAAAAAAAAAAAAAAGGATTCATTTAAAAAAAAAAAAAAAAAAAAAAAATTTTACAAAGTTTGAAATCACATTTTTCATTGATCAGATCTCAAGATGACGTCATGTAGTCACTGGTAACACTGCGCTGTTATTTCATTAATTTTACAAGTTTTTATTTCGCTGGTAACATTGTTTTTGTATCGTTTTTTCACGAAAACAGTCCTGTTCTGCGCAACTCGAACTTGCACCCCTCACACCTCGCATTATTTTACAGTTTACAAAAATTACATTATGTTGTGAGATTAATTCCACCATATTTTAATGTATTATTAAAATAAAGTCATTAATTAGTATCGTATTTAATACTAATTCGATTTTAAGTAAGTACCGAGTGTTTTAAAATAAATTTAACAGTATGTGGGTCAGCGCTAGTAGTGTTTTGAGTTACGAATTTTGCCTTTAATGCCACCTATGTTGAGTGTTGTAAGTAACATTTAAATTTCTAACCGATAGACGGCGTATACTATAAATTGTTTTAATTCAGAAGATTCTCTTCTTGTTTATGTTTTAATTTGAATCGAAAACCTTTAATTAATGACTGTAATCAAAAATATATCCTTTGAAAAACTCCTTCCCTCGCTTTACCATCAAACACGTCATTGTCGAAGAGTGAAATTCGTAAAACCAAGATGGAGGGCTTCTATCATGACATGAGCAATTGTTTCCTTCAGAAGTGTCTTTTTGGTTACTACTTGGTTAAATCATCCATGGATTATTATAAACTAAATATTATAAAGATGGTCGGTTTTTCTGGGGAAAAATATGAACCAAGGTATGACTTTTCGTTAGTAACATACAAATTGAAACACCCTATTGAATAAAATTTTTCGATATGCCATCTTCTCATGAGCAATTGAGCACTTATCCCATTGCTACTCTTAATTTATAAGAAATTGATTGATTGATACCGAATATTGCATTGTTGCAGGTTAGTCTTTTATCCTTCCGATCATGACTGATACCGATATCAAATCCGGTAGGAATCAGTTTCTTAATTTATGACTTATTTATAGAAATTTCACTCATAGTTCTTCTGTATTTGAAACACAGAAGCCACCAGCGCAGATGGCGATTGCGGCATTAAAATCGAAGTCTTGGTTCCTGGTAGTGATGGCACACACGAGAACATCACAGACATACAAAATTACTTGCAAACATTCAACAAGGAAATTCAAACCATCCAAGCAGAATCTACCCAGGCTGGTACGCTACTCCATATTTCATGCGTGTATTATCACTGAAAACTTAATATCTCAGTATCTTTACAGATGGCGAGTCTCAATCTAACGTTACCGAAGAAACAAACACGCTCTATGTCACAGAAACTGGCGAATATTTTTACCAAACCGATGGTATTGATGGACAAGTGATGACAGTTGTCACTGGTACGTAAAACTAAATTATTTTCATTTTCCAAATTCGATTACCGTATTTAATATATCATAATCTATACTTTTAGGCGATAAAGATTCCGCAGCAGAGACGACCAACGTTATCATCAAGAATCAGGAAAAATCTAGTCAAAAAGATAATTTGCAGAGTGGCAGGAACGTTGTAACCGTCAATAATCAAGATAAAGTACATATAGCATGTATAAAAATTTACATCCCTATTTGTTTCTTTGTAACACGTCTGTGTGTGTTTCCAGGGGGCCAGTAAAGTAAACCAAGTTAGTCATATAATTTCTGGAGAAGAAACCTTTCAAACAGTTACCATTGTACCGACTGAAACCAATCCTGGAGAAGTAAGCTATGTATTAATTGTTCAACAACCTAACGAAGGAGAAAAGCAAAAAGAAGAAGTGGAAGAAGGCGAAGAAGATCAAGATATTACGATTTATGATTTCGACGACGCTGAAGATCCTGTCTCCTCTGCCAATGGCGCTGGGGTAAGTTTACTCATTTGGAATAGAACTTGTTTTTTTACTGGTTTATAACGAATAATTTTTTTTTAGGATTCCGCTGATGAAGACGATAAATCAAAAATTATGAAAATTGTGACCAGAAAATCGCAAAGTGTTTCGCAAGCTCATATGTGTAACTATTGCGATTATACTAGTCCTAAAAGGTACTTTTATCTATCAGTTTGTGTAGAAAATCTGTATCGAATATTTTTTGAATTTAATTTCTCATTTCAAGGTACTTACTCTCGAGACATATGAAGTCTCATTCTGAAGAAAGACCTCATAAGTGTAGCGTATGCGATCGTGGATTCAAAACAATGGCATCATTGCAGAATCACGTAAATACTCATACAGGAACTAAACCTCATCTCTGCAAATTTTGTTCCAGTGCTTTTACCACCTCTGGTAATTATAATTTCTAAAATCTGTTTTGCTCAGGTCCTTATACATTTCTAATAATTAATTTGAATTTTTTAGGCGAACTTGTGCGTCATGTACGTTACAAACATACTCATGAGAAACCTCACAAGTGTTCCATTTGTGACTATGCCAGTGTTGAATTGAGTAAAATGAGAAACCATATGAGATGTCATACTGGAGAACGTCCTTATCAGGTAACAACGATCACAATATTCTACATAATGACTTCGGTAGCACTAATTTTAATCGTCTACGAATTTATACGTATGTTCTCTGTTTACAGTGTCAGCATTGTACCTATGCTAGTCCAGATTCATTCAAATTGAAACGCCATTTACGTATTCATACCGGTGAAAGACCGTACGAATGTGATATTTGCCATTCAAGATTTACTCAGTCGAACAGTCTGAAAGCTCATAAATTGATACATAGCGGTAAATTGATTTTTGAATTTAAAAAAAAAATTTGTTCTTATTTGAATCTAATGTCAAATTTGTTCACAGACGATAGTGATAAACCTGTATTCAAGTGCGATTTGTGTCCTGCTACTTGCGGTCGTAAAACCGATTTACGTATTCATGTTCAAAAGCTGCACACTTCCGATCGAATATTCACTTGTCGTAGATGTGGCCAAACTTTCCCCGATAGATATTCCTACAAAGTAAGCCAAACAACATTTCCCTAGGCAAAGTAAAAAAAATTATATTAATTTGCAAAAACTGTATTTTTAGGTTCACAATAAATCCCACGAAGGGGAAAAATGCTGGAAGTGTGATTTTTGTCCTTATGCTTCGGTGTCACATCGACATCTAGAATCACACATGTTAATCCATACCGATCAGAAACCATTCCGTTGTTCTTTATGCGACCAGGTTAGTTAAATAAATCCCTGTAGTGTTATTTTTCAAAAACTCATCAATTTTCAGAGTTTCTAATCATCGCTCAATTTTTGCAGTGTTTCCGTCAAAAACAACTCTTAAAACGTCATCAGAATCTATACCACGACCCCACCTACGTACCTCCGCCGCCCAAAGAAAAAAACCACGAGTGCCCCGAATGCAAACGCGCTTTCCGTCACAAGGGTAATCTAATACGTCACATGTGCATGCACGATCCAGACTCCGAAGCAATTCAAACCGCCAACGCACTCAAAATGGGACGTCAGAAGAAAATCCAAGTCGTGAATGGCGAAGAATTGAAAGTTGTTACGAGCGATGAAGATATCTTCATGAAAGATGAAATAATCGAGAGCGATACTAAATTGTTAAAGAATGAGTTAGGTAGTCAGCTCATCGAAGGAGCAGATGGACAACATTACGTTGTCTTGGAAGTTATCCAGTTGCAAGGAGGCGATGGTGAGCAGGCGGTAGCTGTGGTATCTGAAGGAGATTTCCAAGGCGGTACTTTGAATATTGGTGGTAGCGACGCTGGTCAATTTATTACTCCGGATTATGGTAATTACTTTGATTTTATAAAACGTGATATAAATCTAGAATTTATGCGAGTTAATGATTTTTCATTTTTTTTTTCAATCTAGAAGAAACCACCGAGAGTAAAAATGAGCTAAAAATTAGCAAAAGTTCCGAAACTGCCGGCGACGTCCAGAATTGTTTTGGTTTTGATGAAGAAGAAGAAATGGAAAATTAAGGGTGATTAAGATAATCACGGTTCATCGTGCTGCACATCGTGTTAATTTAGTACAAATGTAACTCATACGCTTTTAATTTTATTTTTTGTTCGTAGATTTTACGTCTAGTACGTATTATATTATTATTCAACTATGTCTGGTGAAAACTATTCGGATCATGAAATTAGTTTTTCATTTTAGTGCATCGCATTATGCCATATTGCCATATTGTGTGCATTTTGAGGGTTTTTTTCTTCTTTTTCCTAATTTTTTAATTTTAATTATTGAAATTCATTGAGTTTATTATTTTAAATGGGTATTTTTATGTTATGACGCCAATTTTACCTTGTTCCAAAAGTAATATAAACGGTATTTTGTACAATTAAATTATTTTAACTTGTCGAGTCTAGTTTTATTACAATTTTTCGATATAATAATAATATACTCTTCAACTGTCAATAAAATGAAAAAAGGTGCGTGAAGTGTCCGTACACGAATCAAATTCAAATTGCTTGAGAAGTTCACAGTACAGCTAATCGTAGAAGTATCGAGCCAGTTTTTATGAAAATAAGATCATAATTTAAAAAATCCAATAATATTTTTACCAAATCCTCCCTCCCTAAAAAAAAATTAAATGATTTTATATATACAAAAATTGGTAAATATTTTGTTCTATACAAAATTTAGAAATTTTCTCTCCGAACGAATTGAAAGATTTTTTTAAATCAAAAAAATTGAAAAATAGAAAAACGAATTTTTTCATAAAAAATTTTTTAAACAAATTTTCCCCAAAAAATTGATTTTTTCATAAAAATTGAAGTTTTTTTTCTTCAAAAATTTCAAGAATATTTCTAATAGCCCCCCCCCCCCCCCACACACACAAATACAAAAACATTTTATTTACATCTATTTGATAAAATTTTTTGTACCTCTAAAAAAATGAGAAATTTTCTCTCCAAATGAATGAAAAAAATTTTTAGCCGGAAAAGTATTAAGTTTTTTTCTCCTTCTACAAAATTGAGAACTTATTTTTGTTTTATTTCAAAAAAGTTGAAAATTTTTATCCAAAAAAAAAACAATTTTTTCTAAAGAAAATAACTTTTTTTCAACAAAAGTTATAAGAATGAACAAATAAATCAACATGTAAATTGAACGATTTTATTTGCAAAAATTTAATAAATATCTTTGTGTGCTAAGAAAATTTAAAAAAATTACAACTTTTTCATTACAAAAAAAATTGAAAAGTTTTTCATTATAAAGAAATTCAGATTTTTTCATGAAGTACCTAAAAAATTGAGATTTTTTTGTTCCAAATACTAGAGAATTTTTCATTCCGAAAAATTGAGCATTTTTTCATTCCGAAAAATTGAGCATTTTTTTATTCCAAAAAATTAAGAATTTTTTCAATTCCAAAAAAATTAAAAATTAATTTATCCCAAAAAGAAATTGAGAATTTTTTATTCCAATAAGAAATTTATAATTTTTTTTATTCGTACCAACTTCACTTCTTTTACTCCAAAAAAAGTAAGAATTTTTTTACTTAAAAAAATTAAATGTTGTATTTCAAAAATTGAAATTTTTTATTCCAAAAAAAATTAATTAATTAAAAAAATTATTCCACTTTTTTTATTTCAAAAAATTGTGATTTTTTCATTCAAAAAAAAGTTGAAATTTTTATTCCAAAAAAATTTTAATTATTTTTTTAGTCCAAAAAAATTTAGATTTTTTTTATTTTGAAAAAATTGAGATTTTTTTATATTGAAAAAATTAAGATTTTTTTATACTGAAAAAATTAAGATACGTATTATTTTATTCCAAAAATTGAAAATTGAGAATTTTTTCCATTCCAAAAAAAAAGTTAATTTAAAAAATTCAAGTTTTTTTTTAAAATTCCAATTTTATTTTTTTATTCTAAAAAAATTAAGAATTGTTACTACAAAATAAAATTAAGAATGATTTTATTCGTGTTTTTTTTTATTCCGAAAAATGGAGCCTTTTTATTCTGAAAATGAGATTTTTTGTTCTAAAAAAATTAAGATTTTATTTTATTGAAAAAAAAAAAAAAAAAAATTTTATTCCAAAGAATTAGGAATTTTTTCAATTTTTCTTATTCCGATTTCTACTTAGGTTGGAGCAGTGCAATACATTTCAATTTCACTTTTGAAATTTTGGGTACAATTCGAGCACCCGAGCTATTGTAAGTTGTCGGTAATCAAAAACGTTAGCGTACTCGTCAACTTGAAGTCTTCAAATAGAAATGAGAAATAATTAACCTGCAAAACATTTTTTTTTTTCACTTTTTGGCCAAATGTATAGCTTTTTGTACTATAGTATGATCGAAAGAATTGAGCGTACATAACAACAAATGACAGTAATCTTCTATGTGTTTGATCATCTCCAAATGAGACTTATCTAAAGCTGGCATCTTGGCACATTTTTCGTACAATCTTTCGATAAAATCATGCAACGACGGATTTTGCTGTAACAAGGAAATTTTCATTTTTAAATTCTCCAATTGTTTTTTTTTCATCGCCAATTCAACTTCGACTTTTTGAGATTTTTCCCTCGATTCACGACTGGTTTTCTCAATTTCATTGAAATTCTGCTTGAAATCATTTTCTAATAATTCGTCGGTGTTTTGGAACATATTCGTTAATTTTTCGTAATGTAATTTATAACGTAAAATTTTCAAATTCTGTTGCTTCAATTCTGATAAAAATTGTTGTATTTTTTCGGCGGTAACATGTTGGAAACTATTTTCATCGAATTGTTCGTTAATTTCGGCCATATTTTTAAACCTAATTAATAATTCGTCGATTTGAAATGTCTTAGATTTAGCTAAATTTTCAAATTCACCTCGATACGATTTATCGTTACTCAACAAATGAGACAGATGCAGTAAGAAATTACGACTGGTCATGTATTTCCTCCAAATTTCCTCTAGTTCGTATATCCTCAAAGACTTTTCCGTTGCTTGCTGACGAAGGGTTTTTAATTCTTGTCGCAACTCAGCCGATTCGTTTTCAATTTTTTCCAGCTCTGTCAAAGAGTCGCTCACCGTTTCGTATTGTTCATTCAGGAAATTTTCAAAAGATTTTTTGAATTTTTCGTGTTCCTCGTTCGAGTTTTGGTATTTTTTCGAACTTTCGAGTATTTTGAAATCGATCGATGATATTTCGTCGTTTATTTGAGCTATTTTCAGTTTTAATTTCAACGTTTCGTCGATTACGTTGATGTATTTTAGGCTCTGCGTTCGAATATCACGTTTTTTTGTCGATTCGGTTTTTATAACCGGTAACTCGTTCGAGACTTGGCCTTTAATGCTGGTTGCCTGACTCTGTTGATTGAAGGAAAATTTAAGATCTTGGAGCGGTTTAAATGTAATTTTGGTTGAATCGTGGTGTGATGAAGGAATCTCTTCTGTGAGTTTATTCATTCTGAAACACAAATAATTTTTTTTTTAGCATTAAATATAGGTACCTAAATTCAGAATGTCTGACAAAATACATAAAATCGTCCAATTTTGAGTAGATATTACTTAATATTGAAAAAAAAATCGAAATATTCTATCAAATTCAAAAAATTAGGTAGTTGAAAAAAGTAGTTTTTTTTTTTTTTTTTTTAAATTTAAGTTTTAGATTGTCTGATAATGTATCTAAAAGTTATCCAATTTTGAATTTTTTTTTCTGAATTTTATAATGTTCAACAAAATACAAAAGTCTTTCGTCCCAAACTTTCGTGTGCCAGTCAGGGTCTAATACATAAGTATAATATGCCAAAAAAGTATTACTCCAAAGAAATAGAGGAATTTTTATACTCAGAGAAATTCAAAAGTTTTTTCAACAAACAAAAATTGACCTTTTTTATGGCAAAAAATCAAAAGATTTTCCCTTTAAAAAATTAAAAGATTTTTTTTTTCAAAAAAAATTTCAAAATTTTTTTATGGACTGTTTAAAATTTAAATGGACTGCAGGTCATTCGAATGGGCACCGAATTTCAAATTATTCAGCGAAAGTTATATACTTGTGGTCTAAAACCTCTGTGACAAAATTTTTAATTCGATGTCTCAAACCTTACTCATGCGGTGGGGGGGGGGGGGGGGGTTATTCCAAGCAATCTTGTGCACAAATTTTTCAAAGTCAAAAATACCTACTTACATAATTTTGTGAGAATGGACAAAAAATTAAAGTTTTTCGATTTTACTGAAATTTTGACATGTGACGTGGATAGAGGTAAAACATGTCCAGATAAATTTTTTTAGACCGCCAGATCATCTGGAAGGAGAACTTGTCTTGGGTTCCCAAAATGGTGTCATTCTAATAATAATAATTTAAAAAAATGAAAAAGTGGTAATAATAAACGAATTTGGTGTAAATTGAAGTTGATGGTGTGTTTATGTGTATTTATTGCATATCGCAATAAAAAAATTTTTGACCAAAAGTGACCGGTTTAAGGGCGAAAAATGGTGGAAACAATTGAGTTTTTGCATTTTTGAAGATGACGCACCAAGATTTGCAATTCTAACCCCCCTCCCTCCAAAGGAAAGTGGTAATATATCGAGTCGAAATAAATTTCGCTGAGTGATTTGAAATTCGGTGTTGAGGGTTAACCCCCCTCCTCCAAATTCACCTATGCTTTTGACAAAAAAAATATCTGTTTAGAAAGAACACAAAATTTTTCTACAAATATACCCACTTATTTTAGAAATATGTTTATAGTTCAGAAAAATAGAGAAATTATTTAAAAAAAAAAAAAAAATCGGCGCTTCGCGCCTCGCCAGGGGGGGACTTGCCCCCCCCCTGGTTGGCTCTATTTCCACACTACGTTTGAAAGTATGAAACATAGTATATGCTTTTACTCTGTGACAAAATGTCTAAAAGTCACGAATATTAATTTCCATGGAAATTTAAAAATCTAAAAAGTATAATTAATAAATTTTTTTTCAAGTTTCAGAATGTCTGACAAAAAGCCTAAAAGTCAAAGAATTTCTAAAAAAAATGCTAAGTTTCAAAATGTCTGACAAAATGTCCAAAAGTCATAAATTCATTAAAAATTTCTTTAAAAAAAATTAAAAAGTCTAAAAGTCGTAAAATATCAAAAAGTCATTAAAATTTATAAAAATATTTCAAGTTTCAAAATGTCAGACAGTCATCTAAAAAAAACAATTGAAAATAAAAGTCATAAAATTTCTAAAAAAT
This sequence comes from Balanococcus diminutus, assembly GCA_959613365.1. NCBI lineage: Eukaryota > Metazoa > Arthropoda > Insecta > Hemiptera > Pseudococcidae > Balanococcus > Balanococcus diminutus. Next base: position 48,329,653 of record OY390715.1, read on the forward strand.
TTCTAAGTTTCAAAATGTCTGACAAAATGTCCAAAAGTCATAAAATTTATTTAAAAAAATTAAAAAGTCTGAAAATATAAAAAGTGAAAAAATTCCAAGTTTCAAAATGTCAGAATGTCATCTTTCTAAAAAAATTTCCAAGTTTCAGAATGTCTGACAAAATGTCAGAATAAAGTCATCTTTCTAAAAACAATTTATAAGTTTCAGAATGTCTGACAAAATGTTTAGAAAATGTCTAAAAGTCATAAAATTTCAAAAAAATTTACAAGTTTCAAAATGTCTGACATAATGTCTAAAAAATCAAATTTATTAAAAATTTTCTAAGTTTTTTTATGTCATCCAAACCTAACCTAACACAATTTTGCTCGGATTTTTGCTCGGATTTTTGCTCGTTTTTTTCCATTTTGATCTCCGTAAAAGCATATACTATGCTAATAAAGTGATTAATTACAATTCTGAATTCTCAAAAAATTTAAAATTGTGATATTTTTTACTCCAATAAAATTCAGAAAAATTTTCCATCAAAAAATTGTTTTTTTTTTACAATAAATTTACTTTTTTTTACAAAAAAGCAGGATTTTTCTCTCTGAAAGAATTGACACATTTTCATCTAAAAATATTAGATTGTTTTTCGAAAAATTTCAGTTTTTAATTTTTTTTTTTTTTTTTTTGAAATGAATTCTTTATCTTAATTCTCATGATTTATTTTAGTTCTCGTAGGTACATATTTTTACCAAAGAATCGAAACTGTCACAAAAAAAAAAATGGAATTGAAACTTGTAACCGGTGGTTTTAGTACTTTTTAGTTTTATTTTTTTATTTTTTATTTAAAAGTTTTTAACGTAATAAATTAAATAATTAAAGTAAAAATTTTTAGATTTTTTTCAAAATTTTTTATTTTTTATTTTTTTGTTTTCTTTATAACTTTTTTATTAATGATTATTTTTATTAGTTTTTTTCAAAATAATATTCTTTGGTTATTTTGCTAACATTTTAATTAATTTAACGTAAAAGTTATGCAGTAGTTTTCGTTATTTTTTAAATTTTCTATACTAAAATGAGGTAAAGAGGAGGTTTTTTCAGTCCGAACTCGTAATTTTTGCTTTTTCATATTTTTCTTTCTATAATTTCTTTTCTAATAATTCTTTTTATGTTTGGATTGGTTAGTTAACGTAACGATGGAGATTTTATATGGTTTTTTGATAGGTTTTTGATGGTTTTAATAATTTAATTTTTATAAATGCTGAATGATTTGAATTGATGGATTTTTACTTGTTTTTAATAATTTTTGTTTAAATAATTTTGGATAATAAATATAGTTAATAAAATGCTTTTATGCTTATAATGTCTAGATAATGGTTCCTTATAAATGTTGATATAGTTTTTTAATGCAATTTTTGCTATTTAATATTTTTTTTAAACTGTTTTAATGATGAGTGGGAGTAAATTTTGGCTAATTTGGATGTTTTATGTAATGATTATTAATTTGGTATGAAAGTTTATGAGATTTTGTTTAGATATTATTGTAGAGAAGAGTGAGAGGAAGATTTTAAGGTATTACTCGGTTATGCAGCTTATGGCTTTATATTTTAATTTTTGCTTTTGGCGTAATGTTTGATGTAGTTGGAGGTAGCTTAATTAATCGGGTATGTTTTAATTCTCCTGTATGTATTTAGCTATAATTCGTTCAAATAGTAAGAGAAAATAGGATTAATTGCCTATAATTGTGCCTATAGCATAATCTCGTCATTATCGAGAGCGGATCCAAGTACGCGTTTCGACGCTGTAACAGAAATTCGCCCTGATCACTGACGGATTAGGCTAAAGAGCACAATATTTAAAATTTTTCAAAAGAAAAAAAAACATTTTGATTTTTTGTTAACTGTATTTACCTGTGAGATTCATTAATATAAGGTAATATCTCAAATTTGATTTTTTCTTATTAATTTACGATATCATAGAAGACAGGAAATAGTGAACTATTGATTTAGTTCACGATTCCGAATTTTTGGTAAAAAGTGTGTATTTATACACACTTCTACGAGTTTAAAAGAAAAATAAAGAGTCTAAATAATCCATTGCACGTTTGGATAATAGGATAGGTAGGAGCATAAGACGTGTCGGCTGAGCGAGCACCTAAGTGCACGCTCAAGGCGCAGGCCAAGAAGAAGAAACATCCTCCGATAAAGGCTGCCTTGTGCGTAGTGTCGGGGGAGGGTGTTTCAAAAGATAGGAGGAGAGAACCGACACAAACTGAAAACTGAAAAAGTGAAAAACGACAAAAACTAAAACTGAAACTAATTTTTTTCAGTTTTCCATCTCTGCCACGAGTTTGGAGGTTAATTACATTTTAAAATAAACTGCACTTTTTTTCACTTTCTAAAGAAATAATAGTAAACACGAATGTCTCGTTTTAATTTAAATATCTAAACTTATTAACTAACATCTGTATTGTCACCCATTGTCTCAGTGCAAGGAAGCATAACGTACGAGATGATACGATTATTGCATACTTAGGTAGGTAGTGACAGCCGCGCAAATATTCTCATATCGACAACTTAATTACACCACCAACACGAGTATAAGTTATAACAATGTGTTTATCATCTTACACTCATCAAACTTCAAACAAAACAAGACGACGATAATTGGGAAGTGAGAACATAGGTACGTTTCTGATACGATACCTACTAATTTAAGTAAAGTCATCACGTTGAACGCGGAATCACCCAGAATAAGTTAATTGAACAATAAACCGCAGAGTAAGTAGATAAGTACCTCTCATCAAACTTTAACGACAACAAAATCACCAAAGTATAAAATAACGATTGACCCGCAAACCGTAAATACTTATATACGAATATAAAATTCACCAGATAGGTACATGTAAATTTCACGCGAGAGGCTATTCAAATTGGTCAGTAACTGGAAACACATTCATCAATAAATATACATCAGAAAGGAAGTGGAACTCGTCCAATTGGTAGGAAGGAATTGCACAACAGATGATTACTTCATAGAAATTGTCTAAGAATGCTCGGTGTGTTCTTTTTTCTCACAAAAAGTAAAACTACGCAAAATAACGATGACCGCTATCTTATGATGCATGTAATGAACGACCCACTTTGTATGTATTGTCATAAGTGACATTTCATTATAATAATTTGTATTTTCTTAAAATATGAAAATATTTACCTACAATTTTACGCAGGTACCAATATTTTAACAAGCGAGACAATACAGGATGTTTGGTAGGAAGTTAAAAGTAGGTGCTCTGTTCGGCTCAAATGGGTAAATATCTGTACCAAAAGATCATCAAAATGGGTAAATTTGGATTAGCAATTTTTATATCATTCAGAGGACATAATATTATTCTTCTCATGAGAATTAAAATTAAAATAGTTCAATTAATTATACGATCGGCTATTTTTCCAAAAACCAGCCTGCTGCATCATTTGCTCAGCTTGATTGTTTTTTATCAAGTCCAGAGTATAACGTATATAACTTAATATTGGAACTAGAGCGGAAGGAGAGGTCCAATCGAAATTTTGGTTATAACCAAAATTATTTCTAGAACTTCAAGCTACAACTTTTGTTTGAAAATTTTTTCAATTGAACCCCTTTCTCTCCACCGATTTCGCATAAGACTCTGAAGATACTGATTAAAAATTAGTGAAGTGAGGGGGAAGGGGCCAATTGAAAAATTTTCTCAAAAAACTTGTAGAGTGAGGTCCTAGAAATAAGTTTTGTAATTATAAAAATTTCGATTGGACCCTTCCTTTTCCTTCTTCAATTACACGTAACATTAGGTAGGTGCATATTCAAAATTGGGGGAAAGGTCCAATTGAAAAAAATTTCAGTCAAAAGTTGTAGCTTGAAGTTCTAGAAATAAGTTTGGTTATAACAAAATTTCGATTTGACCCCTCCCTCCCCACCCATTTCGGATAATACAACTTATTCAAGAAACATTAATAAAAACAGGGAGAGGCAAGGGCCCAATCGAAAAAAATTTCAAACAAAAGTTGTAGCTTGAAGTTCAAGGAATAATTTTGATTATAACAAAAATTTCGATTGAACTCTCCTTCCCCACCAATTTTAAATAATAAAACTTATTCAAGATACATTATTAAACGGGGGAGGGGTAAGGGGCCCAATTGAAAATTTTTTTAAACTAAAGTTGTAGCTTGAAGTTCAATGAATAATTTTGATCATAACAAAAATTTCAATTGGACCCCTCCCCTCTATTTCGGTCATATAATCAGTATCTAAGTCGTATCATGCCAAATTGGAGGGGAGGAAAGGATCTAATCGAAAATTTTATAATAACCAAAATTATTTCTAGCACTTTAATCTACGACTTTTGTTAGGAAAATTTTTTAATTGGCCCCTTTCTTCCACACTACTTTAATTTCTAACAAATGTTATGCTGAATCGGAGGGGAGGGAAGAGTCGAATTGAAAAAAATTTCAAACAAAAGTTATAGCCTGAAGTACTAGGAATAATTTTGGTCATTACAAAAATTTCGATTGGACTCCTCCCTCTCCACCAATTTTGGATAATACAACTTATTCAAGAAACATTAAAAACAGGGATAGGTAAGGGGACAATCGAAAAAATTTTCAAACAAAAGTTGTAGCTCGAAGTTCTGGGAATAATTTTGGTCACCACAAAAATTTCTATTGGATCCCTCCCTTCCCTCAAATTTTGAATATCAAATATTCATGTAGTAGGACGACTTGCGGTGAAATTCAAGATGAGCAAATGATGCACCAGGTGGGTTTTTGGAAAACTAGCTGATCGTATTAATACCTCCTTAATCAACTAGTTATACCCGAAAATTCGACTTTTTTTTCTCAAATAGAACCAAACCCCTTTAAAAACGACGATAAGTAAGTAAAAGTATACCCACGATCCATAAATCTGAAAAATTTTCACTTTCACAACATATAAACCCAGTTGGAGGTACACGACCGGTAAGTGCCTATTTGTGTACATTTACAAACATCATTCAACTGCAGTTAAAAACTGCAGCTCGTGTTGGAATTTGAAATTAAATTACACTACAAAAACATGTCATCAAAATCTCGAGCCTTTCGATGTAAAATTTTTCCAGCATCGTATCGCAGTGTGCCACTGTTGAAATTATTAAAGTATTAGGATGTGTTCAAAATAGCGTGACTGAAGATATAATTTCACTAGATGCTACGGCACAGTGCACATGCTTTGTAACAATGTATTCTGTGTTTTTGAAGATAGTACTTTCATATATTCGCTACTTGCAATTCATCAGTATAATACTATAGCCAGTGGTACTGTGCTTGCATTTTTTTGTGCGGCATATTGAAGTGATTTCTGATAACTTTGGCGATTTAATTTCGATATTTTGGGTGAGTTGTATTTTACGTTATGTATTTTTTATTTAATTTTTATCGTCGGTTTATTGAACTATGTAGTATTGATTTGAGTGATAATCTTCGATGTTTAATTTAGTCTTAGTAAGTGTGGTTAATGAGAAGGAACAGGTAATTATTTTTACGATATCAAATTACGAATTAGTGTCGTTTTTGTTGAAATCCATCGTTTAGCGTAATAAAGATAAGATTTTTCTAGAAATATTGAGTTCAATATTCGTTTATCGTAGGACAGAAGTTATTTTAATCCGGTTTTGACGTTTTCAAAAAATTAATATCTAGGTAAATATAGGAACCACTTTCATGTTTTTTTTTTTTTTTTTTTTACATTTGTCTCGTAGGTACTATTCTAAAACAAAATGTACCTAAATTTAAAGATAAGATAAGTTTTGATCAATTGATGCCAAGTTATTAAAAATGTAGGAGTGATTTGAGTTGATAGGTAGGTTATTTTATGAGAATCTCATGTAACATCATAATTATGATGGTAAATATGAAACGTTCTAATAATAGAAAAGTCTTGTTTAACGTAGGTACTTGAAGTGAAATTATGGTGTAATATTTATATTATACTAACTTTTAATTACCGGTATTATTTTCACTCTTGAGTTTTTAATTTATCGTACGCACATATTACACATTTATAATCGTCTTCAATGAGTGTGAAATTGACGTGTAAGATAGTACCAACCTAGTTAGCTCTCTCACGTCAACCTACCTATAATATACTATTTTTTTTATAAGGTATTTTTATTATAAAATATACTACCTAGGTATTAAATTAATTTATAACGTAAGTTGAATTAAATCTCACCTCCTGCGTTTTGTATGATCAAAATTTTCATACAATTAACTGAGAAAAAAATTAATAATTTTATTGATTGAAAATCCTACCTTGTTTACTTCATTTCCATAGAGACCTTTGGTAGCTTCTTCGTCCAAAAAGAGTACCCGGTGTTTCGTGTTAGTATTCCGCCTTAGAAATGCGAGTTAGGAAATTTAATGTACAGCACTATTGGAACAGTTTATCTATGTTTCATATTGAAGGCAGCACTGAAGTTTCATTATTTTTAAAGAAGAAAATCTCAAGTCTTTGAAGAAACAAATCAGAGGAAAAAATTTCTTATTTTTTTGAGACCAAAATATTTCTTAAAATTTTTGAAGAAAAATTCTCTCAATTTTTTGGAGAACAAAATTTTTGAATTTTCTAAGAATACCTAAATTTTATTTTTTTTGGTCTAAAAACACACAGTCCTCAATTAAGTTGTAGAGGAAAAACTCATTTATAAAGTAAAAAAAAAAAAAAAATTAGAAATTTTTAGACAGAATCTTAGTTTTGTAGGAACAAATTACTCTTAGTATATATATTTTTGAAAAAAGAAAAAGTTTCTTAAAAATATAAATAAAAAAAATCACCAATTTTTTTTGGAGAAAACTTTTTTGGGATTTTTTTTAAGCATACCTACATAAAAAAAATCAATTTATTTTGCGGATTTTTTTTTTTTTTTTTTTAGAAAAAAGTTTTAGTTTTTTAAGTCTAATTTTCGTTCAATAGAATTTAAAAACGTAAAATTTTTAAAAAATAAAACTACCTACACAAATTTTTTTACAAAAAAAAATCACCGAATTTTTTTACTGCAGAAAATTTCTCAACTTCTATGAAGTGAAAAGTATTTCCAAATTTTTGCAGATAAAATTATTCTGTTTAATTTATTTAGAAATCAGAACAAAAATATTTCACAATTTTTTGAAAAAAGAAATATATTTTTATTATTTTTTTCAAATTAGGTAAAAAAAAGTCGAGAAAAAAATCTTCTAAATTTTGGTTTTAATATTTTTGGGAAAAATCTCATGATTTTTGCAGATTTTCTGCAATACAATTTCTCATTTCTTTGAAGAAAAAAAAATCAATTTTTAGTGCCAATTAAAACAAAACAAAAAAAAACTAAATATTTTTGGAGAAAAAAGTATCCAGCATTTTGGGAGGAGGAGGAGGCGGCACCTATTAAAAAAACGAATCCAATTTTTTCTCAATTTTTGTATTCCCAGAGCACAGAATATTATTTTTAACATTTTTGGAGAAAAATTATTCCATTTTTTTTCAAATTTTTAAAGAAAAAACTATTTTATTTGTTGTACCTACCAAGGAGAAATTTTTCATACTATTTTTCATCGTCATTTTTTTAACGCTTTAATTTCTCTTGCAGAAAAGTCAATTTCTTTAAGAGAAGTTAAATCTGTTTTCTTTGATAAAAATCTTTTTTTTTTAAAAAGTCAGACCAATTTTTTTAATAAAACACAAAATATTTCTAATGTTTGGAGAAAAAATCAACCAATTCAATTTTTTTTGAATGGAAAATATTTTTCAATTTTATGTAGAAACATACCTACCTATTTTATTTTTATTTATTTTTTAAATTAATTTTTTGAGGTAAAAATCTCAAATCATGTCTCAATTTTTTTGAATAGAAAAATCTTTCAATTTCTTTGGCGAAAATATCTCTCAATTTTTTGGTGATTTATTTTTTTTCAAATTTCAATTTGTTTTGTAGAAAATTTAAATCATAATAACTTTGGTTAAATTTTTTCTTTGAAAACAAAACAAAAAAAATCTCAGAGTATAAAAAATTCCAAGATTTCTTTATTTCTCAATTTAAAATTTTTTTTTAGTTCTTTCCTAAAAAATCTCTCTATTTGGAGTGAAAACATTTTTAGGAAAAAAAAATCTCTAGAAATTTCTTGATTTTTTTTTTTTTGAAGAAAAAATCATTCTCACATTTAAGATTACAAATTTTCAACCCGTTGTGCGTCACCACTTCTGGGAAAAATTGAGCTATACCTTGGAAAATTTCAACTTGCTTCTGCTTCAACCGACCAATTTAGATTTTTCTTACGTTTTATTTACAGCAAAATGGCGATGAAAGTTTGGATGTTCTTGCTAGCAATGACGTTACCAGACGTTTCCCCAAAAGCAATAAATGAATCATTTACAGCCGAACCCGAGGAAGCCAAAGAAAAACCACCTACTGAAGGTTCGTATCATAGAATTAGAAATGTACTCTGAAATTCTCTTTCAATAACTCATTGTTAAATTAATCTTTTCGATTTTGTTTGTTCAATCCTACCAGAATCCCGCGTGGTATCCATCCAACCCCAACACGGCGACTTATGTTTGGCAAGGCTGGAAACAGCCTTAGGAGCGATATCAATGAACCGCCTGAGTACAGCAAACTTACCAATGATCGACTTGACCGGATACGCTTTACACCAACCTCTGAAGACAGTGCCAGTCGACATGTACGTTACCGATATGCGAGTCAAAGTGCCCGGCAGCGTACACTGGGCAAAGGTCGATCAATGTCGATTCGACCCAAATACCAAAATCCTGCAAGCCAAGTTAATATTCAAAGACTTGATCGTGACCGCTTCTGTGAAGCTCCTCAATGAGGAACTTTTGAAGTACGGAAATCCTTTGGAATCTGTTACAGACAAATGTAACATGACGTTACGTTTGAGGCAGGCCGGATTAGGCTTCATTGCTATTCCGCAACCGGTGAAAACGGGAGCAGTTGGAATCAAAACATCGGCCACATTCGTCGATCCTAATTTCATCAGCATTCACGCTTACAATTGTCAACCGGTTGAAATGCAAGATCAAAGACGATCGGTAACCAGCAGCGGGAATTATTACGATGGGCCTGAGGGTCGGAATCCCTCCAACGAAGACATCGGTCAAGAAATGGAGGACGTGTTTTTACGCGGGATACGATCCTTATTGACCAAATATATGGAAAAACAATTGCAGCCTGCTTTGAAAGATACACTGATGTTGAATTTGGGTTACACAATTTCGTACGGTAAAAGATGAAAGGACGGAAATTCGTTATTTGGAAAATCAGCCATTGTTCCTGTGTAAACAAGATGGAGTTATTTATTAGCATAGGTATACCTATTTATTTATTACTCGTTATTTAGTATTTACCTCTACACTGCGGAAATTATCAAAACACGCAGTATCCTTATTATTTAGTTTTGTTTTAAAAACTTCCCAAGACTGTATCTTCAATGAATAGAATGCAATTGGAGTTCTGCAGAATTTCATATTTCATTCTAGTGGTTCAAAATTTCCTAAAAATTAATTAGTAAAATTTATTTTTAGTTCATACGTTTCAACCATTTTTTAAAAATAGGTTCTTCAAATTCTGTAATAAACGTAGGTAATATTATTATTTTCATGATTTTTACGATAAATAGGTACCTAGGTAATGTTGATAATTTTAGTTTCAATACCAATTAAAAATAAGTTGTACCTTCCAGAATAATTATTTTTGTAAAATATCCAAGTATTTTGTATTTTTAGGTTAGATAGGTAAGATGTTTTGTAATCTTTTAATAAATTTTGTACTTGTAAAAAAAATTGTAGCAATCAGATCGCTACTTGAGAGCAGAATTTTTTTATACGGTAGGTATATGCCTATTTATAAAATAACATAACTCCTAAATTCACTTCTCGATGCCTAACTTGGGGCAAGGAAGACCTTGGAGGCTGAAATTCCTCATTTTGGAGAGTATCATATAAGCCCTCATCATTGGTATAAATTTCAAAAATTTTAATTATTTCGGATCTGTTTTAAGATGTCCATATGGATGTCGTGAAAAGTCGGATAATAAATTACTCGTTTCTTTATTGTAAAAATTCTATGGAAATGGCTGAACAAACAAAAAAACAACAATTTTTTGAAAGCCTTTTTTTCAAATTTTTGGGATCATTTTCATTTTTTTCAAGTGAAAAAGATTTTTTTTTTTTTTGAAGTAAAAAAAAAAAATAATAATTTTTTATAATTATGTACCTAGGTAAAAATAAATCTTAATTTTTTGGAATGAAATTTTTAATTTTTTTGAAGTAATAAAATAATTGAATAATTTTTTTAAAATAAAAAAATCTCAATTTTTCGGAATAAAATATTTTGTGATGTAAAAAAATTTTGTAGGTACCATTTTTCACTTTGTAGAATAAAAAAATTAGTTTTTTGGAATATTTAACCTAGTTTTTTAGATTTAAAAATTTTTTTGAAATAAATACTTGCAAAAAGTTTATGGAAATGACTGAACAAACAGAAAATAACAAAAACAATTTTTTGAAGGACCTTTTTCAAATTTTTGGAGTCATTTTCAATTTTTTGCAAATGACAAGGCATTTTTTTTGAAGTAAAAAAAAATTGAATAATTTTTTATAGGTAATTAATAAAAAATCCTAATTTTTTGGAATGAAGTTTTTGATTTTTTTGAAGTAAAAAAATAATTGTACCTAGGTATAATTTTTTAAAATGAAAAAAATCTTAATTTTTTGGAATAAGTAATTTTTCTTTTGTTAATTTTTTTAGAATAGGTAGGCATATTTAAAAAAAAAAAATTAAAACAGAAAAAATTAAATTTTTTGGAATAAAATTTTTGATGTAGAAAAATGCAACAAAAAACTTCTCAAAGCAGAAATTTTATTGAGAAAATAATATAATTTTTTTATTTAAAAAAAAAAAAAAAAAAAAAAAACGCTAATATGTAAAAAAAACCCTACCTAACTAAAATGAAAAAATTCCAGATCATAAAAAAATTTTAAAAATTTTATTTCCACAAAATAATTAGAATTTTTGATTTTTTGCTTCACTTTAAGAAGGTCCCAAATCACAGAAAAAATTCAAAAAAATCATTCAGAATTTTTTAGGATAGGTAGAAAAATAATTTTTTAGAATTATTTAATTTTTTGGAATAAAAAAAAAGAAAAAAATTAAGAATTTTTTCCGTTATTTATTTAGATTTTTTTTTTTGAATGAAATTTTGAAATATTGATTTTTTTGAAGTGAAATAAACGCAGATCTGAGGGTTTTTTTTGAAATGGATAGGTAAGTAAATAATTTTTCATTTTTTTGAAATAATTTTCCCCTATTTTTTTGAAATGAAAATTTTCTTCTCAAATTTTTGGAGAATCAATAGGGGTTGCATACTCGCAATATGCAAAAATAAAAGAAAATCGGATAATGAAAAATTAATCGACTTTTGAACATCGAAAGAAATCGGTTGAAATTTTTTATTGAGATTGGAAGTCGCATAAACGAGGTTATTCTACTGTAAATAAATCTCGCTAATTTGGTCCTTTGCTGAAGTTCACACAAAGGGCCATGTCCTAAATTTGGGTCTTAAAAGGTCAAAACTACCAAAATGCACTCAAATGACTTTTACTGATTCTACGTAAAAAATTTGCCCTCTGGGCTTGCCTCTGGGTCATTTTTTGGAGCTGCAGGCCGACTACAGCACCACCTGGAGTGATTCCAGAGCCGCTGGAGAAAAGTCAACTTTTTCTGGAGGCTCCAGATCGCTTCTGTAGTGACCATTTTGTTAAAAATTTTTGAAAAAAAAAATTCAATTGCAATTTTTTGATTTTTTTTGGTTTTCTCAATAAAATTAACTCTGCGCCACCACTAAAAATATATATTTTTTGAAGAACAATTTTTAGGGAGTTGATTTTACATCAAAAGAAACGAAAAAGGAGTCTAAAAATAATATGATCATGCAGAAGTCCCATCCCCTACTTTTAAATCACGGCCTATCGCAATACGAGCAATCAATAAAAAAATAATAAAAAAATAAAAATAAAAAAATGGCTAAAAATACCTCCACAAATAAAATAATTTCACCAAGATTTAATTTTCAATATTTATTTTTAATTTAACAAAATATCGACGGTAACAACAGCAATAACAGAAACAATTGTACTTATACAATATTAAACATTAAACAATATGTAATAAATTAATGAGAATCATTTCGTAGAAATTCCAAAATTTGTTCGTAGAATGCAAAATACAGAGACGTCGTAATCGCTGATTTCAGCAAAGAAGGCTGTAAACCTTTGAAAAATCCCCTGAATGATTCTTCAGCGTGTATTTTCACCAAACAATCGATGAAACCGCTGCATATAAAAGGCTGAAAAAATACAATTTTCAAAGTTTTTAGGTAATAAAAATTAATATTAAAAATTTTAAATACAAGTCCTGCAAAAATAATTACCTTTCCGAAACCTTTCCTGGCTTCGTGAAATCCTTGAATTTGCAATCTTTTTCGACTCAGATCTAAAGGATATGTGGTACCTTTGGCGCACATTCCTGCGAGAAAACCAGCAGTTAAGGAACTCGAAGTTGACTTGCTATTATCGGAAGCACGACTGAATATATCTGTAATATTGATTTATCAATGATGAAGAAATTCAAAAATAGATTCGCTTTCAGGTATTTATACGATTTATGTACTTACGAAAATGATCGTCTATTTTGGAAAAAATGGTAAAATAACCGAACTGGCAAGCTCCGTAAGGCGCCGATTGTATCAACGTTGGTGTTAACCCTTTGTAAAGTCCTTTGAATCCTTCTTCGCGAATTATTTTAGTCAAAGCTTCGTAAACAGTATTGTAAGCCTATGTAAAAAAAATCAAAAAATAAAATTTTATCAAAAACTTGTCAAAAATTTACATTTTTTTTTTAATTTACAAATAATTTGTAAAATTGCATTCCAAAATATCAAGTTTATACTTTCGTACTTTTTTTTGTCCTTGAGCAATGAACCTTGTGCGAACTAGATCAAACGGGAACGATATAACGGTGGCGAAACCACTGGCTATTCCTCCACTGCAAAAATTCAACGCTGTTCCATGCAACGAATCTGTATTCAAATGAGCGGTCACTTTGGTCAGCTCTTCGTATACTGTAAACTGCAAACGAACTTCTTTTTCCGTAAAAAAATTAACCACGATGAAAGTGAAATTTACCTAATTCTCCAAAATGATTCGATGACCGATGGAAAAATATTTTTTAATTACCTGAGCAGTGCCAAATATTATCGATAATATTTGTGCTGAGACGTGCCCTTTCCATAGTGCAAAAAATGTTTCTTCTCGACATATGACTTTAACAGCTTGAGGCATGCTGCGATATTTCGACGTTTCATGTTTTCTCGATATTGGCTCCACTTGCAACTGAAATGAAAATTAACATTAAAATTTTTTAAACACTCCCTAGATTAGATTGCAAAAAGTAAAAAAAAAATCTATTCGCATAATTAACATCCGAAGATGGCAAACTCGTTATTATTCAACACAGGTCATTATCTCCGCAAAAATGTAAATAAAAAATTAATATCGCGTGTATTAAATTACTTGAAATCTAGTTTTGATGACATCGAGAGGCTGCAACAGAAGTCTGGTCAACGCACCACTCAAACCACCTGCTAAAGCCGAATCTGATAACGCTGAATTCTTCGTTTCGTTTCCATTGTGACCAATCATCACAGATTTTTCTTCTGTAAGTAAAACTAGCATAGTAAACAGGTCATCGTATGCAAAATCGGAACAAGCTGAGGTATTTAATACGATAGGTGCAAATTTTTTTTTCTTCAACTAAACAAGGAGACGCTATAGAAATCTTAATACAGAAGGTTAAAGTATTTTTGCTCTTAAAGAAGAAAAATCTATTGCGGTTCTATTCACTGGAACATGTATCGAATTCAATCACGTTCACCAATTTCCAAACAATCTATATAGGTCAATATAAAACACTATGTAGCTGTATTGGGCGATAGGATATCAGGTGACGAGAGTTCATACCAACAGGTCAAGTTCGTGTCCGCACTGTCTAAGGATAAAAAACTCGAACTATAAATCAATGCTTCTAAAATGAATCTTCGCATTGAAAATTTCATATATTAGGAAACGTTCGTATTGTGTACTTTAAAAATGCATTTTATGCATTTCCAATCATTTCGTGCGATTAATTCAACTGATAAAAAACTAAATTCAATTCTTATCAGATTTCAAACTGGCGGGTCGTTTTTGTTGAATTTTACCAAGTACAAACTACATAGATACCTGATATTCAAAATTAGAGAAGAAGGAAGGCTCCTATCGAAATTTTCCTAATAACCTAAATTATTCCCAGGACTTCAATCTACAAATTTTGTTCGAATTTTTTTTTAATTGAACCCCTCCCTCCCCGTCGATTTTGCATAACACTCCAATAGAGGCGAAGATACAAATTAAAAATTAGAGGCAAGAGGGAGGGAGGGGGCGATTGAAAAAAATTTCAAATAAAAGTTGTAGATTAAGGTCCTAAAAATAATTTTGGTTATAAAAATTTCGATTCGATTGGATTCCCTCTCTCTGATTTCACATAATATCACGTAGATACTTTTTCAAAATTGGGGAGGGGTCCAATTGAAAAATTTTTCAAACAAAAGTTGTAGATCGAGATCTTAGAAATAATTTTTGTTATTGTAAAATTTTCGATTAGACCCTCCCCTCCCTTCCCTTCCAATTTTGCATAATATGACTTAGATATTTATATTATTAAAAATTGGTGGAGGTAGGGGTCCAATTTAAAAAAAATGATAACAAAAGTTGTAGCTTGAAGTCTTAGAAATAATTTTGGTTATTATAAAAATTTCGATAGGACCCCCCCTCCCCTCTAATTTTAAATATCAAGTGTCTATGTAGTATATTGAACTAAACTTGGTAAAATTCAACAAAAACGATACGCCACCATGTAAACGAGCGGGGGAGAGAGGGAGGGAGGGAGGGAGGGGACAATTGCAAATTTTTTCAAATGAAAGTTGTAGATTAAGGTCCTAAAAATAATTTTAATCGTTATAAAAATTTCGATTCGATTGAATTCCTCCCTCTTCTCTGATTTCACATAAAATCATGTAGATACTTTTTCAAAATTGGGGAGTGGTCAAATTGAAAAAAATTTCAAACAAAAGTTGTAGACTAAAGTCCTAAAAATAATTTTTGTTATTATGAAATTTTCAATTACACCCTTCCCTCTCCTTTAATTTTGAATAATTATCAAGTATCCATGTAGTATATTGTACTTGGTAAATTTTACGAACTTAGATACGTACATTATTAAAAACTAGTGGAGTAGGGGTCCAATTGAAAAAATTTTCAAACAAAAGTTGTAGCTTGAACTCTTAAAAATAATTTTGGTTATTACAAAAATTTCGATAGGACCCCTCCCCCTCTAATTTTGAATATCAAGTATCTGTGTAATATTGAACTTGGTAAAATTCAACAAAGACGATCCGCCACCATTCAAACAAAATGAGCAAACTGGACACTAGTCAAATACTGCATTCGAGCTTTGATTATACGTCTTTTCGATGTAATAATTTATCAAAAAATGATAATTTTCACACCTCTAAAAACACTTAAGTAAAAATTCACCCAGCAAGATGTAAAAGAATCCAGCTTAATGCATAATCATCTTTCAATGTCACAGATGTCATTAAATGTAAATAACCCTTAATCGATCATTCCAAAAGCGATTAGGGATCACCAAATGGATTAATTTATCATGTGGCATGCTTTCAAGCAAATATGTATCGAATATTGAAAGAAAAAAGCACAACTATGCGGTTTCCACTCCAAAACTGAGACTCACTGCAGAAGCATGTATTTCTGACACACATACAGACCACTTTTTCATATCAAGAGTATCAGTCTCACTTAAGACACGATAGAAGTTTGCTAAGAGATCGTTTATGCATTTTAAAAATAATTTTCACGTTTAAATAGTAATTATAACAATCTGTGATAAATTATCGAGTTAATGAAATATCTCACATTGAAGAAAATGTAATTTTTACTCATTTACTAAAATGAATGCGATCATTTGTGGTATTAAATTATTAAAGGTGCATGTTTTTTATTTTCTAATTGCGTGTAATCTGTGCATATTTACGATCAATTGTCGAACTATTAACAAATCAATTAACAGATCGTTGCCAATTATTCCAGATGTCGTTCATCCTCCAATACCAGGTACGTGGGTCATTATTTTAGATCATTAGTTTATATACCTATTTCTGGTTCAGTATTTTGAAACGTGAATATTTTTTAAATCGATATTCAAGTCGGATTTAATACCGAAGAAGATGGAGAAGAGTTACAAGACGTGGAATATGATCCTGAAGTTAGACCAGGGTTATTTCAAGGCGACATGGCACTAAATAATGAGGTAGGTAATAGGTACCTACCTATCAAAAAATTGAAAATGTGTTTTACCTAGCTTTCAGTTTTCAAAGACTGATAAGATTTATTATATAGTCGATCAGCTATTTTTACGAAAACTCGCTGCTGCTCATTTGCTCACCTTGAATTTTAGGTTGAATTTTTTAAAGTACTACATAAATACTCGATATTCAACATTGGAGGGGAGGAAGGGGTCCAATCGAAATTTTTGTTATGACCAAAATTATTCCTAGAATTTCAAACTACAACTTTGATTTGGAAATTTTTTCAATTAGACCCCTCTCTCTCCACTAATTCTGCATAACACTCTGAAGATCTGATTAAAAATTAGAGGGGGAGAGGGGAAGAATCTAATTGAAAAATTTTTGCAACATAATTTGTAGCTTGAAGTTCCAGAATTATTTTTAATTATAACAAAAATTTCGATTGGACCCCTCCCTCCCCACTAATTTTGGATAATACAACTTATTCGAAATACATGATCAAAAACAGGGGATGTAAGGGGCCAAATTGAAAAATTTTTCAAACAAAAGTTGTATCTTGAAGTTCTAGGAATAATTTTGGTTATAACAAAAATTTCGATTGGACCCCTCCCTCCCCACTAATTTTGGATAATACAACTTATTCGAAATACATGATTAAAAACAGGGGATGTAAGGGGCCCCATTGAAAAAATTTTCAAACAAAAGTTGTAGCTTAAAGTTCGAGGAATAATTTTGGTTATAACAAAAATTTCGATTGGACCCCTCCCTCCACTCGAATTTTCAATATCAAATATTTATGTAGTACTGAACTTAGAAAAATCAACGTAAAAGTTAAGGTGAGCATATGAGCAGCAGCGAGTTTTCATAAAAATAACCGATCGTTCTACCTATCTAGTTCTATCAACAACAAATTTTTTTCTATCAAATTTTTAACAGATATACAATTACTGGAGAGTTGGGCTTCGATGGGATGTTTTTCCAGAAAAATTATGGAAAAATAGAACAGTCCCTTACATCATTAGTCCTCTATACGGTAAACGAACCAATAACCAATCGAAATAATGCCATAATTATTTTTTTTAATACTTCACTAATCCTATTTTTACAGAAACCGAACATTACATCACAATTTACCAAGCAATACAAACTCTAAATTTTATGACATGTGTGAAATTTGTACCATGGGATGGTAAAGCGAAAGATTACCTGCTTATATGGCCGGTTAAATATCCGAGCGGGTAGGTACGTAAATAGCTCAATTATCGAGCAATTAATTAAACGATATTAATTTTAATTAAACGACGGTACTTTCTTTTCAGATGTTGGTCTTACGTGGGACGTTATGGTGGTCCTCAGATTCTTTCATTGCAACCGCCTGACGATAGGAGTCAGAATTGCCTAGGAAGTGAAGGGCGAGCTTTGCACGAGCTTTTACACGCTCTAGGAATATTTCACGAGCAGTCTCGAGCAGATAGGGATAAATTTGTTAAAATTCATTTAGATAATGTTATACCGCGTAAGTAGATAAAGGAATTAATGAATTATCATATTTTGCGGTGGAGTTAATTTTTTAATTTTTTTCAGAATACAGGGTGAATTTTGATAAACAAAGTTTGGAAAACACCACCTATAGTTTCGAATACGATTACGACAGCATAATGCATTATGGCAGAACATTTTTCAGGTATTTCAAGACGTTCAGAAAAACATTACCATCTCCAAGAATTATTCGTTTATTGCTTTTTTTTTGTTTTTTGAATTTAGTATCAGCAAATCAAAACCAACGATATCGGTAAAGCATAAAGGAAAAGTAATAGGACAACGAAAAATGCTGAGTAAAACAGATTGTCTAAAAGTTAACGATTTGTACGGATGTTTAGGCAATCCTCCGAAGTATAACAGAAAATTTTACACACTCTGTAACTTCATGGGAATATAAAGTAACGATATAGCTAGATATTAGAATACTTTTAAAATCAAATTATGCATAAATGACCTCAAAAAAACTTTCAATAAGGATTTTTGAGAATAATGATTGTCGGAATATAATGGTCATTTCGTTTTTTTGTAAAAAGTGTAATACTTGAAATTTACTTACTTGATCAGATCGATGATGGAAGATGAATGGTTTCCTAGGAAAGAAAAACTCATTAAACTGTTTAAATACTTCAGATAATCTTTAATAAATTAAATTATTGTAATAATTATTGGAACAACAAATTAATTTTTTTTTTCAATTCTCTTATCATTTTTGTTGTTGGTTGCCGGAACAGACGTCTACCGTGCTAATTTGCAAAATACGTGGAGTATATTTACATGATGTGGTGTATTCTGCGTAGTGTGTGCTGCTGTGTGCTGTGTGCGCTTCAGAATTTCAGAAATCGATTCTGTTTATTAAATTAATTAGTTTTTGTCAGGGCGTAGGCTGTCAACTTACGATTTGTGTTATATAGTAGCTTTGGTACTCAAGCTACAGTCAAAATGTCAAAACTTGAATGAGCTGCCAGCTGCACCGTAAAAAGATCCGAAAATGCGAAAATTGAATTACCTACCTCAAAGATACCTATACCTATAGTAAAATATATATAAAAAAATCAATTTCTTTTTGGAAAAAAATTCTGAATAATTATTTTCTTTCTTGAAATAATAAATGTCTCACCATTTAAAAAAAAAAAATTCCACTTCTTTCATTTTTTTTTGAAGTAAAAAAGCTTTACATTTTTTTTTAGAGTAAGTAAACTTACCTATAATTATTTTTCTCGACCTTTGGAAAGAAAAACTCATGTTTTTCAATAGAAAAAAGCACACACAATTTTTTTAATAGGTACAAAATATTTTTCCCATTTTTGTAGGGGAAAAAATCCAATTTGATTTTTTTTGTAGTGTAGTGTATCCCAAATTTGTTGGAGAAAATATCATTTAATTTAATCCTTTGGAGTATGTAAGTATAAATATTTCTCAAATTTTTGGAGAAAAAAAAAAACTCAATTTTGTTGAAGAGAAAAAAGTAACAGTTATTGATTTTTTCAATTTTTTTGAATGGTGATTGGTGAATTTTTCGACTTTTGGGGAGAAAAAACTCAATTATTATTGAGGAATAGATTCATTAGATTTTTAGTGAGAAAAACACTAGGTATTTTTATTGAAGAAAAATAAATTTCATTTAATTCGAAATACGCGCAAGACACTTTTTTTAATTTTTGGGAAAAATATCGTTCAGTTTAATTTATATTTTTGTAGTGAACAACGTGACTTTATTTTTTTTTGAAAAAAACAAATTTTTGTAGAAAAAATTCTTGAATTTTCCAAAAAAAATCCCTAATTTTCCGAAGTCACGTAAAAACCTTTTTTATTTTTTTGAGTATTTTTTTTTTGATTTTTAAATAAATTTTTAAAGAATTAGATTCATTTACTTAAAATAAAATTGAAAAAAATTTTGATTAATTTTTTTTTCAAAAAAAATTCAAACAAAAATTTCTTTATTTTGTTCATTATATTTTTTTCAGTCATTTTTAATTTTTAAAAATTTCATTTTTTCGAATGAAAATTTCAACCTTTTTTTAAAAAAAATCTCATTAATTTCTTTACCTATTTAAAAAAAAAATAATGAAAAATGTTTTCAGTTTTTTTGAATAAACAATTATTTATATACCTATAAAAAAATTATTAGAGTGAACGTAAAAATTATCTTTCATTCATTTTTGTTTTTTTTGAATAATTTTTTTCTCGACTTTTTTTTTGAATAAAAGATTTTTTTTATTATTTCAAGTAAATAAATCATTGATTTTTTGGGAGGAAAAAATATTTTTTGAGAAAGATATATCCCTCATAACTCAATTACCTTAAGAAATTTTTTGTCTACTTATTAACTAATTTTTTGCTCATTTTTTTGGAATTAAAATTTTTTTAAAAATGGAGTATTTTTAAAAAACGTTTCAGTTTTTCTAAAGTATAGAAATCTCCTAACCTTTGTAGCATTAAAAATATTTTCACATTCAACATTTTAAAAAAAAATGAAAAATATAATATAATATACCTACGAGTGTTGATATTTTACGAGTTGACGATTAGAAATTCAAGACCTTCGGGAGAAAACAGCCTTAAGTCCGTGAGAAATTTGGTAGGTAGTTTAGGTACGTTTGTTTAAGCATATTGACCTTTTTTTTTTTTTTTTTTTTTGGTGAAAATATCCATATAGTCTGGTTTAAAAATGATTTTTGAAACTTAACCCCTAATCATACGACGTACCAAATTTCTCATCTCAATTCTCATGGACTAAGACTGTTTTCTCCCGAAGGATTTTAATTAGGATAGAAAATGTAAATTATTTATGTAGAAATTTTTTTAGTAATCCAGCACCACATCTTCAAAATATATCCTCAAAACTTTTAAAATTAGACTTTCATTCGTTGAGTTCATAAAGTGATAAGAAAATTTCACTATTACTGCGCGTTTTATTTAACGGTAGACTCTTGCAGTGTTGTTATAACTGGAAATTGAAAAACAGTGTTTACTTTTCTTCTTTTTTTCTTTTAATTCGCATGAGTAGGTATCGAGGTATCGCGAGTGAAGGAATTTGAAAAGAAAATTGTAGTAAGTAGATGAAAGTACATGACTATAAATTATTGAAGTTAAATTGATTGAAAAATGAAAACGTTGCCGTGTTGCTTTGAAAATTTTTAACAGAATTCAAAAACGATGATTTTAATAACCGTTATCAAAATTCATTTTGCGTGTCGTACATTCATCAAATTTCAAAAGTCGTCAAAACTAATTGATGGTAACTGGGTAAGCTGGAACCGCTTGTAATTATTAATTTTTAATTTATAGGATCGAAATGGCACGATAACTTTAAAACTTAAAGAGGTGGTGGATTATGCCTTTTATAAACAAAATATTATATACTTGAGTTCCTTCTTGTTCTTTGAGAAACCTACACTTGTCTTCATTGCATTTTTTCGTATAGTAATTTCTTAAATATTCAAAGTCATTTACTGATCAGACTCAGTAAATATTGCACGTTCTGTTAGAAAAACAACAATTGAATATATTTTAAAATGAATATACACAGTTGATTATAGTTACACACTTCAATTTAAAAATCAAATTCACAAAAAATAAATTCATGTTGACAAAAAAAACAAAGATCGATTAAAAGTATACCACAGGTACTATGGATAGGTATAATTATGTACTAATCACTATAATGGAACAAAAAACGATGTTAATATTACATTCCACAAAATATGACATGATTAAAATTCGTATATCAATCCAGCACTCACTAAAATTACAGACACACGTATTAAAAAAATGATTTTTATCACAAGTTATTCCATAATAATAATTATGGTTAAAATTTAAATTAGTTTAATGACAACACAACTTAAACAAAAAACTTAAGACGAGTATTAAATAACTGTATTAATTCTGTATGAAGGTAAAGGACACTACAAATACCTACTATAGGTATGTAATGTATTCATATACAACGTCAAAATATTATTATAACTATTACTTTCAGTTCCATTAATTTAGTATACGAAGTAGGTACGAGTATAAAGTTAAACAAATTCAAATAAATTTCCAGCGAAAGTACCATTCTTATGCGAAATCTCGTTAGGATAATATTTCGAAGCAAGTATAAGTTTGCCAGTTAGACAAAATGATTAAAAATTCAAGTACCAAGAGTACAGTCATATCATAATATATTTCAACGAATATTTTGTATTCAGCTGAAATGTTGATCTTCCACTATTTTCGAAAGTTTTGCCGAGTTTTTCACTTCATTTATTCTAATTCTATAGACGTAATAAACTTTACATTCTTTGTTTTTATAGTACGTAGATAAATTTAATAATGACATTGCGTTACGTGTGGTACGTTGAAGACGATTTTAATGAACAAAAACAATTTCATACGAGACGCGAAATTTTCGCCAGAAATGGGGGAGCGTAAAAATACGAATAGACATTTCGTCGTTTTATTTTTCGCCTTTCTTCCACTATGATTGATTAAAGCGGAATGAATATGGAAAAAATGACGAAACTTGGCTTATACAGCATGTTTGTTAATGATGAATGTACTTTTCGCTAAACTGAAAGTATATTTCGAGAAATTTATAAAATTGAAAAATGTTCAAAAAATGTCTTATTTTTCATTTCCATTATTCCGTATTGACAGTTTGAAACTTGTACCGGTAACATGAGAGAAAGGCATATCTGGCATATAATTTTTTTAATTTTTTTATCAAAGGAAGTACGTATTTGTATATAGATGTAGCCGCCTACGAAGAATAAAAATGAATGATTGCGAGGAAATATTTTTCTGTCGGATGTAAAATGGATTTAATTAAATTTTACTCTCCAGCAACGTATTACGTCGGTCTATGTTTGTGAAAAGTAGTTAAAAACAATATTTTACGTTTGAAAAATTTATTCAAATGGTGTAGGTGAATAAACATTTGAGAAATGAAATTTTTTTTTTTTTTTGAATCGAAGTGCCTTCACCTACAAGGATACCTACCTACCCTACATGTCGAGCACACTATATTTTGAAATACACTCGAGTTTGGTTGAAATTACCGCTCGTAAAAATTTTTAAATGAAAGATAAAAAAATACCCATGCGCGAAATAAAGAGGTAATTGACTTTTTGATTTGAAAATTAATTTTTATGAATAATAAAAAGAATGTAAATCTGTATGATAAAAAACGAACTTTAATAATAGTCGCTCAAAGAGTGAAATTTTCTCTTCTTTTAGTAATTCATGGAACACGTAAATTATTCAAGTCGTTGCCATGATAGAGAGATACATTTGCGGAAGGTCGATCGAATATTTACACGTTTGTTAAACCTCATAAAACGGAATTCATTCGTGTATTGGTTACCCTCGGAAATGTCAAATGTCACGGTAGTGTAAATATGCAGCTAATCCCGAAATTAATTCTATATACGCGTTAGATTCGAAATTATCAAAAACAGATATGATTAAACGAGATGAATCGCTTGTTAAAATAGTAATATCACAGAATAGAGTTCTTATAATATAAATTTAGGTTCACAATTACTTCGACTTTTTGGCAAAGTATTTTAATAAAAATTTTACTAGGTATTATAATTACGTAAAATTATTAGTAATTATTATTTTTTAATTCAAGAATTAATAATTTATTAGGAAAATGAGTTCAGTGCCGGCAACTTCGCTCGATTTTGTCACGAAGTGGTGGCAGAATGAAATTTGTTCAATTTTAAGGATGAAAATGATATTTCCAACAAAAATTTTTTAAATAATTTCCCTCAAATTTTTATCCTTAAAAAATTAAGAAATTTCTTTACTTTAAAAAAATTGAGAAATTTTTTCAATTCAAATATTCAAAAAATTAATTCTCCCAAAATTTAATTCGATTTTCTTTTTCAAGAATAGCTAGATTTTTTACTCTTTTCCAAAAGAATTAAAGACTAGAATAAAAAGTAAGTAGGTACCCCAATTCTTTGGAATCAGCATAAAAAATTATCTGATTCATTGGGGAGGGGGCGAGGGTAATTTTTTTTGTCTTCTACATTTTTTATTTTTTTGAGAAAAAAAAAATCATATCGAACGTTCCCCGTTTAAAATTATTTCTCAATTTTTTGGGGTACAAAAGTTCTTCATTTTTGCGCAGAAAATTTTTTTCAAAAAAATTTCTCAATTTTTTTAACTATGAAAAAAATTTCAATTTTTTAGCATAGTACCCTTTCACTTTTTTCTTGAGCAAAAGTATTTCTACTATTCTTGAAGAGAAAAAAAATTTTTGTAATAAAAAATATGCAGATGTCTAAATTTTAAGATCATAAGTAAAAATTCTCAGTTTTCGAGAAAAAAAACTCAGTTTCAATCCAAAGTAACATTATTTCTTAAATTTTCTTCTCATAAAATTCATATTTTTTTCTCCTTCAATTAAAAAAAAAAAAGTTTTTTGCAAAAATTAAGAAAAAAATGATCACAAAAATTCTTGAGAAATTTTTTAAAGAATTTTTTTTGCAAATAAAATAAAGGATTTTCCCCTAAAAACTTGGGAAATGATTCAACTTCAAAAAACTGAGAAATATTATCCCCACCCAAAAAATTGAAGGATTTCTTTTTTTTAAATAAAAGAGATTTTTTTTTAAATCGTGATTTTTTTTCTCCCCAAAAAAATGGTGAAAAAATCAGAACGATTCAGATTTTTCTACTTATCTCAGAAAATTGACCTACCTATAACTATGAGTAAGAAAAATATTTCTGCACTAAAAAATTGAAAAAATTTTATTCCAAAAAACAGAAGAAAATTTTACTTATTCCAAAAAAATTCAGAATTTTTTACGATGATTCTAACATTGAGATACTTAAGTCTTATTCCAAGACCCCCCTCCCCCCTCCCGAAGAATTCGAGAAATATTTATTTTGAAAAAAATTAGAAACTTTTTCATTCCAAAAACCAGGGATTTTTTAACACAGATTCCAAAAAATTGAAATACTTTTCATTCCAAGAATATTATTTTTTTCCTCCAAGAATTTGAGAAAAATAATTTTGTTTGCAAAAAATTACAATTTTTTATGGCAAAAAAGTTGTAAAAATTTTTTAACAGAAAAATTGGGAATTTTTTGAGGATTTTATTTCTGCGAAAAAGTGGAAGATTTTTATCATCGAAAATTTGAGAAAATAGTGTTACACTAAGGCCTCTTCTACATAGAATGCAATTTTTCGAGTTGCTGCAACTCATAATGCCAACTCTGAATGCAACGTAAAACGTTCAGTGACCGAGAATATGTGATACCCTTCATGATATTTTTTTTAACAATTTGAGGTACCACATATTCTTGGCCACTGAACGTTTTACGTTGCATTCAGAGTTGGCATTATGAGTTGCAGCAACTCGAAAAATTGCGTTCTATGTAGAAGAGGCCTAAAAGGAAACTAAGTTGTTTTTTTTTTCGAAAACTGAGAATTTTTAAGATGATCCTAAAATTTAAACATCTATTTACAAAAAATTATGTTTTTTCTCTCTCTAAGAACTTTGGAAATATTTTTGCTCAAAAAAGTGAAAGGACATTATGCTAAAAATTTAAAGATTTTTCATACCTAGTCTAAAAAAATGGAGATTTAAAAAAAATATTTTCTTTCCTGAGCAAAAATGATGGACTTTGTCCCCAAAAATTTGAGAACTAATTTTACACCAGCAGCGTTCAATATGACTTCTTTTCTCAAAAAATAGAAACCCCCCCACCCTCCAATAAATTAGATAATTTTTTTATGCTGATTCCAAAGAATTGGGGTACCTACTTATACTTTTCATTCCAAGAAAATTCTTTTTTTCTTCTGGAATTTAAAAAATATTTCTGCTTCAAAAAAATTGAAAAAAATTGAACAAATTAAAAAAAAGTTTATTGCAAAAATGAGAATTTATTGAAGTTTTCGTTCTGTAAAAAAATGAACGATTTTTGTCACCAAAAATTTGGGAAATAGTTTGCTTCGGTAAAATTAAGAATAAATTTTTTTCTTTCAAAAATTGAAGGAATTTTTCTTTCAAAAAAGTTCAGTCATAAAATGAAAAGTTTGTATTTATTAACCTAGGTATTTATTTTTGTAGAAAATTTAAAAGATCCCTTTTCTTCAAAAAATTAGAATTTTTTTAACGAAATTGAAATAGACCTAGGTAGGTAGTTATTTTTTATTTCCAGATTTCTCCTCCTTCCCCCCCCCCCCCCCCCAAAAAAAAAAAATTACCTATAACAATTAAGAAATATTTGTACTTGAAAAAATGGGAAATTTTTTCATTTGATGAAAATTGAAAAATTTTGTTCTTCAAAAGAATAGATATTTTTTTCACCAAAAAAGTTAAAGAGATTACAATATAATATTGCGTATTCAACTTGTTCATTTTTCTGAATTTTTTAAGGTGTACGTATAGCTCATTTCACTTTTTAAAATTTTGACTGTGCAGCTCGAGCTTGAGAACCCAATATACTGCTAAGTTGCCGACCATGGATGGGTATTGGGTATGTCTATGTTTATCTATTCTATTTAAATGCATAAAAGTATTCGTTTATAAATATAAAATTTGATTGTCAAACATGGAATCGAAAACACCTGCTAATGAATTGTGAACCTACTTGTATTTCGATTCAATTTAATCATCGTAAAAATTATTATATATAATATAAACGTTTATATAATAAACAATTTGCGCTCCAATAAATAAAAAAAATATTATTGAAGATAACAAAACGTACAGGTAACTGTGTTGGGGGGCTAGTCATACGTAACGCGGTGGCGGCCCTCCTCGTCGTGGTCCTCGTTGCCCTCGAAACAGGCGTCTGAAGGCGTTACGAAATTCAGGATTAAAAGTGGTATAAATGAAAGGATTTATCGTCGAATTAAGGTAACCGAGCCATACAGAAAAGGAAAGAACGTACTGAGGAACGATACAATGGAGTTTACGACAAAGTGGCAAAATCAGAGCGAGTACAAAAAAAGGCATCCAGCAGCCGACAAAAACGCCCGTTATAATTGCCAAAGTTTTGGCCGCCTTTCGTTCGCGTTTCGAATCTAAAGGGCCTTTTTTATTTTTCCTCTTTTTAGGTTTTGGTAACTGCGTTTGAGGCTGGGCTGTACTTGACGTAGCCTCGGTTGGTGCATCTGTCTCAAAATCGGCCATCGATTTTGTCGGTAATCCCGAACTACCGCTGGTACCTGTGGTCATAGTTGTGATATTTGTTGTGGTACCTTCGGTAATCGTCGGTAGTGGTTGGCCAATTGCACCAACTATAGCTGTAGCTATTACGCCTGTTTGCCCTGTACAACCGCTCACTAGACCTAAACATATCGATGAAATACAATTTTTAGTTAAATTATCACGAGCTCGTTTAGCGTTTAAATGCGTCTTAAATTTAGCCATGAGATATGCGTGTGTGAGTATAACGAAGGAACAGATGAGATTGAAATTTGAAAATTCATTAGGTAAGTTACGGTAACCCGTGTAATTTTAAAAAACATATTGATTAAGAAAAAAATTTCTAATTTTTTTCAATTTTATATTCGTTTGAAAAAATATTTGAAGAAATTAAAAAAAAAAAAGTGTCAGAACTTTTGTTGAAAGCAAATAATTTTTTCATTGGGTAAAGTTTTTTTTTTGAGAAAGAAATGATTTTTTGCAAATAACTTTTTTTTAAAAACTTGTACAACTTCGAAAAACACTTCAGAATAAAGCTTGGAAGTGCAGTTCAAAAAATGATTGAATAATTTTTTTTCAATTTTTTTTATTAACTAAACATTCTTCTAAAACAATTTTTTAGGATCAAAATAATTACCTACCTATATTATTGTGTGTATGTGAAAATACGTTTTTCAAATTAATATTTTTTTTTTCAATTTTCATGGAAAATTAATTTTTTTATTTTGATTTTTTGGGGGGAAAATGCTTGTTTTTGACCTCATAAATTTTTAAAAATTTGTACAGTTTGATAAAATGATCGAAATGAAGGGTGAAATGCAGTAAAGAAAAACTTTACTGATTTTTTTTATGTATTTATTTTTAGACACAATTTTTCGAATTTGTCAAACAAGGTGTTTAAAAATTTTTAATTAAAAAAATTGATTCCCTACAATTTTTTGAAAAAATTCTTTTTGAAATTTTTTGAAAAAATAATCTTTGTGTTGGGATTTTTTTTTTTGAGAAATGGAATGATTTTTGTAAACTATACCTACTATACTTTTTTTGAATACGAGATTGAGTTTCGAAAAACCCCAAAGAATATTCGTGAGGCACTGAATTTTTGTCTGAAAAGGCCATCAGAATAAAGGCTTGGAAGTGAAATTCAAAAAAAAGGGGAAAAAATTCAATTTTCTTTCAGTAGGTACCTACTAATTTTTTAACACAATTTTTTAAGATTATAAAATGTGGCAATATTTTGGAAAAGGTCCCACTTTGGTTTTTTCATAGTTTTGAGAAAATCACATTCTTACTGTAAAAATGTTCAAAGTGGGACGTTTTGATTTATTGATGGATTCAGTAAGTGAAAGGTGTATTATTTCATGTGGACTAAGAATTCACTAGCGCAACTCGCGGGATGTCGGTTAACTAAGGCATTTAAGTTGACCATTCTTCAAAATCCATATTACGACAGGTCCAATTTTGACTCAAGGAAAATTTTCAAGACCACCATGTTGTAGAGCATAAAATTTCCTTTCAAATGAGTGGTCAATACAATTTTTAGCTATAATAGGGGCAACTCTACAGTAATAAGAAAAATTAGGGGCAAAATTTTAAAACTTTTCCCCCAAAACTTTCATTTCCTGAATTTTCAACTTTGAAGCGCTGTAAAACGCTCAAAAATTATCAAACCGACTTCGAAAACATCTCATTGGACAGAGAATTTTCTACCCTACAATGACCTGGTCTTAACTCATTTTGGACCGACAAGTCAAAGTGGGACCTTTTCCAGAATAATGCCACAAATAATGTGAAAATAATTTTTTCAAATTTTTCATTTAAAGTAAAAATATTAATTTTTTTAATGTGTTTCAATTTTAAAAAAATGTACAAATATAAGTACAAGTAGATAGCAAAACTTACACGTATATTTAAATTTTTTTCTCAAAATTTTTTCTATTTTGATTTTTTTTTACATTGATTTTTTGTAAATTACTATTTTTTTCAAAATTTGGAATTTCGAAATTTTTTTTACATAGAATAAGACTTGAAATATTGAAAGTGGAATTCACAAGAAAAACGTTAACAATTTTTCTTAAAAATACAAGTATTTTTTTTTCAATTTGGCCTGAAAATTATCTGATTTTTTTTTTTTTAATTTTTTGTAAAAAGTATTTTTTGAGAAAAGAATGGTTTGTGCACCACTGAATTTTTTAAATCATAATTATGGCTCCGAAAAAATCATTCGAATGAGCGGTTGAAAAAGTTTAAGCAATAACTTCCACTGAGAAAATTCAAACTAAAAAATGAGTTTTTTGAATTTATTGTGAGAAGTAATTTTTTAATTTGGATTTTTTTCTTTTTTTTTTGAGAAAAGGGTGATTTTTTTTACAAACTACCATTTTTTAAAAGATTTAGAGTCTCAAAAAAATCCTCAGAATACGGATAAAAAAATATATTGGAAAAGACTTGTTAATTAATAAAATTTGGATAATAATTTTATTCGTCATAAAAGTATCCAACTTATTTTTAAAATTTTATTTTTTTGAAATTTTTTAAAGAATTGATTTGTTATAGTTGGATACCTATTTGAAAAAATTATTTTTAAGTTTTTAAATAGGTTGGTAGGTAGTTTTTTTATTGGATTTTTTTTATACAGGAATTCTAAATAGGTAATTCGAGTTTCAAAAAAAAAAAAAATCCAAGGAATGTTTCTGAACCACTGAACTTTTCCCGAAGAAACCATCAGAATAATACTTATGGAAGTGAAGTCAAAAAAATTTTGTTTTCAAATTTTTTTTCTTTCAATAATTTTAAGCTCCCTTTCGATGGATGTAATAATTAAGGAATTATAAACACCCACCGCCCCCTAAAAAAATTAAAAAATATACCTATTCAAAGAAATTAAAAAAAAAAAAAATTTTAAATATCGTTTAAAATTTTTTTCCAAGAAATATTTTTAAAATTCTTTACCTTAATGCTTTGAAGTAATTAATTTTTTTTATAATTTTTTGAAAGAAAAAATCAAAATAATAATTTCTTAAGTTTGTCAAAAAAATAATAATAATAAAAAAAATAATAATCTGTAGTAATTTTTCAATTTTTCAAAATTTTTGTTTGAAGGTAATTCTTTTAGATTTTTTTTTTATAAGGAAATGAGAACTACAGCTAAGTTTTTTTTAAATTGAAGCTCTTTCAAAACACTCGCAGAAAAGGCTCGAATTTTCGTTCCTTTAGTGAAAGTCTAATTTTTGATCAAGTTTTTTTTCAATACGCAACAAAACAATGTTTTTTTTCCTACTTTTATAGTCCTTTTGTCAAAAAAAAAAAAAAAATACTTGATAATAAAAATAAAATGAAAAGAAAAGAAACAATTACGTTTGTATAACG
Source organism: Balanococcus diminutus (assembly GCA_959613365.1). NCBI lineage: Eukaryota > Metazoa > Arthropoda > Insecta > Hemiptera > Pseudococcidae > Balanococcus > Balanococcus diminutus. The sequence continues at coordinate 48,360,185 of OY390715.1, forward strand.
TTTCCTTGTACATTAGCAACGTTTTTATTAGATTCAAAAGCAAAAAATAAAAGTACACGAGTAAATGCGAAATATTACATCGCACAGAGAAATAATAATTTTCAAAATCAAAGAATAATATCTTTCGCAGCCTTCAGTAAATTTTAATTTGCAAATGTAGTCTGTGCATTATTTCGGTTAATCCGTCTGTTCATTTTTTTTCTTTTTTCTATGGTTTAGCAAACACGAGTTGAATATAAATCTACCCTAAAAATTTATAGCCTTGCGGTTGCTATGAAAACGAAAACGTGACCGGAAGACGAATAAAATACGAAATTATAGTAATAATTGCTAATATTATAATTTTGAATGCATTTTTTCGATTTCTCGGTGCATTTTAGAAACCATTAAGGAATTTTTCACCGACATCGTGTCGGTCTCTTGCACACCGACTAGATATTAATTTTGAATTTATGGCGTTTACCGTGCAAAGAATAATTTAAAAAACGTCGACCACGTTTTTGTAAACAGTTTTACCCAAAATTCAGCGCTGTTTTAGAAATTCCGATAAAATTTCAAATTATTAGGTAGGTATTATGCCTACATTAGGTTTTAATTTCCTGCTATAAATCATTTTGATTTTTTTCTTTATGCCTACATGTTTCCACAAAATGGATAATCATTCATTTAACTATGGGTACTTTGATTTATACCAGAATATGGGGGCTAGAGTAATAATTTATATTGGAAGATAGGTAGATCTATTTAATGACGAATTTTCTATAAAATTAATGATTTTTGATACAAAAATATACCGCGCTTGTTTTATTGCTTTGCTCGAGCCAAAATTACGTCAATCAAGTCGAAGTTTTTCGTACAAATGGTCTTACACACGATGATGCTCGATATTACAAGCTCATTGAAAACAGACACGTGTGCGTGGAATCAATGGAACAAAACTCACGAGCTGTAGAGAGAGCTATTCGAATAATTTCAATCTCAAAATGTTCCTTCGTTGGAAAATGCGAGTAAAAAGAATTGCTTTTTCTCAGAGTCGTAAGCACGACTTGATAAAAATAAGATGGAAGTACGTCTTATTTCAAAATGATATAAACATATATGAGTAAGCTAGGATGGAAATGGTATAAATGCGAATGGATTTTATACAGGTACGTAAACAGAATTAATTTCAAACCGTATCCAAAATGTTTCGAACGAATAGGTTCATTTTTCAAAGAGAGAAAAAAATTCCAGATCCAGGATTCGTAAAATATGTTTTGAATTCTATTGTTTTTGTTTTCAATGAAAAGCACTATAAACTGTTTTCCTTCTCTTATAATGACCGAGAATATTTTCACCGTAATGCTATAAAAATAAGTTCCAGTAATTTCTCTTATTGTCACCAAACGACCATAAAAGATAAACTTTTGTTATAGGTGTGTTTTTTATGCGAGAAAATTCGCAGTAATGATTAATGATTTTTATTATTTATTTAGGTCTTTTATCGCGACAGACTGCTCACCTAAGTCGAACGATATTTTTACGATTTTTTTTTCTTTTAATAATAAAACGAATCGTTTTTTTCAATTTTTATTTAAGCATTTATTTCTTTATGGAATTGACAAAAAAAAGCAAACCTAGCAATTTTGAGTTATCTGGTTAAGAAAAACACCTTTTTAAAAAAATTTTTTGGCTAAGGTTAAAAATTTTGTTTACGTACCTGCTATGACGCCTCCATGACGAGGATAAGCATTAGGTCCAGATGAAGGTCCTTGCATACCTGTATGTTTACGAATTCGCGATTTAGCAGCCTGGAAAATTTTCCAATACAGAAATAGAACTATTATCAACGGAACGTAAAATGCGAGAACAGTAGCGAAAATCTGATAACGAAGATCTTGGCTTACGATGCAGATTTTTTGTTGCAACACTCGATCTAACCATCCTTCGTCTTTCATTCCTAAAGATGGTGCGATGCTTACTAAAAATGATATCGACCAGATTGTTATGATCATTTTCGACATAAGCCGAGGTGTACGTTTGTGTATATATTCCACGTTTGTTACGGCCCAATATCTGATAAAATAAAATATATTAGATTTTCTTTTTTCTCCTGAAAAATTAAGTCTAAGATTATGGTCGAGTGTATATTTCTAATTCTTGTATTCTTGTAATGGAGAAAATATCAAAATGCCAGAGTGGATGAGACTTGTGGCTAGGCCCTATTCATGAAATTCTAGGCTTAGATATAAAAAAATTGGGATCTTGATCACAACCAAAAAAAGTTTTCAATTTTTTATTACATTTTTTCTTTTTACCTTGAAAAAATTGAAAACTTTTTTCATTGAAAAAAAAAGTTTGGAAATACAAAGAAAAATAAAAGCATATACCTACTATGCTAACAAAAAACAGAGACAGAGTTCCTAAAGCCTCCCATTTTGGGTTAAAATAGCTGAACTGACCCCCCCCCCCCTCACCACCCAAAAGAGCTTCTCATGGCAAAGAGGAATTCTTCCGGATGCATCGGTGCATTTCGTTAGAGAAATGATGACGTACAAATTTTGTATTTTTTTCCCGAGATTTTAAAACAAAATTTAATGAAATTATTTGATTTAAAAAATTAGATCAGATTATCGATTTTCAATGAAATTATTGAAAGTATAGGTATCGAATTCTGAAAATTTAAGAGAAATTAATATCATTAGGAAGTGAATCAAAATGATAAATTTCGAAAGTTGAACGAAACCATTGTTTTCAAAAGTTAGTTGTATCAATTATTATCAAGTTTTGAAAATTTAGTAAAAATTTTTGAATTTGGAAATCGATTAAAATAAAATTTTTTATTTAAAAATGTGGTCTTTGAATTTTTTTATAAAATATGGTTTTTAATAAATACCCAATTAAATAAAATTATCAATTTTTTTTTCTACAAATCATTGAAATTTAAAACCATTTTAAATTATAAAGTGAATCGAACGAAACCATTGATCTCAAAAATTGAAGCAAATTGTTGATATTGAAAATTGAAAGAATTTTTTTTTAGAAAATAGGTACCTACCTAAAGTCAATTGAAAGTACTGATTCTTAATACTTTTAGTACCTACCTACATAAAATTATCGAATGAAACAATTAATTCCAAAAATTATATCGAATTATCAAGTTTTGAAGAATTTATGGGAAATATTGGACTTTCAAAACCGATTTTTAATTTAAAAATGTGATTTTATTGGAAAAATAAATGAAGTTATTGTTTTTTAAATTCAATTACCTATCAATACTTGATGGAAAAAACATTGCTAAAATTATTGAATTCTCATGTTCAAATTTTGAAAATTTGAAAAAAATCACTGAATTTTGGAAATTAACCAAAATCGTCGATTTTGAAAATTTCTTAAAATTGAAATTTTAGTTTTAAAATATGGCTTTGGAAAAATTAAACGAAATTATTTTTTTAAAAATTAAGGTACCTAATTTAATAAACTACCTACCTATTTTTAAAATTGAATGAGAACTTTGGTCGATTTTAAAACTTAGATTGAGTTATTTATTTTTACTTTGAAAATTATTGAAAGAAATAAAATTATTAAAATTTAGAAGCAATCCAAAGTACCAATTTTTGAATTTTTTTTAGTAAAATTATTAAAATGGTTATCTACTTTTGAAAATTATCTATATCAAATTATCAATCTTTAAAAAATCTAGTTAAAATTTTTGAATTTGGAAAAAAAATTACTTGAAAAATGAAAATATTTTTTATTCCAACTAAATGAAAAATGTTTAGAATTTTTTATCTAATAAATTCAGATTTGATTTTTTTTTCCTTCCAAAAATTACAAAGATTTTTTACTTCGAAAGATTTGAAAAAAAAAATCTCAGGGACTATAATTTTTTTCAACTCCAAAAAATCAAAAAAGAATGAAGTTTGAAAGGAAAAAAATCAATTATGAATTCATTACATGAAAAAATCCAATTTTTTCGAAGAAAAAAATTTCTAATTTTTTTGGAATAAAAAATATTTTAATTTTTTCATTGAAAAAAATTTGTTTTCCAAATTCAAAAATTTTAACTGGATTTGTTAATGATTGATAATTGAAATATTTTTTCTTCCAAAAAAATGAATTTTTTTTTCTTCAAAAAATTAGAATTTTTTATCTAATAAATTCAGATTTGATTTTTTTCTTACCTTTTTTTGTTGATTTTTTGGAGTTGAAAAAATTATTATCCCTGATGTTTTTTTTCAATCTTTTGAAGTAAAAATTTTTGTAATTTTTGGAAGAAAAAAAAACAAATCAGAATAGGTATTTTATAACATAAAAAATTCTAATTCTCAATTTATTTTTATTTTTTATTTCTTTATAAGTAAGTACTTACCTTTTGAAGCTCTTAAAAAAAGTGGAACTTTTTTATGCTAAATCCAAAAAAATTGAGACCAGCATAATATTTATTGTTTTGTGCTTCAAGAAAGGGCTTCAGAAATTTTCGCTCCAAAAAATTGAAAATATTTTTTACCTCAAACGAATTGAAATAATTTTTCCACGAGAAACGAGATAATAAATTAAAATTGAGATTTTTTCTTTTTTTGCAAAAATAGAGAAATTTATTTCGAAAAGATAAATAAATTGTTTTATCTATTTTTTTAATTTAATGAAATGACTGAAATTTAATTTAAATAAAAATAATGCATTATGAAAATTTCTCAAAATTTAAATTTTGATTTGAAAATAAGATTTATGATGAATTTAACAAAATTATTGTTTTCACAAGCCATTTCTATTTAAAATCTAATTCAAAAACAATTTTTTGATGTTCAAAAATTTTTTCCTAAAAACTTTTGCTTGTATTTTTTTTCGAAACAAACACTTTTCATTTAAAAAAACTTTGTTAGTGAATTGTTGCTTCTTTTAAAACTAGTCTTGGTTATTTTAAAATATTTTTAGAAGTGTAATTTTTCAGTTGAAAAGGAAATATGAGTGGTTTTTTTCAAAAAATAAATTGGCATCGTTTCAGAAAAAATTGCCATAATTTCAGTCGACCCCTTCCCTATTTAGAAGAATTTTTGTTTAGGTTTCCTGACCAAGATTTTCAGGTAATCCCGGTAAATTTTAAATGAAGTCGAGTTTTTGGACAAAATTCAATTCGAAATTTATTCATAGTAGGATTTTACTAAAGTTGTTCGATTATTCACTGTTTGTACTTTGTTAACCAAGGTAAAGAAGGTAGTGAACAGAAAATAGCATTAATTTTTCGAACCCCGAATAAATCCATACAGAGTTACCAAGGGATACTTTAGGAGACTTGGGTAATCCTGGTTATTAATTTCGAGTGTTTTTATTCATAGGTATTTCACCTTCATAGGTGAAACGACTAAATTAATAATCTTGTTTTATATTTACGCGAACAATATTCAGCAAGTTGAAAAGTGAAAAGTTTAGCGTAGGTAGGTACTCATCTTATGGTTTTGTATTGTCGTAGGATTTTTTTCTTTTTAAAAGTTTCAAAACTTAATGAATTTTTGTTGGGATATTTGTCAAGTTGTTAGCGTATTTTCTCATGAAAAACGACTTTTCTTTATTTAATAAAAGCTGAAACTAGTTAATTTTGAAGAAGTGCTGTAATTAAAACTTATTTAACGTTTTGAATTTATTTCAACGAATAAATTTGATAATTGGCTCAGAAAGCGAATGTCGCGTCGCATTTTCTTCATTTTTTCCCCTACCGCTGTACGAAAAATATCGTAACCGGGAAATGAAGGGTTTTTTTAAACGTTATATTCGCTTCCAAGTTCAAAGGTTTTTTGTCTGCATTCGTATCACTTTATTTTCCCAGCACATCGGTGGTGTAGAGATTTTTTTTTCAAATTAATTTTTCAAAGCGTAAATATAATTTCAGAAAAGAATTTAAAATTATGTAATGCTTTTCGAGGTCTTTTCAGTTTTCTATAATGCGAGGGTCTATTTACGACGAATTTGAATGTTTAATAAGTATAATATTAAAAGAATTGTACGAATGGGTTTACATTTAGAAAGACGCACGATCGAATTCTTGTTTTTTCATTAAGTGTTTCCTCATTTCCTCATTTTCGCATACGTTTTAATGTTTTAATGCTATGTTTTAATAAACATTAAAGATCAAAAATTCTTTTTCGTCGTTTCTTTGTGCACGTTTCTTGGATGAGTATGCACTTTCAAGGATAATGGAAATTAAAATCAGTCGTTCGTTTCAAGGAAAATATTACAGAATACATATTGTGTAGGTAGTATGAAGAAATTGAAAAGGAAATTCTCAATGTTTCATAAATGTTGAAATTTATGAAAGCAATACTTATAAACGTAATAGAAAAAATATAAAAGTAGGTGCCTGAAAGTTACGTACCTAAATTTTTACGATGGAAAATACTTTTTCAATTTTGAGATAAAAATTTACTTATTTAGTTGTACATAATTTGAAGATTTGAAAAAGTATTTCCAAAAAAAATTTTTTTTTTTCAAAATTGTTTTCAAATTTTTAAAAATTTGCTTTAAAAAAATGTATTAGTTTTTGCCCAAAATTTAAAAAAAAATGGTTTGAATTGTTAGAAAATCCGTTTTAAAAAATGGAAAAAAATTTAAATGTAAATTTTGACTGTCAAAAAAAAATTAAAAATTTTGTTTCTGAAAATTTTTAAAAAAAAATTTGTAATGAGAGAAAAAGTGATAACTGATAAATGAATTTCTGCAAACTTTGAAAATCTAGGTAGGTAATTCTATTTTTTTTTTTTTTTAAATCGCGTGCACTTGAAAAATCAAAAAATTGTTTTGTGCAGAATTTAAAAAAAAATTGTATTTAAAAAAGTTCGAAATTTTGTTCCCAAAAAATTTTTGAAACTTTTCTCTATGAAAAATTTTAAAAATCTAAAAAAAAATTTCTACAGAATTTTAAAATTAGTATTTGAAGAAATGTTGACATTTGGTCCCAAAAAATTGTTTTCCCTAAAAAATGAAAAAATGAATTCTAAAGAAATATTGAAAAGTTTTTTTTCAAATTAAAAAAAAAATCTTTGATAAAATAAATGAAAAATTTGTCCGAAAAAAATTTAAAAACTATTTTGATAATTTTTACTTGATTTGTTTTAAATTTTGAAAAAATAGTTTTAAAAATAGATTTTTTCAAGTGTATGTTTAAAAAATTTCAATATTTCATTAAACAAATTTCCAAAAAATTTGTTTTAAAAAATTGAAAAAAAAAACGTTTTTTAGAAAAATAAAAAAATATTTCTTAAAAGTTTGAAATTTTGTTTCTGAAAAATAATTAGATACTATTTTTTTTTAATTTAAAAAATTCATTCAAATTTTTTTCCACAACATTCAAGAACTGAACAGTTTTTTTTTTTTTTTTTCAAATTGAGAACGCGTGTTTCTCTATGTTTTTGGAAAATTTATACCTATTAGAATTGATTTGAAAAAAAAAAAAAAAAAATACAATATTCAACCTCTGAACAGTTTTTTTTTGTATCAAATTGGAAAGAAGTGTGTTAAAATTTCTTTGAAATAGTTAATTGTTTTGAAAATTTGTTTTTGTACAGAATTAAAAAAAATATACTTTTTAAATTCTAAAAAAATTTAAAATGTTTGAGAAATTTATTCCTAATAAAACTGGGTTTCTTTTTTCTAAAAAAAAATGTAGAAAATTTGTCTGAAAAAATGATAAAAAATAGTTTCAGCCTGAATTTAAAAAAAAATATAGGTATGAAAAAATAAAAAAATATTTTTGAAAAATTTAAAATTCTGTTCAAACAAATTAGAAATGTTTGATTTAAAAAATATGATTTTTTAAAAATCGAAAATATAATTTAATAAATGATGTTTTTGTGTGAAATGATAAAATTGTTTCACATTGAATTAAAAAAAGGTAATTATTACCTTTCAAATTAAAAATTTTTTTTAAAAAACCACGCTTTTATTTAAAGTTGGTCACTTTGTAAAATGTTATTCATAGGGAAAGAGTAATGCCTTAAAAAACAAAAAATAAAATTTACTTACTTGAATACAAAAATGTGTCATGAAAATTTTTTTTTCAAAAATTTTAATGATGAAAATCGTGGTGGGGCGTTAATTGAAAAGGTATTCGTTTGCTCCTCGCGAACACCCCACCACGCTTTTCATCATTAAAATTTTTGAAAAAAAAATTTTCATGACACATTTTTGTATTCAAGTAAGTAAATTTTATTTTTTGTTTTTTAAGGCATTACTCTTTCCCTATGAATAACATTTTACAAAGTGACCAACTTTAAATAAAAGCGTGGTTTTTTAAAATTTTTTTACATTTTTATTTAACTCTTTTTGTCGTTGAAAATATTTTAATTTCATAAAATTGAACCCCCTCATAGGGGCTCAATTTGGGGTCAGGGGTAAATTTGAGTTCGAAAATCGAATTCAGCTACCTCGAAAACCAACATTTTGATATCAATGTTGTGAATTTTGAAATTTTCATAACTGAACCCCCTCATAGGGGCTCAATTTGGGGTCAAGGGTAAATTTAAGTCCGAAAATCGAATTCAGCGACCTCGAAAACCTACATTTCGATACCAATGTTGTGATTTTCTGAAATTTTCAAAATTGAACCCCCTCATAGGGGCTCAATTTGGGGTCGGGGGTAAATTTGAGTTCGAAAATCGAATTCAGCGACCTCGAAAACCTACATTTCGATACCAATGTTGTGATTTTCTGAAATTTTCAAAATTGAACCCCCTCATAGGGGCTCAATTTGGGGTCGGGGGTAAATTTGAGTTCAAAAATCGAATTCAGCGACCAAAAAAAAATTTATGTACTGTGATGAAAATTTTTTTTTTTTTTTTTTGAAATTAATTTTGTTTTGAACAGCTGCTCGTTGGAGTTTTCTTTAAAATCCTGGAATACCATTTCAAAGCAAATGAAAAAGCTCTATGACGAAATTGCATTATCTCAGATTTGGAGAGCACGTCATTGGGCATCCTGTAGAAATATTTTTTTTCTTCTTAGGATCGTATTTATAATGAAAAATAAAGGTGAAGTATTTCTTGCTTAATTTAATGTTATGTACGAGTAGGTACTCGGATATGTTCCCAAACTACCTATATTTTTCCTCCAAGTTGAAAAAAGACGTTAAAAGTTTTAAAGAAAATTTAATAAAAGTTGCAGTTGAATGTTTTATAAACATAGGTAGGTAGCTAGGTACCTGCCATATTAATATTTTCTTTTTAATAAGTGTTTCAAGGTGCAGAGAAAGTGCATTGAGGTATTTGAGGTATACTATACTCGACGAGCAACAACTAATTTGTATCTAGGTGTAAATGTCTATCTTAGTTAGATAGTTAAAATTTAATAAGTGTACGAAATCTCGTAATTAGTTAAATATTTGATAGTTACCTGTCTAAAGCGATAGCTACTAAATGTAGTATGGACGATGTACAACAAAGTACATCGCTTCCAGTCCACAGATCACACAATTCGGGGCTAAACCGCCACTCACGAGTTACCTCGTAAACCGCACCAAGCGGCATTACAAAGCTCGCAACTAATAAATCAGCAAATGCTAAAGACATAATGAGAAAGTTCGGTGGAGTTCGTAGATGCGATTCGACCAAAATTGCCGTGATAACAATTACATTTCCTGTAACAGAGTAAATATTGTTTTACCAAATACGAATTAACTAAGCCTCTTTGGTAAGATAGAATAGAATAGCTTAAAAGTTGGATGCGCTTATCTCGTTTCCACCCTACGTGTGCCACTCAATATTGCTATATTGGGTTATGCGAGTTAAATATTACGAGTATTTGCCCAATTTTCAGCTCCGCTTTTTGTCAAAATAAGTATTCCTTCTTTGGGAATGGCAATACCACATGCTTAAAAATTCCACTTGCATGAGTTTTCAATCAATTTTCATCAACATTGGCATTATTAGGTGTAAGTACTTAAGAGAAGCGTTGTGAATTTTTTTTTACCCGTAAAATGATTTTGAAAATGACTTTGAAAATTTCAAATCACCCCAAGAGGCACAGTTTTGGAGAAGACACGAAGAAAAAAAATCCTCAGATTTTTCAGATCACTTTACATCACTTGGAATTTTTTTAGAATTTTTTGGTGAGCATCGTAAAATACTTACGGGATAAAGTATTTTTTCTCAATTTTTTTTTTGGAATTTTTGATAATTTTTTTTTTCTTACAGTGGGTATATTATCTAATACGTCTCAATACATACATCATCAACCTGATTTTGGGGCCAAATTCGTACATTTTTTCATTTTTTGCAATCTTCTCTTAAAATACCCTACAGGCTACAACTCCCATTCGGAAACTCAAACCCCCCTCCCAGGTGTTCTAAGGGATTCATGCCTGGACACATTTAAACTTGATATAAGTTATCTACTGACCCTTTTCACAAATCAAGTATTTTTTACTTGTGAAAATTGTGCAAAAGATCAGTTGAAAAAAAAAAAGTTTCTTGATTTTTATAAAATTGTATTGTATAAACACCTTACAAGGGAACCTTGCCAACTCGTCACCTCCGATTGAGCTGAAATTTGGCACACTAATAGAGTATGCCCCCCAGACCTCACAACCAAATTTTTAGATACCGAAGTTGATTTTTCGATTTTTGGCGAATTTTTGAAAATGGCTAAAACCGCCTCCAAAAAAACATTTTTTTTTTAAATTGTAAATTTCAAGATAGAATCCTGAAAATTGGGTTGTACACAATAGTCGACCTCTCGAGTCGATTGGCACCATTTTCGAAGCGATCTGAAGACTCCAGGAAAAGTTGACTTTTCTCTAGCGCACTGGAATAGCTCCAGACGGCGCGGCGCTGTAATCAACTTCGGCAGCTGAAAATTTAATCCTAGCGTTAGTATGATGCCATCTATCGATTGACGAAGTTGAATCCAAAATTTGAGGTGACGAGTTCGCACGTGTTTTTTCTTCGACAACTTGAAAATTTTGCTGATCAAATCATTGATAAACTTCGAAAATGTTTTTTTGAGTGCCTGTTGATGTAAACTGTACAATATTGCGAATTTGTAACAAATATCGATTTTACAGCTCTTAAAATGGCTGGAAAATGAAGAAAATTGTGTTTTTTGTAGGTTTTTATTTTTTTTTGACCATGTTCAATTCCCATAAGGGGGTCTGAAAAATGACGTTTGTTGTACTTTGAAGTATTACAAAACTTATGGGAAAAAAAATTTGTGAGATCACCCTTCGTTCTATTTTTGGCGAATTTTTGAAGTTTTCAAGCCCCTGGAAACCCAAGAAAATACGGAGAAAAAAAATGAAAAAATTCTCACGGATGTCCCTACATGATATCAATTTTCTGTGAAAATTTCAAAAATTTTGAAGTACCCCTTCCTGAAATAAAAAATGTTGAGCTTTCGATCAATAGGAGGCAATATCTCGGAGTGGGGTGGGGCTAAGAAGTCAAAAAAAAATTGGGGCGGTTTTACATCAATACTAACATTTTGGGTGAGTTTCGTCGAAATCGGTTTTGGGGCAATTTTCGCCATCTTACCAGGAAACGCCCTCTATGATAATATTATTCAGAACTGATGATAAGCTTATTACAATGATTGTTAACCCATCCCGTATGTTAAAAAAAATTGAAAGTGAAAATACATATAATAAGTACAATTTATCATCATTTTGTCAGATTTTTGAAAACTGGTATGATATGAGTTCACCTTTAATTGAACTTAATGTCATTTTGAATTATTCTTCCATCAACGTTGGAAATCACAAATTTTAGCACTTTATTCTCCTCTACCCCTTGCGGAAAACTACAAGTTGTCACAAGTAGAATTTATGATAAGTTGTAAATTCGAAGGTGTTATGACAACTTGTAACAACTTATTTTAGGTATGAGTTGTCTCAAGTATTCCTAATACAAGTAATCAGGCCAACTACCAAAAACAAATTTTTGATTACTGTTGATACCTTCAAGTTGTGATAGTGTCAACTAACTTGTAACAACTAACTGAGGTATAACTATTCACTACATATACATGATATACATAACATGTTCACAACAATACATAATGGTATAACTATTCACAACTTATTACAGCAAGTATTCACAAAATGTGAGGTACAAAATGAGTATTTATAACATGCTTATTCACAACACACTATATCTGCGAGTATCAAAATGACCCTCAAAATTTCTGAATGGATAAAAATCTCACAACTCCATGCAAAATTGTGAAAATCGGTTTGTGGTTTTTCGCAGCGCTGAATCCATTTTTCATTTTATTTTGACTCTAGACCCAAAAAGGGCTTCAGGGGGGAGGAGCAAACCTCAAAATTACCAATAATGGCATGTGGGGTGTGTAAATCTAGGTTTTCCTAGGTGCTGAATCCGTTTTTGATATCGATTTTGACAAATTCTCAATAGGGACTTCGAGGGGGGAGGGGCAAAACTCAAAATTAACAAAAATGACATGTGGGGTATACAAATTAAGGTTTTCTTACTTCCTGAATTCGTTTTTGATATCGTTTTCGAAAAATTCTCAACTGGGTCTTCAAGGGGAGGGGCAAAACTCAAAATTCATCATAATTTTGAAGCATTTCTGGTACATTTTCGATGGAAAATTACTGATAAGTTTTCTATTTCTATTTCGAATTGAAATTTCATATTATTATATTTTTAAATCAAATTATTTGTACAGTCATGCTGGAAGCCTAAGACCACGATGATCGATGGGGCAGCAAAAAAACAACTGTTTATGAATTATCAAAATAAATTTGGCGTTATCCATCATGAGAAGGGTACGATTTTCTTTAAAAAATGAGGTGGAAAACAATCCTAAAAAATGTTTAAAATTTCAACTTTTTAAAAGAATACTTTGGAGACCTGTATGTTTCATGAATCATGATTTACATAATCCAAGAGTGATGGACAGTTATAAAAAAAATCATTTTACAAAACGAGTTACTGAATTTTTTCAAGTTGTATGAAAATACGATATAGTGAGATAATAATGGTCTGAAACTTTTGTCAATAAGTCCAAGTATTCAGTTGAATACTTGTCCATTGAAAATTTTCCAACTACAAAGTATTCAAAGTTGTAGAATACTTATCTACTGACAACAACTTCTGAAGAACAAGTTGTTTTCACATTGAAGAGTTGCTACAAGTAAATGAATACTAATCCATTTACAACTATTCTTGAAAAATAAGTTGTTTTGTAAAATACAACTTGTTAACAACTATGGATTACTTGTTGATGACTATTTACAACTTGTACTTTTCCACAAGGGACACTAGGACGCCTAAGATCGTTTCAATTTTCGTAACAAAAATTTCAGGACCTTTTGACCATTCCATTTTTTGTAACGCAAATTTTGGGAACCCTGGACTGGACCATATTTTCCAACGCAATTTTTGTGAACCTTCTAGATCGTTTCATGTTCTTATAACGCAAGTTTCCTAATATCCAGAGCAAAAACATATCCCAGCTAAAAAGTTTTTGCTGTGTCTTCTCCAAAACGACGCCTCCCAAGATTATTTGAAAATTTCAAAGTCGTTTTAAAGTTAATTTTAAGAGTAGGAAACATCTAAAAAAAAATCACAACTCTCCCCTTAATATTTGTACCTTGTACCGTGTACCTTCATGCCAAGTATGGTGAAAATCGACCGGAAACTAGTAAAGATGAAATTTTCAAGTATAAAATCACATAAATAAATGTATTTTGAGGCACCAGCTCGTAAGGGTGAGTAAAAATCACTCATTAGCTCTAAAATCATACTTATTCTATCTTTATTATCGACAACCTCGAAAAATAATTCAAGTTCGACTGCGAGACCCATTTGACTGATTTGACCCTATTATTGCACCGCAGCTCTCGAAAATTTCTAGAAATTTTCAATTGAATGCAGGTGTCATTATATGAATTATCATCAAAGGTAAAAAAATCCATTTCATATCAACGGTAAAAAATTGCTATTCACACATGACACAATCTTTGTTTTGTTTTTTGAACAATTTATTGCGCGCTAAAATTCGCGTTTTATTAATACGTATTTTCTCGTCTTTGTTGAAAATCGTTTTGTTTTCACCGGCAAATAAACAAAATGTCATATCGACTATCAAATTTCAGCAAGATGGAAAATTTGACGAAACTTTTTGTTTATTCCATCATAGCGAGGCATACTTATTTTGGAAACACGAAAATAGCTTATTAAAATTCATAGGTACTTTAATTCTTTCAAATAAGAAAAAAAAACAAGTACTTCAATTATTAATTAAAATCATAACTGGAATTTTCCTCATTTAAATCAACTCGTATCTTTAAAGTGGGTAAGTTCTTCTGGCGGAAGAAAAAAATTACGTTTCCATTGGTACAAATATCTGATTGTGACAAACTGGAAAAACCTTATTCAATATTTTCGCGAAAGGGTAGTATTTTCATTCGCCATGAAGTTTATTACGTACTTGTAGAAGAAAGTGTATTAATTAAAGCTCGCGTATTTTTTATGAATACTTATTTGACACCTTTAACCAACCTAGTGTAAAATTAATTAATTTTTTTTCACGTTGCTGTCGTTGCTTGCTGTCGAATAATATTTTCCGAGCTACCTACTTTCTTCAATTTGAAATTCGAGTAATATGAGTTTTATTGTTACACGTATTAAATTTCTTGTAATTTCGTCCAAAATCAAAGTTACGACCGAGAATCTGTTTCAGTGATAAATCCATTTGATTGGCGGGTAAATAGTTAGTTTTTAGATAATTATTTTGCCTATCGTCTCGTGCTCTTGTGTCGTTGGTGGGCTCATTTTATCGCGTTTTATAGCTTCTCGAACATAAAAATAAGGATAGCTGACGAATGTGCCAATCTTGCGAGTAGAAAGTTAACCTTTTAAGACATTTTCACCATAAGCAACAAGTTTTATGGTAAAGCCACTATGGTAGTTGGCTGGCTTGGTCGTACTCGTTATTCAGTTTTCGTACTTTTGGGGGGCGTATAGACTGTGCAAAAAAATAAAATAATATAACACTATAATAATAAAAATAAAAAAAATTTACACTTGGTATACCTATTAAGAATTGTCAGTGTTCGACGGTTTTATTTCCTCGAATAAAATCACTATACTCGTTTTATGGAAGTTTTCACAATTTAATGAGAAAACTTTATCGATGATTTATATTTATTGGTGAAATTGGTATTCGATTGTAAAACGTGCAGGATTCATTTTCATTTTATTATTTCTAATTATATCTACCTAGTGAAGTATTAAATTAGGTATCAATTCTACAATTTCTCTCATAAATCATACTACCCGCATTTTTCAAATCATATAAAAATGAATGTAAAATTATAAAAAAAATCCAATTTTTAAGTTTTTCATTTCTCGTGCTCTTTCTACAATTTAATCTCATTCCGGTCATTCGAATCTGCGATATTCATCAGTTCAGAAATGTTTCCTCTATTGTCAGGATGAAATAAACCGCATTATCGTTCGTGCATTATGAGAATTACTAAATAGTATTAATTGAAATGTTGATATTTGAGCTTGGATTTGAACTAACATATTCGTATTATATAGTTGTCCATTTCCATTTTCGGTTTACATCTCACCAGATGAAAATGACATTAATTAAACATGACTTCCGAGTGTTAACGTTCCGTTTTTGTCATTCAAATCACTCATCTAAAAATACCAAATTCACTCAGGTATCTATATATATTTCAATTTTAGGATAAATAATTATTCGATTTCTTGAATATGAAATTACGTTCGAAAAGTGGTTTCTCTTTCTGTGGATTTTTATTTTTTTTTTAAATTTAGGTACGTAAAAATAAATTGCAATGGTTTAGAAAAAGTGTTTCATTTTGCATACTAAGTATGTTTGATTTTCCGATTTTAAAAAAAGTCAAACTGATTGCTCAGATTCTTCAAAAAATTACAATCTGTAAGAATTTCAATTTTTACTTTTTTTTTCAGAAATAAGAGTGAATTTTTCTCTAAAAAAATTCATTTTGCCAATAGGTACGTAGTTTGATTTCGTGAAAAGAAATTTCGTAAATTAAAAAAAAAGTTTTGCAAGATGTTTTCATTTTTGCAATTTGCGAGAAGATTCTTAGGGAAGTTTTCACTTTCATTTTATTTTATAAATTTTTTGATTTTCGCAAATTTTTTGTAAAAGAAATTGATGGCAAATATTTAGTAAAAATATTTTATTTTGTATACAAGTAGGTAAGATTGACTTTCACTTTTTTTTCAAAAAATATATCATGAAGATTTGCAAAAAATTTTAGTTTGACAAGAAATTTGATTTTTGCAAACAAAATTTTAAAGGACTGAAAAAATTCATTTCACAATGATTTTGACTTTTTGCAAAAAAAAAAAAAAAAAAAAAAATGCAGAGTTACTAGATAGAATGTTAGATAATTTTTTTTCAATTTTTCTTTTTGAAATAAATCGAATAGTTACTCAAAATATTTTGATTTTTATGTACATAGGTATTTTTGCGAAAAATTGATTTCGAAGATTTTTTAAAATTTCAACTTTTCTAATTTCTGTGAGGTTTTCAAAAAATAAGCAGCAAAGGTTAAAAAAAAAATCGTATAAAGTTTGATTTTTGAAGTGATACTTTTATTTTTTACATTTTTTTTTTGAATTTGGGTTTTCGTTGCTCAAATTTTTCGCAGAAAATTAATTGAAAATAATTAAGAAAAAAATGTTCTATTTAGCACATGTCTGATTCTCACAATTTCTTCCAAAAATAGATTGCAAGAATAGGTAGTGGAAAATTTTTCATTTTTATTCACACATTTTTACAAAAAATTAATTTTGAAGATTGGAAAAAAATCATCTTTCATGATTTTTAAAAAAGACAAAAAAATATATTTGTGCAAAATCGCATTTAAATGTCCCTCGTTTAGCAACACTTCTACAAAAATTAATTGCGAAAGATTTTTCAAAGAATTTTCATCCTACAAAGTTCTTGATTTGTGCAAATTTCCTTCAAAAATACGTTTCGTGGATTTCTAGAAAAAATTTTATTCTGCAGGATTTTCAGTTTAATAAAATATAACTTGGTGAAGGTTTTTCCAAAAAAAAAAAAAAAAAAAGGCATTAAAAAAGCAGTCAAGATTTTTTTGAATGTTGTCAATTTGCAAAATTCTAAAAGATATAGGTAATTTTTACGTTTTTTTTTTTTTTTTTACAAAAATTAGTTGCAAATATTTTAAAACTTTTTGCATACCTTTGATTTTTGCAATTTTTTTCAAACAAAATTGAAAAATATATTAAGACAAAAAATTGATTTTCAAGATTTTTTTGAAAAATTTTTGTTTAGCAGAATTTTCAATTTCGACGGATTTTTTTCTTCAAAAGTGAATAGGTGGTTAGTGAAGACCCACCCCCCCCCCCCTTCCAAAATAATCTTGCAGAATCAAATTTAATTTTTGCAACAATAAATTTCAAAGATTTTTCAAATAGTTAGTACTCATTTTGCAGAATTCGTAATTTTCGTAGGTATAAAAAAATATATACCTAATTACCTATAGGTACTTACAGAATTATTTTCAATTTTTTTGATACGTTTCAATTTTTACATTGTTAATTTTCGATTTTTTTTCCAAAAATTAGTCACAAAAATTGAGAAATTTTTTTGATTTTTACATTTTTCCCCAAAATAATTATTTTTTAAGATTTTGAATTTTTTGAATTTTTTTTTAAAGAAAAAAGTGAAGATTTTTCAAAAAATTCTCATTGTAACGAGCTCTTGATTTCCACAAGTTTTCTTCGAAAATACCTGGATATCTATTTATAAAAATTTTCGTTTCACAAAGTTTTTAATTTTCACCATTTTGTTTTTTATGTTTAAAAGTTTGTAGAGACCAGAAATTTTGCCAGCTTGGGTACATATGTATTTTGTGTAGGACAAGATTTGATTTCATCTGAAGAGAACGTAAAGAGTGGTGTAGGATTTGTTGCGGATTTTGCACGAATATCAACAATTTCATTTCGAATGTTTTTTAAGTATGTGGTAAGGGACAATGGGACATATGCAAATTGAATAGTATAATTTGAGTTTTGTAAATCGAACGGCGTGTTGTGGATATTTTGTGTTATCCGGTGGTTAGTGAAAATGACTTGCGTCTATAAACACTACGAATGTGTCACATTTACTCTCTTGAATTTTATCAAGTCCAGCACTTGTCACTACATAGATACCGGATATCAAAATTGGAGAGGAGGGAGGGGTTCAATCAAAATTTTTGCCATAACTAAAATTATTTATAAAACTTCAAGCTACAACTTTTGTTCGACAATTTTTTCAAATGGACCCCTCCCTCCACACCAATTTTGGATAATGTGACTTGAGTTAGTCAAAATAAGTTACATTATCCAAAATTGGTGGGGAAGGAGGGGTCCATTTGAAAAAATTTTCAAACAAAAGTTGTAGCTTAAAGTTCTATGAATAATTTTGGTTATGACAAAAATTTTGATTGGACCCCTCTGCCACGACCAATTTTGGATAATACAACTTATTTTGACTTACTCATGTTACATTATCCAAAATTGGTGGGGAGGGAGAGGTTCACTTGAAAAAATTTTCAAACAAAAGTTGTACCTTGAAGTTCTATGAATAATTTTGGTTATGATAAAAATTTTGATTGAACCCCTCCCTCCTCTCCAATTTTGATATCCAGTATCTAATGTAGTGACAAGTGCTGGACTTGGTAAAATTCAAGAGAGTGAATGTGACACATTCGTAGTGTTTATAGACGCAAGTGTAAAAATATTTTGTATTGAAACCAGCGAGCTTAAGGAATCGCTCTGGATTAAAACATATTATGTATTTATTGGCTATTTTGGAGGCGAGTATGTCTCGGAGATAGTGATGAATGGCAGTAAGTTCGGCGTTGTAAATATAGAGATGCTGTTGTGGATCTTGAAACTAGAAATTCGATCATTTATTGAAAAAAGCGTAACCAGCTTGTTATGAAGAAATTTGATATCTATTTGGATTTCATTCATAGTTTTGATGAAATTAGAAATTGGATCTTATTTAAGAAGATGATGACGAAATTAAATTGTAAACATTTTTCTAAAATATTTCTCATTTGGCAAAACATTTACCTACTTTTCCATTTTTTTTTTTTTTTGCAAAAATTATTTGCGAAGGTTTTTTAAAAATTCTGATTTTGCAAAAAATTCCAGGGGTTTACAAATTTGTCACCGAATTGAATTTACTAGTTTATTTTGTGTGATTTTTTTCGATGTGAGAATGATTGATAATTCTATTGCAGCCCATTTTATACTGAAAAGGGATTTTTTCCTTGATAGGATTTTAGGATTCACCGAAAGCATTTTTCTATATATATTATATACAAAAATTTCGTTAGAGCAAAGAATGACTTTTTCAATTTTTCGAGTGAAAAAAAATCTCAGTTTTTTTACATCAAAAAACGTTTTCAAGTTTTTGAAAAAATTTTTAGAGTAAAAAATTATTTCATTTTAATGGAATAGAATTATGTTTATATCGAAAGGATTTCCCTCACTTCTTCTCATTAATACTTAATTTCATTCATTCTACGATTAATTTCTAATTTCTAAATTATACTTAACTTGCGAAAAAACTTGTGGAAAATCAGGATTTTTTGTAAAACAGCTCGATTTTAACCCTATCATCGTATAGTTTATTAGCATTAGATAGGAACTCGCCAAGAATTTTGGAAAAAATCATCAATTTTTATTTCCTGCTAGGTTCGAGGAAAAAGCGTTCCGTGCCTTTTGTTGACGGCTTAGTGAGAGAACTTCAAACCCAGATATAAACTTTTCAGAATTATTCTTCCGATAAATAGACCTATTATCGCGATGCCATTACGCAAACAACGAATTTTAATTAATTGGAAAGATATTTCTTTAATAATTTTACACGTTTCGTAAGTTATCGACGTCGAGATCGGTAACTTTTCGCGAAAACTTTTTAAACCACGGTTAGCCGAGCAATTTATAAAAATCCTACTATTTTTTGTTGAATTAACGCGCCACCTGAAATCGTACTTATATTTTATTTCTCGACAAAAAATGTATCGGTAAATAAATCGTTTTCGGTGTACAATTTCCATATATACTTGGTTGCATCGTAAAGGGTACGCGAAATAAGAGAGAGAAAAATCATAGTTTGTTGTCTAACTCAGTCAGTGTGTAATTCCCTTCAGGAGAAAATATCTTTATATTTTATAATGCCACAATGCCGCAGAAATATTTTACTCGCCACGCCGGGTAATATAAAAAATATCACGTCACGTTCTAAAAGCAAAAATTGTTAGACAGTTTGCCTTAAAATTTCCTACATCACGAATTTAATACCCTACGGATTGTTGAATTACACGGCGAAATTATAATGTCTCCGGTGTGTTTTCCAAACTAATCCGTATTCGGAAAAATAATACGATGAAGTCGCAAAAACTCTCTCGCAAACGTTTCCTAATTCAATTCTTTATAAACTCGACGAGTTTTAAATATTACGTAGCTAATTTCTACTAAATAACTCATTATACCGTTTCTTAACTTTGTTAATTTTTGCGAAACGGTTTTTAAACAAGAGTACCTATCTATTTCATTAAGTAGAAGAAAATGTTAAGTACGCTTAAATTAATGCGAGCTTACTAAATAGTTATAATAGCGAGAAAATGAGTCAAAAATTGCCCTCCCCCCGATAGCCCGTAGTGAAATAAGCAAATGAAATTGTATTTTAGATCATCAACGATTTTTCCAGTTTAAAATGTTCCTTATTCAGGTGTTCTAATTAACCACCAAAAAGTCCTCTAACTTCATCTCTAGGCTACTTCCCCAAATGTGTACTCAAATGTAACCACCTCGTTGTACTTTGTCGATAACTCTGAAAATATGCATTTAAACAGAAAATTGATCATAACATTCATAACTAAAATTAAAGATGATAAAATTTGCAACAAAAAAAATTGTATTCATTTTTTCGAAAAGTGAACAGGTTGAGCGAAAACTCACGTCAAATTTATATGGGATGAAAAAAAAAATCAAGATTAACCCCCAGTTCCACGAATGGGGTAAAATTTCGCATGGAACTGCATAAATTGCGAATGATGGCCCACCATTGACTCTAAAAAAACCTGCCCTCTTCTCTCCCTTGAAGTGTCTCATATTATGTGAATACTAGAGGGGCTCTTATTTTGGACAATTGGATTTTTTTAAATGCCTTACACCTCAAAGTTTTTTCATTAATAATTCTATATTTTATATTTTTCCTCTTATGGATTTTTAATGTTGAGTCGACACACCCTTTTTTAAAATTTTTTTTAGAAAAATTAAAAACCGATTTATAAAATCTTGCTCTTTTTTGGTGACTGATAACCCCTCAAAGTTGTTTCTTGTGATGAGAATGAATTTCCCAATTTTTTTATTTTCCCCAATTTAATTTTAAGTGGTATCTTGAAGCGCCCTCCAATTTTTCAAAAAAAGCAAAAACGACAAAAATGAGCATTTTTTTAAAAACAGCTGTTGTAGCATTTTATTAGAAAATACCTAATTCCCTATTTTTTATTTTCTCCCAACTTAATTTTAACTAGGTCCACAAGCGTTTTTTTTTTAAATAGAAAATTATGAAAAAATACCAAATTTGTAAAATTTTGCATTTTGTTGGTTCTAACCTATCAAAATTGTTCGTTTTGTTTAAAATTTTTTAATTTTTTTATTTCATTTTTTAGAAAACTAAAAAAATCACCGATTCCCAAACACGTAATGCCTTTTTTGTTTATAACTGACAACACTTGAATATTACAAAAAATCACAAGGTTGTATGAAAATCTGTGATTTTTTTAGTTTTTTTTTAAAATTGAGAGGGGCGACTAAGTGTCAATTGGAATTCAGTTGGGGAAAGGGGATAAAAATTTTTGAATCATTTCTCATGAAAAGAGTAATTTTGAGATGTTAGACCCAAAAAAATGTTAAAATTCAAAAATTTGGTAATTTTTCATACCTTTTCAAAATGGGAGGGGGTGACGGAAGGGCTAGTTGCATCACTAAAAATTGAGTTAGGGGAAAAATGAAAAATGAAGAATTATTTTCTGATGAAATACAACAATATAAAATGTTGGGTAAAAAAATTTGGCTAATTTTTTTTTGTTTTTGATTTTTTTGAAAAATTGGGTGTGCCCCAAAGTACCACTTGAAATTAAGTTGAGAGGAAAACAAAAAAATTGGGAACTTATTCTCATAAAAAGAAACAACTTTGATGGGTTAAAACCAAAAAATAACTGGAGTTTTAGAATCTGAATTTTTTCCCCTCAATTTTATAAAAAAATAGGGGAAACTAGGTGCCACTCAAAATTCAGTTAGAGAGAAAAATCAAAATTTGAGAATCATTTCTCACTAAAAGAAACAACTTTGATAGGTTAGAACCAAAAAAATGCAGAAATTGAAAAATTTGGTATTTTTTCAAATTTTTTTTGTAAAAAGGGGGCTCTTGCGGGTCCACTTAAAATTAAATTAGGGAGAAAATAATAAACAGGGAATGATTTTCTAATGAAATGCAACAATTCGAAATGCTGGGTAAAACAATTTTGCTAACTTTTGCCGGTTTTGCTTCTTTTGAAAAATTGGGGATGCCCCAAAGTACCACTTGAAATTAAGTTGAGAGGAAAACAAAAAAATTGGGAACTTATTCTCATAAAAAGAAACAACTTTGATGGGTTAAAACCAAAAAATAACTGGAGTTTTAGAATCTGAATTTTTTCCCCTCAATTTTATAAAAAAATAGGGGAAACTAGGTGCCACTCAAAATTCAGTTAGAGAGAAAAATCAAAATTTGAGAATCATTTCTCACTAAAAGAAAAAACTTTGATAGGTTAGAACCAAAAAAATGCAGAAATTGAAAAATTTGGTATTTTTTCAAATTTTTTTTGTAAAAAGGGGGCTCTTGCGGGTCCACTTAAAATTAAATTAGGGAGAAAATAATAAACAGGGAATGATTTTCTAATGAAATGCAACAATTCGAAATGCTGGGTAAAACAATTTTGCTAACTTTTGCCGGTTTTGCTTTTTTTGAAAAATTGGGGATGCCCAAGGTACCACTTGAAATCAAGTTTGAGGGAAATAAAAAATTGGGAATTCATTTTCATAACAAGAAACAACTTTTATTTGAACCTTTTTTGGTTTTCTGTATGACTGAAAAGTTATAGCATTGTAAAAGAATAGAGGTTCTTGAGAGTTCAAATTTTCGACACTCGAGAGGGGGGAGATGGTGAGTCCTCATTCGCATATATTAATCGCGAAAGTGGGGGTCAGTCTTATTTTTTTTCATCCTATATATTTTGACGGGCGTTTTAGCGCCACCCGTTCACTTTTCAAGAAGGGTGAATACAACATTTTTTATTGCAAATTTTATCTAGTGTCATTTCGGTTATAATCAATTTTTTGTTTAAACGAATATTTTCAGAATTATAAGTGAAAAACAATGAAAGGGTTATCTTGGGGTCCACATTAAGGGCGAATTGCCGAAGAGTGAGGTTAGAATACTTTTTGGATGGTAATCAGGACACCTAAAGAAACATTTAAAAATCAAAAAATCTTCAATGACTTAAAATAGGTACAATTCGCACCATTCTTATGTTTCAATTTAACAGGCCTATGAAATTTAGGTTATGTTAGAGGTGACGACGTTGATGCGACAAAAATTTACTTCCATGGAATAGGATTTTTATTCGATTCGATTATATAAATCTATATTCTCGGCTTTATTCTGTTATTCTTTTTCTTATAAGAGCAATAAAAAAGAGTAAAAGCAACCCCCGAGACTTTGATTAACTTAGACAGTTTCTTACAAAAATGGGTTTTAACGCGAAGAGAGCCAGAGAGAGGGTACCTATCAAAAGAAAATAAGAAAAAGTACGTTTTCAACGTTCAAAATATTTTCCGTACAGTTGGGCCTATGGGAAAATTTAATGGACTCTAATTAAGATGGCAGAATATCGCATTAACCGCGTCTATATTTTCTTCTCGCGAATAAAAAAAATCGTTGTAACATTTTGTTAAACTTCATTAATATTCAAACAATTCGTGTAGGAATTAGAACCTATCAAGTTGGAAATGATATATTGACATTAATCAATCACTATATATAATTTAGTTCGTTATTACAACGAAAATGAAAAATCTTTCGACTGACAATCTTATTTATGAGCCTAGTATTAGAAACATTTTCTCGTTTAAATATTTTTCAAAAAATAAACATCACGGATACGATCCTTAGAGCATAATTTTCCCAGAGTATTAATATTTGATTCGTTAAAAATGGAACGGTAAAAAAATACGTGTCACTTTGGATATGACGTGGGACTGATTTTTTCCAAAAAATAAATGGCCAAGTTTAAGCAGTTGGTGAAAAAAAAATTAAAATCGCCAAACGTTGTAACTTTCCGATTGAACGAATTCTTCCACATAAATAAAAAATTTTTCCATCTCGCATTAGTAGGAAAAGTTTGCTAGAAAAATGAGAACTCCGATACACAGGTGCACTCAAAAAACAAAATTTAATTAGTAATCTGAATTTCATAAATTTAGCTGAATTTATCCGCCAACACAATGTAAGATAACGGCGCGCCTTATTAAGTTAATTCGGTGAGAAAATTTAAATATTCCTTCAAGTTTATAAGCATTCACGCATAAGTACGAGTATAAAGGTTTCCAAATGAGTACATTCTACACGTAGGTTAGGTACCTACCAGTTGAAACGAATACAATTTAGCGAAGCATTCTTTACGCGTATAAAAACAGTAAGGAGAAGAAAGTGCCTTTAATATGTACAGTCCATGGCGATGAAGATTATAAAATTGGCTATCTCTTTAAAAATAAACTAATAAAATTGTACTGTTATCCGTTAAATTGAATTCACCAAGGTGTTTTACGAGTTGACGGAAATTTTGTTTGCAATCATGCTGGAATTTAATTTTATTACGCTGCGAGACTCGCGTAAAGGGTGAAAGATCCGCAATTTGTTTTACAAAGGTGTTAAATAGTTAAACAAACTGAATATTATTAACGCTTGAGCAAATTTTCCGATGAACAGACAGTTCAAAAAATTAGCTCGATGGTCTACTCGTAAGCGTTAGTGTAGCTAATCGTATGAATAATCTCAATGTGCTTTGAAGTTTATTTTATTTATTTTTTCATAAATGAGTGCGTTTTTAGCCGAATTTTTAGCCGATTTTTTTTTTTAAAATTTAGGCTATTGTGTCCGACCCTAATTTAGAAGGAGGGGGGGGGGGGTAGAAGAGTTCTGACCCCATTTGTCGATGTTTGGGACCAAAAGATGACGATCTGTCACATGTCACATATTTATACATATATATATTTATTTATTTATTTATTTATAATTTTACCCTCACTTTTGGAACTCTGGGGCCAAGCCTAACAGGTCAAATGAGGTCAAACTTGATATGTAGGGTCCCCTCGGTGTAGGAATGATGCAAAAAAATTTTTGGGGCCCTAACTCAAAATTGGGGATATGACCCCTTTTTGAGGGGGGTGCGGAAGAGCCCCAAATTTTTTGAAACTTGCCCCAGGGATGAGAATCCTAATAACCTACACCATAGTCAAACTTCAGCCCCCTAAGTCATCCCCACCCTATTTTAGGGCCCAAAAAGTGGATTTTGGGGTCATTTTTTTCACGTTGATCAGGCTACAGACCCCCCAAATGGGGCTGGGGGGCCAAAATTTTCATCATGGATCAAGTTTGTGCCCCTGATGTGCCTTTTGTAGGTTTCAACTTTTGGGCCCTCTTTGACCCCTGTCAAGGGTCAAAAATCAAGATTTTTCACAATTTTTCATGTTTTTTCTCGCTTTCCGGTACGTTGATCAGCCTGCAGCCCAAACCAAATGACCTTGGATGCTAAAATTTGGTATTTAGGATCGGTAAGGATCACTAAGGTGCCTTTTGGGGGGTTTTGACCCTTGGGCCCCAAAATTTGGGGGTGGCCTTTTTTTGAGGGGGGCTCCAAAGAGGCCCCAATTTGACAAAATGATTTTAAATTTTTACCAACAACAGTGACTCTGATTGTCTCCACTGTATCCAAATTTCAGCTTCCCAAGTCATCCCCACCCCATTTTAGGGCTCAAAAAGTGGATTTTGAGGTCATTTTTTCACATTGATCAGGCTACAGATCCCCCAAATGGAGCTGAGGGGCCTAAATTCTTATGATAGATCGAGTTCATGCCCCTGATGTGCCTTTTGTAGGTTTTGACCTTTAAACCCCTTTTGACCTCGATACAGGGTCAAAAATCAATATTTTTCAAGTTTTAACCTGTCTTTTCTGACGCGTTGAACAGCCTACAGCCCAAACTAAAAGACCTAAACAATCGAAATTTGGGATGTAGGGTCAGTAGAGGTCACTGATGTGCCTTTTGGGGGTTTCGACTTTTGAGCACCATTTGACCCCCTACAGGGTCAAAAATCATAAATTTTCACGTTTTAACCTCTTTTTTGGTGTGTTGGCCCTCGTCTGAAGAGTTGAAAGTGTGAAGTGGATTGAGAGTTTCGCTCTCAATCCTCTCCTGCCATGTCCCTATTGAGGGTAAAGCCCCCCAAGAGGGGCATGGGGGCGGAGCCCCCATCTGAAGAGTTGGAAGTGACGAGGTGGTTGGGGGCGAAGCCCCAACGCGGGGGTATGGGGGCGGAGCCCCATCCTAAGAGCTGAAAGTGATGAGGGGGTTGGGTCGGAGCCTCAACGGGGGTATGGGGGCGGAGCCCCCATCTGAAGATGAAATCTTCAATGCAGAGAGGAACTAAAACTGAAGACAAAAACCTGACATTTTTAAACTGAATTTGAAGTTGAAACTGATATTGAAACTGAAATACCATGGATGAAAACGTTTTCAAAGTGGTACACTAACTTGAAAAAAAAAATTCGGCTGTCGCGGAGCATCTTGACTGCTACGCGTTTTTTTTCTTGTTTTTTACGTTACATTTATTTTTTTCCGATATTACCTACCGCACTTCTTTCTCTTGAAAAAAAAAAAAAACAAAAAAAAACTCTAATAAAACATATCTTTGATAAACGCTTTTTCTGAAAGAACAAAGATTCTTGACAAAAGAACAAAAGATAACGGAAACTCTGATAAACGCTTACGCCAACTCTGGCAGTTCCCAGCTG
This sequence comes from Balanococcus diminutus, assembly GCA_959613365.1. Classification (NCBI taxonomy): domain Eukaryota; kingdom Metazoa; phylum Arthropoda; class Insecta; order Hemiptera; family Pseudococcidae; genus Balanococcus; species Balanococcus diminutus. Next base: position 48,387,318 of record OY390715.1, read on the forward strand.
ATACCTCGATGCTGGTATCAGGCTGATAACTCGATGCTGATATCAGGCTGATAACTCGACGCTGATATCAGGCTAATAACTCGACGCTGGTATCAGGCTGATACCTCGATTCTGGTTTCAGGCTGATACCTCGAGGCTGGTATCAGGGCGACACTGCAAGGCTACTCGTTGTTTTTTTTTCAAATTCGGAGTCTTTCTCATTCTTGTACTTATTTTAATTTTTCATTTGAAGATTTCTACGAATAAATGCAAGATTTCTATTCTGTGCTTTTTTGCATGTTATTTTTCTTGGTGACTATGACTTTCAGATATTTCATCAGACATTCATTTTTCAACTTTTAAATTTTTTCAGAATTTTTTATTTTACATTTTAAGTAGGTAAGTATGTACATGAAAATTAATTTTTTATGATTTTTAGAGATTTTGTCAGACATTAATTTTTTTTTATGACTTTTAACATTTTTTAAATTTCATTTTACTCAATTCATTTCCTTCAAAAACTTTACACAATTTTTTTTTTTCATCAAAAAATTTACAATTTTTTTTTCAATTTTCTCAATTTAATTTCTTTAATAACTTTTTTCAATTTTTTTTCAAAAAATTTCTCTAAAATATTTTCAATGTTTTTCTTTTACAAAAATTTTCAATTTTTTTCAAGAATATTTGAGTGTGAACGAGAAAAGGGGCCCAAGCAGCAAAAAATTGATTTTGGGGTTTTGACTGTTTTTGGTCAATTTCGACTTGTACTTTCATTTAAAAATGGTTTCATGGTCATAGGAGTAATATTCAGCCTTACAGGGGACAAGACTTACCCAAAATCAATAAAAATCAAAAATCAATTTTTTTGAATTTAAAAAAAAATTGATTAAAAATGGTTTTATGGTCGGTCCTGGGAACAATGCTCAGCCTCTCAGAGGTTAAGACTAACCCAAAATAAAAAAAAATAAAAATTTTCATGTTTTATTTTTTTTGTTAAAAATGGCCGAGAACGTCATGAAACACAAAAAATTGACATTAGAGTATGATATTCGTAATCAGCATGGTTGAAAATATTTTTTGGCATTTTTTTTTGTTCGGCAACCCTGATTTCGCTCAAAATCGCCTCTTTTTGTGAAATAGGCCATAAAGATGAGAGGTAAAAATTATATGAAGGAATTAATATTCCACTAGGACCTCTCAATGATTGTACAGTTTCAAAATTATCAGTTATTGCATTACAGAGATACAAACTTGCAAAGTTTAAAACATTCATTACCAAAAAAAAAAAACGTTTTTGGCGCTTAGGTCCCTTTTCTCATCCACACTCACATTTTTATTTTTTCTCTATAAAAATTTTTCCAATTTTTTCAACTAAGAAAATTTTTTTACGTTTTCTTTCCAAAAATTTTCAATTTTTTCACAACAATTTCTCTATTTTTTGGAGAAAAATCATAGACCTTCTTAGATTCAAAATTGAAAATTTTTGAAAAAAATATAGATTTATAAAATAGGCTTCAACCAAAATGTAGACTCCCGCATGGTGAATAAAATTCTTAAATACGGATATAGGTCCTGTATGGCTCAATTTCCTTGTTCTTTAAACCGATTTTTATTTTACTCAATCTGATGAATACAACTTCTCTTCTTTCTTTTTTCTTTTTTTGATAAATCAATTTACGTTTTCAAGATTTTTTTTTCATTAAAATTAAAAAAAAAAATAAAATGAGATTTTGATTTTGTTCAATTTTATCTATTAATTTTGGTTACCTACGAACTCATTTTTTCAAATTCCTGTTTTCATTACTTTCACTTCCTTCAATTAGATCAATTTTGAGAAATAAACGCTTAGGTACACTGATCTTTCAGAATGAAAAAATCATTTTCGATATTGGTGTTTTTTTTTCTTTAATTCTATTGTGATATATAAATACAAATTCTCCACCTCTTTCTTTTATCCGAACCCTAACAATTGCCATCTCTGAAAAAATGTATTATCTCTGATGAACGATTCCTCTGAAAAATGAGAACTCAGACAAATACCAACGCCAGCTCTGGCCGTGTATCAGGATTAGGCAGTGTTATTTTTATTTGCCTACTGTCAAAGCATTATTGTACCTAAATGTACGGGCATGGTAAATATTCCACGGAACACCCTGTTGTATTTTCCAAATTCCTTTTTTCGCCATCGCTTCTCGATTAAAAAACTCGAAAGTAGAGCAAAGACCCACCAACCAAGCCACCATAGTAAGAAATTTTCAACTTCTTTAAACATTTTCTAAACATCCAATTAAATGATAGCAACCGACGAGCAAAAATATACTCGCATTAATTTTCAATTCCCGTTCGTTAGGTGTAACTTATAGATAAAATTAGATAAAGCGTAAAATTTTCATCGTAAAGTTTTCTTTAAATTTTCACAAAACGTATAAAAAATTCTTTTCATTAGCCCGGGCGCATCGATTTGCTTCACAAAGGACTGTAATTAATGCATTTTTCAATTTCAAAGTACTCGAGTTATATCTTCAAGGCTCGAACCGTCGCTAGAATAATTTTTACAAACTCACAATGGCCTTATTATATAACTAGCGGAGTACCCGTCGGAACGACGGGTAAAAAATTTAAAGATAACATACTAAAATTGTTTACCCCTGCAGCACCCAGTTACGGTAGTTATTTTCAATCTTTAACATTCATTGACATTTTAAATTGAAAAATTTATTGGTAGGTATCAATTTCCAATTTTCATCATAATTATTAGGCAATTTTTTCGTAGGATTTCACCCTAACTGCAGGACTTCTGGAGTAATAGGTACTTCCTTAATTTTGTGGAAAATTCAAAATTATGAATTGAATTATTTTTTCGAACAAATTTTTCCAATTTTTGGCACATTATAAATTAAAATTGATCAATTCGAGAAAAAAATCATTCATTTTGTGAGAATTGAAATCTATCAGTCGAACATCTTACGTCGAATATGCCTGTATAGGCTAAGTTCCAGTAGACAGCACTATAAAAAACCGTACTTTTGAACCATTTTCATCAACTTTTATCAGATTAAAACTTTTTTTGCTGAATTCAACCCCACAACTCTTAAGATTCCTTAAAAGCCCGAAAAAAATTCATCCATTTTGTGTAAATTTAAATTTTTGAGCTAAATAATTATTCTGAACCAATTTCTTCAATTTTCAGCATATCTGACAGTTTCTTCTTCGTGTGATTCAACCCCACGTCAACTGTAGAATAATTAATTATGAAAAAAAAATTAATAATTTTGTGGAAGTTTGAGCAACTTGTAAAATTCAAAATAATTCAATTCCAAAAAAAATCAAAAATGCTATCAAAAAAAATTTGGAGCTTTCTTAAATGTTTTAAATAAGTTCGCAACTTGAAAAATTAATTCCAAAAATTTCCAAAAAAATGTCATAAAAAATTTCGCAACTTGAAAAATTCACAAAACAAATTCAAAAATTAAAAAAAATTCCTCCAAAAAAATTTCCAAAAAAATTGAATAATGCAATTGTCATGTCATAAAAAATTTCGCAACTTGAAAAATTCAAAATAATTCAATTCCAAAAGAATTGAAAAATTCCCAAAAAATTGAAAAATGCAATCAAAAAAAATTTGTTGCCTTCTCAAATGTTTAAAAAAAGAGTGCAACTTGAAAAATTCATTCCAAAAAAAGTCATAAAAAATTTCGCAACTTAAACAATTCACAAAACAAATTGAAAAATTCAAAAAAAATTCAAAAAAATTGAAAAATTCAATCAAAAAAAATTTGGAGCTTTCTCATTGCTTTAAAAAAGTTTGCAACTTGAAAAATTCAAAAAAAAATTTGTTTGCCCGGGGCTCGAACCAAGGTACCCTAGATGAGGATCGGGGCTCTTAACGACTCGTCTACTACCCATGTTTTGAAATTAAGTCGAATTTCAAAATACTCGATTCTGATTGGTCGAAATTAATAAACTTTGAACGGGTTTTTCTCAACTTTTCGGGCAATCTATTGAAAACATATTTAAAAATTTTAAGAACAGTTTAAATTAATTTAAAAAATGACTTTAAAAATACCAAAAAAAAAAAATTCGATTATAAAACAAATTAAATAAATTGTCATAAATTGAAATAAATGTCAAATCAAAAAAATTTGAAAAATAACTTTAAAAAAGTGCCCAAAAAATTTTCGATGGTATCGATGATAAAAAAAAGTAAATAAATTGTTATAAATTGAAATAAATGTAAAATCGAAATAATTTACAACAAATGAATTCAGTATTTAAAACAAAAAAAAATTCAAAACAATTGATTGAGGAAAAAAAATCATCTGAAATATTTAAAACAAATTAAAAAACTGAAACATTCAAATCTATTGAAAACATATTAAAAAATTTATAATATATTGATATTGTGGGGATAAAATATTTCGCTACTTGAAAAATTCAAAACTATTCAAAACAAATTTAAAAATTAAAAAAAAAATCTAAAATAATTAAAAAATGCATTAAAAATTTTTTGCAACTTGTAAAATTCAAAACTATTCAAAACAAATTAAAAAATTTAAAAAATTCTAATGTCATAAAAAAAATTGCAACTTACAAAATTCAAAATATTTTAAAACAAAAATAACGCAAAAAAAAAAAGATAAAATGGAATCAAAAAATTATTTCGCTTTTTAGAATAATTTAAAACGAAAACAAATGCAAAAAAATTGATTGAGGATAAAAAATTTCGCTACTTGAAAAATTAAAAAATTCTAAAATAATTGAAAAATTCAACCAAAAAATAAATAAATTGTCATAAGTTCAAAAAAATGTCGAATCAAAACAATTTAAAACAAACGAATTCAAAAAAAAAAATTGCTAATGTCATAAAAAAAATTGCAACTTACAAAATTCAAAATATTTTAAAACAAAAATAACGCAAAAAAAAAAAAGATAAAATGGAATCAAAAAATTATTTCGCTTTTTAGAATAATTTAAAACGAAAACAAATGCAAAAAAATTGATTGAGGATAAAAAATTTCGCTACTTGAAAAATTAAAAAATTCTAAAATAATTGAAAAATTCAACCAACAAATAAATAAATTGTCATAAGTTCAAAAAAATGTCGAATCAAAACAATTTAAAACAAACGAATTCAAAAAAAAAATTGCAACTTACAAAATTCAAAATATTTTAAAACAAAAATAACGCAAAAAAAAAAGATAAAATGGAATCAAAAAATTATTTCGCTTTTTAGAATAATTTAAAACGAAAACAAATGCAAAAAAATTGATTGAGGATAAAAAATTTCGCTACTTGAAAAATTAAAAAATTCTAAAATAATTGAAAAATTCAACCAAAAAATAAATAAATTGTCATAAGTTCAAAAAAATGTCGAATCAAAACAATTTAAAACAAACGAATTCAAAAAAAAAAATTGGCTTCGCCGGGGCTCGAACCGGGGTACTCTAGATGAGGATCGGAGCTTCGTCTACTACCCGTGTTTTGAAATCAAGTCGAATTTCAAAATACTCCATTCTGATTGGTCGAAATTAATAAACTTTGAACGGGGTTTTCTCAACTTTACGGGCAACTTTTTTCAAACTTTTTGCGCCTAAAACCTAGTCCTCGTCGAGCTCTATCCGACGGTATTCGCGGATTCGACGCGTGTTCAGCGGTTTTAGAGAACATGCGTGACAAAAAATCCGGCTTCTATCTTATAATATACTAGCGGAGTACCCGTCGTTCCGACGGGTAAAAAATTTAAAGGATAACATACAAAAATTGTTTACCCGTGCAGTCACCCAGTTACGGTAGAAAAAAAAAAAAATAAAAATAAAAAATAAAGAGAATAAAAGATAACATACAAAAATTGTTTACCCCTGCAGCACCCAGTTACGGTAGTTATTTTCAATCTTTAACATTCATTGACATTTTAAATCGAAAAATTCATTGGTAGGTACCAATTTACAACTTTCATCATAATTATTAGGCAATTTTTTCATAGGTTTTTACCCTAACTGCCGAACTTGTGAAGTAATAGGTACTTCATGAATTTCGTGGAAAATTCGAAATTATGAATCGAATGATTTTTTCGTACAAATTTTTTCAATTTTTGGCACATTATAAATTGAAGTCGATCAATTCGAGAAGAAATTCATTCATTTTGTGAGAATTGAAATCTATCAGTCGAACATCTAACGTCGAATATGTTTGTATAGGCTTAGTTCCTGAAGACAGAATTATAAAAAACCGTACTTTTGAACCATATTTTCAACCCCCCAACTCTTAAGATTCCTTAAAAGCCCGAAAAAAATCCCCTTTTCTACACTATTTAGGCAAGAGTGATAGGTATTCAAAATGTAATATCTCAGTTTTTGTCTCGATTTGAAAAAAATTCTTGAAGTAAAAATGTTTCTCTTCTGTTGCTCTAAAAATATTCCTTGAAGTTTTGGAGAAAAAATACAAAAACTGTTTATCAGTGCAGTCAGCCTGTCACCCAGTCACGGTAGTTATTTTCAATCTTTAACGTTCATCGACATTTTAAATTGGAAAATTCAAAATTATGAATTGAATAATTTTTTCCAACAAATTTTTCCAATTTTTTTCATATAATAAATTTAAATTGATTAATTCGACAAAAAATTCATTCATTTCGTGAGAATTGAAATCTATCAGTCGAACATCTTACGTCAAATAATATGCTTGTATAGGTTAAGTTCCTGTAGACAACACTATAAAAAACCATACTTTTGAACCATTTTTATCAACTTTTATCAGATTAAAACTTTTTGTACTGAATTCAACCCCACAACTCTCAAGATTCCTCAGAAACTCGAAAAAAATCAATTGTGTAAATTTATGAGCTGAATAATTATTCTGAACCAATTTCTTCAATTTTCAGCATAACTGACAGTTACTTCTTCGTGTGATTCAACCCCACGTCAACTGTAGAATAATTAATTTTGAAAAAAAATTGATAATTTTGTGGAAGTTTGAGCAACTTGTGAAATTCAAAATAATGCAATTCCAAAAAAATTGAAAAATACGATCAAAAAAAATTTGTAGCTTTCTCAAATGTTTCAAATAAGTTTGCAACTTGAAAAATTCATTCCAAAAATTTCCAAAAAAAATGTCATAAAAAATTTTGCAACCTAAAAAATTCACAAAACAAATCAAAAACTTTTCTGTTGCTCTTTTGAATTTTTGGAGAAAAAATACAAAAATTGTTTACCCGTGCCCACTTACTGAGTCATAGTAGTTATTTTCAATCTTTAATGTTCAACGACATTTTAAATTGGAAAATTCCTTGGTACGTCGTACGTACCAATTTCCAATTTTCATCATAATTATTAGGCAATTCTTTCGTAGGATTTCAACCTAACTGCAGGACTTCTGGAGTAATAGGAGCTTCCTTAATTTTGTGGAAAATTCAAAATTAGGAATTGAATTATTTTTTCAAACAAATTTTTCCAATTTTTGGCACAATTATAAATTATTGAAATTGATCATTCATTCATTTTATGAGAATTGAAATCTATCAGTCGAACATCTTACGTCAAATATGCCTGTATGGGCTAAGATCCTGTAGGCAGAATTATAAAAAACCATACTTTTGAAGCATTTTTATCAACTTTCATCAGATTAAAACTTTTTTTTTTTTTGCTGAATTCAACCCTACAACTCTTAAGATTCCTTAAAACCCTGAAAAAAATTCATCAATTTCGTGTAAATTTAAATTTTTGAGCTGAATAATTATTTTGAACCAATAATTATTCAATTTTCAGCATATTTAACAGTATCTTCTTGGTGTGATTTAACCCACGTCAACAATACTATAGAATAATTAATTTTTATAAAATTATTAATTTTGTGGATGTTTGATTTTATGAAATTGATAATTTTATTTGAATATTTGTTTTTGTTTGCAATATTTAATTATTTTAAATTTCTATTACTTTTATACCCAACCTTACAACTGTAGGGCTTCCGGAGTGAAAATTTCGAGAAAACCTTCGTAAAATTTGAAAAAAATTAGTGAATAAATATAATAAAAATGATTGAATGAAAGTTCCAAATAAATTCGATGAAAAAGTTATCCCATTCAAAGTTTTCATCTCGACATATCAAGTAACGTTATTACATAAGAATCTTCGGATAGTCCAGACAACAAAATTCACACGTCATGCCATCACGTCAAGTTTCAACCCGTGACTTGGCATTGGAAATTTTAAACTTTTTTGACAAAAATTCTATAATCATTCGGGAAATAGTTGAAAAAAATTTCCCAGCTCATGGGCACGTTTTTTGAGGTTTGCCTTGCCGTGACATATCGTGACATATTATCTCGCCCTACCTCACAATAACATAGAAATTTTACATTTTTTAGCTCTAAACAACCATCGGATAATCCGAAAATAATTCATTTAAAAAAGATGAAATGGAATCAAAAAATTATTTCGCTTTTTAGAATAATTTAATACAAAAAAATGCAAAAAAAATTGATTGAGGATAAAAAATTCGCTACTTGAAAAATTCAAAAATTCAACCAAAAATAAATTGTCATAAGTTCAAAAAAATGTCAAATTAAAATAATTTAAAACAAATGAATTCAAAAAAAAAAATCCCGCTTCCCTCTTATAATAATATAACCCGAGCGGCACACTCGATCGATAATATCGGAAGATGTAACGTATCGATAAAAAATCGTTTGAAAATCTATACATGTTCTCACGATATTATAAAGATTTATCGGTACAATTTCATAGGCAAAAAATCTAAAAACTATCGAATTCGATATTATTAAGATTTTATGACGATATTCGTCAACGATACTATCGACAAAGAATATTAAATTTATCGATTCCGATTTCCCACCGATTTTGTGCAGATATTTGAAACTACATTATCGACAAAGAATATTAAATTTATCGAATTCGATTTTTCACCGATTTTGTAAAGATAGTTAATACTATATTATCGACAGATTATATGAAATTTCTCGACTTCGATATTTTACCGATTTTTTGACGACATTTGAAACTATATTATCGACAGATTATATTAAATTTATCGAATCCGATTTTTTACCGATTTTGTAAAGATATTTGAAACTATATTATCGAAACATAATATGCAATTTCTCGAATTCGATTTTCTAACGATTGCGTGAAGATATTTGAAACTATATTATTGACACGTAATATGAAATTTCTCGATTTCGATTTTTTAACGATTTTGTGACGATATTTGAAATTATATTATCGACAAATTATCTGAAATTTCTCGAATTCAATTTTTTAACGATTTTGTGAAGATATTTAAAACTATATTATCGACACGTAATCTGAAATTTCTCGAATTCGATTTTTCAACGATTTTGTGACGATATTTGAAACTATATTATCGACACGTCATATAAAATTCCTCAAACTCGATTTTTCAACGATTTTGTGGCGATCTTTGAAACTATATTATCGACAAATAATCTGAAATTTGTCGAACGATTTTTCAACGATTTTGTGACGATATTTGAAACTATATTATCGACACGTCATATAAAATTCCTCAAACTCGATTTTTCAACGATTTTGTGGCGATCTTTGAAACTATATTATCGACAAATAATCTGAAATTTGTCGAACGATTTTTCAACGATTTTGTGACGATATTTGAAATTATTTCCAAATTTTAAAAATTGGTGAAAATTTTTCTAAGTCCAACACGTCTGGAAGTACTAAACTGTCTATTATAAGCGTTTTATTGCCAACTTCTCAACGATAAGGTATGGCATAGTGGCTAAGGTAGAGGATTACCATGCAGGAGGTAGATAGTTTAAGCCCCACGGGTGGCAGATTTTTTATAATTTTTTTTGACTTTTTCTGAAATGATCCTCTTACCGTAACATGAATAATGTGTTTAGGCATAGTTTAATGTATTAATTATGTTAATTAATGATTTTTAATTATAGAAAAAAGGTAGTAAAAGACGAAAAATCGGAATAAAAAATCGATAAAAAATCGACAGAATATCGAATTCTATAAAGTGTCACGAAAGTTCTGCCTAAATCGTGAAATTATCTTTCGATATTATAGATAGATTATCGATAAAATATCTTACTATAATCTCGAAATTTTTACTAACTATAATTCGTCGATAATCTATCTATATATCGAAAGATAATTTCACGATTTAGGCGGAACTAACGCGACACTTTATCGAATTCGATATTCTGTCGATTTTTTATTTCGATAATTTGTCGATTGTGCTGCTCGGGAATATATTGATAATTTGATATTCCCGAGCAGCACACTCGACAAATTATCGAAATAAAAAATCGACAGAATATCGAATTCGATAAAGTGTCGCGTTAGTTCCGCATAAATCGTGAAATTATCTTTCGATATATAGATAGATTATCGACGAATTATAGTTAGCAAAAATTTCGAGATTATAGTAAGATATTTTATCGATAATATATCTATAATATCGAAAGATAATTTCACGATTTAGGCGGAACTTTATCGAAATCGATATTCCGTCGATTTTTTATCGATTTTTTATTCCGATTTTTCGTCTTTTACTAGCTTTTTTCTATAATTAAAACTCATTAATTAGCATAATTAATACATTAAACTATGCCTAAACACATTATTCATGTTACGGTAAGAGGATCATTTCAGAAAAAGTCAAAAAAAATTATAAAAAATCTGTCACCCGTGGGGCTTGAACCTTCTACCTCCTGCATGGTAATCCTCTTCCTTAACCACTATGCCATACCTTATCGTTGAGGAATTAGCAATAAAACGCTTATAATAGGCAGTTTAGTACTTCCAGAGGTGTTGGACTTAGAAAAATTTTCACCAATTTGGAAATAATTTCAAATATCGTCACAAAAACGTTGAAAAATCGTTCGACAAATTTCAGATTATTTGTCGATAATGTAGTTTCAAATATCGCCACAAAATCGTTGAAAAATCGAATTCGAGGAATTTCATATCACGTGTCGATAATATAGTTTCAAATATCGTCATAAAATCGTTGAAAAATCGAATTCGAGAAATTTCATATTACGTGTCGATAATATAGTTTCAAATATCTTTACAAAATCGGTAAAAAATCGGATTCGATAAATTTAATATAATTTGTCGATAATATAGTTTCAAATGTCGTCAAAAAATCGGTAAAATATCGAAGTAGAGAAATTTCATATAATCTGTCGATAATATAGTTTTAAATATCTTTACAAAATCGTTAGAAAATCGAATTCGATAAATTTAATATTCTTTGTCGATAATGTAGTTTCAAATAACTGCACAAAATCGGTGGAAAATCGGAATCGATAAATTTAATATTCTTTGTCGATAGTATCGTTGACGAATATCGTCATAAAATCTTAATAATATCGAATTCGATAGTTTTTAGATTTTTTGCCTATGAAGTTGTACCGATAAATCTTTATAATATCGTGAGAACATCTATAGATTTTCAAACGATTTTTTATCGATACGTTACATCTTCCGATATTATCGATCGAGTGTGCCGCTCGGGTTGTGAGGATAAAATATTTCGCTACTTGAAAAATTCAAAACTATTCAAAACAAATTTATAAATTTAAACAAAAAATCTAAAATAATTAAAAAATGCATTAAAATTTTTTTGCAACTTTTAAAATTCAAAACTATTCAAAACAAATTATAAAATTTAAAAAAATTCTAATATCATAAAAAAAATTGCAACTTACAAAATTCAAAATTGTTTAAAACAAAAACAATGCAAAAAAAAAAAGATAAAATGGAATCAAAAAATTATTTCGCGTTTTAGAATGATTTAAAACGAAAAAAAAAAATGCAAAAAAATTGATTGAGGATAAAAAATTTCGTCACTTGAAAAATTCTAAAATTCTAAAATAATTAAAAAATTCAACCAAAAAATAAATGAATTGTCATAAGTTCAAAAAAATATCAATTCAAAATAATTTAAAACAAACGAATTCAAAAAAAAATTTGGCTTCGTCGGGGCTCGAACCGGGGTACTCTAGATGAGGATCGGGTCTCCTAACCATTCGTCTACTACCCGTGTTTTGAAATCAAGTCGAATTTCAAAATACTCGATTCTGATTGGTTGAAATTAATAAACTTTGAACGGGTTTTTCTCAACTTTACGGGCAACTTTTTTCAAACTTTTTGCGCCTAAAACCTAGTCCTCGTCGAGCTCTATCCGACGGTATTCGCGGATCCGAAGCGTATTCGGCGGTTTTCGAGAACATGCGTTACCAAAAATCCGGCTTCTCTCTTATAATATAGATATTGAATATTGATATTGATGATGATGATATATTGATAATAATAATAATATTGATATTGAATTTCCATTTCCAATTCCAAGTATACCTATCACTTTTTTCCACTAATAAATCTACGAATTAGCTTCCATAGCTGGCTTATAGGTAAAATTGAGTTTTACAATAGCACTCACTCGCGTAGTCTGTCCGATCGAAATTCCAATAGACTGACATTCTTATTTTCAATATGCTCGTCGAATGAACGATGTACAAGTGCAAATATCTAAGCACCTTTCTTAGATTTTGTTTTGTGTTGATTGAAATCTCGAGGTAAGGAATTCGCGATAAAATGTAAGCTTATGTAATACCTACTCGAGTTAGATTCTTTTCCTCGGCGTTAAAGGAATTCCTTCGTTATTGCAGGAATTTAATATGTAGCTATACGTACTAAATGTTAGATAGCTACATAAAAATGCATACCTAAAAATATCTACATACGTTTTCACATCTTGGTATAATATTTCTTTTTAACCTATATTACTCGTAGTTGCGAACTGAAGAGCTGCAACGAACAAAGAGATTATGTATAGCCAAGTCAAATCACATAGGAGATGGCGAACATCCCTATTGCGATATTTTTTCGCACACGAATTGTCAAATTTGTGTTCCGGGTCAGTCTGTTACCAATACGAGTAAGATACTGCACTTTCTTACTCTTTATGCATTCGTTACACAAGAATGAGATTTTATTATCAAAAATTTTGATGGGTATTTTTTCCGCCTCAGAAGTTAGCTTCTTTCTATCTGTATCTATTGTTGCCCTCGCAAGCGAACTCCGAGCAGCACATTTTTTACTCTACGTACTTGACATTTTTGCTGGGAAATAAATTCGCAAAAGCGTACAGTATACGTACGTTATATTCGAAGATTCGATAACTAGAGAGAGAATGAACGTGTATAACCGACCAACGACCGTAAATCGTTAATTCTGCGGCTAGGATTTTTTTTCCTTTTTTTTTTTCATTCGTTTTATCGAACGAATAAAACTCTTTTTGGTATACGATTCTTTATTGCAATATTTCAAATTCTATTTACCTATCTCGTTTTCAAATTAACTTATATTCTATGGAATAGCGGCGCAACGCGGCAGATCGTGTAACATGTTGTGAAAAAAAGATATTTTCCAACAGTTGCCCATCTATATAGATATACCATATTGTAGCTATATCCGTTTTATTCCGGATTCATTTTAATTTTAATTCCATTTAAAAAGGTGCGCTGAATACGAATAAACTACAAGATTGGTTCATTTTTTGGGGAGGCTTCTTCGATGGGTTATTTTTCAATTTAATATTTCTATAGCGATCTGAGCTAATCCTATTTTCGTTAGTAATAATAATTAAATGAATTTTCAATCGATATAATAAACTCGCCGATTATTTATATTTTTTATTCAGCGATGCGTCAAAAAAGAAAACTTGGAATTTTCAATGCTCTGGCGCCTTCATTTTCAAAGATAAACGAATTTTTCACGTGAATTTTTTTGTTCTTTTCAAAAAAAAAAAAAAAAAACATCTCTTTAATCTAATATTTTCTTCGCGATGTTTTGAAAATTTTGCAAACAAATGCTCCTTCAAAACCGAAATAAGTATAAATGGAGGTATTCAATAATGATATAATGATTTTATTATTCAAATTTCTCACAAATAAGGTACCTAAGTATAATTTTTGAAATTTGAAAAAAATCAAAATTTCTATGTACAAATAGACCCGATATTGTATGAAAATTTTTCTAAAATCTGTAATTTCTCAAATTTCAAAAATAATAAATATTTATCTGAAATTCGGAATAATTTTTCTTAAATATCAACTTGGCAAAAAATGAACAAAAACTAAAAATATTTTCAAAAATTTCGAATTTTAGACAAAATTAAGATTTTTTAAATTAGAATGTTCTAAAAAAATTGACAATTGAACAAAACCCAAGAATTTTTCGGCGATGGAAGATTTTACAAGTTTAGAAAACAGAATTTCCTAAAATGAAACACTTTTTTAAAAATTAGGAATTTTTGATAATTCGATAAAATAAAAATTACCATGAAAATGTGGAATTTTTTGAAACGTCAAAAATTGAAAAATTTTCAAAAGCATAAAATTTTATCAAAATGGGAAATTTTGATAAATTGGAAAATTTTCCAAGTTTAGAAATTGTGAATAAAACTTATTCAAATTAAAAAGTTTTCTGATTTCAAATTTTGAGAATTTCATCAAAATTGGTAATTTTACAAAAGTTGATAGTTTGGCAGAAATTTAAAATTGTTAACAGAAAATAAGAATTTTTCTAAACAATCAGAAATGTAAAAAAATTGAAAACTTGACAAGTTTTAGGATCAATTCCCATGAAGAAAATTTTTCAAATTCTCAGGCAATTTTTTTTGGAAATATTAAAAAAAGAATTCTAAAAAAAAGGAAAGATTTTTAGTTTTTTTTTTTGAGCGAATTGATTTTTTTCATGTTGATTTTTAGTTTTTTTACTAGTTTTTGACAATTTTTAATTCAAAAAGAATTCAGTTAAGTATTATTTTTAAAATTTAAAAAAATCCGGAAGGTGTTTGAAAAAATTTCAATAAAAAATATCCTTTGAGAGTTGTTTTTTTTTGCAAATTTTTAACATTTTTTGTGTTTTAAAGTTTTTAAAGAATCGTAAAGATGATTTCATTTTTTCAGATAAATCGAAATTTCTTCGTCATTTTTTTTTAGAGGAGATTATACTTAACACAAACTACAGAAGAACTTCAAAAACAGTTGGGAACAAAATTGAATTTTTTTATTCTTAACTTTTGCCACAATAGATGACAAATATTGCTGCCTTTTTACAAAATCAATTTCGTGCTTTGTAGGTTTTTTTCCAAAGGTGAAAGATTGAGGAATATTTTTGATGATTTTTTTTTCTGTGTGAGTTAATTTTTTATAATAGGATTAATAGGTAATCCAGTTTTATCTTCTTTTTCAAAAAAGATTCAAGTACAAAATTTGTTATTTAGGTTTGTCTCTTTTTGATTTAAAAAAAAAACAAAAAAAACAACTGAACATAATATTTGAAAGATTTTTTTTTTTTCATTTCTTTCAGGAAGTATTTTTCATTTTTCAAGAAATTGAAATTTTTTGTTGTAAATTCGTAAGTAAGTATCATTTTTCATTCTTTTTTATCGAAGTTTTTTTTCTGATTTTGAGCATATTTGCTCTTTGAAAATTTCAAAATATTTTTCTTGAAGATCAAAAAAATAGACATTTTAAAAAAATTTAAGAATATACCTAGGTAACTTCTTTTTTGTTTTTGGAAAATTTCTCAAAAATATGATAATAAGTATAAAAAAAAAAATTGTGTCAAAAAACAGGTATTAAGTGGTGATCACTATGAAAAAATTTTTCCAGCAAAAAACACTTTGTAAAAAATGGGAAACATTAATTTTTTAGAAAAAAAAAAAAAAAAAAAAAATGTTTTAAAATATTTTCTTGAGAAGAATTTCGTCTTATGAAAAAATAGATTTTTGACAAAAACTTCTCATCAAAATCATTCATTTTTTTTACCAAGACTTGTCTATTATAATTTTTTTTTTAATTTGTCCAATTATAGCTATAATTTTGACCACTGCTGATTTGTTGAAATTGACAACGATGCAAAATTTGAATAAATTGATAATTATTAGATGTGGGTACAGATGTTGATACTGACCAGTGACAATTATATTTTTTTTCAATTTCTACTCTTTTTTGAGTGGAGCATAAAATTAACCGCGTTCGATTTTTGCTACTTCGATATACGAATGCTATTAACATTTTAACGAGCTATGTGAAATATTTGTGACTCGGGCGAGTCGAGTGTGCCGAAGTAAAATTTATTGTATTTTTTATACTTCGATAACATTTTTATACGCTTTTGAAGCCTTTCGTTTGATTAGACTCGTATATGTAGCTAAGTATAGAATTTTGCTACACGTTTAGACAAATCCCCCGCGTCTCAGCAATCGGTCCTGGTATTTCTATTCGTTCATTCATCAATAATACACCCGGTGAAATATAAAAGTTTAATACCGCTATTGAAATTCGCCGTTTTTCTTGTCGAGTCTTATTACAATTTATATACTTTACTTGCTTATTTCAACCGGGGAATATTAAATAACCAACTTACGCTCGGCTCGCCTTCTATACGTAGTACCTCGCTGCAGAGTGGATTTCCATAAATTCGTCAAAAAGGCGATAAATATCGCGATCATCGAAAAAATTACTTTTATACGGGTACACCTCGAACGTAAATTTCCACCAACTTATCTCGAAAGAAGCTGTATTACATCGAAGTGGAGAAAACTTGATGTAATCTTACCTTAATTTCACGCCCAAAACTTCCTTATTTGTTTATATAAAACAGGAACCTTGCCACGGTTTGTTGCAAAAAAAAGTTATCGTGCTTTATAAATGTTTAAAAACTTCAATTTTAAGTCGGATGATTTTTTTCCAAAATGTTCATCTGCTTTTTGCCCTTTTTAATTTTTAGCATAGGCAAATTCAGGTGTTTTTTCGCTGAAATTTTTACAGGGTGTTCCATAAGGAACGAAAATATTAGGATTTTTTTTTTTTAAATTTGAAATTCCATGTCGAATCGGTTTAATTAAAAAAAAAATTTGTTTTATATTGTTCCAAGAAAACGCAGAAATTGTTTTATCAAAAAATTCACAATCATTTTTTCAAAAACCGATTCCTATCCTCCCCCCCCCCCCATAAAGTTTAAAAAAATCATTTTTTTACTTCAAAAAAATTTAAAAGTTCACTAAACTGACTACAATACAAAAAAGTTATAAAAACATTTTTTATAGTATAAAAAATATCAGATTTTTTTGCAAAAGAATCCAGTTTTTCCCCAAAAAATTTAAGTGAGAAAAATTCTTATTGAAAAATTCTTCTCTAAAATATTTCTTAATTTAAAAAACAACAGATGAAATTGTTATATTTTTCAAACAAATTTAGAGGGGATAAGAATTTTTTTCCTAAAAAAAATACTTTATTAAGATCTTTTCAAAAAGAAAAAAAAATAGCAGTTTTCATCAATTATTTTTTTAATTTTGAAGAAATTCTAAAAATTTTAAAGAAAAAATTGAAAGATTTTTTTAAATGGAATTTTTTGAAATTCGAGAAATAAAACAAAGAAATTTCCTTTGAAAATTTGAAAAATATTTTGTAATTTTAAAAAATTGAGAATTTTTTTTCAAAATAAAGAGTTAAAGAAATTTTATTACGTTGACTCAAAAAAATTAATTAATTAGGTACCTACCTAATCAGAAATGCTTTATCTCAAGAAAAATTTGAATTCTTTATGCAAAAGAAATTCGGGGTTTTTCGAAAAGAAATTGAAAAATTTATATTTTAATTTTTTAAAAGAAAGGACAAAAAATTGAGATTACTGAAAAAAAATTAAGAGACGAGTTGGGGGATTATTTACTCGAAAATTAAAATGGGCCAGATGTCAAAGTAAAAGAAAAGAAATTGAATTATTGATTTTAAAATTCAATTCTGGAAAGGATTTTAGATTTTGAATTTTGATTTTAAATCCCTTCTTTCCTGGATTTTGCCGAACCCTGATTCTATGGGTACAAATTTTCCAAAGTCAAAAATTGATACCTAATTTGTAATTTGTGAAAATGTATCAAAAAACTAAAGTTCTTCGACTTTGCAGCAATTTTAATGTTCAGACAACTGTTGTTTTTTTCAGAAATTTTTACTGGGTGTTTCATATGCACATACATAGAGTGTTCCTTGAGAACCTTTCGAAACTTGGAATTTGAATACAACTGGTTTTAAAAGGACATTCTCGTACACCTTGTAAAAAAATAATATTCAGAATTCATGTTTTTTTTTTTTTTTTTTTTGAAAAAACAAATTATTTTTGTATTTTGTGAATTCAAAATTCGATTATCATCAAAGTTAGGTTCGTTTCGATGGAAAATGAATGGGTATAGATTTTCGTTCATATAAGATATCATTAACGACGTCTAGACACTGATAATACACGTTTTCTCCTTAATTGCGAAATACTTACTACTGGTTTTATTGGTCGACAAACATTAAGTCATGAACTAATGGGTTAATAACCTATAATTATATTTTTAATCAATACCCAGCAATTTTTTCCCCAATTTTTATGCGATACTGATATCATGCTCCGATTTCAAACATCTGATTACGCTCGAGAGGAAAATAAACATTATAAAATCGATTATCTTCATTCCATTCCATAAATAGATCTTTTTTACTGATAAAAAAAATACATCGAGTTGGCTGATACGAGAGAAAAAAATTATTTTTTAGAATGAATAGATTTCATCTTTTCCTTCGGTTGTATACGATGTACCAGATACACAATTATCGATTTCGTTTGGCTAAATTGTGTTTTCTCTCTTTTACTCGAATTTATTTTAGAAATGAAAATACGCGAGTACCCACGTACAATTGTACATGCTCATATTTCGAGATTTATCCCAATTTTAGACTTGATACTTTATTTTAATGCGAAAATATGACCTTGAAAAAATGAAAAAAATACTGTAGATATACTCGATGTGACCTGAGATGCAAAATGTAAATTCGCAATTTTTTTATCCTTCGTGTACATTATTTTTCACCGACGACGTAAATTTCAATGTTGAATTTTTTTCGGGTATAAATTTTTCGAAAAAATTATCGTCAAGCGGGTAGCATTCGGTGTTCACCTTACAACTTTATCCTTGAATTGAATTTTTAAATTTCCTACGTAATTGATCTTGAAGTGAAGAAGAATTAAGATGTAAAGTTTTTGATGTACCTACTTAGTTGTACCTACCTGTATAAAAAAATACGGGTACATTTTTCGGTCCTAACTACCGTAGCTATGTGAAGACTTTTAATTTTACTTTTCAATTAGGTATCTCTTAGGACAACTAAATATATTATGAGATTCGACGTAATACTAATGGCATCACGCATATATAATCTAATTGAGCTGAAACATTGTAGTTTTTTCTCTACATCTATATTTATAATGGTGGTCCTTGGACTTGGTATACCTCGGACTGTAACCCAATACCCCTAGCTTACTGGCAAAAATATTATTCAAAATTCAATGACCGTCGAGTGGGAAAAACAAACTTGGCTCGTGCTGTACCTATTTTCGCGCATTATGTTTTCTATAATTACACGAGTTCGAAGGCGAAGGTGAAGGTGAAGGTAAAAACGACAATACGTATTATTGTGAAGAAAGTTTATTTTGTATCTACTAAAAAGTATACCCTACGTATAGGGTTGAATTACCTACATCCTACCTACCCACCTACCCACCTACCCACCTACCCACCTACGTACTGATAAAGTATTCGAGGTTTAATAAGTAGAAAATACTCGTACAATTTTTATACCTGCGTATATACTTCATCATCACGCGAACCTATTGTATAAATGTACATATTGATCGCATCTTTATATCAGCTGAGTAAGCTCTTTCTTTGTTTGATCTTAATTAGCACACGTAATATGCAATTCGAGAGGAATAAATTGGCATAGGGGTATTTCTTCCGACTTGATTTTTCATCCAGCGATGAGCTAAATTACTCTAAAATATGAAATTTCTCAAGTTTTTTTTTTTTTTTTTTTAAATTTGCAATGTGGAGTTTTCAAAAAATCAAAAATTTTTAAAATACATATCTACAAAAAATATGTTTTTTATTCAATTTGATCAATTTTTATACCTATACATAAATGAACGTAGAGATTTTTCAGAAGTCACTGAAATTAATTTTTGAGAAATTACACGTTTTATTAAAACCCTTCACCGCATAGGTGGTCATACATGACCACACCTCTAAAAACACTCATAGAAAATTCAAATTAATTAATTTTGAACATATAATTATTTAAACGTGTCTATTAACTTCCTTTTTAATCATTACATGCAAAATTTCTTTGATTTTCCCACACAATTAATAACAATTAATAAAAATTATACGAAAATCGCATACTGATAAGAATGTAAACAATACATCATATTGAAAGTGCATTCTAGGATTTGTTTTCCGACCAATCAGTTTGAATATTTTTTTTCTGCAATCAGAGTACCTTCAGGAAGAAATATAAACCACAAAAAAATCCGATTTCAACACCAGGCACTGTATAGGACGCAAAGTAAGGTATGGTCACATATGACCACCTATGCACAAGTTGACACAAGTTGAATAAAAGTGAGAAATGATAACATGTGAAATTGAGTATTTAGATGGTTTTATCCGCGTATTTTATACATTTTGATGATATAAAATCGTAATTTTATTAATAATACCCCTAATAATGAGTCGTAATCCATTCAGTGACAAAGATTTGCAAAAAATTTTCCTCGAAAATAACCGCGAGTCGGCGATTTGGACAAAGTTGTTATTTCTTTGGGAATGAACTCTGACGGTGAAGATGAATTTTGTGATTCAGGTAAGGAAGATTAAAGTGATCCCGAATGTGTCAAATGACCAATTGTAAAAATTAGTAAAGATAAATCGTTTATTTGTTGCTCGAAATGTGACGTTACCCTTTGCCTTATCTTGCAAAAAAATTGTTTTTTTTTCATTTCACAATATTTTTTTTGATGATTTTTTATTCGTGAACTCAATCTTATAAAGTATAAAGCGTGAAAATAATTTTGTGTGTCAAATTCATCGTTTAATTACGAATTTTATGTTGAGGTGATCACTTTGAAAAATTCATTTTGTGCATAGGTGGTCATATATGACCACACCTCTTTTTCATTTTGTGCATAGGTGGTCGTATATGACCACACCTCTTTTTTGCTCCACTGAAAGGGGATGGGGGTGAAAATTTTTTTTTGAGTATTTTTCCTGTCATATGGTGGTGCTAAGGAACCCAAAAAAAAATATTTGGTCAAAATCTAAAATTCATGCGGTGAAGGGTTAAAACGATGACATTTTTTGAAAATTCGACTACCCAAAATTTTTATTCAAAAATTAATTAATATGCTTGAAACCTATTACAATTGATCAGTTCCGGAAAATGACACGTTTTTGTACATTATTTTTTGAAGGTCATAAAAATTGAATTTTTTGAAAACTTTATAGGAATGACTGAACAAACATAAAACAACAAAAAAAGTACACAATGAGTGAATTACTTCGAATTAATCTATAAACAATAGGAAAAAAATACCTAAGTACTTAAATGATAAAAAAACTCAATTTTTTGAGACATTAAAAAAATTGGGAATAATTTTATTAAGTATTTTTTTTAAAGTATTTTTTCTGAAGAAATTTGATAAATATACTTACCTTTTTACAAAAAAATGGAGAGAAATAATTTAAGTTGGTATTCAAAAAAGAAAAATTATAATAATAAAAATAAACATTTCTCAGATCAGGAAAAAATTTCAAAAAGGGTACATAGCCAGGTAAGATAGGTGAAATCGGCCCACCATACGGATTTTGAAACCAACTAGTGGAAGTTGGTCCTTATGGTCTAAAACCCCCGTGACCAAATTTTTGAGTCGCTACCTCAGTCCCTTCCCCTCCTAGGGCAAAAAATGTGATTTTTCGACTATTCATGGCCGCAAAAATTTACAATAATATTCCAACTGAAATAAAGGACGCCTCAACTTTGAAAAATTTTAACAAAAAACTAAAAACATGGTTATTGGAGAAATCATTCTACTCGGTAGATGAACTGTATATGAACGCCGATACTTCATAACATCAATAGTACTTACTAATATTCCACTAACATTCCGAACATTCCGCTAACCTCGATAACTTTTTTTTTTTGCGAATCACTATGTGTAATTTATTCGCTGTACTGAAAATTCTTTTATTATTTTATTTATTTTATTACCTATTTATTTATTTTTTTATTTTATTTTTTTATTTTTATTTTTTTTTTGTTTTTCATTTTATTTTATTTATTTTGTTTTCAAACGCGACAATGTAAATAAGGCGAATGCTTTGAACTACAAATAAATGCTTTACTTTACTTTAATTTTTGATATTGGCAGTTTTTAACCGATTTTTTTCAAACTCGGAAAGATGCTAGGTATCATCAAGGGTCATTCATGGAAATTTTTTCAAAAATTTTCAGACATATCTTCACCGTGAAACACGCGTTTTAAGTTTTCTAGCGGTCATTTTGAAAAGTTCCTTCAGAGGTGCAATAATGGAACAAAAATAATATATTGTATACCTAGTCTGGATGTACAACATATATTTTTTACAGAATTTTTTAATATGGTGGAACGCCCTCAAAAATGCAAAAACCTAATTTTGTTACCATTTTTTACCTTTAAAACGGTCATTTTTGGTCTAAACATTTTTTCCTCGTAATATACTACAATATACACTCAAGTACACCATCAATCCGAATTTGGATGAAATTGGTTGATTTTTTCTATTTTTTCTAATTTTCATTTAAACTGACCGAGTGACGCCATTTTGGGAACCAAAATGGAGAGGGGAAAAAATGACGACAGCTCAAGCGGTCAGTTCCCTATGCGAGATTGAAACAATGAAATTCTTGAAAAAATGTGTCTTACTGAATTTTGAGGATAAAAGGGGGGGGGGGAGGGGGCAACTTCAGCTAAGTTTCTAAAACTATCAAACCCCTAAAATCGAAGATTTAGCCAAGCATAACCCTTCTTTCTTAGGTTAGGATCACAAATTGGGATAGAGTTATCATTTCCCGTGTAGCAACGTCGATGCTAATTTCGATATAAATGTCGACACATCGAAATCGGTCACTTTTCGATCGTACATGTCGACATTTATATCGACATCCACATCGACATTTGCAATGGTGAGATTTTGAAAAATATGCTAAGTTCAAATATTATAAGTATATATTAAAATTACACCAAAAATAGTGTTCAAGCCAACATTTCGACATTTTTTGTCAAATATGCGGCATTGAGGCCACCTTTGTAGCTGGACACATGCGAGTGTCCAACTAACATAGAGATGATTCTTAGACCTTATGTACTAATTCACAACACACTTTATCTGCGAGTATCACAATCACCCTCAAGACGTCGACAGTCAAGTCGATGCATTATTCGACCCTCGACAATTAGATCGACATTAACTCGACTTAAAATTCCTCTGGTCAACACTGTCGACAGTTAAGTCGATGCATTATTCGACCCTCGACAATCACATCGACACTATCTCGACTTAAAATTCCTCTGGTCGACACTGTCGACAGTGAAGTCGATGCATTATTCGACCATCGACAATTATGTCGACAATAACTCGACAAGTCGTTGTATTATTCAAAACTTTGAAAAATAAGAAAATTTTGTGATTCTTTCAAAAATTATTTATTCCTGAGCTTAAAATGTTCTTATTAATTGTTTTTAGTTCTTTTTAGATATAAAATTTGTAAATTTAATTGGCAGAAATTGTCGACATAAATGTCGATGCGTTTATCGAGTATCGATTTTTACATCGACTTGTCTATGTAGAAAAACAACGTTTTCTAAATTATAGGAAAATACTGAGAAAAATTCAAAAATTTTGATTGAACAGTTATGTTTAACATAGAACATTACTTTAAATCTCAAATATCATTTTTAATTCATCGTTAACCGAGAAAAAAATGTGTCTGAATTTTGTCGACATAAATGTCGATGTCGACAATTGCTACACGGGTTCTTTTTCTTCAGAGAAAGAAGTCTTTTGTATGATGAATTAAAAGTAGGCACCTACTCAATTTTGTCAGGAACAAATTTCCAGTAATTTTTCAGGGCGAAAGAAATATTATTTTTATTTGAATAATTTTTTTTATTCAACTATCTTGTATAATTGTATAATAGCAGCAATTTTTCAAATTGATCAATGACGATGTTTTATTGCAAGTATAATGAATTTTCTGAGAAAACCTTTATTGTTTATTTCAGAAAAATGGAATGAGGAATTTGTTTCACTTTTTTTTTGGGGGGGGGGAGGGGGTAAATTATGATTGAAAATAGGTGGTTGTGCCGTGATTTTTTTTCCAACCCAAATCGATTTCTTTGTGAAAAAATATTTCTACTAGATATTTTTTGGTTTGTAAATTGTAAGTAGGTAAAAATTTGACAAAAATTATCGGTTACTTCATTAAAAAAAAAAAAATCATTAGTGGCCCATTTGGACCATAATTGGTTCATATAGGCTATTGTACTTTTCGACGAGTTGGAATTTTTTGAAAATTGTTTTTGACAGTCGAATAAGCTTGATAACTACTATTAAATTTGATAAATTCCAACATGTCAGTGTACATTTTGACAAATTTGAATTTTTCGAAAAAATCTCCATATACCTACCCTCGAAAGCTACCAAACCGAATACTTCATAAAATTTTTCCAGCCGCAGGAATTGCAAAATAAACGATTTAAAAAATGTCTACCACTTGCCAGTAGCGAAATTAAATCCAATATAATGGAATATTTTATCATCACCTTGAAATCTGAAAACAGGCAAGCTCGCATTCGCTCGTTATGTTTGGGTTGCATGTGTCGCTAGACGGATCGCTCTTTCTGTATTTATTTATTAGAAATTGACATCTGAAATGTGAACTCACGCGTGTCAATCACCGAAAATTCAACATGCGTTACAATGTAACTATATAAGCAATTCAAAACTTTCCCAACGAGAAATTGAAAGTTTACTATGGAAACTTAGGTATCTAAAATTTCAATCACTCGAGGAAAAATGTCGCAAAAAATTGATAAATCCCTTCGTTTTGAAAAGGAGAAAAAAAACAAGCCTTCGAATTTCGTCGGCGAATTTAACGTGTAGCATTTCTTTTTTTACTATTAAACGTACTACAAGTTGCATGCGACTGACAAACATTAGATTTTTAATTTTACAAAGTGATTTTTTTTTTCGGGTAACCCTGTCCTACTCAGATACCTGATAAAATGTCGAATTTGACGGTTTTAAATTTATAGAGTTATTTCCTAAGTGTATTCGCTTTGCATAAACTTACACGTTTCCTTGGTTTTAAAAACTTAATCCTTGGTAACTTGATAACCTCGCTTTAACTTTTAAGAATGTGATTTCAGCACGAGATTCTGTTTTTTTAAAAACCACGTGGTAATCGAATTAAGTTCGTATTTTTGTGCAAATGCAAGACCAACATGAAATTAAATCATTAACGCCGTCGACCTTTTAAAGGGTTCCCAAATTGAAATTTTTCGTCGAAAAAATATTACGTACGTTGTTTACTTATATTGCTCAAGATACATTACATATACAGGGTGTTTCATAGCTGACTGAGTTCCTTCCACCGGGTGAATAGGCAACCCATAAGGAACAAAAAAAAAAAAAAAAAATTACTAAACATGTTGCCTATCTTGAAAATTGAAGGGGCAAGGGAAAATTAAATCGAGAAAAAATGATTTCTGAATAGGCCAATGAATAGTACTAAAAAAATTGTTTTTTTTAGTTCCAGACATTTTTTTACCTACCTTTGAAAATGAAGGCGCAAGAGAGCTTTAAACTTTGAAAAACCGGTTTTTTAATTTTCAAAGCTCTGTAGCTCCTTTATTTTCGATGATAGGCAAATTCATCACATAACTTTTTTTGCTTATCTCAAAGAGTTACACTTATTTTATGCATCGTCTTGACGAAATTTTGCAATTTTTATGTCTCATTCGTACCTATTGATAATTTGGTCTTCAAATTATCAGTGCAGCACATCATTAGAAAATGAAAACTGAAAAATTTGTCAAGATGTTACATGAAACAGGTGTAACTCTATGAGATAAGCAAAAAAAGTTATGTGATGAATTTGCCTATCTCCGAAAATGAAGAAGCTACAGAGCTTTGAAGATTGAAAAACCGGTTTTTTAAAGTTCAAAGCTCTCTTGCGCCTTCATTTTCAAAGATAGACAAAAAAATGTCTAGAACAAAAAAGTTCATTTTTTTAGTACTATTCATTGGCTCAATCAGAAATTATTTTTTCTCGATTCAAGTTTCTCTTGTCCCTTCAATTTTCAAGATAGGCAACATGTTTATATGCCATTTTTTGTTCCTTATGGGTTGCCTATTCACCCGGTGAAAGGAACTCGGCCATTTGTGAAACACCCTGTTTAAGAAGGTTTCGTGTGTTTACTTAATTTTTTAAATAAAATATTATTTCAATTTAATTTAGTACGTTACGTACGTACGTCACTGACCTGCAAAGGTACCCGAGTATTTGAAGAAAAAACACTATGCTCGTTTGCTCGACTGTTCTTATAATTTAAATAAAATTATTCCATCATCCAATTGGGATGGAAAGCCTCGCGTCGGTAAATATTAATATAGGTGTGAAAATATGGCTTATATTGTATACCTAGTGTTGTTTGTTCACGTAGGTATACATGTTTATATACGAGGGAGGTACGAGTATACTCTGTAGTCTGTTTCAGATATCCGTATTGCCTAAGTTCTGCGTTTAAATTGCTCCAGTGTATGGATAGGTCCCTTGCAAGTTATAAATTATAATTGTTTGCATAACTTCACGAAACGAAATCGTACGTTATGCTTTTTAAAAAGTTATTACGACCAAGTTAAGCAAAGCTATTTTGTACTTGCGTAAGAAAGTGTTAGGTGGTTATTAACAGACTTCAAGTCGACAATTCGATAGGGAAAAATGTATGCTTTTTTCGTCTCTTCGTCTTCATAGTATAAGTGAAAAGTTGTACGTTTGAGCTGCGAGCTTTTCTCGTAGATGTAAAATTAGTTGACATCGGTTGTTTGCTGAATAAAAGATTGCGTATGTGTATAGAAATACGTCAAGTTTATCCATCCGTATAATTTAAATTTTTTAGAAAAAAAGCTGACTTTTGATCACACAACTTACTGGAGAGGTTTATATATGAGATGGGATTTGCTTACGCCAGGACGACTTTTTTTTTTGCCAAAGTACATATACGAGTATGGTATTTTTGGTTTGTTTTTGTACGTGTTTTTTTTTGGCTACCACCAACGCAACTAAGACGTATTATTTAGCGGGTGCGAGGAAATTCGATAAAAATTTACGAGTATATCTGATTTGCATTTTAATTTTTTGGTGTGTGTGAATAATCTAAGTACATACGTACGTATCTCGATCTACTCATCATCCTTTTCCAAAACCTAAGAGCCTGGTCGGATTTCAGGAGTGATTTGACCCTGAGCACCGAATTTTAAATTATCCAGTGAAAGTTGATCCTTATGGTATAAAACCTCCGTGACGAAATTTTTAACTCGATATCTTACCCTCTTATCCCTTCTGCAGGGTTAAATGTGGATTTTCGTTAAGAATTTCCATTTTTGGCAGTTTTCAAATTAATTTTTTCAAACTCGCAGGGATATTAGACAATACCATTTTTAATTTATGGAAATTGAAAAAAAAATCGAGCACTATTTGCTAACTACATACAATAGGTACTTGAATTTGTATTATTTTCAAATTCATTCTAAAAATCTATAGATATTATTTTCAATTAAAAATGATAATTTTTATTTGAAAATTTTTCCCCTCGCAATCAATTCTCAGTTTTTGTTTAAATTCAATTTTTTTTTTCAAAATGAAATTGGAATAAAAATACTTTAAAATTCTTTTTCATAAAAATTTTTCAATTTTTTTTTTGATAAAAATCATTTAATTTTCTGGATATTTTTCAATTTTTTTTTTGTAGGATAGAATTTCTCATTTTTTGGGAGTAGAAATATTCTTCATTAAAAAAAAATCATTTTGGGGCGGGGGATTTCTCAACTTTTCCGGAGTGAAAGTACCTACATATAAGGCAGGTACCTATAATATATATTTTTTTTTGAGAAAAAATTTCTTTATTTTTTTGAAATACCTAAAACAATTTTTCATTTTACTTTTTTTTGAAATGAGAATTTGTTTAACTTTTACTTTTTAGATTGAAGAATATTTTTGATTTTTTGGAAAAAAATTCTCCTTTTTTTCAAGTAAAAAATCAATTTTTTCCTATGTGGAAGTACGAGTAAGTATTTTTTATTTTTCCGGGAAAAGATTTCTCCAATTTTTCGGAATAAGAAATCTTTCAATTTCTTGTTTTTAGAATGGATTTTTTTTGGGGGGGGGGGGGGTATAAATACATAACTCTTTTTGTTTTTTCTGAAGTGGAAGTATTTTTCATTTTTTCAGAAAAAAATTCTCTCCAATTTTTTGGAATAAGAAAGCTTTCAATTTCTTGTTTTTAGAATGGATTTTTTTTTGGGGGGGGGGGGGGGTATAAATACATAACTCTTTTTGTTTTTTCTAAAGTGGAAGTATTTTTCATTTTTTCAGGAAAAAAAATCTCCAATTTTTGGAATTTTTTTCAATTCTTTTTCTAAAATGAAAGTTTTTTTTTTTTAGGGGAGTTTATTTTTTTCTGATTTTCTCGAGTTTTATTTCCATGAAATTTTTTTTTTTTTTTGGTGAAAAAATGTCTCAATTTTTCAAGTATTGTAATAATTAGATATGTGTGTTTTTTTGTAAAATTGAAATGCCCAAGTTATTTTTCATGCATTTAAATTACTTCAAAAAAGTTCCAAATTCAGAATACAAATCAAAACTTAAAATCAATAATACCACAATGCAAGTATTGTTTTCACGATTTGTTGAAAAGTATAGGTACAATGGAGTTAAACGAGGGTATATAAGTTTTAGTGAAAATAACGAAATAGTGTGAAAATAACGAAAGCTGTACCTAATCCATCATGAACCTGTCAAACATTACAAATCTGCTGATTTTCGCCAAATAGTTTCAAACGAGCAACTTTATAAATTATTTTAAAGTGGTTAGGTTGATCTTATTGCATTGTCGAATTGTTTTATAAAAGACAAAAGTAATTAGAAATGTACGCATTAATGGAAATGGCGTGTTAACGGATTTTCACTCGGGTAGTTTCTAGGTAAGATTTTATGCGAATACCTTATTTATTTGCTATCTGTGCTGTTCGAATTCGTTATCGATAGTACCTTAAAATAAGGGTGAAGCTTACGTCGAGATATTGTAATTTTATGACCGAATTCGTATGAAGAGTTTCACCACCAAAATGGTGGGTACTTTTGTTTTCCAAAAAATTTCTACTTATAATTCGTTTCAACGAAAACGTATCAAATGAACCGAATATTGAATTAATTAAACTAATTTCTATACTGCCCACTTGAAATTCTCTATTATCTATTTCAGAAAAATATTCTTACCCCGAGCGAGTTATAATTTTCATTTAATTAAACAAAAAATCTCACTTTCGCCACATAGTTAAAGAAAATTATTTTTTCGCTCTTCAGAGAAAGAATTTGCGTGAAAATAAATAATACAGTCAAACGCCTACTTCAAATTTCATCTTGCAATAGAAAAGTTTCCAAGTGTTAAATAATAATTTCATCGCTCTTTTTCAAACTTTCAACTTGACTAATACCAAAGTTCAAATACTTTGTATTTCTGATTGATCAAAAGGAACCGAAAACACGAGTATTTACTCATATATTTAGTTCATCAAGTGTGAACTTCACAGTCGTTTTTCTAACTAACACGAGGAAGGAAAACATCGTTATTTTTTCGAGCAAAGCAGAATGCACCTTTTCTATTTTATTTCATTTTTTTTTTTGAAAATTTGAACATGAATGGAATGAAGACTTGTTTGCTCTCGCCAATTTTGAAAGTACATATGAAAATTGGCGGTTACGTCACTGTTGTGTGTGTAGGTGCTTCGTGTACTGTATTTACTATGATTTCCATGGGATAAATTTTTAAATTGGTTTTCAAATTGAATGAATGTGGGTGTGTGTGGGTATGGCTAATAAATTCAGGGTGTGTGAGAAGTGGAATACACATTTGGAGGTGTGAATTTAACACAGTTCAACTAAAAAAACAACTTGTGTATGTACATATGGTGCCTTATCTTTGTAAATGAAGGCACTAAAGAGGCTTACAATTTGTATTTTCTGAGCCAAATTGATTGGAAACTCTGCTTTTAAACATTTTCCCGATTCCACCAGTGGAAGAGCTAATTGAAAAATTCTTCAATTTAGATGGTAGGACTTCCTTCCAACGTCCAACACATACTACATTTATGCTATGGACATGGGCAAAAATCCCCTACAATGTTTAGTTGCTGAAAAAATTGAGAATATATATTTTTTAATTGTTACTTTTAATACTTATTCATTTTTTTTCTCAAATTAAAAAAAAAGATACTGCTGACATTTTCTCTCCCCCTCCCTGAAAGGAAAGTTTTTCATAGTTTTGCAAATTCATATTTACGGCAAACGAAGTAGGCAAATTAACCTACATCCCATTATCATATTTACGGCAAACTGAGTAGGCAACTTATTTCACTTGAGCATGTATTTTTTTAAACGCATTTTTTGGTTTATTTTTAAAACTGCTTGATTTTTTTCAATTTAAATTTTTTCATAGATGAGAAAAAAAATTACATACCTACCTAATACTCGTGAATGAAATGAGAGATAAAAATACAATTAATTTTATATCTTTGCAAATTTGAAATAATTCAATTCCATATTATTTTAAAGGCATAGTTTTTTTTTTTTTTTTTTTTTTAATAGGTATATAATTCCTTAGTTACATGTGAGAAAAATTCTTGCATCAAGAATAAGAACAATATAATTATAAATGTTTGCTCGATCCATGATTTTTTTCAATTCATTCATCATCAATTCGTGATTTTCATCGAAATTTTTGTTTTTTGTTTTTAAAACTGTATTAGATTTCTTTGAATTTTTAATTTTTTTTTTCAAAAGGAAAATTTGAGAAATTGAAATTAGAATAATTATTTTGAAAATTGTTTTAGTTTTTTCTCGAAATAACTTTTATAAAATTTTCAAAAATTGTCTCTGGAAATTATATCTAAGTTTTTAGTTTGTAAAACTACTTTTCTTGATTTTTAAAATCTTTCAATTTTTTCATTGGAATAATTTTTTTTAAATTCCATGATCAGGAAATTTGATTACCACTTGGAAAAATGAGTTTTAAAAAATTTTGTCAAGTTGTTATTTAAAATTGCTTCAATTTTAAAAATTCATCAATTTTTTTATAAATTTGATCAAATTTCTTAAATTTTTGAAATTCTGAATTTTCGAAAAAAAAATTAAAGTTTAAAGATTTGTCGAAGTTAAAAAATTCATTTTTTTTCAATTTTGAGAAAATATACGTACCCGAGCAGCACACTCGACAAATTATCGAAATAAAAAATCGACAGAATATCGAATTCGATAAAGTGTCGCGTTAGTTCCGCATAAATCGTGAAATTATCTTTCGATATATAGATAAATTATCGACGAATTATAGTTAGCAAAAATTTCGAGATTATAGTAAGATATTTTATCGATAATATATCTATAATATCGAAAGATAATTTCACGATTTAGGCGGAACTAACGCGACACTTTATCGAATTCGATATTCTGTCGATTTTTTATCGATTTTTTATTCCGATTTTTCGTCTTTTACTAGCTTCTATCTATAATTAAAAATCATTAATTAGCATAATTAATACATTAAACTATGCCTAAACACATTATTCATGTTACGGTAAGAGGATCATTTCAGAAAAAGTCAAAAAAAATTATAAAAAATCTGCCACCCGTGGGGCTTGAACCTTCTACCTCCTGCATAGTAATCCTCTTCCTTAACCACTATGCCATACCTTATCGTTGAGGAATTAGCAATAAAACGCTTATAATAGGCAGTTTAGTACTTCCAGACGTGTTGGACTTAGAAAAATTTTCACCAATTTGGAAATAATTTCAAATATCGTCACAAAATCGTTGAAAAATCGTTCGACAAATTTCAGATTATTTGTCGATAATGTAGTTTCAAATATCGCCACAAAATCGTTGAAAAATCGAATTCGAGGAATTTCATATCACGTGTCGATAATATAGTTTCAAATATCGTCATAAAATCGTTGAAAAATCGAATTCGAGAAATTTCAGATTACGTGTCGATAATAAAGTTTTAAATATCTTCACAAAATCGTTAAAAAATCGAATTCGAGAAATTTCAGATTATTCGTCGATAATATAGTTTCAAATATCGTCACAAAATCGTTAAAAAATCGAAATCGAGAAATTTCATATTACGTGTCGATAATATAGTTTCAAATATCTTTACAAAATCGGTAAAAAATCGGTAAAAAATCGGATTCGATAAATTTAATATAATCTGTCGATAATATAGTTTCAAATGTCGTCAAAAAATCGGTAAAATATCGAAATCGAGAAATTTCATATAATCTGTCGATAATATAGTTTTAAATATCTTTACAAAATCGTTAAAAAATCGAATTCGATAAATTTAATATTCTTTGTCGATAATGTAGTTTCAAATATCTGCACAAAATCGGTGGAAAATCGGAATCGATAAATTTAATATTCTTTGTCGATAGTATCGTTGACGAATATCGTCATAAAATCTTAATAATATCGAATTCGATAGTTTTTAGATTTTTTGCCTATGAAGTTGTACCGATAAATCTTTATAATATCATGAGAAAATCTATAGATTTTCAAACGATTTTTTATCGATACGTTACATCTTCCGATATTATCGATCGAGTGTGCCGCTCGGGTAATTGAATTTTAAAAATTTATTTAATTTTAAAAATGTATGGATTTGAAAATTCTTAATTTTTGAGTTTTATTTTGTCAAATTTTTAGTTTTCAAATAATTTTAAAGATCACTAATTTTTTAAGAAATTAAATACGTATTACGAAGTCGATAGTAAAAATCAGCTTTTTTGACGCAGCTCCTGGCTCAAATTTTTTAATCGCTATTTTAACTTTTTTTTTTTGATTTGGAAGAACTTTGAAATTTTTAATTAGTGGAAGTTCGTCCCTAATGGTTTAATCTCGTGATGAGATTTTTAGGTTGCCACTTCATCTACACCCCTTCCTGGAGGGTAAATCTGAAATTTCAATTGAAAT
Source organism: Balanococcus diminutus (assembly GCA_959613365.1). NCBI lineage: Eukaryota > Metazoa > Arthropoda > Insecta > Hemiptera > Pseudococcidae > Balanococcus > Balanococcus diminutus. The sequence goes on from OY390715.1 coordinate 48,420,541, forward strand.
GTTTGTTTTTGTTCAGCGATCATTTTGCCCAAAATTGACAAAATTCACTATTATTGATAAGTATTTTTTTCATTTTCCTAATGTTGGAAAATGACATTTTTTTCAATTTCGAGCCAAATGCTCTCTAAAAGGGGCTTAATCGGGGTATAGTTTCATCTACAAAACTAGAATTCGTGATTGTGTTTTTTATTCAATCATTTCATGTAATCAGTGGAATTTTAATTATGTAAAAGTAATGGAAAAAATCATATTCGTGAAAAATAAATTAATTCAGATGAATAAGCATGTAGTTGAGTACTTACAGATGTACCTCAAGTTTCGAAATAATTTTTAAAAAACACACATTTTTTCCTACAAATATCGCCAATTCTTCGTCGATTGGTATGCGCTTAATTTCTGATAGCAAAAGAGTGGAAAATTCGTGCTATAAGTGGTAAATACACGTGAAGTATATCTGGTATACTGGTGTACCATTACTTGAGGAGAAATTCGTGACAAAAACGTTATAAAATCGAGCGATACGGTCGTACGTCCCACGTCTGTCTTCTACACACAAGTCGAGGGTATTCGAAGTGATTATAAGCGTTAAAAGAATCATTAATTTGCAAAATTCCGGGACACAGTCGACGCCAGCTACGTAGAAAATATCGAAATAAAACGGAAGACATTATACACCGCTGAATATTTCGCGCAAACTTTGCACTTTAAATATTGCGCAAACGAAACCTCTGTCATAAGTCAGCCGTTTCGGTGTATAATTTAAGCACACGCTAGGTACCGATGCTGTGGATATCCACAACAATGTGAGTTTTAGTGTCACTTAATTTGACAATAGTGGAAAATGTGAAATCTAATATTTAAACGCGAATTTTAGGTTAAATTATCGTCGCGAGCATTCCATTCCAAATGCTATCGTAGTTTAATTAATGTTCAACTGTTGGTTCAACCTTTCGTATACATTTGTAACCGTCTGAAAATTTCCATTTTTTACAAATTTTCTTTCTTCATTATTTCACCCGCTAAATGGAACATATTTACAAGCACGCCACTCTCGTAAATTTCCGAACGCGGGGCCAGGGCCAGACCAGCGACATGCTCGCCTCGTTCTCGTTTCTTTTTAGTCTTCTGGGTAGATTCTTCATCGTGAACGTGATCACTTTTCGGATGGTTTCTTTGAGAAATAATGTTTCGCAGTTTCTAACACACATGTGAGCATTACACGATGTAAAAGCAAAGCGTAGGCAACCAGGTGGAAGTTTTAATGAATTGTTTTCTATGCGTTGTGCTATAATTTAATTCCGTAGTACGATGTAAGAAAATGACCATTAAAAGTTTTAATGAGTAAAAGAGGCGAGTTTAAAAGTATGATTGAAAATTTTCGCCAGTATAAGTGAACCGATTTTTTATTCCGCTTTTTATTATTATCATTATATAAAATAACATCTTTGAAACTCCAAATCTTCTTTTTGACACTTTGTCCAACCGATAAACTTTTCATTTTAACCGCAACTTACGAGTATACGAGCATGCTGCGGTATGAAACGAAGAACAGGGGTTTTATTTTGAAACAACGTGTCCGCAATAAGTTTCATGCGTTACAGGATTCTATCTCCCATGTTCGCGCCGTTAAAATGAAAAATTCTTCTGATATGAACTCCTAATGATGTAAAAGTGTATTTTCGACATTAGTTTTTTATTTGTGGTTTGAAGAGAACTTTTAAAAAAATAGATTTTGAACAAAATTTTATTTCACAATAATTTTTTTCAAAATTTATTTTCTAAAAAAAAAAATCATATTTTAGAAGTTTTAACTGGAACTGAATTCAAAAGTAGGTACCTAAATGTTTTTCAATAAATTGATAATTTTTTAAGTAGTGGATGTTTGAAGAAAAAAAAAATGCAATTTTCTGGAGAAGACAATTTAAAAATATTTCTCAAATTTTTGGATTAAAAACTCATTCAATTTTTTGGGAAAAAAAATATTAAGAAAAAACTCCTATTTATTTTCTTTTGAAAAAATAAATCCTACATTTTTTGGGAGAAAAATCTCTATTTTTTTTAATGTTTATTATAAAATATTATTTTTAGAGAATTTTTTAAAAATTAATCTCAATTTTTTCGGTGGAATAACTAAATTTTCTAAAGAAGAAAATTTCTAGATTTTTCTGAAGTAAAAGTATTTCTCAAATTTTTAGAGATAGAAATAATTTTATCTTCAATTTTTTGAAACCCTTTTTGCGGTGGTTTTCGAAGGCACTGAATCCATTTTTAATGTTATTTTGACTCTGGACCCAAGGAAAAAACTCAAAAATAGCATTTAGGGTATGAAAATCTAGGATTTTTAAAAACTTCCCAACAAATCCATTATTGATCTCAATTTTGAAAAATTCTCAACAGGGGTTCCAAAGGGGAGGGGAAAAATTCAAAATTACCAAAAATGTCATGTGTGATCCTGAAATCTAGGTTTTTGTACCTCATCAAATCCTTTTTTGATGTTACCTATTTTTAAAAAATTCTCAATAGACGATTTTTTAAAAAATGGGTGTTCTTTCGCCATAATTTTTTTCAAAGTTGTGCAATACCTAAAATTTTCATAGTAGTTTCTTTAAAAAATATGACTCTTTTCTATTTTCAAAATAATTTTTCAAAAAATTGAAAACTTTTATTGACGGATTTTTTGAATAAGAGAGTTTTTGAAAGAATTCTGTTTGAAATTAAAATTAATTATGTCCTTTCAACATTTTTTTTTTAATTTATAGAAAAATCGCAACAATTTTTGTGAGATCTACACTTTTTTTTATGCTTCCAACTATATAGAAATAAATTTAAAAGAAAGTGTTTTTCGATTGAAATCATGAATTTTTTTTCAATTCTTGGAAAATTTGTGGTTTGAACACACGATTTTAAAAAAATAGCTACCAAATATTTTGTCAAAATTAAAAAAAAAATTCATTGTGAATTTTTCAAAAATTATGTACCTATTTATCTAGTAAGTATAAAATTTTCAATTGAAATATCTTTCTTTCTATTTTTACAATTACTTTTGGAAAAATAGAAATCTTCCTATTTTAAAAATAATTTTTAACAAACTGGAAAATTATTTTTTTAATTTAAAAAAATGAATTGATGAATTATTTGAATATTAATTTTTGAAAAAATTGTACCTACCTATTTGAAATTAACAGAACTTGTATTTTTAACATTTCATAAATTTTTGCCAAATTGCAACAATTTTTGTGACATTTCAATGATTCATTTTAAATACATATAAGTTTTAAAAGTGTTTTCAACGTCTTCTGCTGCCATGATGAGCTTGAATATATTTTTTTTTTGGTTAAAAACCCACTTGAATTTATTCATTAGTACAAAGGAATTTTTTTGATTTTTATACAATTATTTTTTTGTTGAAAATTTTAAAAACTAAGTTTATTATTTTCATTTTTTTTAAATTACTGGTTTTTTTAAAAAAGTGATTATTTTTAAATCAAAAAATGATTTTTTCCATTTTCAACAATAAAACCTTTTTCAATAACTTAAAATGAATGATTAAAATTGCATTTAGTATTTAACAAAATTAAAAAAAAAAAAGTTTGAAAAAAAAATGTTTCAAGTCAATTTTTTTGAAATAATTTTCAAGTACGTAAGGAGTTCTTTTGAAATAAATTTTTACCTTTTTTATTTCAAATTTAAAAAATTCATCTAAAAAATTTGAAGAACTTTTTTTAAATCGATTTTTTTTTTTTAAGGAAATGAATTTGTTCTAAATATAAATTTATTGATTTTTAAAATCGACTCCCTTTTAGTTTTCAAATTTTCACGCAAATATAATTTCAAAAATGTCCTTTTCAATTTATACTCTCCAGCCACCTTTATTTCACTTTACTGATTGTACCTGGAAACTTTTGACACTTTTTTCTTTTTAAATATCAAGCATTCTTCTTCCCTAAAGGGATAGACTCATTTTTCGTTTCTTTTTTCTTTTCTTCAACCTACCTAAAAAATTCATCGACCGAATAAACGACTCCAATTCCACACGACTCAACTTTATCAAGAAGCCAACTACGAAATTTTTCACGAAAAAAAGAACCGCAAAACCGCCATCAATGACATGACGTCGAGGTTCATAAAAATAACCAATGACACTAAAGAGTGTCCCTTAACAATAAATAATCGTAATACTAATAATAATATAATTCGAACACTGCCGCCATTACAGTTTATAAATTGTGTCACTTCTGGATATTATTTTTGCTTCATCTTTGTTATATTTCATAATTTAATTTAATTTTTAACCGCAGACAAATGGCGGTGTTATCAACTCTCATATTGTCTCACGATTGCGTTTTGTGAAAATTCTGATAATATAACACTGTGTTACAATTTTTGAACTTTTCTCTGTGTTCGAGTCCAAAGTAGGCTTAATCGATAGTATAGACCTAGAAACAAAAAGCAATTTCTCGTTTTTCGTTTTTTTCTGCTTTTGCGGGTACAGGAGGTGTTCAAAGTTACGAAAATCGCGGTTTTTGCCACTTTGAACACCTCCTGTACCCGCAAAAGCAAATAAAATCGAAAAATGAGAAATTGCTTTTTATTTCTAGGTCTAAACTATCGCTTAAGCCTATTTAGGACCCATTCTCAAAATGGCTGTTGACCTGTGTAATTGATAGAAATTACTTATTTTTGTCAACAGCTCGTGTTACGAATTTTTGAATATATTTCCCGAGTCAAGGGTATCTAAAAGTTTGTATTTGTACAATCTACAAAACAAGGTACCCTTGTACATATTTATACTTCTCAATAGTCATCGAAAAATAAAAGAATATTTTCAGCGAGATCGAATTACATAGGTACGAGGAAATGGAGGTATTCTGATAACATTCTAAAAGATCGTATAACATCGGTACAAACTAAAGTTTGAAATATGTCTTGTATAAAGAAGATGATTGACTTAAGTAAACGATCCAAAAAAAAAAAAAAAAAAGTAAGTAAGTAAAAAGCTCAAAGCAGCAGATTTGTTGACAGTGTAAAAAGCATTTTTATTTATTTCTCAATCGCGCCACACTATACGGTTGCGGTAAACAGCTATTATTTTTTAGACATCATTCGGAAAACAACGCTGATGTAGGAGTGAGTATTATTTTTTTTTCCAGGTAAGGAATAACTAGGCGAGATATTGTCATCATTTTTAAACGCGAAAACTGCTTGTGAACGTTTATTGTCAGCTCGTAAAAAAAAAATGAGTGAAGAACTGAACGCGAAAGTTTGGCAAGACCTTTTCTGTTTACTTTTGATAAAGATTTACTTTCGAAAACTAAAAGAAAAAAATGAAAAATAAAAGCAACTAATTTTTAGAGGAATAAAAAAAATCCAAAAAAATGGCAGGGTAATGACACGTGTGCAATAAGTCAACCATAGATTCAACTCGAGTAGATAAATGAAAAACGTTTCACGACTCGTTGCTTATTTCGGTTTTGAAGGGGCAGTGACTTACAAAAATGTCCAAATTTGGTCAAAACAATAGATGCATGAAACGGATGTAATTTTTGAAGCAGGACAAAAATAGGTAGGTAGGTAGGTAGGTAGGTATGTGAAAAATTTGCACATCTTCGAAATGAGGATGCTGAGAAATACGTATTTTTGAATGCAGTGTTGCCGATCAATTTTGCTTAAAAAATACAATTTTCAAAGGTTTGCAGCCCTTTCAATTTTCGACAAAGGTGACTTATCATAATTACCTTTTTTGTTCGTCTCTCTGAGCACTTCCGGTGGATAAAATTTTGAACATCATTTCCGGGACACCCGGTATTTTGAAAAATTGATTTTGAAAGTCCTAATTTTTTTTAATTTATTGAAATGCCATTTTTAAAGAATTAAAAAAAATCCTTTCAAAAGTTGATAAAAATTTTAGATTTTTGAAAAATCGAAATAATTTTATCAATTTTTTTCCATTAGAAAAATTTCCATCAGATTTTTCACCAAAGTAATGTTTTTAAATTTTTAAAAACCTTTTCGAACAATTTTTGAAGAATTTTTTCTAAAAGTTTCATTTTTTTGGTAAGGAAATAATTGTTTTTTCTTAATTTTTCTTCGAATTTTTGTTTTTTTATGTAGGTATATGCCAAAAATATTTGCATGAAAATGAATAAAAGAAATTAAAATAAAATTTGATTTTTGTATACTCGAAATGATTTGATTGATTTGAGATGTAATTGGTGAATTTTGATAAACATCGAAATAATTTTATCGATTTGATACCTACAGCATGATTTTTTAACCTCTTTTATCATGAATTTATTTTTATTTGATTTTTTTTTTCGATTGTTCTCCAAACTATCTTTAATTTTTTTCTCATTGGAAAAATTTTGAGGAAACTTAAAATAACGCTTTGGAAAATTATTTTCATTTTTCTTCTAAAAGATTCTCGCAACTTTTAAAAAATCTTCGCTCAAAATGTCCATTTCTATTGTTTTGTTAATACTGTTTTTTCTTGATTTTTTTTAAATTTAAATTTTTTAATTGGATGAATAAAATAATTAATGAATGAATGAACGTTTAATTTGTACATAATATAGGGCTTTTCACCCTCTCTACATTCGTTAGTTACTATGACTGCAGATCAAACCGATTTGAAAAATTACCGAATTTCATAGTTTTGCCTAATTTACAAAATTTCACGAGTTTCAATTTCGCCAATTTTTTTAAATATTGTGAAAATTTTCTTAAACTTTGAAAATTGCCTTTTTTAGAATTTTAGATAAATTATGTGGTTGAATTTTTAAAACTCTTCTAAAATTCTCCCTTTTTGAATTTTTATCAAATATTTAAGTTTCGACTGAATTCAAAGAATTTTGTAAAGAATTACTATAAAGTTGATGATAGAAATCCGATTTTCTGACAGAGTTCCAGAATCAGAGTTTTAAAAAAGGTTTTCCTCAATTTTTTTTTGTAATTTTCATTTTTTTTAATTATAGGAAAATTTTGAGAAGATTTTTCATCCAATTGTTTTGATAAATTGTTTTTATTTTTTCCAAATGGTTTTTATGATTTTTTGAATTTTTTTTGCTGAATAATGTTTTTATCAAAACTACCTACCTATTTTTTTTCTTGAATTTATTTTTATTTTTTAGGCGCTGATGAAAAAAAAATTGCATGAAAATTAAAAAAGAAATTAAAAGAATTTCAGATCTTTGTAAACTCGATTTTAAAAAATTTAATTCATCATTAATCCGTGATTTCTTTCTATTCATTTTTCTTCAAAAATGTTTTTCCCATTAAAAAAAAATTATTGGAAATACCTATTTTGAGAAGATTTCAGAATTTTTTCAAATTTTTAAATGACCAAATTAGTGTTTTGTCAAGTTTCTAAAATTCCTAAAAAAATATAAATTGTAAGAATTTATCCAATTTTACATTTTAATACGTATTACAAAATTTTGCTAAATTTTGAATATTATTATTCCAATTTTAAAAATTTGTAAAAATTTGAAAATTTTCCAGTTTGGAATTTTTATTAAATTTTCAATTTTTGCTTAATTTCAAAGATCTACTGAATTTTTGAAGAATTACTACGGAGTTAATGATGGAAATCAGTTTATCACGACGCAGTTGTTGCGTCAGAGTTTTCGTACCTTTATTAAAATTTCACGTATATTACTCCAAAGTACGTTAAATTTGTTCGGCGATGTTAGCAATTTAGTTGGTAACTCGGCGCGATAAAAAATTGCGCCAAATTTAACCTGTAGAAAATTAAAGGCGAAATAAATTTTCTCACCTTTCGCAAGTTATTTCGCAAAATTTTATTTAATTTAGACTGCCTAACTCGGGCTAAAAAGTTGAAAAATGTAAAAATAATTTTATTACACCAAGCCGAGAATATCGTATAACTTTTGCCGTTTTGAATTTTTTTTTTACCCTAATGGACAACGTGAGATAATGATACTCGTATTTTACACGCAAATACGATTCTGTAAATTGAGCAACTGGCAACTCGCTCGGTGCTGGTTCGTTTTACGTAGTAGAACGCGCGAGAAAAACATGATTAATGAAAAACTTCATAAAATTGACTCTTTAACTCTGTGAAAAATACGTAAAACGCGTTGCGAACCGTTGGTCCTCTTTTTTTCGATATTTGTAAAATGACATCCATAAACACTTTACTCTTTTTCATTTGTGACAGGAAATTTCCAGTTCACGCATTATCGTCGGCAAAATAAATAGAAATTCGAAAAGTATTGCGAAAGACAGTGCTAAAGAGGTTCGTTAAATTGTACTATTTGAGAAATGTTTTGATGAAATAAATTAACTTCCATTTCACTTGCCCATATGCTCTTTAAACTTTTTCATTTACTCGACTAATGTTTTTCGTTATATTCCGATCATCTTTATCATTTCAGCTTCTCTCGAATGCCACTCTCGGATGAGTAATTTTTTTATTTTTCAATTTTCCACAGATTTCTGTACGTTCTATTTTCCAAGAACACGCGAAATAATGACGAACCAAGTATGTCTATCCTTTTCCATTGGAGGAAAAAAATTGCGTTTTGAGAACTTGACGTTTTGAGCATTAAAGCTACCGCTGGTTCAGTGGAAAATTTAGAGGCATTTTTTGGATTTGGTGAACCGTACGTACGCTTCCATTTGACACTGGTGGGATAGGCAAGGTACCCACTTGAAATTCCTTATGGCAGTTAATTTAATATTTTAATACGGTCTGACGTACAAAATATTTTTAATGTATCAAACTCGTCCTTTTTTTCCCTTTTGAAACGATATGTCTAACTAGGCCTATGAAATATATCACCGACAAAGAGGTTTTTTTACCCCTTATCATAAAACCGCATCTGAACGGACGCTATGTCATTGATAATAATTTTTCATATTAATTTTTCCCCATCATCTAATATAAATTCCTACGAATGGGTCTATCGATTTCATTGAATTTGCCAAAGTTTTTCACCGCAGTTTAGCTGTCGTCTTTTGTATTGTGAGCGGAACATGTGCTCTATCATTTTAAGTCATTTTTTGATGAATTATGGCTATAATTTTTCAATAGTAGGAAATCTCGTAGGTGTTGGAAGAAATTTTTTTGTGTTTCTAGATTGATAAAATGGAGGTTTAGGTTCAATATTTTGTTTTCAAACTGATGAAATGGAAGTTTGGATTCAACTTCGTGTAGTCAAAGGAGAAACATGTTTTTGAATAAGATGTTGACATTTTTTCAAAAATCGATTTTTCAATAAAAAAAAATTTAATGCAATTTACATCATTTGGAACCTTTTTTTTCTTTTCTAAAAGTTCCAAAATCAAATTAAAATATCTATCGTTTTTTGCGAAAAATATGATTTTGAAATAGTATGGTTTTTCATTTCTAATGATTTCGAAGAGCAAAATAATTTTTCTCTTGATGATAGATACAAAAAAAAAAAAACAGCAATTTGTTCCTTTAATTATAAAATTATATTTACGGCAAACTGAGTAGGCAAATTGACAAACATCATGTCATCGTATTTACGGCAAACTGAGTAGGCAAATTAACATACATCATTTGTCATCATATTTACGGAAAACTGAATAGGCAACCTATTATACTTATACTTACTTACATTTTTTTCGATCGTGTTTTCGTTAACTCAAAGTCTCAGAAGTGGATTTTTTCATTAAATAATTTGAAAAAAAATCCTGAAATTGGAAAATTTTTTGCTGCAAAAAATTAAACGATTTTCTTTCTAAAAAATTTGAAAGATTTTGTTTAAAAATAAATAATTATTTTAAAAAAATACCTAAATATTAAAATTTGAAAAAAATCTTCTTTTAAAAATGAGACCTTTTCTCCACGAACTCGAAAAATATTTTCAAGTATTGAAAAAAGGAAAAATGTTTTGCTTCAAAAAAATTGATAGTTATTTTTTATTTTTTAAATTGGGTTCAAAAATTGAGATTTTTTTCTTCAAAAATTAGAATTTCTTTGAGAGAAAAAAAATAGGTAAGAAGTAAAATTTTATTGAAAAACTTGAGAGATTATTTTCTCTACACAAATAAACGAAGTTTTCTCTAAAAATCGAAATTTCCTTATCAAAAAAATCTCAGTTTTTTGAGGAGGATTTTTTTTGAATTTCCTTTCTTGGGTAATCTTATTTTTTTTAAACAAGCGTTAAAAAATTTCAAGACATCCTAAATTTATTTTTCAATTTTTTGGAGAAAACATATATTTTTAATTCAATACCTAGGTTGAAAAACCTAACTTATTTTTTTCGAAGATTTTTTTAAAAAATTTTTTTGAGAAAAAATGCACATTGTTTACCTATAGGAAAAATATCTTCCATTTTCGTCTTAGTTTTTTATGGAAAAAAAAACACTGATTTCGGAGAAAAAAACTCTATTTGTTGAAATAAAAAAATTGTTTTGTTTTTTTTTTTGGTTGAAAAAAATATTATTTTTGGGAGAATTAATGATCGATTTATTATAACCAGACTAAGAATTGGACACACAAAAATTACTCACAATTATCTTTACCAAAAAACTCCGAAACCTCTATGCCCATTCTGTACTATTCAACTTATATCTATCCAACATATCCTGTTCGAATGCCCCAAGTTAAAACAAGAGAGACTAACCCTACAAATAAATGAAATCCCCCCAGTTATACCAGATATTCCTTCCGAAATTCAAAAATTCATAAACTTAATTAAAAAACTCAACCTCACAAATAAAGTTTAGAAAATTCTTCCGATGGGTGTAATAATCCTGTAATTATAAACACCCAAAAAAAAAAATGATCGATTTTTTTAGTGAAAAAAATGTCAATTTTTTTTTGGAGAAAAAAAGTAGGTATCTAGCTATCTACTCGATTTTTGAAGAGGAAAAAAAATCTAATTTTTTTAAGTAAGAAAGTCACCAAACTTTTGAAATGAAAGATTTCACATTTTTTTTTTTTTTTTAGTAGAATTATGAGAAATCCTTTCAGTTCTTTAGAGAAGAAAATTTATCAATTTTTTTAGAGTAAAAATATTCCTAATTTAAAAAAAAATGAAATAAATATCTTTACAACTTTTGTAAAAAACTTTCAATTTTTTGGAATAATATCCTTATTTTTTGAAGAAACCCCTGTTTTGTTTTTGTTTTTTTTTCTGACAAAGAACTCTCTCAATCTTTTTATAGAAAAAATTATCGATTTGCTGGGAGAAAAAAATTCTCAGTTCTTTGAATGAAGAAATTCTTGATTTTTTAGGATGAGCAATACCTATTTCATTTTTTGGGATGAAAAAATCCTCCCTTTTTTGGGGGAAAAAAATTCCTAAAATCATTGGAATAAAATGATTTCTCAATTTCAGTTCTCAGAAGAAAAATTTCTCTACTTTTTTGGAGTAATTTTTTTTCAATTTTTAAAGAAAATAAATAAAAATACCTAACCCAAAAAATTTAATTTTCGGAAAAAACTTGAATTGTTTTTTTGATTTTTTGAAATAATAGGTGAGATTTCTTCATATTTTTTTGAATAAGTAAGATCTTTTTTTCTCACAGAAAATCTCTCAACTTTTTTGAAGGAAAAAAATTCAGATTTTTCGGGAGAAACAAATTCTTAATTTTTGAAGAGAAAATATTATCGAATTTTAGGTAGAAAAAAATCTCAGTTTTTTGAATAAGTAATATGGTAAGTATTTCATTTTTTTGGGAAGGAAAAAATTCTTGATTTATTAGGAGAAAAAATTCTCAAAGTTGTTGGAAAAATTGATTTTTTTTTTTGTGCTTTCTCATCTTTTTTGTACCTATTAGACAAATGTCTTAAATTTTCACCGAAAGTGAATAGAAATTAAAGAAATTTTAAAGAAATATTTCTAAATTTTTGAAAAATACTCTCATATCAAAAAAAATTTTGAAGAAAAATATCTTAATTTTTGGAATGTTTTTATTTTTTGAAAAAATATCGTCCTTGGATATTGCCATTCTTTGAAGAAAAACTTCTGATTTTTTTTTGACAAAGAACTCTTTCAATTTTATGGAGGAAAAACTGCTTTTTGAAGAAAAAATTGCCGTAGCAAAAATTTTTTGAAAGAAATTTATAAAAATTGACGTTTTACAAAATAAAAAAAATAGTTTCAAACAAAATTTTACAAGATTTGTCGTTCGGGAAAAATTGTAATTTGTTTGTTAATGAAGTAAAGTTTTAGAAAACCTGTGTTGGTCAAAAAATTGAAAAAATGTTGGATGAAATTTTAAAAAAAAATTGGTAATGCGAAAAAAAGGCCATTTCAAACTTCAATCCTTCTTTTTTGATGGGTCCAAAAACCACAAAATTATCAGAAAACTCTCGGAAGTCGATTAAAAAAAAAAAAAAAAAAAAAAAAAAAAACTAATTTTCGAAGAAAAAATGAACTACGTGTACTTCTTCGCTAATTTGCACTTAAAACGACGTAATGTGATAGGCCTTTCGTCATGCCACAAGCTTGACCCTAGAATCGAACCGCACCACCCTATCACAGCTACTGACGTGAGATAAAAGGAATTTAAAATGGCAATTCATTTACCCCTGGGCCTGGATGTTACGCAATTATACATGCATAGACGTCATGTACGTCGCGTAATAGCGAGATTAAAGGTTTTATTCGTTCATTAGTGCACGTTGTATGTAAAAACGGAAACGCTTTCACCACATATATGGTGGAAAACGATACTCGAATTACTTTAAAAACTAGGTACCTAGTAAAGTTCGCGTACATTATTAAACCACTTATTAAAGATTTGACGAGTTACAACTGCTTTTAGATTTCACGTGAATGAACCATTTTGCCAAAGTACTTGTACTAAAATTGCCTTACGAGTTCTTAGCAGTCTTAAAAGGCCAAAAGGAATGTAGAAGTGCTCCGAGGAGTTGCACGTTTTCCCATTCAGCAACTTTAACGATTAATCAATACGTTACATGCTTTGTCTGCGTTGATTTTACTAACACACTTTGATATGCTATCACTTACACCGCTTGTGTATCAATTTGAAATTCTGTTTTATTTCGAACAAAATTTGTTACTTGGCGAAAATAATGGGTAAATTAACTTTGTTTCGCGCACTTTGCTACACATTTTTTACTGCTGCGCTAATTTTCTAGTCGGATTAAAAATTTTATTCGTCTCGTACGCGTAAGTATAATTTATGTAAAGTCGATTAATGCGCGTTACTTTGTGCAATAATTCGAATTTTAATCTCAGCAGCAGCGTGATAATGCAATTTGCATCTTGATAAGTGACATTTTTCAGTCGATGTGTCGCGATGTACGAGATTCTAATTTTAAATTCGCGAATCGAGCTTCGTTTAATTGAACACGTGAAAAATTGAGTTAATTTTTTTCTCACCCAAATTGAAGCGCAGTAGGTGTTGCATCGTGTTGATAAAATATACTTTAACCAAAGGTTGGAATTTTTATTTCGTAAAATCAAAACATAGCGTCGAATAAATGGTAAAATTCGCGTCATCCGTTTTTTTTTTTTTTTTTTTTTTTCATTAAATTTACTTTACGTGTTATTTTCAATTGTAATTTACTGACGATGTTTATTCGCTTTTATTCGAGTTGATTGCAAAGTAAACATTGTTGCGCAACGTCGAAAAACCCGACAAAAAAAAAGAATAATTTATTCCCAATAATGAGTTTTTTTTTCGAAGTTGTTTTTATTATAGTTTTTAATAACAATGTTATGTAACACCCTCGAATAAACTGATGATCCCCTTAACGAAATAACTCCAATATCTTTTAAGGAAATTTAAAATTTCACCAATTCGGAACTCATTCTAGAAACCAAGTATTTGACAACTTTTTCTTTTTCTAAATTTAAACTTTTATAAACTTTTTCTCAAGTATTTGTTGCGGGGCGTTGTTTCAAAATCAATAAGAAGAACCTGATTTTGTATCGAAACTAAGCACATAGTTGTAATATCGAACAAAAAAAGGAAAAAAAAGTAAAAAGTGATTTTTTTTCAAAGTTATTTTGATTGAATAATGTACCCGTAGTTTTGATTTCTTAAAGACGTATTGGGAAATTGGCCTGAACGTGGATAGTTTATATACCCACTAAAAATTCTAAAGAGATACTTAATATGACCTTTCCATAGGTATATCTACGTAATAAGGTGTATTCTATTTTTTTTAAATTTTTAATTGAGGAGCAATCTTCTAGAAGTAAAAAATTTTAAGTTGAAAATATAATTTTTGATAGGGCTTTGAATAAGTACGAAATTCTCAAATTAATGCGTTTTATTTCTTCTCGTATATTAGGTATTTCCAATGTGTAAAAAATGAATTTTTGGGTCTAACCAAAAATTTTCATTTTTCAACCTATTCTTTTGGTTTTTCATTGATCAGCTCCCAGCTCAAACAAATCTACCTAGAAGACCTAATATGTGTCTTTTGGAGATTTCAACTTTTGGGGCCCAAATTTGGAACAATCCCCTTTTTTGTTTGGACTGCAGCAGATTCTGAAAATGTTGACACGATGGAGATCAACATTACCTTCATCGTTTGCTAATTTCAGCTTCTAAGCATATTCCCATTTCTTATTAGGCCCCAAAAAGTTTCTCAGAGATTTTGTTAGATAAAGATGTTCAACGTGTATTGTTGAATCGAACTTTTAGAAATTTCTGGGTTGGAAAATAGTAAAAAAATTGAGATAAAATTTTGAACAAAAATAATCTTTGGCTTCACGCTGAGGTATAGTACCTTTTTTGTTAGGGGGGGAGGGGGCTAGGTGTTCAATATTTTATAGACTTTTAAAAACATAGATTATAAAAAAAGTTGTTCTAATTTATTAATATTTTGTTAGTTATATGAAAACAAATTTTTGTAAATTAATCTAATTAATATTAAGTACCTATTATTTTTAGATTTGGCTCCTAAAAAATAAAAGTATTTTATATCACAAAAAAAATTTTAAAAAAAATAATAATTTCTTTTTGTATGAAACTGTGAGATTTTTTCTCAAAAAAGAAAAAAAACTGAGAATTTTTTTCTAAAAATAAGAGATTTTATATACTTACTTGCCTACTAAACAAAACATAAAAATTTTTCTTTAAAAAAATTCAAGATTTTTTTTCACTATTTTCCTCCAGAAATTTGCAAAATACTTTTACTTCAGAAAAAATGAGAATTTTTTTTCTCTAGAAAATTTAGCTTTTTTCGAAAAATTGAGAATACCTAATTTAAAAAATTTCTCCTAAAAATGAGAGATTAAAGAAAAACGGATTTTTTCGCTCAAAATTATTGAACAATAATCAAGATTATTTTCTCAAAAAATTGACATTTTTTTTCTGAAAATAGGAGCAGATTAAACAAAAGTAGAGATTTTCTTCTTCAAAAAAATGTAAGATTCCTTTTTTCTCATTTTTTTTTTTTTTTTGAGAAAAATGTAGGTATTAGATATTAAAAAAAAAATTTCTACAAAAAAATGAAAAAAAATTTTCTACAAAAAACTAAAAGATTTTTTCCGTCAAAAAATTGAAAGATTTTTTTTCTGTAAAAAAATTGTAAAACTTTGTCCTGAAAAAATTGAAATCTGCAAAAGAATGAAATTTTTTTCTGAAAAAATGTAAAGGATCACTCGTATTTCTAAAAAAATTGCGAAATTTTCTTTTCCAAAAAATTGTATCTAAGTATTTTTTTTTCAAAAATTGAAAAGTATTTATTTTCTTTAAAATATTTTGAAATAATTTTCAAAAATTTCCTAAAAAATGAGAATTTTTATTTCTGCATAAAAAAGATAGTTTCCCTCAAAAAATAAAAGAATAGATTTATCTTTTATAAAAATTTGAAAATTTTTCTTTGAAAATTTGAGATAAATTTTTAAATTACGTATCTACCCTACACCAGAAAAACTGAAAAAACATAGATTTCCTTTTCCTTTAAATTTTGCTCAAACAGAACATACCTACTTAGATTTTTCACGAACCTGAACTCTTTTCTGGCTCATTCCGGCTTAATTCGAGCCCTGGGGCGTAGGGCTTAATATTATTTTTAAAATCTGAAAAATTCTGAGATTTTTTTTTTTTGTGATGAAGGTAAAAACCTAGGAGGTCACTCTCCAAGCAACTTAAAAAAAATTTACGTCCATTTTTAGAATAGATAGGCCATAAACAGATGAAGAAGTTGTGGGAAAAAATGCTCGAATGAAGTGTAAGAATAGTTTTTTGTAGTTTGGTTATCCTGGTCAATTTAGTTTTAGAAGCCCCTGTTTTAACAGTTTTAGCTCGTCGAGAAAGCATTTCTTTGTTTCTCTCATACAAAAGTATTTCTCTTCGCTTTCTCCTGCGCTGAAACAGTGTAGCGAACTGGTTTTTTGGGGATGACTCGAGCGCCCATATTAAGTCATTCTTACGAGGGTCGAGGGTGATTTATTTGTGTTCGACCGTTATCCGAGATATACCAGTATCTACATTAGCTGGTGTCGCACGCGTTGCTGTTTCGTGATTTTCAAGCAAGGCAGAAAAGGTGAGTTAAATTTTTATTTACGAGAAAACTCATTGGTGGGTGCGTCTGCTTAAGGGCCTACGGAAATGCCTCTTCAAAATTACCCATTTTCACGTTCCTTTTTCTACAAAATCGTTTGACCTATCTTGCTGAAATTTTGATGAGTGGTATATTGAACTTTTGGCTTCACTTTAAAGCAAGATTTTTTTTTAGTTGCCACTACAAATCAATTCGCAGATTTTTTCACAAGGCACCTTTTTTACTCTGATTTTTTCTTATATGATAGTTCATAAAAAATTTCAAAATGGACATAATAAATAAACCTCGCTTTAAACTGTAGAATACACTTCTATAAACTCAACAAAAAATAATAATCATATTCCGTCGGACCAATCTTGAGAAAAAGGAACATAATTACCAAAAAACCTAAGTTCGGGACGTCGCATTTAAAGTTTCGCACCTCTTTTTAATTTATCATCAGAATTTGTACTATTTTTTTATTTTTTACTGGTATTTACCTGTATTAACCATTTTTTATCTATTTCCCATCATTTTAAATCAAATTTTGATTTAAAATTTTTTTTTTTTTGATTTTGGTTGAAATTCACATTTTTTAAATTTTTTCATGAATCATTTTAGTGCTCAAATTTGGAACTTGGAATTACTGCGAGAGAAAAATCCGCACTTATTCTGAAAGAGGGATGTATAGGCAGGAATAATATGCAAAAAACAAAAAATTGTATTTTTTACCACGCTTTTATTAGCTTGGTATGAATGTTTGTTTGTATGTATGTCTCATGGAACCAAAAGTATGTTTTCAACCAATCCTCTCTCATTTAATATTTTACTGGAATTGAAAGAACATAGTGCTCACATTAGAGGTTTTCGAGGTCGCTGAATTCGATTTTCGAACTCAAATTTACCCCCGACCCCAAATTGAGCCCCCACGAGGGGGTTCAATTTTGAAAATTTCGAAATTCACAACATGGGTATCAAAATGTAGGTTTACGAGATCGCTGAATTCGATTTTCGAACTTAAATTTACCCCCGACCCGAAATTGGGCCCCTATGAAGGGGTTCAATTTTGAAAATTTCGAAATTCACAACATGGGTATCAAAATGTAGGTTTTCGTGGTCGCTGAACTCGATTTTCGAACTTGAATTTACCTTTAACCCCAAATTGGGCCCCTATGAGAGCGTTCAATTTTGAAAATTTCGAAATTCACACCATTGGTATCGAAATGTAGGTTTTCGAGGTCGCTGAATTCGATTTTCGAACTTAAATTTACCCCTACCCCAAATTGAGCCTCTATGAGGGGTTCAATTTTGAAAATTTTATAAATTCACAACATTGGTATTAAAATGTAGATTTTCGAGGTCGCTGAATTCGATTTTCGGACTTGAATTTACCCTTGACCCCAAATTGGGCCTCTATGAGGGGTTCAATTTTGAAAATTTCAAAAATTACAACATTGGTGTCAAAATGTAGGTTTTTGAGGTCGCCAAATTCGGTTTTCAAACTTAAATTTACCTGCGACCCTAAGGTGAGCCCTTGAAAGGAGGTCAATGATTTTAACCTTGTAAAACTATGAAATTCAAATATTTTCAACGACAAAAAGAGTTAAATAAAAATGTAAAAAAATTTTAAAAAACCACGCTTTTATTTAAAGTTGGTCGCTTCGTAAAATGTTATTCATAGGGAAGTAGTAAGTAATGCCTTACAAAACAAAAAATAAAATTTACTTGAATACAAGAATGTGTCATAGAAGAAATCATTTTTTTCTCATAAATTTTAATGATGAAAAGCGTGGTGGGGTGTGCGAGAAGCTAACGAATGCCTTATCGATTAACGCCCCACCACGATTTCATCATTAAAATTTATGAGAAAAAAATGATTTCTTCTATGACACATTCTTGTATTCAAGTAAATTTTATTTTTTGTTTTTTAAGGCATTACTTACTACTTCCCTATGAATAACATTTTACAAAGCGACCAACTTTAAATAAAAGCGTGGTTTTTTAAAATTTTTTTACATTTTTATTTTCAGATTTTTGATTTCTGTAGGCCCTTAAAAAGTGTTAGCTTATTTACATTTGCATTGTTTAGAATAAGGGATGCATCTACTTTTAAATTTGTACACTTTGTAAATTTTTCGTGTTGTTGTTTTTCAATATAATATGTTTAAAATTTCGTCAACTCGCTTTCCTTTTATTTTTTAATATACGTCAAAAAATTTACCTATACTTTTACAGAAGGAAAACTTTTTTCAATTCGTTTATAATTATTTAGAGTTTTTGAAAAATATTTACCTAGCATCCATCGCGTGAAAACAAACGATAAAAAAAGTTTCGTCATATTTATACTTGTCACACCTGTCCTTCTGGCGACTGGAAAAAAATACCCCGTATCAAAATACTACGTGTAACGTTGGCGTCGTATTAATGAGCACGGCGTACGTAAAGCTTTCTTAATTTAATTACCATGTTAATTATAAGCGTAGAAACAAACGCTTAAGTTGGTTCATACACCTATCTCTAAAGCCGAGGTAAACACTGATTAACACCTTCCCACACATTAACGCAATAAGCCACGTTCAATAAAAAGATCTTTGTATGTGAAGCCAGTATCTATCAATTCTAATTAAGATTTATGTTACTTATTATCAAGTAAGGCATGTGAGATTGCGAATTTAACATAATTTTTAAACGTAGGTAGATAGTAATATAGCTGTTGTTTAATGATTGCTGCTTACTTGATTGTAGCTAATCTTATAAACGAGTAACTTGACTATTAAATTTACTCAAGTAGGTGCTCTTGGAGTTGAAAATCTTGCAAAATTCATGAACTGCAAACAACTCGGAATTCAATTTGATTAAAATCTTTAATCGAGTTTACTACCTATTCTAACGTATAAATCTCGTAATCTTAGAAAAAAAATCAGTTCTTTTTACCCTCCGCATCCTTCGCTGTAAAATTAAATGCCAGGAATACGTCACTCGTCCCCCTCCGCCAAAAAATTTGTTTTTTCTTTGCTTTCATTGTTCTTGTATTTTTTTACTATTTTGTATTCTTTATCGTTGCCGTAATTTTTTTTCTCGCCTCGATTATTACTTTATTTTTGTAATTTAATTTTTCATTTTTTAACGCTCTTTGTTCCTTTGTTTCCTTTTTTTGGTTGTAGAATAATTTCCTGTGTTTTAACAGAAACACGTATAACGAAAAATATCCTTATCTCACGGGTTTAATAATAAGGTATTCATATATCCTTATACTCTTGCAAACTTGTTTGTCGGACTCAGATTTGTGCAAAATCAATAAAATTTGTTACCGAATGCGCGCAATAGGTATGATACTCGTAGGTTACATGCATTTCGGCCAAGGCGCGAATTCGACGTAGATAACATGTATGCTTAGATGTACCATACCTGCCATATACGTGCTTATAGATATTAAACACTTTTGACAGCCTTTTACGTGGTGAAATAAATTTTTCTATTGAGTAGCAATCATGTGGCGTTAACTTGCGATATGATAAATGATGCAGGTGTACCTTCGACTCGTTTCTTGCGTGTACTTTTCATTATAGTGATTATTTTTGATTTATATTATAAATTTTAAAGGTGAATTTAGAATGTCGTGTTACGTGAGATGAGATGGTTCAATTTAAGCGAAAATAAGAGCTACATGCACGTCCAACAGGGGGTAGTTTGAGGATTATAAACTCGTCGCGTCGTAAACTTCGTAACATCCATGTTTAATAATTAATTAAAATAAGAAAATCTAGTACTTATGAAAATTTTTGTTGAAATTTTGTTGAAAATTTTAAAAATTATTCTGAACAAAATTTGAAAACAAATTGTTTTAGAAACTAAATCAAAACCCCTAATTTTTGAATAAAAATTGTAAAAATATTATTTTTGAACAAAGTTGAAGGAAAGTAGGTAGTGTAATTTTTATCTGAACCAAGTTTTAAGAAAAATGTAATTTTTGATCATCGTTTCAAAAAAAAAAAAAAAAAATGTTCTGAACAAAATTACGAGAAAATAATTTTGAAAAATTGTACGAAACAAAACTTCAAAAAAAAAAAATTCTTGAACAAGATTTGTGAACAAATAAATTTTTAAAAATTTTCTGATTATAAATTTTAAAAGAATAAATTTCAAAAATTGTTCTGAATAAAATTTTTGAATTTTTCAAAAAAAAATTCAAAGTACCTAATACTAATTAATTTGAGAAAAACTGGAAAAACTACTTTTGAAGAATTAAAAAAAAAAAATAATGATATTTTTAAATACCCAGCCCTACTTAACATTACCAAAACCGTTCTGAACAAAATATTTCAAAAAATTTATCTAAAAAAACAATGCCTACTTGAATCAAAATTTTGAAAATTATTTTTGATCTTTTTGAAGAAATTTCTCAAATAATCTTTAAATTGTTTTTTAGCAGGAGATTAAAAAAATGATTTTTTTTCTCTTCCTGTAGTACTTACTACTGAGTCAACTGGTCATTCTGATTCAACCACTCCTGTAAAATCTTGTATGACTGGCTGAATCAGTACAAGCAATTAAATCGGTTTGAGCAGATGAATCAATATTGTGTAAAAAAAAATAATAATTCAACTAATCAAAAATCATAGTAAGCCAACCGTTCAAAATGAAAGAGTGAAATTTCAAAATTATCGGAAATTCTTCTCGCCTAAAATTTAAGAATTCACAAAAATATATTCTTTAGCTAATTTTTGGAAATTGTACCCAAAATAGTAAGTAAATTTTTGAACTTTCAAAAAAATGAACCCAACATCAAAAATTATGAATAAAATCGTAGAAAATTTGTTTCAAAATAGAAAGCAATTGTTATGAAGAAAATTTTTAAAAATATGCTAATTTAAAGCAAAATTCAAAATTTTGTTTTGAGGTAGAATTTTGAAAAAATTATTTTTGAGCAATTTGAGTAAGAAAAAAGTGGAACCTAATTTTTAGCAAAATGTTCTCGTAAATAGAATTTTTAAAGATCATTTTTGAAAAAAACTACAAAGAAATAGTTTTAAAATATTTTTTTTTTAAAAACATTGATTCAAATTTTTTTTATATAATGTTGGGAAAACTTTAATAAGTTCCTCTTTTAACACAAAAATAATTTTTGAATCAAATTGAAAAAAAAAATACAAACAAAATTCCAAAAAAATTGTGTTAAAAAGAAATTGTAGCAAAATTTAGAAAATTATTCTCCTACAAATTTTTTTAAAAACTTTTTGAACAAAATTTCGAAGGAATAAAAAAAATAATTTTTGAACAATTTCAAAAAAATGTTCTAAACAAAAAGTTGTAAGTTTGATGAAATCCAAAAAAAAAATTGAACAAAAGAAAAATAATTTAGAACAAAATTTTAGGAAATTGTTCAAGTTTTTAACATTTTGAGCGTTATTCGTAAAAAATGTTCCAAGGAGAAATTTAAAAAACTGTTTGAATCAAAAAAAAATTAAATCACTTTTGAATAAAATTTTTAAAAACTTTCTGATTTTTTTTAAGTTTTGAATAAAATTTGAAACAAAAAATTTTTTTGAACGAAATTCATTCAATAATTTGTTCTATTGTTTAGAGAAAAAATTAGTGTTTTGAACAAGATTTCTAGAAGTATTCCAAGTAATTTTGTACAAAACTCTTCCAATTTCAAATTCGCTCTCTGAACAATTGATTGAATTTCGTTCAATTTTTTTTTTCTGTTTTAAATTTAATTCAAAACTTGAAAAAAAATCAGTATTGAAAAAAAAATTGTTCAAAAGTGATTTTTAATTTTTTTTTATTGAAACAGTTTTTTAAAATTTTATTCATAAACATTTTTAAAAAACTGTTTCAACAAAAAAAAATTGAAATAGCTTTTGAACATTTTTTTTAAAAGTTTTGTATCAAATTTTAAATAGGTAAAAAAATGTTTTTGAACGAAATTTTCAATTGTTCAATTTTGTTCAGAGAGAAAATTTGAAGAAAAAAATGTTTTTTGAACAAAATTTCTAGGAATTGTTCGAAAACAAATTTTGCAAAAAATCATTTTTGAACAAAATTTGAAAAAATTTCTGAACCAATTTTGAAAAAATTGTCCCAAACAAAATTTTATAAAAATTATTTTGGATCAAAATTTCAACAAAATTTTTTTCGAGTAGAGTACATATTTTTAAGTAAAATTTTAATTTGGGGGAGAAGGCGTTCACTTGAAAAAATATTTTTGAATAAAATTCAATCAATTTTTTTAAAAATTGTTATGAAAGACATTTCAAAAAAAAATTAAAAAATTGCTCCAAAAATGAAGTTTATTTAAACATTTACGAAAAATTTTTCTGAACAAAGACCTCAACCTACAACTTTCGTTTGGAAATTTTTTCAATTTTACCCCTCCTTCAATTTTGAAAAAGTATCTACCTACCCAATATTATGTGAAATCGGAGGAGAGGGAGTTATCCACTATCCAATCGAAATTTTTATTATAACCAAAATTATTTTTAGGATCTTTATCTACAACTTTTATTTGAAAAAAAATTTAATTTACCCCTCCCTCCCTCCCTCCCACCCTTTGCAAATTTTAAATTAGTATCTTCGAAGTGTTATGCAAAATCAGTGAGGAGGGAAGGGTCCAATTGAAAAAATTTTCAAACAAAACTTGTAGATTGAAGTGCTATGAATAATTTTGTTTATTACAAAAATTTCGATAGGACCCCTCCCTCCCCTTCAATTTTGAATAATAAAGTAGATATCTACGTAGTATTGGACTTGGCGAAATTCAACAAAAACGACCACCAACATGTAAACAAATTGAGCAAACCACACACTAGTCTGTTCAGTATAATATTTGCCTACTGCAGTATCAACTTTTACTGCGAACTTTATAAATTGACAGGATGGAGACGTTGTACTTATGTAATAATAAGTACCTATTAAGGAGTACATGGTACAAGATAGAGACAACTTATAACTCAACTCGAACGTCAAATTATCACAGATGTTGAAAATTTATCGAGATTGAAACGATACTCGAGTTTAAAAATAGCGCCTATCTTTTTTTTATGCTGCATTGGAGAAAAAGGTAGAGAAAAAACATCCAGTTCAGGATTTCAGTTTGCAGAGATATGCGGCGAAAAGATAAGGAAAAGGGGAACTCTGACGTAAATAAAGGAAAAAGAAACGACAAGAAAACATTTGCTGTGTCATTAATTTTCTATTGTGTAAATGCACCACGTAATGCCTAATAGTAAGAGAGGCGTATTGTTTGAAATAGAACGTTGCCCGATAGCAGTTTTAGACATTTTTTTTCTCCTTTCAATTACGAAAGTATGCGAAAAAAAAAGGATAACTATTTTTTTTATACCGGCTGCACGCGTTACACACGCAGTTAACGTTTCGGTCGAGAAGAGAAGAAATTCAAAGCGAGTAGAAAAAAAAAGAAGCTGCAGTTTTAAAGCTAAGCTTTTACGTCGTTTTGTGTATACGTTTTCAAAAAATTCGTCTGTAATAATCACGTCGAGCATTTCGAATGATTCTGTGTAAAGAAAATAATACAGACGTTGAAAATCACTTGGTAGAAAATTACGATATTTTTTATTAACACTACGCTCGTCGTTCTTCGTTCGTCGTCGTGGAAAATGTGTCAATGTAAAATCACTCGACCGGTGAAATGGATTTTTCGCACTCTTTTATATTACTCGAACACATTTTAAACGTGTGTGGCTACAGCGTGTATATGCAAATGTACACTTCGTACGTTGATAAATTCATTTTTCTCGTTCATATTCAATTAGGTAAGCCGATTTGATGAAATGGGGGGAAAGTTGCAACAATTTGTCTGTTTTATTCCCACTTTGAAGTGACTAAGGGAAGTGTAGGTATTTCGATTTAACGCGTCAACTCACACATGATTCAAATTATAAAATGAATTTTAAACCCGTGATTATTTAGAATTAATTTTACATAAGCCTATTGAGTGGCAATGTTGAACGTTAACTTGTCGAGAAATAATATCTTCGTATGCGTTACGTTAACCATCTCGCTATATTCTATATAGTAGATTTATTCCTGTCATCAAGATGTCGAACGTGTAATTTGCAAATTTCCTAATTCCTACAATTCGAGCATTTGACAACGCCATGCCACGCTTTGGGTATTTCGTGCTGCTTGTCTGTGTTTATTTCGAAGCGTTCACTATAAATAGGGGTGGTTTACCTACGTGTGATATCTCAGCTATATAGGTAATCAAATGGCAATTGACAACGATCACGAAGGGAGAATAAATAACGAAATGACATAGTTTAATTATACAGGCAATTGACCGTTGAAAAAAAAATTAATAGATCAAGGCTATGCGGATCTATGCCTTAAATACTTTTCAAAATGTAAAAAAGTGAAAATAATGCTTACCTATCAATATTGAAAAAAAAAATTAGAAATACTACTTGTAGTTGTAGGTAAGTGAGTAATAGGTACAATAGATGCCCATTTAGATGAAGTCTAAAAAGTTTTGGAACTCATATTCTTGAAAATATATTCTAAAAAAAAAAAAGTTTTTGAAAAAATGTTGGAAATAATTTTCCTTCACGGAAAATTAATTCGTAAAAATTAGGTAATCGACTTCTAAAAATTAAAAAAAGACAAAATTTTGAAATTTTGAACAAAAAAATTCATTAAAAAAAATCAAGTTGATTAATTTTTTGGATTTTTTTTTTTTTTTTTTTTTTAGAAAATTTATGATATTATTGTGTTTTTTGCAAGTGGGTAGGTGTACTGAACTACTGACCTAAATTGATTATTATTTCAAAAATAACATTGGTACCTATTCATTAAAAAAAAAAAAAAAAAAAAAATGTTATAAGTTTGTTTTGAATTTTTTTAAAAGAATAATACTTACTCGAATAATTTTGAAGAAATTTCAGTGACATATTTAAGGGGGGCTCAAGGGGGTCCAGACCCCCCTTGACGAAGGAAAAGTTGAAAAAATGACGAAATTTCAGCTTTTTAATGCTCTTTTTTACAAAAATTTTCACCTTTTTTTGGTCCAAGCCGTGTCTAACTATGCTATTGGTAAATTTTATCTAAATTTTGAAAAAATAATAGGTGTTTGAAAACAATTTGGAAATCATTTTTTGAAATAAAAAAATTACATAGATATAGTATAAAAAATTAATACGCATTGAAAAATGAATAAAAACAATTAATTTAAGTTTTTTTTATGGAAAACAAAATTATTGAACTTCTAAAAATTGAAAAAAAAAGTCACAAATCTATTTTGAAATTTAAAAAAAATTATATATCTTAAAGGAAGTTGACTAATGTAGAGTATTTTTTTTTAAATACCTAAGTATAATTTTTAGCAATATTTTGAAGAAAATTCTCTTTAAAAAGAAAAATTGAAAATAACATTGATTTTTTTATCAATGACGAATTAATTTATCAAAAATTATTACCTACTTTGTCTTGATATTTTTTTTTTTTAATTTCTACAATTTTTTTAATCCCCAAAAAGATATAGTTATGTTTTGGAAAAATTGGAGAATATTTACTCGTAGGTATCTATATTTGAGAAAACTTATGATTTTTTTTAAAATTATCCTACTTGAGTCGATTTAAAAAAAAAAAAAAAAAAAAGGAAAGGAAAGGAAAGGAAATACATCAGTGAGAGAAAATTTCACATCTTTTTTTAATGGACAATTTAAAACGAAAAAAATGTATTATGTCTTCGAGTAGGTATTGACTTTCTAAAAAAAGAAATCTTAAATTCTTCTTCAAAGAAGTGGTGATTATTTTTCAAAGTATTTTTTTGAAAATTGCGTCATAAAAACAAATTATAAATAATAATATAACGTTTATTGTAATTTAGGGTATTGATTTTACAAATTAATGTTCCATTGACAAAACAATAAATAAGATTTCCAATTGTTTTCAAAAATAATCTTTCCAAATTTTTGCTGAAAATTTTTCAATTTTTTTAAAGAATACCTACTTAATTTTTTCTTTTAAAGAATTATCAGGTATTTTTATTTATTTTTCAAAAAGAATTCACTCTTCTGTCGCAATATGCTTTAAAATGGAGGGGCAAAAATAATAAACAATGAATATTTACTGTTCGTTTTGAATACTTTTTAGACATTTTTTAAACACGTCTTATTTCTTTTCAAAAGGGAAATTAATTTATAAAAATTATTAAATTTCTTTTCAAATTAAAAAAATGTATCTTGAAAAAATTTGAATACATAAATGTTTAGCAAAATTTTAGATTTAGAAAAATGTTTCTGAAAAATTGTAAATAAATTATCAATAGATGAGAAATTAATTTTAAATGTAGAATATTTTAATTTGTTTAGAAAAAAATTATAAATTGATACAAAGTTAGGTAGTTGATATCTTATTTTTAAATTATTTTAAAGAACTTAACAATTTTTAGTATAATGTTGAATTTATATGTAAATTTTTAATGGAAAAAAGACATTTAAAAAAAAATTTGTTATTGAAAAATTGTTACATAAATTTGTTCTGAATTTGGGAAAAAACAAAAATAACATACCTAAACTTCGGATATCTTATTATGCACATCATTTTAAGCAAAATTTTAGGAAATAAAAAGAATTGTTTCTGAAAAAAAATATAAAAAAATAATGAAATAGAAAATTGTGTACTTATTTCAAATTTTAAAAATGTTTAAAAAAAATTATCAAAAGATTTTTACAAATTTTTTCGATTTTTTCCTAATTACTTAATTGGTAAGTAGTTAAGTACTTGGATGTTTGAAAATCTATTAAATATTTTTTTGAATTATTTTTACCCGAGCAGCACAATCGACAAATTATCGAAATAAAAAATCGACAGAATATCGAATTCGATAAAGTGTCGCGTTAGTTCCGCCTAAATCGTGAAATTATCTTTCGATATAATATAGATAGATTATCGACGAATTATAGTTAGTAAAAATTTCGAGATTATAGTAAGATATTTTATCGATAATCTATCTATAATATCGAAAGATAATTTCACGATTTAGGCGGAACTTTTGCGACACTTTATCAAATTCGATATTCTGTCGATTTTTTATCGATTTTTTATTCCGATTTTTCGTCTTTTACTAGCTTTTTTCTATAATTAAAAATCCTTAATTAGCATAATTAATACATTAAACTATGCCTAAACACATTATTCATGTTGCGGTAACCCGTGTAGCAATTGTCGACATCGACATTTATATCGACAAAATTCAGACACATTTTTTTCTCGGTTAACGATGAATTAAAAATGATATTTGAGATTTAAAGTAATGTTCTATGTTAAACATAACTGTTCAATCAAAATTTTTGAATTTTTCTCAGTATTTTCCTATAATTTAGAAAACGTTGTTTTTCTACATAGACAAGTCGATGTAAAAATCGATACTCGATAAACGCATCGACATTTATGTCGACAATTTCTGCCAATTAAATTTACAAATTTTATATCTAAAAAGAACTAAAAACAATTAATAAGAACATTTTAAGCTCAGGAATAAATAATTTTTGAAAGAATCACAAAATTTTCTTATTTTTCAAAGTTTTGAATAATACAACGACTTGTCGAGTTATTGTCGACATAATTGTCGATGGTCGAATAATGCATCGACTTCACTGTCGACAGTGTCGACCAGAGGAATTTTAAGTCGAGATAGTGTCGATGTGATTGTCGAGGGTCGAATAATGCATCGACTTAACTGTCGACAGTGTTGACCAGAGGAATTTTAAGTCGAGTTAATGTCGATCTAATTGTCGAGGGTCGAATAATGCATCGACTTGACTGTCGACGTCTTGAGAGTGATTGTGATACTCGCAGATAAAGTGTGTTGTGAATTAGTACATAAGGTCTAAGAATCATCTCTATGTTAGTTGGACACTCGCATGTGTCCAGCTACAAAGGTGGCCTCAATGCCGCATATTTGACAAAAAATGTCGAAATGTTGGCTTGAACACTATTTTTGGTGTAATTTTAATATATACTTATATTGAATATTTGACCTTAGCATATTTTTCAAAATCTCACCATTGCAAATGTCGATGTGGATGTCGATATAAATGTCGACACATCGAAATCGGTCACTTTTCGATCGTACATGTCGACACGATTGTGGATGGTTTGTCGAGCTTATTATCGACATGTTTGTCGACCGTCCAAATATGGCTCGACATGTCGAGCCATATTTGGACGGTCGACAAACATATCGATAATAAGCTCGACAAACCATCCACAATCGTGTCGACATGTACGATCGAAAAGTGACCGATTTCGATGTGTCGACATTTATATCGAAATTAGCATCGACGTTGCTACACGGGAAGAGGATCATTTCAGAAAAAGTCAAAAAAAATTATAAAAGATCTGCCACCCGTGGGGCTTGAACCATCTACCTCCTGCATGGTAATCCTCTTCCTTAACCACTATGCCATACTTTATCGTTGAAGAATTAGCAATAAAACGCTTATAATAGGCAGTTTAGTACTTCCAGACGAGTTGGACTTGAAAAAATTTTCACCAATTTTTAAAATTTGGAAATAATTTCAAATATCGTCACAAAATCGTTGAAAAATCGTTCGACAAATTTCAGATTATTTGTCGATAATATAGTTTCAAAGATCGCCACAAAATCGTTGAAAAATCGAGTTCGAGGAATTTCATATTACGTGTCGATTATATAGTTTCAAATATCGTCACAAAATCGTTAAAAAATTGAATTCGAGAAATTTCAGATAATTTGTCGATAATATAGTTTCAAATATCGTCACAAAATCGTTAAAAAATCGAAATCGATAAATTTCATATTACGTGTCGATAATATAGTTTCAAATATCTTCACGCAATCGTTAGAAAATCGAATTCGAGAAATTGCATATTATGTCCCGTATTTTAAAAATTTGCTTAAGCAAACATTGACCTTAAGGCGAGGCGATTTCACACGTATCGTGTCAATTTACATCGAGCAGCCATTTATTTGTATGGAAAAAATAAACAAAACTACTTGGTCTGTGTAAGAACGCTTCGCCTTAAGTATAAGGAAATTTTTAAAATACGGGCCTATGTGTCGATAATATAGTTTCAAATATCTTTACAAAATGGGTAAAAAATCGGATTCGATAAATTTAATATAATCTGTCGATAATATAGTTTCAAATGTCGTCAAAAAATCGGTAAAATATCGAAGTCGAGAAATTTCATATAATCTGTCGATAATATAGTATTATATATCTTTACAAAATCGTTAAAAAATCGAATTCGATAAATTTCAGATTATTTGTCGATAATATAGTTTCAAATATCTTTACAAAATGGGTAAAAAATCGGATTCGATAAACTTAATATAATCTGTCGATAATATAGTTTCAAATGTCGTCAAAAAATCGGTAAAATATCGAAGTCGAGAAATTTCATATAATCTGTCGATAATATAGTATTATATATCTTTACAAAATCGTTAAAAAATCGAATTCGATAAATTTAATATTCTTTGTCGATAATGTAGTTTCAAATATCTGCACAAAATCGGTGGAAAATCGGAATCGATAAATTTAATATTCTTTGTCGATAGTATCGTTGACGAATATCGTCATAAAATCTTAATAATATCGAATTCGATAGTTTTTAGATTTTTTGCCTATGAAATTGTACCGATAAATCTTTATAATATCGTGAGAACATCTATAGATTTTCAAACGATTTTTTATCGATACGTTACATCTTCCGATATTATCGATCGAGTGTGCCGCTCGGGTACTACCATTTTGGAAATTTAAAAAAAAATCCTCAAAAATGGAAAATTAGTTTTAAATTATAGGTACCTGTACCTACGCAAAAAAAAATTGAACAAATTTTTTATTGATTTTTTTTTTCAATACTCACTTGAACGTTTAATTTTTTAAATTTTTAATCCAGGAAAAAAATTGTTTTTGAAAAGGAAATGGAAATGAATTTTCTAAAAAATGATAAATCAAATTCATATTTTTAGATCTGTTTCCGAAAAAAAAAAAAAAATAAAACTAATTTGGTAGTCACAGAGTCACACAGATTGGTTTTGATTTTTTGCTTCAACTTGACGTTGAAATTAAATTTTTTTGAATACTTTTCAAGATTGTAGAACATTAAGGATTTCTTAAAAATCGTTCAATATTTTTTAAAGAAATGGTAAATAATTTTTTTTCAAAAAATTGTTACAAATGTAAGTTTGAAAATAAATATTTCCAAAAATCAAAAATCACATATAAAGTAAATACATAATTATAAAAAAGTATCTCCTAAAATTTATAAAATAAAACGACACGACGATTCATTCTGCAGACACTTTAGATAAAAATTTCAAAAGATGTGAAAATCGAATGAATGTTCAATTGTCCAAAACATGCACCGTTTTAAATTCGGATAAAATGCAACGAGATGCTTATTTCGTAGAACATTTGAATATGCTGCGAAAAAGCTCACATATTCGTGTGTAAATTTCGTACATGTGAAAGATTGTAGCAGTTGCATTGCATTATGCAAAAGAGATATAATTTTCAGTATTGTTCGTTTTCCTTGAAATTCGAATCCAAGACTTGATAAAGCTATGATATAATTTGGTTTTGTGGCAAAATACGAGTGACACACGCTTTATGGTTGGTACTTTGAAATTTTACGTACAACATGAGATTAGGTACATAGTATAATTTAAAGTTGAAATATAGTTTAGGTAGAGATACCATACAGTCAATAGTCATACATAAGTAATGTTTTAATGCACTTACCTAATACAGTGGTGATAATAATGCATCCTAGAAGCGTCGAAAGAAAGACTACCCAAACGTAAGCTAAGGTGTGTTGAAGAGATTTCGGATCGGTGAAAACGCCATCGTACAGTGTAGCATTCGCAATAAAAATACTGGTAGCGTTGACGATCATCAGAGGGCCGCCTAAACCTGTCATGTTTTCACCTAGAGACAACGCCGAGTGGCTGAAAAACCTCATTTTTCATTGACGTGCCCTTTTAACGATCTCCGTCGAGTGAGCTGAATTTTTTACTTCATTACGTGGGATTTTCACGCGTTTCCTTATGTGCTTTCATTGTAGAGCGAATCTGCGTCTGCGAACATAATTAGTAATAGTTCATTAAACCTAGATGTACGTACATTTTTATATTTTTTTTACCCTATTGTGGGTTCATTCCCGTTCACGACACGATACACGACTAAAATTTAAAACTAGCTCGGAATTATCACGAATTATGCAATCGTATTTGATTTTTTATTTGTTAGCGATAAGATAAAATCTGTACCGTCTGCTGAAGGAAAAAAAAAGTTGAACGAAATTCGGGGAAAGTTGAATTTTTTCGCAAGGCTTCGGGCAAACGTGACTTAGAATCATTTCTCCAAGGGGTATACTGCTGAAGTTATATGTAAGGGTTTGCGTTCCAGTGTTTTAACTTGATCCACATTCTCATCGGTTCGGTTTCAAGACAAAGAGAAGAAAACTTTCGAAGCAAACTATCAAATACGAATGAAATTAAAAAGTGTAATTTTTATCTGTACCTTCTGTGCATGCACAATGTCGAACGAACCACTATAAATTATGTGGCAACAAGTTAACGTATTCATTTGTGTTTACCAATAGGTTGGCGAATCAATAGGTTATACCAAGTGAAATCCCCTACTTAACGGTTAAATCGTTGCCAGCAATACACATAAATTTTTTAATACGTAGGTCAAAAGCAACACTGGTAAAAAAAATAGGGAAAAATATTTTCTCGAATAAAAAAAACTGATTGGAAAAAAGTTCTCAAAAATAAAAATGAAAAATTCTACGAGTTGGTATTTGCATAGGTAACAATCTTTGCAGAAATAATAATTTAAAAAAAAAAAAATGAAATAAATTTTTTGAGAAAAAAAAATTTTTTCTTTGCAGAAATTTCATCATTAAAAAAAAATCCTCTTGATTTTTTTTTATTTTTTATTTTTTTTTAAAAGGTATTTATCAAAGAAATTCTTCTAACCAAAAAAATCTTCTCTTTGGAAAAAAAATCCTCCCATTATTGAATAAAAGAAATGTTGAAAAAATCCTGAGTGCCAAATAAATCCTGAAAAAATTCTCTTAGAATTGGAAAAAATAAATTTTTTGCAAAAAATTCTCACCCTACGAAAAAATTTTTTTAAATATAACTAATAGGTAAAAAACATAGGTACCTCGAAAAATACTTGGAAAAATTATCAATAAAAACTTTCCCAACAAAAGAAAATTTTCCAAAAAAAAAAAAAAACACTTCGAAAGAAAATCCGCTTTGAGAATTTTGTTGGACAAATGTACGAGTATATTATCCATTAAAAAATCTTTTCAGCAAAAAAATTTTATTTTGCAAAAAAGCTCTCAGTCTGAAATGTTTTTAAAATTTTTGTGTAGAAACTAAATTTTGTTGAAAAAATACTTATGGATTTTTTTTCTGAAAAAACCTTTATTGAAACAATCCCTTTTCCAAGGAATTTTCCTGGAAAATAATCTATATAAAAAAATTACATTACAAATAAGTAAATAGGTAGTCATTCATTCTCTCATTATTTTTTGAAAGTTTCTGATTACAAAAAAATTTTTGGAACCATATTCTGACAAAAAAAAAATCCTGGAGAGATAATCCTCTTGAACGGATTTTTTTTTGGAAAAATTAATCAATCAAGGAAAATTATATTTGCAAAAAATTCTCTCATTTTGATTTTTTTTAAATAAAAATTTTGTTGAAAAAATCCTCGTATAAAAGCATTTCATGATAAAAAATCTTTCTTGAAAAGAATCCTCTTTGGGATTTCCTCCCAAAAAATCCTTTCAACGAACGAAAATTTTCTTTACGAAAAATTCTCTCACTTGGAATTGTTTTCAATGAAAATTTGTTTACAGATTCCTACAATTTGAATTTTGTTGAAAAAAATCCTCATTGAAAAGCATTTCGTGATAAAAAAATCTTTCTTGAAAAAATCCACTTTGAGATTTTTTCCTAAAAAATTATTCATCAAAAACTCCTTTTAACGAAAGAAAATTTTCTTTATAAAAAATTTTCTAGTTCAATATTTTTTTTTTATTATTTTTTTTTTTTGAAAATCTTTAAATGCAAAATCAATGTTTTTTGAAAAGATTTACTCATAAATTATTTTTTGGCAAAAATGATTCTCATAAAAACTTTTCTTTGAGGATTTTCTCCATTTCGGGGAGTGGGGGGGGGGGGGGGGGGGTTTGATCCATCAAAAAATCTTAACGAAAAAAAAGTTCTTTGAAAATATACTTGTGTTGTATACAAATACAGGGTGTTTCATGCTAATGTAGTTCCTTCCATGAGGGACATCATGTTTACACGAGTGTAACATTTTTTGGTCATTGTGAGTTGCATATTCGCCTCGTGGAAGGAACTGTATCAGCTATGAAACACCATGTAGGTATAAGTAATTTTTTTGAATTTCTGAAATAAATTGTGCTGAAAAATCTTCAGAAAAATAGCCTCCTTGAAAATATCTCTTTAGAGAGTTCTTCGGGAAAATTATAATACCCCAAAAGTCCTTTTATCGAAGGGAAATTTTTTGATTTTTTGGAAAAATAATCTGTAAAGAAATATTCACAAAAAAGAAAAATTTTCGTTGCAAAAATTCTCTCATTTGGATTTTTTTTTTGAAAAAAATATTAGGTAATAAAAAAATTTCTTGAAAATTTTTTCTTTGTGGATTTTTTTGAAAAAATAATCTATGGAAATTTCTCTTTACAAAACAGTTATTATTTGAAGAAAAAAAAATCTTTGAAAAATATGTACTGAACTGAAAATTAATCGTGATAAAATCATCTGAGGAAAAAAAATCTTTTTAAAAAACTCCTCTTGTAAATATTTAATTAGATTTGTGTACTTGTTGCTGTATAGATATTTCAAGTACATTTTTTATTCATTTCAGAGTTGACAATCCGCAGATCAAAATTCATCTCGCATTCCGAAAAACAAAAGAAAATGAAAATAAATTGAACCTGTTTTACGGTTGAAGAGCGCGACAGGTTTTCACTTCGTGCATAATAGACCCAGGTATGTCATTGTGAACAACAATTATTCAAAGTTGAAGTACGTTGATGAGCCCTGGCTTCTGCTTCTGGCGATATTTTTTGCTAGTATTTGTGCGAAGGTAAACGCTGTGACGTAAATTGTGTGTGCGAGTTGGGAAATATTACGGGATCAGGAAAGCTGTATCATTCGTCGTATTTAATGGAATTTTTTGTGCCATGAATTTTGTCCGAAGTGAAATTTGGTTTGTGCGCGCAAAAACATTGCATCATTTACAATGGTTTTTTTTTCTGCCCATAAACATCACCTCTTGGTAATTCAAGTTGGCATGAAATCCTTAGACAGGTATTATTCTGATTACATTTGAAATAGTCGGAATTTATTAACTGAAATATTTATACGAATATTTATACCCTTTGTGGGAGTGTTGTGTAAGAAGTGATGTCATAAATCAACGTTTTCTTATACTTTGTTTACCTATTGTAAATTTAAGGCAGTGGGGTTTCGTGGTGAAAACGTATTATCGCGAACAGAAATATCTCTATCGAGTTAATTTTTCATCGAAATATCAATTTTTCTCGAGTCCGACCTAGTGGTGGGAGCAGGAGGGAACAAAAAGGTCGAAAATTGATCATTTCTCAAAATCTGTACGATCTGGATTTGCATCTGTGCATCTTATAAATTCTACGTGCTGTAGTGTACTATAAATTATGTCATGCAAATTAGACTAGGCATGTTTGACACCTAAAATCGAATAAATTAAAGGGCTCTTATTTACCTAATTTCGTTTTATTTTTTTTCTACAACGCGAGAAAGGTAGAAAATGAGAAATTAGAGAATGTCTCGTTGTAATTTTAGAATAGGTACTGGGTAGGTATTTATAACGTTTCAGTAGAAATACATTTTTTGAATAACGATTCCAAAAATCACGACTCAGCGCGCTTCCGGACAGAGGTATTTTTAAGCGATCAATTAAAAATACGCTTAAGTTGAATAATTTTGATACGTTGTTATATCTATACGAGGTGTTTTCGTCGCTGTTTCCACCTTCCTGTCTCGTGATACGGCAACTCAAATTACACGAGTGTATCCGTTTGCAGGTATTGAGAATAGCAGGCAATGAATTATCGACTTCGTGGTATCTCTTTTAAATCCCATATGGGAGAAGTTGACGTTAACGGTGTTTACCAGTGCTCTGTGCGATTAGTTGAAACGTACTGTGACGTCGTATTCTCGGTGGCGTTGGCGATTATCTGATCACTAATCATGTTGCAGGTATTGATGAGGATTAGTAGCAATAGGTAACAAATACATATTTTTCGCAGTGTTATTTGGTTATTGGAAATGTGACATCAAAATAAGGAAGGCTTAAAAAAAAACAAAAAAAAAAAACAGAAAAACCGAAAAATTAGTTAACGACGTTTTGAAAAAGAAAAACTAGAAAATTGTGTGGCTGGTCTATCCTTGAAAATTTTCAAAAAATCTGAAAGTGAAAACTGGAATGGGATAATTTTTTTGAAAGAGTCCATTCCTTTTTCAAAAATTACCCATCTCTGTACCTACTTAAGTCCCCAATTGAAAAATTCTTCAATTTAGATGGTAGATCTTCGCTTCAACAACAACTACCTACATATGCTATGGACATATGGGCAAACGTCCCCTACAATGTTTTGTTTCTGAAAAAAATTGAATTATATATATATATATATTTTTTTTTAATTGTTCCTTTTATTAGGATTCACTTTTTTCTATCAAACTAAAAAAAAAACGCGTAGCAGTCAAGATGCTCCGCGACAGCCGATTTTTTTTTTTTTCAAGTTAGTGTACCACTTTGAAAACGTTTTCATCCATGGTACTTCAGTTTCAATATCAGTTTTAACTTCAAATTCAGTTTAAAAATGTCAGGTTTTTGTCTTCAGTTTTAGTTCCTTTCTGCATTGAAGATTTCATCTTCAGATGGGGGCTCCGCCCCCATACCCCCGTTGAGGCTCCGACCCAACCCCCTCATCACTTTCGGCTCTTAGGATGGGGGCTCCGCCCCCATACCCCCGCGTTGGAGGCTTCGCCCCCAACCACCTCGTCACTTCCAACTCTTCAGATGGGGGCTCCGCCCCCATGCCCCTCTTGGGGGCTTTACCCTCAATAGGGACATGGCAGGAGAGGATTGAGGGCTTCGCTCTCAATCCCCTTCACACTTTCAGCTCTTCAGACGAGGGCCAACACACCAAAAAAGAGGTTAAAACGTGAAAATTTATGATTTTTGACCCTGTACGGGGGTCAAATGGTGCTCAAAAGTCGAAACCCCCAAAAGGCACGTCAGTGTCCTCTACTGACCCTACATCCCAAATTTCGATTGTTTAGGTCTTTTAGTTTGGGCTGTAGGCTGTTCGACGCGTCAGAAAAGACAGGTTAAAACTTGAAAAATATTGATTTTTGACCCTGTATCGAGGTCAAAAGGGGTTTAAAGGTCAAAACCTACAAAAGGCACATCAAGGGCATGAACTCGATCTATGATAAAAATTTAGGCCGCCCAGCTCCATTTGGGGGGCTGTAGACTGATCAACGTGAAAAAATGACCTCAAAATCCACTTTTTGGGCCCTAAAATGGGGTGGGGATGACTTGGGAAGCTGGAATTTGGATACAGTGGAGACAATCAGAGTCACTGTTGTTGGTAAAAATTTCAAATCATTTTGTCAAATTGGGGCCTCTTTAGAGCCCCCTCAAAAAGGGCCATCCCCAATTTTGAGGCTCAAGGGTCAAAAACCCCAAAAGGCACCTCAGTGACCCTTACCTATCCTAAATACCAAATTTTAGCATCCAAGGTCATTTGGTTTGGGCTGCAGGCTGATCAACGTACCGGGAAGCGAGAAAAAACATGAAAAATTGTGAAAAATCTTGATTTTTGACCCTTGACAGGAGTCAAAGGGAGCCCAAAAGTTAAAACCTACAAAAGGCATATCAGGGACACAAACTTGATCCATGATGAAAATTTTGGCCACCCCCCAGCCTCATTTGGGGGGTCTGTAGCCTGATCAACGTAAAAAAAATTACCCTAAAATCCACTTTTTGGGCCCTAAAATAGGGTGGGGATGACTTAGGGGGCTGAAATTTGACTATGGTGTAGGTAATTAAGATTATCATCCCTGGGGCAAGTTTCAAAAAATTTCATGTTATTGGGCCTCCCCCGCACCCCCCTCAAAAAGGGGTCATATCCCCAATTTTGAGTTAGGGCCCCAAAAATTTTTTGCATCATTTCTACACCGAGGGGACCCTACATATCAAGTTTGACCTCATTTGATTTGTTAGGCTCGGCCCCAGAGTTCCGAAAGTGAGGGTAAAATTATATATATATATATAAATATGTGACATGTAACAGACGTCATCTTTTGGTCCCAAACGTCGAGAAATGGGGTCAGAACTCTTTTACCCCCCTCCTTCTAAATTAGGGTCGGACACAATAGCCTAAATTTAAAAAAAAAATTCGGCTAAAAATAAATAAAAATAAAAAATTTATTTTACGATACTGAGATGCGTGCATATTATTTACTCATACAAAAAATGAACGATTTTTCTTTCAATGAATTTACGATTTTTCTCTCCCCCTCCCCAAAAGGAAAGTTTTTCATGGTTTTGCCGATTAATATTTACGGCAAACGAAGTAGGCAAATTAACATACATCCCATCATCGTATTAACGGCAAACTGAGTACGCAACTTATTTTACTTGAGCATGTATTTTTTTTTTTTTTTAATATGTATAGGTATCCGATTCTTTACATGTAAGAAAAATTCTTGCATAAAGAATAAGAAGAATATAATATTATGAATTTTTGAAAACTCAAAGTAATTTAATCGACTTGACCCATATTTTTTTCAATTCATTCATCATCAATTCGGGATTTTTGGTGTCGTCTACTTTGTCCTAGAGGATTTTATCCTAATTCCCTTTTTCCCTAAAAAAGGAAAAAAAGAGTGGATTTTGTCCTAAAAATTTTATCACGTGCGAAATTTCCCTCCAACAGGGAAAAAGGGAGAAATAGTGGATTTTGTCCTAAACGTTGTTCAAGGCATAAATGTACCAAATAGTCAGTACCTATTTACTTGGAGTCACTGCCTCCATCAAGAGTTCAATTTGTAGATGGTCGAATGCTGTCTTTCTCAATAATTTTCAAATATGTCTGAAGGCATAAATGCTGTTTGAAACAACCTAGGACACTATAAGAAGGGGTATTTTGTTACGCAGGCGTATTTTTTATACATTTTACAAAAATTTTACAAGAGACCTTTTTTGTAGAGAATTGAAAAATATGAATTATGATCCAAAAATTTTGAAATTTCGTGCAGTAGAAGCTGAGATATTAAAAAAACTATGAAAAAGAAAATTAAAACTCTGTTTTCATAGTTTTTTCAATATCTCAGCTTCTACTGCACGAAATTTCAAAATTTTCGGACCATAATTCATATTTTTTAATTCTCTACAAAAAAAAGGCCTCTTGTAAAATTTTTGTAAATGTCATAGTTTATGAGTTATAAAAAAGATGCCTGTGCAACAAAATGGCGGTGCAGCATACCCCTAAAACAACCTATTTCTTTCTTCTAGAAAATAGGTTTTGAAACTAACGATTAATTTTTGAATCATTTTTTACTGATATTCAATATTAAAAGATCTTCAACTAGACAATACTTCAGAAAAAACTGAAGTAAACGATGGAAAATTTCTAATTTGAATTAGTGCGGTTATTTTTCTGCCTCTATTACAATATTTTAGCGAAGTACATTTGAAAATGATTGAGAAAGACGGCATTCGGTCATCTACAAATTAAACTCTTGATGGAGGCAGTGACTCCAAGTAAATAGGTACTGACTACTTGGTACATTTATTATGCCTTGAACAGCGTTCAGGACAAAATCCACTATTTCTCCCATTTCCCCTGTTGGAAGGAAATTTCGCACGTGATAAAATTTTTAGGACAAAATCCACTCTTTTTCCCTTTTTTTTTAGGGAAAAAGGGAATTAGGACAAAATCCTCTAGGACAAAGTAGACCTAATCGGGATTTTCATAGTTTTGTTTTGTTTTTATAACAGTACCTACCTATTATTCCATTTCTTTAAATTTTTCATTTTTTTTCAAAAGTAAAATTGGAGAAATTGAAATTAGAATAATTATTTTGATAATAGTTTTAGTTTTTGCTCAAAATAACTTTTACAAGATTTTCAAAAATTGTCTCTGAAAATTATAACTTTTTGGTTTGTATTACTATTATTTTTATTGATTTTTAAAAGTTTTCAATTTTTTCATTGGAATATTTTTTTTTATTCCATGATTAGGAAATTTGATTTCCACTTTGAAAAACAAGTTTTCAAAAATTTTGTCAAATATTTATGATTGCTTCAATATTTTAAAACGTCGTCAATTTTTCTCGAGTTTGATCAAATTTTCTTAAATTTTTGAAATTCTGAATTTTCGAAAAAAAAATTAAGTTGTGAAAATTTGTCGAAGTTTGAAAATTTATTTATTTTTAATTTTGAGAAAATGTATGTATTATTCAAAATTGAAGGATAGGTAGAGGGTCAATTGAAAATTTTCTTAAACAAAAGTTGTAGAATGAGATCTTAGGAAATAATTTTGGTTATTGTAAAAATTTCGATTATACCCTTCTCTCTTATACTCGTAATTTTTATTTTTTACAATCACAATACTACATAAATTCTTATTATTCGAAGTTGAAGGGGTGTGAGGGGTCCAATAAAAATTTTATGATGAGCAAAATTATTCTTCAGATCTCAATCTACAAGTTTTGTTTCAAACATTTTCCAATTGGGCCCCTCCCTTTCCTTTAAATCACATCACTTTCATTTTTGTAGAAAATTTTTTCAAGTCCTTCATACAGTAAGATGACGTCATGTTGCTGAAACCATCTGCATTTAGCACGATCCATTTCACAGAAGTGTGGTATTTAAATTTTCTTTACTTATTTATTCAGTTCTTTTCACCAGTCATTGCATAATAACCAGGAGAACCACTTGAGCGAAAGTGTTCAAATTCTATCAAATGTGACCCCGAAAATGGTTTTGGGAGGTTTGACATTTTTTAGAATTCCGATATTTGCCCATTTCTTTTAAATCCACTGTTTAGAATTTTCCAAAAATGAAATGAAAATCAGATTTTGGGAGGTGAGAAATCCTTGATTTCCATACCCCACGTGACTTTTTTGGCAATTTGAATTTTGGTCCCTTCTCTTTGAAACTCTTGTTGAGAATTTTTCAAAATTGTTATCAATAATGAATTTGGGAGGCCTCATCTCATGCACATGTCATTTTTGGTAATTTGGAAGTTTGCCTCTTCCCACTAGAAAATAGAAATGTGAGGGTAATCTATACCTGGTAATTTACCGGTAATCCTGGAATGATGTAACCAGAATGACCAGGGCCATTTTATTTTATTTTTTTCAGTGCGAAATACACATCTTTTTATAACGCTCTAAATCGCCAATTGAAGAAATTTGATTGCTAAAATGCTAAAATTGCTGTTTTCAAGTTTTATATGTGTTTTCTTACTTTCTTTACTACACAAACTAACCTTTGTTAAAATGCTGTTCTTGTCAGTTCTTCAGTTCTCACAACTTCTAAATTTCATTATTTCTTTCACCGGAATTTTTCAAACTCCGTTATAAAAAATATGAAGTTTTTTTCCATTCAAAACAATAGTGTCTGGTTTGTTCAGATTGTATACGTGAAAGTGGCGAGTTGTTGTTAAATTTTGCTGATCACACTCGACCTAAGTATGTTTCTTCTAATAAAACTAAAAAATTTACCATCGATTGGGTGTACTTCGAAGAACTTCAAAAAAAATGTTGTTTGAATCGATTCATTAGCGAGCGAGTAAATGATGATTGAAGTTGAATTACCTATTATTATTCCTGATCCTGATCAAAATGCCTCGAATTTACCGGGTAAATTACTGATAAAGTAACTCTTGCAGAATTATCGGTATATTTGGAAAAAAGACCACCATGAGCATAATCTTAGATCCTATCTACCTATTGTTAATTTTTCACAACCTTACTTCTTCATTCTTATTAGTGAAGGTGCGGAAGTTGTGTACCTCTGACAATCATTGAATTTTTTGTTTATTTTTATGAGCACCTCAATCAATGATTTTTCAAAATTAGGTCTTTATTTGTACAATATTGTTTTTATTGTACTTGGAAATTTCATTACAAACGATTTAATAAATAAATTGAAAATTATAGCTCCAAAATAAATTTAATATTAATTATGATTAAGTTGTCTGGTAATTTAATCTATCGAGAATTTACTGGAGATTTTATAAATTTTTAATCAGGCTGTTTTTCGTGAAGTCAAAACATCGTTGCGATAAGTGCATATTAATGTTTAATATCCTTAAAATGTTTCCTTTCAGTTTTTAAGTAAGTACATACTTACAACTTGTTTATGGGTTTTTTTCGAGTTTTTATTCATCGAATAATAACCAAAATGTAGAGAAAAACAATAATATTAAGAGAGCAGGTAATTAATTATTAATTAAATGAGGTTATCAATGAATTAGCTTTGTTACGACATTTCCATAAAGAAAAGGATTCTCCCTCACGTGAAAGTTCTATCAGTATTTATTCGTGTAAGTTTCTAGACGACATTTTACTATAAGGTAAGTTATGTAGGTTTTTTTTTTCTGAATAGATATGAAACAGAAATACAAATAAGTTTACCTATTCCTTAGGTACATACTTATTAAACTTTTTACTTGTGCCAACGATTCAGCGTTAAGTCTCTCGAGGCGCATTGTATGTTTTCCTTTTTCTGTGTAAAATTTTGAATTACCTACACTTAAAGTTATTCGCAAAAATGTAATCGAATCGTAAGAAATACCTTTCGATATTATTATACCGAGTAGGTATAAAGTTTTATCGTTCAATACCTTTAGAAATATTTTTTTCTTATAGCGTTTTTACAATATGTTCGTAAGGTCAATAACAACCCTAAATTACATTATTACGTCTAGGTACTTTTTCTTTGTACAATTTCAAAATCCAACTCCTATAGTT
The DNA here is from genome assembly GCA_959613365.1 of Balanococcus diminutus. Taxonomy (NCBI): domain Eukaryota; kingdom Metazoa; phylum Arthropoda; class Insecta; order Hemiptera; family Pseudococcidae; genus Balanococcus; species Balanococcus diminutus. The sequence continues at coordinate 48,463,098 of OY390715.1, forward strand.
AAATAGGTATATTGTATGTACCTAGCATGTAGATCTAGATACCTACTGATTATTAATTCTATCCTAGTGTGGAAATTTCGGATAAAAGAAAAAAAATTATCCAAGAGTGACTCTTCGTTTTAAAAAAAATGAATTAATAGTAGTTGTTGAAAATTTTTGAAATAATATCACGTAGAAAATACTCGTAGCTATCAGATTTTATGTATTATTTACCTGTCTAAATTTTCATTGTTCTTTGCACCTTTCAAAACTTGTTATTTCATCTTATTTTCAAAAATTCATCTTTAGTTTTCGTTTCAGGAAAAAAAAAGAAACCGTATCATTATAAGTTTTTGTACGCTAAGCATTTCTCTTTTAGCGTTTACTCGCGTATTTAAAAATAAAATGATTGAGAGTTTAAAAAATGTTGTTGAAACGTATTTTAAAATTATTCCACCATTTTTTTTGTATTTTTATACGATGTAACATCATCATTCATCGTATAACTATTGAATAGAAAAAATGGATCGCTTGGAATCTCCATCATTTTCATTTTTATTCATTATTTTTTACCTCAAATTGATAGGTAAAAGAAAGAGAAAAAATAGATATTTTAAATGCGGATAATGTTCGAATTTATACGCTATAAGTATGTTTGATTGATTGAATAATATGAAAAAATTTTAAAATAAAAGTCACCGACGAACGAAGCTTTTATGTTTGTGCAATTTTTAGGGAGGAAAAGGAAAAATAGTTCGTGTTTGAGCGTATAACGTACATTTAGGTACGGTCTATAACCTTTTAACGTGGGTAAGTATTTTTTGTTGAGCGCAAGTTGCGTCACACGTCTTTGTTTTTCCTTTTAACCTGTGCGAATATATAAGACCCTCGTGTAACCATTATGTCCAAAATTCACTATACCTGTCTTAAGATAATAGCTTAGGTTACAATATCCTTTGATGAACAGGCTTGGAAATTTTAATCAATCTCGGTGAAACGACTATAGGCGAAAGGGTATGTCAAAATATATTCAAAAAAATAAATCAATAATGGCGCTCCCAAATTGTTCTCTGTTTCTTAGCGTTTTTCATAAAACACCTTTATAAATTAGGTGTAAATGTGACAAAGGGTCGAAATAGGTACGAACATTTCGTGGGAAAAATTTCTGGCGATTTTCTTTGCCATGGAATAAATTTAGATTATTTTAGGAAAATTGTAACTTTTATCGAAAGTAAAAAATTCGAAAATTTCACAAAAAGTTGAAGAAAAAGTTGTGAATACATTGGGGAGTCCGGTGTGTGATAGCGAATATTTTAGATTTTGACATAACGGAAAAAGCTGACGAAAATTTTTATGCTCAAGGGTGCCTATCTCGACTTCGAAGGATCAGTGGTACACAAAAATTTCAAATTGCGTCAAAACAATACATGGATCAGGATGCAACTTCTTGAAATGAATAAAAAAAATCACAAGGAAAAAACTGCTTATCTATGAAAATTGAAGCACTAAAAAGCTTTGGAAATTGGTGCACAGTTTCCAAGTTTAAAGCTATCTGCAGCGTTTTCACTTTCAAAAACAGATTATTTGTTCACATGACTCCTTTTGTTTCTCTTAAATAGTTGCACTTTCTTTATTTTAATGTCTTGATCTCTTGACAGGATTTTGCAATTTTCATACCTAGCTCCTTAGTACCGCTAAATGAATTTACGAAGGCTAAAATTTTGGCAAGAATTTCTCGCTGCAGAAACTCGCACTTTTAAAGATAGGTGTCTCAATATTATTAGGATTTTTTTTTTACATTTCTAAAGTGCTAGACACTGACAGGATTTGAAAAAAAATTTAACTCAGTTTTTAAGCTCTGTAGTACCTTTATTTCTCAAAATAGACAAAGTTTTCACATTACTTCCTTAGTTTGTTGCTCTCACGAAGTTACTAAATAGGCCCTTCATGTATTGCCATGACAGAATTATACAATTTTCATATTTTCTTAGTTCCCCTAAATTAATTTAGGAAGGCATCAGTGATAAATTGTGATTCCGAAGGTGTTATGACAAGTTGTTACAACTTATCACCGATGAGTAGTTTCAACTACTTCTAACAACTTGTTCAAGTACCCAGGACAACTACCAGTACCAATCAATTATCTTTAGCTCTGCTCGTTGTAGCATGATTTTGACTTTGATTTTGAATGTTATGAACTCTGACTGGCTGTCTTATTGGGTCACAGCCAATTAGAGTTCGAAACATTCAAAATTAAAGTCAAAATCGTGCATCAACGAACAACGCTAAAGATTCAAGACTATCTATTACAAATAAGAATTATTATATTCTTATTTATAACACACTTTATCTGCGAGTATCGAAATGACCCTCAAAATTTCTGAATGGTGAAAATTCGTCTCTACAACTTTGATTGAGGTTCTGAAGAGATGATTTTCTGTTTCTGAAATTCAGAGGCGTAGCGTAATGATTTTTTGAGGGGGAAATATACCTTCAAGATGCCAACTTTTCATTTTTTTAAAACATAATAATTATTGAGTTTGCCAACTTGAAACTCAAAATTGCCAACTTTTCGACTTTTTTAAAATCTCAGAGGGGGAACGTCCTTCCCTGACCCCCTGGTCGCTACGCCCCTGCTGAAATTGATAGTTTTTCGAGCACCTCAACGTGATTAGATTTTTTTTTGCGTTTTCGAAGTGCCCCAAAAGTCGAACTAAAAGGGAGGTAGAATTACTCGTACCCAAATGAGAGCTCAGAGAGTTTGGTATCTCTTAAGGAATCACTTAAAATCCAGATTGATGAAAAATAAAGAATTGGTAATCACTTCCCATGTATTGGAGTGGGTGCCAAAAAAGACAGAGGTTTGAAAATCAGTTGATTTTTTTTTAAATTAAAAAAAAATGGGGGAGGTGACTGGACTCGCCATAAAATTCAGTGAGCAGAAAAAATTAAGAAAAAAGTAATTACTGTTTCACGAAAAGAGACATTTTTGAGTACCTAGTGCTGAACAGAAAAAAATCAAAAAGTAATCCACATATTCAATAATTTTTGGGAAAAAAATTCAAAATCAAAATACCTACCAAATATTAAAAAAAAAAAAAAATCACAAAATACAAAAGTGTAGTGATACACCCTGTGCCTGTGTGCATAATAAGAGCTTGATAGACATGCCGAATAAATTATACACTTATTCAGCATAATATGACTTGTAAAAACTGGACACGATGTTTCAGGTACTCGAATAACGACGCACGAAAGTCGACCAACAGGTTAAAAAAAGTATTAATAATTTAATTCGCTCGAGTACCTACTTTTCTCTATCCATATACTTCGTATACCATACACAATTCCCACGTACAAAAATACTATACAGGGTGTTTTGGTATTTGTTTATTGCCTTCACTTTGACGATGCGGCAACCCAAACTACACACTTGTGTAAAAACGGTTGGCCAATCTGAGATTTAAAGGGGCAATGGTATTTAATATTAATGCGAGAATATTTTTTCCTCGTGCAAAGTTTGTGTGAAAGGGGAAAAATGCAAAGAAAATAGTAAAAAGAAATAGAAAAACAATCACGTTACATAATCTAGTAGAATCGTTCAATTACTTAAGACCAGGGCATTTAATAAATTCGAAATCCTCTTATATGAGTTTAATTCATCCCCAACTTTGTACTTAGGTACTTTTCGTAGAGAGATGTATCCAACTATCCACGAGAGTGAAAGACCAGAATACCCACAAAAGCTCATTCAATTTATAAATGTAGGTACCTTCTGTGATATAAGTATTAAGAAATGATGGCACCCGAGTAAGCACTCGTCGTATATTTCACAAGTGTACGGAATTTATTTTTCGTCCATTGCTATAGTATGTACCTATAATTGTATACGTGTACCACAACTCTAATAAAACTCGAAAACGAATGACAATCTATTCAAGAAAATTGAAATACCAATAGAGTCCTTTGTTTAAATAGCGATTATCGCACGAATATGTTCAAGTACGTGAATAAAATGGGGTCTTTAACCATATAACCATCGACTAGTTGCAAAGGATGCTTTAATTTTTCATTACTTGTGACGTTACGCAATATGCTATTCTTCGATATTTCCATGTACGTGAATATCTTTGCGAAGAAGGTACTCGTACGATGTTGATTTTTTTTCAATTTTTTTATGCAAAGTAATGGTAAGTAAGGTATAAAAAGTGCATTAAAATATGCGCTTTAAAGTTCAAAATATCTCCGAAGGGAATTCAGGTCGTAATCATATAGTAATTGAACAATTTACATTTTTATGGTATTTTAAAATCATTCCTACTTATTTTGATACATATTTTTAAGGAAATAAACTTTTTTTCATAACCTACTCTTTTAAAACCAACTTTGAAAAGACTCCAACAGTCACTTTTTGGGATCTAAAAATAGCTGAGTATGTCCTGAGAAGCTGAAATTGTACATCTATGAAATAATATGTGTCCCCAGCATCGCGGTGCTGACGGGAATTTCAAAAATTTAGCATCTTTTTGGACTTATGTCTCGAGTCGCGATTTACAGAAAGGCAGATACTATAAACATCTGCAGTAGTTTAAAATGGCCAACTTGAGTTTAAGGTAGATGATGGTTGGTAAGGATGACAGCGAGGAGAAGAAGAATTTCTTCATTATTCCAAGTTCTATGGTTACAGAGAACATTCAAAATAAAGTTTTCTGAAGTCCCAGACCGAGTACACCATGTACAAATTTATAGCAAATTCTGCTAAAAAAAAAAAAAAAAATTCTAAAAAATTGATATTTTTTCAATCCAAAAAGTTTTGAAACAAAGGTTGTAGATTGAGACCTTGGGAATAATTTTGGCAATAGCCCAATACTATTTACAGTGTAGGTACATACTTCAAAGTTAGATGGGGGGAGGGGGATGTACAAAAAATTGTATGATAACGAACATTATTTTTAAGGTAACCTAACCTACAACTTTTGAGAGAAAAATTTTTCAATTGAACCTTCCCTAGTGATGGCAATATGCGCGCATATTCATCTTTGCTTGCGCGCAATGAGCATAATATGCGCGCATATGCTCGCGCACGATGAAAAACAAAGCTGAAATATAATTAGTAGACCACCTCTCAATAATTAAGCGCGCATATTCTGACTAACTCAATTTCATACATAAAAAATTATAAATTTCATTTTGAGAAAAAGTAACCATTTTATCTATAAAAAACTTCTTGTATGCAATTATTTTCCCTCCAGATTTCAAAGGAAAATTTTAATAAAATAAATAGATGAATAAACTGACATTTGAAAAACTTATATGTGAATTTTTCTCAAAAACTAGTAAAAAATATAAGATTAAAAACAATAAGAAAATTGTTAGGTATTCTCATTTTTTATCGAAAAAATTTGAAAATATTTTTTCAAACAAAATTTTTGAGATTTTCTTTCAATAGGATACAAGTAAGAAAAAATGTAAAATTTTATGAAAAATTGATAATTTCATTATTGTTTTTTTTTTTAATAAAAAAAATGACTATGAATTATTTTTCTTGAATAGAAAAAAATAATATAAGAATGGATACATTTTTTTTTTAAATAAAACATTGTTCTAACATTATTTTGATCCAAGTAAGAAAAATCGTGGGGTTGGCGAATTAAAAAAAAAGTGAGATTTGAAATTTTTTTGTTTTCTCAATAAAGGGGGTATTTGCCCAATCAAAAAATCATAATTCTACATATTTTCCATTGGTCCTTCAATTTTTAATATCCCGAGCGGCACACTCGATCGATAATATCGGAAGATGTAACGTATCGATAAAAAATCGTTTGAAAATCTATAGATGTTCTCACGATATTATAAAGATTTATCGGTACAACTTCATAGTCAAAAAATCTAAAAACTATCGAATTCGATATTATTATGATTTTATGACGATATTCGTCAACGATACAATCGACAAAGAATATTAAATTTATCGATTCCGATTTTCCACCGATATTGTGCAGATATTTGAAACTACATTATCGACAAAGAATATTAAATTTATCGAATTCGATTTTTTAACGATTTTGTAAAGATATTTAAAACTATATTATCGACAGATTATATGAAATTTCTCGACTTCGATATTTTACCGATTTTTTGACGACATTTGAAACTATATTATCAACAGATTATATTAAATTTATCGAATCCGATTTTTTACCGATTTTGTAAAGATATTTGAAACTATATTATCGACACATAATATGCAATTTCTCGAATTCGATTTTCTAACGATTGCGTAAAGATATTTGAAACTATATTATCGACACGTAATATGAAATTTCTCGATTTCGATTTTTCAACGATTTTATGACGATATTTGAAACTATTATTATCGACAAATAATCTGAAATTTCTCGAATTCGATTTTTTAACGATTTTGTGAAGATATTTAAAACTTTATTATCGACACGTAATCTGAAATTTCTCGAATTCGATTTTTCAACGATTTTATGACGATATTTGAAACTATATTATCGACACGTAATATGAAATTCCTCGAATTCGATTTTTCAACGATTTTGTGGCGATATTTGAAACTACATTATCGACAAATAATCTGAAATTTGTCGAACGATTTTTCAACGATTTTGTGACGATATTTGAAATTATTTCCAAATTGGTGAAAATTTTTCTAAGTCCAACACGTCTGGAAGTACAAAACTGCCTATTATAAGCGTTTCATTGCTAATTCCTCAACGATAAGGTATGGCATAGTGGTTAAGGAAGAGGATTACTTTTATAATTTTTTTTGACTTTTTCTGAAATGATCCTCTTACCGTAACATGAATAGTGTGTTTAGGCATAGTTTAATGTATTAATTATGCTAATTAATGATTTTTAATTATAGAAAAAAGCTAGTAAAAGACGAAAAATCGGAATAAAAAATCGATAAAAAATCGACAGAATATCGAATTCGATAAAGAGTCGCAAAAGTTCCGCCTAAATCGTGAAATTATCTTTCGATATTATAGATATATTATCGATAAAATATCTTACTATAATCTCGAAATTTTTGCTAACTATAATTCGTCGATAATCTATCTATATATCGAAAGATAATTTCACGATTTAGGCGGAACTAACGCGACACTTTATCGAATTCGATATTCTGTCGATTTTTTATTTCGATAATTTGTCGATTGTGCTGCTCGGGATAGGCAACATGTTTATATGACATTTTATTGTTCATTATGGGTTGCATATTCATCTTGTGGAAGGAACTGAGTTAGCTATGAAACACCTAGTATAGTGAGTTTTCTTTTCTGTTAATTGTACTTACTTGAGTCAAATCTCAAATATTCTCCTCGCTCACATATAGCCATGCACCCTTTATACTTAATAATTTTAATTTTAATGGAAAATTGAATTTTCTTTTAAATATGCATAGGACCCCAACTTAATGAAATTGTATTCTAAAAATATCTCTAGGTAAGTAGAATTATATGAAATGGAACGTATACTGCAAAAACATCACACACATGACTGAAACTTTGATACACGTCACAACACCATATGCTACAAAGTGACGTCACCGCCGAATTTTGATAGGTATCTACTATTTTAGAACTATACCTTTGTTTTTATACCCCACAAATATGGGAAATTTTAAAGCAAACGAACATATTACCGTTGCCATTATGCAAAATCTCTTAAAATGAAAAACATTTCACAATACTAAATTACAAACACTGGAAATTCTGGATAATGTATGGGTTAGGTATTTTCCGCTGTTATTACGACAAAGGTGCCGTTACACACGTATATACTGAAAATGAGGATCAAATGCTCATTATAGAAATTTACTTCGTACTTACAAAGGACTTTGCGTGTGGTTTATAACGCTTTTATTTGGCCCATGATGGCCTTTATCTATTATGAATAAAATTCCTGCATTGGTCGGCTCTGCATTAGAGGCGTTTAATGACATATTTTTAATCCTTTTTTGAAGTTGATTTTTTCGAGAGGAAAAAAATACTTATTTAGTTCGCAGCGTGAACGGAGCGAAAATTAAAAATAAAATTTTCATCAACTCGGTGGTTTTTTTTTCAACTTAAAATGACATTATAGACCTTTAAAAAAAATGCAAATGAAATTGAATCGCGAAATAATTAATAGCGGAGAAATAAAGCTATAGTGATATGTTAGTTAATGAAGTACGAAATTAACAAATTTTGTAATTAACTCGATTCGTTTTCTAGTTCTCATTCCGAGTTGTTGGAAAGAAAACATCTTTTGCGGGTATGTGGTGTTGTATTTACAATTGATTTTGTGAAATGAAGTTTGCGAACTATACATATAGGTAAGGGTAGTAATAAAAATAAAATAGAATAAAATATTACCAACATTTACGAATTATATACCATGTAAGTGCTTTGAAAGATAACAAAACATTGCGTTGTTACTTTAGTCGGGGAAAAAGTAATAGTAACTTAACGGATATTTATAAGCTTTTTATATTCCATGGGTCGCAAAAAAAAAGAAAACAATGGAAGTAGATACGCAAATTTTCCTTATTAAATTCACTCTACGCATGGCATCGAGCTTCCCTTATACGTATTCGAGATAAATTACATGTAATTTTATAGGTTTTTAACCAAATAAAGTATACCTATCTACGCACGTATTCTTTTGCAGTGCCGGATTTGGAGGGAGAGAGGGTAGGTGGAGGGGCCGAAACTATGTCTTCCCGTCGCCAAAAAGTGACGCAGGCATGTGCTTTAGGATCACTGTTATTATTTAAAAATTTTGAAATAAAAAAAGCAAACCTCCTAGATCTTTTCGTTATCGCTGGAAACTTTTCTTAAAATTTTTCAGATTTTTTAAATAAAATTTACCACTTACTCAAGAGCTTCGAAGTTTAACATACCATTTACATACATAAAGATTTTACATCGAACACTTCATAAACACAACATTTTAAAATAAAGCTCACAGTGTCACAATTTAACGTCAATTCCGAACATTTTAATGCAAAAAAATTCAAATTGAAAATTGAGTTCTTGGCAGGTGTTCTAAAAGTACTGACTTTTAAAAAGATAATGTATTTTCCAAAATTTGTTGTCAATGATTTTTTATTTATTTATAAAAACTTCCTCACACAGAAAAAAATTCTAGTTGAAAATTTGATTTTTGGTAGAGATTTGAATAACGTGCGGTGGTACTTTTTTAATGAACACGGTTTTCAAAATTCAGTAATATTGGTTTTTTTACTCTATTTTCCCCAACTTTATTCCACAAAAAATCTTCCAGTTTAAAAAAATTCATTTTTGGCGAGGGGTTCGAAAAATACGGATTTTTTGACGTGAATTGAGATGCAATTGATGCAGTTTTCAAAAATTTTCGGTATAAATTTTTAGCATCTTTCCAAACATTGTTTGCACAAAAAAATCTTGAAGTTTAAAAAATTAATTTTGGCAGGGGTTCGAAAACTATGGATTTTTTAAAATTTTGAATCAAGATTATCCAAAAATTTATCGACGTTATTTTTGTGTTTTTTAAAAACTTTATCATGCAGACATAAAAAATTCAAGTTGAAATTTTTTTTGACAGGAGTTCCAAAAATAAGGAAAACTTTTAAATCACTGTAGGTATTGTTACTTTTGTTTTTTGTTGTTTTTTTTTTTAAATTTCGTCATAGGTACAGAAAAAAATTCAAATTGAAAGATTGAATTTTTGAGAGGGGTTCCAAAAATAAAATATTTTTTTGGTTATTGTATTTTCCAAAGTTTGTCTTTCAAATTTCATTTTTCAAGTTGAAAATTGAATTTTGGCAAGGGTTCGAAAAATACGGACTTTTTCTATTGGGTAAAGTTTTTCAATTTGCATTTCCTAATTTTGTCGATATTGATGGTTTTCCTTTTTTAAATTTTGTCGTGTTAAAAAAAAGCTTAATGGTTCAAAATTTAATTTTTGATAGGTGTTCAAAAATTTGGAATTCTAAACTTACCAAATTTTCAAATAAGTAATTTTGAAAACATATCAATCAAAAATTCTGTTGTATGTATTTTTCAACCTCCTCCTAAAAGTTCTATATTTTCAACTTTAATTTTTTTTCTGTCACAACTTAAAAAAAAACAATCACAAAAATGGATGCCGGCCGTCAAAGGTAAGGGAGCTAACTGGCTCCCTAGCCAAATTTCAAAATTTGACATATTTTAGATTTTTAAAGGTAAAAGATGATTTTAGAGCGTTTCAGCGATGCTTGGCCTAGCCCTCGGGTACTGGTGCTTTAAAATGTGATTTTAAGCTTTAAAATTTCTACCCCCGTGAGTTTTCTATCGATTTTTACCACATGTTGGCAAGTAGGTACAAATAACCAAGGATAGTGTTGAGAAATTTTTTCAAAATTTTCCAGCTCTTGAAATGGCTTTGAAATCAACCTTGAAATTTTCAAAACGCCCTAAGGAACACTTCAAATCTCTGCCAAAAGTTCAATTCTCATCTAGATTTTTTTTGTGTAGCATAAAGTTTGAAAAGAAAACAACAACAATCATGGTCGACAACTTTTGGAAACTGCATCAGTTAAAAAAAAATCATATTTTTCGAATCCCTGCAAAAATTCAATTCTCAAGTTGAGGAAAGTAAAAAAATAATTTAACCCAAATTTTGGGAAATTCGAAAATTAAAAACATTATATTTTTTGAACCTCTTGCTACGAGTAAAAATTAATTTTTCAACTTGATTTTTTTGTGTGACAAAATTTGAAAAAAACGCAAAAAGTAATCCCAATAAATGTTATAAAATTCAATTATTTAAAAAATTCCTACCTTTCGAATCCTTGTCAAAAATTTAATTTTCAGCTCCTTTTCTTCTTCACTTGAAAATGTTTGAAATCCTATGCCATCTAAAGTGTTCGACGTAAAAGCCATATGTAAATCCCATGTTAAACTTTGAGGTCTTTTGGCAAGGGGAAGGGGGAAATTATATTTTAAAATCTTGAAAAATTCTGGGAATAGTTCTAGGTAACAAGGAAAATATGTGATAGGTTCGCCCCCCCCCCTTTCAAAAATTTTTGACATAAGAGACATCATAAGTTGTTTGGAACAGAAATTTTTATTTTTTTAAATTTTCTTTGTAAAATTAAAATGAATTGACGAACAATTCCCTCCTTTGGTATTTTTATTTTCAATCATCAGTACTATTGTCTATTTCCATTGATCTTGACAAAAGAATGGCACAAACTAAGACATAAGTACCTACCTTAGTTTGAAAAAAAAGGAAAGAAAGAAAAACCAGAAAAAAATAGAAAATATCCCACGATGGATTAAAATTCCAACAACGACGTAATCGAATAAAATTAATGTTTGTTCGTAATTTAGCGATTCGATTTGATATTCGTTCGATTCTGCGGTTCTATTTGCTAAAAAATAATTGAACTTTGATGAAGAATTACGTTAGATTGTGAAAAGTTGGTTATATAAAAAGAACAGGGACAAAAGTTCTACTAAACAAACTGTAAACTTTATGAGAGGGTTTGTTTGTTCATTTTTTGTTTTCTTGGAGAAATAAAGCTCAATAGAGAATTACATTACTTCTTTACAACAACTTGTGGAACTGTCGTGAGTAAATTTGGAGCTTTATTGTGTGTCATGAAATTTACGATATTATGTGATGTTTCCTGCTGACATTATACCTTACCCCCTGATATGAGAATGAAAATCGACCGAAATGAAATAATAAATGAATGAATAAGACGTTAGATTTGATTAACTGTAAAATTTTAAACATAACATTTTTATCGTGCGTCGGTTTTATTATATATTTCAAAATACGCCGGTATAATGATGGCTTGTCGTAATTTATTGTCCAACTCGAGAGCGGCTTCGTCGCGTTGGTTTTAAGTATAAAATTTCAAAAAATACTAACGATTAACAAAGCTACCAAATCTAATAAACGGGTATTTACATTCCGAGTATACCACATGCAAAGTTGCGAGTTAAATTGACAGTTTGGAAAAAAAAATGTCAATGGGTTAGAATAAATATTTTAAGACGAGGAAATATTACCAGGAAACGTGTCGGAATGATGAAAGTTATACCAGGATAAATTTCTTAGCTAACTTGGACCGTTTCGAAATGTAAAATAGCTCGATATACTTTGCAAAACTTGACTAGGTAATCTATTCGAAGCAATGATGAGAATGTCTTTATAAAATATTCGAACCCAAGTCGAAGTCGAACAAGAACACGCACTAGCGTACTTCATTTCGAAATTACGTAAAATGTCGATGCACGGTACCCGAAGAAACACGTGAAAGTTGAAGATTTCTTCGCAATTTTGGTAATTTAAAGTACCTATCGTCGTGGTCGTCGGTCCTACGTTTGTTTCCTTCTGTTCGAGTATTCGCCACGAGAATACTTATGAACTAGAAATGAATTTTAAATCCGCATTTACCTCCGATAATTTAATTTTCCATTCGAGAAGGGTTTAGAATTTACCAATTTTTTGCATTCGCCTGAAAAAGCATTGATTGAAGGTTTGTTCATCTGACGGATGAAATATCACGTTTGAGAAAATTCGCCTTTTTAATTGAACTTTTTCTATGATTTAGGAGGTACCTACATATTTATTTTAAATGAATTTATTATACGAAAAATCGCAACATCTTTGAAAAAAAATTCATATTGGGAATTTTAAAGTGAAATCTCGTAAACAAGGTGTCCCAGGATTGGTAAGGATCTAGAGAATATTTCAGATTTAGATCTTATAACCGAGTACCACAAGCAAAAAACTTTGTGTATCAACACATGGTGACTATATTTGTAAATGAGGGGGCTACAAATCTTTCAAAATCGACATTTTCTAGTCGAAATCAATTGGCAGCAGAGTCATAACCACAGTTTTTTTCTCTCATGATCCCCGAAGAGGATTTCGGGGGCTTTTTTGTTTTTGCACTTATACAGGGTGTACTGGCTTAGGAGTGAAGCCATATAACTAGCAACTATGCAACTTATGGCAAGACGATGTAAATATGCTTGCCTATATCCTTCGGATCGCAGGGGTAGAGTTAAGCTAATCAAAAAAATTTGTTTTGACTGATGCGTGTTTTCAAACTTGCATTTCTCGACAAATATAATAGATGGAGAGTTGCAATTTGCGGCGTCGGGCCGCAAATTTTGTCTAGAATGTTTTCGTGGGATTAGTCATTTTTATACTTGACAAGGAAGTCTATATATATGGAGCAAAATATTTGAAAAAACATGTAAAAAAAGTTGACAATTTTTCTCATTTTTTTGTAATAACACAAAAAGTTGTCCTTTGACCAAGCTATTATTATTAACTTTTTCAGACAAAAAAAGTTTGCTCTTTACAATGGCACGACTCCCATCCCTCTATCTCACTCCAATCAAAAGCCATGAGCAAATAATTTGTTGAAGAAGTCTGAAAAAAATCATGACGATTTTTTTTTTAATGTTTTTCTTGAATAATTTTTTTTCAGAAGTACCTATCATGAGCTATGAGCAGTTCATTTTTTGAAAAAACATCTGTAAAAAATTATTTAAGAAAAATATATTTTTTAATTTCATTATGATTTTTTCAGACGTTTTTCTACAAATTATTTGCTTATAATTTTTGTTTGGACTGAGTTAGAGGAGTGGGGGTTGTATACCATTGTAAAGAGCAGACTTTTTTCGTCTGAAAAAGTTGATAATAACTGCATAGGTAGTCAAAGGACAACTTTTTGAGTTATTAGGTACAGAAAAATGAGAAAAATTGTCACCTTTTTTTTTTACATATTTTAAAAAATATTATGTTTCATATAGACTTCTATGTCAAGTTATAAAAATGGCCAATCCCATGAAAAAATTCTTGACAAAATTTTTCTGAACGACGCCGCAACGTACAACTCTCTACCTATTATAGTAAAAAAAAAAGTCCGAAAGGCTTAACTCAGTCCCTGCGGTCTGGAGGTTAGGCAAACAGATTTACACGTGTCATAAGTTGTATAATTGCTGGTTAGAAGGCTTTACTCTTAAGCTGGTACACCCTGTTTATTACCCAACTTTGATGAGCGGTACATCGAGATTGGTGCTAGGTATCGAAATCGATGAACAAAGTTTAATGAGCATCAAAAAGAGATTTAGAATCACTTATGAAAATTTCAAAATTTGAAAGTTGAGCTTTTTTTTGAGAAAAGTTCAACTTTTGAGAAGAAACAGAATTCCAGAGACTCACTTAAAAAAGCTGCAAAAATTCCTTTGAAGTGACATTAGTACACCACATTCGTATAATGACTGTAGTGGTGGAATTCTAAAACCTCCTGAAGCACAGCTAGGGCTTCCTAAAATTTTGGCCTAAAATTCAAAAAAAAAAATTAAAATGAGTGGCATATTATTTGTTACATTTTAAATAGTGCTGAATTCGAATATCACCTTAATTTATTAATGGGACACTTCCTAAGCTCCTCACGACCCGTCAAATTTGGAGAAAAATCAGGACAATTGACAAATCAAAAAATCGTGTGGCATATCGTTTGTTACATTTTTGATTTGTCAAGCTGGAATATTATCTCACTTCTTTGATAGAACCCTCCGCTTGGTACCAAAACTGGACTCAAATGGCTCCTTTTGATGCAAAAAAATTATTTCGACAGAAAAAGTTGAAAAAATTTCATAGCAGGGTTGCCAACTTTCAATTTTCATAAAACATCAATGTTTAGGGGAAATTTTGATGTTTTATAAAAATTGAAAGTTGGCAACCCTGCTATGAAATTTTTTCAACTTTTTCTGTCGAAATAATTTTTTTGCATCAAAAGGAGCCATTTGAGTCCAGTTTTGGTACCAAGCAGATGTTATTTCCATTTTTTGTTATTCGAAATTCTCGATTTTTTAGCGATCTTCAACTTTTCAACCCCCTGGTAGGGTGAGAAAATCAATATCAAATTTGAAGGTCAATGGTCTGGGTCTCTGAGTAGGTGTAGAAACTCAAATTGCACTTTTCTAGTGCTGTGATCGAGGTACCATGTTGGTGGCACTACCCAAAAGTGGCCAAAAACTATGTTTTTTTCAAAAGTGACCCTACTTTGAGGGCCCCTAGCTCCACTCCCCTGAGAGGTAGGAAGCTCAAATTTTTTTTGGGAGATTCCCAATTCAAAGTAAACCACCTCTGTGAGTTTGATCGAAATCCGAGATAAGCTTTTTTTTCACTTCACCCTAGTACACATAGCACCTAAATTTGAAAATGAAGGAGCTATAAAATTTTTAAAATTGGTATTAGCAAAATTAGTTGGAAACGCTTCGTTCAAAAAGTTTTCCGACACCGGCGGTGGATAACACTTCGAAAAAGCAAAAGAAGTTATAATCACATTGAAATGTTTATCTTTTGAAATTGAAGAAGTTTTAACAACAAGAAATTTCTATTACAAATAAGTATTGAGGGGAACGGATGAAAAAGATATGTAATTTTGTCTTTCTTTTTAGTTTCTTTGAAAATTATGACACCACGAAAATACCAATTTTCAAAGCCCTTATAGCCCCTTCTTTTTTTTTTAAAGATATGTAGGTCAATGTTTCATGTATATATTTTTATTCCTTTCAAAAGTAAACACCTGGTGCATGCATTGTCTTGAAGACATTTTTAATTTTTGTGAACCATTACCCCTTAAATTCGAGATAAGCAGTAAGCGGTCTTGAAAAAAAAATGAAACCCTAGCTACTTTTTTTTCAACACAGCTAGGTATTTGTTTTTGCTTTTAACGACTTCTTTCCATTTGCGACTGTACTAAGAAGGCGAAGCATAAAAAAGTAAAGTTGAATGAAAATTTTATCCATTTTTTAAAACGAAATGAAGACGTTACAGAATACAGATCCCCAAACTTCAAAAATTTGTAGCACCTTCATTTTCAAAAATAGACAAATTTTTCTCATAATTTTTTTGTTCCCTTCAAAAATTTAAATCTGTTTCACGTATTGCCTTGAAAATTTTTTAAAATTTATGCAAGTCACGTCATTTTAAAAATCGAGATAGGCACGAGGTGTACTTGTTCATAATTTTTTTTTGTTGGTTGGACTCTGTTCTTTCCAAATTTCAGAAAATATCTACCACTTCCGGGACACCCTGTATTAATTTTTAAATAACACGCGAAAAAATTTCAACAATTTTCGAAAAAACAATTTAAAGATTTCGTAGGTAGTTGAATAAAAGGTAAAATCTTTCGTTTAATCTTCCTGTTATGTAAATTCTACTCTAATTTACTATAAAATTGACAAAAACAAAATATTCACAAGGTTATTTTAGAAAGAGCAAAAAACAGAAAGTGAATGAATATTTGAATAGTACGCGGATACCCTCGAACTGAAATATCCTAAATTAAAACGTTTTTAGGTCTTCGTACTTTTTTTGTTCAGATTACGAATTTAACTAAGAATTAAAAATAATATAGACTAGTTCTGTTAAGCTTCGCTGTATAGATTTTCATTGAATAATAAACATCGCAAAAATCCGTCCCGGCCTTTTAAACTTTTTAACATAATATATTCGATAATGTAGGTAGCTAGGTAGTAGGTACCTACCTATTTCAGTCTACGTCTATGTGAAAATAAATAACCAGAATTCACCTACCTCCCTACTTATTTGAAAATTTTCCATTAGGCAGCTAATAAATTAAATTATTTATGAAACTATATAATTTTATGTTGACATAGAAACATGCGGTAGAAACCAATAAAGTTCGTAATACAAAATACCTTTGTGTATAATCTACAAAGAGCACATTTTTAATGTGGCGTTGTTTTATTTTTATGTGAAAAATGAGAGATTTTTTGAATGAAATTCATTTTCTATAAATTTGTCATTTTTTTCAACAATTACCCAATGTATTGAGCAAAAAATATGTATCTCCTCGTAAATGCCCAATTTTACGTTTCGCTCGTTTTTGTTGAAAAATATATAATTATTTTTCGTCGTTTTTTTCGATACCTATAACTTTTAAAAATGATTTTCTACTTTTATTTTTTTTCTCTCTCAGTTTCATAGATACAGGTATTAGGTACCTATGGCACGCCTGTCTCTGTTGTGTGTTGTGATATTTTTCGGAATTTCTGACATTTTCGATAACTGAATTGAAAAGTGATTAGGGGATCACATTTCCAGTGAAATTACGAGACCGAATTTTTTCGCTACGAGTTGCGAATTTTTACAACATCGAAAATTTAATAAACCCAAAGTGGAATCTGTGGTCAACATCAACTAGAGTATTTTAAAATTTTTGTAACCCCTTTCATTCGTTTTAAAGTTAACTTCTTCAAATCTCCAAACAGCAAATCTATTTACACTTGTGTGTTTCAGGTTGCAGCATCATCACATGGAAAGTGGCCAAATGCCATCGACATTCGACACACCCTATGCGTGAGCGATAAGCGAAGTCGAAATTAAAACCTACTGATATACTGTAAGTAATCATTTAACAACTTTTTTATTTCGATTTTATTACGTAATTTCGTAAATATAATTTCATTCACAATATTAAACACTCCTTTCTGAAGTATTGCAATTTTGGCAAATTTTAACGATTTAATTTCTATTTTTTTTTTTTTTTTTTTTAGAAAAGTGAGAAAAAGAAATCGTTTTTAAGAAAATTGGCCCGACCATTTTTCTAAAATAAAAAAATATTCAAGTAAAAAAAAAACCTACCGGCAGGTAGGTATTTAAAAAAAATTTGGATCATCTTTTTATTTGGATACCAAATTTTGATATTTGTAGATATTTATCAAGTCCAAATTCAAAAATTTATTAAAATTCAAGAATTCATAGCTACTGTATTTCAAGGTTTTATTAAATTTTAAACATTTCCCAAATTTTGAATATTTACCTAATTTTGAAATTAGCTCTGATAAAAAAAAAATTGTAAAAATTAACAAACTTATTATGAAATTTTTTTATGAAATTTTGTCAATTTTGATCCACTTAGAAAAATTTATTAAAATTCCAGAATTAATAAATTTCGAAGTGTCATTAATCCGAATTTAAAAACTTATTAATATTTAAAAATTGACTGGAAATTTTTTAGTAGGTAAATTTTTACTAAATTTTCAACTTTTTTTTTTAAATTTCAGAATTTATAAAAATTAAGAAAACAACTTCGGAAATTTTTTGGAATTTTTTTTTTCAAATCTTAAAAATTGGACTGATTTTAAAATTTCATTGAAATTAAAAAATTACCTATTTTTATATTTTCACAAAATTAAAAAACTTCGTAAAAATTACTTTTTATAATTTTTCTAAAATTTATTTGAATTTCAAAAAATTGACCCCGTTTTAAAAATTGAATTAAATCAACTTCAAAAGAATTTCCATTGAATTTTAAAGATTTAATAATTCAAAATTTTTAAGAAGTACCTACGTTTTTTGAAATGTAAAGATTTACTTCTATGTATAATAAATTGATAACTACGAGTACATATACCTAAAACTTGAATAATTAACTTGAGGAATTTTTAAAAAAATTCATATTATTTTTTAAATATTCGTAATCAAAATATCGAATTATTACCAAATTTAAAAATTATAATGAATACCTTATTGGTCGATTTACGAAGTCGTTGATTTAAAACATGAAAAAAATCATAGCACATTTTGGGGAATGGGTGGTCATTTTCGGGAAGGGAAGGGTCCAATCTTGACTTTAAAAGTGTATTTTTTTCATCATTAAAAAATAATCATCAGTTTTGTAAACAGCTGCTTTGCAGATTTTTAAAATTAATCTTTTTAATATAAATTTTCATAACCTTGGCTGGATTTTGCGAATTGAGCTAATTACAAAAATGATTAAATCGACTTTAAAAGAATTTCTATCAATTTTTGAAAATGGTGTAAAGTTTCATTAAATTTTGAATAACCTATTTTTCAATTTCCACCATTTTCCGAACTTGAATATTTGGCAAAACTTGAATTTACGTTTTACTTTTTACTTTTTTTAATTTAGACAAATTTGGTATAATATTTCAAAAATAATTACAAATGTTGAACTTTTACCATAGGAATAATTGTAAGAATTGTAAAAAAGTAGGTACCTACCTTGAAATTAATATTTGCAAAAATTAACTTGAATTTTAAAAATCAATCCAATTTCAAAAATTGACCCAACTAAAAAATTTTATTAAAATTTTAAAATGACCAAATTTTGAATTTTCGTCTAGGTATAATTTTAAAAGTTGAATAAATTTTTCAAAATTCATTAGATATTATGCATTTTGAAAACTGTACCCAAACATTTTATACAGAATTATTACGTAGAAGCGGGCACAAAATCACCTTCAGTTTTATTTTTGAATAGCCATTTTCAAAAGACGAATGAATTTGTCCATTGGAGGTAACGAAAATTTTTGAAATACTTTGTATTAATGACTTGAATTTTCATTTTAAAAATTTAAAAATAAAATAATATATTAAAATTGGGAAAAATGGAAAAGATTTGGAATGCTAATAAGTAGGTATATTTTTTAAATCGTTTTTTTTTTCTTTTTTTTTTTCTTTTGTTCAAAATTATCATTTTGAAAAAATGATGAATGAATTCATACAATGGAAAAAATTGCAGTTGTATTATTAAATTTGAACTAACAATCAACAAATCTGAATTTCAGATTAATTCCACAACTATTTCTGAATCACTTGTTTCAAGGGGATTTTAATTCTATGATTTTGATTTTTTTTTTCTTCGAGTATTTGGATTATTGAATTCCGAAACCATTATTTCTGCAGAATCGAACAACTCTATAATTTTCTCAGGGTTCTTAAAAGCTGAGCGAGCTAAAATAGATGTAGGTAGGCTTTTACCTCCAAAAAAAATTGAACTTGTAAAATTGAACAAAAAAAAATTACGAAGTTATACCAAACTTTATACTTACTTATAGGAAAAAAATATCTAAATTAAGGATTTCACCCCCTCCCTCTGCCCATCAACTTAATTTAAAAACCTCCCGCATCGAGGTTAGCAAACAACGTAGGTAGTACCTACACATTACAAAATTCCTAAAATTTCAACCATTTATTATTTACGAAGAAAAGTAGATGAAAAGCACCGATGGCAACTCGAAAAGCCTTCAATTTTAAACGAAACTTTGTAAAATATATTACAAAATAAGTGCGTTCATTTTGATACGACATCGAGGAAATCCGTTTAAGTAATTCTCAAATGAAGTACCACTATTGAAGAAATTTCTGCTCCAGCCTCAAGTGCGACGCGACGATGTGTCGAACGAATTTTAAATCAATCAATCAAAATTTCATCTATTACTACCTGATGAGCGAATACCCCGCGAAGGGTTCATAAACGTAAACATTTAAACGCCTTGAACCGCAAAAAGTAATGAAAAATTAATTTAATTAACTTGTCACGGTGTTAATCTTTACACAGTTTGAAGTAAGTTTTCTATAGTAGGTATAGATTTTGCACATATGCGTACGTACGTATACGTATAGTAAGCGTAAAATGGGTAGTATTTTCAGGGCTAAGTATGTTTTGACGTAAGTATAATACCTCCAAGTATAAAAACATGTGTTTTTTCATCTTTTCAACCGACGATAGATACATAAATTTTATTTCTCGTTAAGCCGCGAGCTGTTCGTATATCGTTTGCTGGATTAAATTAATCCCTTTATATCTACAGATGTTGACTTTGTTGATCGGAATATAATACGTATCAAAAATATGAAAATGAAATAAACATGAGAGATTTCAAGCAGAAAAATTCATCGCCCAAGATATAACATTAAATTCTTTGCGATGTTAATTAAAATTTTTTTACTAGCTCCTTGTACAAGAAATGAAGTAAATTGCATTTTGCGTTGAATGAAATTTTTTGATTTCAAAATGTTCCTATGGGTGTCCTGATTAAACAACAAAAAGCCCCCAAACCTCACCCCCGGGGAAGTTCTCAAATGTGGACCCAACGTTATACTCTCTCGTAAATAAGAAAAATTTTTAACAGAAGATTTAAATTGGAATTAATTTATAAAATTTGAATTAAAAATATTTTAATATTCGATTCTGATAAAATTAATACAGGGTGTCCGGGGAGTGGTCTGACAAACTTGAAATTTGGATATAACCGAGTACCACTAACAAAAAACTTTATATACACATGGTGCCTATCTCGAATTTGAAGGGGCAGTGGTCCAGAAAAATTTCAAAATTTGTCAAGACAATGCATGAAACAGGCGTAACTTTTTGAAAATAACAAAAATTGTTATATGAAAAATTTGCCTACCTTCGAAAATGAAGGGGCTGCGAAGCTTTGAAAATTGATATTTTCGAAGTTTGATGCTCCATAGCGCCTTAATTTTCAAAGATAGGCAAACTCTTCACATAACTTGATTTGTTCCTCTCAAAAAGTTACACCTACTTCATGTATTGTTTTAATGGAATTTCGAAGTTTTGGTGTGTTAAAAGCAGGGCTTTAAAAACGTTATTTTTAAATTCGGTTTTTGTTTGGATTTCGTTTAGAACATTCATTCGGTTTTTGTTTGGTTTTCAATAATTAACGAATCATTCTAGGAAGCGTTTTCATTTTCGTTATGTTTTTCAAGCTTCAATTTCGTTTTTGTTTTCGTTTTTGATTCGTTTTCGTTTTGTTTTTTTTTATTCCAAACTCATTTTTTGCGGAAAAAAACGATGGAGCAATCAAATTTCACCTATCTTACTTATTTTCGGCTCTTACGCTTACCAGAACGTACATACTGATCAAAATCATGTTGAATTTTCATTTTCACCATAAGGTCTACCTTTATCAACTTGAGTTAAGAAGTGATAAATGAAGACATCACAGATCAATGAAAAGTTGAAAAACTCCAGAATACCACTCACGAATTTTTTTTTTCTGAATTGCATGTGAAATCAACATTTGAAGCCAATTGAAAAAAAAAAAAAAAAAAAAAAACGTAAGAAAAACGTTATTTATTTCGTTTTTGTTGGGTTTTTGTTTTCAAACTTCATTCATTTCGTTTTCGTTTTTATAACGTTTTTCGGTTACTGCTGTGTAGCGTTTTTGTTTTGTTTACGTTTTTGATGGTAAAAATAACGCTTTTCAGGTTTTCGTTTTCGTTTTTGTTTTCGTTTTTAAAGCCCTGGACTTAAAAGTGCACCGTTAAAACTGAGATAGGCAATATTTTTGACAGGAATTTCGTGTTGCTTCAACTACTTCAATTTCAAAGATAGGCATCCCCACGTGATTACAACTTTTTCCCCTTTTTTGAAGTGCTATCCACTGCTAGTGTTGAAAAAAACTTTGGATGCAGTGTTGCCAACTAATTTTGCGGGTAAAATACCGATTTTCAAAGTTATGTTGCTCCTTCATTTTCGAAGTTAGGCAATATGTGTACATAAAGTTTTTTGTTAGTGGTACTCGGTTATATTCAAATTTCAAGTTTGTCGGACCACTCCCCGGACACCCTGTATAAAAAATCAAAACTAAAATTTGAATTGAAATCAATTTGGAGTATAAAATTTGAATGAAAAATTATGTAATTTATTGTAAAAAAAACTATCGAACTTTGTACCAATGTACTTTTCTAATTTCATTTTTCTGATATTTTTTATAAAATTCTCGTACATTCTTTCAATTCTTTTTAAATTATTTCTATGATATAATTTTCATCACTATGTTGTCGAGGGAGGATGTTTCTTTCAAGGTAGTCATCGTAGCTGAAAGGAAGTGAATTATTTCTTTATTGGCAACAGAGTAAATCGAGCTTACAAAATTTGATGAATTTTTTCAATTATTAAAAAAAATTGCTCAGCATATTTCAATAAATGACGCGACGTCGCTGAGATTATCTAACACGCACCTCGACCTTAATAAAATAGGGGAGAGAAATTCAATGTTCTTTTACATCTTCCTTTGGAAATAAAATGCTGAGCCGAACATTTTCCTGGAAAAAATGGATTAAATTATTGGTTCAATTCAACTTCGACCTTTTCTTCCCAAATACGTAATGCACAGTATTTGCTCAAAATCAATAGGATTCTATTCTAGGAGGGTCCCTGAGGTCCCATTAAAATTTGAACTTTGAACTAATTCGGTCCATTAGTACGTGAGATGTTATATTCGTAAATGGTGAAATTAACTATTTCATAAATTAGGTAGGCAGAGTTTTCCTATTTTTTTCTGTTCCATAAAACAGGCAAAGAAAGAGAAAAATAATTTGCCTATTTCATGAATTAGGCAAAAAATGTCCCTTTTTTCACGATTTAGGCAAAACTGTGACTCTGACAAGAAAAAAAAATCTGATAGAAAATTCCAGTGAAAAAAAAACTATGACTAAAAAAATACCAACTAAAATTGACGTCGACAAAAAAATCATTAAAATCATCTCTGACAAATAATAATCATGAAAAGCAAAGCTCAGCTAAAGATAAAAAATTGTTAAAAGTTGCTCTAAAAAAAAAAAAAAAAAATTACCTAAAAAGTTGAAGGGAAAAAAAGGCGACTGACTGACAGAAAAAAATTGAAAAAAGATTCTTATTTTGGAGTTCTTCAATTTTTTTTTTTTTTTTTTTTTAAATACTTACATTCAATTTTTGATGCTTATTTTTTTAATTTCTCAAATATTCCAATTTTTATCCATTCCTTTTTTTCAATTTCCAGTTTTCTTAATCTCACAAATTTTTAATTTTTTCAAAATAAATCATTTTGTTATTACATTCTATTCAGTTTTCAATATTTTCAAAACTACTATTCAATTTTGGTCATGTGTGAATTCATTAAACTTTTTTTCAAAGTCAGCTTACTTTCAAGATCAGCTTGCCTAAATCGTGAAAAGGGAAATTTTCTGTCTAAAATACATGAAATAGGAAAATTATTTTTCCATTTTTTGCCTAATTCATGAATCAGGCAAACGGGGTTGCATTGCCATACTATTGGGCTCTAATTCTCTATTTTTTTAGATGAAATATCTCTAAATTTTTTGGAGAAAAAAAATCTGTAATTTTTTTGGATAATTTTTTAATTTTTCGCGGAATGAAAATTTTAAAGTACTTAAAAAATTTCTTACTTTCTTGGAATAATTTCTTCACAATTTTGAAAAATATTCTTCAAATTTTTAGAAGAAAAAAATCTCTTATTGTTTTTGTGGGGGGAGGGAGAAGAAATTTTTA
Organism: Balanococcus diminutus; assembly: GCA_959613365.1. NCBI lineage: Eukaryota > Metazoa > Arthropoda > Insecta > Hemiptera > Pseudococcidae > Balanococcus > Balanococcus diminutus. The sequence continues at coordinate 48,487,213 of OY390715.1, forward strand.
AAATTTGGACACAAAACTATTTGTAAGATCCTAAAAGTGTCTTATTTTTCTAATAAAAATTGTATTTCCACGGGTTATATCTCAAAATTACTCAAATATTATAGGTAGGTACTTCTTTGTGAACTCCACGTACTGGTAAAGGCGTTAAAAACTGAATCTATTTTTAATTTTTCTCCTAATAACCACATTTTGAGCCATGGCTGGGGTCTCTCAATTAAAAAAAAAAAAAAAAAAAAGGAAAAAGGAAAAATGGAAAGTTTATAAAATATTTAAAAATTTCAAGTAAAATGGTCATAGTTCAGCATATTATTTTTATACATAACAAGACCACATTCGATTATTTTTCATCTCAACCACTGTTTTCATGGAACGTTAGAAAACGTCATTTTTTAACCAATTTTTAAAAAAGATGAAAAAAAAATAATTAGGTAATTTCTTTTTTAATTTTGAATAAAATTGTTTCAACATACACATTATTACCTCCCCCCCTCCTCCTCACCAAAAACAACATTTATGGCAATTTTCTATCAATGTCCCATCAGTGAAAAATTTTCAAAAACTTTCAAAAATTGAAAAAAAAATATGAGAAAATTATCTAAAATGACGGTTTTTGAAAATGAAAGTAAAGAGGGTCCATTTCGCCAGCCCCGCCCATTTCGAATTTGGAATTCGGAGTAGGGGCATTCGTTTGTGCTCGGTTTGTGCTGATTTGTGCCGTAAAAATTTTCGTTTGTGCTGCCCCCCTTCCAGAGATATTTTGAAAAACCCTTGGGCGGGGCTGGGGAAATGGTTTTTTTCAAAATTCGAATTTTGGGTCAAAATTGGTGTCATTCGTTTGTGCTAGGTTTGTGCTGATTTGTGCCGCAAAAATTTTCGTTTGTGCTGCCCCCCTTCTATGGGCGGGGCTGGGGAAATGGTTTTTTCAAAATTCGAATTCGGGGTCAAACTTGGTGTCATTCGTTTGTGCTCGGTTTGTGCTGATTTGTGCCGTAAAAATTTTCGTTTGTGCTGCCCCCCTTCCAGAGATATTTTGAAAAAACCTTGGGCGGGGCTGGGAAATGGTTTTTCAAAATTCGAATTTTGGGTCAAACTTGGTGTCATTCGTTTGTGCTCGGTTTGTGCTGATTTGTGCCGCAAAAATTTTCGTTTGTGCTGCCCCCCTTCCAGAGATATTTTGAAAAAACCTTGGGCGGGGCTGGGGAAATGGTTTTTCAAAATTCGAATTTTGGGTCAAACTTGGTGTCATTCGTTTGTGCTCGGTTTGTGCTGATTTGTGCCGCAAAAATTTTCGTTTGTGCTGCCCCCCTTCCAGAGATATTTTGAAAAAACCTTGGGCGGGGCTGGGGAAATGGTTTTTTCAAAATTCGAATTTTGGGTCAAAATTAGTGTCATTCGTTTGTGCTGATTTGTGCCGCAAAAATTTTCGTTTGTGCTGCCCCCCTTCCAGAGATATTTTGAAAAAACCTTGGGCGGGGCTGGGGAAATGGTTTTTTCAAAATTCGAATTTTGGGTCAAAATTTGTGTCATTCGTTTGTGCTAGGTTTGTGCTGATTTGTGCCGCAAAAATTTTCGTTTGTGCTGCCCCCCTTCCAGAGATATTTTGAAAAAACCTTGGGCGGGGCTGGGGAAATGGTTTTTTCAAAATTCGAATTTTGGGTCAAAATTTGTGTCATTCGTTTGTGCTAGGTTTGTGCTGATTTGTGCCGCAAAAATTTTCGTTTGTGCTGCCCCCCTTCTATGGGCGGGGCAGGGGAAATGGTTTCAAGTAAGGGGAGAAGAAGGGGTCCAATGATAATTTTGATACTGTCAATCGTTTGTGCTAAGCGAGTAGAGATTTGTGCCGTACTCGATTTTCACCTCTACCCCCTCCATCCTATTTTCAATAATATTACCATCGTTAATATACGATTGGGAGCAATGGTTAGGTTGCATAATTTTCCATTTTTTTTAGAAAATCTTTCCTAATGAAATGAAAATTCAATTTTTTACTTTGTACAAAATTTCAATTTTTTTTTTTCATTTTTTCTTTTCTTTCCTTTCCTGCCTTTTTAAAAAAATTTTAACACATACCTACTTAGTTTTGTTTGGAATATTTTCAAAGTTTCCACGAATGTTTGAAGAAAAAAATTCCATACTTTTTTTGAACTTCAATTTCAAGGAAGTGGTGATCATTTAAATTTTATTTTGGAAACCTCTCTCTTCTTTCGAAATTCTTGTGTCAATTTTTCTCACTTATAGTATTGGGAATGGAAAGCTATTTTTCAATCATCATTAATAATTATTTTCTGAATTTGAAACAATTACCCGATAAAAAAAATCGCGAACAATTTTTCAAATACCAAGCTGGCACTTACCTCGTCTTTTATCAGCTATTAGTTTTGACCTTCGATTTTTTTGGTATTTCTTGCGATATGTATTTATGTATGTATTGACTGAATTTTGTCCGCGCGATAACTCTCGTTCTAATGGACCGATTTATTTCAAATTTTAATGGGAGGTCGGGTACCATGTAGAATAGAACCCTATTGTTTTTGAGCAATTTTGGACCATTACTACGCATTATTTGGGAAGAAATGGTCAGAATTAAATTAGACCAATTTAATCCATTAATCGAAAAATATTTTGCCTAGCATTTTATTTCAGGTCGAAAAAAATTAAAACTTTTCTCCCCTCTTTAGACGTCGACGTCGACGAGCACCGCGTCGACGTCATATCATTATTTATTTAAATATGCTAGGCATTATTTAAAAAATGCATCAAATTTTATAAGCTCGATTTACTCGATCTAAACTCTAATCAGTGTTGCCAATTAAGAAATAATTCGCCGCTTTTATTCATACCTAATAATTGATAAGAGGTTTTTTCAAAATATCTCTGGAAGAGGGGCAGCACAAACGAAAATTTTTGCGGCACAAATCAGCACAAACCGAGCACAAACGAATGACACCAAGTTTGACCCAAAATTCGAATTTTGAAAAACCATTTCCCAGCCCCGCCCAAGGTTTTTTCAAAATATCTCTGGAAGGGGGGCAGCACAAACGAAAATTTTTACGGCACAAATCAGCACAAACCGAGCACAAACGAATGACACCAAGTTTGACCCCGAATTCGAATTTTGAAAAAACCATTTCCCCAGCCCCGCCCATAGAAGGGGGGCAGCACAAACGAAAATTTTTGCGGCACAAATCAGCACAAACCTAGCACAAACGAATGACACCAATTTTGACCCAAAATTCGAATTTTGAAAAAAACCATTTCCCCAGCCCCGCCCAAGGGTTTTTCAAAATATCTCTGGAAGGGGGGCAGCACAAACGAAAATTTTTACGGCACAAATCAGCACAAACCGAGCACAAACGAATGCCCCTACTCCGAATTCCAAATTCGAAATGGGCGGGGCTGGCGAAATGGACCCAAGTAAAGATGAAAAATCACTGACTGTAAATGGTCTTTTTGGGTAATAATGTGTATGTTGAAACAATTTTATTCAAAAAAACTTTTTTTTCCAATTTTTTTTTTCAAAAAACGTAAAAAATTACGTTTTTAACGTCCCATGAATTTGTGGGGGTGAAGATCTAAAATCATCGAAAATAGTCTTGTTATACTATAAAAATACCAACCTTATGGTAATTTCATTAAAATTTTTGAAAATGATCTATTTTTACATTTCTTTAATTTTTTCAAAATTGTTGGAGGCGCTATAGTTAGGGCTCAAAATGCAATGAGGGAAAATAAAAAATAGGGTGCTTATTATTTCCCCAATAATTGTGTCACCAATTGACGCCCAGTCCCGAAAACATTTCCAAACTTTTCACAACAAGAGCCACCCTGGTGCATTGATTATTAATATAGTTCGTATCGAAGTACAAATAAGTATATTGATAAATATCTAATAAAGGCTCTAGGGAACAATTCTCATTTTTTCCGCCCTGTTCATTTTGACGCCTCTTCTAAAAAAATGACTATACGCTTTTTTACTGAAAGTTTTATTTACCTACTCACTTTAATTTTAATCATGATAATTTGAAGACTTATAAGCGAAAACAACGAGAAAAATGTTCGGTTTTTATTAGGAGGGCTTCCCAAAGGGGGAGATTCGGGAACCTTCTGTTGGTTCATTAGGACACCGGAAGAAAAATTTTAAGATGAAAAAATTCTATGTAACCCAGAATGCAAATTTATTTCCTTATTTCACTTTCACGGGGTTGACTTTGCAATCGACGAAAAAAAAATTGAATTAAATATACTCGTTGAGTAGATATATTCAATAGCAAAATATAGGGACCTCGTTATTAAATATTTTTCGCTTACGAAGCACTTTTTTAATCTAATCAAAGTTGAACCAATACCGTAAAAAAATAGCTGCTGGGTGAAATATCACATTTGAAAATTTTTTAGCAGGTACCTTTGAGCTCTAAATTAATTTTTCAACTGTCTGAAAATTTGAAGTACAGTAGAGTACACTGAGTGAAAAATTACAAAAAACAGTCACATATGTACTTTGACGAGAAAAATTGTCAATCTTACGAGATACTTTGCTATAAAAATGCAAATTTTCACACCCTAAGGTAGATATTCAAATATGTTGATTTGCAGAAAAATACGTCCCTTTGTCTTTTATTGAATTTTTTCACGTATTTTTCCCCTAATTCCACGAAAATTCTGTTTTTTTGTAGGTTTTATTTCGATGAAATGAATAAATAACGAAAATCGCGGTCATAAAAAAGGATTTCTTTTTGTCGTTGAAATGAAAAATGCATGAAGGCTGCAGTGTTTTTTTTTTCAACTTCGTAAATAATTGTTGCTTTCTTCCTGTTGAAATACTAGGGCGAGAATCCTCTGCATTTGGTACATTTGCATTTAAGCTTTTAATTCGTCGCGTTGAGATTGAAAATAATTTTACAAAGTTTGGATTAAAAAAAAAAAAAAAAAATCATACCAACCTGTATAAATACGGAGCCTGTAAAAACAGGAAGTAACCCGTATCAAAAGGTAAATCCGATCGGATAATCGTGGCGATTAATTGATATGGTCAATCATTGTGATATTTTTAATAGATATACCTATGATTTTTCACCGAATTCGTAAACATCGCGAGAATTACGTAAAATTTCGAACCAGTGTTTTTATCTTCGAATTTTTGTTTCTGAAATCGATGCAGTCAGTTCGTGGAAACGTGTTTTTACGCGAGCGGAAAAGCGAACCGAACCGAGCGAAAACGTAATCGAAAACGAAATAGAAGGAAATCTAGAGTAAGGTGTATCGTGGTCGTGCATTCTTTTCGTTGATAGTATTCGTAGATTTCGGAGTGTTGCTGCTTGCGAGATGCTCGCTAGTGCGCAGCAACTAATTTTCGGTTTTTTACCCCTATAGTGGAACCCCGAAGCCGTTTATCTCGTACCCATATATACCGTCGTATATCATGCATCGTGTGTACGTAAACGTATATGGCACCAGACTGGAGGAGTGTTCGGTCAAAGACGTCAATGCTTGGGGCTAGTTGATAATGCCCGAGTGCATCAGGTATTCACGAAGAGCTCGACAGAATGCTTTTGGATAAAATAGCAATGACCATTGACCAGAAATAATTAAAATTTTCACATTCGGGAAACATTTGAAAAAAAAAAAATTATTAAAAAAGCATTAGGTATACCGACTGAGAAAAAATTCTTCCAAAAAAAACGAAAATTTTTCGGATGCTAAATTGTTCACGAAAAAAGACTAAAAAAAATCATAAATTCTACTTATAATTTTTTTTTAATTTACAAAAAATTATATTTAAAAAAAATTTCAAGAGGAAATTCATGTCAATATTTTCCTTGAAAAATTTATTTCCTCGAAAAATATACCTAAGGAAATTCTTTTGTTTCAAAAAATGAGAAATTTTTGAACCTACTCCAAAAAATTGAAATATTTCTTTCTTCAAAAATCTGAAAGATATTTTTACTCCACAATTTTTTTTTCGTTCAAGAAATTAGGGTTTTCCTCAAAAGAATTTGAAAAAAAGGTCACCAAAAAATGGAACACAAAAATTAGTATACATTTTCAAGACAACCCCCCCCCCCCCCCCCACCGTAAGACATATCTATGTTAAAATTACTAACCAATTAAAAAAGCCTCACTAAAAAAAAGAAAATGAATAAAAAGTCTTGGAAAATTGAGAAATTGGGAGTTCATAAAATATCAAAAATTGTTAAAAGTTGAGGAAAACTGAAAAAAAATAAAAAATGAAGAAAAATGACGAAAAATTTAAAAATTTAAGATGATTTTAATAATTTTAAAAACTTACTTATATTTTAATGATTTAAAAATTCAGAAAAACTTGAAGAAGAAAAACCATGAAGTAACGAAGAATTGACAAGTTTGAGAGGATTAAGAAGATCAAAAAATTAAATAAATTTGGAAATTGGCAAATTATTGATGTAAAAAATTTAAATTTAAAAAAAAATGTCATCGGTAATAATTTTAAAAAACAGTCTCATTTCAAAAAACGAAAAAATTGAAAAATAATAAGAAAAAATTTAAATAAAGTCAGAAGTGATAGGAAAATGAAAAAATACCCAAATAAAATCATAAATTGGAAAAAAATCGGAAATATGAAGAAGTTAAAGAAGTGTGAAGTGAAAATTTTGAGGATTCCACAGCATTAATAATTCAAAATTTATAAGAAAATCTTGTTAAGTAGGTATAACAAAATTGAGGAATTTTATAAATTAAAAAATTACCACCAATTAAGAGTTATAACGAATTTGAAAAAATCAAAAGGTTTTTTTTTTAATTTGAAAAAAGTTAAAAGATTTTTTTTTTAAATAAAAAAATAAAGATAACGAAGAATTGGAAAATTTGAGAGAATTAAAAAATTGTAAAATTGTAAATTAATGTTGCAAAAAAGTAAAAAATTGAAAGAATTAAAATTTTAAACTATACCTATTCAAAATTGATGAACACTGAAAAAAAAAATCAAAAAAATCTGAAATTCAGGAGAATTGCGAAGTTGTAAAAGTACATAATTTAAAAAAAATCAAAATTTTGAAGAAACGAAAAAAAAAAAGACGAAGAAGAATGTTTAATAATTTGACAAAATTGCGCCATTTCAGAATTTAAAATGAAAAATCATGTTTTGATTTTTCAATATTTTAATTAGGTAGGTATAACTATCAAATTTTTCAATACTCTTAATATGACATTTGAATTTGTCCAATTTTCTCAGTTTTTCTAAAATTTTTAACTACTTAAGTATTAAAAATTTTATGATTTTTAAAATTAAAAAATTTCCGAATTTTATGCAATTCTTTCAATATCTTCCAAATCGCAATTTCTTTGAATTTTGTAATTTATCTCGTCTTTTCAATATTTTTAATACCTGTACATGCCACCCTTAAAATTTTCCACTTCGTCATTTTTCAAAAAATATTCAATTTTTGTATTTTTTTTTAATGATTTTGATTATTAATATTATGTTTCGTTTTTTTTTTCAAATTTTTGGATCCATTATTTTATTTTATTTAATTTATTTATTTATTTTATTATTTTTATGCCACGTTTTTTTTGGAGTTTCTGAATTTTTCAAATTCCGAATGACATCCTAATTTTATGCAATTTTTAATGTTTCGTAATGGTAATTAGGAGAGGATATTTAAAAAAAAAAAACTTTTGAGAAAAATAGTGTGGAATGAGATTTTTTCAATTTTTAAAATCATTTTAAAATTGACAATTTTTGACAGCTTTTTTTAAGCTTCTCCTTGTACGACGCTGAACTTCGATCTTTAGATGCTGGAATTCGCGTTTGTACACATAGGTATTTGATTAAGTATTATTTTTCAAAATTGATAACTACTTCAGGCTTCAGGCAGAGTTTCATACCCCATGTACTATTGAGACCTTTGGACCATTTTAGATTAAATCACACCTCTATTCATTGGGCCACTGCCACTAGAATTTTTTTTACGCAAATCTCGGCTGATCTTAGGTACCTACAATTATTTTTTTCTGACTTTTCAGTATTTATAATTTGTTAGGAGGTATCGTCACAATCACAATTTTTTGAGCAAATTTCGTCAACACGAAGGAAACAATATCCATGTAGAAAATGTGATGCGATTTATGAAACCCAAGCAGAAGTCGAAAATGCAATTTTACAGGAGAGCGATTTTTCAAATTTTGGTCAAAATTTTTTCCCTTATTTTTCGGTTTTTTCAAAAAATTTGAAAACTTAAAAAAATTATACCTATAAAAATAATTAAAGCACCTGGCACACTCCGGTTTTCAGTAAAATTAAGAAAAAATGACGGAGATTCTGAAAATGCAAAAAAAAATTTTTGAATACACAATAATCGATACAGGTACATTAGGGTGGAGTGAAAAATAAAAAACATACCTCGGATTTTAATTTCATTTCCTACATTTTCGTTGAAATGTAATGTATCAAGTCATTAAGGAAGTAAATGTGCCCATAGAAAACTAGAAAAGTATTGAAAAATGAATTAAATTTTGATCGATTAATTCTGAAATTCAGAACAATTCAAATTCAACTTTAGAGATATATTAAAATTATTTTGATTAGTGCACGAAAATTAAAGATTAAAGAATAAATTAAAAAAATTTGAACAAAAATTAAAAATAAAAAAAAAATCGCTCTCCTTATGGTAGGTAGGTTATTACAGCGTTATTACGTCTAACTGTACATTTGCCAACCGAAACACAATTGGTCGAAACTTGACCGAAACAATGCGAAACCATACGAAACTAACCGAAGAACCAAGATCATCCAGTTGATCGTCCCCCTGTCCCCTGTCTACAAGTCTTCATACCACGACCACGAGCATTTGTTTATGTAGTTAACGTTTCTACATGTGTAGTTGTGTACTGGCTTTGAAGTTTGATTGATGTGTAAGTGTGTAAAGAGTCTTTATATAATTTACTAGTTCTTTTGTCCATGTGAAAAACTGGACTATTATTAATATTAGTCACTATCTGTGATTAGTCATCTCAAAGTTCACCGTCAGTCTCGGTACCAGTGGTGATTGGTGAAGTGTCAGTAACCAGTGAGCATTCCAGTCAGCTATGCCAGTAATCGCGGAAAAAACGTAGACGTAATATTGTTGTGTAAATAATTTCTCACCAACCAGTTCGATTTTAGTTTTTAATTTTCCAAACTGTGATAAGTATAGTATACATTTCATACAATGCTGTTATTTCAACTCCTCGTGATTTGCCTCAGTGCCAATATAGCTTTTGGTGTAGCTGTTCAGTCTGTGGTGTTCTGGTCAAAAACATTGTTCAATGTTTTAGACGACAGTATAGATGTTTACGAAAAAATCTCAGGGCAACCGCTTTTTGGTCAGTCAGCCAAGGAGAAAAAACTCTACGCCAAGTTGGCCAATATAACCGAGCTCGTCGAACGTCTAGAAAATGACATTCCTCAAGTTACCATTGCCAGGATCAAGGAGCTGGAGCGTGATTTTTCGCAAATAATTCACTTTGAAATCAAACTGGACGATTTGGTGAACTACATCAATAACGTCGAATCGAAATATGAAAAGTTTTTGAGTAAGTACGAGTCAGCCTGATTCTTTTGTATCGTTTTGAAACTCGACTAACACATGCGTCATTTTCAGAACTCCGTAACAAAGTGATGAATTTGGAGAATGGGTCTAGTAATAAGTCGATCGCTACGAAATATACATTGGAAAGAACAGCCACTAATATATTATTCGAATCCGGAAACGTTGCCGATAGCTTGGATAAGATAAATCAAATAATAAACGGCGAAAGTGTTATTTTCGGGAAACAAGACGTTTTCTCACTTATCCTGGATAATTTTAATGTACGTAATTCGAATTGGAAAAAGTTTGCGTTTCATTACATTACTTTATCGAAATGTTTCATTGCAGAGTAAATCCCAGTCAAGGTGTTTGGTTCCTAAATCACCTCAACAACTTATTCACGATGTGCATACGTCTCTTCGAATGGTGCAAGTCAAAGGATTAATTATGATCGAATTTTCCTACATGATTTTGAATCTTTACACATCAGGTATGTGATTATTGAATGCTTTCTCTGTAGCCATAATATTACTTCTTCGAGTATGAGTTTTTGTCTTTGTTGATGGAATAGAAAAAAAAATGTTGTTTTTGAAGGAACTATTTCCCACATTCCGTAATTTTACAAACTCTTTTTTATTTGCCTTATCAAATACGCAAATTATCGATAATTATTTTCCTTAACGAGGTGAGAACTTTAATCTGCACTTTTTACACTTTGGGTACTAAAGATAAGCGCCGATTTTTTAATCAATAAACACGTTTGTTTGATCAGTTTGATAACAAATTACGTGCGCCGAAGATAATATTTATGTGATTGTTTTACGTATCGGATTATTTTTGAATACAAAAATGAAATTATTTAATTACTCTTTTGAACAAAATCTCATACTAAAAGTCTTCGTAGGTCTGGATACATAAGTCACTTAAATAATTTTTTATCAGATGTTGGCTTAATTCATCGACAAAGAATTGGGTGCTGGGTACGAGTACGAGTATACGAGTAGACTTGGGCTCACGTATTGAAAGTAGATTTTCTTTTCACTTTCGTACAATTTTATTAATGAATTGTGCTACCTCATTAGATGCTGATTTCGATTAATTTCACGTCTATTGTTCGAAATCGAAACAATGTTATACTGATGAATTGCATGTCGTAGGCAAATTATCATTTTATTCAATCGTAGCCACACTTGGTATTTAATTTTAAAAAATTCCTTCTGTTATGTTTCATTGAAGTCTACATATAAATTTTTACTTAGGTATAATTTAATTACTGTTTTAATGCATGTTTGTTTTATTTTTAGGTGATTTTAAAGACGATATCGAAGAATCTCGCAATCAAATGGTCGATCGATTGAATAAACAAGCTAAAATTGCTACCGAAGTCATGAAAAAAGCTGATAATTCTTTATGGAAATGCGATCCAGATAAATATGTTTTCAATAAAACGTATATTGAAGTAACCAGACTCATACAAGTACGTATTGTTTTATGTACCTAATGAGATTCTACAATTTATTTTTTGTTGGTAACTTTGAAAAATTTTCGAAGCAATAGTTTCTTCGAACTATCTATTTATCCATATTTCTTTTCGAGCAATGCTGATTAGGTTAAAAACTTGAACGTTGAATTATCTAGTGTGTGAACATTTGCATCGTATTAATGAGATATGTACGTAGTTGAAATGAATGAAAAAAAAAGTAGTCAGCTAAATTATTCTCGCGTTGGATTTCGTTGATGCAAGCTTTTCTAGGCTTATCAATTTCCTAGTCATTATATCTTGGAATCGTTTATTCGTATAAATAACACGTGCACATATTTTTTGTATTGCGTCGTGGGAAATATCGTACGTATCCAATGTCAATCGCTGTTGATTTTTTTTCTACATATTTAATTGATCGCGTAGTTTGGGTAACTTGAATACTTTTATCGGAACAAATAGTTAACAATAATAAACCTAAAATTATGCTGGTAGCATCATTTTTTTTAAATTGATAAATACTAACATTGAAAAATAATAAACGACGAAATGTTGCTCAACTTCCCATGTGATACAAAAGACCAGATAAGAGTTATACGTTAAATAACCTAGTATAAAATAACATTGAAAAATAGAGTACATTGCATTTTTAGCCAACTAAGATTTTTTGATTCCAAAATGTTCCATTTGATGTGTTAATTAATCACCAAAAAAAATTTCTCCAAAAAAATCGCAATTGTTTTGAAGAAAAGAATCGTATGTATTCTCTTGAAATTAAAAAAATACAAATTTTTTCAAATGAAAATGTTTCAAAAAATTCTCAATTAATTTTTTTTTTCAAGAAAAAGTCTCCTCATTTTTAAATTAATTTTTCTTTGAAAAATCTCTCAATTTTTTTAGAGAGAAAAGTCTGTTTTTTCGAAAGGAAAACATCTTAATTTTTCAAGTACAGTTTTGCAGAAAAAAATTGCTAATATTCTTGGTGTAAAAAAATTTCTGAATTTTTTAAAATGTTTTATCTAAATGCGAGGATGATTTTTTCAAAAATTAGTGAAGATTTTTTTTTTTCAAAAACGCTGAGGTAAAAAATTGCGTTTTTCCCCTTTAAAAAAAATCAGTTTTTTTTTCTTTTGAAACCTGAATTATGCTGGCTTCAAAAAATGCGATTTCTCTCTTTGAAAAAGTTTAATGTTTTCTTATTTCAACCAAATGAAAAAACCGATGATTTAAAAAAGAAACAAGAAAAAACAATTTTTTCCAAAACATTGGGATCTGCCTCCCCCAATGAATGATTTTTTTTCAAAAAAGAAAAAAAAAGTTGAACAAAATCGAATATTTTTCTCAAATAATTCTCTCCAAAATTGAAATTAATTTCGCATTGACCTAACAAAGTAAACAAAAATGATTCTCCAAAGAAATTGAAAGATTTTTTCTCTCAGTAAATTTAAAAAATTTTATTCGCAAAAAAATAGATTTTTTATAATATAAAAAAATTAAGATTGTTCCCTCCATAAAAAAATGATATTTTTTTGAAAGTTTTTTTTATCAAAGAAATTACAGATTTTTTCTCAAAAAAAGAAGAAAAAAGAAAAATCCTCAAAAAATTCGAAATTTTTTCCTTCCAAAAAATTAATATTTTTCTCTTACGTAAATTGAGTGTTTTTTTCTCCGAAAAATTGGGAGATTGTTTATTTGTTTCTCTAAAAAAAATTGAGAATTATTTTCTTCTCCAAAAAATTTTAAAGGTTTTTCTTAAACAAAAAATTAGAGGGTTTTTTTCTCAAAACAATTAAAATATTTAAGATTTTTTTCTCTCAATAAATTTAGACATTTTTATTCGCAAAAAATAGATTTTTAATCTAAAAAAAGTAAGATTCTTCCCTCCAAAAAAACTTCCCAAAAATGAGATTCTAAACGGGGTTTTTAAATCAATTAAAAGATTTTTCCCGAAAAGAAAATTGAGAATTTTTTCCTTCAAAGAAAAGAAAATATGTTTTTCTCAAAAAAAAAAAAAAAAAAAAAAATCGAAATTTTTTCGTTTACCCAATAAATTGAATGATTTTTTTCCTCCAAAAAATTGGGAGATTGATTGTTTCTCTCTCTAAAAAAATGAGAATTTTCTTCTCCAAAGAATTTGAATGATTTTTTCTACCTACAAAAAATTAAAATTTTCCGTTTACCCAAGAAATTGATATCTTTTCACTCAAGAAATACCCCCCCCCCCCCCAATCAAAATTTGTCTTTCACCCAACAGGTTAAGAATTTGTTTTCTTCAAAAAAAAAATTTTTTTTTAAATTGATCGTTCACCATACAAATTGAGATTTTTTTACTCAAAAATTTGAAATATTTTTCTCAAAAAATTCCCCCCAAAAATTGGCATTTTTCGACTTTTGTTCACCCACTTAACCAATTGAGATTTATCCCCCAAAAAATTTTGTTTTCTAAAACTGAGAGTTTTTTCTTCAAAGAAATTGAAAGATTTTTTTATTCGAGTATTTGGACGTCGAAATGGAAATTTTAAAATCTGAAAATGCGATTTCATATAAACGAAACGTGACAAATATTCGCTATTCGTAAAGAATTTAATTCGAAGAATATCCGGATATTTTTATGTAAAAATAATCACACAATCAATCATTAACGTAGGTACTTTCTTTTGAAACGGTACTTAAAATAAGAATTTTGGCCAATTTTTACTCTGTGAGTCATAGCGGATGTGATGAATGTGGTATACCAGGGTATACCGTTTGAATTTTGGTTCATTTTTTACCATAATATTCTTTAGCAAATTGTATTCTTCCTTTATTATCGACTAACGTTGTTTTTATTCTGCAGGGCTACATTCAAAATGAAATTGAACTTAGTCACGATAGAAATTGCTTCGATGGATGCGGCTATTACCAATCGGTGAATAAACCTGGATGTAGTAATCACGACTCGTTATGTAAGCAACAACCCAGATGCAACGGGCGTGTTTTCGATTGTAGACTCGTCGACGAAGACATGAACATATGTTTCTCGGTAAGAAATACCTACATTTTATCATTAAAACCGTTTTTAAAAAAATATCAATGCGAAGCCTAAATAAACTGTATTTATTTATACCCACAGCCGGCTTCCAGTAACCGAAGATACGATTGGATTCGCCACGACAAAGCCGAAAGTTACGGTCAAGTTGATCGAAAATGTACCAATTTCGAGAGTCGAATTAAAATGTATAGGAAATATTTAGCTTGGAGGTGTTTCTACTGTTTCTGCTACTGCGACGAAGAATCACATCTTTCGGATCGTTTCTTCAGTCTTGTACCCGCTGTCTCGGATGTTCAAAATAACAAGTAGGGTCTTTGGTTGAATTGAGATAACATTTTACGGAGGAATGTATTTTTTCTATTATTCGATTGTTATCATTTTACAGAGTGGTCGTTGGCGTTCGTTTTATCAAACACGAGCGCGTTATTCATTTACAAATAAAAGAAGGAAAACTACTACCGGGTGGTTTAATTGATAGAGATAGCGTAACTTGGGTTCCGGTTACCACCATCGATGTAAATAATTGGCTGGATAAGCAGAAATATCACACGTTACGTTACGAGTCTCGAGCCGTCGATTTGGACGACTTGGTCGGCCCCAAGAATTACGTCTTGACTGGTAAATATAAATTTGTGGAAAATTTACGCACTTGTGTTCTATTCTAACGATATTTCATCTACGCAGGTGTAAAACTACGTACATTGGGCGAGCATTTAAATTTGGAAATACAATTAACCACGTTTAATTTCACCACCGGCCAATTATCTCCCGAATTATCCTATTGGAAAGGTAACGACAACACCGACGCCGCATTAGAAACACCTCGGTATGTTCAATTCACCTTGTAAACATAAATATAACCTCGATCCAAGACCAGGTGAGGTGATACGTATTTCACGTTTGTTTTCTTTGTCCACAGCGAAAAACACCGTTTATTGTCGAAGAGACCGCCAACACTGAGTCAAGGTGACTTTTCACTGCCAGATTCCGTACCTGATTCGTACTTAGAATTTACTTACTCGGACGAACGATCTGATGCCGCCCAGAGTACTGTGCCATTTATCGATATTCAAGAAGTCGCTTCGGAACCGCCGATACCTCTAGTTGGACTGGGACTTATCCACAAGCAATCCAGAGGATCGTCTGGGTTCATCGAACCAAAGGTGTTCACCTACAATGTAGGTGAAGAACTGTTGACCAATGAGTTACATACTCTTAAACGTAAATAAGTTTTGATTCGTACTCGATCCACTTATTTTACTCTTACTTCTTTATATCGACAATCAATTTATTTTTGTGTTATTTTCTACGTCTCGATCAATTAGTTATAACTTGTGTGATGTTACTTGTGATTTTTTTTCTCTTTTTTTCAAAAATATTTTGATACGTAATATTTTTCTATGCTGTTGTAAACCAGTTTGTATTTTATAATAAAAATTTAAAAAAACTTCAAACCTAATGTGACTGTGTTGTTTAAATGAGTAAAGTCAATTCTTGAAAATGGAGGAAATTAAAAATTCCCATTAAGTATTTGAAATGAATGAATTTTTTATGGGAATGAAATTCATAATTTTTGAAAAAAAAGTACAAATTCATTTTGAAAAAAAGTTTTGGCAAATCGAATATTCAACAACTGGATTTTTTTTTCTCAAAGAAATTCAAAATTTTTTCTTGGAAATTTTTAATTTTTTACGTTAAAATACCTATTATCGTTTTTTTTTCTTTGAAAAATTCCGAAATTGTATTTTTTAAAGACTGTTAGGTTTTTAAAGAATTGGTGTAAAATAATAATTTGTACATCATAACTTGAACGAAATATATTTGTGAGTACTTAACTCAACATCGGATATAGAACGAATTAGAACGAATGACGCGACCAAATTCAGTAGCAAAGAGCTACATGAGAAAACAAAAACAAAAAAATTTTCAGGCCGAAGCAACCAACAATAATTAACGAAACCGACATAGAAAAACTTTCCTACTTAAATTAGATAGGATAAATACAAATCAACATAAAACTCAACATCCCCCCTCGGACTGAAAATTCCACAATACAAATACAACAAAAATTTACATATCTTATCAAAATAAACAATCGAAAAAATCAAACTCGAAATTAATTGAAATAATTGTAAAAATAACGTGAATTCGTAATTAAAAATTAAATGTACGTTATAAAAATATGGAACGAATAGTGATCGAAAAATAAATAAATAACTAATTAGTACCGATATGAACGATTTACTAGATCTAGATATAACGGAGCGAAATTGATCGATTTACGAACGGTAAGAAAGTACGAAATTGAGCGATTTATCAAAAAAAAATAGAACGAAGTAAGTTGAACGATTTAAGAGCGAAAATTGAGCGATTTACTGACAAAAATAGAACGATGTAAGCTGAACAATTTACTGAAATTAATTAAAGAGCTATTGGACGATTGGGATCGGAACGAAAATCAAAACTACTCAAGTTCGCGGAAGGTTTATTGGTACTTGGATTTCTATTCGGGCAATCAGTGGAATTCGATTTTGTAAGTACGTTATCACTCGCGGTTCTCGTAGTGTTATCTGCATGGTCACCGAATTTGGGACACATACGACCGATATGTCCCTCTTCTTGGCACCGAAAACAATGAAATTTACCGTCGTTTGTACCCGAAAATTTACGATTTCTACAATTTTTTATAACGTGGCCCAGTTTTTTACAGTAGTTACACTTAGGTACACTTCGCGGAGAATTACCGTTACTTTCAGAATCGCTGGTGCTGACAAATGCCGCTCCTTTCGAGAATTGAGATGGACCATTAGACAAACTGGCATCACCTTTGGATAATTGGGACGAAGAACTAGACTGTTTCGCATCACCGTCGTCGTTGCAAAGAAGATCTCGAATAATTTTTGGATCCGCAGACGTTACACTAAGGAGGGCCTCCGCTGATTTCCGAATTATCATGTATTTTTCATCCTTCAAGCCCGCCTTGAGGTAAGCAAATTCCTCCGCTTTGCCTATCACGGTACCACATGTTGAAAGAAGGTTGACGAGTTCCGTTACGCGGTTGCAATATTCTCTGGCGGACGAGAAATTGCGTATATCTATCGTGGCCAACTTGGTACGATAGTCAACCACTTTTGATTCATCTGTACGAAGATATCGGGCATCGAGTTCTTTAAATAACTCGAAAGGGTCTTTCTTCTCTCGTACTAACTTGAAGACATTATCTTCGACATGTAACAGAATTTTTCTAATTGCCTTTTTATTTTTTGTAGCGTCGCCGCCAGCCGCTGAGTACGTGTCGTCAAGACCCTTTTCTTCCAAGTATAACTGAATACGAGCTTTCCAAATCTCGTAGTTGGCTTCTCCTCTCAATACCATATGAGACGGAATTCCGTGCGTAGATGACGACATGTCGGAGTCGCTTGTATCGTCGTCAGTCGAGTAAAATGAATCGTAACTAGCGTCACTGGACGAAGAACTTGGAATCGGGTTACGTAAACTTACTGTTTGAACGGTGCTCGTAGTTGTATTTGTCTCACCAACTTTCTTTGTCACAGGTACAGTCGCCGTATTTATCGCTGAAGTAGTCGGATTTTCCACTGAGACATTTTGCTCGATACTCGAATTTTCGGACAGGAGCGAGTCGACTACGGCGCTCGAATTTTCTGCAGTACCAACCGGAGCAACAGGAACGATAGCTGATAATTCAGCAGTGGCCGGAACAGGATCGACGTGATCTTCGGCAGCTGATGGAAATATTGACCGATTGAACCGAAATCGATCACCGAATTGGTTTACCGCACCAACGATTCCTCGTAGGTGGTAACCTGACGTGGCAGTTTCTTCACCCGGCGGCGATGAACGAAAATCGATATTTCGCGGTTGGAGCGAATTGAAAAATTCTTTCGTTTTTTTCTTACGCTCTTTACGAATTTTTGACCGTGATTTATCGCCGCTCGATGACTCTTGTTCAGCGTTACGATGTGAACGAGCAATCGGCGGTACCGACATGCGAACGTACGACTATGAATAATTAACAATTACGATACCTGATGACATTACGAAATGAACGAAAAAAAAAAAGTTACAAAAACGGATAAACGAAACCAACGCACTGCTATCATGTTAGGTTTTTAAAGAATTGGTGTAAAATAATAATTTGTACATCATAACTTGAACGAAATATATTTGTGAGTACTTAACTCAACATCGGATATAGAACGAATTAGAACGAATGACGCGACCAAATTCAGTAGCAAAGAGCTACATGAGAAAACAAAAACAAAAAAATTTTCAGGCCGAAGCAACCAACAATAATTAACGAAACCGACATAGAAAAACTTTCCTACTTAAATTAGATAGGATAAATACAAATCAACATAAAACTCAACAAAGACAATGTATGTGTTTATTCACCTTTCATTTAATAAAAATTACTATGTAAATTCCTTGGATTACGAAAATAACATTATTCTCTCCCCTGTTTGAAGAAAGAAATTTCACAATTTTTCTGGAGATGAAATCTCAATTTTTTGAGAAAAATTTCCTATTTTTTCAATATGAAATAAAAATGGTGAAAAAATGCTGGATTTTTCGTATTGAGAACAACCCTTTCAATTTTTTGGAGATGAAAATCTAATTTTTTTTAAAATTATTTTTTTCAATATGAAAAATTTCTCAATCTTCCTAGAATAACAGTAGCTCTCAAATTTCTAAAAAAAAAACAGTTTCAAATTTTTTTCGAGATAAATTTCCATTTTTTTTGAAAAAAATTTCTTGACTGAAAAAAATTCTCACTTTTTTTGAGAAAAATAATTGTTTAAAAATGTTTTCTCATTTCTTGAAAAAATCGTTCAACTTTTTCAGAAGAACAAAACTGTTTATCTCCTTCATTTAAAAAAAAATATTTCTATAGTTTTTTTGAGAAAAATCGTAATTTTTGGAGAAGGAATTAAATTTTTTGAATTTTTGTATTGTTTTAAAATATTTTAAGATTTTTCTCCCCAATTTTTTGTGATTGAAAGTTCGTCGATTTTTTTGAAAAAAAAGAACTTCGGGAGAAAAATCCAAACTTTTTTGAAGAAAAATTTTCCATATTTTTCAGAAAAGATTTAAAAATTTTTTTTTTGAAAAGACCTTTTTAATTATTTGGACGAAAAAATCTAAATTTTTCTGGGGTAAAAATATTTTTCAATTTTGTTGTGGAAAAATTTCTAAATTTTCTTAGAATGAAAAAAATGTTCCAATGTTTTAAAAAAAAATCTTTCTTAATTTTTGAAGAGAAAAATCAATTTTTTGGAGAAATTAGTCTACATTTTGATGCAATTTCTTGTGAACAAGTCTCTCAATATTTTTTTGTAGAACTTCGTATAATTTTTTGGAAAGATGTTCTTGTTTTTGTAGAAAAAAATCTTAAGTTTTTGAAGAAATTTCTAGGAGCAAAAAAAAATATTATGCCCATTTTTTGAAGCAATTTCTTGTGAAAAAGTTCAATTTCGGGAGAAAAAATTGTAATTTTTGAAATTTTCATATCAATTTTTTTGGAAAAAAATTTCAGAAAAATTGTTCAACAATTTCTTGTAGATAAAAACTTTTTAATTCTATGGGCAAAAAATTCTCAATTTTTCTTGAGTAAAAAATTTCTCAACTATTTGGGGTATGTATGATTTGAGGAAAAATTCTGAATTTTCCTGGAACATAAAATGTTTCAATTTTTAGTGAAAAATATCAGTATTTTGATAAATTTGTTTGAAAATTTTCTGAAAAAAAAAAAAAAAATTAAAACAATTTCTTGTAAAAAAAAATCTTATTTTTTTTTTGTTGAAAAAAAGTCAATTTTTTGGAAAACCTTTTTAATTTTGTGGGAAAATTTCAATTTTCTGTGATTTATTTTTCATTAAAAATTTTTTTGTAATTTTTTGAGGAAAATTTCTAAAAAAAAATTAATTCCTCAGGCAAGAAAATATCTCAATTTCAGGGGGAAAATTTTGGAATTTTTTTAGAATTTAAAATCTTATAATTTTTCCGAAGAAAAAAACGGTTCAAGTACTTTTTTGAGATAAAAATAAAAATTCTTCGAAAAAAATCTCGATTTTTTGTATTCTCATTTTCTTGTGAAAATAGGTTTCTCAATTTTTTCATGTTTTTCAAAACAAAAAAAACTTAACTCAATTCAAAAATCCTTAATTTTGTGAGGAAAGTTTTCAATTTTTTGGAATTTTTAGGAAATTCAATTTCTTGTTTTTTTTTTAAATTTTGGAACAAAACGCTTTTAAATCGCAGGAAAATTTTGAAAATATTAATCTTTTTTAAAAAATGACGTATTAAAAAAAAAAATCGGGATTTTTTTTCATTTTTGTTGGGAATCTAGCGATTATTCGAATTAAAACAGCAAAATTACGTAATAAATTAATAGCTTTATTACGGACATGTTAATTCATCGGAAAATTTGGTACAACTAGGAGCAACACAGTTGCATAAACGAAATCGCATCCAAAAAAGTCGTGGTCTATTCTAATTGGATATTCCAAACAATTACAAAAGTTTTTATTTCGAACTAACCGAATATATGTGACGCGCGGCGCGAGTAATTATAAAAAAAACGAAAAACATAATACCTACTAACTTAACCTACTTGGACGTACGAACACATATATTCCTAACAATTTTTAAATTTTATCTCAATTTTTTAAAAAAATTTTGGAGAGAAAAACTGCTCAATGCTCAAGAAAAGAGTTTCTCAATTTTCCTAAAGTGAAAATATTTTTTTAATTTTTTGAAAAAAAAATCTCACAATTTCGGGGGGGGGGGGGAGATTCTGAATTTTCCAAGAACAAAAGACACCTCGATTTTTCAAAGTCAGCGAATCGCACAAATTTTCCGATTGACACCCTCTTTCCTGGATTCATCTAAAAAAAAACTACTTCAAACGCACAGATTATCAGATTGTATTTCACATTACAGGAAAAAAATTATACACAACCGGTACACATAGTACGTATAAAATTAAAAAGATTACGAATAAATAAAAAAAAAAAGAAAACAAAAAGCGACTACGCATTGTTACAATAATTTTGAATTAACGTATTAGAGAAAAGAGACGGGGAAATTGGAGTAATTATAAACAAAGGAACAAACAAAATATACAAAACGAAGTATAATAATAATCTACCTAATACAATAAACAAGCCGGAAAGAAGTCATTCAAACGATACCTATTTATATTAAAAAATATATCCGTTTATAATCCTGGCATTACCTACTTATTTTCTTACACCCACCCCCCCCCCCCCAAAAAAAAATCGATTCGAATTTGAAAATAATTCTTGTAATTGGTTCCCAAACGTATAATATAGTACATGTTTGTTACACGCGGCGACGTAGGTATAAATTTACAATAAAATACACATATTTTATACATATTATATTTTGGTAACTAATGTTTGCAGCAATCTGAAAACATTTAAAAGAACGTGATACCTCCGTCGATTACGAAAAATTATACCGAGCACGTTTTTAGTATTTTTTAAAAGTTATTAATTGTTCGTAGGTCGAAGTTATCAATTAGTGCGTCGTAAACATTGAAGAAAAAAAATATATATATATATATCGAAAAGAACTGCAACAGATTTCTCTCAAGTTGCATTCGAAGTAACGATATTATCGTGTACGTTAATTCGTTGTGTAAAAAAAAATGTACGTATTCGTAAAATACAAAGTGTAAGGCACGCTGTGTTTCGATATTATTAATACAATAACGAGTTACCGAACGAATTAAATTTTTTACGAAGTCTTATTAGATAAAAATCAGACGATGAAAAAATACTTATTTAAAAAAAAATTAAAAATCGAACTAATCTGCCATTAGACTAAATATGTAAATTGAAGAGAGGGAGGGGTAGGGTGAGAATTAACTATAAAAATAATATTACTCTTCGAAGTTACGAATTGAAAAAAATAAGCTACCAAAAAGGTGACGTCATTAGAAACAGTTGATTTAAAAACCGTTATTATTATTTATTACGTACGTGTTAATCACAAAAACAAATTAAGGGCTATCTTCATTTTCTCAAACGGACACTACTGATTCATATGAGAATAAAAAATCGTGTAAAATATCATTTCACAACAGGGAACCCCCGTTATCGCGTAGATTATCCAAATAAAGAAAGAAAAAAATCAGGACTTACGTCAACATACGAATATACACCAAACACTCAATAAAACACTAGGTATATTATTAGAAAATTTAAAAACAAAACAAAACAAAAACCAATATTGTATGTCATGCTCTATCGTTAAATCACACAATCGAATACCATTGATACTTGATAAGAATCAATTCGGTACTATACGCCTCTCTTGTCCAAAAATCGACCATCTAGAGCCAAGCTGTTAAAAAAAAGGACAAAACTTCAATTAGCGAACACCTTCGACACACGAACATTCAGCCATGTAGAAAAATCGCTCAAAAGCTGTACAGCGGAGTGTGGTTTCCAAAAAAAGGCACAATAAAATGAAATCATTCTCGTATAACTACGTCATAAAAAAATAGCCTCAGCCGGTCGCATGCAATCGAAAAAAGAAAAACAGAATAGAGAATAAAAATATCATGCAAACGTAACATCGTGTATCGCTTCATTAAATCTAATCGTTGCGTAAAACTACGCAATACGAGATATATTTCGAATCGTAACGCGAAGGAGAGAAATTTCTACGACGAAATGGCAGCGAAACCGTCATTTTCGTAAGATTTTTTCATTCGTCTGATACACACATACGAACGATAAAGCCGAGAAAATTATTTTAAAAATACAAGTACGCGAAATAACATTCAATATCGATGCCCCGTATCAACGTACACATTTTACGTACAGTGAAAAACAAAAACGAAAACAAAATAAAGAAAGAGAAAAAAAAACACGAACACTAACTACAAAGTACTCGTTATTTTAGAAATAAAAAAAAATAGTACATATTTATAAATGTGTGAAGAAATAAAAAAAAATTAACCGTATAATAATAGTCCACGGTTGTAAGACGGAAAAGATATGAATATAGTAAGGGCGGAGGGCAAGGGAAGGAGGATTTGGTTATTCGAAGCGCAAACCAACGCACAACAGAATGCACACTTATATTCGATAAATCGTCTACAAACCGTCTCTATGTACAACCCATTTTTTCGCCGTATGATCGAAACGATGCGACAGCCATTGCTGTTCTAGCAGGTGATATCGTTCTTCGCTGAGGAACAGTGGTTTTCCACGTCTGCAACGAAAACAAAAACACAAAATTGTGGATACGTGTTGATCGAAAATAGGTATATCGAGGCTGGTAAAAATACGTACTTTAGGTCGGTATCTTCTTCGCCGAAAACGTCCAAGTAAACTGAACCCCACATACAAGCTCTTTTACCTCGTACTACGATCACACATGAGGAAGTTATCACAAGAAACATAGAAGTACCAGCACCGCAATCGATTGAATGCTAAAATAAATGAAATAATTTGTCAGTTTAAACAAATTCAAAATGAATAAATAGATAAATAAAAATTAAAATAAACGTATTACTTGAATAGTTTCGTTGACTCTTTCTCGTCTACAACAGGGTTGTTTAAAACAGACTAGAGTACCACATACTAAACAAACAGTACCCTTTTGGGGAACGGTTTGACAATAACTGCAGACTCTTTGATGATAATACTGAAAAAATGAAAAAAACACGAGATAATTAATTAATTAATTAACTGAAGACCTCGGCTTTGTGAAACGGTCTTTAATGGAAGTTCCTTGCTCCTTGCGATCGAAAGATAATATCCACAACTTTTGTTTGAAACATTTTCTTAATTGAAGCTTCAAGTATAGTGATGGGAAAGTTTTTTGGTAAAGAGGTTTTTAAAAAATTTAACCAGGGCTCATTTTTTTTTTTTTAAATACGCCATAGATTTTGAATCAAACAGTACATGACCGGTAGCTTACAATTTTCTAGAGCACTCTTTGATTTTTTTATTCCAAAAAAAAAAAAATACCTAGGTATATTTGTATATTTGAGTTATTTAAAGTAGCTATCAGCTGCTATGGCTATTAAGCGACATTCTACAAATAAATATTTAAAAGGAACTTAAATTAATGAAAATTTTTTACCTCCAAATAATTCAGCGATTTTCTTTATCGAAAATAATAAGTTTTTTCCTTACAAAAAATTTAGATATTTACCTACAATCTTTTTTTTTTTTTTTTTTTTTTTCAAAAAAATACAAGTTTGTTTTCAGTTTAAAAAAAATCAGAAAATTTGTTCCTCAAAAATATGCTATTTTTTTCATTCATTGAAAAAGAGAGAAATTTTTTATCTAAGAAACGATTTTTTTCTTCAATAGATTTTTTTTTTTTTTTGTAAAAATGGATTCAATTTTTTTCTCGAAACATTAAACTTTTTTTCTTTAAAGAATTGAACTTCTTTTCTCTGAAAAAGTTTGAAACTATTTTTTCTTCAATAAAATTGAATTTTTTTACGAGACATACCCATTAAAAAAAATAAAAAATGAAAAAAAAAAACAAAAAAATTCTTTTCATTTTTCTAATAAAAAAAAATTAATAAACAAAATTTCAAGATTTTTCCTCCAAAAAAGTTGAACATTTTTTTCAATAAAATTGAGAGATTTTATCTCCAAAAAATTGAAAATTATAATCACCAAAACAAAATAAATTTTTTCTCAAAAAAGAAATTTTCTTTATCCAAAAATGTAAACAATATTTTTACTTCAAGAAATTGAGAATTTTGTGCCTCCATAAAAATTGATAGATTATCACTTATCTTTACTTCATACAAGTTTATTTTTTCTCCCAAGAATTTTTCTTCAAAAAAATGATCGTTTTCATTGTTGTTGTTGTTAAAAAATTTTTGGCAAAATATGGGGGTTAAATGCTGAAAAATTCATCGAAACTAAACAGGATTTTTTCTCCAAACAAATTAGGAAATTATTCCTCCAAAAAATTGAAAGGCTTTCTTTCTCCAATAGACTTTTTATTTTTATTTTTTTCAAAAAATTTGAGATTTTTTCCATTTTAAAAAGATTGGAAAATTTCTTGTTCCAAAAATATTGATGATTTTTTTCTTTAAAAAAATAGGAAATTTTTTCTTCAAACGAATTAGGAAATTCCTCCTCAAAAAATGACAGATTTTCTTTCTCCAATAAATTTTCAATTTTTTATTTTTAAACGCTGAGATTTTTTAATTCTAAAAATTTCGGAGAACATCTTGTTCCGAAAATACTGATAGTTTTTTTCTTTAAAGAATTTGGGGATTTTTTCTCCAAATAAATTAGGAAGATGTTTCCTTCAAAAAATTGACAGTTTTCCGATAAACTTTAATTTTACTTTCTCAAAAAATCTGAGATTTTTTGTTCCAAAAATATTAGGTAGGTATTAAATTTTTTCTTCGAGGAATTTTGAAAATATTTTCTCCAGCGGCAAGAGTTTCTTTCCAAAAAATTAAAAGATTTTTGTACCTGTTTTTCACTTCGAAAAAAATGAAAAATTTTCTACGCTGACTCCATGAAATGGAGATTGGAGATCAAAAATATTTTTTACCTCCGAAAAATTGAGATATTTTTCATTTCAAGACAGTTCAATTTTTTTTCTCTCTAAAAAAATTGAGACCGTTTCTTAAAAAAAAAAAAAAAAAAAAAAAAGTTCGATACGCAGAAAAAATCTATTAGTTTTTTGGAGGAAAAATTTCCTAATTTGTTTGGGGGGGGGGGAATCCCAATTTCTTTAAAGAAAAAAATGATCAAAATTTTTCAACAATTTTTTCAAATAAAAAAAAATTTCAAAATTTTATCGAAAAAAGATCTGTCAATTGGAAAAAAAATTTACTAATTTGTTTGGGAAAAAAACTGTTCAAGATAATTGCGTATTCAAATTTTACTTTGGATTCAACTCGAGCACCCGATCTATTGCCAAGTTTCCAGCCATAAATCATGAAAACGTTTTTTAATATTTCGATCGCACTTACAACTTTTCTCCATTAGCGACTGTACCATATTAATTGATCTAATCGTTTACAAACCTGAAATAAGACTTCGTATTTACGTGGTAACTTGAGTAATCCTGGCTGCTTCCAAGATATATGTAATTCGGATAAGAAATTACGCGCCCAGACTTGATTCTGAGACACATAATGCGAGAACTGTTCGAACCAGAAGTTGATAAAATTCAAATTTTCGCTCGGCCAGGTGAACACGACGGCTGAATTGAATTTCGATCTATCCATGCCGCACGAGACCAATTCCAGGTAATAAACCAGCCTTACGAATTCGTCGGCTTCAACCAAAACCCCTGGTAGAGGTTCGTTGTACATATGATGACGTAAAACCGAGGCTACTCGTAGAAAAGGTAAACATAATTCTTGAATCTGGAATTAAATAAAAATCATGATATTGAGAGGCGATCAATTAAGTATATTGAAATTGGTAAGTTTACGTAATTCGACCGAATAAGAATTTACCTGTAATTCTAAAGTTTTACGGGCTGGTTCTTCGACATTGGTCAAACTGCCATCTTCTAAATAAAGATGTACCGCGTCCATAGACTCGATGGTTAATTTCATCGCATGATCTAGCGAAAATTCCCTCGTTAAGGTACCGGCGCTCATATCTAACTCGGTAGCCCGGAAATAATTACGTTCCGATTCTTTAAGATGGCACGTCAATTGAGCCATCACTTGGAAATACAGCAAATTATACAACAGCTTGACGATACCGGTGAAATACACTGCGAATTAGTTCAATCGATCGATTAGTAAACGATAAAAGAAGCATAATTACGATTTAATTCGACACTACTCACTTTGATCCATATTCAACGGTAAAAGTAATACGAATTGGGTAAGTAAGGCTGCTGGATCTCGTAACAACAATGGCACACTGCGATGATCGGAATTCAACGTCAGCGACGTATGTTCTTTCAAAACGACACCGGTTAGCTGCTGCCACGTTTCCCATACCGGAGGATGAGCCAGCACACGAGCATGGGTAGCCAGAACGTGTAAAAGTGGCACTGAAATTACACGTAAATAATCAAAACGAGATAGAAAACTTTACCAAGTGGGAGCTTTAGTTGCATACTTAAGCACGATCGTTTTGGAATCAGCGAAGACAGATTCTCTCTGGAAGAACTGTGTTCTTCACGTTTCAACAAAGAGCCTCCTCGTTGTACGATATCAACTTCCAAGTTGGTCCGAGCGATCGACGTGACGAACAAGAAAAACGTAGACACTTGCTGCGGATCACATCTTTGTACAAATTTCGGATACGTACAGTTGGTCATATCACCCATTGATTTTTTGATTGCTTCGTTTAAAGCAGAGGACTAAAAAAATAAAATAATGCAAGCTCATAAATATGATATTTTTCATTTAGAGATTTTTTCCAGTTGAGTACTCACCGCACTAGACGAACATTGTAAACGACTCGAATGTTCTATATCAATCATAAGATTACCAATATCGGTGATAATCGTAGGAATATGATCAGTCGTAGACGAAACAGCTGCGTTTTCACCCAAATCCGGTGGCATGGGCAAGACGCTATTTGCGAGTTGACGACATAATGGACAGTTATATTCGCCTCTGTAAAGGTAAAAATGGCACATATTAGAATATAATTTCGTATACGCGGAATCGTTAATCAACGTCGTCGGTTAGACGATCGAACACACTTCAATTTCACATTTTCAACCAATGCAAAATTAATTAGCAATAATTACTTTTTTAGTTCGAACCTGTCGACGACAACTCTTTGTTGATTTCGTAATGATTGTAAGTACAGCGTTAGACACTCCAAGTGTAAATGATGGCCGCAGGTTTGAACGTGGATTCCACCTTCCCAACCCAGATTCACGGATTGCCACCAAGAGCACTGCGAAATAGAAAATTCAACCGTCGATGAAGGTAAATTCGATATAAAATTCCAATATAAAGAATCAGAAGTTTGAATCTCACCGTATCAAATTCTCGATTCAATTCTTCGACTTTTTTCTCAAAATCACTAGCCAAAGTTTCTCGAAGATAGGAATTAGTTCTATCTTTATCGCATACCGGAAGTGCTGGTCTTTCGGATATCTTCCTTTTATGACCCAAAACGCTGGTAGCCTATGAAAAAAAAATATATATAAATATCATTATAACTCGTTTAATGAAAATTGTCACCTATTAATGTGGTAAAAATACGAACCTGGACGAGTACAACCAAACCCATCGGTTTATCTTCTTTGCTGGGCGAAGATTGTCCACAAATAACGCAATGGTATTCTTTTTGAACAACTTGCAAAGGTTCGTCGCAATTTTCCCAATCCATTTTATCTTCGCCTGAACGATATTCACATTTATTAGGAAAATTTTCTACTGGAACGTACCATTTTTTTTTTTGCACTAAAACTTACCCGAAGCGTCGATATTTTTCTTTTGAAATTCATCCCTCTGATGAGCAAAAGTTTCGATTAATTTTTGCTGCCTTTCGCGAGCCATTCGTTTTCTTTCTTTTTCCTTATCTTCCAAGTTTTTTTTGTCGCCTTCGTCTTTGAAAGGTCTCTGAGGCCATAATCTTTTACGACATTGCAAGACTTCGTCTCTGTAGCACGAGCACAAATCGTCGATAAAAATAATGAAACTAATTTTTTTCGAGTATTCGATTAAAAATACCGAGAAATTTGAACTAGGTGACGTTACCTGCACTGTTCGTCCAATAACATAATACGCTTGAGTACTTTTCCAATGAATGTTGGCCCGTCACCGATTCTACTATCTAGATCATGGGAACTGGACTTCTCCGGATTGAACGAATCGGTAAAACCGGATAAATGAGAGTGGAGCTTCAACAACAACGAGATAATACTTTCATTCGCGTTGAATATTTTAGAATCTGAACTAGACGAACTGGAACTAGAACTGATCGCTACAGCGCTGCTTTTTCGGCTTTGTAACAGCACTCCCTGAATAAACGAATATTTTGGTTAAATTTTTCATCGTAGCGTTAAGAAAAAAAAAAATCAAACGGAAATAATCGCGAACTAACCGAATTTTTGCTAATAATTGGTAACATTGTAGAATAATTTTGTACGTGAGGTATTAACTCGTTAGATATATTGGACGAGACGCCTGAGCCAGAAGGTTGAGATTCTTGAATGCCTGAAAGGAAGAAAAATGTCAATTTTACCACAATATGCCCATTATTTTTATCATATTATCTTTGATGAAAATTTCAAATTTTCCCCTATACCTCTGATTGGCGAAACGGGGTAAGCTGGAGAAGCGGCGGAATGAGCTAATTCCAAGTCGAATGACATTCCATAAGGATGACTAGATGAAGGTAACGCTAGAGTAGTTCCGGCTGAACCTGTACATCGAATAAAGTACAAATAAGTGTAAATAAATTATTGACAGGTGACAACTTGTAATTTTCTAGGGTGTATCTCAATTTTTCCTCGAAGGGGGAGTTGATAATTTATTAATATTAAATGTGAGGATGAAAAAAAAAGTAGGAAATTTTTTTTTTTTTAAATAATAAAAGTTGCCCCTCCAACAAAAACTGAAGATTTTTTCAAAAATTTAAGAACTTTCTCAATCCAAAAATTGGAAATATTTTTACTCTGAAAAATTGAATTTTTCATTAGAAGAATTTGAAGAAATTATTTTACTAAAAAAAAAAATTGAAGAATTTTTCTACTCATAAAACTAAAATGATTTTTTTTACTCAAAAAAATAAAATGATTTTTATACCTACTCAAAAAAATTAAATGATTTTTTAATACGAAAAATTGAAGGCTTAATATTTCAACTCCAAAAAATACTTCGACATAATGAAGACATTGGTATTTTTTCACTCTAAAAAATCAAGAATTTTCTTACTCCGAAAAGTTGAAAAATTTTATTTACTTCAAAAAATTGAAGATTTTTTTACTGAAAAAAATAAAAGAAAGTTTCACTTCAAAAAAATGAAGAATTTTTCTACTTAAAAAAATTAAAAATTAAAGATTACTTCGAAAACGTGAAGATTTGTTTACTTTGAAAAATTGAAGAATTTTCTAACCTACTTCGAAAAATAAAAAAAAGAAAAAAAGAAAAAAAGAATAATATACCTAGAGAATTTTTAGATTTTTTTACTCTAAAAAATTAAGAATTTTCTTACTTCGAAAAATTGTAGAATTTTTATTTACTCAAAAAGAAATTGAGAATGTTTCACTAAAAAAATGAAAGATTTTTCTCAATAAAAATATAAAGAGTTTTTTTCTAAAAACAAAAAACAAAAAAATATGAGTGTAGCTTGCTTCAGCGTTTGAGCTACTACAAATTTTCCAGCCACGAATAAAAGCATCCTCAAGTAAAATCGTACCCTAAGACCGTACTTACTTGTAGAAACTAACGACGTACTAGCACTACTTTGATCAATTTCCGAAGATACGCTGTCTTCGAGTAAACGTCTAAGAGACGACGGACTAGCAGAACTTAATTCGCAAGATTCCAGATACGGAGTCCAATCTAATTCAGCTACTAAGTAAAATAAATATTAAATACGACATCAACGCTGCGAACTTGACATAACTGATTAACATACTCGAATGATCGAAACATTGTTGAAGATCCGAAGGAGGCAGAACCACGTATCTGATATTCGTTCTAACATTAGCGGACAACCAATCCGACATGAACCACGTAGCTAAATCCAAATTAGTAACATCCAACCAATTACTCGTATTTTGCTCGCAAACCTGAAAATTTCACGTCGTTAATGTTTTCGCATCAAATATACACTTTCAAATTATTCGCCAATTACTCACTTGCGAGAAACTATCGCTGGCTTGCGGAGCGATACTTAAGGCTACTTCTAGTAAGTACACAGCTAGCGACATAACGTGCTCGGATACATTCCTCATATGCACAGCTTTATACAGTATTATCCAGATGACAGCGTGGAATACTCGCGTTTCCAATACACGACGAGGGTCTTTGTAGGCAGGATTGCATGCCGAAGGTATACGATACGGAGGCCAAGGTACGGTGCCGGACGGTAGCAGATTGTTTTGTTTTACGCTGCGGAAAATCATAAAAATTAATAATGAAATTTTACTGATGCCAGAAACGAGAGAATAAGTTCAATGGGGTGACTTACAACTCGGTAAAACGATCCATCGAATTTTGAAAATCTTTTCTCTGAACAGCTCGCAATAAAACGTGAATAGGATCGTATAATTTCTCCCATACGCACGCTTTGGGGATATATAAACCTTGTTGCATGTTTCCAC
The DNA here is from genome assembly GCA_959613365.1 of Balanococcus diminutus. Lineage (NCBI taxonomy): Eukaryota > Metazoa > Arthropoda > Insecta > Hemiptera > Pseudococcidae > Balanococcus > Balanococcus diminutus. The sequence goes on from OY390715.1 coordinate 48,518,561, forward strand.
TGGCTTCGAATATTGGAGCTTTGTAATCAGCCACCTGCGCAGAAGATAATCGCGTTCAATAAAAAAAAATAGTCGATTTAAATTCGAAAATTAATCTAGAATGAAACGTACTTGTTCCAGAATTGCATCAAAATCTCTCAGCTGTCCAGTACCGCAACGTTCTGGCATAAGTTCCATCAACTGACTGTGTGGTTTGTCACCGACACATAATAAAGTCACCATTTCCAAGCGAGTAAGAACAGGATATTTGGAACCTCCGAATTCGTAATAAGAAACGCCTGCAAAATCCATTCAAATGAGTAAAAAAAAATGTATCCATCGGTCATATGGAAAAAAATTGAAAACAAACCCAAATTCGTTCGATTGCTACACAAGGTGGCGAGAAATTGTAGGAAACTTTCCAACATCGGGGTATCATTATCGCTATCGTTGCTCGAGTTCGATCCATCAGCACCATTAAAGAAGCTCAACCAGTCTCTAATATGAAACCTGGAAAGAGAAATTCGATTTTAGAATTCATTTCAAGATGAGGAGCGTAAAATTTTCAATTTTGTTCTTACTTTTCAACTACATCGCACATGAAATCCACAGCGCGTAATTGCGTCGATAGAATCTGCAGTAAGTACATATCGGCGTCCACCATCGAACTACAGAAATTGCACTGAATATACGTCATCGCCTGTCCTTTAATTTGCAAACCATTCCGAACCCATAATCCGTTGACGATTTCGTAGAATGCGACCTAATCGAAGCAAACAATTAATAAATTTTTCAAAACGAGCCAACTTGGTTGAATTCAGGATGTCTAACTTTTTTTTTTTAATTAAGAAACTTTTCCATTGAAATTCAAAAAAAAAAAAAATGTGGAAATGTTTTTTATTCCAAAACAATTTTTTTAATTTTTTGTACCAAAAAACTCATTTTTTTTTCATTCTAAGAAATGGAGATTTTTTCCAAAAAAATAAGAGAATTCGCTTCCCCTAAAAAAAATCAAGAGAATTAATATTCTTCTTCAGAGAAATCACAATATTTTATGTTTTTTTTTTGAGAAGATGCAACAGTTGGAAAAAATTTCACTTTTAAGCGAATTTGTGAGTTGGCCAGGGTAAATAATAATTATCAAAAATTCATGACTTCTCTTGATCTAGTGATTTTTTTGAAAATTTCATGACTTTTCTATGACTTTCTTGACCCATTTTCTAATTTCATGACTTTTTCATGATTTTCATGACCGTTAGACACCCTACAAATGCAACTTGAAAATTTCAAAATACCTGAATCCGTAACGGATGCCTTATGATAGAAGCTATTAAACTATTTGGTGGTAAAACTTCCGACAGCAACATTTGTTGCACGTTGACCGCTTGACAAATGAACGTAGCTAAATATCGATGTAACGGAATATGAAAAGAGACTAAATTTTCTCCGAAAGCATCGGCATCATTCACAGCTTCGGTCCACTCTTGTAAAGCAGTCATACAATTTTTCAACATATTCTTGGTCAACGCAACGGTGCTCGTGTTGTTCAGATGGGATAGCAACGCCCACATGGGATACGCGCTGGCCTCTAATTCGGCCGAGAATGCTGCGTAGTACGTATTCGGCTCGAACTCGATATGCTGAATCAGCTCACGTTGGTTCACATTCATGCCTACGAACGTCAGAGAATTTGTTATTAAATTAAGATGCGGGCAAGTAAGCGCTGTGTAAGCGATTTAGACGGATTAGTACCTTGAAAATAGGATAAAAACGAGAACCACATGTTTGTCAGCGTATCGTTACTCATGAACTGGACGGCTACAGGACGATGAGATAATACGTTATTTAGATCGGAAACCAGAGGCCAATAACAATGCTCTTTCATTACTGGTAAACTGCAATTTACAACCATCGGAGGATCTCTGCTACCGAATGACGGATTTCGAGCTGAAAATAAAAGTATTATTATTTTCTTGAAATTCCAATGGTGGATTTTTTCACGAAAATGTCTCTTACAATTCGATGTTCTTGAAATTAGTATTTTACTCATCATATTTTTCAAACTAACAACCATAACTTGTAAAAGGCAGAAATCTTTCGTCATACGAACAGCTAGATTTTCGTTTGAAAATAATTGCACGCTGACGTGAACGATACGATTTGACAACTTGTCCGAATCCGTTGTTTTTTCTAAAATCATCGCTATACGACTGTAATGCACGACGAATGCTTCTGTTAACGCGTCCTGTAATATAAAAATTCGTTAATCGGATTCGATAAATTATACGTTCTATTTACAAAATACTCGATTTCTTCTGAGCGCTCGTTCTAACCTTATATTTAATATCCGGCAGCATGTTTAATAAAAAACAAACAACTTTTTGAGGGAATTCGTATTTTATTGTCCAAAATACTAATTCTTCTAAAAATGTAGTATGCTTTAATTCCTTCTTTAAGCCAGGACAGTCTAGACAAATAAAACAAAATTAAAAAAGTAAATAGAATAAAATTCTTCCTTCTTACAAGGGTATTCAAAATTTCACCTTCAAATTGAGCAGGAGGATTCGGGTTACTTAACGATTGTAATGCTTCTTCGTATAATTTTTCGCTGGTAGCCATATAACCAGAGAACTTGGAGTCATCTTTCACCCATTCTTGAGTTAATTTTTTATATTCCTGCGAAAAATAATTCCAATTTGTTATAAATAATTGCAACAAAAACAAACTCGCTTAATTAATTCATTATAGTTACCTGAGGATTTAGTAGAGCTTCTGTTAATACTCTCCTCATCGCAGATCCCATGCTACTCAGTTCACTCAACATGATTAAAAAATTATCGGCGTCAAAATTGTTATAAACGTCGTAATTCTGCACATCCGCCTCTTGTCTGAAATGATCACATTTGTTACTCGAGAGTATTAGAATATGAATCCATTTTTTATACAAAATAATCAATACAAACCCTATATTTCTTAAAAATAAAATTAATTTGAAAAAAATTCTTGGTGTTATGTGCTCAGCGATGTACATCAAATCTGGCGGAGGTGTTATACTCTCTGCTTCATCTGCAGTACCATGTTTATCACAAAATCTACATAAAAAAAAAAAATGAATGTCGAATAAATTCAATTTAAAGAGTTTCATTAGCTTAAAAATTTTACCCTGAAGATCTCATAACTGATGTATCGCCGCAATCGCAAGCTCCACCAGCTTGACTTCGGAACATATTGAAATCGTGATTTTCATGATGACCTCTTTGAAAACAATCAGCGCACAAAGACATACAAGGTGATATGCCGCAAGTTCTGCATCGATAAGCGATAAAATTTGCTGTCCAAACCAATCCACAAGTGGTAGCTTTATTGTACTTTTTGACTGAAAAAGAAAAGAAATTGTTAAGAGTGCTGCCATGTAATATTGATGAGGGCAACTTTTCTAGTTTATCAAATCATGAGACGGAATTATCGATTAACATTTGAAGCGTAAAATCGATTAACTTAATCGCTGGTTCGCAAATACATAACATGAAATTAATGCGTCATTTGAATGGCGTTCAATTTCCGAAAATGTGCAACATGTGTTTCGAGTACAAATTTCAAGTTGTTTTGAAAAATGAGAAAGACTATACACAGGTGACTCATTTTCGAAGAGACGAGTAAAATTAAAGAAAGTTTTACCAACTCATTTGCATGAAAAAATTGAGCTGGTGCAAACCGAAACGGAAATCAAGAAATTATGAGAAATTATTTGAAAAATGATCAATTTCAAGTATACGGAATTAGTATTCAATTTTGCTTATTTTTTCCAATAAATATTAGTGTTTAGATGGATTAAAATACATGTAAACTGTTTACAATATGAAAGGAAAACCCCACTCGACCATTTCCATAAAGAGTCAGCTGGAGTCAGCATTAAAAATCGCTCGATAAGCATTGAATTCGTATTTACAATTCGTATCTCATGAAAACACAACGATATACTAGTAAACGCTGAGTGTGAGTACTACACTTACCCAAGTTGGTGAATTCGTCCGGAGTTTTACCTCCAGCTATAAGCCACTTGATCCAATCGATAGATTCCTCATTATTAATTAAGACATCGGGACGAAGAAACTGATCTAAAACTTGGTATATAAGCTCGGGAGAACGACAATTTTTCAGATAGTTAGCAGCTCCTTTTTTGCCTCGGTCCATAATTTGCTGGACCAAGTTCGGAGGCTCCATTGAACTGTTGGATTGCATCTTCGATGGGAAGTGTGTTATAGTGACATTTTACCACATTTATGAGATTATATCGCGCAAGTGAAGAATTTATTAGAAAATTTTACGATTAACTCAACCTTGGTGAAGAATAGGCCTACGTTAAACAAACACAAATTCTCGACATGAAAGATAAAGCACAACTTTTGATTGGAAAAATTGAGATCGCAATAACACTCGTGAACTAACGCGTACTACAACCAGTCCATCACTTTTCCGGAAAACATCTTGATTTTGATGAAATTTCGGAAATTTTTTCCAAATTTGTCTCTTTTTTATGATGTGAATGACCGAAAAATAAAGAACGACTACTAAAGAAGTTCAACGATGGAGATAATGGACAAAATATTGAAATGAAAGTTGAAACTGGTCGGTTTTTTATTTACATTTTAAACCGCACTCTAGAGAATAATAAAAAAACTTTGTTTTAAAATCAAGTTTCGAAAATTTTCTGAAATTACTCAAAAATACGGTAATAACGTTGTAATTACCGTTAAATTAGTCAACAAAGAAGATCGATCACGTGACAAAGACCAAAAAGTTGGAAATTTTATCCAAGAACGTAAAAATCTATGGATTTATTGTTTATTGAAAAATCCAGGTTAAAAAAATTAAGCACATGTCGGAGATATTTTTATGCTGGGAATTGAACTAATCCATCAGTTTGTTGAACGAAAAAAATAATCGCCATTTTGACTGCGCGCGATAACGCAAATATTAGTTTTTTGAAAAGGTTGGAAAAGTACTTTGTTTTATAGTTTTAAATCATTATTATTTAATAACCATGGATCAGTTAGATATAACTGATGATGCCTCAAACGAGAACGCGGCCGCCCAAGAGCCACGACAAGAACCCTCATCTGAAGCACAGGTAAAGACTTCACGAGTAAATAATAATGGCTTGTCGATGAGTTAACGCTCGATTTATGATTACACTTCACGTGTAGATTTAAATTACACCCAAATTCACTCTTCGAATTGAACCTGCGTGATTTTCATTACCCAATAGTGATGTTATTGCAATTACCGTAACCGTTATTGTTCACGAATTAGAATTACTGCTAATTCAATGCTGTTTTTAACTTTATTCGTAGAATGAACAGAACGAAGAAGAAACCTCGAAGAATGAAACAGGAGACGGAGATTCTGGCGGGTACATCAAATTGAAAGTTTTGGGCAACGTGAGTAGTCATCTCTTGGTGTAGTTTGTCATTTGCATGCGAACGTCAAATCGTATCTATATCGAGTTTGTTTATTTATTGTTTAGGATTCGAATGAAATTCACTTCAGAGTGAAAATGAGCACTCAAATGTACAAATTAAAGCGGTCATACAGTGAAAAAGCTGTGAGTATTTTATTGAATGATCATTATACTCTAATTTACTTGAACTAATGAATATCACTAAAATTTTTAGGGCGTCCAGTTACCCGGATTACGATTTTTGTTTGATGGCAGAAGAATTACCGACGAAGACACTCCTAAATCGGTAAATATGGTTTTGATTTTTCGTCTTATTTCGTGATTTAATATCGTGAAAATTACTTTGCAATGTGTTTCCTTTGTTAGCTGGAAATGGAGGACGGTGATGTGATAGAAGTTTATCAAGAACAGAGCGGTGGTGCAGAAATAAACAAAGCTTCGTCGCAAAAATTCTGCGGGGTTCTTATCTAAAAAAAATGCATATTATGTAATTAAATTTAATGATTTAAGATAGGTTTAATATTTTCCTAAGATATTCCTTTGTAGTTTGTATTTTTTGTTTAATCTGTAATTTATAGTCAAGAAGGCATTTTGACGAAATTACTGTTTTCTTTTACGTTTCACTTCAGATCAGATGTTACCCCATATTCTTGGAATGAAAAATTTATAAATATTCAATTACAGGTATGAAGAGCTGAAGAAGCCATGCTTCGGTATAGGTAAAAATATAATATCACGATTGTGGATTTGTTTTAATTATCAAAAGAAAAGTTCTTTTAAAAAAATGTGTATTATTCTATGTATATGTTGGTTCATTTTTATTAATTACGAAATAAATTTTATTTCTTGCTTTTTTAACACTGTACACTACCTTTAAGTTTATTACATTCCATTGAAGTGGGTTTAATTGTAATTGGTTTCAATATTTTACGGTTTTAATAGTGAAACGAGATCATCGAAACTTCGAAAGTAAAATGAATTTTCTTCCGGAATGCTTGTAATTTTTAATTTCACGATAATTTATAACTTAAGAAAATCGAAAGGAACAAAAATTTTGTATTATATTGTTAATTCTTAAAAAATGTTAATTTTATTCATTCTGGAAACTTAATTTGTCAATTTATTTTTGAATGTTGACTAGGATTTTTCTTCATCCGGTATCATGTTTATTGACAAAGTAAAATTAACACGTGTTATCGGAAGTAAAGCCACACGTCAAAGGTAGGTAAGTTGGGTATGAGTAATGAAACAAGTGATTCGAATGATGATGAATTGACGATTTTTGCAATCATAATATTGATTTTACATATAAGTATGAAAGGAGTAATGTGACGTCTAGCAAGTTTCATTCTTCAATATTCATTGAACACTGCGAGATCAATGGAAAACTGAAGATGACCATGCTTTCTAATATTTTTTATCTGAATATTTCCAGAGCGTCGGATGAATTAAAATTTAAATAGAAAACTTGTGCAATAATCATCGCAATAATTCGTTATTTTATTTTTTCACGATTTATTTTCGAATAAATTTTGCAAAAAAACAACACTGCTTGAGTGCTCGTTGAGTAGGACGGAGGGGCGCGCAACGGTACGACGACTGATAATTTTCAGACGAGATAACATCATCTTTCTTCTTGAGCGTTGAGCATTCTTGAATAGTTTTCGAAAATCCAGTGACTCATCTTCATAATTTATTAATTTTCTATTTTTCTGCGTGGAGTTTCACTGTCCTTATAAAGTATAAAAGTGTTAGTTGAGTTTTTTTTTGATAAATATTCTTCAATGGCGTATTACGCTCCACCACAATCTGCTCAACCTACACGAGAATTTTTGTGGAGTGTGTTTCAAAGGTAAGCGAATAACACCTTATGTTCTTGGTGGTTTTACTATAAATTACGTTAAATAAGAGTATAAATTAGTATGATTTTAACAATTTTTGAAAGAAAGAAATCAGTCTAGCTTATGTAATGCTGCGTAAGCAACAGTTAAGAAGATTGACAATAAATTCAATGTTATGTAATATTTACCCCTAGAGTAATTTGCTTGTATCTTTCAATATTCTAGAGTCGATAAAGATCGAAGCGGATACATCACAGCAGATGAACTTCAAACGGCGCTTTCTAACGGAACATGGGCCCCATTCAATCCAGAAACAGTGCGTTTAATGATTGGTAATAAAACAGAACTTCTTATAAACGATACTAGATTTCATAATGTCAGATTAATCACTGGTAAAATTTTCTGCAGGGATGTTTGATAAAAATAACAGATCGGCCATCACGTTCGATGATTTCGGTGCTTTATGGAAGTACGTTACAGACTGGCAAGCATGTTTTCGTTCATTCGATCGAGATAACTCAGGAAATATTGATTTCAACGAATTGAAGTCAGCGTTGACCACTTTCGGGTACAGATTATCAGATAATCTGGTTTCAGTTATGCTGCGTAAATTTGATAGGTTCGGAAAAGGCACGATTCTGTTTGATGATTTTATACAGTGCTGTATTATATTGCAAGTGAGTGCGACAGTCATTTCGTGTATTGATTACGTAATATTCCTGCGAATCTGACTAATCTGTTTGTCATTTTTCAGACTTTAACATCTGCATTCCGTCAATACGATACCGATCAAGATGGTGTTATTACTATTCACTACGAACAGTTCTTGAATATGGTTTTCAGTCTTAAAATTTAGTACAGTTTCGGGCTACTTACTTTTTTCAACGGAGATTTTTTCATTTTTATTAATTCTAGTTTTTTTCTTATCTAAGCGTTATTCCTTTTTGTGATTGTTTTTCATTGATCGTGTATTGATTTTCAATTGCTATTATACTATTTTATCTTTTATCAAAGCTATTGGAGTTTGATTTTTCCTCACATCGTGAATTTCAATACGAAAACGAAAATATCCAAGAAAAAAAACAGAATACGAAACGTTTCCAAATCGAATATTGGTTAATCTCTGCGATGCATTTGAGAACTAAAAATAGTCAACTTATACAATACTTCTCTTGATAGAACCATCAAAGATTACATTTATAATTCTCTTCAATAGAGACGCGAATTAAAAATAAACATGACTTCAATCATAAAGTTAACATAGTGACTACTAGTACAAAGATTCAAGACAAATTAAAACATATTGAAACTTCGTTAAATTAAAACTCCACCCTTGATGGAAATAGAAACTTCGACCTATCGATGAAATTAGGTTTTTCTTCTCTTGTTATGATGCAAATCACAGTTGGGGACATTGGGACTGTCCTTGGAAGGACACAAAAATTGCAAATTCGCGTCTTTGGAATAATTTCCAAACATGACATTTAATAACGCCACGCCATATCCGGTAGCTCGTTCTCCCTAAAAACATAACAATTCCAGTGGTTTAGAAAATTCGAACACAGATTTACAATTGAAGAATTTAAAAAAAAATACCAAATAGGATACGCCGGCAATATCAACGTGGACCCAGTTAATATTCGGGTCAAAGCCAAGATGAGCAGCCATGAATAAACCAGCACACGATGACAACGCATTTGTACGATCCTATGAAAAAAATACGTCATAAGAAATAGATTTATATCGATTTTTAATTAAAAATTCCAATATTTTCTTACGGCAACTGAATTCTTCATATCTGCAACATCCGAATTATACTCACTGAAATACAATTCTGGACAATAAATTATTGGATATGCAAGATCACCGGATTGTAAGCCCGACTCGACAGCTAATTGTTCCCATTTTTGATGATTCGACATGACAGCTGCGTGATGTTTTCCTGTACTCACAGACTGAAATAATTCGTTAGATAGTTCCAATCGTTATAATTTAAAAATCAAAATTTGCATTGATTTTAAATTCAATAAATTTCATTCACCTGAGCTCCAGTTAAAGTAGCCACATCGATAATCGTGCCCGCGTTGAGGTTCAATTTAGCATACACTACACCGTCAGCTAAGACTAATCTGCCTTCAGCGTCTGTATTATTGATCTCAACAGTTCTAAAAGAATACAACAACTGTAGCAAAATATTACGACTCTTATTTTAAGACAGCTTGAAAGACCTACTTTCCAGAATATAATTTATGAATATCGTCGGGCTTGGTGGCCAAAGGACCGACTGCATTTTCGGCTAAACAAAACACAGCATGTAAATTCTGCGTAAAACCTAATTTAACAGCTGCATAAAATGCTCCCAAGATAGCAGCAGCTCCACCGCAATCACGTTTCATTCCAACCATGGAAGCCTGCGAATGAAAAAAATCCCAATAAATAACAACAAAAGTCGACATCAACATCGTCATGAAACACCAAACACTTACTCTTCCTTTAATACATAATCCACCGGTATCGTAAACGATGCCTTTTCCAACCCAGGCAATATTTTCTGTAGCGTTGGGAACACGATGTGATAAAATGACTAGAGCTGGTGGAATTGCTGCACCTCTTCCAACGCCATAGATACCACCGAGCCCACGTTCTTTTAGCTCTTCGCCTCGAATTATAGTAGGTATTATATTCAGCTCCTTGCCGACAATTTTGATTTCCTGCCAGTCAAATGAAAATTATGGTAAATTTTACGAGTATTTGATCGATTCACGATTACGATTTATTCACTTACTTCGATGAAAGTATCTACATTCATCTCGTTACAAGGCGTATCTACGATTCGAGCAGCCAGCTGAATGCCATACGATACATGGCCCAATGTTTCTGTGATGGTTTTCAGTTCGACGTAATTATCAGGTACAGTTTCGGAATTGAGAACATTGATCACTTGACTATCTTGAGCAATGAGAAATTCGACCAAAATTTGTGATTTTTCGTTGACTGTTTTTTTGCTATTATCCAAGTTGGTTTTTTTACTAAAGACGGGGAACGCTTTGGCGACGGCTGCGCCCGAAGCGAAGATGTCTTTTTTCTCACAAACTATCTGCGAACATAGATAATAATTTTAGGATATCTTTTTCACAATTTATGAAATCTTTTAGGTGCGTTGTTTTATTTACCACAATATTCAGTTCTTTTCCTTTCGAAAATGACTTGATGATTTCGGTCAATAAGTGAGGTTGAGCCGAGGAATTGTAATGAGTAGCCTTATCCGCAAGAGCTGATATAGTAATGGTATTCAAATACAGCGAGCAATTATCTGATGGATTAGGACGAAGATTGTTCAACGCCGAAGTGTAAACCTGAAAGAATTATGGAATAAGTGAAGAATAATCGAATGAATTTATGGTCAAGATCAAGTTATCTTACCTCTTCTGTTACGAAAGGATGCAGCTTCACTTTGATATCGTTGTATTTCAAAGTTTGCAAATGCTTGATATTACCGACGATTAACAACGAACTAGAATCCGGTAATGATTTAGCTCCTAGGCTATACTCGATCTTAATTTTCGGCATTTTAAATCACGTACTCCACCCTAACAACAACATGAACATAAGAAACCGTTAAATAAAACACTATGTCATTCTAATTACACTATCTGAAGATAAGAGACACGTAACAAGCTACATCGAAAGCAGCTCTATTTAAAATACCTACTCACTCTAAAGCAATGCTGGCAAGTGTGCAATGGAAATGGTTCTATAACTAACTTTTAAACAGTATAAAAATGAAAAAATCAAACAAATTAGAAACAATAATTAATACAAAACACAAAATCACAATTATTCACTTCACTGCAATGAAAAATTTTGTCGGCTCATCGTTCATCGATGTCAGTACATTCGCTCCCCAGCTCCCACCATCTTTCGCCAACTGTAAACAAACGAATGCATTCGGTCTTCATCGGTCATGTTCGAATGTGTTCGATCAATTTGAAATAATTTTTTAATTTTTTCGCTTAAGTGTGTCATTTGGTAATTACCAATTAAAAAATAAATTATAAAAGCAATAAATGGCAGTTTATTATAATTTTGATCAATATTCTTATACAAACAATTATGAGGATCGATCAATACGAGATGAAGCAAATAAGTACCAGTACAAAGTACAACACAATTACCTACAATATCATATCACTATATACAGTTCTTACTTATCGGTACCAAACTTTATACATTCGTTGTACTAAGTATTAATGTAAAAATTAAGTACATACATTCTTACAACAAAGATTCAAAAAACAAAAATGAAAAAAGGTGGTTAAAAAGTTCATAAAAAATTCCTTTACTGGAAGCATAGAGTACATCCTACGAAGGTAGGTACAGTTCCTTTGGTTTCCTCCAAAAATATTTCTTGAAATGCTTATCGTAAACAATGTCTACCTACTTGCATACATTTTTCAAAGTAGGTAGATATAATTACCTAATAGGTACAAAAAATTACAAAATCATTACACGTGCGTGGAAATGCAATTCTCGTCATACGATAAATTTAAAGTCTATTTTTTAACAGGATAAATGAAATTATTTTTCGATGATTTCGCTGTGTTGTAAAGTGTGTTGAAATTATCAATTTTCACCCACGCAGCCAAGACGAACTCTTCTATTAAACATTCGTTAGAGCCTCTGCGTATCCGGAAGAATCCATCTTCACCCCACCAGGTACCCCAAGAATTTGAAACGATCTGAAAAAATAGGTAATTTTGACACACGATTAAATTAAATCATCACAATGAATGCAAAATGCAACGTTGCATAAACGTATTCAGAAGTAAGTACTCACCCAGTATTTCACCATTTCATTGTTTTGCAATTCTTCTCCCCATCCAATTATACGTACAGCATGGTACCCCGATCGGTCAGTAGCGTTTGAAATGCTTGTGCATTTATAAATGCCTTCCTTGTAGGAAAAGAAATCTCGTGAAATTTTAATGATCGCTGCAAAAGAAGAAAATAATACGAATGTAATCCATTATTAAAAAAATAAGTATTTATCCTTTTAAAAAAATACAAACATTGCTGGCAACTTAACAGTAACTAGACCCATCCAAAATTTCCAAAGTGGAATGAAGTGCATCCTAAAAAAAACTCCATGTTTTTATTTTGAAGGAAAAATCTCCTATTTCTAGAATATTTTTTGGCTTCAATTTTTTTAAAATAATTTTTCTGAACTAAAAAAATATTTTTTTAATTTTTTGGGGAAAATCTTAATTAGGTATTATTATACGTAGAAAGAAAAATTTCTCAACTTTTTTGAAATATAAAGAGAAAAAAATCCATACTTTTTGAGAGCAAAAAAATAACAATTACATACCTCAATTTTATTGGAATGAAAAAAATTATTCATTTTTTGAAGGGGAAATTTTTGGCAAAAAAAATTTCTTAACTTCTTTCTAATGAAAAAATTCACTTTTTTGATGGAAAAAAATCAGAATTTCCTTGGAATAAGAAATATCTTAATTTTTTTAGTAGAACGCTCTTCAATTTAAAAAAAAAGAAAAAAAGAAATTCATAATATTTGAAGGCGACCCACCCCTCTTATTTTTAGACCTTTTTTTAAAACAAAAAATCATTTTTTGTCTCAATTTCTTTCGAAGAAAAAAATCGACTCTTATAGATTAATTTTTGCAGAAAAATCTTACATTCCTTTCAGAGGAAAAAAATCTGAATTTACATGAAATAAAAATACCTAACTCAATTTTTTGGAATGAAAGGCCTTTTAAATTTTTCCTAGAAAAATCACTGTATATTTGGAGATGAAAAGTTTTATAGGTATTTTATTTTTGACGGAAAAGTCTTAATTCTATTGTTCCAATTTTATTAGGGAAAAAAATCTCTAAATTTTTTAGATGGAAAATCTCTCAATTTCATTGGAGTGAAAATATTTTATCAATTAGGTAAGTAATTCTTAAAGAAAAAAAAAATTGAATTTTTTTGACGAAAATTTTATTTTAAAAAAATCTCAATTTTTGGGGAGAAAAAAAAATCAGTATTTTTTGAAATACCTACAAAATATTTCAATTTTTAGAAAAGAAAATCTTTTCAATTTTTAATGACAAAAATCTCAGTTTTTCGGAGATGAAAAAACTTTTTCAAGGAAGATTTTTTTAAAGAAAAACTCTCTTAACTCTTTAGTCTCAATTTGATCGGAGAAAAATCTTCTAATTTGTTTGGAGTAGAAAATATATTTTTCAAAATCACAATTATTTTTTGTAAAAAAGAAATAATTTATTTTTGAAGAACAAAAAATTCTAAATTCCTGTCTTAATTTTTTGATGTGGGTTTTCTTCAATTTTTCTGTACTTTAATTACCTAAATCATTTTTCAGCGTATTTTTATCTCATTTTTTTTTTGTTGAAAAAATCTCAATTTTTTGAGATTTTTGGAATATGATTGTTTTGTAAATTTTTTGGGAAAATTCCTTCAATTTTTTTGGAAATGAAAAATTTCTCACTTTTACCACCACTAAAAAAATCAATTTCCAGAAAAAAATTGAGAATTTTCTTGGAATAAAAAATTTTCAATTTTTGAGTTCGAAGTAAAACTTTTTCTTCATTACCAATCCTAAAAAAATTTCTTAACGATTTTGAAAAAACTTTCAATTCTTTAGAAGAAAAAAAGTTATAGTATTTTTTGGAAAAGAACCCCTATTTTTTGAGAAAGAAAATTTTCAACTCGAAAAAAGTAGGTACCTGCATAGAAAAAAATCTATTTTTTTTGGCAGAAAAAAGCTTTCGAATTTTTCGACAGAAAAAATCATTCTCACATCGAATATTGGAAAAATTTCAACCCTCCGATTCCTTTGAAAAAAATTTGAGCTACACGTAAGAAAATTGCAAGTCGCCAGCACTGAATATAAAAATGCTGATGTACTATTATTACCTTGGACTGGTCCAGAGTGTATAATTTCGTACATTATATCCTGTTCTGTACCTAACCTATAGACAGGACCAACTCTGTGCAGATCACTTTTTTGTACTCCGTATGAGCTCGGACATGGTGCCTCCATTGGTTTTTTATGCCTACCAACTTTGCACTCGGATGAAGAACCTTCCCACGGATAACATTCGTCAGAAACTAACCTTTAAGAATATAAATATGATTTAAAAATGGATAGTTCGCTATCAAATATCGCAGCTTTATTAAACAATCGAAGTATACCCAAATTGTCGAATAAACGTCCACGCTCTGGTCAAATGTCCACCTTGACATCCGCGTTGATTACGATTATTACAGCTGAGCAAATGTTGCGGCGATAATATGGTGTGATCGTTTCCAAGAGTCTGTATAGCGAATCTATCAGAAACTACAGAAACGGTGGAAAATACCCAAGAGGCACCGCACCATCCTTGGTCATTCGGATTCGATATACGATTAGGCCATTTAACTCTGGCGTCGAATTTCCTAGGAAGTTCCCTGGCATTGACAGGATGTCTGATGGGTTGCATTTGTAATACCTGTAAGTTTAAATTATATTTTGATATTAGTAGCGCCCATAAAAAATACTGAAATGAATTAAGACATGACATTATTCGTGGAAATTACTTTTTTTTTCGAATGCAACGTTCCTAATCGCAATGATATCCCGTCTTCATATTTCCTACCCCAAAATGTCGTATAATTTGCCGCATGAAAACCGTACACTCTATAATTTTTATTTATTCTATCAATGAGTTGATCATCTGTGAGGCATTGATGAGTTTCGCATAAGAATTCCACTTTACCGTTAACTTCTTGACATTTACTGTAAATAAAGCAATCTTAAAAATTTTCTGATATGGTTTCTTAAAATTATAGATAATCTTAAATTAAGTAATTACCATTCGTTACAGTTATCTCTAAACATGTCTCCCTCGTTGTAAGTGATTCCTTGACTTGTAACGCATGCTAAAATTCAAAATTAATTCGAAATATAGGTAAGTCTGAAATTGATAGGATTATAATAATTATCAGTATAGGGAAGTCAACAAACTTCTTTGAAAGTATTCCTCATTAGCTATTCCTTTGCAGACGGGGAAGTAGTCTGGACAACAATCTGGGTTATGGGTCCTGTTACAGAAATCGTCGCAATAACATAAAGTGCCTAGGATCGGAACACCGCATTCGTCTTGTCTTCCTACACAACAAGTGTTTCTGCGAGTTTCGCAATATTTCCCTCTCAAATCTGGACCGAACTGCTGCGTGCTTACGATTACCAAATTAACCAAAACGATGCATACAAAAAATATCTTCATGTGTTTACTGCGTGTGATTGCCTGAAATAAAAAACGTAAAAACAAAATTTAGTATGTAGGTAACTACTATGAGCATAAATTTAAGTACCTATCAGGTCCGTTATCTTCCCTCTCTCCCAAAATCGATTTCATGGGTGGATTGGGTGCCACCTAATTTTTTCCCCCTACCATTGTATGAATTTATACAAAAAGTTACCTAATCTTTTCAAGTAGCAATCTCCAGTTGTGTGTTGATGGGTATGCCACTTTTTAAAAAATTCAAATAAGTGTACTCGTATAGTTGAATTTTCAAAAAAAAAAATTACAACAATTTTTCAACTTTTCATTATTTTTGTCAAAATTTTTATTTTCTGTAAAATTTCAAAAAATGGCAATTTGCATTTAATTAATGACAAAGGCTACCATTTGCTCCAATGCAAAATCCTACCCTAAGCTAATTTGTCAAAATTTTTATTTTCAATAAATTTCAAAAAATGTAAGTTTTTGCAAAATTGCATTTATTCAATGAAAAAAGCTACCCTATGTTCCCATGCAAAATCATCCTCTGGCTGAATTTGTCAATTTTTTTTTTTTTTTTTTTAGTCAAAAGTACAGAACATTCTTGAAAAAGAAAATAAAAATGAAACAAATATTTTTTTGATTTTTTTATGTTGGGGGGGGGGGGGGGTCAAAAATAATACCTATCAAGACAAAAATTCTTTTGAAACAAAATTTGCAAAAGAAATAGTGCTAAAAAAAATTTCCTAAAATAAATTTAGAACTCCTTAGGTACCTATTCCTATTTAAAAACTTGGAAAAAAAATCTTTCAGTTTTTTTACCTAATAAGAAATTCTCTTGGAAAAACTGACAAAAAAATCTATCATTTCTCTGAAAAAATTTTAAAAATAAATTCGAGAAATTGAAAAAAAAAGTTCTCCAGGAAAAAACTGGCAAAAAATCTATTATTTTTCTGAAAAAATTCAAAAATAAATTATTCGAGAAATAGAAAAAAAAAATACAATAAATTCTCTTCTTTTTTTGGTAAAAAATTTGTAAGTTATTACCAATACAAAATTGTGTTGGAACGAAATTTGTAAAAACGTAAGTAATAAGTAAATTTTCCCAAAAGGAAATTTAGAAATCCTTCATAATATTAAAAACTAATTAGAAAAAATTTTCAGTTTTCTTTTTTGAAAAATGTTCAAAAAAAAAAAATAGTCGAAAAGCTCAATTTTTTTTTTTTTAATTCTCACGCATTTTTTTCAAGTGAAAAATCCTTCAATAAAAAGAATTTCAAAAAGGAAATAGGCATAAAAATTTTCCCCAAAATAAATTCAAAAATACTTATTACTTACCAGTTACCACCAACTGAAAAATTGTTTAAATTTAAATTTTTAATTTATATAAAATAAATTATAGAAAATTAAAAAAAGGTTTAAATATGAATAGTACTTTTTAATAAGTAGATAAGTACAAAAAATTCTTCAAGAAGGAATCAGCAGAAATAAAATCATTTAAATTTTGAGTAGATAATAAAAAATTCAAAATTCGTATCAAAAAATTGAAAAAGGAATTCGTTTGTGAAACGAAATGCTTGAATAATGTATGAAAAAAATGTGTGGTCAAAAAATTTTACTGAAAATAAATTATGAAATATTTTGATAAAATCCTCTAGTCTAAATTATACAAATAATTTTTCTGACAATTTTAAAAGGTTTTTCTATCAAAGAATTTCTGATAAGAATTTTTTTTTAAAATGAAAATCATAAAAGTAGAAAATATTTATACATTTCAAAATAAAAAGCTAAAAATTTGTGGAAATTTGAGTTTATGAGTTGAAAATTTTTTTGGAATAAATTTTATCAATTTTAATCATATTGGACAATTTTTTCATGTAATTCAACCCTACACCTGTAGGACTTCTTAAGTAAAAAATATCTGAAAGTCATCCTTTTTTGGAAAATTTTTATAAGTTTCAGAATATTTGACTAAAATGTCTAAAAGTTTTCCAATAAAATTTTGAAAAAAAATCCAAGTTTCAATTTCTGACAGAAAATAAAATTTAAATTTAAAAAAAACAGCTAAAAAATTAAAAATAGTGAAAATAGCATTTTTTCTTCGAAAGGTGTATTTTTCATCTCAAGAGAAAAATTTTTAGAAAAAAATTGAGAAAAAAAATTCGGGCTCCTTTAAAAAGAACGTATAGGCAATTGTATTAACGTATGGAAAGAGTCATACTTCACGTTACTAGAACGCTCGTTTTAGGTATGCAATGTGTAAGTATGTGGTTTTTTTTCTTCTTTGTAAATGGCAAGAGTAACAGACATGTTAGAATAATAATTAAAAAAGTTGACAACTCGCCACAGATAACCTAAAAACTGTAAACAATTGTTTATTATTCAACTGGGACTAACAGAAATTCTAGTGTATCTAATGAGACAGTGTCTTGTCTATCGTCTACACGCACAGTCATAATATTCGTATTAATTTGTTTTCAACAAGTAACTTTGAGATTTTACCGAGACTTTTGGATCCCTTTAGAATTTTTAATTCGATGCACAAACCTCGTATGTAAGACTGTACGTCTTACTTGATTTGATACGGTATTGCTCTATTATTGGAATCTATGACGCTCAACTTACAAAACAAAAATTTCATTCTCTCATTACGTAAGTTTTTATTAGAGCTTGTAAAATTTTCAATTTACGATCATTGCATCAACGAAATAAATAAACGATAACGGAAGAAGAAAATTACTGTTCAAAGATAAAAAAAAAATTGGCACCTATACGTAGGTAAGTTCCCTACTTAATCAAACAAGACCATCGTACTCTCCTTAAAAAATTCCATCTCTATCGGAAGGCGTGTGCATTAGAGTGATCTTTATTTTGGACTTTTTGATTTTTTAAAATTTCTTACCCACCAAAGTTTACTCATTTTAAGTATGAGAAAATAATTCCTCATTTTTATTTTTTCCCTGACAGAATTTCAAGTGGTGTCGAGTCAACCCCCCCCCCCCCTCCTTTTAAAATAAAAATCATAAAATCACAGAATTTTTTAAATCTCGCCTCTTTTTGGTTGTAAACCATCAAAGTTGTTCCTTATCATGAGAATGAATTCCCAATTTTTCAATTTTCTCCCCAACTTGATTTCAAGTGGTGCCTTGGGACGCCCCTATAATTTTTCAAAAAAGACAAAACCACAAAAATGAGCAAAATTTTTTTACCTAGCATTTCAAATTGTTTCATTTTTTTAGAAAATAATTCGGTTTTTTTTTAATTTTTGCCCCAACTCAATTTGAAGTGGCACCTTAAGCTCCACCATCTTTTTTACAAATTATAAAAAATGCCAAATTTGTCAATTTTTGCATTTTTTTTTTTATTCTCTTACCAACAGGATACAATTTTTTTAGGTAAGGTCCAAAAAATTGAAAAAAATTAAAAATTTGATATTTTTTCATACTTAATTATTTCTAAAAATAATTTTTTTTTTTTTTAATTTCACCAGGGAAAGGTTTTGCATTGGATTTTTTCGGAGCTTTTTTCAATAGATTAAATCATAAATGGCAGTTTCTCATTTTTTGAAAATTACTGAAAATGAAAATTTTTACAAATTCAGTCAGAGGAGGATTTTGCATTGGATCTCAGGGTAGCTTTTTTCATTGATTAAATGCAATTTTGCAAAAACTCCCATTTTTTGAAATTTTCTGATTTTTTTTTCAATTCCACCAGGGCAGGGTTTCGCATTGGATTTTTCGGAGCTTTTTCATTGATTAAATGAATTTTGCAAAATTCTGGTTTTTTAAAGATAATTTATAAAAAAGAGGGGCTTGCGGGCTCAACTAAAATTGAGTTGAACGAAAATAAAAAATAGGGAATTATTTTCTAATGAAATTCAACAACTTAAAATGCTAGGTGAGAATTTTTTACTAATTTTTGTCGTTTTTGCTTTTTTTGAAAAAATGGATGCATCCTAAGGTAGTCGAAGGTACCACTTGAAATTAAATTTTTGGGGAAATAAAAAATCGGAAATTTGTTCTCATGGCAAGGAACATTTTTTGATGATTTATAACCAAAAAATAGCACAATTTTAAAAATCGGTATTTTTTTTCATTTTTAATAAAAAGAGGGTGACTTGGCTTCACTTAGCATTCAGTTAAGGGAAAAATAAAAAATTGGGAATTTTTTTCTCACAAGATGAAAAAATTTTGGAGGTAAGACACGTGAAAAATCAAAAATTGCAAAATAAGGGCCACCCTAGTGTCCATGCCCCCATATGACCTCGCCAACAGATCCGTACTCCCCGCGAGTCGTAATTAAAAACAATGTAAAATATCTTTTCACACTTGTTCTAATTAAGAAATCGTAATTTAGCCGAGTTCATTTACATCGTTTTCACCCCAACAGATATCGCCGCTTGAACGTACAAGATTATTCATTAGGTTGAAAAAAATATTTTATTATTCGTCAAACGAACGAATCGTAACCGTCGCCATGTTATCATTGTTTGTCTAACAAGTTTAGATTGTGTTAGAAGACTTAATTGTAACTGTCTTCTTAGGAGGGAAATGATACTTAATGCTTTTGAACATTTTATAATAATTGAATTTGAATTATTAACCGTACCCATTATACAAAACATTCTTTTAGTAATTACCGATATAGCGAGGAGAATTTTTATTTTTGATTTTGACGTTACTGCAATATCTTAAGTACGTATTTCATTCGCTTAAAATTCTTTCCAAACACACCTCGTAGAAAAATTTATTACGAAAAAAATTTAGTATCGTGCGGTGCTACGAAATGATACCTACGTCAGCGTCATAATGCATCGAACATTATGAGAAAATTTCAACGAATGCAGCCACAGGAACAGGAAGTAATACTCGTATATTTGGTTGTTGTACATTTTCGATATGAAAAACAATAAAGAGTAAATTTTAATTCGATGCATTTTTCGTTCGACAGATGCGACCAGTGTTGTTATTGTACAGACAAATTGTACACTTGGCTCGAAAACGAAAAAATTCACGTGTTTTATGCATTTAATACGAGGTTATTAATTCGCAAAGAATGCTTCATAAGCATCTGCAATTCGATGCATCGCTATATATTCGTAGTTGCCCACCTCGTAGTCATAAGTTATTACTTAAATCTGACCTGATGACGGTGTGCGTCGGTGGGTGAGGGGGGGGGGAGGCGAAATTCCTCGGCGTAAATAAAGATTATACGTTGCACAGCGAACAAATTGCCAAATTTGGGAGATGTAGGCGGTAAATTTTAAAAATTTGACAAATCTTGAAAATTGTAAAAATTTACAAAACTTTAAAAGTTCAGCTTATAAGAAGTTTGGAAAATTTAATTGAACGTTAAAAATTTATATATTCTAAAAATTGGTCAAATTTTGAAAATTGATCCAATTTAAAAAAATTATTAGAATTTCAAAATCACAAAAAAACTAGGCAAATTCGAAAAATTTATTTACATTTTTAAAATTATTTTAAAACTTATCAAACATTAAATATTGACTATTGAAACTTTTTAATTTAAGTGAATTTTAAAAATTGATAAATTTTGAAAATGACCAAATTTTGAAATTAATAAATTTTTTATTAATTGAATAAATTATAAAAAATTTAAAAAAAATTTTGGGTAATTTTTCCTTTTAATGGTAAAATTTTTAAAAGAAGTCCAATTTTTAAAAATTGATTGAAATTTAAAAATCACAAAAAAAAACTAAGTAAGTACATACCTAGGTAAATTCAAAAGATTTATTATTACATTTTGAAAATCAAACTTTGAAAATTGACCTTTTGAAATTTTTTAAAAATTAAGTGAATTTCAAAAATTGATAAATTTTGAATTTTTATCAATTTTTGAAAATTTAATTAATTTTTAATTACTTGAGTAAATTATAAAGATTAAAAAAAACAAGCATTGTTATACCTAGGTAATCTTTCGTTTTTTCGTTTTAATGGTAAAATTTTAGAAAAAGACCGAATATTTTCTTATTTAATTTAATAAAATTTAAAATTTCCAAAAAATTTAAAAATTATGATGACTTATCAATTTGAAAAAGTGATCAAATTGTAACCTTGAAAATCATAAAAAAAATTTGAAACCCATGTTTTCAATTTTTTTTTGAAACTTCGCCAAAATTTAAAACTTGACAAATTTCAAATTTTCACCAAATTTTGAATAAGTAGATATTTATTAAATTTCCCAAATTTTCCAAATTTTAATGATTATTACTAAGTTAGGTAAATTGAAAAAATTAAACAATTTTTTTTCAATTATTAAAACTGACCAAACATTGGAAGATAATTTTTTAATTTCTTTTTTAAATTTAGCTGTAGTTGAATCTGGAAACTCTACTTATTCTGACTCAATTTTTAAAAAGTTATTCAGCTTTAATTTAGGTTTTCGAAATTTATTAAAATTTTAAAATTTCCTAATTTCAAATTTATGGAAAAATTTTTAAAACCTGAAACTTTGAAAATTGACTTTTTAAAATTTATTAAAAAATTAGCCTTGAAATTTTATGAATTCTATACAATTTTAAAGTAGGTAAATGGTAAACATTTTTGAAAATCAACTTTATACATATTTTTTGAAAAATTTTACTGATCTTCAAAAATTGGTCAAATTTTAAAAATTACCAAAATTTTAAAATTTGGCCAAATTTCATTTTCACTAATTTTTGAAACTTTTGAAAATTAATTGAAGTTTAAAAGTTACCCTCTTGAATTTAAAAAAGTAAAATTTTAAAAACTCGATTTATAATTACATAATTATAAATTTTAAAAATTGTAAAAATTAATTCAATAATGTTAAAAATTGCACTTTTCAAGTTTTTTTTTTTTTTTAATTTTAAAAACTGTGAAAATTGATCGAATTTATAAAATCATCATTTTTTTTTTATCTTAATTTTTTCAAAGATTTATCTAATCTCAAAAACTTTTGAAAATTATTGCTAAATTTCAATCATAACTTTAAAAATCAATCTTATTTCAAGTGTAGGTATTTTAAAATTTTAACATTTTAAATTTTAATTTAAATCTTAAAATTCGTAAAAAATGTTCGAAATTAAAAAATCGAACCTTCAAAAATAATCAAACTTTAAAATTTTGTCAACTTTCGATGACTTGCAAAATTTGGTGAAAAATTATTATGAAATTGATGAACTGATAATAAAAATCAAGTGACGCAAGTTCATTGATTAAAATGGCACTGGCTCGTGTCAGATAGAACATAATTAATTAGGTAAATAAAAGACGTCTCAATTTTATCCGAAATTAAATACGCCACTTATTACGCATTCTCCTCTAGCATAAAATAAAAATCGCGATGATTCAACATTTCGTAGGTATTGAAAATTACGATCAAAAGTAAACCAAAAATTCGCTGTTTCAATAATACACCGTAGCCAAGTCAAGTTTTTGCTTCCAAAGTGGAACTGTTCCAACATAGAGAAGAGAATCCTATAACAATTGCAATCACCTACTGATTGGTAACGTACTTGAAAACAACATCGATATATACTCGTATGTAGATATCGCGTGATTAGACTTCCAAACTGGCCAAAATATTTGATAATTGAATTTTCTATTTTGCTATTGTTCGATATTAAATGAAAATCTTCTTTATTATAACGAACAAGAATGTAAAAAAAAATTACTCGAATATTGATTAGAACATACAATGAATAGGTAATTATAATTATAGGGCTCGAACGATTCTATCAATTTGATCAAATTATTAGGTATACAGAAAAAAAAACAGCACTCAGCACATGCTGTATGTAAAACTGACAGTATCTGATTGATTAATTAAGTCTGCTTTTTTAGCACAAAAATTAAAAACAATTGAAATATTTTCGATTAAGGACTGTCCCAAGTGCTCAGCATGTTTCGGTTGCAAACACTTACTTACGTATAAAAAAAATTCTGCAGCATAAATTAGAAATTTTTATTAATTTTTAATTTGCTACAAGAACTGAAATTTTATTTAGTAGTTATGCATCCTCGTCTATCAGACTAATGAGAATAGTTCAGCATTTTTTCATTTTTCAAACACATGTCGCAAAATTGGGGCAGGAAGGGCGAATTTTTTTCTGCACTTCAATTAGCGAATAAACAAAGCAACAAGTTTAGTCTCTTTGGAATATTTTCTAACGTCATAAAAAAGAATGAGTAGGTACCCTGATGAAAATTTCTATAAAAAAATCGCATCAAACGAAATAAACATAAAATTCCATTTGATATGATGTCAAGTTTAAAACTTTTATATTCATTTACGTTCATATTTCAGAGGCTGAATCGTAATACGTATTTTATGGTCTTCTATGTGAACTATTCTTCTGACGTCATCAAAAGTACGACATGGTATTGAATCAGAGCTAAATTGAAAGATTATCAAAAATGAGTAATTAATCCAAGACATCAACAGTAAATTTTAAACTTCAATTTGAACCAAATTTATTTCTAGTTTTTCTAGTTTTTTTTTTCAAAATATCCGAATGACGTCATTTTGGGAACCCATGACCTCCGTCTCCTGATGACTTTGGGGTCTAAAAATCATGTTTGTACATATCTCAACTTAAATTTGTCATTTACAGAGATTTCAGTAAAATCTATTTTTTTTTCCAACAAATCTTGTGTAAAAATTTTCCAAAATCAAAAATACCGAATTTGTAAAAATGGGAGGGAAAATGAAATTTTCTCAATTTTGATAAAATTTTGACATGTGACGTATATCGAGGTGAATCATGTCCAGGCAAAAATTTTAGACCTCTATAGATCATGTGCAAGGAGGTCGTGGGTTTCCAAAATGGCGTCATTTGGATATTTTGAAAAAAATTGGAAAAAATGAATAAATTGGGTCTAAATTGAAATTGATGGTGTGTTTAGGTGTATTTTATGATACATATTATATATTGCAATCAGAGCCGGTGCGAGGGAGGGGGGGGGGGGGGGGGGGGGGTGTGGAACACCCCCCCCCCCAGTGATTTTCCATTCGGCAAATTTTTGAAAAATTTTCGACAAATTCGGCAAACTTTCGACAAATTAAATTAGGTATGTTTACAAAATTTGGTAAAGTTTTGAATTTCAAATATGTAAATTTTTTAGAAATTCTAAATCACAAATTCGGCAAATTTTTGAGAAATTCGATAAATTTTAGAGAAATTCTGACTCACAAATTCGGTAAATTTCTGAAAAAAATTTTCGCCCTCGCTTCGCTCGGGCAATGTACTTCTATTACTTCATCTTTCTCTCAGAATCAGAATAGGAATCAAAAATCAGCGCATTTGATTTGTTATAACTTATAACGTAAAAAAATTAACATGATCTTTTTGAAAATATTAAAAATTATGTTTAAAGTGCATTATTTTTAACTAATAATTCAAATTTTTTCAAAATTTTCGCCCTCGCTTCGCTCGGGCAACGTATCGCTTTTTCATCTTTTAAAAAACCAGAAATTATTGTATGTTTTCAAAATTTCTGCAAAAAAAAGTCCATCTTTTCTTTTAGAAGTGCAATTTTTTCAAAAATGTTCGCCCTCGCTTCGCTCGGGCAGCAACAGTCGTTTTGATTCAAATCCTAATGCTACCATAAGTTCTTGAAATTTTTTCTATGAGGATAGTGAGAAGTTCTTCTTTCGAAAACTCACTTTTTTCAAAAAATTCAGCGCAGGGGTCTACTTCCCACTGTTGTACCTATTAATTATCATTCGGCATTTTGAAAATTTTCATTCGGCATTTTCGATCTACACCCCCCCCCCCCCCCAAAAAAAAAAATTTGCTCAAACCGTCTCTGATTGCAATAAAAAAATTTGCGTCCAAAAATGACCATTTTAAGGACGGAAAATGGTGTAAAAATCAATTTTTTTTTTGCATTTTTGAAGATGAAGTATCAAACCATGATTTGAAATCCTAAAAAATATGACTAGACAAGGTACAAAAACATTTTTTTTCTTCTCAATTAAAAACGTACTCTTTTGAACATTGACTGAATGTGCAAAAAATTAAAATTTTATTTTTTAGAACTTCCTAGAGCACGATAGTTCACAAATTAATTGGTCAAAAAAATTTAATTGGATCAAATACAAAGAAGTGAAATTGGTCAATTGAGTATATGAGTACTTGTGTTGAGTATTTATATTCTTCTTCAATAAAAACAACAACAAAAAAATTGCCAGTAATCATCATCAATTCATCATCTTTATTTTTAGGTTGTATCGAATATAAATTTTTTCAGCAGGTTACACTTTTTTACAGTGAATTTTGGTTGCGGAAAATACGAAATATTTTCAAGTAGGTATTTAAGAAAAATAGCTTAGCATTCATCTAAACTATATAATTCGATCATCGACCCAAAAAATGTGCTGATTCGTGTATTACAATATAGCGGATGTTTAAAAAAAAAGGATCGTGTTACATTTTATGAAATATTATTACAAATAGGTATTTCTACCTACAATAAAATCGTTACCTATACGTTTACAAGCTCATGGGGAAAAATATCGCTTAATTAAAAATTATGCAAATTTTATGAATTTATTATAAATAATTGTAACCCATTAACACGATCTTCTATTAAATAAAGTCAAAAAATACAGATTAGTGGAGAATTTCCCATCTGAGAATTTACTACAGCTCGACATAGGTAACTCGTTTTCGTTTGGTAGCAAAAAAATCAAGAGTTTTTTCTTCGCCTAAGGTATCATACGTACCATTTTTCGAGAAGAAAAAAAGCAACATTTCGCTAATTTGTACTAATCGTTGATTATTCAAATCGTAACACGTTCAATTTTAGCTTGGCGTTTCTACTTTTTTAACGATGTCATACGTGACGACCGGACATTCGAGCGTAAGATTTTTATCGTCAATCAACACGATTTATTTTGAACGGATCAACTTAATAAAAAATTTTAATTTATACGAAATGATTGGAAGTGAGAATACGAGTTGGTTTGTCACCAGATTTCAATAATGAACGAGTTTAGACTGTTTAGAGTTAGGTTTTTCATTTTTGATTGTGCATACCTATTACAGAGAGGTTAGGCAAGGTGCCTGCCTACCTATCGGTGTGATTGTTAATTCAACGCACACGCGATTTAATGTTTACTTATTTAACATCCGTGAATCATAGTACATTAATTTCATAAGTATGTTTTGAAAAAAGTGACGTAACAGTCGCATATTTTTGGAGTGAATACAATGTTTTTCTCAAAAAATATAGGTACCTACGTCTTTGGTAGTGTTTACAAATACTTTCATATCTGAAATTTCGACAGTAGATACAATGAGACAGTAATCTTGGTCAAAGTGATGCAATTTTTTTTGCATTTTTTCAAATATTGAAAAAAAAACAATTTTTTTTTTGGAAGAAAAAAAGGAAAGGTTTTCAAAAAAATTTCTCTCATGACTATTTTTTCTACTGATTTTTTTCAGTCATTTTCTCAAAGAAGTGCTCTGAAAAAATTGTCTTACAAAAAAAAGATTCACTATCAAAAAAAATAAGGGTAATCCAAAAATTGATTGGGGATGGGTATATCCTTCTATTCTTTTTTTGCCAAAAAAAACAATATCTAGGTAGGTATATTAAAAAAAAAAAAAAATTATTTTTTTTTTAATTTTTTTAATTTTTTTTTTGTAAGGAGTTTTTAATCATTTTGTTTAATATTTTTAAGGAGAATTTTAAAATATGTTTTTCGAAAAAGATATAAGATGTACCCTAGATGTACCCTTTTCAAAAAAAATATCTCAGAAGCATTTTCTACGAGAATTTTTTAGAAGAATTTTTTCAATAGTTTTTCCTTCAAGAAAAGAACATTGGTTGCAAAAAATTCAGTGGTTTCTGCAAAAAACACATAATTATTATGAACTTTTTTTCAAAAAAATAATTCAAGAGAATTTTTAAAAATGCAGTTTTTTTTATAAAATGGAAAAGTTTTTACTTTTTATAAAATTTTATTTTTTAATATTTTCAACTTTTTCACTTTTTTTTAAAGTTCATCAACAAAATTTCAATTAGGTAGGAAAATTTCAGGAAAAATCAAATAGATTTTTTAAAAATCTCTGATTTTTTTTAAACTTTCCCCTCCTCTCCCCTCCCTCACCAATAAAAATGCAAACGGAAAATCTTTTAGAAAAATCTCTGCTTTTTGTGAAAAGCCTCTCAAAAATTTTATTTATTTTGCAAAAAAATCGCTCAGCTTTTTTTAAAAAAATCGAACTTTTTACAAGAAAAAAGTAATGTTTAAAAAATGTACCTATTCCATGTTTTTTGAAGATTATAAATGATTTTTTTTTTTATAAAAAAGCTATTCCTACCTAGTGAAATTATTATTATTTAAAAAAAAAATTGATTAAAAACATTAAATAAAATATATCATACCTATCCTATTAAAAAAAAGATTGAAAAACTTTCTCCTTTTTTCAGAAAGATTGCTTTGGGGAAAACAAAAAATACACCGAAAATAATTGGGTTTTTTTTTCAACTAAAAATTCTTTCTGAAGAATTTTGTCATAGTTGTTTTTATTATTTTTTTGCAGGAAAAGAAATAGGAAGCTTTTCGAAATAAATTTTCTCATTCGTATTTCTTACAAAAGATTCTTTTTAAATATATTTTTTTTACGATTTTCTCTCATTTTTTTTTCAAAAATTACTCAAAAATAGTTTATTTAAGTAGGTACATCTACCTATTATTATTATTTTTTAATTTAAAAAATTGATCAAACATTCTTATAATTTCTTTTTTAGAAGAATCCGTTTGGAAAAGTTTGTTCAAAAAATCAATCGTTTTTTCAAGAAAGTTTTTTTTTAGAGATTTTTTAAAAAGTAAGACGTTTCTTCATTAGAAGAGGAAGATTTTTCTTTTTTATTCTCAATCGTATAAGTACTTCCAAAGAGATTCCATTGAAAGAATTTTTTTAGCAATTTTTTAAGGCGATTTTTTGGAGAAAAAAAAATCAGGAAATTCATTATTGAAAAAAATTTCTAACTTTTTTTTGGTGGGGGAGGGTCGTTTAAATTTTTTATCAAGTACTAAAGTATTTCTGCAAAAAAAATTATTTAAAATTTTTTCAAAAACATATTTTCTTTCATTTTTTTAAGAGGATATTTTTTCAAAACTCATCCGTATATTTTCCAAGATTTCATTAATATTTTCAAATAATTTTTTCTTAATTTTGTTTTTCAACGTAATTTTTCTGAAAAAAAATTCTCAAAAACTATTAAATTTTTCAAGAATATTTTTTTAGTGATTTTTTTTCAAGTACTTTTTTTACAATTCCTTTTCCCAGATTTTATTATTTCGTCGTTGTTGTTTTTTTCAATCTCTCATAAACAATTAAGTAATTTTTAATGAAAAAATCTCTATAAAAAATCCACTTCATCAAAAAAAGTTAAAAACATTTTTCAAAATATTTTGTAGAAAATTTATTTTTCAGAAAAATCATAAAAAAAATTCTTCTGAAAAAATCCTCCCAACATTTTTTTATGGACCTAGAAAATTATTTTCTCAAAAACTTCAACTTATACAGGGAACCAAAATTAAAGCTTTTCTACTTGTTTGGAAAAAATCGAAAAAAATGTTGACCAACATGAATTACCTCCTTGTAAATGTTTACCTACTGGAAAGCTACAAAATATACTTTCAAGTTAATTACAAAATAAACAAAGAGAGAAAGGTTTGCGGAAGAATTACCTCTAAACATACATCTTATAGATAGCAATTTCTTTCGATCATTCTGTCTTGTTTTCCGATAACACCTAATTAAACGAAATTCATCATTGTGCTATGCACTTTTACTTTAACATGCGTACCTAGATTAGTCTATATAAACGTCCACGGATTCTTTGTATTTAAAAAATAATCGCCATTCTGCATTAGACAAATGAATCGATTCCTTCTATTGAAAAAATTACCTGGTAGGCCTAGACTTCTTATTAAATAGTGCAAAATTCACTTTCCTTTTTCTATCACATCAATGTAGGTACATAGGTATAATAGGTCTATATCTACATACGAAGATGTTTCTCAATAGAGTACGGTATGATATATAAATCTACCTACTTTTTATTACCTAATTCACTTTGTCATTTTGATTTTTTTTTTTCAAGTAGCCTACTCACTGTTATTTACGCGTTACAATATCAAATGTAGGTGAACAACTTTCTGATATCGACAATTTCTATTTTTTTTTGAAAAGTATACGTACAATGCATTTAAGAATGGAATACATTTTCTTGACTTTAGTGCTGGCTAAGCACATATGTACGTTTCGTAATTTGAAGGAGCTAAAATTTACTATAAGTACATCAAAAATCATATTTTAAATCAAAAAATTACATCAAAGGATCTCGTATCTTTTCCAAAATCCGTTAAAATTTCAAACATGGACAATTTTATCGAAACAGTTAAAAACGACCTTGTTTCGAGCGCACATGAGAATTCAGTTAATTTTAAATTTTGAGTAATAATTGCCATAACACAGAATTTTACGATCTCCTTGAAATACAATTAAGTAAAATTATTTTTGATACGATTCCACATTGATGATACACGATGTAGAAAATTGCAAATATTCGAAAATTCGCAATTCAAAACAAGCAAGTTGATTTGTTTTTTTAATTCCAATTTCAACTCGTAATTTAATTAATCGTCTTCGGCTTCATCTCCCGAAAAGCATTGACCAGTAAGTAGAGCAGATTAATTGATAAAAAAGATGAACGTAAAAAATGCCACTACAGATGAAGGAAACATTGTCAAATCGACAAATTTGATTGAGTTGAAATTTGACTCATTGAAAGAGCATGTCACTCAGACCATAAAATCAAATTTTGAGCTGCCAAAGTAGATTTTTCGATTTTAGGCGAATTTCTGAAAATGATTTTTTACAAAAATAGAACGATTTGAGATAAAATTCTGAAAATTCATTCATTCACTGAAGTCGACCCACGAGTCGATTGCTACCATTTTTGAAGTGATCTGAGACCGCCGGTTAAAGTATAATTTTTTCCAATTTGAACTTTTTTTTGAGTTGGAGTATGGCTGAAGATGGGGTTAAAAAAAAGTTGATGGGGTTCGCACGTGCCCACATTTTTGACATTTAGGTGGAGGGAAGGGAGGGACTTTTTTGGACTCAATGGTGTGTCTTAATTCGTATGTATTTGACCCTTTGCAAAATTGTATGTTATTTCCGGAAATGGGAAGGGAGGATTAATTTTCATTTTCTCATCCTGTATCTTTTGAAACGTATTTTTGAGCCACCCGTTCACTTTTTTGAAAAAATAAATATAAACTTTTTTGCAGCAAATTTTATGTGCTTTAATTTTAGTTATGACAATTTTTCTGTTTAAACGCATATTTTACGAGTTACAAGCAAAAAACAACTATGGGGTCTTTTTGGGTCCACATTTGGGGAACTTCCTAAAGAATGATGTTCGCGGATTTTTTGATGATCAATCAACGAGAGGATCGGAGCAGTATTGTTTTTTTAGCACTATCGAAAATTTATACCGAGTCCAATAGGAAGGGAGGGGTCCAATCATAATTTTTGTAATAATCAAAATCATTTCTAAAACTTCAAGCTATAATTTTTGTTTGAAAATTTTTTCAATCAGACCCCTGCCTCCACCAGTTTTCAATAATTCAAGTATCTAAGTCAAATTAAGTAAAACTGGAGGGGAGGGGAAGGGAAGGGAAATCGAAAATTTTATAATAACAAAAATTACTTTTAGGATCTTAATCTACAACTTTTGTTTGAAATTTTTTTCAATTGGACCACTCCTCTAATTTTGAAAAAGTATGTACCTGATGTTATGCGAAATCGGAGCAGAGGGAGAGATCCATCGAATTTTTTGTAATATTCAAAATTATTCCTAGGACTTCAAACCATAACTTTTGTTTGAAATTTTTTTCAATTTTCCCCTTTCTCCTTCATTCCGCTTAATTTTTAATTATTATCTTCGGAGTGTTATGAAAAATCGAGGGGGAGGGAGGGGTCCAATTGAAAAAATTTTCAAGCAAAAGTTGTAGCTTGAAGTCATAGAAATAATTTTGGTTATCATAAAAATTACGATTGGATCCCTCTCTCCTCCCCAATTTTGAATATGAAGTATCTATGTAATATTGGACTTGGCAAATTTTCGAAGGTGCCAAAAAACAGTACTGCGGCGATCCACTCGCATTAATTAAGACTCTGAAAGAAATATTTTAAAATCAAAATACTTCATGTAACTCAAAATGCAATTCGCTTCAATTTTCCATTTTGGTCTAATTTTACCAGGCTATTATGCCGAATTCGAGAGGAGGGAGAGGTCCAATCGAAATTTTCATCATAACCAAAATTATTCTAAATAATTCAATCTACAACTTTTGTCTGAAAATATTTTCAGTTCAGACCTTGGGTAAAGAGATAGAGAGATTTTTAGTAAAAGGAAGTGAACCAATGGAAAAAAGAGGGCTTTTAAAAAATCTAACCCAGGCTCCTTTATAAAAAAAAAATACATATTAGGTTACGAAACAATCATAAAATCGCTTTGAACGTTTATGGATCAAGTTGAATAATACGAGTAGGTATAAAGTTCGCTTTTCAAACGAGGCAGAAAATCGTACTCGTATCTCGACCAGTGTTAAGAATATTAATGCGATTTTGCTTGATAACGAGAATGTAATAATTTATATCGTATAAATAAATTAGTTTTAATCAGCGAAAATAGATACGTATGTATATGTACATATTAGCGACTCATTCATTCAGGACATAATCGCAATTCCGCTGAAAGACAACTGATACCTCCACCTCGAGCTTATTTACGATTTAAATTAAATACCCAACTCAGTTAGGTATGTTAGTATTGTTTGAAAATTGCACTCGTATTTGCAAAGAACATAGATTCCGATAAACTGATTTTTTAGCTTCATTATCTAAGGAAATTTACCACTAGTTAATTTTTAGTAATGTTACTTTTATCAACACGTCTAGTCTAGGTACCTACATATTAAACATAACGCCGGTGTTAATTAGTGTACTTAGTATTTTACTACCGAGAAAAAATCGTTTAAATACTGACAATTTAAGAGCTATTACTCATAATGCATTTTTTATGAATTTTTAATTTATGCTGATTTTAAACCAATGGTGCCCAAATGCAGATTAATGTACTAATAGTTATATAAGGAACGCGATAAAAGCATCGCGAAAATATCGCGAGAAGTTGCCAAATAGTTTACTAATAAGTAGGTAAAGAGTGGAAATATCGATACTCGAGTCATTTCAGCGCATAAAACAGAGGTTATTGTTCTAGGCGAAAATTCCAACGATCTAAGAACTGGCATGGCACGCGACTTAGACTGATAAAAAGCATGACTTCATTTACAAATTTTTCAAATTTTTTCTCGTACCGACCAGCATGGCACCATTAAGTCAGCAGGATTGTCGATTCGACTATCTTCTTTATTTGCTAATTAACATTTACTTAGAGATTTATACCTATTGTGAAAAGAAAGCACTCACCACTCAGGGATTAAGTATAATTATTTGAAAATATCTACCGAATGTTGATACAAGTAATTTCGTAATCGAAATGGCAATACCTATCACAAAACAACACTCGAGCTACGTATAGGCTACCATGTATTTGTATAGGTTTAGGTACTAGGTAGTCGTATTTATGCGGATAACCCAATAACAGCGAAAACACAGACCAATATTTGATTACTATTCAAGTTTTAATTTAATCTTAAAACATACTCGCCAACGTTTTAAAACTGGCGCGTGATTTGAAAATAAAACAGAATCATATTTTCGCAGCTTTATGCCTGTTTTTTTTTTTTTTTTTTTTTTTTTTTTTTTTTTTTTTTTTTTGAGAAACAATGTGTGTAAATTTACATACGCATCAATTTGAGATTATTCTGCAATACATGACACGTACAAAAAAAACGAATTTTTATAATTAGTTGATGGCCACAAACGTCACATATGTACAGTTGATCCTTGGTAGTAAAAAAAAATTAGTTCGCGAATTTGCAATAGTGTCTTTATAATTAGAAGTACCTATTCTATTAATTCCAAATGTAATGCACGTTCGTAATATAAGCGTGAAAATGACAAGTAGGGAGGTACCTAAACCTATATGAAAAATATTTAACGATGCAACATTGTATACTATGGAAACAGTAAACAGTGTAACATGTGCTAATGTACCAACCAATACCAGACTGCAACCGTGAATTAACAACGATAGACTTTGAACGTGAAGAATGTCAATATCAAGGAAAAATGTTAACTGATCTTGTACTTCATAAATATCAACGTATTGTAATTAATTTGCAAACTGATTGAATTTTCGTAGAAAAAATCCTATAATAAATAATTATTCACGTCAGCAAAATTGATTCTGTTTCACGAATTCTTTCGAAAATTTCACCTAAATCATCGCTTCTAAGAAAAAGCACAAACAAGCCAATTCTACCTAAAGAAATTAAACTTGACTCGTGTTAATGTTTTTTTTTCTTCACAAATTCACAAATTCATTCAAGTAATTAAACATGTCTCTATAAAAATTTTTATAATTTTCTAAAATAAATTTAACCCTTGGCTCAAAAACCTGAAAGTTTAATATGGAATTTATCCCACAATACAACCAATTTTTCAACAAAAAAAAAAATAAAAAAATTGTTGAAAATTTCTATAAGAAAAATCTTTAATTTTTTTGTACTTTCTTCCACCTAGAATTTTTTTTTTTAATTCTCCCAAAAAATTAATTACCTACTTCAACGAAACAACCACCTAAAACTTGAAAAAAAATCCATAATTTAATAACATTTTTGAAGAAATTTCTTCCATTTTTTTTTTTTTTTTTTCAAAAAGAAAAAAATAACGTTTTTATAAAAATTCTCTATTTTTTCAGTCAATTTCAGTCAACTTTTTTTCCGAAGAAATTTTTCAGCCCACTTTGAAAATTGAATTTTTGACCGTGCAGTTTGAAAAAATCAGATTTGTTTTTAAATAGGTGTTTTTTATTACTACAAAAAAATCCCTACCTACTTGAGTGACTTTTTTTTTCAATTGTCGCCGCATATCTTTTTATTTATGGATCAATTTTGGACTTTTAAAATATAGCAGGTTTTCTTCATTATGTAACAAACTAAACACATTTAGAAAAAATAATAGACAGTAAAAAAGTAAATGCAAAAGTGAATTAAATTTTCAATCTATTTTTTTGTTTGAAAATACTTGATAAAAAATTTAAAAAATATTATACCTAGAAAATGTATTTTGAAAAAAGTGCATGTAAAAAAATCATAAAAACGAATATTATTGATTTTAAAATTCAGTATTTTTCAAACCCCTGTCAAAAATGCAATCAACTTTAAAAAAATTTGCGCTAGAAGTGCGAAAAAAAATTAATTAATATGGACAAATTTTCGAAAATTCAATAACATTAAAAATTCCGTAATTCTCAAACCACTGTCAAAAATTCAATTCTCAACTTGAAATTTTTGGCGCCAAAAATTGACGTCGATTAATTTTGGAAAACACTGGGGTGACTATAAAGGTTGTGCCCAGTGAGCTTCGGCACAAAACTTACTTTCTCCTGAAAAAAGTTCTGAATTTTTTCGGGATAACATTTTTTAAATTCTTTAGAAGAGAATTTTTTTTTAATTTTTTGGGGTTCAAAATATTCCTCAAATTTTTGGAGTAAAAAAGTTCGAATTGATCTAAAACTTTTTAAGAGATTTCTCAATTTTTTGTTTCAATTCTCTTCCGTTTCATTTTTTTTTTTTTTTTTTTTTTTTTTTTTAATAAAAAATTTATCAATTTTCCTAAAATAACAATTTTTGTCAATTTAAAAGAAAGTTGCCAATTTTTTAAAAACAAAGAACACCATGTAAAATTTAAAAAAAAAATCAAATTTTTGGAGTTCAAATTTTTTTTTTTTGAAAAAATAAATTTGCAAATTTTTTAAAATGACAATTCTTTTTAATTTTTTAAAAAATAAAGAATTTGTCGTTTTTTCAACGTGCCATATGCAGCTGATAAGGATAAAGGCACATTGTCAATTTACAACAAAAAAAAATTGGCAATTTTTAGAAATATAAATTTTTTTAAATACCATGCCATAATTATGTTAAAAAATGAAAATAATTAGGAGGTACGTTTGTCAAAAAAATTGTCAATTTCTTTAAAATATAATTTTTTCAATTTTTTCGCGGTAAATTTTTAAAAACGTTTTTGGAGTTTAAAAATCGTTTAATTTTCAAGGAGAAAAAAATCTTTCAGTTTTTTTTTGAAATAAAGAAATTAATTCTTGATTTTTTTTTTTTTTTTTTTTTTTTTTTTTTAAATCCTAATTTTTGTCTCAATTTTTTTAGTAAAATTTGGAACTCTTTGGGTACAAAGTTAATTCAAAATTTTGAAAATTTGAAAAAAAAATCAAAGAACGGAAAGATCTGGGGTAGGTAAAAAGGAAGTCACACAGCCAGTTGAAAAAATATTATAGTTGACTAACTACTCAATAATATGGATTAGGATTATTACGATTTATGCATACGTAATTATTATGGATTCATGATCGGATCGTAAATCGAAATAACCTGCAATTAGTCAGGAGTGATTTCAACACACAAAGTAATAAAGTATGCTATCGCGTAGGTAATTGTTTAATTTGTCGCGACGCGACGCGACGCCGACTTTAGGAACTTCAAAATGTGTAATATTTAGTTGTAAATTTCATTCAAAAACTTACTATCCGATATTTTTTTAATCGATATAGTTAGCCTTGATTATGGTCGAAATGAAAAATTAAGTGTTTTTTAATCTTTCACGGTACCTACACTTTTATCACACATGGAAGCAACATTGCAATGACGTACATGTACTTGAAAAAATTAATTTCTCGACCATATCCTCGTGTATGATAACCTGCTTTATTCGATGCTCTTGTTACCTACATTACATTTGTACATAAACGAGTAAGTCAGAGTTCATTAAAAAAAATTAATCAGTACATCAGAGGGTTGTAAACATTTATAAAAAAAAAAAAAAAAAAATGTATGAAACAGTAAAATAACTATAATGTGAAAGTAATCTCAAGTTTAATCAGTACAACAAAGGGTTGATACCTATTATTAAAAAAAAAAAAAAAAAAAAAAAAAAAAATGCATGAAACAGTAAATAAAAGAACTAAAACTCAGAGAAAGTAATCTCAAGTTTAATTTGAGAGATATAATTTCAGAAATGCCACAACAATCAATTTCATGGTAAAAATCTTTAATTTTCGGAATTGTTTTTAAATACAACGTTCAGAACTTCTGAAAGAATAACAACTTTACTTTGTAACTAATAATGTAGCCAAAAAAAAATTATCTAACCATGGCGAACAAAATTCAATTTTTTTGCACACTTAACTTGATTTTTTCACTAACTTCAACGACGAAATCCATATTTTAGCTTTTAGCCTTTAGCACGAGGAATCTTCAACTACCTAATGTAAGAAACTTGAGACTTCTCTCTGTCTCGCTCTCTCTTTAAGTTGTGGTGTAATTTTCAAAAACATAAAAGTTTTTCTTTTTTTAATTCTTTCACAAACACACTTTTATCGCGTCATTATCAAAATTGAAGTACCTACCTTATAATCAAACAAAATGAGACACTAAACATTTTGAAAGTTTGACAAAAAATTCCAACACATTATCTAAGCAAGCTTCAGGAACAGACCGAAGGTGGGAAATTGGATAATTGGAAAGGCAAAATCTTAAAATTTTCGACTCATTTCAAAAAATTATCCGATTACACGACTCCAAAATCTGTGAATTTTTTTACGAACAAATTTGGCGACCGAAACTGGTAGATCAAAATCTTAGATTTTTCAACTCAAACTGAAATTTTCCGGCTACACTTAAAAATTTTCAAATATTGAAGGGGCAATCTGCCTCCTTTCGGTCCAGTCCTGGCAAGCTTTGTGTTTCGTGTGAGGAGGAATTTTCCCAGAAGAAAGAGGATGATAAAAAATCACTATTTTAATTGTTTTGCATAAACCAAAGACGAACAGTAGGTATGCATTTGTGTATCTACTTACCATTATGACGATACTTAAAAAGCTATTGGCACAATCACAATAATTATTACTAAAATTCGATGCGAAATTTTTCGAAATTATTCAATCAGCATAATAATCGATGATCCATCGCTTTAGAAATCATGTTACTAAAAAACACAACAATATTATTGGGAAAAAATCACGTACTGTCACCGAAAGTCGAACACCGAACGTTCTCATCAAATCGTATGCAACTTACGGCGTCGTTTTGGTTAATGTCGGTGATTAAATGGGAAACCGTGAAGCATGTTGACTCGCTGTTATCACTACAATACTTTAGCCGCGTTATATTATACGGTGGTTTGCGCTGCAGACAGTCCTCGTGTCGTAGTCTTTATGTCGAGACCAGGGCCAGGGGTGGAAGAAGGAAGATGCTCTATTTTAATTATCAAATAGGTGCGTCGTTTTCGTTTTTCTCGAATCACTGGAAATGCAAAGAGACAAGGTCTAGGTCTCTTGGTACATTGTCAAGTTCATATCAATTTTCATTATCGTCGTTTAATTTAGGTTATTAATTTGTGTCAAACTATTTTCAATTTCATTGCAACTGGATTAATTGCTTTTCGTTTTGATGTTCGTTGTTGAAACGTTTTTTCTTTTTACTTTTAGCTTTTTATTACGTTTCATTGTCTCTGGGTGACACGTTTTTTATTGCATTGCAAAAACTACTATGCACTTGTGGTTAATATTTTGTTTCCTAATAGATCATTTTTTCAATTTACATTTTCGCATCAGTTCAACTATCACCGTGTACCAGTAGGTATCATCTTGGCTTGCATAATTTTCACTTTATCGTCAAATTTGTCTGCCATATCGTGTATTTAATGACCATTTAAGGTTTTTAAAAATATTTTTGCAGGTAACTACCTTTTTCATATTCATGAATCGTCGCAGCCTCGGTATATTTTCAATCGCAGCTCGTATTTTTTGAATCAATCTTCGCTTCATACTTTGTATCGAAGGTTTGCTGTGGATAGGATACGTGACTGAAAAATCCATTTATTTACTTGTCAACTGCATGGAAAAAAATGCATACGAATATCGTGAGGAACTACGAAGAAGTAGCAGATATCCTTGGACTGGATTAAGAAAATGTCTCGAGTAATTATGTAATGCTGAAAAAATTCAAGAAATATGTATCAGAAGTTTTATTTTGGACAATAATTAACATAATTTCGCATCTGCTATTATTAGGTACCTTAATTCAATCAACGTGAATCGTGGAATGAAAAGCCATAACGATTTATCTTCGATAAAATACGGATGTTTATAAAGTGACAAAATCGCAACCCTCCTGCGAATTGATTAATTGAAACGAACGCGAGAGCATAAAATTAAATACCAAACGTAAATACAAATTCAATGTCAACAATGTCAACAAAGCGTCGCACAGCTGCACAGCGGGGTCCACCGAATGGATCATAGTTTTCTACTCGAATTCGTTCGGTTAAATACGCGTATGTTTTCGCACATTGTACCAGTTTTTGTTGGAAACTGGTCGAAAAGTAAGTATAACGAATTTGAAACAAATAGAAGGGATTTGGTTTATGTATTTTGCTCTTTAAATCGATCCCTTCAAAGGATAGGGATTAATTCGAACCTTTTTCAATTGAAACTTGCGTAGGTTATAGGTGCTTATTTGATCTAGGCGAATGCATTATTCGTTTTAAATTTATGTATGTTTGGAGAAATTCTCATTATAATGAAATTTTCTTTTAATAGATTTCAAATCGGACTGCTTGATTCATTTTTCCTCTTTCCTGTATTGATTCATAATTATACGTATAGTTACGTGAAATTTAATGATTTGTAACATTTTAGGAAGAAGATGTAATGAGTCAGAAAGCTCTCACAATGTCAAAATAATCGACGTCCTCTTTAGATAATGCGTATGTAGATGAAGGTGACGTCGTTTGGTCCCTATTAATTGGGAAATTTAATTAAAATACGATTGTATTACGTTTTTCTCTCTCCCCCCCCCCTGTATTGGTTCACAGTTATTCATACTCATTATTACAGCCCAATGATTTTATAAAATTTTTGCATAAGAAGACTTTATAATATTTTTCTCTGAGAATTTAGGAGCCCCCCCCCCCCCCCCCCATTACGAAGACGCCAAATCCAATACGCACAAAGTAAAAATGAAGGTAATTTTTCTAAGCGAGTAGAAATGAAATCTATGAACTCTGGTGATTTAGAATGGTGCAAAAGTTGAGTGCATCAGATTAAGTTTCTTTTTCTCAAAACTATAAAAACATAAAGTATGTCTTCGTAATTTCCCCCCCCCCCAAATAATTGAGATTTTTTATTTAAAAATGAGAAATTCCGTTCACAAAAAAACATTCCGCTTATAGCTCCAAATTTTTTTTAAAACTGCTACTTCAAAAAATGTAAAAATTATTCAAAAAAAAAATATATAAATTTTTCTACGCTGAAAAAATGTAGAAATTTGTTTCTTCTGAAAAATGCAGAATTTGTTTCCATTGAAAAAGAGAGTCCTCCGCCAAGATTTCCGAAAGTAGGTACATACATATATTATATTTTTTCAGAACAAGTGGCATGGCATAAAAATTTATTGATAGGTATTATTTCTCGAAACTGTTTCAATTTTTCTTTCCCTACAAATTTGTAAAAATTTTCATGAAAATTGAGATTTTGAGAATTTTTTAAAATTCAACCTAAAGTTCTACTAAATTTTGAAAAGAACTAAATAAAATTGTAAAAAAATGTATTAATGTGAAATTGATCAAATTTTCACAACCTTTTAAAATGATAGGTAATTTTCAATTTGAAAAAAGTAGTTTTCGAAAAATTTAGAAAAATTAGATAGGCACTTAGTTCTACCTATCAAATTTTAAAAAATTATCAAGTTTTGAAATTGTAAAATTTTGCAAATTACGTACTTATGAATATTTTAATTTTGAGAATTTTTTAAAATTTAAAAGAAACTGAAACTCTTAGTAAATTTTAAAAATTGGTTAAATTCTACTAAATGATTAATTGTGAATTTTAGATTTTCTTCTTTGTTAATTTGGCTTAATTACCTGTAATTATTCTTAGTTTCAATATTGAAGAAATTAAAAAAATGTTCAGTTCTGAATTTGAAAAAAAAAACTATTTCCAAAGAAATTTTGTAGAGGTATCAAATCTCAAAAAATTTTCAAATTTTGGGAAAATATATAAATTAAAAAATTATCATGAAAAGTAACCATTATTATTGTGTTTGTGATAATCAGGAAATTGGGAAAATGGAAGAATTCGAAAATCAGTCAATTTTTTCATTTTTATAAAAATGGGGCCAGGGGGAGAATGGTCTTTATTTTGAACATTTTTAGGAGCCCCCATCAATATATTACCTACTGATAAATGGAGAAAATAATTATCTTAAAAAAAAATTTCCAGTCAAATTTAAGTGCGGTCTCGCAGAGTCCTCATTTTAAAAAATAAAAAAATAATAAAAAATTGAAATTGGAAATGAAAAAAAAATATAACGAAGTGGTCACTATCACTACCTAATACTTTTACCGAACAAGACCGTTCTCGGTGATTTTTCATCTTTACGCCTTTTTTAAGGGTGCATGGGTGCATGAAAA
Organism: Balanococcus diminutus; assembly: GCA_959613365.1. Lineage (NCBI taxonomy): Eukaryota > Metazoa > Arthropoda > Insecta > Hemiptera > Pseudococcidae > Balanococcus > Balanococcus diminutus. Next base: position 48,559,814 of record OY390715.1, read on the forward strand.
CTCCATTTTTACGTGTTTTTTTTTTTCAAAAAAAGTTTAAAAATCAGCTAAAATGAGGGCAATTTTTTTTCGATTGAAATGATTTCAACATAATATACATTTTCATCCAAAAAATACAATTTTGGCGATTTTTCAATTTTACCTCAATTTTTAGGGACTTCTATTTTTGTGGAAAATAACAGACTCTGAAAATTGAGGTACTTAAAGTTGAACAATCGCCGAAAATTATTGTTTTGAGTAAAAATGTGTATATTAATAGACCATTTCTGTCCTAGAATTTTTCCTTCTCATTTTAGCTTTAGCTTATTTCTTAATTTTTTTTGTTGGAAAAACGTTAAAAATTACTTTTTTATGCTCCCTTAAAAAAAGGGTTATGTAGTTGAAAAATCACCAAAAACGGTTCAGTTGTGTAAAAGTACTCCATAGTTGCCATTTAAAAAATGTTTTTAACAATAATTTTTAATTTTAATGGGGGATGGGTGCTCTGCGAAACCACTGAAATTCTGTTGAAGAGAAAATAAATAAAATATTAGAGTTCATTTTCTCCATAAGTATCTGTAAAAAAAATCCGAAAATGTACAATATAAGGACATCTCCGGTGGGGGGGGGGGCGGCGCTATTAGCTACACTGGAACTTTAATTAAAGGAAAAATCAAAAATAGGAAATTATTTTCTAATGAAAAAGAACAACTTTAGATGCTATTTTTAAAAAAATTGCTTATCTATTATTTTTTAGTGTTTTGTTTTATTTTGAAAAATTGGGAACACGACCCCACTGTTACAGTACCACTTAAATTAGAGTGGAAAAAATATTCGCATTTCAAGAAAATTCTAATTTTTTTCCTCCAAAACAATTGTGAAATTTTTTTCTCTCCTAATACAATTTGAAAACCATTTTTACCTGCTCCAGAAAAATTTATAGATTTTTTTTTTCTTGAAAATTAACTCGATTTTTTCGCAAAAAAAAAAAAATATATATATCCAAAAAAATTATAGGGATTTTCCTTCGCTAAAAATCTACTTCACATGTTTTCGAACTGATGCTTCCTATATGTAGCTTAAACATTACCTACGTTAAATCCAACCTATTTTTTCCTGGGTAAAAACCTTCTAAACAATGAATCACTTTTTAAATGTTAGCGATTTTAATTCTTGTACCGGTCATTCAATAAATAAGTTTAAACTGCTAAGTGAATTACTCATGATAGTTATTAAAATTATTACATGGTTCCGTAACAAAGTTTATAAATAAATCTGATCAAATTTTTCGATTAGTAATGCATTCTTTCACTTTTTCTAGGGTAATCGCGTTTTGACGTTATGAAAATCAACTTTAACACCAACGCCTCTATATTTTAATGGTGTTTAAGAAACGTAATTTTCTTTTTATAGATTATCGAAAAAAATAATATATATTATGGAAATCCTGTAAGGATAATTTGATCGTTGTCTACGAATGATAATTCTTCTGTGTTTTATCATGATAGAAAATTATTCATTAATACAGTCGTTAGTTGCTGCAGTACTTATGTATTTTTTTCATGAATTTTCAAGTTTGTTAAATGTTGCAGCGTGGATGTAACATATTTCACATACGTAGGTTCTTGAAGGAGCGACAAATAAAATAGCTCGATGAAAAATGACAAAATGGTAGATAATAATTGACATAATTGTGAATTATGGATATGGAACAACTAAAATGCATTCATTGGATAATACGAGTTGAGCGAATGTATTTAACATTTCGATAAAAAAATCGTTATTAATAAAAACAAAACACTACAACCTAACTGATAGGTAAGTTATGCATAATTTTCTTCTGGTCAAGGATACGCCGACAGATTTTTTTCATCATTTTCGGAAGTTATTGATACATATTTCTTCGATTAATTAAATTTATACCGGCTTCGGCGCGGTGATAAGATAAATCAAACAAGCCGACATTTAAAACTTTGTATGATTTTTAGTAAGATGACGAAAATCAGTCATTGATCGTGTATTACCTTGACATCATGATCGAATACCATATCTAATAAAAATAGACCTAACGTTTATTGAATTAAAGTTTTTTTTTCAAAAAAATTGAAAAATTTCTCACCAAGTACAAAGTAATAGATTTTTCTATGTATTTCGAAAAATTGTAGAATTTTTTATCAAAGAATTCAAAGAATTTCGTTCTAAAAAAAAGTTTTGTAGCTATTCCAAAAAATAGAAGATCTTTTCCAAAAAAAAAAAAATTAAAAAGTGTTTTACTACAAAAAATAAGGATTTTTTTATTCCGAAAAATTAAAGGATTTTTTCTTCTAAAAAATGGAGGACGAGTTCTTCTCCCAAAAAATACGAGATTTTTTTTCCTTGAATGAATTGAAATATTTTATTACCTACTTCCAATGTTTTTATTTTTTCACCAAAAATTGCAAGAAATATGTATTTTCCCGGAAAAAATGAAGTATTTTTTTATGAGAATTTTTCATTTGGATAAATTTTATATTTCAAAAATGAATAATATTTTTAAATTTCTCCAAATAAATACAAAAAAAAATACAAATGTTTTTTATTCTAAAAATATAAGATTTTTTTTTGTTTCATAAAAATAAATAAGGTAATTTTTTAATTCTAAAAAAATTTAAAACTTATTGTTCAAAAAATTGAAAAGTTTTTTATTACAAAAAAAATGAGAATTTTTTTGTAAATTGATAGACTTTTATTCTAAAAAAAAAATTGAAGATTTTTATTCCAAAAATATAAGAAATTTAGAGAGAAAAAAAAGCAAATGGAAGATTCATTTTCCCACAAAAAATAGAAACGTTTTTTATTTTAACAAAATCAGAAATTTTTTTATTCTGAAAAATTGAAAGATTTATTTTTCCAAAAAACTGAAAGACTAAATTTTCTAAAAAAAATGTTGGAAGAATTTCTTCTTAAAAATTGAATAAAAGTTTTTATTGATAAAAAAATCTTTTCAATGCAAAAAAACTATTGATAGACCTTCCTGCCCCTACTCCCCCTCCCCCCCCCCCACCTAGAAAACAGAATTTTCTTACTTTGAAAAATCAAAATAACTATTTTTGGTGCCGAACATTTGAGATTTTTTCCGGGGGAAAAAATGAGAATTTTTTTGTCATTCCAAAAACTGAGAATTTTTGTATTCCGAAAAACGAGAATTTCTTATTTCAAAAAATAAAAAAAATTTCGCAAAAAAAATAATTCCTTTTCCGAAAAAGTTGAAGAAGGTAGGTTTTTTTGTATTCAAAAATTTGAGGAACATTTTTACAGTAAAAATTCGTTTTTCCTCAATAAAAAGTAAAGATTTTTATTTTCTTCGAAAAAATTATGCATTTTATCATGAATTGAGAGATTCATTTTTCTGAAAAAAATCATAGGATTATCCCCCCCCCCCCCCCCCAAAAAAAAGGAGAAAAAAAATGAAATATGAAAAAGTTTAGGTATTATTCCATAAAAAATTGAGAAATTTATTTTTCTGAAAAAATAATAGTTTTTTATTCAAAAAAACGAAATAAAATAAAATAGGAAAACAGAAATTTTTTTATTTGATAAAAATTGAAAGACTTTTTCTCCAAGAAGTTTAAAACATCAACTTTTTTGAAAAAAAAATATGATTTTTTTTCCTTCAAAAAAACTTGAAATTTTTTATTGCAATAAAATAGGTACCTAGTAGATTTTTTCTCCAGAAAACTGCGAGTTCTTCATTTTTCGAAAAAATTGAAATAAATATTTTCTTTTTCAAAAATTTGAGAAAAATTTTGGAAATTGTTGTACCTAGAACAAAAAATTAATTTTAAAACATTTTTTCAACGAAACCACCATACCTACGACATAACATTTTAAAAATTATTCTTTAATTCAAATTTTTTTTTAGCTCTATAAATTAATTTTTCAATTACCTACTTCAGAATTTTTATAAAATTTTCTTAAAATTTTTTCATCTTAAAATGATTGCAATTGGAAAATGTAAAAAAAATGAAAAATTCAAGATTTAAAAAAATAAAATAAAATTAGTTGAAAACTTCACAAGAAAAAAGTTGAAAAATAAAGTGTTTCGGAAAAACACTAGAAATTTTTTTCTCTTGAGAGAAAACGTTCGGCGTAATAGAAGTGCATCGTTTGTAATTGTAATTTTCCCACACATTTCGATGAGGTAATGCAATTATTGATAATTCACTTCGTAGTAAAAAAATTTAATTACGTTATCTCGTATTCTAATACAATATAAGGCCTATTTTGCATTTCATACCGTAATAAGATACCTGAAATCGTATCGCTGAATCAACAAAATCTATTATAAACTATAGTACCCACACAAATTTCGTTATTCTTTTAAAATATCCGACAATAAAACGACTTTTATGAGTCAAGTACATAAAATCTACTCTCAGAATAGATGATGGGAATCAGGGAATCAGCATAGAAATAAAATTGAAAGCGACATTTTGTTTATTTGGCAAAATTGACGAGTTAATATCGTTGAGAATATACATTGTAAAGTAGCACATAAAATGTGCCAGTAGTAACCTCTATTTTAAAAGCGTTTGCGAATTACGTAGTTTAAATTCGCAACTCGAATCGAATACTTAGAACATTAGATATGTACTACTTTGAAAGAATGTCAATTTTATTGATCGAAAAAAAAATTTCAAACCATTAGAACGATGCAACTCGTAATTAAAATTTGAATCGAACGGTAATTTCGTTCGTGTGCATCGGAAATTAAACGAAATTAATTAACCTTCGGGTTTTATTGCAACAGTCCGAAAAAAATGGAAAATTGGTCGAAAACATTTTAATTGTTATTTTAGCGGAATATTTTATTGAACGTAGAGTTCTTTGGAATCTATTTATAAAGATCAGAACTGGGTTAAGTGCTATTTATTATAACGAATTGCCATTTAACAATTTGAATGCACATGACGACGCTACGGTAATTTAATTGAAACTCTTATTCCAAAAATGCAACAGAAGGGGAGTACTTTCGATATGATTTATCGCTTATTAGGATTTTTTCTGGCAATGAAATTGTTACTATTGTTGACATTGCGAAAAAAGAAACGTATAATTTTTTTACACCTAATAATTATCTCATCTATACAATTTAAGGCTAAATTGGAATACTTCATTAAAAAAAAATTCAGAAAAATTTACACGAGTGAAAAAAACTTTTAACATAAACTTTTTTAAAAAGGAAATTTTGATGAGTTTTTTAAAGACTAAAATTCCACTTATACATATCTTCGCAATTTTAATTTCATCGATGGGTGTAATATTTAAATTGGAATGAGTTCAGCAAACATGCTTATACCATTTTCACGCCATTTTAAAATGAAAACTCCTCGTTCTAGAATTGCTTTCTACTTACCAATAAAAATAAGTACATAAATGATTAAACCTTGAGTAAAAAAAAAATTTATTATCATTTCCGTATACGTCAAACGTAGGTAAATTTTCTTTCTTAACAAGAAATGAAATATAGTTAAAAGCAACGTAAAATTATGTTCAAAATTGGCACATATTTTAGGAACTAACAAAAATTTGATTGCATTCGACAAGGGTTCAAAAACACGATCACTTATTCGAATTAAAACGAAAAAAATTAAATCGTATTAGATCTAGGCAGGTAAATAGTATAATACTATAAGTTACCTATTAATAAAACGTGGATTTTTCTGCAGAAAATCGCGAGTGCTCATTTCAATTACTCTTTCATCTGGAAAAACGAATACAATCTTTATTTTACATCAAATAGATACTCAACAAAAAATAAATAAAAATGAAATAAAAATAAACAGCACTTCGTACACAAAAAACAATGTGGTTAAATAAATAAATAAATTGGATAGGCACAAAATATGTCTCTGTTATATTCATCATGTATCCAAAAAATCTCTTCCTTGGCCCGTTTTCCCAAGCATGTCCATCAAGGCTCGAGCACCTGGATCTTTATGTAAAATACTTCCTTCCTGGTCCTGAAAAAATTAATTGATATTTAATTTGCAAAATATTTTCTATTATTTTCATTCTAAAGTAATATTTTACCTCCATAGAATTCGCGATGCTTCCATTTTCATCGTTCAAACTATACATTCCTTCGGCAGACCAAACTTCTAAACCGGCTATTTTGAATTCAGGCGAACCAGATAACATTTGATACCCCGAATACGTCGAACAACTCGGACTACAGGAACCAAATTCAAAACTGGCGTCGATCCATAATCCCCAATATCCTAATTGACCACCCATTCCCTGAAAAAAATCGCAAATTCATCATAAATAATGAGTTTGAAAAAAATATGAGTAATTTTATTGAAATGCGGGAAGAAGGTAAATTCGAAACCAATCATGAAATTTAGCTAGGTAAATGAAAAAAAAAAAAAATTAAAACCAATTTTTAAACGTCGATAACTTTTTTAAAATTTGACCAATTTTTTTTCTGTAGCTAAATTTTTTTTAATTAATAATAAAATCAAGTTTGGAAAATTTTTATAATTTTTTTTTAATTCTTTAAAATGTCTATAAAATTTACCTAGTCCAATAAAAAATCATTAGGTAAAAAATAATGTGAAACTAGGTAATTTTTAAATTTTAATAAATAAATTTTAAAATAATCTCCTAAATTAAAAAAAAAAAAAAAAAAAACATTATGAGTTAGTTTCTAAAATGTTTTATAAATGTTGTAAATCTTCGAAATTTTAAAAAGGGGTAGTTTAACAACTATAGTCCTATCTGATGATGAAAAAATATGAAAAAGAAACATTTAGTTACCCGAAAGTTGGAAATTTTTAGACCTCGGATCGTAAAGATGAAAAAATTAATTAAAAATAGTCCACGTTTACTTTATTAATGAAACATAACTATTAGGTACTATATACCTCGAGTGCCAAAATAAACTATATTTTCAATAAAGTAAGCATGGGTAATTCGGCTATAGACTGAGATACATTATTAATGATGAGAAATCGATACCAATGTTGACAGCTAAGGAAAGATATTTAATACGGTGCGTGTACTTTTTCAAGGCTAATACTCGACTCACTCGACTGGACGAGTTTTAAGGAAACACACGTGGTCTTTTATGAACCATATGTGAAATATTTTTCATTATCAGATTGCATTTCTGCCTTTATTCGGAATCGATCGTAATATTTTTTGCAAATTGGAAAATAATATTAAATGAAATAGGTAACAGAATTAGTGGTACTCACTAGACCATTCGGTAATGCCTTTTGATTGGCGTTAAGGTATAAAAAGTGATCATTGTGTGGTAAAGTTGGGTAAATTTTCATGACAGGTTGTAAAGAAAATAAAAAACATCTTTGATCTCCTGCAAATAAAAAATTAAATTAATATAATATTCTTTTAAATTAAAATAAATAAAAAAAAATCATTAAAGTGATATAATATACATTAACCTTGAAAAGTTTCAATTTATCAACTACCAAAATGATCTAAATAATAACGGAGTAAATTACGCAAATTTTAATTTTTTTTTTTCATGGCAGGTACTTGTGTTTATTTAATGTATCAATGATTGAAAGGAAAATCCAAATAAACATTCCATCGGTATTTCAGGTACAAAAATAAAGAAGCAAAAAACTTGGTACAAATAAGTTGAAAGTAATTCGTGACAGGATGTCCTTTGTGAAAAATTCTATCAAGATTGCCACATTAATTTAACCACAAGGTCGCCAAAAAAATCACGCAATAATGACCCTCTTGAAAAGGTTCCGATGAAAAATAAAAAATTAATATCGAATGAGTTGTTCCATGTCCAAATTTCGTAAAAGTGGAAAATTTACTTACAGGTAGGAAATTTAATTTTTTTTCTACGAAAACGAAACAGAGAACGTCAATTATTTTTCGTTGCCTAACCTGAAATTTTAATACGAAATGAGTTCAATACCTTCTACACGTGGTAACCTAATGAAATATTTATCATAATAATATATTCATTCATTGTAGCGTGTTCCCTTATACATGACAAGTATAGAGTAACCATAGGGAAACATATTTGAAAATGGTCTTTAAAATGCGATACAATCACATATGCGCAATTTACTCCTATTCTTAATCTAATCAAAGCACAAAACAAACAAACGTTACCAAAAAATTTAGGTCCAACATGCCAACTGGTCGAAGCATATCCGCCGAAAATATGTCCATCACCGTCTCTTACGACGAGTACAGAAGGGCCTTTATTACATATCAAGGATCTAAACGTGGTATAACTTTCACCGTTTATATCTGCCGAATATATCAAGCTGATGATTAAAAAGCAAAAAGATTATTGTTTAAAATAAAGATTTTTTCAAAAAAAAAAAAAAAATGTCAATCATACCGCCATAGATATTGGTTTTCTGTCGGTAAATGACTGTTAATATATGTGACCGATGGAATATTAACGATAGCTCTCCAGTCTTCTTTCGAAACGTTTAGTTCTAAATGTGGCAATGGACACTGGATACTTCGCTGATCTCCATTCTTACTGCTTTCTGGTTTATCCAAATCGTATAGAGAATAGAAAAGGAAATTCTGCAGCGAAGTTACGTCGGTATTTAGCGTCATCCATGACGTCATTTCCACTTGCGATATTGAATTCTAAAAATATAAAATAATTGTTATTATAAGAAAATAGCATTCTACGATAATCTGAGAAAAAAATCATTTTTATTGGACGCATATGTTCGACATACTACATTCTCGGACGATGATAGTTTTGCAAACTGTTCGGAATTTGGAAATGATCCGAAGAAGTGTTTTTTATAGGAAACACATCGCGAGAGTCGAGAAATATTATTTCATCGAAGAGAGCACAAACACTGGATTTCATTCGTTGAATTAAAAATTGATTATTGGAAACGACTCAAACATAAGATGAAAAATATTTTCAAATTTACATAATTATGAAAAAAAAAATCAAGGTTTAACTAACAAGATAGATGTCATAGTAATTATAATTATAAATAGTTGTGAAAGAATAGGTCAAACTTCAATATTTCAACTTCGTGTGAATCTCTTATACAATTTCCACATATAAATTCACATAACGAGCAATTTTTCGAATAGAATACTTACTATTTTAGTGAGATCATAAACATTCAAAATAGTAGCGGCGGTCCAACGTCGAATATCATCGTCTGAAAATACGAATCCTTTTTCTAACCATTGCTTATACTGAACTACATCTCTGACATCCATCAACAATAAAACGGATTTCAGTAATTGAACCAAATACTGAAACGAATAACGTGTAAAATAGGTTACGAGTTGAAACTATATAATCCAATTTGAGCGAAAATATATTTTTACCTCTTGTAAATCGGTAATGCTTATTTCCTCGTCGACGTTTTTCTTCAAAAAATGGGTATACATTTCGACTCTTTCTTCAACAGTACCTTTGACGAAATCTTTTAAAAACATACTGAAAGCTATAGCGTCGATTGTACCTTCGCCATTTCTCTTGTCTGATTTTTCTACTAAATATCTTTCGTACGTATCCATGATGAACGGTGTTAGTAATTTGTTCCATCGTTCCTGTAACAAGGAAAAAATTAATTAACATGTAATTACAGGACTACACACCTTGAAATACGTCATGTTATCCGGCACAGATAACACCGAAATGAATTTAGATCACATTACGAAATATTGCACCCTTTCAGGTTTCAAAATTTTGAACACAATTCGAAACACCTAAGTTTATTTTTCGGTTTTGAAATAATTGACAAGAAAGGGATGATACGAAAATAAGTGCACCTATTAACATATTGAAACAAAGTTATTTATCATGGAATATTACTACTTACTCGTATAACGTCTTTGGAAACGTATTTTTGTTCTCCAAACAGCTTGAAGACATGATCGACTTCATCAGGACGTAATCCAACTTTTAATAACTTTACAATATACTTTTTGGAAGAATTATTCTTAGAAACACAAGTTCTCGATTCGACACAACCCATCGTGGAACTTAGCAATTACAACTGCATAAAAGTGCATTAAATATTATGAGGTGATAACTCTCATCGCTGTACATGAATCAACGTTCGTTATCATTGTTACAAAAATTATAAAAATTTAGCAAAATGTCACATATTTGATGACTAGAAAAGGCACACACAACATTCACGTGCTTTGAAATTTAATCATCTGATTTCGAAATCATGTACATTCCGTTCATTTTCGCAATTTTCCCCAACCCCAACCCACCCAAAAAGGCTTCATTGTACAATGTTACCAACATGAACGATGAAAAGTCATGCACGTTCAGCACGCTCGTCTCCTCGACTCGCCGAATCAGCGTCTATCTGTCTATCTATTCCTTATATTTTTTTCCTTCACATTTTCTATAAAATTTTCAGAATTTTCAACCTAGACCCGGGTATGAGTTCTCATTTAAACATACTGATTTGAGACTATTTAGATGATCATTTTATGCAAAAGACAATCGAGCAATCCGTTAGAATGTTTCCACAGCAACAGTAGAACTAAAGAACCTATAAAAGAAACCAAAAAACTGAAGAAAAAAAACGAATGATAAATTGACAGTAAATAATAATTCAAAGTATGCCACTTTTAAGTAAGTATTTAATTGTAGACATTTCACGAAAAAATATTAAAAAACAATGTACAAAATAAAACTATATTTTTGGCCTTATTGAAATTTTACAATTAAGACTCCAAACTTATGCTCTACCAAAAATGCCAACGTTTCTGTACCTACAATGCATACAAACTAAAAATCGACTCAGAGTTGAGTGGTAACATGGAAAACTTGAAAAACAGGATAATTATGTATAAAAATCCAAGATCGTAACGCTGGAAGCATAATGAATCGAGTGAAATAAATAAGAAGGTAGTCTTTAACCAGAAAAATAAATGAAAAATCGGAAATTGAACATATACCTGATTTGTAAAAATAAAAATATTATAATGAAAGTAATAAAAACTTATATTTATGTAATTGAATAGTAATACATGAATTCAAAATAAATCTTCGTGATCCAATTAGCGACGCGGTGCTGATGCGAAATTGTTTTGAATAGTTTTCAATAATATCTATTTCATACAGATCGAAAAAATTACTTGTCTGGCGCTTCTACTCCAGCTTGTGTCATCAAATCGGCGATATTCTTCTCTAAATCATCGATACGGTTACCCATATCATCTAGTAATCACATTAGTCAAAGAAAATATTTCGGTGAAATAAAATCACTGGTACAGCTAAAGTAAAACTAAGCTAATGAGATAGGTAAAAGGATATTTCTCGTTAATATTTGATCAGACATTGTTTGGAATTTTTCTTGAATTTGTTGCAATAATGATTGAATCTGAAAGAAGAATAAGATTGATTAAATCAATGTAATGAAAACTGTGATAGTAATTTTAAGTATGAATTAGTAGGCCTATAAATATCAATTTTGAAGGTTCGATGAGTACATATGAAATTAAATATTTCGAACCAAGAAAGTTTAAACATTATTTGACGACGTCAAATTTGCGAAATATAAGAAGATTTTATTTACGTAATCAGTTAATTCTTGTATATTTTTCGGATAACTATTTACACCCACAGCTAAATTGTCCTTATCATCGATTTTCGGATCAACTTTAACTTCACTCATGGTGGCAAACTGAACGATAACTTTGGAATTTATTAACAAATGAACTGATTTTAATGAACAACGCGCAAAGAAAACGTTCCACTCTTTTCACATTAAACAATAAAAAATAAGGTAAAGATTGAGCAAAGTTTGTTGAAAATCGAACTTTCAGAACTTCCTTTTGAGATTAGCTGATTTTTGAGATAAATAAACAAAAAAAATGAACAATCATGATGCGCGCGCATCTGAACAAAAAATGTACCATGATTTTATTTCCAATATTCCTTTGAATATTTGATAATAAATTTGAAGTAAAAATAATACTAAATGAATATATTCTTTATTTCGCTGTAAAAAGCTCGAAATGTAAAATTACAGCTAATATTGAAGAAAATCGAAAATGAACTCCAACGAATATGAAGTAACTCAATTTGAAATTTTTAAGTTCATACACTGAATTTTTATTATCATTCTAAAACCTGTCAAGAAAACTTGTCATTCTTGATCCTTGATAAAAAGACGATAAGAAATTTTTTCTGAAAATATTAAAAATATGAGTTCTCACTGTTTTCAGTGAATTTCTCGTTACATTTTCTCAACTTTCTAATCATTATTTAGAAATGGGAGACAACAGCTCCAGTACTTCCAGCGAAGACAAATCTGATTTCAATGAGAATCCTACCCGAGATGCCTTAGCTGATGGTATAATGTCGTTTCTAAAACCTCGAGTGGATAACTTATATAAAGTCGTTGCTACAGCAAAGTAAGCGTTTTTCTCTTTTAACTCCTCACATTTTAAGAATTTTTCTTTCTATTGAATATTTACATTTTCAGAGAATCTCAACTAAATTTATCTTTCGAGTTGGATGCGACTTTGAATGATTTAGATAAAATTTTCAAATCAGAAGATGATGGCGTTAGTTTCCAAAAATATGCTGATACAATCGCAGAGATGAGACACCAAATAACAGTCATTGATAATGTCTTACAATCTGCCTCTGTAAGTAATCTACCCAAAAGTTGTTCTTAAATTTTATTGCTTTATTCGTGAGATCAATTCAAGGGTATGTTTATCTTATTCACGATTCACCTATTGTGGATTGATTTGATTACCATTGAAAATGATTTGTTACAGAGCCGACTGGAAAATATCACAGGGAAAATGCAAGCTCTGCAGAAGTCGAGAAAACCGCAATTTGAGAATTTCTCAAGTTCTGAGAAAAATTAACGCGAACGTCGCATGCTCGCAGACATTGAATTGATGTGTCAGTATTTTTTGTAATGTGATAAATTACAATCTAATTGATACCTTCGTGTTACTCATAAGTCACCTTTTATTTTTATTGTAACGTGTACATATCTCATTTCTTTATACCTGTATAAGTTGTATTTTTTATCAATGTTCTTTCTTCTTTGTCCGCAATAGATACGTTTTTTAAAAAAATCTATTTTGTCTTAATTTTATTTCAGCATTTTTTAAATGTTTTGATGTTTTTTTGTGACTTATCAAGTTCAGAAACTTATTTGACAATTCACGCTGAAAAGAGAAAATAACAAAAATGACGCATTTTTCATTCAAACAAAATTGTATTGAAAAATTCACCGTTACAAATTTTCTACTTATTTTCGTTCTATTATTTACAATCAAACAGTACCTTAAACAACAAGAAGAAAAAAAATGAAAAAGTACACGTATAATTCGTTTATTCAACAAATAAATCGAATTTCAAAAATAAATTATACCTAAGTAAAAACAATTAAATGCAATAATTACAAGTTTGTGTACATATTAAAAATGGCATTGAAAAAGGAATGGCTTATAGGAATCCCATATCGAGAGCGTTATACAGCGCAGCTAAATCATTATGACTTGAAATTCTCCAAAAAGGGAAATTCATCTGAAAAAAAAACATATTCGTAATAGCAACAATAATTATGACAATTGAAATAAATGCAGTGATTTTTTTTTTATTACTTGTTTAGCAGCTGTTTCTTCATCTTGCCCATCTCCAATGACTACGTAGGTGCATTTTCGACCAAATCTTGATACGATTCTTTCGAAACAACTTTCTTTTCCTATTAATCATAAAATCATGAAAATGCAACATGGATTTAAAAAACGTTTGTAATCGTAATTCAACTGGATACCAACAGACTAGGGCTCTATAACAGGGGGTACGCTGGACCGCCATTTTCTTGCGATCACGTATTTTTGCTAACTCGTAAACTAAGCCATTTACGAAAATTTTGCAAGAGACCTTTTTTGTAGAGAATGAAAAAATATGACAAAAAAAAATCAAAAATATTGAAATTTCGTTGAGTAGAAGCTGAGATATCGAAAAAACTAAAGAACAGAGTCAAAATTCGATGTTTTCACTATTTTTTCGATATCTCAGCTCCTACTCAACGAAATTTCAATATTTTTGTTTTTTGTGTCATATTTTTTCATTCTCTACAAAAAAGGTCTCTTGCAAAATTTTTGTAAATGGCTTAGTTTACAAGTTAGCAAAAATACGTGATCGCAAGAAAATGGCGGTCCAGCGTACCCCCTGTTATAGAGCCATACAACAGACTAATGGGACAAATGATAATACTCTGTAAAAAATATGGTGACCTTTTGCGTTTTTAATATTACAATAATAAACGCAGATATTTCTAGTCATTGTCATTACGAACAAAATCATTCAGCTACTCACCGATTTTGGTCGCAGAATATATATTTTCAATGTCAAATATACCGCCTAAACCGAAAAGCAGAACCTTGGCCAGAGCTGGTATCAATTGTGTAGTAGTAACAAGAATGTTGATGTAACCAGATCTGAAAATATAGACATTTCCTCGTTGATACTTGATAAAGTTTCTCGGTTTAAATCAATTTAAAATATCGATATACTTGGAATTTATTAAGGTCAAGCACTTCACCGCAAGAGCGAGCCAACTCTCAGTCAATGCTTCCATTTCTTTTCTGACTTCTAACCATTCTTTGCTTTTATCTGGTCCCAATAAACCTACCGTAAATGGTAAAAAATTAGTATTTTACATTTCTAATTATTTGATAATTAATTGAAATAAAAAGCAAACCTCCGACATTATTTCTATAATTATTATACGTTTCTCTAATTTTTCGATAACGAAATGATAATTTTCGCATCCAGTCGACTCCACCTCGGACACCTGCAGGTAAGGCATAATTTCCTCCTGCAGCAGCCGTGTTCAGGGCTTGGAAGCCGTCAGTGCGGAAGTCATAATTTGTCAAATCTTGACCATTATCGTCCGAAGATAAATCATCAATGTGCACTTGATCACAATCCTGGGTAAGAAATAATTTTTTAGTATAATAAATTGTGAAATGAAATAAATAGAATATAATTCACCTCGATATCATTGAAAAATAAATGGTTGTCAGCAAGATTGAATATCAATTCTTCCATTCGAAACCCCAAATGAATAGCGGATTGCTTATCCTATTAAAAAAAAGTCGTCAAATTTTGCTTTTGGATGACAGAATAATAATAAAATGAACTTTACTCTATTGTAACGTTCGGCAAATAGACCAGTTAGTAACGAATGGAAAATTATTATCGTTTCATCTAAATCCCATATAAATATTCTTTCTAAATTAATTTCATTTGATGACCCAAAAGCGCCATGAAGAGATGCAGACGGTGAGCTAGGGTCACTGGTAACTGAGGCAGAAGATGTCGATGACTTTCTTCCTTTACCACGACTTCGTCCTGTAAATAATAATTATTAAAAATTTGTTTTATTGCCAATTGAAATTTCATTTCAGGTGAAATATTTATTCTACCTTCGGAACTTGATTTCCTATTAGACTGTTCTGCTTTTCCAGGAGAAACAGGATCTGATGCAATTGAACTATCTGCAAAAAATGATGAAAATTAACACATAAAAAATATAAAGTTGAAAATTGACAGTTGAATTTTGAATTTCTTAACATACCTGATAATGGCGTAATGGCAGTTTGGTAAGGAGGTGGATTGGAACTGAGGTACGGTGAATAATTTTGAGACGCAGCAACAGCTGCAGCTGCATAATAACTGGCGACAGCCGCTGCTTGGCCAGTATAAGTACTGGGATAATTTCCATATTCCTGAAACAATGAAAAAAAATCAGTATTGAAAAAAATCAATCCAGTCATCAGTGGTAAAAAGAAAACAAGATGAAAAGAAAATATTTTTAAAGACCAGATGAATTTGGTGATTTTTGGAAAATTAAAACTGAAAAACGTACATCGTCTTTATCACCATCACTGTCATATTTGGTTTTTTTAATTTCATTATTCTTCATGTCATCACCATTTTTATTACTTGGTTCGTGTGAAAGGGTATCGCTTTTCCTTTTATCGACTTTTTTCTCACTTTTTTGTTCTAAATCTGGTTCTGTTTTCACTTCGAATTTTATTCTACCTGTGTCTTTTTCTTTTAGTCTATCGGAATCACACAATTCTTCGGTAGCAGTAGACGTTTTCGTATCCTTATTTACAGCAGAATTTTTAGGGGGTTTTATATCAGACATTATGATTATGAAAATAATCGTCTACTTGTATAGATATCACGCGTATGAAAATGAATGAATGCTCATGTTAAGATTAGCATCAAACTAAAAATTTTCAAATAACAAAATTCAAATTAATAAAGCCACTATCAAACAAATTGTTAAAACATAGGAAGTATAGATGTTATTTTGCTGTTTAGTAGACTACTTCAAATATCAACCATACTACAACGGATGTTCAAACTTTGGAACTTGACAAATCGTTTGTTAAAAGCACAAATTTTATATGTAAGTACCTCGTTATTTAATTAAAGAATTGAAATAATTTGATCGTTCCTATAAAAAAATTAAACCCTTTCACACGAAACTTACAAAACTGAGAACTGACTTTTCAGTGATAAGCCAATGATAAGCTCTGCAACATGTAAGCGCTTGTTGGTTGTTGGTTGAACGACGCACGTTTTGGTTTGATTTGATCTGATCACGATTTCACGAGTCATGACTTTTTTTTATTTTTTATTTTTATTTTCAACGTGACGTTGCGACTGCGATTTTTTTTTTTTTTTAAATCAGTGAAAAATTTTATCCAACGTGTGAGCTAAATTTGTGGGGGTTGAAAATGTTGAAATAGCATCTGGATCTGGTAAATGGTAAATTACCTGCGAAGGATATAGCTGCTGTGTTCCATAATTTGAACTATACGACGAATAGCAAGACGACATACCAACTGCGCTCGAATTCGTATTATTCACCGGCAAATGAGTACCGCTCGTACCATAAACGGAATAATAACTACTATTAATGCTGGAATTGGAGCTTCCATTAACTGGAACCAATTCACCAGAACCATTACTTTCATTTGCTGAATTACTATTAAGTGGTAACATTTTTCCATTGTGTTCTCTGGAACCATCTAATTAAAAATGTAAAAAGAATGCAAAAATTTTGAGGAATTCTCTATTTTAAACTTTATTTTATAATATAGGTAGGTCTAGGTACTAGGTTGTAGGTACCTTTACCTTAAGGCCGGAAAATTAGCGGTACCCCCCCCCCCCCCCGAATCTCCTGCTTCTTTGAGGAAAAAATCTCTCAATTTTTTCGGAGTGAAAATTTTTTACAATTTATTTTTGGAGAAAAAAAATACAATTTTCTTGGAATAAAAAATATGCCAATTTTTTGAAGTTTGTGTAAAGAACTTTATCAAACTTGGGATAGAAAAACTTTCTTATTTTTAGAAAAAATTATTCCAGTTCTTTTTTTTCTTTTTTCAAATTTTCCGTTTTTATGAAAAAATGATTTCAGGTAGAAATTTTTTTCAAAAAAAAAAAATTGCCTGTTCATTTTTTTTTTAATCAAAAAATTTTCAAGTGTATTGGGAATGAAAATATTTTTTAAATTCTAGGAGAAATAACTTCAATTTTTTAGAGGAAAAAAAATCTGATTTTTTTCGCAGGCAACTTAGAGAAAATTCTCAAATTTTTTATAAAAAAAAACTCTCATCATCTTGAAAATTTTTCATTTTTTTGATAAAAAAATTATTCATTCATTTTTAGGGGGAAAAAATCTGAATTTTCTCAGAATAAAAACTATTTCTGTTCATTTTTTTGGGTGAAACGCCTATTAATTATTAGAAGCGAAAAAAAAACAACAATTTTTTGGAGCCAAAAATTTTTTTATCCTTTTTTCAAATAATAGGTATAAAAAATGTAATTTTTGGAATAAAAATTTCTTTAATAATTATTGAAAAGAAAAAATCGCAACTCACTTGGAGAAACGCGTATTTCTGAATTTTCTGGGTATAAAAAAGTCTGAATTTCTTTCTTTGTGTTAAAAAAAATGACTAAAAAAATTAACAATTTTCAGGCAGAAGTTTTGTTCATTTTTAGAAAACAATTCAAGATTTTGTTTTTGAAAAATATTTTTCAATACCTATTCTTTTCCCAATTTTTAATTTAAAAAAAAAAAAAAAAACTAAATTTAAAAATTATTCAATTTTTTTTTGAAGATAAGTACTACGATTTTTATGTTTCAGTTTTTCAGAAATGGATACTTTAATTCTTTTGAAGTGAAAAAATTGAACATTTTTTCGAATAAAACAATTATTATTTTTGAATTTTCTCAAGACAAAAAATACCCGCCTGTTTATTAAAAAATAATAATAATAATAATAATAATAAAAATTAAAATAATTTTTTTTGGAGCAAAATAGTTTTTAATTTTGTTGTGTATTGATACCTAAAGGTTTTTTTTATTATTTTTTTTTTCTTCATTATTTTCAGAATTAATTCTCAAATTCTAGCAGGAAAAAATTCTTGATTTTGTAGGGATAAAACATATTGTTATCTGTCAGGTAAAACTCACCAAGTCCATTTCGGTTCTTGAAAACGTACGTAAAAATTGGATAAAAATTTTAGGGGTGAGGTTATTTAATTTTTTGAAGCAAAAAAATTTCTTCTATGTAAAATTTTTTCCCCACTGTTTGCAGTCAAGAGCATTTTATTTTTTCGGAATAAAAATTTCTTAGATGAGGCTACTGTGTGTAAAAATAATCTCCACTTTTTTGAAAAAACGTATTTCTAAATTTTCTTGGTGTAAAAAAATTTGAATTTTTTTTTTAGAGTTGGCGTAATAAATATTTCAATTTTTTCAAGTCTATAAACAGGTTAAAATTTCTAAATTTTTTAAAAATCTTCCTATTTTCCGGGGGAAAAAAAATTTATTTTTAGAAACAAAAATCTCAATTCTTTGAGAAAATTTTTTACTTAATCTGGAGGGGAAAAAATCAGTATTCAACATTTTAAAAATTTCAACCCACCACCCCTTCGTGAAAAAATCGAGCTACATCTTAGAGAAAATTTCAAGTTGCCTGCCCTGCTTTTCCTCGTGTAATATAATCAAGACTATTTACCTGTCGAAGGATATAGAGAACTTGATGGATACATTTGTGTGTTATAAAAATTACATGGATTCACATAGTTAGAACTTGCAGAATTTTCACTGTTGATATATGCATGCTGCATGCTAGAAAGTTGAAAAAAAATTTCATCATTTCCAATGTAAAAATATAATACATACATTGTATTTTCTACAAATATTCACAAATAAAAATAAAGCACTTTTGTACCTGGCATAATATTGCTGAGAATAATATTGGTATTGATCCCGATAACTGTCAGAACTGGGTGTCGTACTGCCAGCTAAATTGTACAACAAATTATTCAAACTTTCTCGTTTAGAAGCTGAAAATTTTCCAGGTTTTATTTGTTCAAAAAATACCTTGGTATGCATTTTTTGAAAAACTGCAAATTCAATTTAACTTACAGTCGTTAGAAATATTTGTAGGCCACGTCTCTCCTACGATTTCTGTGTTACTATCATTATTACCCAAATAGTGAGGAGACTGGGTAGTGGTTTTAATATTTTCAGGATGCGATTCATCTTCATTTTTAGCGTCAGTATTGGAAGTGTTTTCTACTGTATCTGTGAAAAAAAAAAAAAAATTGAAGTCCCTTTCAACCTAAGATAGGCAACTGATTGAACATGTATATGAAAACTTCGATCCGTGAACGGATTAATGTATCTAAAGGTAAGGAGGGGGAAAGGAGTTATGTGTTTAAATTTTTATTAATCATATTACGATAAAAAATAAATATGTACTTGATACATCAGTAGATAAATCAACTGATGACACTTCAGGCGTTGATTCTTGATTGGAATTTGTTTGATTATCGGTACCATCGACTGATTCAGGTGCAATTGTAGATGCCGTTATTCTTGAAATGGTATTTTGTATATCTTCTAATTTATTATCGCTAGTCGTTGACACAACGGTCTCTGATCTTACGGCAGATAAAAGGGTAGAAATAAATTATACACATGTTCATTGTAGTGATAGGTAGGTAAGTGGATTATGATTATAATGAATGGCGAAAGCCTACTTCATGTGATCTATTTATTAAAAAATCTTTACCGTGGTTTAATTGGCGTTTGTGAAATTCCTTTTAGTTTTTTGGTCTGAAACAGAAAAAAAAATGATGGATACGTTAATTTTCATAATGAAACATTCAGGTGCTCGAATCATCGCAATAAATTAGAATAAGCGTAGCAGTGTTTATATAGGGGGGATTTTGCCTTGAGCACCGAATATTGAATTATCCGATGAAAGTTGATCCATATGGTCTAAAACCTCTGTGACAAAATTTTTAGCTCGATATCTCAACCTTAACCCCTTCTGGAGAGTTAAATGTGGATTTTCATTAAAAATTTCTGTTTTTGGCAGTTTTCAAACGAAAATTTTCAATCTTGGAAGGGTGTTAGACAGTATCAAGGATGATTTTTGGAATTTTTTGAAAAAAATTTCGAGCACTTTTTCAAGGTCTAATGGACATTTTAAGCTTTCTAAGAGTTTTTTTGGTAATTCCTTTCAGAGGTGCAATTCTGAAAAAAATATGTAGATATTGTGTACTTAGTCTAGATGTACAACGTCATATTTTTGTAGACCTTGGTATCGTCTTAAAAATGCAAAAATAGATTTTTCGTCTATTTTACGCTCTTAAATGTGTTATTTCTTGTTTAAATTTTCCCTTAATCATCATTTGGACTAAATTCGTTCATTTTTTCCTTTTTTTTTTCCAAAATTACCCAAATTACGCCGTTTTTTGAATAAATAAAATCGAAAGATTTTCTTTATTCAAAAAAATTGTTCTTTTTTTATGAGAATGTGAGATTTCTGTCTACAAAAAAAATAAAAGATTTTTTTCCAAGAAAATTGAGATTTAGTAAGATGTTTTTCTAAAAAAAAAAAAAAAAAAAAATAGAATTTTTTCGCTAAAAATGAAAGATTTCATCCTAAACAAAGAAGATTTTTTTTTTACTGTTTTTTTCTCCAAAAATTTGAGAAATATAGGTACTTTTACTTCAGAAAATGGGGGGGAGGGATTCGAGAAATTGAGATTAATTGAAAAAATTTTCCTCAAAAATGTGAGATTTCATTTCAAGTAGAAAAAGAGATTTTTGCTAGGCCTACTAAATATTATTTGGCAATAATCAAGATTTCATATTAGTTGAACAAAAAATAACATTGATTTTTTCTTTTTGAAAAAATTGTAAGATATTTTTGTTCTTTTTTATAAGAATTTTTTTTCATTATTTTTTTCTCCAAAAAAATTTTTTAAAAATTTTACCCAAAAATTTGGACAATATTATCTATCGTTTATTTTTAGAAAAACTGAGAAATTTTCTTCTCTAAAATTGTCTTTTTTCTTAAAAATTGAAAGGTATTTTTCTTCAAAATATTTGGGATAGTAAAAATTTCAATTTTTTGCATATAAATTGAAAAAATTTTCTTTAAAAATTTTAGAATCCATAATTTTTGAATTGTTATCTACCTATTTCAGAAAAATTGAAGAGTGGGTACATTTTTAAATGGAAATCGAAAAAAAAACAGTTTTAATTTTTCTTCGAAATTGGACGACTTAAGCATTTTATCAGAGATCGTTTTTTTATTCAAATAAATTGTTTTTTTTTGAATTATAAAAACTTAAAGTTTTTTAAAGGTGGCTCCAAAAAATTAAGGTACAATTTTTTATTCAAGAAAATTGAAAAAAAAACAAACGTTTTCTTTCTATGAGAATGTGAAAATTTCTTCTATACAAAAATTATCAGACTTTTATCCATAAATTTGAGAAATATTTTTTTTTAAAAATGAGATATTTGTGTTTTTTAAAATTGAAAGGTTTTTTCAATGAAACATTTTGGGAATAAATTATTTATTATTTTTTTAAATTACAGCTTTCTTTCTACCTACATGAAAAAAATACTCTTTCTAAAGAATTTTTTTTTCTTCAAAAAAGTTGAAAATGTCTACTTCAAAATTTAAGAATAATTTCACCAAGAAAAATTGAAGAATTTTTTTTCTTCAATTTCGATCAAATGAAACATATTTTTACGAACCAGAATGAAGATTTTCAATTTTTTACGAACCGGATTGCAGAGTTTTCATTTTTTACGAATTTTAATTCCTTCCCAGCTTGTTCCGGCTCAATTCGAGCACTGCCTTAGAAAGCCTAAAATATTCATTTGACCTTGAAAAAGTGTTCGAAATTTTATTCAAAAAATTCAAAAATCAACCTTGATATCTACCGTCTTCCATTCTTGCTAGTTCGAAAAATTTCGGTTGAAAACTGCCAAAAATAGACATTTTAACGAAAATTCACATTTAACCCCCAGAAGGGGTTAGAGTTGAGATATCGAGCTAAAAATTTTGCTAGGATTGAATTTTCAGCTGCCGAAGTGATTACAGCGCCGTCTGGAGAGATTCCAGTGAGCTGGAGAAAAGTCAACTTTTCCTGGAGGCTTCAGATCGCTTCGAAAATGGTGTCAATCGACTCGGGAGGTCGACTTTAGTGTACAAACCGATTTCCAGGATTCTATCTTGAAATTTACAATTTTTGTTAAAAAAGTATTTGGGGGGGGGGGGGGGGGTGCTGTTTTAGCCATTTTTAAAAATTCGCCAAAAATCGAAAAATCAACTTCGGCTACTAAAAATTTGGTTGTGAGGTCTGGGTGGTATGCTCTTTCAGTGAGCCAAATTTCAGCTCAATCGGAGGTGACGAGTTGGCGAGGTTCCCATGTAAGTACACAATATAATTTTTTTTTTTTTCAAAATTGCACCTCTGAAAGGGGTTACCAAAACGACCCTTAGAAAGCTTTAAATGTCCATTAGAGCTTGAAAACATGCTCAAAATTTTTTTCAAAAAATTCCAAAAATCACCCTTGATACTGTCTACCACCCTTGCAAGATTGAAAAAATTCGGTTGAAAACAGCCAAAGATAGAAATTTTTAACGAAAATACAGATTTAACTCAGCAGAAATTTTTTCACATAGGTTTCAGACTATTTATGGACCAACTTCCACTGGATAATTCAAAATTCGATGCTCGGGGCCAAATCACCCCTACAAAACACGGCTGCGCTTTTTGAGTAGTAAAATTAACCTAAATCAAAGCCAACGTTAAAGCCAATGAACCGAGCGAATTAAATTTGATCCAAGTCGAGTAGGTATCAAATTCAAGTTCTCCACTTGCCACCTTGCATAGCAGACGTCTTCCGTCCGCGACAAATTTTCAACACTTCTACCTATTTATAGACATTATTTTTTTCTAAACAGAATTTACGCGTAGACAAACTGTCTGGCAGAGCAGCCGATAATAAAATAGAATCACGCAACGTCATGTGGTTGCAAAACAGCCTAAGGGAAGGTAGGGTTGGGTGGACTGTGCGGGTAATGGTTAGCGTGATTTAAAATCGTACACTTCAATCATGGGAATAATGGTGTTTACGTATTAACAATCAGCTTCGATGAGCTTGGAGTCGGTGTACGACGCGTATTTACCTCTTGTTTATTATCTTGTTTATTATATTAACAAATTTGTCAGAAAAATAAAATAAAGCGATAGAATGATCGTCTATCAGTTAGTGGTCCTGTTTTATTACAGCTTTCCTCCTGGCCTCTTTGTAGGTTCTATCGATCCAATACCAAGACCCCCTATCGGGACGATGTTCACTTTCTTGGAATAATGATGGAACTGAACGGCTCGCGTGTGACCGTTTTCTCAGTCGACACTTAAACTGATTACAAAGATAAGAACACTGAGTTAAGAGGCGACGTTTAATGTTTAACGCGATCTGCGTTTATTGGTTGGATGTCAAATGAGGTAAAACGTACTAAGCTGGATTTTTTTTTACATGTGTATTTTTTATTTTCGTGAGCGAGTGGCTTTGGCGTTTCGTGCCTCGGTTCCATGGTGCCACAGCCACAGCCACAGCCGCAGTACCACACACATAGGTGCAGCGTCCTTAACATGCTGCATGGCATATCGCTCTATCTTGACGCGTTCGTTGCGTTCATTCCTACCATAAAATCTAGTTGTAACACGAATAAATAAATTATAATGACAAATTAGTTGTATAATAGAAACTGGACGCTGGACGCTGGATTTAGCGAAAACTTTGATACCGAGGCGATGATAAATTATGCGTAAGGTGGACGCGCGTGGTTTCCAACCTTTGTAAACATTCTCAACAACAGCTTGAATCACGTGTGTATCGTATCATTATCTTACCTTCTTTTTTTTCCTCCAAAAAAATATAACTAATTGTTGGACGCTTTGAAAAATAGATTCGAATACTGAATTTACGCTAGTCACAAAATGAACGATCGTCGGTTAGTTGTATTCGTAATATTAGGTACCTAGACCTACTCCAGATGTTGAATTTTGAATTCGAACGTGTCTCAATTTCTCACAGAAGACGGTTCAAAGTACTCATAATTTTTTTAACATGTAAATCATTCGTAACTGTCAAGACAGAGTCGAATCGTCAAACGACGTTTAACATCATCGCGTTAAGTCTGATAAGTGATAAGAGATAAAACAAAACACATGTTTACATTGTAGAAAGAAAAACATATCACACTACCAATTTAAAAATATAAAAACCTATACATTTGCATACTCGATTGCAATGATTTTTTCTTCTGTTTAGTTCTTTGAGCCAAAATTATATATAGGTAATAAAAAGTTGCACATCTTCGATATAGGCTGAGCACGTAGGATGGTTCATAATTTCATTTTTTTTCGAAATGCCAAAGGTTGATCCTCTAAAAATGTTTTAGTGTGAAATCAACTCCTAACAATTTTTCTTCAAAAAAATTAATTTGAGTGGTAGCGCATGGCGCAGAACCCCTTTTATTGAGAAAACGAAAAAAAAAAATGGAATTGATTTTTTTTCAATTTTTTTCAAACAAAATGGTCACTACATAAGTATTTTTACCCAACAATATCTTTATACTCCAGTTTTTAAGGAGTGATTAAAAAAAAAACTTTTTTAACGTTTTTTGAAGAAAAAAAAATTAAAATCAGCTAGGAGAAAAATTTTTTTTTGGATAAAAGTTGTCTTAACACACAAATTTTTACCCAAGAAAAGATATTTATATTTATCACGATTTTTCAACTTCACTTCAATTTTCTGGAACTGCATGAACTACGACATTTTTCTAGAAAGATAACATTCCTAAAAACTTAGGTAAAGTTGAAAACTCACCATAAATGTGTTTTTTTTTGGGGGGGGGGAGGGGTAAAAATATGTATGTAAGACCATTTTGATCCGAAAAATTGTTTTTTTTTTTCGTTTTAGCTGATTTTTATTTTTTTTCCCGTCGAATAACGTAAAAAAAAGTTTTTTATACTCTCCTTAAAAACAGGGATAAAGATGAAAAATCACCAAAAATGTTCTTGATGGATAAAAGTACATAAATATACTCGTATATATGTAGTATGTATGTAGTGACCATTTTGTTAGAAAATTATGAAATCCAATTTCTTGATGTTTTTTGTTTTCTCAATAAAGAAGGTTCTGGCCTCCATTCAAAATATTTTTTTCAACAAAAAATTATTAGGGACTTGGTTTTACACCAAAAGCATCATTTTTAGAGACTAACCCTTGCCATTTCGAAAAAAATGAAATTACGAACCACCCTACTGTGCAGTAGTCATCTGGGTGATACTGGGACATAGTCCCCTCTCCCTCCCAGCGTTCGACTGGGCCTGCCCTAACTGAGCATTTTTTCTGGCAAAGAGCATAGCAGAGTTTATAGGGGTGATCTAGTCAAATCAGGCTCACCTCTTACCCTTTCTAGGAGCTTAAACGTGAATTTTTGTTCATAAAATTGATCAATTTTTTTCAAGCTTGCAAGGATAGTGATAGTAAAAAATACCAAAGGCAATTTATGGAAATTAAAAAAAAAATTCCAGCACTTTTTTAAGGTAAACGACCAAAATCGTTATGCGTCCTCTTTAAAAATGCATATCTACTTGACCTGATTTTTTCACCATTTTTTACCCTTAAAAGGTTATTTTTGGTCAAAATTTTTTTTAATACAATCAACTCGTAGTTATTAACTACATCTGAATACACCATCAACTTAAGTTTAGACTAAATTTGTTCATTTTTTCCATTTTTCTAATTTTATTATAGAATATCCGAATGACGTTATTTTGGGAACCCATGCACAAGCTCTTTCTAAAATGATCTAGGGTCTAAAATTCTTATCTGTACATGATTTACCTCAATATACGTCACATGCCAAAATTTCAGCAAAATAGAAAAACTTTAATTTTTTTGCACATTATTACAAGTTGAGTATGTTTGACTTAGGAAAAGGCTATAACAGAATAGGCCTCTAACAAGGGAACCTCGGCAACTCATCAAATTTGGCTCACTATAAGAGGTTATCACTCAGATCTCAGAACCATTTTGAGCTGAAAAATATCATTTTTAGATTTTTGGCGAACTTTTGAAAATGGAGAAAACAGTCCATTGTAATTAATTTTGAGATAAAATTCTGAAAATCTCCAAAATTGATTGCGATCATTTTTGAAACGATCTGGAGCCTCCAGAAAAACTTGAGCTTTCTTCAGCTCGCTGGAATCGCTCCAGACAACGCAGTAATCAACTTCGGCATAGCTAAAAATTAAATCCTAGTTTTAGTGTGATATTATAAGTCGATTAGCTTAGTTGAACCCAAAATTCGAGGTGACGAGTTGACACTTGTATTTATTTACAAGATTACAACTCGAAAATCTTGAAAAATCAACTTTTGCTGGAGGGTCCAGTTCGCTTCGAAAATGGTCGCAATCGACTCGGTGGGGGGGGGGGTCGACTTTAGTATGTACAATTGTACATACAACCCGATTTTAGAATTTTATCTCAAAATTTACGATTTTTGTAAAAAATTGATTTACTATGGGATACTTTCGCCATTTTAAAAAATTGCCCAAAAATCGAAAAATCAACTTCGACAACTCGAAACTCGATTCATGAGGTCTGGCTGATTCGCTCTTTCAGTGAGCCCAATTTTAGCTCAATCGGAGTGGACGAGTTGCCAAGGTTTCCTTGTAAGCATGATGATTTGGCACCCGATTCAGATTTTCAATTTTTAGATCAGAATTGTAATGACTTTGAAAACTTGAAATCATTCGTGAAAACACGTTGGAAAAATTACAAAATGTTATTCAAAGTATTTTGCACTATCTAGAATTTTTTAAAAAGATTTTTGAGCAGGGACCCCATTGTTTTCTCATAAATTGTAATTTGAAACGGATAATAAGCTTATCATCAAAGAAACCGAATTTGGGTAAGATTAGCTTCATTAATTTTTCCATTTTTTCTAGTAACTCAAAAACTTTCTCCCAGAAGTCCCGATGACCTAAAATTCAGGTTTGGAAATATTTCAACTTGATATTTGTCGTATACTGCGGTTTCAGCAAAATCAAGAATTTTCAATTTTTTGGCTTATTTCACGATTTAGATACTTATTTCTTGATTTTGTAACATTAAGTATAAGAGAGCTGAGTTTTAAAAAAAAAATAAGTGTCAAGTAGATTCCAAAATTTCAAAAATCAAAAATTCATTATGGAACCTGGGTTGCGTTCAGTTTGGAAATTTTTCCCTCCCTCATACGTCATTTTGACGTCACATCAAAAATTTTATCAAGAGTATTTCACAAACGATAAATTTGATTTGCCAATAATTTCCAACATACGTCATAGTGACGTATGAGGGAGGAAAAAATTTCCAAACTGAACGCAACCATTATCATTCCAAAAGTGTGATTTCTCAAAATTTTGTTCAAAATAAAATTACAACAGTTTAAAAATTTCCAATGTTTTTGGCTAGAATGCATTGCAAAAAAAAAAATGAAAAATTTGCCATTAGTTTTTCACCACTCTCACCATACCTACCATATAAATTTCAAAAGTTTTGCTCACATGGTTTCTAAAATTGAATATTTTAAATGAAAAAGTGAGATTTTCGTTTTTAAAGCTGGAGGAGATGGGATAAGAGGGGTAGAGAATGTGCTGTAAAATTATTTTTAGTATCCTTGGTGACAGCGTCAAATCAACTATCTTGACTGGGTACCCTGTTTGTGGTTTTGCCCAAAATCGAATTTTTTCACGCATTTCTTTCCACATAAAAATCACAACTTTTCAAGGAAGCATTATTGAGTCTTCCCTATTGAAAAATTTTAGCAATAGACCTGAATATTGTATGCCTATTTACTTTTCAAACCGAGACCCAAGGTATCAACATTCAACACTTCAAAATCAATGTTATGTATATTTGGGGGTGAATATACCTACTTGAACAGCATGTGGCTAATCTATATTAGGTACTACGGAAAATAATTTCATTACTTGCCAACATAGGTAAGTAGATATGATCGTCATTTTTACCAACCTACAACATACAAAGGTACCTATACGATATATATTTCAAGCTAATCCGCAGTATTTTCCTATTACACCTGCTGTCAAATAAAACTCAAGCTTCGAGCCAGTAAGTACCAATAGAGCCAGGCGAATAGTACAGTTCAGTGTAGTACACTAGCCGAAAAGTTTTTTGACATTATGGTAAACAAAAATAGATAAATGGAAAGTTTATAAGTTTTGGCAGTAAAATCGATTGCAGATGAAGAAAGGGAGGAAACTCCCATTAGGGTAGTTGTATAAAGTAACTATGGATATCAAATATCAGAAGAAATAATGGCTTACTCGAACAGCAGAAGAGTAGAAACAACGATGGCAACATAATAGCGACGACGACAGCGACGGCCGGAGCAAAGAGAGCTGGTTAGTAGTACTCAAAAGTGTAAAATAAAGGAAAAGAAAGGGTAGTATTTTGCAGCCCTTATCTTTATCATTCATTCTGTTTTTGCGTTAGAGCTGTGTTTCGCCGCGTATACTTAACGAGTTTTAATGTGTTGATACCAAGTACACCACACGTTTGAAGAATATACTCGTTAACCGTTTAATAAACCATAGTGTCCTTTGTTATTCGTCTGTATTCTGCTTTGAGCACACTTCAACGCTAATTGACTTAATAAGAATGTAAAACTGTGTAAACAAAATCATACACTTGCGATAACATTCTTGGTTTTGACTTTTGAAATTGAGAAACAATGTAATGAGGATACTTAGGCCTATTACTATTAATCAATAAAATTTTTCAAGTTCAGCTGACGCAGTTACCTATGCGTACATCGAACTTTCACGTTGTAGGTACCTAATTGTCTCCCAAATGGACATTGAAAAATAAACAACAACAGCAACCAAACAAAAGATAATAATGAAAAATTCATCCACTTTGAAAAACATGACGTTGGCTATATGGCATCTTAATCAAGGAAGCCTAACGACGTCAGTAAAGGAACAGGTTTCAAACTACCAACATACAATTAAATCGGTAGGAGGTCTTTTTCGCTGGGTACTTAAATGAGGGTATACCTACAAACATTAAGGGCGATTTTATAAACCTACAAGAGGGTGTATTGTGTACAGTGCTATAATGTGTCTTGCATATTGCATTCATGACATAATGGAAAAATATGATAAAAAAACATCTTACTTTATTCGATCAATGAAAGAACTGTCATTTCACTACTGTTCGAAAATGCAACCTGGATTCTCTATTTTGTTACGATGCGATGATGTAAACTTATCTTTTTTATCAATTCAACAGCTAGTGAGGCAGTGATTCAAAAATTATGAAGTCCAAGGAATGGGCAAAATTGCGAAAGAGTTCATTCAAATCGTGACTCCATAACTCATGACTCATCAAATGGAGCATCTTTGAAAAATTAAGTACCTAAGCCTAATATTTCGAAATTCAAAATGCGAGTCAAGTATGAATTGCGAATCGAATCCCACTTCACAAGTTTTGAACTGTGATTGTGAATCGTGAATTCGTGAGTTGACGGTTGAACTGCGAATCACGAGTTTTGAACGGCAAATCGTGAGTTGAACTGCGAATCGCGAGTTTTTTTAACGGCGAACCGTGAGGGCGTGAGTTGAACTGCGAATCACGAGTTTTTAACGGCGAATCGTGAGTTGAACTGCGAATCGCGAGTTTTTTTAACGGCGAACCGTGGGGGCGTGAGTTGAACTGCGAATCACGAGTTTTTAACGGCGAATCGTGAGTTGAAATGCGAATCGCGAGTTTTGAATTACGAAGCGAATCGCGATAGGTAGTTTGAATTATGAATATACGACAATACGTATTGTATATACTTGGTTGAATTGAAAAAATCTAAGAAGAAAAATAAAAAATTAAACATTTTGAAAAAATTTCAATCATCAGAGAATAAAAATAAACTTTGAAATAAAATTAAAGGCTAAATCAATCGCACTTGACAACATTTTTTTTTTTTTAATTTGATTTAAATTCCAAATCAGTGTACGTATCACTTCTTAAGAAAACTCTGGGATTTGAAATAAAATTAAATCTCTTAATCTCACGTCTCTCCAAATCACAAATTCTTCTAGACCAGGTTTTCAATTATTATGAAAAAATATCAAAAGCAATATTTTAAAGAAAAAATGTCATTTATATAAAACTTGAACTATTTGGGGAAAAAAAGGAAAATTTAAGGTAGGTACCTCCAATCACCATTCATCATTGTTTAAACAGCTAAAAACATATTCCAGAAGGTACTCAGGCTCGTTTGCACTAAAACTTTAAAAATAATACAATTTCCATTCTGAACTAATAGGTATTTTTTTAACCCTTTTTTATTTCATAGGCGAATTTTTTCACACGATAACCTAGAAACTCATTTTAAACAATTTCCACAAAAAAAACTGGTTGATTTGCGTGAAAAAAAATTACCTACACCCAAATCTACTCGTAAACCTTAAGCGCTAAAGGGTTAAAAAAAGTCAATTCAATCTCACGTATGTTTCACAGTTTTTATAATAAATTGATTCGAGTTTTGATTTGTAGTGGAAATTGATACTTACCGATTTCTTTGTGCATTTTTTTTTTTTCTGTTTTTTACATCGATATACGTTGAAAGCGTATTTTTTTAATAAATTAAAACCCTCGAGATATAACGTAATATTATACTTTCACAATTATTTATTATTACCTTTTTTTTTTTTTTTGTAATACTATAGTAGGTATTTACCATTCGGTGTTTTGTGCAACCACTCTGACGCAATTGTTATATTAATAGAGTTACTTCAAAGATTTTCAATATTTGTGGAATTGAAATACAAGTATTTTCAATCCTTTTTTTTTTTAAACTGGTAAGAATGTGGGTTTTATGAATTTAACCCTTTTTCCACATTATACGTGAGAATACTCGATAGAAAAAAACTCCGTTATAGTTGCGAAAGGGTTGAAGTGTGACTGAAAGGGTTATTTTCAATGTAGGTGCTCGGACTGGTTTACATTTTGAATTATTACTGATGAAATGTGAAGGAAATGGAATTTTTCGTAGATGGTATAGGTACCTAACAAAAATAGGTACCCATATTTTTTGTTTGAAGGAAAAAATCAATTGGTAGGTAAATTACAAAATGAGAAAGAATCAAATTACAAACCGTCTTTGCATCGAAACGCTGTTTTTTTTTTATTTGATAAAAATGCTTCTTTTAAATTGAAAAATAAATTTTCCACGCTCTTCTCGATATGAGCAGAAATTAACCGTTGAAGTTCTAAATTACCAACTAAATTTTTTTTTTTTTTAATACGATAGGTAGGTATGTATAAGAAAAGAGGTCTATCTAGGTAGGTTTTTTCTGGAATTTTCAATTCAATATTTCTTTTCTCGATAAATATTTCATTTTTAATAATGTACATTCGTACTTGTAACTCGTACCTACCTTATATTGTATTGAAATAAAAAAGCCTAGGCTAGGCACAATTTCATCAAATTTTAAACGAAAAATCAAAGAATTCTATTGTTTTTTCCATAATATGCAATAAAAAAAAGAAACCCACGTACGAGTATGTTTTAAAAATATATAAAGAAAGAAAATTAAAGGTTCAAGTATATACATATAGTACATGTGACTCTTTTATAAAAGGTCTTCAAGCACTTGACATTCAAGGTGGTGGTTGCTTTCGGCAATATTAAATAAACATCTGTACCATTTCAAAGAGCGGTACCTAAGTCGAGGGTTGAGAATTACCTTTTTTTTTCTCTCCTTTTCATATAAGTACATTTATCAATAGATTTATATTGAATTTACAACCTTGTACAATTGAAAGGAATTTTTATATAAGAAGGCTCAACTTTTTATTAGTTTCTTGTATGATATACTTAACTGTACGAAAGGTAGGTAGGTATATGTAAGTGTAGCTCCCTCGGTTCACTTGATTTAAAGTCTACGTATGCCTAAACCATCAACTATTGCCAATTTTTTAGATCAATTTGTGCACTTGGTAAATTGATTAAGAGGAGAAATAAAAAATCGCATTCGATGGACTAATTGTATTTATGGGACTTCCTAAAGTCAAAGGTTATTCATCTGGATGACAAAAAAAAAAAAAAAAAATTAAATGAAAAAACCAGCCGCATAAACCGATAAAGAGCACTGTGTTAATTTCTTAATACAAATACCTACTATACACTTCGGCTTACATAGGGATAGGGACATTCCATGTACCTCTACCTTGTACCTGTAAGCGTAGCTAATGCTATTAATTTTCGAAACCGTACTCACTTCCATTCGGCGAAGAATCATTCGTTGTAATTATAAGGCTTTAAAAGCTCGACATGATGTTTCCTTTAAAATATTAAGCTGATTTTTTTTTAATCGCTTGCACCTTAAGCAGATTAGGCGTAACTTTGTCACATGTGGGTAAGACAAATTAACTCTTTTCCTAATTTTTTTTTCGACTGATTAAATATGATGTATTAGGTTTAAAACTTTAAATAAAGGAAAAAACAATGTAATGTTGCCAGTGATGGATTTACATGAGAAATAAAACAAATTTGGCAGGTGGCAAATTTTTTCAAAAAAAAAAAAAAAAAGAGAGAGAAATACTATTAAGATGATTATTTATTTTGACAAAAATGTTTGAGAAATTCTCAAAATGAGACAAAGATTCTCACAAAAATGATAGATTTGGGAAAAAAATTTTCATATAAAAAAAGGTTGTTTTTTTTCAAAATTTATAATATCTCGAAATTTTATGATTTTTAAAAAATTGGCGATTTTTGAAAAACTGATAATTCCCAAAAACTGACGATTTTCAATAAGTACCTGTAGTAGGGTTTTCCCCAAAAAACTGAAAAGATAATCAAAAGTTGAAAAACTTATACTTCGAACAAAAATGGAAAAAAAAATATTTTGAACAAATTTGAAAAAAAAAATTGTTTGAGAAAATTAAAATAATTACTTTTTGAAAAAGTTTGATAGGTAATAAAAAAGACTTGAATTTTGATCAAAATTCAAAAAATCAAATTTGAATAAATGTTTAGAGATTATAATGTTTACCTACCTATTCAAAATTTAAAATTACCTATAAATGGTGTAAAATTCAAGAATAAATTTAAAAAAATAAAATTATCTAAAAGATTTGATTAATTTTGAGCAATGTTCTTGAAAGTAAAATTTTGATAAAGATTTAATACCTATGAATGATTTCTGATTACGATTGAAACAAAAATATTTTGCAAAGAAATTGAAAAAATAACTTTTAAATTTTAATCAATACATACAAAGACCTTATACTCAATTTTTGCACAAGATTTTGACAAAACGTGAAAAATTAAATTTCACAAACATTAAAAGATAATATGCATTTTTGATCAAAATTAAAAAAATTATTTCTGAACAAAAATATTAAAAAAAAAAAAAAGTTTTTGAACAAAATCGTTAAAAATTTTTCAAGCAAAATTAAAATAAATTGAATTCTGGGATAATTTCTAAAAAACAATGTTCATCAAGATTAAAAAAAAATTGAACAAATTTTTAAGAAATTATTTTTTTTCAAAGCAGAAAAAATAATCCAAGAATAAAAAGTGAGTTTTTGATCAAAATTTCAAAAATCAAGTTTTGAATCAAAATTGTTGAAATAATGTTTAAAAATTATAATTTCTCATAAAAGTTCGAAAATTATAATTTAAAACAAAATAGGAAGAATATTTTTGAACCAGATTTTTAGAAAGCCCATTAAACAATTTCTCACAAATGGACTGAAAATTATAGGTTCGTCGCTAAAAAAATTAACGAGTTCGGTAAATATTCAATTTTTAAAGCAAAAAAAAATCAAATTAAAAAAATATAATATTTTTCAATTATTTTCAAATTTAAGGCAAAAATTTTTTTGTTTAAAAACAGTTTTCCCCGTGAAACTCAATTCTTTGACCTAAGGTTGATCAAAATAAAATAAAAAGTTATTTCTTACCAAAATTTGAAAAAAATCAACAAAATTAAAATAATGTGGTTTTGGAACAAATTTTTGATCAAATTAAAAAAAATCAATTCTTGATGAAATTGTTTTTAAAAATTAGTTTTTGAACATGAATAATTTTACAAAATATTATGTTTGAATAAAATAAAAATAAAATTAATTATTTTTGAAAAAAATTTTAAATGAATTATTTTTGAATATTTTAGTGTTTTTTTTTTTTTTTTTTTTTTTATCAAAACTTTTAAAAGTGATCAAAATTTGAAAATTTGAGAAAAAATTTTGAACAATAAAGTTTCAGAAATATAATTTTTGATGAAATTGTTTCGTAGAATTGATTTTTGAACACAATTTTGAAGAATAAATGTTTTAATAAAATTAAAAAATAATACTTAGATATTTTAATTTACAAACAAAATTTACAAAAAATAGATAGATATAAGAGTACAAATAGTTTTGAACTAATTGGAAAATAATTAAAACATTTTTCAAATCCATATTCAATAAACAACTTGATCAAAATTTCGAGAATTTTTTTTTAAAAACATAGGTAATCGAAAAGAAAGAAAGTTTTAAAAAATTAAAAAATTCCGATAAAAATATTTTTTTTTCAAAATTTGAAGAAAAAAAATTAAGCGAAATTAAAAGATATTGATTTCTGAACAAATTTTTATAAGAAGTCAAGATAATCAAAGAGAATACATTTTTAAATAAAATTTAAATTTTAAAAAAACTGGGAAAAAATCAAAATTTGAAATTAATTTGAAAAAACGATAGATTATTAACAAAAATTATTAATTAGGTACCTAATCACTTTTTTTAAATTAAAAAAAAATGTTTTTAAATAAAATAAGGTGAGAATTTTTTTAGGTAGGTACTGAAAAAAATTGTTCTCAAAACATTTATTTTTTAGCATTTTCAAAAATTGTGGTGAAAAATATTTTTATTCCAGCCCAGTGGACATTTTGTCCAACACTGAAAAAAAGGAATGGTAATTTTTACCATAAAAGTAGTCATTTGTACCATAATTGTGGTCATTTTTACCATGTTCTGTGGTAATTTTTTCAAATTACCATTGAAAAAGGTATTTTTGACCATTTTTTTACTATTTAAAGTAGTAAAAATTACCATGTGTGAAATATACCATGTTTAGTAGTTGAAAATACTATTTAAGTAGTTTCTAATACCATGAACATGGTAAATTTCACCATCAATAAGGTACATTCAACTATTGACTGTGGTAAAATTCACCATCAATGTAGTACTTTGTAGTTATTA
The DNA here is from genome assembly GCA_959613365.1 of Balanococcus diminutus. Taxonomy (NCBI): domain Eukaryota; kingdom Metazoa; phylum Arthropoda; class Insecta; order Hemiptera; family Pseudococcidae; genus Balanococcus; species Balanococcus diminutus. Next base: position 48,595,480 of record OY390715.1, read on the forward strand.
TCACATTTTGAAAGGAGTTGACTTGGTTTGTGATATTACGATACAAATTTTTAATTTCTTCAAGTTTTCTTTCTTTGTTAACAATATATAACATGAAGTGTTTTATTTCTGCAAAATTAAGCTTCGATATGTATCAGAAAGTTAGTTTCAAGTTTATACTTATTAACCATCAAAAAATAATTTTGTGCAATTTGGTGAATCCTTGAAATAAAATAATAAAATGTGGTAATGTAAAAGAGAATTTAAAAAAAAGGTTGTAGTAAAAGTGAAAAAATTGTACTCCTGCGGATAAGAAAGTGAAGTTGATTATTTCAAGTATGTATTCACTGTGGTTTTCAAATTCATTTATATATTTTTGGATGCCCCATTTTACATTGTGTACTTGTGGTCATGTGGTTAAGTTTAGGTAGTTAGGAACATTAGGGTTATAGGGTCCCAGGTTCGAACCCCAATTAGGTAAATTAGGTAGGGATTTTTAGTGTAATATTAAGAACTTCAGGTATGCATATAGTCGAGCATAAATGAAAAATTGAAACTAAAATCCATTTCGAGAATCCCAACCTTTTTTTTTTAAATTTTATAAATGCATTTAATACCAATGAAATGCTATATGCCATAGTTGAAAGTACTAAAAAAAAATAGTAGATGTGAAATAGTCTCAAAAGTGGTAAAAATTACTATGTACATGGTGAAAATTTACTATGTACAATGGTAAAAAAATACCATGTACATAGTAAATTTTCACCATGTACATAGTAATTTTTACCACTTTTGAGACCATTTCACTTGTACTATTTTTTTTTAGTAATTTTTACCATTAATTTTTTTTTCAGTGAACATTCATTCTCATATACCTACAAAATGCTATTCATTGATATATCGTTCGCGTTCGAACTGAATAAAGGTAATTAAATATGCATAAAGAATTCCAGTTAGGATGGAATTTACACCAGACATCTTGATATGTAAATATTCGAACCATAGGTATAGCATAAGAAATAAAAATCTTACGTTAGATCGTCTTCAAAGCGCGCGAAGGCGACGACAAGTTATAAAAGTAAAATTAATAACTCGAACAGGTATTCGCAATATTCTTATACTGGAAAGAATTTCGCCCTTAAGTAAACGTAATCTAAACCCGCCGCCTGCGCCTGGCGCAGTCTACAACGTCAATCAAATCCTTATTGTTACAGAATGATTAGATAACATAAAGGAGCATCCGATCGTAAAAATTCTATAGGTAGGCTGCATCCATCGTGCATCGTGCATCGCGTCTCTTCTCTTTTCGTCAACGTAATTTTTTTTTTTTGTTCGAAAGACTAATTTGCTTTTTAAAGCTGGTCGTAATGTTGTTAAGATTATCTGAGCGCATTTGTAAACCTATTAGATTCTTTTGAAGCAGCGATCGAAATTATCGAACGTTATTCTTTTAATCATCTGTATTTAACAAAATAAATATTTCACGTTTCCGTGGACACCAAAAGAACCTTCTTAAATCGATTTGATGGTAAATAAAAGAGAAAACATTCGGTAAGTTCGACCAACCGTAAATTTATAAATAGTACACTTGGTCCATTTGAAAAAAAAGAAGAAAAAAAGATAGAAATCTATTTCTTTTTAAATTTATCCCCCGCGAGCCATTTATTTGAGAGACGAAGCCGAAGCTGCTATATTGATGAATTCGTTTTCATCAATTAAAGCTTCGACGAAAGGAAGATCGTTGGAGATGGAAAAAAAATGCTCCATCTTCATCTCGAATTAATTCTCTAGTCTGCTCGAAGTGGAATGACTCATTAACCACACAAAGACAGGATGTAAGGGTTTACCTATAGCTATGGGTTGAGTATGATAAGTGCATAATTTAACACGTTCGTATCTTAATGAATATGACGTTACAATCGAAGCAAAAAAAATACACGAGGAGAAAATTAATTCGGAAAAACACGATGCACACGAAAACAGGTGTTGAGCTAATTCGAAGAAGCTGTAGTAATCGTATTTTACGCTCCAATGGATTAATGTAATGAAAACAAGGGCGAAGGCCGCGCGATCATTTATGAAGGAGGTTGCTGCATAGTGTACCGAAGAAAACACACTGTTCTTTGGGTGAAAGGCGAAGGGGGGCAGGGGCATACTCCCGAATAGAAAAGAATAATAAAGATCTAAAGGAAGCTATACGATACCGATGAGCGTTTGCTTTGCATTTAGTTGTTAGTCGGTTCGATTGTGAAGATCTTATATAGATCGTGCCTATGCCTGTGCCTTGTCACTAGTGCCATACTATTCTGTAAAAATTTCCAAACCGAGGGTTAAAGAACCCTCTTGTTAGAAATCTTGCGTTAAGGAACTTTATCCTAGCTGAACAAAAGAATGCGACAACTACATAAGGAACAATAAAAATAAAGTAGAACACAACACCCAAATGAAAATACCCAAATACCATGTTCACTAAATACATTCTTATATAGTACAAATACATTATAGGTTTCTCAAAACTTGGTTCGACCTTCGAATAATATTATGTTTTTTATTCCATTTCCAATACGAAATGAATCATCGATAAACTAAACTGATTCAATTTTTTAAAATTAATTTTTTTCTTTTTTCAGTTAAGTGATCAATCGTGGGTTTATCCAATCGTGAATACAGTTACCTAGTGATACCTACCAACATCTTACTTCAACCAAATAAATTCTCATACAGAGGAATTAGAACTGGGAGGGTGAAGGAGGGATGTCTTATCCTTCCAAGCAAAGTAGATTTTGGCTGGGAAATTCGGCAAAATGTTGAGTAAGTTAAAAGGAAATTTTAGAAAGAGTTAAACCACTCAAGTTAGGTACATGATGCTTTTTATTTATATTTTATTTTTTTTATTTCGTAAAAGGTATTTCGCAAATATTTCATTTATTATCCAAACGACAGCCTATTTTGAGAAACCCTAAATACTTTAATAGAAGTTTATAATCAGTACACCTTCGTGTGACATAAAAGACCCAAATATGAGATAAAGATCTTTAATACGGTTCGTTTAATTCATCTTTTTTCTGTTATCTGTTTAACGCCAATCTAGTTTTTTGTTATATTTCGAGTTGGGTAGTTTAGGTAAGTACTAAGTATCTCAAAGTCGAAGAATAAAAAAATACATGCTTAAAAAATTATTCTAGGTATTTTAGATTTAAAACTGTATTCAAGTATCCTGCATTGAAATAAATGTAGAACTGAAATCTTAGGGATGATTAGGGCAGGCATAGGACAGCAGGAATTTGATAGAATTTTTCACCCTCCTCTTCCGAAAAATCATAAAATATTTACTTTATACGCCGAAGTTCCATCAAAAAGAATATTTCGAACTAAACAAAACTTTTAGAATATTTTTTGAAAGAATTTTTGTTTTTGTTATTCCTTTTTCAAAAAAAAAAAAATCAAGCGATTTTTTTGTAAAGTTGGCCAATTTTTTCTAACGTGAATATTTTTTACGCCTACATTTTTACAGTGAAGTGATTTTTTTTCTCCAAGAAATTCACTCGATCTTCTCTTAAATTTTCGGAAAATCTAGGTATAAATACTTTTACAAAAAAAAAAAAAAAAAAAAATGGTGGATCCTCTCCAAAAAAATTTATTGAGATAATTGGTTGCCTGGAATTTATTTTTGTAAGGGAATGTCAGAAAGAATTCTTTAAGAGTAGTTTTTAAGAGGAAAAATCAAAAAAGATAGGAAAGAAATTTTTCATGAATTTTTTGAGAGAAGGCAGTTTTTTAATCTTTTGGTAGAGTTTTTTTTTTCAGAAAAAATTTCCCAAGGCGAATTTCATTCTGAGTGAATTTTTCCAAGAAATGCATTTTTCTCCTATAGGGATTTTTTTAAAAAGTGCCTACAAGTTTTAAAAAATTAATATAAACAATTAAACATTCTTTTAAAAAAATATAGGTACTTATTTTTATTGAAAAAAAGTTCTCTCAGTCTCAAAGAAAACAAAATCGTTTTTTTTGGTAAGAAAATTTTTTCAAAATAATTTGCGAGAAAAGAATTGTAAGGACCCTCAGGAGAATTTTTTAAAGGGAAGGAAGGTATTTTTAAATTTTTTGAATATTTTTCAGAGAAATTTTTTATATGTTTTGGAAAAAAAGTTCTGAAGGATTTTGCGCAACATTTTTACATTGAGGTGCTTTTCCTCCAGGAAAGACATTTTCTTAATTCAATTGTTTTTTTAATTCCTACAATTTTTGAAAAATTGATAGAGGTAAATATTTTTCAAAAAAATTGTTCTTTCAAAAAAAAAGTTCTCTCAAGAAAATTAATTCACTGGATTTTTTCTGCAAAATTTCTCATCGTTCGGGTAGGTGGGTGAACGGTGGGGGGGGGGGGGGGTGACTACACTGACTACCGGGCACTGGATAAAAATCTTTCAAAAGTAATTTAGGAAGCATTTTTCTTTTGTTTTTTGAATTTAATATATTTTTAGAAATTTTTTTTAAATGTCTTTTTTGGCGATTTTAATTCTCAACTGATTATTTTTACTCTTGAATTTTAACATAACCTACTTAATTTGAAAAATTCCAAAAATTGTCATATATTTCGAAAAAAAATTTATTTAAAATTTTTCTGTGAAAAATCTTGGGATAAAATCTCAACAAAGAAGATACCTAACTTGCAGATTTCAAACGTTGATTCCAAAAAATTGAGATATTTTCAATTCCAAAAAAATCTAAGAATAGGATGAGATTTTTTCTTCAAAATAAAATTCAGAAATGTGATAGATATGTGAAATTTTTTAGAGGTGGCACAAAAAATTAAAGGGTTTCCAGCTATGGAAGTTCCTGGCTGAGTAAAAAAAATTGTGTAATCAATTTAGGAAGATTTTTTTTGGGGTTGCTTTTTTGAATTTATTCCAGAATTTTTTTTTAATGTCTTTTTTGGCTAATTTAATCCTCAACTGATTATCTTTACCCCAGAATTTTTACATAACCTACTTAAGTATACTTTTCCGAAAAAATTGTACTTTCAAAAAAAACTTCACAAAATTGTGATTTTTTTCCAATTCCTATTTTTTTTTTCAGTTTTTGCTTTTTGTATTTTTTTTTTCAACTTTTTGACTTCTTAAGCTGTAGGTAAATTTTCCAATTAGCAAGTCGTTTTCAATTTTATGCAGAAGCGACCAAAATACGACAAATATAGGATCAAATTTTAAGAATGAGCCCCCACCCCACCATAATAATAAGGCATATCCATGTCAAATTTTTCTGAGCCGAATTTTTAAAAATGACCAGATTTTTATAATGGTGTCCAAATAAATTTTATTACTTAATTTTAAATTTCTATGGAAATTAATTTTTACTTTCAGATATTTTGTCACAGAGTGAAACTTTCAACCGTAGTGTGGAGCCAACCAGGAGGTCAGGGGGCATTACAATTTTTTTTTTAAATTTGATGACTGTCAGACTTTTATTTAAAATTTTATATATTTTTTCAGACTTTTTATTTTTCCAATGGAAATTATTTTGTTTCCTTTTATTTTAACTTTTTTTATATTCATTTGTTTTACTCTAAGCTATTATTTTTTGAAGTAAAGAAAAGTCATTTTAAAAAATCTCATTTATGGGTGGGGGGGGGGGATAAATTTGGAGAAAAAAATCCTCTTGTATTGGTTTTATTTTTACTCAAAAATTTGTTACCATATCTAACTAGACTATTACATTTTTTGAGTTGATTCCGATTCAAAAGTAACTCAAGTCGTTTCTCGTTTGTGAAATGTTTTGAACCCCCCCCCCCCCCCCCCCACCAAATCATCAATCATTTCAACTCGAAACAAGCAGCCATGGGTATGGGTAATGGGTATTGGGTACCTACAAACAACTGTCTATAATGGTAACCCTTATTAACCGAACGATAACACGAAGCGGTTCAAACATGTAGCACTAGCATCCCTCCTGTCACATCGCATTAATGAGAAATCTAGCATCTCGTCTAAGTTAGGTTTTTGTAAAAACAACTATTTGCATTATTCGTTCTACAAACACGAATTCCATTTCGATTTAGTTGGGCCGACGACGCCCTAGTTGGAGCCTGTGCCGGACAATTTGGACTCGGACCGTGGACATTTTGGTGAACGGACGAATGACGGGAGATAATAAAAGCATACAGAGGGAAGCCGCAATTTTCAAACATGGTCGAGCGAAAAGGAAAAAGATGAACGAACGAGGGTCATAGAGTGGGTTACATCTGCTGCATTTAAACAAACACAACGCGGTGGTCTTTCGAGTGCCAGTCCCCTTAAGTGCGATCGCGATCGGTTATCTCTACGTTTAATAAACGCTCATTACCCGTTTCAAAAGCAACTCTTTCAATGGCCACTTGAAAATTTCGCGCGTCATTTTTTTCATTACGCGTAATTAGATTAGGTCTGACACGCCGCCCCAACCGGGGTCCAGATTATACTCAATAATCGTATATGTAATAGAAATTTTCTTTAAAAATCACTTACCGGGTAACAGGATAGTGAAGAATAGTTGGAGGGATGGTAATAAGGTAGTATATGGTTGTACAACATAGTTGTAGAGGCATTGATTTCATTTGTCAGCAGATGATCGCACGATTGAATTTTACGAGTGGCCAATGAATCCGCGTTCGAAATATCCGTAATTATCGTATCGTTTATAGTGGTATTTTCGTAGGCCCCGCCGCTAGGCCGTTCTACCAAACTGTCATCCGCCACTTTCCCACTTTGGACTGTAAAAAAAATCCGAAAGTTTAGAATTTCAAAAGGTTTTCCATCCTACTTTTTTTAAAAATAAGAACAAAGAAGGTAGAACAAAAATACAGTACGAAGAATTTTTACTGGAGCGATTGATGTAAAAATGAAAAAATTTCTCAAATTTAAATATTCCTGGTAGCAACTGTTATTGAAAACTTAAAATAAAGAAACTACTGATAGGTAGGTATGTAAAGTGGACAATAGCCTTCAGTTCTTGAGAATAGCCAATTCTAAAAAAAAATCATCAGTTTTTAGAAGGAAAAAATAATAATTTTGATAAAAAATTATCTGCAGTTTTCAAAAATAAAAACCCGAGCAGCACACTCGACAAATTATCGAAATAAAAAATCGACAGAATATCGAATTCGATAAAGTGTCGCGTTAGTTCCGCATAAATCGTGAAATTATCTTTCGATATATAGATAGATTATCGACGAATTATAGTTAGCAAAAATTTCGAGATTATAGTAAGATATTTTATCGATAATATATCTATAATATCGAAAGATAATTTCACGATTTAGGCGGAACTTTCGCGACACTTTATAGAATTCGATATTCTGTCGATTTTTTATCGATTTTTTATTCCAATTTTTCGTCTTTTACTAGCTTCTTTCTATAATTAAAAATCATTAATTAGCATAATTAATACATTAAACTATGCCTAAACACATTATTCATGTTACGGTAAGAGGATCATTTCAGAAAAAGTCAAAAAAAATTATAAAAAATCTGCCACCCGTGGGGCTTGAACCATCTACATCCTGCATGGTAATCTTCTTCCTTAACCACTGTGCCATACCTTATCGTTGAGGAATTAGCAATAAAACGCTTATAATAGGCAGTTTAGTACTTCCAGACGTGTTGGACTTGGAAAAATTTTCACCAATTTGGAAATAATTTCAAATATCGTCACAAAATCGTTGAAAAATCGAATTCGAGAAATTTCAGATTACGTGTCGATAATTAAGTTTTAAATATCTTCACAAAATCGTTAAAAAATCGAATTCGAGAAATTTCAGATTATTTGTCGATAATATAGTTTCAAATATCGTCACAAAATCGTTAAAAAATCGAAATCGAGAAATTTCATATTAAGTGTCGATAATATAGTTTCAAATATCTTTACAAAATCGGTAAAAAAACGGATTCGATAAATTTAATATAATCTGTCGATAATATAGTTTCAAATGTCGTCATAAAATCGGTAAAATATCGAAGTCGAGAAATTTCATATAATCTGTCGATAATATAGTTTTAAATATCTTTACAAAACCGTTAAAAAATCGAATTCGATAAATTTAATATTCTTTGTCGATAATGTAGTTTCAAATATCTGCACAAAATCGGTGGAAAATCGGAATCGATAAATTTAATATTCTTTGTCGATAGTATCGTTGACGAATATCGTCATAAAATCTTAATAATATCGAATTCGATAGTTTTTAGATTTTTTGCCTATGAAGTTGTACCGATAAATCTTTATAATATCGTGAGAACATCTATAGATTTTCAAACGATTTTTTATCGATACGTTACATCTTCCGATATTATCGATCGAGTGTGCCGCTCGGGAATTACAAAAAATGTTTTTTTCAACTCAGAACTTTGCCTACCCCCTTCCACGGAGCTCCCTGGTTGGTTATGTTTCCACACTACCTATGAAAATATGAAACATAGTATAAATGCTTTCACTCTATGTAAGTTTCAGAATGTCTGACCAAATGTCTAAAAGTCATGCAATTTTGAAAAATCCATGTTTTATATAAAATGTCTGAAAATTAAAAAAAAAAATTCTAAATTTTAAAATGTCCCACTAGATATTTAAAAATTATTATCCAAGTTTTATAATGTCTGACAAAAAGAAAAAATATTTTTATTTTATGAAATGTCTAAATCTTATCCAATTTCAAACTCAAATTGAAAAGTCATCAATTTTTTAAAAAATTTCACGTTTCAGAATGTTTGACATAATGTCTAAAAATCACCGAATTTTGAATTTTTTCCTCATGTTTTATAATTTAGATAACTATGACAAAATACAACCAAACCTAACACAACTGTCGGAATTTCGGTATCAATTTTGTTAGATTTTTTCATTTTGGTCATCGTAAAAACATAATAGGTAATATTACATTTTTAAAAAAAATCATCTTATGAGAAGCTTCATTTTTTAAGAGTATTCAGTTTTCAAAAAATTCTCGACTTGTGAAGGAATTATCATTTCTTTTAGTTCTTATGAAATAAATAACCATTATAAGAGAAATTAACAGTTTTAAAAAAACGTTATAAGTTTTTAATGACAAATGAATTAAAACAACAAAAAAAAACATCTGTTGAGAATTGTGAGTTTTCAAGATTGACAAATTTTTCATACTGGTAAAAAAATACCTATCAGATAAAAATCGTAAATTTTTTAAAAATTATAAAATTATTGAGAAATAATTTTAAACAAAGTATAAAAATTTTATACCTAGATTGTCTCATCATAGTAGGTAAGTATTCAATTTTTGAGAATTGTCAATTTGTTAAAAATCACCAATTTTTGAGGAATTATCAAGTACCTAATTAATAATTATTATATAGTGTTGAGAAAAAATTATAGATTTTTGAGAAACGTCAGTTCGTAAGAATATGCTCAATTTTTGAAGTCATAAATTTTGAAGAAATCATCAATTTTTTAAATAAAGTTTTTGAAGAAAACATTGATTTTTGATTTAAAAAATACTTTTTTATAAATCGTATAATAAAAGTCGTAAGTTCTGGAGAGTTTTCATTATTTTTTAAATTACCCACCTACCAATTTTTAAGAAAAAATAAATTTTTGAAAAATGATCAATTTTCAGAAAAAATGAAGTTTCAATTTAAAAAAAAAAAAAGGACAATTTAAAATTTACTTTATTTTAGAACATGTCTATTTTTGAATAAACATCGATTTTTGAGAATAATTTCTCAATTTTAAAGTAAATTAACATTTTAAGAAAAATTAATAATTTTGGTTTTTCAAAAAAATTTTAATGATTAATTTTTAAGTACCTAGGTATCTTTTGTTTTTGAGATTTGTAAAAAATTGTCGATTTTTGAGAAATTATTAGCTTTTTATCAAGTTTTTACTCTCTGAAGCTGAGAGTAACACGATATAAATCGAAAATTGAATTTAAAAAAAATAGATTTTTATAATAGAAGAAGCCGCCTTGCATATTTTATAATATAAAAAAAATATTTTTTGAAAAAACGAAACACTACTTTTTGATTAAAAATCATATTGGAAATAATCACTAATCAGGTATTTTAAAATTGTCGATTTTCGGAAAATCATCAATTTTTAACGAATTTTCAGTTGTTTGAGAGATGATCAATTTTATAAGAAATTATTTTGATTAAAAAAATTAATTTTAAAAAATCGAATAGGTATAGAACCGTCAGTTAGGTATTGAAAATTAGTATTTTTAGAAAAAAATCGTTTTTTTTTCAATTAAAAAAAAGGTCACCACTTGAAAGCTTTCAATTTTTAAGAATTTTCAGTTGTCTTTGAATCGTCAGTTTAAAAAAAATTATCATCTCAAGACAATATCAGTTATTGAAAAGAAAAAAAACTTTCTTTCTGACGAAAAAAAAACATACTGAAAATCGCCTTTTTTGAAAATATTGATGTCAATTCAAAAGAAAATCAAGTTATAAATTCTTAAAAAATTATAAATGCCTGCATAAGTGCCTAATTATCATCTTTGAAAATACACACAATTTTTTGGTAAAAACAGTTATTGAAAAATTACCTACCTATTTTCTAATAAATAAAGTTGTCACTTTATGAAAAAAAAAAATAAATAAAATAAAATAAAAAATCAGTTTTTATAATTTTTGAAAAATTGGAAATTGGAAAACGTCGTCTGTTTGACCATTTTTAAATTTTTTTTCTCTCCAAAACTATTCAACTAATATAATTGAAAATCGCATCAGAATTTTTTTTTCCAAAAAATATTTATTCTTTAAATTTTACCAATTTTTGTTTCGTAGATCTCTAAAAAAGATTTACCTACTAACATGCTCTTCTGGAAAATAAACAGGAACAGGATGCGCAAAAAAGTCTACGAAATCGGCCTTTGAACTATATGAATTAATTAATTTACCTGCAGTACGTAATGCTTCTTTTAATCGAATTAGTTTATACTTCGGTGGCAAAAATTATACAATTAGTGAAAAATTCAAACCATCAGCAATAAATCAGTCTTATGCTTAAAATCTCGATTGTTTGCAAAAAATTAAAAAATTAAAAAATGAAAGGAAGAAAGGAAAAAATGCTTCGTACGTCATTCAAGGTACTTCAATCGTTTAATTTATAATATTCACGAAAAATAAAATCGTCAACAAAAATATAATTTCCTGTTTCTCAAAAGATGTGGTGGTAATAATCCGAGCCTATTGTTCACGCAAAATAATTATTACGATCGTTTGAAGTCTACGATATAATGAACTAATTGGCTGGTCAGCTAATTTAACGGACGTACACATTACTGGAGAGTAATTTCACTTATCCAAAATATTGATAATATATTAAATTTCCAATGACGAATTTTACTTATATTTGGGTGAAGGGGGCGATTGCGCCAGGTGGCAAATTTTTCCGCAAGTGCAAAACAGAAGTTACTTATTAAATTGTGTTTTTCTGAGATTCTCAAAAGTCGAACGTTTTTAGATATTTTTTTTTTGTCATCATACTGATAATTTTTTTTTAAAGACCGATAATCTCAAAAACTGACCTTTAAACACATCAAAAATATCTACGTTTCAAATTTTATCAATTTCCATCCGGTGGATTTTTAAATCCAAACGACCAGAGACCAGCATCGCTCTTGGGGCAGGACATGCGAAAAAATATGCAAAATCGACCCTTAACTTTAAAACCCATTATTATAGTCAAGTCTGACCTCAGAAAAATTATCAACTGTGTGAATATAAAATTCAGAGGTGACATAAAAACTCAAAAAAATTATCCGCAATTTTTAAAAATGCTACCTATTTTCCCAAACAGGCCCTATACTCATTGAACTGGGCCCAGGGACAAAAAAAAATGTTATTTCCTCTTTTTTTCCCTTGTCTAGCTATTAAAAGCCAAAATTTGCTTCATTTGTTTACAATTTCGACCTACTAACCAAAGTCCTGAGCCTCTGGACAACTTTCCCAGCTAAAATCATTAAATATAGGGTTCATTTCGATTTTTTTTTTAAATGTCGTGAGTTAAATTATTGGAAAAACTTGTGAAATTTTTTCAATTTGAAAATTCTAGATATAGATAATTTTCAATCTCAATTTTAGTACCTATCAAAATTAGAAACGATGAAATAGGTAAAAATTTCCGTTCTATTTCTTACAAAAAAAAAAAAAAAAAAAAAAAAAAATTAATAAATAAACTAATCAGTAAAATTTCACTTCATTCAACCATTCAATTAATTTCATTCCTCCAAAAAACCTATATCCCACTAAAAGTAACAAGTTTTAATTAAATTAATGCGTTATTATAACATTATTGGTAAACACAGGCAGGCGTACATGACCAGAACCATGACGAGAATTTTCGCAGAGTGAAAATAAGCCACACAAATCCTCTGCAGATGGCAAAGCCCGATCTATGGCAATTACACAAATGACCCACGATTCAAATTTTATGTACCTAGTGCATATGGTTATTAACCTACATCGCGATCGAAATTCATTCTAGCGTAATTTCCAATTAACTAACGTAAATTTGTACTCATATGACCGGTTACTTTATCCACAAATACTCGAATATGAAATCGAAATTATAAGGTAATCGCTCGACTAAGTTTTATTTATATTCAAACAGATCGTTTAATAGTCCATTTTTGACGATTTTTTTCGGTCTCATTAATTAAGTCAGCTATGGAATCGTTTCCAGTTTTACGTCTTATGTGTATACGTTGTTAACAAGATATCGCGCCGATAGAAGATGCATAAGAGCTACATAATATCTGCTTAGACACCTATGAAGAAAAAGAACTGGTTGTGGCGTTTGCTTGTAATAATTTAATCTTTATTAAATATCTCTAATTAATTGATAAGGATCGAAAAATTTGTCCAGTTTTTTTTTTATTTTAAATTTCTTTGTGATGAAATATTTCAACATTCTTGGTTAGGTAGGTAATGCAATAAGTTGGAAGTGCAATTTTTATGTTTTTTTTTTTTTTTTTTTTTCATTTTTGGAATTTCCTAAAAATCTGGTCAATTATTTATACGATCTTTGGGTGAACTGGACTTGAACACAGATCAATAAAATAAATAATAAAGATAGATAAGAGATAACTGAGTAGAATTTCTGTTGGAAATACTGAACTGAAATTGAAAGATAAAAAGATTTGTATGAGCTCGAGCTCTAATGAGCTGCTCACAGATGAAAACAAACTGAGAATCTCCTCAAAATATTGAGTAAAATAATATGAACTATCTAAAAATCATCAACAATCCAAAGTTCAAAATAATATATTTCTTCGATATTGGGATTTGGTAAATTCAACCAATCAGGAAAATTTCCCAGTACAACTTTCATTATGAAACTGATTACAAATCTGAGGTCATCAATCTATCAGCTTTGGGTTTCTTACATTTTGAATGCACTTACTCATCGTTTCATGCTGAACCTTTCACACACCCATTTTTAGTTTTTATCTACTTCCTTAGACGACATCTGGGCGCCTGTTTGCGTACATGAAACCTCAAACATCTTATCCGACAAATATTGGAATTTGTGGCGAACCAAAATCGTAAAATTTGGTGACATCTTGGCGCCCACGTATAAAATTCGTACCACCATTTTCAAACCATCTTTGTAGATAACAAATTTAAACCTCAAAAATACGACTTAGGCTGACTTATCTTCGCCTTTTGATCAATACAGTCACAAATTTGAACCCAAATAACTACACTATCATTAAAATATTCTACTAGAATCGAAAAATTGTACGTACTTAGCAAATTGTAAATTATATCGATTGCCAGCAAAGCCAGAAGATACTCGATGAACTCTACAAGAAAGCACCACCGCGATACGTAAAAAATTACACGACACAAAATAACTATTAAATTTACAGAGAGAACGAGAAAACACGATTCAAGTAAAAAACCTCTCTCTCTCTCGAATACTAATTAACTATCGATAAAATTTTTCTAAAACACTGCCGAACTCGATAACAATTTTGCGAAGAAATTGAACATTTGATAAGAAACTGCAGGTAACTAAAATCTGTTTGCACAACGAACCTTACATTACCTGCAATCGAAGAACCGCTGGATAAAATGATAGGCCGAAAAAGTACAGCGGTGATGGTTCAGTTTCCCGCTCCACCATACTCGATCTAATCAAGGACACGATTGTAGACGCGAAGGGGGGAAGAATTGAAATGCCCGCTTAAAGAGGATGAGTAAGAGGGCGTCTAGCGAATTCTACCAATCACAAAGCAGAAATTACGGTCCCTCGGCTGAATAAACGTAACAAATCAGATAAGGGGCGTCCCGAGTGTAATGCGTATCTTTATTTTATTATTTTTTTTTTTCATGTATCATATTCTTCTATGCGAGCTATACGTATCTGCGATTATGCTTTTGATTATGCTGAAAGGAGAAAAAAACAAACGTTGGGTTTTGGTTTTTATTCGCGATGCGATGTGGATGCAGTTCTAAGGGTCGTAATAGAAAGAAATGTATTGTAGATGTAGGTAGATATACCTATAGAGTATAGACCTACCTACCTACCTTGCAATCGCGTGTATTATGAATAATTATCTGAATAATGCGAGCAAGAATTTGGCCAATTTTTCGAATTCTTTCCAGTGTAAGTTGGTATTTGAATTCGATAAAAGAATTTATCGTATCAAAATGGAAAATTTTTGTCATCAAAATATTAACTTCACAAATGTATAAGTGCTCCATTCCATTGGACCACCTTCAGAAGCTTCAGACACTTAAATTTGAGCCAATTTATTAAACTCTCGAGTCTGTGAATAATATAATACAAACGACTCGAATAAAATTGGCAATTTGAGAATTTATTTCAAGTGTTCCAAAATCAACTTACTATAAACACTGCCTCCAGAGTCGGATATCCTTATAATTATACGTATCTACAAATACACGTGCTCAACGTCGTGAAGCTACAAATTTTGAAGTCAATTTACAAAAAAAATCATACATTTTTAAATACTTACCTAGATCATACGAGTATGTAAAAATTTATTGCAAACGAGAAGGTAAAATTTTCAAGATGCAATTTTAAAATTGAAATGGTTACAATAATGAACCTCGATATTCAATAAATTAAGAAATGGAAAATTTTCTCAAATTTTTTGAGATATTTTTTGAAAAAATTTGTAATACATTTTATTTTTTGGGGTGAAAAATCAACTTTTCGAAATAAGAAAATTTTCTAATTTTTTGGAATACAAACATTTCATATTTTTTTTAATTAAAAATTTTTTATGCCTAGATATAATTATTTTTTTTAGATAAAAAGATTTCTTAATTTTTTGAAATAAAAATTTCAATTACTGGGATCCTTTTTAAAAAATGTTTGAGATAATTATTTTATTATCATTTTTTAAAATAAAATTTTAAAAAACGTTTTTTTTTTAAACAAGAGATAAAAGGATTGGGTTAAAACACAAAATTTGTTACAATTTCGTAAAAAAAAGGAAATCGATGTAATGTTGAGAGGAGCTTAGGTACTTACTTATTTGTTAAAACTTAAAACATGAATTTCTCTAAAATAATGTTCAAACAATTTTTCAAATTGAAAAAAAAAGAATAAAATCATTTTTCTAATTTTTTTGGTTAAATACTTCATTGTAAATTCATTTCCAGTTGAAAGGTGGAAAAAATAATTTTCTACTTTTCACAAAAATTAATAACAAAAAAATGGAGACAAAACATACATAATTTTGATTTTTTTTTGAAAGGGGCAGTTTTTAAAATTCAAATAAAAATATTTCTAATATTTTATTAAAAACACGTTTCTTTAAAAAAAAAAAAAACTATTTAACGATTTTATTGGAAAACGGTAGGTAGGTATCTAATTTTTAAATTCATTTCAAATTAAAATACTTGAAACGTCGATAAAAATCTCAAAATATATACCTACCTATTTTATTACAATTTTTGGAAAAAAATTAAATCAAAAATTGATTTCTAAAATAGAATTTTGAAAAAAAAATTAGCCTATTGTTATTGAATGATATATCTTTTTTTGTTGAAATTTCCGCTTTTTTCAGCTCGTATTTTTTTCTGAAGGGAAATTTTTTTTGAAAATTGGTTTTAAAAAATATTTATTTAAAAAAAACAATCAAAAAACAATTTTCTTTCAAAATTCAGCTAAAATAATACCTACCTAATTTTTAAAAACCTGCTTAGTTCCAATTTAAACTCCAATTTTCTAAAAAAAAAAAAAAAAACTTTTTTTAATTTTACACGTTGAAAAACACTTTTTGATTAAATTTTTTGAAACTTATTAATCGAAAGATCAAATTCCGGATTTTTCGATTAATCGATTATTTTAAAAAACAATCGATTAATCAGTCAATTTGAAAAAATAGAAAAAACAATTAATCCCACATCACTATTGTAAGTGCGTCGATGAAATTGTTAAAGTTTCAGAAAAATGATGTCACAATGTTGAAAAAAACAAAAACGCTGAAATGTATCTATAGAGACGACCTTTTATTAAATTAAAACATAAATTCAAAAATTCCAGTAATTTTTTCAACTATAAAAATAACAGATTAATAAAAAATTTGAAAATTGATTTAAAATGAAATTTTGTTCGTATTGATCAAATTGTGCTGTTAAAACGCCAAATTTTAAAATTTGATTGAAAACTCATATTTTTGAATTCATTCAAATGTATATTGAAAAACATGCTGAAGTTTCCCAAAAATTGTACCTAAAAATTTGAGGAAAAAAAATTGCTGAAACGTAGAAAAATCTTTTATTGAAAGATAAATTTTCCAACAATAATTTCTATTCAGAAAAAAAAATGTAAAAAAATTGATTCGACATAATTTAAGTAAAATTATTTTTAAAAAACTTACCTAGAGCTAAAATTTTTCAAAGTTTTGTTCCAACCACAATTTTCTAAAAAAAAAGTTTTTTCTAATTTTACAAAAATTGTTACAATAAATTTTGAAAAAAATTGATACCTATTTAGAAAGGATCTTCTGTTAAAACAATTTTTTATTTTAAGAATTTTTAAAAAATATTCTGAAACTTTAAAAAAAATTAAATCAAAATGTATTTTTGGGAAAACACATTGTTAAATTTTTTTAAAATCTAGTTGCAACAGAACTACAATTTTCTAAAAAAAAAAAGTTTCTGATTCTATTGGAAAACATCATTTTTGAATTTTTCCTAGTTTTAAGTTTCGAAAAAAATCGTTAAAACATCACGAAAATTTTGAAAGAATATTACTGGAGAATGTTAATTTTTTGGGGTACTAAAAAAAATTAAATACATTGTTTTTTAAAAGTAATTTCGAAAATTAACTCAAAGTTTTAATTTAATTTTTTTTTAAATATATTTTTACCTAACGCATTTTCAATATTCATGCATCGGAGCGAAATTTCAAAAAATAAAAGTAACTTTAGTAACCTGAAATTTCAAAAAAAGTAACCAAAATTATGGAAAAAAGTAACCAAAAATTTTCCATTTCCACTTGAATATAATGACTCATAACCCCCTCCCCTCCCCTCGTCATCGTTTTTCTCATATTTTTGCTAAATTTGACGTTTCACAACTCTTGAAATCAATGGTAAAAATTTTGAAAAAATCAAAATTTTCAATTCAAAAATAATAATTCATGCATTTTTTCTTTTTCTATAATTATGACGAATTTTAATAGAATAGTTGGCTTAATAGGTGCTCAATTTTTATATCATAGGAAATTTCAATTCTTGAGAAGCTCACAATAAATAATTTTTGAGTTCCTATCAAATCTTAATTTTTTTTAACTCAATATTGAAAATTCAAAAAAAAAAAAAAAAAATTTCTTGAAAATACTTGATATCAACTTTTTTAAGTTTTTTAACTCTTATTTGTTTTGAAATAGTTTTCAGTTTTCAAATAATTGTTGATTTCAAAAAACGTGAATTTTAGAAAAATTTTAAATTACAAACAATACTGTCCTTTTTTTAATTTTCAAATTTTATTTTTTTTTCGATTTTTTTTATTTTTCAAACAATTTTTAACTTCTATAAATTTAAATTTATTAACAATTTGTAATTTCTAAAAAGTTCTGGATTTCAAAAAATTAAACTTAAAATTCTCAATTTTTTGATTTTTAAACAATTTATATTTAATTTTTAAAAAATAGCCGTTCCTAAAATTCATGTTTATTCAAATAAAAAATTTCCAATTTATAAAAATTGTAATGCCTAAGAATTTAAAGCCTAAAAAAATAAATTTTTTGATTGCCTTATTGCAAAATGAGTAGATACAAAAAAAAATTAATTTTTGAAAAGTCTTCATTCTCCACAAAAAAACAATTTTTCAACATGTGAAATTCACAACTTTTCAAAATTTTTAAAAGGAAAGTTTTGCTCATTTGAGAAATTTCAAGAATAAATTTTAATTCTTCAAGAAAAAAAATCACAATTTTTCATACTGATTTGAAAAATGCCTATAAAAGAACTTTCAATTTTTTTAAGAGCAAACATTTTTCTACCTTGAATTTTAATACATAAGTACAAAATAAATATTCCTGAAGTTCGAGCAGAAAAAATCTCAATTTTAAAAGAAGATTCAATAAATTGTTCAATTAAGGTCAGTTGGGGTAACTGGGCCACGTTTTTACAACTCTAAAAAATCTTTATTCAAAAATGCCTCACTAGTGAAGAATAACCTTAAATCTTCAAATGGGACGTGTAGAGGGGTATCATAGAGGTACGCTCACTTTTTTGATTTTGAGGGTGAAGCACATACCTGAGTTGAGGAACACCTCACTCTACACCAAGAATGGTGGCCCAGTTACCCCGAAAAATGGGGTAACTGGGCCACCAAATTTTTTTTTTATTAAGGAAGATTCAAGATGTGTAATTCACTTACCCCCACTCAAATCTGAGTTTTGGGGTAACTGGGCCACAGTTGTTGGGGGTAACTGGGCCATGTCATGTTACTCAAATTACTGAGGCCTCCTCAAGGGGAGCTAGGAACCGAATGATAATTGTTATGGTGGGCTTACGATGTCAGTGTTACCATGCAACCAACCATTTACGTCAAGACAATTTTGGAGGGGATTAGGAAGAGAATGGCCCAGATACCCCGGTGGCCCAGTTACCCCAACTGACCTTACTTAATTCATTTTTAAATAAAATATTTCAAATTTTTTGGAAGCAAAATCTCTGAAAAAAACTTTCAAAACGTTTTTAAAGAAATTTTAAATTTTAATGGCAGCTGTTCGTCAGATTTTTGACGAAATAGTAACCAAAATGAGTCCAAAAGTAACCATAGTAACCAAAATGAGCCCAAAAGTAACTAAAGTAACCTTGCCTTTAAAAAAGTAACCAAGTTACTAAAAAGTAACCGTGTTCCGATGCATGAATATTTTCTCAAAAACTTGAATACTGCAAAATCTCGTTCCAACCACAATTTTCTAAAAAGAATGTTGGATTCTTTTATTTTTCCGAATTTTTATTGAAAAACACTAATTTTTGAATTTATTGTCAATTGAAGTACCTAAAGTTAGGCTATAGAAAAAATTGTTGAAATATTAAAATAACCATTTTAAAACACAAATCTTTTAAAAATTTCTGCCCAAAATAAAAAATACGAAATTAATTTAAAAATTTTCAAAATTTAGAAATCTTGTTTTGAATACCTAAAAATAATTTTAAAAATTGATAGGTAATTATTTAAATTATGCACAATTTTTAAAAAAAGTACTCTAAAAGAAAATCTCGTTCAAACCGCACATCAACTCAAAAATGTTGTTTGTTTTGAGAAAAACTGGGAGTTCTCATAATTTCGGGGACAAAGTTGAACGTACAAGAGCTATTTATTACAAATGTTTTAATCCGGCACTGATTGCAACATTCAGTTCAAATTAATAACATGCAAAAAACGAAGTAATTGGTCCCACTCCCGCAGATTCGGTGTGGATAGCTGGATACTCCCTCGAGAATAAATTTATTAGGTACTTCAGTTGATAGTTAATTTCTTACTTTTCCACCCTTCGACATTTTCTCGTTCATTATCGAATCAATGAAAACGAGTGAGCTGAATTGCGTATATTTTAGGCATCCAAGATCCAATTTTTACCATCCCAAGTACCTATTTGTAAACCCCAAGAATGTAATTCCACGATTAAACACGCGTAATTTTAAATATTAACAGTTTACCATTCAACTACCCCAAGAACCAATCTCCCATCTCGAAACAACCGCCACTGAAATAACGAACGAGGAGCAATACGTTGTTAAATTAATTAAAGCAACTTTTAACACGGATTATCGCATCTCGTACAGCACACCTTATATTCAAAACGCAATCCCATGAGGCAACTTAATCACTGCGTACCGCATCCTAAATACAGATTTAATTAATGTGGGAGGAAAAACATGTAAAAAAAAGGCACCCAAAACACGATCCTGTATCGCGTTACCCAGTGTAAAGATTGTTTAGAAATCTCGATGGACTAATCATTAATAAAATTATCAACTATGTAGTACCTATATTTTTTTCATTTTTGCGGGATTTTTTTCCAACGTATGTTGCATTTTTTATCTGTGTTTGTACAACTGCAAACATAGTATCACGCCACAGTAGCCAGAAAGTTGATGTTATTTGATGCGATGATCATTAAAAGAATGCTATCCTCCTTGTCTTGACTTTCAGTGTGCAATCGAATATTCCATTTTTATAAACATGTAGCAAGATGTATTCCAGCCATTCTTTTTTTATTTTTTTATTCAAGACTGCAAATCGTAATACGATTCCCGTGCGATAATTGTAGCGGTAGCGTATTTAAAATCAATGCGTAAGATCATGATGTGTATCATCCGCAATTCCACATTCGATGAGATTTTTCTTTTCATTCATTATTTCGTGCTTCTTGTTGTTGCCTTTTGTATCAAGTGTATAAACATCAATGAACAGAATGTTTTTACCTCACATATACTAGAAACCTACGCAGTATCATCAGTTTAACAAATAATTATCTAGAAGTTTATCAAAGTCGACAAAAACATTGGTAGGTAGGTCCTCGTCAATTTAGCTTCTTCAGCACGAAATAACCGTGTTAATAAAAATGCATAACCCCATGTGCCTGAAAAACAAGAGTGGCCAGAAGCCAGAACACCTCTCCATTGAATGTAATACAACCCTTCAAGCATGTGTGACGTTTTTTTGACAGCTGCGGAAGAATAAAACCTGTTTCCATTTTGTAGTGTTTCAGTTTAAATTCATTTTCAACAAAAAAAAAATAAATAAATAATGTATCAAAAAATTCTATTGAAATGAATTATTGCCTAATTGAGCTGATTTATAGGAAAGTACTGTGAAGTGAGAACTAATTGGCATTCAAAGAAAATAAGTACTACACAAGAGAGATGTTTTTTCAAATTATTTAACAATTGTAACAATTGTTTTAAATTTTCTAAAAATAATTTTGTTTCGAAATGTTGTGCCTTACCTACCTATTATTAGAATAACCAAAGAATTTACTTCAAAAAAAATCACAAAAATCAGTTTAAAAATTTTATAAAAATAAATTGTTGAAAAAAAAAATCAGCAAAAAATCGTAATTTTGCCTCCATGCAAATTTTTTTCTTCAAAAATTAAAAAAATCAAAAAGTTTACCAAACAAGCAATTTTGCCCTTGAAAAAATTCAAATCTCGAAGATTTTTTTATACTTAAAATAATCTCAAAAATTCATAAATTGTGGCCTAAAAAAAATTGTTGAAGATGATAATTTTTCTTTGAAATACCTATTCATAATTGTTGTAATCTTGAACAAAAATTTGAAGACGAAAAACACATTTTTTATAATAGGTAGGTATAAGAACTTATTCATAATTTTTGAATTTTGAAAAAAAAAAAAAAAAAAAAAAAACTTTTCAAGATCCTTTTTCTTTGTGAAATTATTCTCGAAATCGTTCCTGGGAAAAATTGTGGAAATCAGAAAGATTTTTTAAACTTAATTTTGAATAAAATATATTTTGCAATCGTAGCTTTGAAATTCCCCCAAATTTTGCCTCGAAAAAAATCTTTTCAAAATTGAATTCTTGTAAAATATTTTAAAAATTGATTTTGCGACTGGTTTTTCAAAGACGCGTAACTAGGGACGGGCCTGGATGACACTTAGGCTCTTTTAAAACGTATTTGTCCTCTCAATTTTTCCAAGCCGTTTTATTCTTTTTTTTTCTTCAAATAAACAATAATTGATTTTTTTTTACAAAAAAACAAAGTTTGATCCAAAAAGTTGAAAAAATTGAAACAAAAAAAAATCTCGATTTTTTGGTCTTTACAAAATATAATTGATTGTTTTTCCTAAAAAATTGACTTCTATAAGAGTAAGGTATTTTTTTTTCCTCTCGGAAATTAGAGAAAAATTTTTAGGTTCTTACTCCAAAAAATAAATTTAAATGATTTTTTTCCCAAAAATTCATACTTCAAGGAAGTTGAGGAATTATTGTCTCCATTTTTTCAAACAGATTTTTTTGTATCCATTTTTTTTTCAAGCGATAGCGATTTGAGGGAAAATCTAATTTTTTCTCTAAAAATGAGAGATATTGTTTCCAATTGAGATACTTATCTTTAATTACAATGATGATAACAAATTACGGGACGAAGTTCGAAAGACTTTTTAATGGTCAATCAATACACTAAAAGAATATTTAGAAATTTAAAAATCGCGAAAAATTAAAATGTTCCTTTGTTAAATTATTTTCTAAAAAAAATGCTGAAAATTCTTCCTAAAAAATTCAATATTCAACTAAATATTATTTGTAATAATTTTTCTAAAGCAGACTTAGACAATTCTTTTTAAGACTGAATTAATTTGAAATGCTTTTTCAATAATTTAAATTGCTTTCCCAATAAGTGCAATTCCTAAAGAATTCCAAATGTGAGTAATTTTTTAAAAACTGTTTTTTTTGGTACAATTTGAATTTTTGGTCACAAGATTTTTTTTAGAATAATTTTCACATCAACTTTTTTTTTACAGAAGGTACCTTTTCGATATTGCAAACTTTTTTCTACTTTTGTTTTTCTTAAAAAATTTGTATTTTTTTCAATTTTTTAAAGTTTTCAATTTCATTATTTTGAGTGAGCTGACAGTTTTGTTGATAAAATTGTAAAAATTCTCCTCAAAAGATATCACATTTTTCGATAATTTTTTCAGAAGGTCAGGCATTAAAGCGAAATTCAGAAAAAAGTAGCTAACTTTAGCAACCTATGTACCTACTGCAACTAAATTTTTTTTCAATTACTCCTTTAAAAATGAGTTGCACCCCCCCCTGTGTTTTCAATATTTCCTTTTCCAAAGTAACTTCTAAACATTTTATTGTAACTCAAATTTTTCAAAATGTATATTTGAAAAGAAATTGTATTTTACTTTGCAGGTAATAATTTTTTTTTATTTCAGAAAATGTCATTTGAATGCAATTTTTCAAAATTCAGTTCAATTATTACAAGTTAGCTGATTTTAAAAAAAGAAGTTAAGAAGCAATTTTCAAAACCTCGTTTGAATACCTACCTAAAAATTTTTTGAAATCCAATTCGAAAAAAAAAATTATTTCAGAAGAAAACTTCGAAAATTTTTAAAATTTGTTTTCTAATTTTTTACAGTAGGTATTGCAAAATTTTCCAAAATTTTGTTTATAAGCAATTTTTTGTTGAATTATGTTAATTTCTCATTTTTTTAAAATTTACCTACCAATTACTTATACAAAAATAATGTTTAAAAATATTCTGCTCAAAAGTAATTTTTCCAATTTCGTTCAAAAAAAAATCAATCTACGTACAAAATTGTTTAATTTCATTTCATTTCTTTTAATAATATGATCCTAAAAATTTTTAAGCAAGCAGGTGTACCTACCTACACTCTTTTTGCAGTTTTCCAGAATTTTTAAGAAATTTTATTTGAAACAGTATAGCAATTTTTCAATTTTATGCACTATCATGAATTTAAAAAAGGAACCTATTAATTTTAATTGTTTTTGTAAAATATTTCGTGTGATTTTTTTTTTCTTTCTCTTGAATACATCTCGATTTGGTTGTGTACTTGGACCTGGAGGAGGACTTTTACCTATCCACCTATTACACTACAAGTTGAGTGCCTACAAATTTTTTTCAAACAAAATGAGTCAACAAAATTATCGATTTATTTACTGATCACTATAATAAGTAACTGATTTTCAATCTTATAACCACTTTAAAATAATTATGAATACCTACGTATAATCAAATTAGAAATCTAATGCAATCAAAATTTCAATAAATTATATCTTATTAGGTACTTAACTACCTAATACCTATACCTAATAATATCAAGATGGTAACATCTTAAAAACAATCGACATAATCCAACTTTACAAAACAATTACCAAATACGTAAACTACGATGAAAAATTCGACGATACCAAATGGACAATCACAGGAGGTAACTACTCCGTTTCTTGAACACCATTCAGACAAGTCAAGAAATCGGTAAGTTACCACCGCTAATGTCCCAATTAAACGCACCCCTTTCTCTGCGCTTTCCTACTCTGGCACTTGACACCACTGTCGTCGCGAGTGATTCGATTCGATTCGATGCCGCAATGTACACGGAACACAAGCCGGTGACTATTCACTTTCTTGAATAAAACATGAAATCAAGAAAGCGGTAAGTTACCACCCAGTATTTCCGAACACTTATATCCGCGCCAATTCTCCATACGGCTGAAATTCGATACTCGCTTTTCTGACGATACTCGCTTCTTCTTCTTCTCTTTCTTTTCGTCATATTTCTCGTTTCTTTCGAGTACTCGCATCCACACATACGCTCATCCACGATAGGAAACGAAAAGCGGTAACTGTTCCGTTTCTTGAATTTAAAACAATCAAGAAAGCGATAAGTTACCACCTCGATATTTCCATAACACTGGAGGATTGCTGACGAGGACGACGCCCCCAGTGTATCTGAACGAGAGATGGTGTACTCTGCCAGTCTGACGAGATTTGCACACGTTGCAGTCACCTTCGGCTTCGGGCCCTGGTGCGGCGTGCTCGATCGCAAATCACACGCATCAGCAGCGAGCTGCTCGCGATCGTCTGTCTGTCACCTTGGCCAGCGTTTCCGTTATTCTTCGATAACTAATGTTGGTAAACTCAGCATTTTCTGAATAATACAACGATATCAGAAAATGTCCGGTGTTACCATCACACGTTATCTACGGACGTGCTCGCCGTAAATATAGCACCGTGCACTGCACACTTCCAGTTCATCGTTGTCGTTACCTTCTCCTACAGGGTATCTTCTTTTTATAATCTACGCACAAGTAAAGAACATGCGATAAAAAAAAAGGATTAAATTTTATGAACCTGTATGTGTATAATATGGTACGTATGATAATGGGGCTTCGAGTGTTCCTTCAGCTGATGCAATTCGGTACCTAGATCTTCTACGTACAGAAGACACGATACACGAGACAAGGGACAAATTCACCGCCCTCGTCACATACCCAACTCTCTCGTTGCTCGGCGCATTAAAATATCAAAACACAAAAACACAATATCTAAATTAATCTCAGACTGCATTACACCCGCATACCAGTAATGCTCATCGTCATTGTCAGTGAATTCAATACTTTTGAAAAACCCACCCCACCTCCCCCCAGGGTCCTCGTGTACCTCTCATTCGTCTACAGAAATGCGCATTCTTGCACGTGTATTCTCTCCATCTCTCTCTTGATCAATTCATGTAAACTGAAGTAGGGGCACGATCGGTTATTTTTTCGAAAACCTGCCTGCTGCATCATTTGCTCACCTTGAATTTTACCAATTGCTGAGAACTACATAAATACTTCATGTTCAAAATTGGAGGGGAGTGAGTGGTCCAATTGAAATTTTTGTTATAACAAAAATTATTCCTGGAACTTCAAGCTACAACTTTTGTTTGAAATTTTTTTCAATTGGCCCCTTACCTCCCCCCAATTTTCAACGATGTATCGTGAATACATTGTATTATCCAAAATTGGTGGGGAGGGAGGGGTTCAATCGAAATTATCATAATAACCAAAATTATTCCTGAAACGTCAAGCTACAACTTTTGTTTGAGCATTTTCTCGATTGGGCCCCTCTTATACATTCCATTGTTTTCAAAAATGTATTCTGAATAAGTTGTATTATCTAAAATTGGTGGGGAGGGAGGGGTACAATAGACATTTTCATAATAACCAAAATTATTTATAAGACCTTCCCTGCAACTTTTGTTGAGAAATTTTTTCAATTAACCCCTTCCCCCTCACTCCCCTAATTTTTAATTAGTATCTTCGGCGTGTTATGCAAAATCGATGGAGAGAGAGGGGTACAATATTGAAAAAGTTTTCAAACAAAAGTTTGTGGCTTGTAGTCCTGGGAGTAATTTTGGTTATTACAAAAATTCTGATTGAATCCCTCCCTCCCCTCAAAAATTTTGAAAACCAAGTATCTATGTAGTATATTGGACTTGATGAATTTTCGATGGTGCCAAAAAAACAATACTGCGGCGATCTACTCGTTTCTGACGGTCCAACAGAAAAATCACTCGATGAGGCAATACCTTCTCAGTCTCATCCATAGATGGGCAGATCATCAAAAAAAAGATCAGATCAGATCATGGAATTTTTAAGCAGATCAGATCATTAAATAAATTTCTAGATCAGATCATGACCTTTTTCAAAAAAGATCAATAAAATTTGTAAAAAATCAAATTATTTAATAAAAATATAACAATAGGTATAATTCAAAATTTAATTTTAAAATTTGAAATAGATGATTCTTAATCTTATCTTCTGTAAAATTTAGTGCTGAATATTGAAATCAATCAAATTTTTTCTATAAAAAATAAAAATTTTCTGAAAAATCGAAATTTTTCTTCAAAAATTAAAAATGAAAATCATGTTAAAAAAATCAAAAATTTGATGTTTTGAATTTTGAACTGATTTTTTTTCTAGATAATTAAAATTTTGCTTTGATTTATTCAATATTGAAATTCATTGATATTGATACACGTAGTTATATAATGGTATTTAATTTATTTTTGAATCATCTTTATTTTGGTTATCTGAAAGTTCTGAAAGCAATTTTTTTTAATTTTCAAATTTGGGACAGCAAACAACTGAACAACTGAGTGAGGTACTGAACGTGAGCTGAAGTGCTGAACATCAAAATTCTGATAATTCGTTTAAAATACTAAGATAAAAAACCATACGTTGAAGTTTGAACTTGAAGTTGGAAATGGAAAATGGCAATTGGCAACTTACGATACCTAAGAACTCTGTTTTGTTGATTAAATAGAAGTTTGTCACTTATAAACAGTTTTTTTCATTTTTTTTTTCATTTTTTTCAATTTTTTTTTCAAAAATGGTAAATTGATCTTTTTTGTGATCTTTTTACTAAAAAAAAAAAAAAAATCAGATCACGGAATTTTTTAACCAGATCAGATCAAAATATTTTTTAGCAGATCAGATCAAAGATCGTGATCTTGATCTGTTTTTTCCAGATCAGATCTTTTTTTTTTGATCTGCCCATCTATGGTCTCATCGCAGACCATTATGACAATCTCACGACGAACACGCGTAAGAATTTCCACCAATTCGAAACTGACACAGTTCAGATTAAAAATTACCTTTTTTTTTCTTCATCAATTCGAATCTACATTCACTGGGGCAAAAATCCGGTTATGTATTTTTCAATGAACACGTATAGGTAAGTAGGTAGTATAACCGAACGACGGAAAAAAATTACAAATATACGCATTTATCTATGAAATTCATAGCTATACCTATAGATATTACATGAGAAACACGATGCGCGTTCTTCACCGAAACAACAATGATAGGTGTTTTTTTTCTGCACCACGTCAGTTTCAATTACTTGTATTTTAAATTTATTTCAAGAATTGCCGCGCCGTGCCGAGCCGAGTGTCTATTCTTTGAGGGAACGAGCGACGAAGACAGCAATACAGATGGAGAATGGTCGAGAAAGAGATGGCGTAAAAAAAAAGCGCTGATGAATAAACGATTATAGTATATTGTGGTTCGAATCGAACCTTCGAGCGAGAATTGAGACGTGTGGGCTGGATACGGTGAAAATTTCCAACTCGTGGACGTTTTTTCGATAAGTAGGTATACGTTTGCAGAATGTATGGTCGATTGAGGTATAATCGCGCGTCCGAACGCCTGCATTGGCAATTTTCGTATATATAGATTGGTTAGCGAAGTTGTCATGTCATAAATCATAGATCTACATATTATAATATTGAACCACGAAGCATACCGGATTTTTTCCAGAATATCGTTTGTTTTGAAATGAATTCTATGAAATGAAGCTCGAAGGTGAATCAAAAAAATTAATAAATACTTTTAAAAATTTTCCAAAGATTATCAACTACATCAATTTTTCAGTTTGGTAAAATTTTTACAAATTAAAATTATTATTTTTTCCATTTTAGATTACTCCCATAATGAGAATCAATATTGAGGAAAAATATAAATTTCAGAATAAGTACCTAGGACCTCAATTTTTTTTTAAAAATGGAAATCAAAATACACCCAAAGTTCGAAAATTACATTAAAATTTGAAAGAAAAATTGAGAAAAAATGTAAAACGGATTTTAAAAAGATATAGAAATTTAGAAAATGCATTAAAACGACGAAAAAAAAAAATTGAAATCAAGTTGAAAATTCAAAAAAAGAAAAAATGAAGTATAATTGGAAATTAAATGAGAAATCAAAATTTTAGAAAAATATAACATTGAAAAAAATGAAGCTAAAAAAGTTGAAGCAAAATTTAAAAATGGAGAAAATTCAAAAAATTGAAAGTTGAAGCAAAATTGAAAAATTAATGAAAAATAGAAGCAAAACAGAAAATTGAATAGAAACAAAATTAAAAATAGAGCAAAATTGAGATTTGAAAAAAAAATTGTTTATAAAAGTATGAAGTTTTCTTCAAAAATCACAACATTTTTTATCAGCTTTAAAAAAATTTTCAGCCCAAAAATCAAGAAACCCCCCTCCCACCCTTTGACAAAAAAAGTCAAACTTACCTACTACAGAAAAATTTTCAAATTGCATGGAAACATCTATTTTTCATATTTTGCTCAATAAAAGAGGACGAAACTAATTGTTGACTTCTCGACATCGATTTCTTGATTTTTTTTTTTTACTACTTTAGTTGAAAATTTGACAACATTTACTATTTTTTCTACTCATTTTTGAAATCACCACTGGAGTGGAAGAAAAATAAAAACAAATTAAAAGTTGAAGCAAAATTGAAAAATAAAGAAAAGAAAAACTATAAATTTTTTTGAACTTTTTTCTACTAATATTGCAATTTTTTTTCAAGTTTTGGGATAATTTTTCAATTTTTAAATAACTTTTTCAATTATATTTTCAATTTTTTTTTAAATCTTTGAGATTTTTTTTTGTCTTATCTTCAATCAAAATATTTGTTTAAAGAAAAGAAAACTTCATTTAAATCATTTTTAGGACTTTTAATTTATATGTAAAAGAATTTTTTGATGAATTTTTTCAAGGTATTTTTTTAGAATGGTTATAATATAGTCAAATTTCTTTTAATACCTATAGTTTGAGTTTTTACGTGAAACAGCATTTTCTAACGAAGTAGGTTTTTTCAGTCCAAAAAATCCCAAACAATCTCAAAAGAGATTTTAAAAATAACAATCTGAAAAAGGATAAAAAATTTTTTTTTTTTAAATCACCAAATACTTCAAAAATCCGATCAAAATAGCTCAAATTTCGGTCAAAATTACCCTGACACGAGTCCTCGTCGCAATTTCGATCAAATCGACAAACATGCGAGTAACGTCTTCTTACATACGAACATCAATATCGTCAAAATAACAGTCTTACGAGCACTCGATCGTATAAAAACCATTACCGCCGATATTCGTCAGTAAAAAAAGGGTTTTACAGTATTTCTTACGCGATATAAGGAAAGGTAAAAGATGTAAAATCGATAAAATGCGATAGTTCGAGGCGTCCGTCGTGTCAATTAAAATGAAAATTAATCTTATTTTATTACATACGTATAGATATAGGAATATTTCGATAAATTAGCACGAAAAAGATAAGTACGAGGTTGGTAATTGCGCGAAGAAATACACCGAAACGATATACGTAGCGAGTCCGATTAGTTTCAATTTTTATTACACGTCTAATTAAGAAAAGTTATGCAGCATTAAAGCGTGATTAGTTTTTTTTTTCATTTTAATAAGACGATCGGGAGAAAAGAAAGAAGAAAGTTTGGTGAAAAAAAAATTACAAAATTCGACCCATTTTCAACCACGTATCGTAAGAGTTAAGACTCGAGAATTTGACAATATTCTTCCTCTATAGAACGAATTCGACTCCGAGATTTCAAAACTGTCTCTTTCAAAAATTCGTATGGTTCACCTAGAAGACTAGAGCACGTCATATTAGACGACATAATCAGTCTGTCAACTATACACAAACGAATCAACTCGCAACTTTTCGACACGTCCTTTCGACGTCGAGTAATTTCTCAAACGAGCCAAATCAGTCATCGATCAATAAACCATCATCTGCGGATACCGGTAATTAAACGAGTTTCTTAACAAATGCGTTAACATTTGATTTAACAACAGCATGTTGTTCGGTACACGAATGCGACCACGTTACTTGATAGGCCAAAGGAGGCGCAGAAACTAAAAAAATATACGTATTCGGTATATATATATAAGGGCAGTGGCGGCACCGAAGGCTGCTGCTTCTGCATAGACCGCTCCTTTCTTTATTTTAACACGTAATGACAGATCTGACAACTGCACTTCCTTCGTCTTCTCGATCCCACGAAAATAACACTTTTTTTCCTTTTCTTCCATGCACAACACACGACGAGATTGCTGCGGTAACCGGAGGGGAAAAAATCGTCCGCTACTTGCTGCAGCTCCTATCGTAAGATGTGTCCATTTCAACCAGTTGTTCGTGGTTCGTAAAGTACATAAGCATTTTGCGGCCTTCATTCGACAACTCCCTTAAAATTTCATTTTTCTTCACCTAGAGCACGACGTTGCTGATTTTTCGTCTATAGGTATACAGAAGGTGCACTGGTATCGACGCTCGTCTCATTATGAATTAAAAATAACCTTATTTCCACGTAAAACCAGGCGAATAAACATATTTACGTTCATTTAATATATAAAAACTGAAGTGAAAAAAATAAATACGACCATCTGTCAACAATGAAGGCAAAAAGTAAGAAAAAAACTCCCGACAGAGAATATGATCCAAACCATTTGGAGCTACGTGTCTCGAGAGACGGTAATTTTAATATAGTCTTTCTCTATACTCGCGTCTGTTGGGCATAAATGACACAATTCGTACCATGAAAAATTGTCATGCTACCAAAATTTCAAGACATGAGGAAAAATTACAATTATTTGACAAAAATGTTCGCGACAAAATCGTTCAATTTTTTTTTGTCCCTTTCCCAAATTAACAACATCTATCGTCGTCTTACTATTTATTTTTTTGAAATACGATTACTGATATAATTTTAACTTATTTACGATCGATAATGAATTTGAATTTTAATCTCATCTTTTAGCAGCAAAACATTCGCGAGAAATCAAATTTCACTGTAGAAAATTAATCGAGTCGACTCGCTAAATAATTCAAAATGCTTTTTCACAACGTATGGGTAGTCTTTAAATCAACAACAAAATACTCGCGTAAGTTTTATCAGGTAAAGTGAAACATAAAACGATATTACTATCGAATCATTTGTATCGAATGATTACCAATCGTCAATTTTTACGTGCAAAAAAAATATGGGTATATTAATCAAACCACCACTACATTCTCACTTCTAAATTATATTATTCGAAATACACTTCTCCACAAACGTAAATTTTGCCAGCATTCTACCGACGTAGAAAGTATGATAAAAATGAAAAATGAGAAAAGATGGCGGTAGCGGACGTGAAAGGGTGCGTAAATAATAGCTTTTACCATATCGCTTCAAAATTGAAACTAAAACTCCAGGGAAAACTACATTATAATGATACGAGACACAAAATGCGTGTCGTGAACGTGAAACACCCTATTATTTCGTACGAGGCGACGAAATCGAAAAGATGGATTAGTAAATAATTGTAATACGAAACTGGATTCAATTATAACCCGAATAACGTCACTCTTCGCGAGTAATTTCATCATGTCTCCCTTCGAGAAAAGTATAAATCCCACTCGAAGTCGAACTTTCCCAACGTCGCATGTCGTATGAATAGGTAAATATTATTCATTTTCCTCCCTCCAAAAAAAGAAAGAAAACTAATAAGATCAACATCATTTATGACCGAAAAAAAAAAATGCAAACTTGGAGAAAATAAATTGGTTCAATCATGAAATAGATAGGTACCTATCAATAATTTGATTAATAATTTTCATTTCATTTTAATTTTTTTTTTTTTTAATCAGGAACTGATTCTCGAGAACCCACGAAATTTGGAAAAATTGGTCTATAAACTCTCAAAGTCCAGTAAGATGAATTGTTTACATGGAAGTAGATCGTTGTTTGATTTTAGTAAGGTAGGTAAGTATGTTGATCTAGATACTGAATATTCAAAATAGGAGGGGAGGGAGAGCTCCAATCAAAATTTTTGTAATAACCAAAATGATTCCTGGGATTTCGATCTACTTTTTTTTCAATTGAACTCCTTCTTCCCATCTGTCTCTACGAAAAACAAAGTAGGTATATACTTATTCAAAATTGGGGAGGGTGTAGGGAAGGAGGGTACAATTGAAAAATATGTTTCAAACAAAAGTTGAAGATTGAAATCGAGTAATTTTAAAATTTTGGATTAGACCCCCCCCCCCTTCTAATTTTAGCATAAAACTACGTAGATAATCCTTCCCACCGGGGGAGGGAGGGGTGCAATTGAAAAAATTTTCAAACAAAAGTTGTAGATCGAAATCTTAGGAATAATTTTGATTATTACAAAAATTTTGATTAGGCTGCTCCCTCCCCTCTAATTTTGAATATTTAGTGTCTACGCAATATACGTGTACTTCGTAAAATCAAACAAAAACAATCCACTCTCGATTTATGTATACAAATTCATTAAACTAGGCTCGAAATAATTTTTCAAGGCCAAATCCGAGCTTGAAAGCTGAAATTGAAATGCATAGAACAATAAAACTTCATTTCATTAAAAAAAATTAAATCAAGAATAGGTTTTTGAGAACCCACGAAATTTAAAATTTGAATAAATTGGCTAAAAAAAGGATTTTTTTATTCTTCGAAAATTCAAAGGCCAAATTCGAGAATGAAAGTTTTGACATTGAAACATGAATATGAAACAATAAAAACTGTTATTTTCATAATTTTCTAGACTTCCTTTGAATTGGAAAAAATTTCAATTTTGCGATGAAACATCAATTTTTTTGTATTCCCCAATTTTGTTCCAATTTGAAGAAAAAAAAAATACTCTTCGCCTTTCGAAAATTGAGCAAAGCAAAATACGTGAGTAGCGCGACACTTGACCAACACGAACGTCGTCAGAATGTGACGCGTTTATCCAGAAAAGGGAACAAAAATCTTTGACTTAAAATCGAAAACGTGTAAAGGTGCGACATCTCTCACAAGAATGTAAAAGTAAAGCTATACGGAGCGCGCTCTAGAAAATAACTACACAATACGACAGATGAGCAACGGCGACAAAGAGATGGCGCTAAGATGAAATTACAAATTTTAATGAAAGGGAAACAAGCTCATGGCACCATGGACCAGGACCAAAAAGACGGAAATTTTACAAATAAATAAAATAATATTATGGAGAGTTCTCAGTTTTTCTCTTCCATTCGATAAAATGAGATGAAAAGTGCATCGTGCAGAATTCATCGAGTCGAAAGCATTCGGCTGGTCATAAAAAATTTGCTATTACTAAAATTCAAAGTCAAAAAAGGGTTCAAATTTCGTAATTTAGCTAAAGCATAACCGTATGAAGCTTATAAAAATTCCCCTGGGGTGCACGAATCGCCAACGTGATTACAATGCAATTATTCAAAAATAATTAACTCTACAGTGTAACACAGAATAATAAATTCGAAAAACGAGAACCAAAACAAAAGTAATTCAAATTTCAAAATGTTTTAAATAAAATCTATCTCAATTTGAAAAATATTTCACATAATTTCACATTTGAAACTAATACTAATCGGTGTTATTTCTGAAACTAGTCGAATGCCTTCGTGATAATATACTCGTTAAATAGTAACTAAAAGCAAATAGAAATTCGTTCATAGTAAACGTAGGCTTTTAAAAGCGAACACGAGTTGAGTATAAGAAGAGCAAAACTAACACAAAAAATATAAAATACCGACGTACGATAATAGAAGAAATACAAATGCCGGAGATTTACACACAAATACCGAACATGGACTGGAATCAAAGAAATAAAATGAAGACGAAGTAATCAGAATAGAAACCAGTAATACAATCATGAGCAAAATACCTAAATCATCGTTCGATGCTAAACTTTGAAAATTATGGAACTAGAAAAATACACTGATACATTACACAGAATACCACCTACGAACATGGACCTTCAAATCGAACTTTACTTTAACGAGTGGAAATCCTTCCTTGAAACGATACACTCGTCGTACATCGCCGAAAAACAGTACGCTGGGACACTCTCAGGCTGGGTTAATTATTTGAAAAAAAAAAACACTTACACGTGGTAATAAGACACACACTAATGGAAAAATATTTCAACATGAATAATTTACATACTAAATCAAAAATGCTAGCTCACTTGATCAACTCGTTAATTAAATCTCGACGAAAGATGGCATTCGATGGAACTATCAGTTTCATTCCTTGTGACAGCTTCATCGATGAAGTCGACTTCAAAACATATTCTTTTGATAACCGTTGATGATTCATGTGATGCTGGACTTCTCAAGAGACACCAAGGTACAAAATCTTCATCCGACTGAAACAAAAAGAATGAGTTAAAACTGATTTTCATTGTTTACAAAGGAATGATCTAAAACTACGTATTATATAAAAGATTAATTATTTTAATATACAATCTGCATAAGTTCAAATCGAACGATGCTGCGTATAATGTGCATCACGTGAGAAACAAAACTACGAACACAAAAATAAATTATCAATCCGTTGATTATTTCGGTAATAATGCATTATTTTACACCTTAACACGCGGTAGCGTATCAATGAGAAAACACCGTTGCTAGACATACTAATACAGACGCTTCAACTAACACAATAACAATACGATCACGCCGGCGGTGAATCTTCCGGAGGGAGGTACGGTGAGATTTTATTTTAGAATCGTAATGGTTCGACTTCGAAAAATAGCATTTAATAAAGGTATTAGGAGCTCATAATTATATTTACACGATACAGGCGTCTTAACAACTTTAATATCAACACTAGATTTGATTCGACTAATCTTATTATATGAAAATTCCATGAAATTTCAATTAAACTTACGTTAAGCATTATGCACAATTTCAAAGCCAAAAAGTCTAATTATAAACCGGCATCTAAATATAATGCGTTTCACGGGTACTTGGGGTTATTAAAAATTCAACTAAATAATACTATAAAACATCTGAAACACGCCACATCCCTCGAAATGCAAGGGATGAAAATCGTCATGGCGACCGCGTGTTTCTAACAATAAAATTTGTTCTCGACTCTCGAGACTAGAGATTAGTTTTAAGAGAAATATATTCGTTACCAATAAACGGTGCATTGGTAAGAATGCATAAATGATAGTCGTACTCACCAGCAACAAAACGATGATCTGGAATTAATCCGTTAATTGATTTTAATTCATAATTAAATCGCAGAAATACTTTAACCGGCAACCGGCAAACGCTACACACTCACTAAATAGTCACTATGAAGGAATTATATCAAAGAGGGAGAAGAGTCTCGTAGTTCGCGGAGTTCAGCGTTCAGCGCTGAACGGAGCGTTAACAAAGAACAAATCGATAGACCAACGTATCGGCCATTTTGAAATAATTTGTTTAGGTGTAAAAAGAAGAGAGACAAAACGCGCATGTTGCTGTGTAGTGCTGTTATTTTTCATTTCTTTTCCCTTCACGTTTCTAGACAAGATGCCTAATTTCTGCCTAGTCTTGACTAGCGTTAGGTTAGATTACCTTTGAAGCTCGGAATCACTGTGAATTGCAGTGCAGCGAATTGCAGACAGAGATAGTTTTACGATTTGTGGAGAAAAAAATTCAAAAATGATGTACTAAATTTCAATACGAGTAATTTCCACTATATTAAATTTTAAAATCATTTTTTTTGTTTTAAATTCTTCGCAGTTTCGATGAAGTCACAAAATAAAAACTGATCACAGATGAAAATCATTGTAATCAGTATGTAATCACTTTTTGTTTTTTAATTTTTTAATATTTTTTTTCAAAAAAATACTGTTAATGAAGAAGGATAATCAAGTACAATCAAGCACCCAACGCTTTATCATGACTCATGATCATGACGCATGGATTGTAGGTACCTACTACCTAGTTACCTAACTACGTATTACTTAAGTAGGTACCTTCTCACATTGAAATAACACTTTTGGTGAGTGGTAAAAAAAAGTACAAATAATACCGAAGTAGATACTTGATTTGTGAAAAGCTCTTCAGTATAATAAGAGGGAATGTTACTGAACAAAAATATTACCTGATAAAGCATCGTCAACAAAAACTTATCAATTATTCCACAAATCACAAATTATCTATTAACTTATTGAGGCACCTATTATAATAATATGCTCGTAAATACTTCAGTTTCGTACAACCGACTATCTTTAAGCCAATAAATGAAAAAAAAGGGAGTACAAACATGCATGAAAACATAAATTTCACGAGGGTTTTATACCTATGTAAGTAATCGACTAATCGGTGGTGAAATCTAACAAAGTTGGTGTCTAAATAATATACCTAGATAGTAGATAGCTACTAATAAAATTATAAAAAAACGTGACGAATGATTCTGAGATGAGAACGCTTAGTATGCACTTTGCTAAACGAACATCTCAACACGTGTATAAGTGAAACGAAACACGAAACAGGCTGTGCATGCTAAACCGAGCCATTGACGTTATTTCATTTCGAAAAATTAATATAAAAACTCACCGGTATTCATTTTGCCATAATTAACTGCGATAAATCTGTTATAAGACGACGGTATAAAGATGTACGTAGATGACGCCCAACACAACATCACGTGGTGCCGCAAAATCGCCGGTATCACTGCACCAAAAAACAGCATTTCTGCCACCTTTTCGAGACAACTACGTAGGTATTAAGATAGACCGCGTAAAAAAATCGCATAGGTACTTGGTAGTTTACTTTATCAGATGGATTTATTCATTAAAATGTAAAATCAGCGAACTTCGAGCATGCATTTCTTAGAAAATAGTGAATCAGCCAGAGCAAAGCTATGATAAATCCCCACTTAATTAAAATCAAACCAATTCGCCTGCAGAAAAGAAGGGTAACGTTCTCCAAAAGCTACCTCCTTCACACGAAAAGAAAATTATCGATCGTTTGCGCGCGCCTTTCAAGTATTTCATCCCTTACCTTCTTATACCTTCTTTGGTCAAAAAATTCAAACCGATATTAGAGTAATGAACCACCGCCCAAAAACTCAACGTTGCCAATTATTTTGTCGGGGGAAATTTTTTTCGAAAAAAATTATCGAAAATTTGACAGCTCACTTGATATTGAAGTGTGCTAATACATTTTTTTAAACAATGAATACAGGTGTAAAAAAATCTTCTAGTCATTTTGAAACATTTTTCTCTTTCCCATATGAAATGAAAATTTTTTAAATTAAAAAAAAAATGTTCAATTTTTTCAAAAATATAAATTTTGAACAATGAATATCTCAATGAGATGATTTATGTTGTAAAAATTCAACTCTGCATTCAGACATGAATTTATGTCTGATTTTTAACACGTGAGTTGAACTTCAAAAAATTTTATATAAAAAACTTACTAAGCTAAAAATTTAGTGCATTTTAATTTTTTTTTTAAATTAAAAATCTCATAAAAAATTTTATTCTGTTAGTATAAGACGTTAAATTTTTTTTAAGTGAGTAAATAAATGTGTTTCTTCGATAGGTAATAGGTATGAAGCTTCCTACTTTATTTTAGAAATTTCAAAGTTACGTTTAAAACTCGAAAATACTTAGTTCATTGTCATTTTACAATAATCGCGGTGGGAGCACAGCGAACTTTCAGTTCAAAATATGCAGACGGTTTTCCGTCGATATTCATTAGATTATAACCTTTTATCAAGTAACCAAACTAAATTTCGGAATCGAACTTTCACTCTTTATTTTCTCAATATTACCACGTGCACAAATTCAATGTACAATGATCCCTTTTTACGAACTGTAAATGCGCAACTGTACTAGTTGGAGACGATGAACTTGTGATATAAGGAAAACAAGCTCTTTTGAGAATGCTGTATCCTCATAAGAGGGTTATTGCTTCTACACGTCGGGTCTTTGACCGAGAACATCAAATACGTTTTTTCATTGTTAATTATTAACATAGCGCAGACGAAAGACATGGGTCTGGTACCTTTTTGTTTTATTTATTTTTCCTTTATTTTGCAAATGAGATTCGAGTAGATAAATTTTAGCTATTTTACTCATAAAGGAAGATTATTTTTATTTATTCATTTTTTTTTTATTTGCCAACGTACCTAATTGGATTAAAATATCGTGAATATTTTACAGGTACATTTGATAATAATTTTTATTAAAAAATTAATCAATCGAAACAAAGAAATTAATTTCTGCGACTGGAAATTTTGTAAACGAGTGGTTTCAAAATGTCACCGCCCTTTAAGCCAAACGTAGGTAGGTACTTCATTTTTTTTTAGGATGCGAGTACGTTATCCCATTCAACCTTGAAAAGTTTCATGAACTTTTCCGGATATCATCCCTTAACAGTCAAAGTCCTCTGCGCTGTTCTCCGCTCACCTTTTTGCGCTGGAAGCTGAAATTTGAACGTTCAAGGAGATAGGCTCGCTTTAAAACGCTGTTTTTGTTCGTACACCGTACGAACGATTTTTAATATCTTCGTAGGAGTAACATTTTTGAAAATTCTTCGAATTGGAAATATTGTACCTCGATTACATTGTCTGATGACAAAAGCAATAAATTAATTAAATGATCATAATGACTAAAAAAATTTCAAATAAACTTATTTCTTTGAAAAAAAAAAAAAACAATTTAATTTATCAAAGTGTATTTTAAAAATAATAAATACATAAAAATGACTAGAAAATGAATAGTGAAATATGGACGGACTAGAAATTAGAATACAGCCTATAAAATAATTTGTATGCATTCACAACAAATTTTTTTTGAAATCGGTTATAGTTGATAAAACATTGTGCAAAATGGTGTGTGCGTCTTCGTTATTAGTTCGAATATTCATTATTACTCCGGCTTCTTGAATAAAATATTCGATATCTGCCAAAGTTTCTTTTTCAGTATCTTTGCCAGTTGGTATCATACATTTATTGGCCAACTGAGCTAATCTGGTACGATCAGAACCAAATGAATCTTCTAAATCGAATAACTCTAGAGCAGGTGTAGGTAGGTCTCGAAACGATGGTGGAAATACCTGAAACACACACGATGAAAATTTTCAATAGTAGGATATTATTTTGAAATTCGTAATTTTTAAATTTTTGAAAAATTACAGCTGGTTGAAGCGGCGGTAATGGAGAATTGAACTGTGGAGTGATCAGTCGTAATGGCTCGTGTTTTATTTTCAATATTTCGCAAGCTTCTAGCACTTTTGGTACACAGTTCATATTCAAAGAATATAATTTTTGATTAAATAAATGAATATGATCTGTGAATAGAAAGTTATCTTCTGATGACTCTTGCAAACAGCCACGAACTTTATCGGCGAGTAATGTGGTGTCCGGAACCATTACGTAATCTACAATCTGTGAAGGTAGGTAATCGATTAAATTAAAATTAGACTCTTGATAATAATCTAAGGGGCAATTTGATTCTAAAAAAATTACTTCAGGGTCTTCAGCATCAATACGATTTAAAACGATGTCATCGGTAGTTAACCAAGTGAAAATTAATTCTCTAAATTTATCGTTTTTCTCGCAATTGATATATTTATCTGACCACATATGACCGGAACCGATCACAGCAATTTTACCAGCTTTACTGCCTGAAAAAGGACATCATTATTTAATCAATACATTATTTTACAAACTGAATTAGAGAAAAATTGAGAACTGAGAATTTAATTACCTTTCTCATCTTTACGACAAAAAGCACAAATGGGACGATTCACTGGAAAAGCAACGGATCCGGTGGATAAAACTGGTACAGCCGGTTTTACAACATTGAGAGACGCTCCCGAAGGATAAATAAACGTAGAAAATCTAAAAATTACAAAGTAGGCATGTTCTTAAAATAATGTATGCTCATAAAACGATAATTTCGAAAAAAATATCGTTACTTGTTATCAACTTCTGATGAATTTTCAATTCCGAGAAATTCGTTTATTCCTCCATTAACAATTCCGTCCGAGATCAAACATTCTTTCGGATGAAAATACTTGTGATATTGGGTTCTAATAACACAATCTGAAACATGGAA
Source organism: Balanococcus diminutus (assembly GCA_959613365.1). Lineage (NCBI taxonomy): Eukaryota > Metazoa > Arthropoda > Insecta > Hemiptera > Pseudococcidae > Balanococcus > Balanococcus diminutus. The sequence continues at coordinate 48,636,152 of OY390715.1, forward strand.
ACACAATATTTACCATCTTCCAAATTCTAATAGATGAACAGTTAAATTTATAATTATTTTTTACATCGAGAAAACCTACCATTATTTATCATCATTCCATATTCCTCCAGAAGATAATTGACGTTCGTTTTAAACATATTTTCTCCGCCTTCTGCCAGGGCAACAAGAACCGAACCACCAAGTTCAATGAATTCCTTTATGTAGTAGAATTCATTAGCGGTGAATTGAGCTCGAGGACCAGCCAATACCAAAATAGAAACTTCGGAAAGAATCTGCGCGGTTAGTTCTTCTTTATTCCTGTAAAATACATACGTGATTGTGGTTAATTATGAAGGAAAATAAACAATTAATAAATAATTGTACTCACGTCAAAATATTAAAATTTCCTTTGAGTTTCCTGGCCAGTGTTTTGAAGTTGTCGGTAATCTTGAATAATTCATTTTTAGAAATATCAAAAAGGATTGTATTTTTGTCTCTCATTTTGCGTTCGAACGTAATTAATTAATTTTCTTTATATAATTAATAAACACAACTTGTCAGTCATTTTTTAGAATTTGTAATAAATTGGGTATTGATCGATTGATACAGTTTGTTTATTGATGATCTTTGATGATTCATTTATCTGTACTGCATCTTTATGGTTTATGGTATTCTCCTGGTCCTGTTGTTCAATTTTCAACGTTCGTATTCCTGCTTCAACATCAATTTTCTTTTTGTTGCAATTAAGCACTTTTGTTTTAAGATTTTTTAAATTAAGAAAATTTTCACAAAAAATAATATGATACAAGAATAGATGGTGATAACACTTTTTTAAAGAAAAAATTGTTCAAGTATTAGGATTTTATTATTTGGGAACACTGAAATAGAAGGAAATTGACAAAAAATGGGCATGAATAAAAATTTTCATTTTTTTTTTTTTTTTTTGTAAAATAAAAATGAAATAGAAAATAATTTCAAATTTCCATTAATTACATTTTCTTCCGACTTCAAAAACGTGTAATTTCAAACTAAAAGAAAAATTCAAGTTCAAAAAATCATCGTTTTTATATTTATAATATTTTTCAAATGAAAATTCAAAAACGGTGGTAAAAATGAAAATCGAAACGTTATAGGTAAATTTTCGTTGACATGACAAACAATACAATTACTTAATTAGCGTTAACTAACAACACTCAATACATGAGGATGATTCAAAAGAGTATTTAACCACCTGTACACATTGACATATTTATCTTTATAACTCTTCACTTTTGTGCTGATGGGATATAAAACAATACTAAGTGAAATATCTGCCAAACTTATTCTATCGCCCACTAAAAACGTTTTTTCTTTCAACGTATCATTCAAATATTTGAAAACAGGTTGCAATTGCCCTTCCGAGGACTTTCCGGTTTTCAAACCCGTATAAACGATTGGCCAAACCGTACTATCAGCATAATTTATCCATTCGATCACTTTAGCAGCGTTGAACGATGTATCACCGGGAGCTTTTAGGGTATTGTTCGCCACATAATACGACGAGCTGTTTCCAAAAAATACCAAGTCGCCATATCCGAGAGCTTCGTTGTTTTCTCTAAACTTTTCGGCGATTTTATGTCTCGCATTTACGAGCGCATTATAAGAATCCAGATTTGCTGATTTTGAAGACGATGAAGGAGGTGTATCCTCTTTGGCACAGGTTTTTAAATGCTGGCTGGCGTATTTCTTCGCGATTGATATTGCTTCGTCGATGGCTGCGTAATTGCTACCAGAAGCCTGACCAGATTGCTTTTTACCTCCGCCTTTTCCTTTTATCACAGGTATAACACTCTTGATCCAATCGTCACCCGAAAGGCCATTTTGAATTCCAACCTTTAAAACGGTAATAAGTAAGAAAATACGATTCGCAGCCAGTGAAAAAAATTGCATTTATACTTACAGGAGATACAGCGCATAAACAACTTATTTTTCCACCGGACTGATCAACAGTAAAGAACATGACGGATAATTCCTTTTTTAGTTTCATAACATGTTTCAAAGACATGTCCACAGCCTAAAATGAGGTTCAAAAAATTATTATCATCGTAGGCAGATTGAAACAAAATGTAAATGCTGATTAAAATATACCTTGGTATTGGAACCAGCGTCTAATTTTTCTACCAGGAAAAGTTCGCCGTTGGCTTGATTTAATAAATTGGTAGCTAATTCAACGATTTTTGCGTTTTCAGCGTTTTGTGCGGCTTTCTCTTTAGTGTCAACTTTTTTCTTCAATTCATTAAGCTTTTTTCGAAACTCATCCTATTTAAATAATAATTTAAAAAAAAAATAGTTTCAGAAGATCAAAATTCAACTGAATAATATCAAAGATGTACATAAAAACATACCTTGGAACAAGTTGAAATTAAAGAACGCGAAACTTCGTCATTTAATTCTACCCATTTTTTAAGTAACGCTTTAGCATCGTTACTGTCTTTTTCCAATTTAATTAATTCTTCTATTTGAGCTTTCAAAGTCTCTGTTCTATTTAAAGCCTAAAAAAGAAATATTACATAGATGAAAATTTATGCAAAATGAAAATAATTCAGTTTGGATTTTGGAAAGTTTTCCTCACTTTTAGAGCATCAGGTCCGGTAATTGCGATAATACGCCTGATACCTTTAGAAATAGCTTCTTCACTGGTTATTAAAAATTCTTCAATATGACCACTACGGTGCACATGGCTGTAAGAAGAATTTCAAGTTAGGGTACGAGAATCACGAAAATAACGTTATTTGATTACAATATTTACGTACGTTCCACCACAAAATTCAACCGAAGTTAAAAGTGAAGCTTTGCTCATAGGATCATTTTCCAAATTCTCAACAGGTTCACCGACCGATACAACGCGAACCGGATCTGGATAAGCTTCATCAAACATGGCTCTCAAGCCGCAAATTTTTCTCGCATCTTCCAATTTGCACAGTTTGGTGTAAACGATACCGTTTCGTTTTATAATATCTTGAACAATTTGTTCGGTTTTCCGCACTTGATCGATGGTCATCGCAGCCTAAACCAAAATTGAAAAATTATTCCAATAAACTGAACGTGGACTTTTGCGTATCATTCGCTAAATTAATATTACTTTGGAGGAAAAATCAAATCGAAGTCTGTCCGGAGCAACCAAGGATCCTTTCTGTTGACTATCAGGGCCCAAAACTTCACGTAGAGCGTGATTCAAAATGTGAGTTCCGCTATGATTATTCATAATTAAACGACGTCTCTTGATATCATAATTTAAAGCAACTTGATCGCCGCAGGTGAAAACGCCAGCTGTTACTTTACCAATATGCAGGATATATCCGCCCTGTATCAGTACTTTATCCACCATAAGCTCGGAATAACTCTGAAATAAATTTATTAATAAATAAAACCGTAAGAAATTAAGCTCACGAATTGATACACAAAATTTACCTCGCTTCCGCAAGTACCATTCGCTGTAATGAAACCTTGATCGTATATTTGACCACCTTGTTCAGCATAGAAGCACGTTCTATCCAAAATCAAGCAACACTGTTGCCCTTCTTTTACTTCGTTCGTGAACTTATTTTCACATCGAATAGCGACCACTTTAGCGTCACATTTTTCAAATTCTAAAACATAAAAATTAAACTTAATTAAATGCAAAATCTTATTTCGCAAGGTACTTGATCGCAGAAACATTATTCACTAAAATTACCTACCATATGCTCCATCATTGAACTCAGAAGTTGCTTTGTAATTATATTTAGGAGAATCGTCGGTCGGAGGAATATTCTTCGATTTTAATTCGGATATAGCGTGGACGTCTAATTTGCATTCATCGACAACTGCGCCACCCTTTGCTTGACTCAATTCCTAAAATTCGTAACCATTGAATGAATTGAAACAGAAACACGCAGATTTAAAAATGTGTGACATTGAGAAATACCAAAGCTATTTTTCTGGATTTTTCATACGCTGCCATATCAATGGTGAATCCTTTCTCTTCGACCATCAACTGAGTAAGATCCACAGGAAAACCATAAGTATCGTAAAGTTTCCATGCAATCTCACCTAATAAAAAAGTCAATATTTAAAAAGGCGAATCGACTGGAAAAATATTTATTGAAAAACGAATATTTACCCGGAAAAATTGAATCAACAGCTGGATCCATTTTTTCCATCGTTCGTTTCAATAACAATTGACCGGTTTTGAGAGTTTTCAAGAATTGAGCTTCTTCTTCGTTAATAATATCTTTGATTGTTTGCGGGTCTTTGCGAATCTAAATTTTATTTCTCAAATTAGTTAGCATGTTTTGTAATTTACTTTTGCTGAAATTGATGAGTCCTTACTTCAGGAAAAACATCGCCTAATACGTCTACTACTGTATCGACGAGGGCAGCAAAGAAGCCAGGCTCAGCGTTCAATTTTTCGGAAGAGAATCGTACTGCTCTTCTTAATATTCGCCTCAAAACGTAACTAGAAAAAATCATCAAGAGATGAATAAACTACAAAAATAAGTGGATAAAATTTTACAATTGTTCTTATAATCTTTATTTAAATTAAAGTAAAGTAATTTAAATTTGTAAAAAGAATAATTTTTATTAAAAAGTTTAAATTAAAAGTTTTTATTCATTTAAATTTGTAATTAATTTATATTATAATTACCCTCGACCAACGTTTTCAGGTCGGCCACCATCAGACATGGCAATGGTTAAAGTTCTTATGTGATCGGCGACAACTCTATAAGCCATATCTATTCCATTAACGTCTTCGGCTCCAACTTTGCCTTGATATTTGATTTTTACGCCACTGGTCTATATAAGAAAATTCGTTTAAAAAAAATAATCGAAGAAGAAAATTTTTCAAAATAGTGAATACCTCGTAAATACGATCAAAAATGGGTGTAAATAAATCTGTATCGTAATTCGATCGTTTTTTCTGAATGACAGAAACTAATCGCTCAAAACCTAGACCGCAATCTATGTGTTTCTTAGGCAAAAATTTTAATTCTCCGTTGGATTCTCTGCAAGAAAATTTTTCTTTAGATTGCTGGGTAAAAAAATTAACAGTTCTATTTTATAAAAAGTACCTGTTATATTGGATAAACACTAAATTCCAAACTTCTAAAACGTCGGGATCGTCTTGATTAACCAACTCTGGTACTTTTCGGTTCCCAATTCTGTCAAAATGGATTTCAGAGCATGGGCCACATGGGCCAGTTTCTCCCATTTCCCAAAAATTATCTTTCATACTACCAGGAATAATGCGAGATTCTTCCAACCTGAAATTTATTCGATAAATTATCACTCTATTAAGGTATAATGAAACAAAAAGTAGTTGATGCTACGCACCCTAAATCGAGCCAAATTTTCTTGCATTCCAAATCTGGATCCAAACCGGCTTCTTTATTTCCTCCGAAATACGTAACGTATAATTGATCTTTGGGTAACTGGAATACTCTCGTTAATAGATCCCAAGCCCAAGTACATATTTCTTTCTATATTGGATAAATAAAATATTAATAATACGAATGTTGTAATAAAAGAATGAATTACGAAATGCAAACCTTGAAGTAATCTCCAAAACCCCAGTTACCCAACATTTCAAAAAAGGTATGATGGTAAACATCTTTGCCGACATCGTCCAAGTCGTTGTGTTTACCTCCAGCTCGAATACATTTCTGAGTATTTACTGCACGTGTTAACCGGCTTAAATTACTGTTCGGATCGACTGTGCCCAAGAATATTGGTTTGAACTGTAAAAAAAAACAGTATGAAAGAACTTTGAACTTGTTGATTGTTATGAAAGTAATGCTAAACGGTAGAAAACAATAAAATGTTAATAAAATGTACTTAAATTCCCAATTTACCTGGTTCATTCCAGCATTTGCAAAAAGTAACGTTGGATCGTCGTGAGGAACGACGGACGAAGAATGTACGTACTCATGGTTTTTTTCTTTTATAAAGTAATTTATAAAAGTTTCTCGAATCTGCTTGGAGGTGAGTGCCGAATTCATCTTGATGATGGTAATTAATACTGCATAGGTGTACAGAATACGTTGCACCTTTCTCATTTACAACAGACGAGTGATAAAATGCAGCGAATCCCCTCACCACTTCACTTCTTGAATCAGCTGATCTTATTGTTGGATTTCGGCCTTTGGCCTCTTTCTCAGTATTGCTGAATTAGCCAATCACGATTCGCAAAAATTGCAGTGTTGCCAAAATACTCGATTATGATGACTTGGCAACGATTGGTGAGTTGTTTTAAAAAATTTCCGTGTTTGATAAAAACTTTGAACTTTGAAGAATTTGATAAAAATGAATAATTTTAATTTATGAAAAATTGAAAAGTTGAAAACTTTTATGGTGTTTTTTTTTGGAAAAAATGTTACAGTTTTACGTTGTGATGTTGTGATAGAATACTTTAAAAATTGTTTAATTATACTTCACTTCTAAGGAATAATACCTACGCACGGAAATTTTGGATTTCAATATGTTAAATTTTCACTGATTATGAAGGCTCGAACTCACTGATATCTAATCTGAAATTTACTAATCATATTGCTTCGTTAAACTCACCATGGAGTATGCCGAAGATGCTATCAAAGTTTCCACTAGGGCAGTGGAGTGTGATACGAAAGGCGAATACAGAGTGGCCGTTTACTACTACAAGCAAGCCCTAAAACTTCTAGAGTTGGCTTATAAAGAAGAGCCTGATCATTCTGATGCGGTAACATGGTGTAAAAAAATGCACGAATATGCTGATCGTTCACATTTCCTTCAATACCAATGTTTGTAACAGATGTTTCTTCCTCTTGGGTAATTCGTCATTTAATTTTTTTTTCAATTTTAGTCGATTCTGAAACCATCAAAAGAAGTAAGAGCATAGAAGAATCTAAAAATATGATACAACTGAAACAGTGTCACTTTCTGTTGAAACAAGCCTTGGATGCTGACGAATCTGGGTTGAATGAATTGGCGCTCGAGTTATATACTAGAGCTGTTGATTTGGCCATCAATACGGTGAGTCATATCATCCCACGATAATATTTTTAAAAAATCCAATTTTGGTATTATTTATTTATTTTATGGATTTTCATGATTTTATTTTTTTAGAAAAAAGAAATCAGTGATCAAGACATGGTTTCAAAATTGAAAAAAATTGCTTGCCAAGCCTTAGAAAGGGCAGAACAGTTGAAAAAACAAGTCAAGAAAGTTACTGTTGTTCCTGAAAATAAAGAACCTTCTTCGCCTAGTAATAAAATATTACTCATTTTCGATATTTAATCTAATCGATGATGCGACTTAAAATTTTCTCCGCATAATTATAGGGTCAGAAAAAATGAATCAATCTGTTTTACATCGAGGAAACAGTGTTCAACTCAAAGTATCTGGAAATGATTCTTACACTGAAGAAGAAAAACGAGTTTTATTGGCTACATCGAGAATCAACAGACACGAATTTGTTCCTTTTATGTCTATAGATTTAGATGAAAGGTATACTGAAAAGATGGTAGTGTTTTTGAGAAATTGAAAATTATGCGAGCTTTTTTATTGTACAGATTTCAATATTCGATTCCTTTCACTGATAAAGATGGCTTATTAATGTTATCTCCCAACCAAAAACAACACTTTCAGCGTTGGGCTCGACCTCACGAATTTTGCTCTGATCCAAAAATGGTTGTGAATAAGCATGTTAATTACCTAACTATCAAACAAACCGTAAGTTTCCTTTTATTCACTTTTATTGCTCTGGTATAAATTTTAATGTGTACGGAATTTTGCAGATAGTGTCAGATTGTTCGTTTGTTGCATCTCTGGCTGTGGCTGCTCAGTACGAGCAAAAATTCGACCGAAGAATCGTAACGAGTATTATTTTTCCTAAAAAAAGAACTTCAGAACCAGTATATAATCCTTTTGGTAAATACGCGAATGTATTTTATTTATTCTCTGAACATTTATTTCTATGACGAATGTTTCTAGGTAAATATATGGTGAAATTTCATTTGAATGGTATTTCTCGTAAAGTTATAATCGATGACCAGTTACCTTTGGGAAAACATAATGAATTACTTTGTTCATATTCAACTAATGATAATGAACTTTGGATATCTCTGCTGGAGAAAGCCTATATGAAAGTTATGGGAGGATATAATTTTCCTGGTTCCAATAGTGTAAGTTGAAAAAAAAAAATATTACAAGATAAAGTATATAATATTTTTTTTGATATGACTCTATTTGTGATTCTCCAACAGAACATAGATCTGCATGCCTTGACCGGTTGGATTCCAGAACGGTGCGCAATCAGAATGAAAGACGCTGATTTCAATTCTGATGCATTATTCAACACCCTACTCACAAGATTGCATAAAGGTGACGTCCTGGTAACCGTTGCAACTGGTGAATTATCTCCTACAGAAGAAAATCGCACTGGACTTGTTCCCACTCATGCTTATGCAGTTCTCGACGTTCGGAAAGTCAATGTAATTCTATTCTATAGAAAAGAAAAAGCTGGAAAAATGATCGTGCCTCTTAACTTGAAATGTTCAATTTTTCAGAACTATCGATTGCTAAAACTGAAAAATCCTTGGTCTCATATTCGTTGGCGAGGGAACTTTTCCGAATTGGATTTATCGCATTGGACCGAAGACCTCAAACAGGCTTTGAATTTTGATCCTTATAGCGCGTCAACTTTCGATAATGGTATTTTCTGGATAGATTATGATTCAGTGCTGCGATTTTTCGATGTGTTCTATATGAATTGGAATCCTGAACTGTTCAGTCATACGTTTTGCATTCATCAGTTAGTAATATGTTTTTGGATAAACCCTTTTCTCTCGTAATTATAATTTCATTCGTGTATTATTTCTGATTAGGTCTTGGTCAGCTGGACGTGGGCCAGTAAAGGACAACTATAATATCAGCGAAAATCCTCAATTTCTTTTAGATGTACAAAATGCCAAATCTGGAGCCGTTTGGATATTATTGACAAGGCATATTACCGAAATAGAAGACTTCCGAGATAATAGAGAATATATTACCGTTATGGTGTACAAAAATGATGGCAAAAAAGTGTATTATCCGAGTAAGGATTTGAGCAGTTTTAAGGTTTATGTATTTAAATGTAAAGATTTCATATTTAGTCTTTTTTTTTTCTTCAGACGACCCTGAACCATTTATTACAGGAATAAGAATCAACAGTCCTCATTACCTTTGTAAAATAGTTCTCAGTGAAAACAGTCCTAGATATTTTACTTTGGTCGTTTCACAATACGAAAAAATGAACACCATTTATTATACTCTTCGTGTTTTTTCAACTTGTCCTTTTGTACTGGATAAATTTCCAAATTATTATAAATACGAACAAAAGGTACGTATTTTTTTACTAAAATGGATCTCATTATCTTCTCGTGGAGATGAAAATTTTAAACTTGACGTGAACTATTTTTTAGATAAAAGATGGTCAATGGACGGGAACAACTGCTGGTGGATGTCGAAATCATCCTGCGACTTTCGATAACAATCCAGTCTATCAGGTCGATTTGAATTCCAGTCATGATAACAATTACCTCATATTTGATTTGAAAGGACCAAAACAATATCAGCTAGGTTTAGAAGTATCGATAGTGAAATTACACGATGAAAATGCCACAGCAAAATTCAAAAGAGTTTCATCTGGCGATTATAGGTAAATACTTAGTATAAAATTGAATTATTTTTTAGAAAAAAAAAATCACTTTTCATTTTATTTACTATTTTACAGACCAGGCTTTGTTGTATTGGAAGTGAAAGAGGCCCAACCCGGTTTATATAATGTGATTCCATCAACTTATCTGCCCCAACAAGAAGGTCCATTCATTCTAACCGTGAAGTCTTCGAGTCCTGTCACTATTTCGAGAATAAAATAAAACAGATTTTATTTCCTATGGTATAACGATCTCACTAACAGAATAAATGAGAGACAGCTAGGAGTGTTTTTAATAATTTATCTCGAATTCTCGATCGTGTATTTTTTCTAATTGAAATTTCCAGGTTGTTTTACATTATGTATTAATTTTTTAAAAATTAATTAGGGTTATATTATGGTTACCAAGTAATATTCATTAATTATCGTAACACCATCAAGTCATTATTATCTTTCATTTTTAGATATTTTAATTTCTTATCATTGCATTCGACGGACGTTCAAATTTTATACGCTTAAAAAAATTATGTACCTACTGTGTAACTTTTCTGCAACATTTTAAAAAATTATTATTGAAAATTAATAAAACTTACATTAAATATTCTTTGATTTATTTAGTTCGAGCTGATCGAGACAAATTTTCCGGACTTCTTACAGAATACGAATAAGTACCTCTTACAAAAATTGAAGAAATGATTCACATCCAAAGATATAGGTATTAATTATAGGTACTTAATACCTATCGACCACTAAACCCTAATTTATTTATTTTTCACCACATCCTTATAATTATACATCAAGATCAAGGGATCTTTTGTGTCATGTATGAAATTCATAAAATTTTCCATTTAAAAAGTACGAAAGATTTGATCAATTTTACCTACTTTTATTTTAGTACTTTTATGTATTTCGAAGGTGTATAATAAAAGAGTTGTTTTACAAATTGATTTTTCCGAGGTATTTTTCCATTTTTATATTCGTTTTCGTGTCAAAGGTTCGGTTATATTTGATACCTATATATATTTTTTCTCGTACCCTTTCAAACTTCTGTGGGTGCCCCTGATGGAAAAAAACGTGCTGACGTATACCAAAGTATTTGCATACAACGAGCGTCATTATGAATTTGTGATTTCCACTCACTTGGTGAAATTTTGAACTATCAAAACATTCTCAATTTTGAAACAAACATTCAACATAGAAGTCTGAAACACTTGTTCAACAATCGCAACACATGTGCTACGTAAAAAATTGCACGAATGTTTCTAATAGAGTTTTGTTAGGTAAATATTTCACTAATGATACCTGTCGATAATTTTCTAAAACACACGAATCCGATGCAAATATTAAATTTTGATTTATTGCCATACACAATGTACCTACCTAGCTTAAGGAACACCCACTGAAATATAAACTTTACCGGTGAGTAGGTTTCTAAATAATACTATTTTCAAATAAGGTGTACCTAAGTAGTAAGTACCCTTGATTTAATGTATTTACTAGAACATTAGACGTTTTTTTTTTTTTTTTTTTTTTTTTTTAACTACATAAAGCAGATAAATAATCAGTATGACGTGAACGAGATTATTTTTCACTACCTCTGTAGTCTGTACCCACCTACCATGTTAAAAACTGAACTGGTAGGACATTGTAAAATGTTACCATTGAATACATCAGTGAAAGTGAAATGAAATTGGCGTATCTGCGAACTCGATTCAAGATGAATTTACTCCTGTTACATAAAGTTATTACCGATGCAAAATTCGTGTAATTTTTTCGTTAAAATGCGATTATTTTATTATTTTTAATTTATTTCGGTAGTGATTAAGAAAAACATTAATTAGCCATGAAAATATTTGACAATGCGGTCAAGTATCAACCACTAAATCAAAGTGAATTGGAAGCCAACACTTCCGCGACAAATAACACGTTATTATCTGCTGGAACATTTCCGATAACCGATCATATAAAGGTAAAATTCAATTGTTTCGTTATTTTAACATTATATTTCTAATGACATTGCTCACTCGGACATATTTCACATTTTTTAAAGCAATAATCTAGATACAGTTTTATGCATTGCTTACCTACAATAGGGAATTAGGAATTTCCAATTCATACTTATGTACCTATAGTTCCATAGTTAGATGCCAGCACTTTTCTACTCAGTAATTTTAGATGGTTTGATTTTTTTTTTTTTAAATTGCTAAAGCAATTCTTAGAATCAACACAGATGAAATTCTTTGCTACCTAATTTTCAACATCTCTCGACGAGAAAATCCCACCGGAATTCGAGTGGTCTTTTTCATTCAACGAAATGATTAAAAATTTACCAATTCCTGCCAAAAAAACACCTCGAGATATTTTCCGCCACAAAACCACAAAAAATGAATCTGTTCAATTTCAAAAATTATACTTCTGCACGTGCCTACAATTTGAAAAAATTCGACGATTAGAGCCAAAGAAAACACAATTAGTGTCTATGCTGAAATAAATTTCACGTGTACCGAAATAATCCTCTTGTTTCTTTAACTCTCGATAAGAAAGTGCAGATTTATTTGTACAAGGAAATTAGTCGTTATAAACGATAATATTTACCAAAATTGCCAGTTTTTAATATCCAAAGCAAAAATAGCAAGTTCAAATCACGTGAATTACTTTCACCAAATTATAAGATTTAAGTTTAACCATTCAAGAACATGTTTTCGTTCTCCAAAACGTATTCATTCTCATAAGAAAATCGTCAAAACAATCGTGTTTTCAACCAGTAGCGCGAATCATTCGCGAACGATATTCGCTGAGAATTTCGTGTCGCGATACGTTATCTTCATAATTAATTTCGGTTATTCGAACGAATGATCATATTTTTATCAGCGTGGTTTGGATTCAATTTCGAGTCTGGAATGAAATTTCGGTTGAATTTTTTTTTTCGTTCAGTTTTAAAAGATGGTTCGTTGTTGCAAACGGTTAATTTTCTTTGTAATTAGTACTTATGCCTCGTTTGAAGACGACGTAAATTAAAAAAACTTAAAAAAATTGTTCGTTTGTGCATATTTAGTGCTATTGTTTGTTTCACTGGACGTGTTTTTTTGCCCTTTTTTTTTTACAATTTTTTTTAAATAATATTTTTCTAAATGGCTGTAAGCGCAGAATCTTCGACTAATACGTTAGAATTTGGAAGCCAGAGTCAGGTAATTTATTACGTCCTGTTTTAATTGTTTTTCTCTGCAGACAATTGCTTTTAATTGTAGAGTAGTGCGATTTTAATTATAAAAAAATTATTTCACGTTTTGTCAACAACATCTGGGTTTAGAAATTTTTTATGAACTTATTTTTTTTGATGAAGTATTTTTTTTTGCTCGAAAACGAAAAATTGCCTGTCAAAAAATTTCTTACTTTTTACATAGGTATTTAAAAAAAAAAAAAAAAAAAAGAAAGAGGTACACTTCTTCAAAAAAATTTTTTAGTTTTCGTTAAAAATTTGACGAAGCTAAATTTTCTCGATAATTTTTTTGAGTCAAAACATATTCTGACGATGTTCTTCTTCTTCTTAAAATCTATTCCCATCGTAAGGCGAACCAAAAAAGGATAATAGGTATTGATGGGCTAATGCTCTTTCATCAACAGTTGTCAATTCAATTTGACCGTTTTCAGACGAATTCGCATTACCTATTTAAATTTTTGCGAATAGCTGGACTTGGAATTGATAACGTAAACTAGGGCTATGCTAATCGACTAACACCTACATTATTATCAGAATCATCGGTCCATGGAGTGATTAAATGCCGAAACCAAGGGTAACAGGCTACCAATGGTTCTCAAAATTTTACATCACGTTTTAATTGAAATGGTTTAAAATTTCAATGAACCCTCATAATTAATATCTCTCTGCTGCGTATAAATGGTTAATTGGTTATACAGAAAGATGAGGGCATAAATAATTCGACGAACACCCTTTGAGTATAAACGTGACAACATCTCGAGTAAAAAATTTCTAAAAACGTGTTGAGGCTTCTAAGTCAAATTTCCAAAATTATTCCAGCTTTTATTCGAAGCAAATTTAATTATAATTTTTTTCACCTTTGTGGAAACATTTTTTGCAAGTATGCTGTGAAAACTTTGTGCACGAATTGTTATTACAATGTCTTAAGATGTTATGAAAGAATTTTCCTTATACACCGAGCATGAAATTATTATTAACCTCAGTCGTCTCAACTGTGTTATTAATAATGAATCTCTTTCAGCCCATGGTTTTTTTTTTTCGTTTTAAACTTACTTAATATCTCGACTGGAATAGGACAAACTTTTGAAATAAAGCTTGATTATTTTACATTCGAAATGACGAGTGCCCTGAAGTGATCCAGAGCAAACGACACTTTTTTCTCTCGTTTTACATTTTTTTTCACCACCTCTATAGACTTAACAGTATAAAATTTGCTGAAAAAATATTACAGCTAATAAAAATTTGCATATTTTTTCCTTCTTTCGAGTCGAATTTTGGAAATGTAAACAAGCAAAATGATGATATTCTACACCTCGTCCATAAAGTTTATTTTAAAGAAATTACCCTGACCTGTACTTTGAACTCGTACCTACTTCATCGTTGTTATTTTTTAGTACCTACTTACTCTCGCATTTAACGATTTTTTATTTTTTATTTTATTTGCAGAATCTGGTTTCAAAAAAAAGAACTCGTTATGGTAAAATCATTCTGATTTTCGTAATCGTAGGAATTTTATTGTTAGGATGCGTGTTATTCACATTCTTACAACGAGATTCCCACAATCTGCCAGAAGCTCAGTCACAAAAAGTGCCATCAATTATCGATTTGCATGGAATTATTACCGGAGCCTACGAGCCTTTCAGATTCAATGGCACATGGATTTCTGGTAAGCGGAAAAGATTTTTTAACTTGCGAACAAATTAATTACACAACAAGTGCGGTTTCTCGATTAATTGTTTGCGACATTTTAATTTCTTTAGAACACCTACTTTCATTAGAAACAGCGTAATAAAAAGTATAAATATAGTATGAATTTCAAATCACAAATGTACAAATTAATAGCCGCAGTCGTAGATATTTGTAATCTGAAATACCGAGCACGTCTTCCCGGTTAAAATCCAGCCATATATATTTTTTCCTGTTTAATATTCATTTATGACTCATGAATTTGAAATTGTTTATCGAATGTGGAAGAAAGATGTTTATTGTTCAATCTGGTAACGATCGTATGAAGAAAAGAACTGAGTATCTTGTCGTATTTGCTTTACTATTTAAACGAAAAATTATTCATGCTTCGAGATAAAAGTCGTATCATGTAGGCCGCTGCAAAAGAGCCGAATTATTTTATAAGTATCTTATGTAGGTAGGTAAGGTACTCTTTTAACAACAAATGGAAAAATGGTCCCAAAATTCTTTTTTTGAAGCCATTCGCATATTTTTGAGGCAATGTGAGGTCTCATCCTGAGCGCAGACTTGAAAATGTTTCATCATTTTGCAGATTTCGGTCCTCTTGGTCATTTGGTTCGGGCTACAGGCTGATCAACGTATCAAAAAACTATTTAAAACAGAAAATTAATTTTTGACTCTACAAGGGTCAAAAGGAATCCAAAGGTCAAAACCTACATAAGGTACATCAAAGGGCATAATCTTAGTCTATGCTAAAATTTTGAGAGATTGATGAACAATAAAAAATAACCTCAAAATTCAATTTTGGGGCCAAAAAAGTGGTGGGAATGATCTAAGAAGCTGAAATTTGTATATGTTGGAGATTATACCATAGGTTCTCACCATTGGTGCAAATTTAAAAAAATTCAATTCTTTCGACCCGCTTTAGAGGTCTTTAAAAAAACGGGCTTGCTTCAAATTTGAACCTCACAGCTCAAAACTTCCAACTCTAAGCCAAGTTGAATAAAATGTAGTAAATTGATCAACGTAAAAAAAATGATTACAAAATTTGTTCTTTGGAACTACAGAAACTTCTAATTTATTGTCTCAAATTACCCAAAATTGTTCTCAGAATGTTAGCACCCCCCCCCCCCATCCCACTTACAGCTTCAAAAGTTAACTATGATTTACATTGCGATTTTAATTGAACTTTGAACTTTGTTTCCAAAAAACATAATTTCAAGAAATCAGGTTGAGAATTGGATTTTTGGCAGGGGTTCGAAAAATACGGAATTAAACCGATGGTTTTATTTTTTCTACAGGTGTGGGATCTTCTTTTTTCAATTTTTTTTGGTCATTTTTTTTCTTTACTTTTTCCAAACTTTTGAAAAAAATTAATTGAAAATAAAATTTTTGGCAGGGGTTCAAAAAATATGTGATTTTAAAATTAATGTTTGCCCTATGAATTGTGATAAAAATTTAGATTTTTTATTGGTGGTAATTACGCAAAAAAATTTCAAGTTGAATAATTGAATTTTTTCAGGGGTTAGAAAATTACAGAATTTTCTAAATTAAGGGCTTTTCCAAAATTTGTCGACATTTATTTTTATGCATACTTTTTTTCAAATTTGTTGTTGAATAATAAAGTTGACAATTAAAATTAAAATTTTGGCAGGGGTCAAAAAATTACAGAATTTTAAAATGAGTTGTTTTCTCTATGTATTTTTTTTTTAATTTTCTTTTGGTGACCAGTTTTTTTTCTTCAACATTATTCCCTAAAATTTGTACAAGTTTTTTCACTGTTTTTTTTTATTTTTATTTATCATCATTAGAAAGGGAATTTGAATTGAAAAATTCATTTTCGGCAGGGATCAGAAAAATAAGGGATTTCCTTTATTTATGCATTTTCTAAGATTTGTCGACATTCTTTCCTGTACCTTTTTTTTTCAAACTCTTCTGTTCAATAAAAAAGTTACTTAACATTAAGAGTTAAAGTTTTGGCATGGGTTCAAAAAGTATTGAATTTTCAAATTGAAAAAAATTTGGATTTTTCTTCAGAAGTACGTTTCTTTTTTTTTCGATATTTTTTTCTACGCGTAAAATTTGTTAATTTTTTCACCTTTTTTTTCCAAAACACTGTCATACAAAAAAAAGAAAATTCAAGTAGAAAATGTTTAAAAAATTTACTTAACATTAAAAGTTGAACTTTTGGCAGGGGTTCAAAAAATATTGAATTTTTTAATTGAAAAAATAGAAAACGCATACCTATATATGTTTTGAACCCATGCCCAAAAATTAAATTTCCAACTTGAATTTTTTTTCAAGTATTTGGATAAAAAATGTAAAGAAAATGACGAAAAATTTTGAAGAAAAAAAATCCACCAGTGGACTCCTTTGAAAATAATATTCAATTTCCTGATAATTATGGACCCTCCCAAACTTATGAAATGATAAATTTTTCAAATAAGGTTTCCCCTTGTAATATCTAATTTTTGAATATGAACCCACAAAATCATAAATAATTTTTTAAATGTTAGGGACCATATTGAAATATTCAATTTTTACCTTTCGAAATCGTGAAATGATGAATTTGTCAAATATGGACCCTCTTAAGAACTTTTCAATTTTTGAATTTTTTGACCCTCTCAAAATAATAATTATGAAATTAGGAATTTATCAAAAATGGACCCTTTGAATTTTTTAATTTTTCAATGCACACTCTTTAAAAAATCATTAAATAATAATTTTTTCAAAAATGGACCATTTGAAATATTCAATTTTTGAATATGGACCCCCCCCCAGAAAATCAAAAAATAGGTAATGAATTTTTCAATTTAAAAATTCCGTTTTTTCAAACTACTGCTAAAAATTGAATTTTCAAATTGATTTTTTTTTGTGTGAAAATGTTTGGAATTTCGTCATCTTTTAAAATATTTAACTATGATATCGTGAGTGCGAGTTTATTTTTGTTGTGTTTTTCAGATGCAGAGTTCAACGTTAAATTCCATTGTACCTAAATCCTATAATAAAATAAATCCTTATTTTTCAAACCCCTGCCAAAAACTCATTTTCCAACTTGATTTTTTTTTGAGTGAAAATGTCCGGAATCTTATATTTTTTCCTTGTAATTATTCCATTACGAATTTACGATGCAACAATGTTTTTTTAAATTTTTTAAATGTTGTTTTTTAGAAAACAAAGTACCTATACAACTTGAAACTTTTATGTAAATCCTAATCCCATGTAGTTTGAGGTTTTTGGGAAAGGTACTTACTTCTTGAATTTTATTTTAAAAATCTGAAAACATTCTGAGATTAGTTTTAGGTAATAAACAAAAGGTCTAAGAATTGGCAGTCAACATATTTCAATTTTTTTTTAAATAACCTACATTCTGTATATAAATCATGCGTATCTATCTAATGACATTGACCAAAATCGTACTGTTTACAGTCCAAAAGTCATTCCACCCTTCTCCGTCAGACCCAAAGCAATAGATATAATTCTGAACACAATTCGGCTAAAAATTAGTTTGATTTTAATTTCTGTACGTTGCATCGATATTATTCAAGTTTAAGTAGACGAAAGCACTCGATGTATCTATAACAAGTTTTTTTTTTTTTTTTTTTTTTTTTTTTTTCAAAGTAAGTATAAGTACTTCTATACTTAAACAAGAGGAATGAGAATACGTCACGTACCTATTTAAATACATAGGTATAATAATATATAGCATATGTATAAGTGCTCTTTACCTATCCTACACTACTACACATTATATTTAGCTCGATATTATATTTTTGAATGATTTCAAGGTCAAATACAACGTAGGGTTTAGGCTAACGACTATTGACATAGACAGATGAATTGAATTTTTCATTCTCATTCGTCTCAGAATTAAATACAACAATTTGAAAAACCAGTTTTTGTTCGATTAATCGGGCAAGGTTCTGAATGATGTCAATGTGCAACTAATCGCTAATTATTCCAAGGTGTATAGCCTGATAATCTTAAGGAAAAAATGGGAAAAAAGTGCAGGGCTACTGCATTTTCCTATCTTATCGTTTAGATTCGATGGAAATTAATTTTTATGAGATAATTTTCGTCTAGATATTCGAATAAATTAACCATTATCGAAGTTAATTAGCGGTAAATTAATTTAACTTGGATGAAATTTATTCTCATCTTGATCTTTTGTTTTACAGATGACCAAATATTGATGGCAAATATGCGAGGTCATATAGTTCTGTTCAACGTCACCGATAAATCTACCAAGAAGTTATTAGACGACAAAACAATCGTAAGTACGAGTTTAATTTCGATTTGTAATTGCTTTTTTTTTTTTTTGAAACTCGTACTCGTATAAGCGGTACATTTTAGCCAACAAAAGAATGTCATTAATAGGTTGGCGAATTCATTATCAAATTACTCGGGGGTAAAATTCAATGTGTGCGGCCTTTTGACGAGATATTATTCCTGTTATACGAGGGGTTATAAAAACCTCCAGCATCAAGTCAACCCTGCTGGTTCGAGTAGTAGGTACTCGGATTTTAATCGATTTGCCAAAAATTCCAAGCCGAGGCATTACATAAAAATCAAATTTAATAAAAGCAGCGCCGACGACGACATTCGTTCATCTATAAAATATCTCGAGCGGATTATTTCCGTCGCAATTTCTCCGTGTACGCCGAATACGACTGACTATAGACGAGAGACGATACACCCCGCACGTCCCCGCCCCTCAACCGACCGTTTAGCCCGTTCGTAATAAACGTACTAAAAAATCATAAGGAAAATTTTTAATTCAAATTACCGACGGAAACGGAGTCGTAAAAATGAGAAATGCTACCGATGGCGAAATATAAATAGGAAAGAGAAGTAGGTATTGATATTAGGGTAATAAATAAACAATTACCTACCTACTTGATAAAAGAATAATACGCGTAGTTCTGCGTATGGTTTTTTTCATTCATGGTCTGTTTTTTCCTCGAGTATACTTTACTTACCCCTTACCTACGCGTTTTGGATAGAAAATTTTCCATGTTGGTGGTTTTCCTCAATAGAAATTCTTTGTGAAATGAAAATTACGTGTATGAGATTTAAATACAAGTAGGTACCTACCTTATGTATTGCCCTTCTTGTAATAATTCGTTTTTATCAATTTTTGAATACCCTTTTTACGTCACCGAATTAATGACACTCGAAAAAACTGTTATAATCATTTACTACTCGAATGATTTTTTGAGTAGTTCTTTACGAGTATATTAAGCATGAATTGATAATGTTCGAGAAAATTTATTCGCTTGCACGAACATTTAGTTAGGTACTTAATACTTATCGAGTGCTTTAAATCGTACACCCATACTTATATACGTATGATAGATTTGTTTCATTAAATACTTATGTATACATTGTGTAAAAAAAACACCAAAAATTGGCAAATTGGTGCACTTTTTCAAAGGGGAAAAAAACTAAAACCCATAATCTTTGGAACCTCAATTTTTAAAGATTTTTTATTTTTAAATTTCATATAAACTTAATTTAAATAATGTTATCAATTTGAAATAAGTTTTAAATTTATTATTTACTATAAATTGTTACCACTTCTTTAACGACAATTTTCTTAGATTTTTCTTCGATCATTTTCAATTGTTTTTTCGTAGGGAAAACTTCGAAAAATTTTAATTAGATTTGAAATAATTTTTTTCATTTTTTCGAAAACTTTCGTTCAAAAGTTATATTTTTTTTCAAATTGTTTTGAAGGATTTTTTTTCTTTAAGTACTTACTTATTTAATTTGAAAAAAAAATCAAAATGCCTATTTTTTGAAAAAAAAAGTGTTTTGAGTTTTTTGTTTTTCATGATTTTTTTTCTCAAGGGATTTTTTACTAAAAAAGTTGCAAAAAATTTTTAAAAATTGTTCTATTTTTTTCTCAAAAGATTGGATCTTTTTAGCATTTTTTTCAAAATGGTTTTCCCCTGAGGATTTTTCTGTTTTGAATTATTTGATTTCTCGTACAAAAAAAATCGAAGAATTAAAAAAAAAATTTGACTGAGGAATTGTTTTTTAATTTTTTATATATTTTTTTGAACGTTTTTTTCCTTCGAGGTTTTTTTTTTTAATTTTCAAAGAAATTTTCAATGAACTTTATTCGAATGAAATTTTTTTTTCTGAAAAATAAATTAATTGATTTTTTCAAGAAAATTTTTCATTGTATTTGAAAGAAAGGGATCTTGATTTAAATAAAATATATTTATATAAATATTTTTTACTTATGTGCGTTTCAGATGAATTTTTAAAAATATTTATCTAAAAGTATTCGATCCTCCACCCCCCCCCCCCTCAAAAAAAGTTGTCTACTCATTTTTTACAAAAAAAAAAAATTAGTAGAGAAATAGTTTTGGAATTTTTCATTTTTTGATGATTTTTAAATTAATTTAGAAAGAGCTTTTGTGAATTTTTTTAAAAACAATGCTATATCGACGTACGATGAGCGAATTGGGGGGGAGGTTACTTGGAGCCTTGTGTTACATCAAGTGAGAATAAATGCCAATGCTGGTAAGAAAAATTTTTGCATAAAGAAATGAAAAGAATGTTGGATCTTTGTAAAATCGAAATAATTTTGTGGGTACGAAATATGATTTCTTTAGCATATTTCATTTATATTATCGTCAATTCAAGATTTTTATCTGTTTTTTTTTATGATTATTAGATTTTGAAACTGAAGTAGATTTATTTGAAATTTTCATTTTTTCATTAATTGAAAAAATTTAAGAAGATTCCCCCCCCCCCCCCCATCCATCAGAATATTGTTTTTAAAAATTGTTTAATTTTTTTTGGAATTATTTCTTCTATAAATATTTTTTTAAAACTCAAAATTTCGGGTTAATTTTAGAACTGCTCTTTTTGGGTGTTGGTAGATATTTTTAATTTTTTTTTTTTCTACAGGATACCTATTAGGTAGGTAAATAAAAAATATTTCAAGACTTTTCATCAGAATTCACTTCATCTTAAAATTCGCATGAATTTTTTTTTTTTTTTTAATGGAAAAATAGTATTATGGTCAAGAAAATGTTATTATCGTTTTAAAAATTAACCTTTCAATCGACTTTTAAAAAATTCGGTGAAAATTTTCAATTTCTCAAATTTTGAATTTTTATAAAATCCTCCAAGGTGTGAGTACAATTTTGTCCAAGCCACCCTTAAAATCACGTTTTTTAAAACTTGGTCGAATTTTACAAGTTTATAGAAATTGAGTACACTAAGTTTCATCGAATTTCAATAATTTATCAACTTTAAAATTGTTACAAATTTTTTTTAACTAAAGTAAATTTTGTAAAATTGTGAAAATCAGCTGTTTTAAAATTTTATGAAAAAACAAATTTCACAAATTTATCTGAAGTTGAAAACTGGTCAATTTTCAGAATTTCAAGTATCACATTAATTTTTCAAATTTTAAATTTTTGCAAATTTTTTTTCAAATTTTAAAAATTGGTTTTTTAAATAGGTATTTAAAAAAATTTAGGCGAATTTTAGAAATTGATGCGACTTCAAAAATTTATTAAAATGAGAAAATTCTCCATTAATTTTTAAATGAAATTTTCAGTTTTCGACCAATTTTTAATATCTACTAAATTTTACGACGAATTACATAAATATTATATTATTATGAATTTATGAAGATGGTAATGAAAATTAACTTTTTTGGTATTATTGCTTACGTTTTAGTGTTCTGTATTTTTTCCCCAAGTGTAAATGTTAAAAAAAAAATAAATACATTTTCTTAGTCATTAACTTCACGATCTGCGAATTTATACATAATCTCCAAAAATCCTTGAGAATATAAGCCCTTCGAAAAAAAAATCATCGCAAAATTCCCCCTTACTATTCTCGAATCTTTTTTGCATTTCATGGTGCTTACCCAATACTCGTATTAAAATTTGAAGTAATAGAGCAGAGGCAGACATTTCGTGAAACACTTGACAGTTATCTAAATTCGCTCGTAAAATTTATCTCTTACTTAATGTTTTTCGTAAAATACACACGAATAGATGATACCGTCATCATTATTGCGGTATCGTAATTCCGTCGAATGCTACGATAAAAACTATGAATGATTTTCCCGTGGCTTTTCCAAACTGCTACCTAATTATTAGTTGGCTTAATTCTTGGGAACCGAATATAACTACGACATTGATAATGCTTAATTATCCAGGGAAGGTGATTAAAATTGATTCCGGTATAGTGAAATAAGTTAATTATACCTATAAAAATAGGTACTAAATCACACTCATATGGGAATTTTTCAAAGTAGACTAGACAAGGATGATCATTGATCATTTTGATCGATTCACACGTGCACAAAAAATATACACATTCAGCGTTCAGTGATCTGTTAGAAAGTCATCAACCATTCGAGCTACATACGTGAAACCTAATTACGTAAGCATAATTGGCAAAAGGTACCATTTATAACATGTTTCGTCACGTGGATTGGATAATGTTGTTATTGGTCCATCTACGAGTATGTTCGTGAGATGTTTTTGGTTTTAAGCACGTACATATGTATCGCTGATACCATTTAACAAGTCAATTGCCTCGATTTTTTTTCTAATTGATGTTATTGTTTATTTGAAAATTCAATTTTTGCTGATTTATTTATTCATAATAATGTACGTCGTCTTGTTTGAACCTCATCATTTAACCCGGTGGCTATTTTTTTACCAGGAGGGGGCAGTGAAAGGTATATTATGCTACCTGAAAAATAATTATTTTTCATCATGAAAAGGGTCACAGGGTCACTATGTTAGTCGAACTTTAAAATTATAATAAAATTATTCGAATTGGAAAATTGAATTTTTTCTATTGACAAAACCATATTTTCTCATTTTCTCGCCATATCAAAGCATAATTTCAAGGCCAGGTCGTTTAAACCATTCAGTTTCTTTTTAATCTGACCTTTATTCGCGCTCAATTAAAATACGTTTTTCATTCATATTGTTTCGGTATTTTCCCTCAATTGCGTATTATACCTACGACACAATGGAGAATAGTCGTTGGAATATTTAATTTATTATTATTATATTTTGAAGGGGAACAAGGTACTCGATTTCGAGCAACTGATTTGCATGAGTTTGAGTCTAATCTTGGGATAAATTCAATGAGATCTGCGCGCTCGTTGCGCGCGCTACCTTCTCGCGATGGATAGTTTCGTTCTTCTAGCTGTGCGTAGGAATCGTTCTTAAACAAGTTATATGTGTATTAACCTGCTATTACCGGCACAGTTGATGTTGATGTAATCGCGATTGCGAAATAAGAATAGTAGGTATGCATTTTATGTACGCCGCATAAAAAATGGATAAAATAGTACATAAGTCGGCTAATGTATTCGTCAGAACGAACTGGAATAATATCAAGGGCAGAACTGACTTGTAATGGGGTACAAGAGTTCAATGCACCCTCAATAGGATATAGATAAGATTTGTACCATCTTGAATGGACCAAGAGGGTGGTTTGATGAGAAAATATGTCAAATTTGTTCACATAGAAGGTACGATGGGAAAAATTGCTTGCTGGAGGGAGGGAGGGAGGGGGGGGGGGGTCATATATACCTACGCATTATTGCTACATTCGATGAAAAATTTATATTTTGATCAAGAACGAAAAAAAAAAAATTATACCTGTTTTGAAACATTATTTACCTATTTGTTGCACGATTACTCATCGAAACTGGAAACATTATTTTTTCATTATTGTCACCAAAACTATTAATATTTTGTCGTTTGTATGAAAAACGTTTGTAATTGAAAACAACTTGAAGTCTGAAGAGAGATACGGGAGGTACCTATTTATTAATTTTTTTTTCAAACGCCATTCTTTTCTTATTTATACACAAATCTAACCATTTCAATCAAAACATGTTGTACATGTATAATTTTACGACTGATGTAAAAAATCGCATTTAATGTACTTGTTTATTATAGCGATGCATGTGATGAGTATAGTTCAACTGTCTCATAGTAAAATTTTTTTTTTTTGTGTATCTAGGTTCCTACTTATATTTATGTACCTATTCAGTGACGCATAATCTATGTTATGAAAATAGGCAAAAAATTGAATTTTTTATACCCCTCACCTCACTCATCCTATCAGGCCACCTCTTAGGTACTCTCATTGAAAGAATCAAGACCTGTCATCATTTTTTTTTTTTTAATTTCGATAAGAAACGAAGTTTTAAAATTTTCCTCAAAGAAACAAAATTTCTAGTTCTTTCTATAAATCAAAATTTTAAAAACTCACTAAAAACGACATTTATTATACCTGGGAAGTGGGCACCCATAGTTTTTCGTAGAAAATTTTTTTTAATTCATTATAAAATTTGAGTTGAAAAATAAATTTTTTGAAGATTTGTTTAAAATAAACATTTTTGAATTTTTAGTATGAAAACATAATTCTTTATTTTTCCAATTTTTTCCAAAAACAGAATTTTTAATTTTTGATAAAGAAAAACGTTTTTAAATTTTTATTAAAAAACATAATCATTTGAATTTTTGATTAAAAACAAAATTACCTACTGAATTTTTTTGAAAAAAAAAAGTTTTCAGATTTTCATTAAAAAAAAAAAAAAAAAATTATACGTAGGTACCTAAAGCAAAATTTTGCAATTTTTGTTAAAAGCAAACTTTTCATATTTTCGTTATAAAGGAACTTTTTTTTTTTTTTTGGGGCGAATAGGTTATAGAATTTCCAAATTTTTTATTAGAGACAAAATTTTTGAATTTTTTCCAAAAAACACAATATTGTTGATTTTTTGTTAAAAAACAAAATTGTCGAATTATTGTTTGAAAAAAAATTTATTTTCAAATTTTTATTAAAAAAAAAAAAGTCAAGCTAACAAGAAATCGAATACGTAAAATAAGCAGATTTTTTTAAAAACACGATGTTTTTGAATTTTTGTTGAAAGTTTACTGTCGAAAAATGAAATTTTCAAATTTATTTTTTGATAAGAAACCTAGCTTTTTAGTTTTTGTTAAATACGAAATTGTTGATTTTTGGTTTAGGTAAATAGAATTTTTCAATTTCTGTAAAAAATATAAGTTTTTAGATTTATATCGCAGAACAAAATTATTAATTTTTTGTTACGAAACAAAATTTTTGATTTTTTTTCAAAAAACAAAATTGCTGAATTATTGTTTTAAAAAAACATAATTTCAAATTTTTATTTAGAAAAAATTAAAAAGTGATGTTTTTGAATTTTTGTTAAAAATGAGAATCTTTTTTTTTTTATTGTCGAAAAATAAAATTTTTAAATTATTGATAAGAAACAAAGTTTTTAAATTATTGTTAAAAACAGAATAATTGTTGAATTTTTGTTTAAAAATGAAAATTTTCAATTTCCGTTAAAAATCAAAGTTTTCACATTTTTGTTTGAAAATTAATTGCGTGTGGAAAAAATTGGGTATGAATTATTTTTTTTGTTGTAAAATGAAATTTTTGAACTTTTGTTAAAAAAACAAAATTGTTGAAAATTTTTGGTTAAAAAAACACAATTTTTGAATTTTTTGTTAAAAATCTAAGTGTTCAAATTTTTGTTAAAAAACTAAATTTCCTAAATTTTCCTAAAAACAAAATTTTTATTTGATTGATACCTACCTAAATAACAAAATTATTAAGAATTTCTTAAAAATTAATTTTTTATTTATTTTTTGAATGAGAATTTTGAATCTGTAGGTACCTATTTAAAAATAAAATTTTTGAAATTCTGTTAGATTCAAAATTTTTTTGAAAAATGAAATTTGTTACCCAATGTTGAATTTTTTTGAAAGCATTTTTTCGTATTTTTACCACGCTTTTATTAGCTTGGTATGTATGTTTGTTTGTTTGTTTGTTTGTATGTATGTATGTCTCATGGAACCAAAAGTATGTTTTCAACCAATCCTCTCTCATTTAATATTTTACTGGAATTGAAAGAACATAGTGCTCACATTAGGGGTTTTCGAGGTCGCTGAATTCGATTTTCAAACTCAAATTTACCCCCGACCCCAAATTGAGCCCCTATGAGGGGGTTCAATTTTGAAAATTTCAGAAAATCACAACATTGGTATCGAAATGTAGGTTTTCGAGGTCGCTGAATTCGATTTTCGAACTCAAATTTACCCCCGACCCCAAATTGAGCCCCTATGAGGGGGTTCCATTTTGAAAATTTCAAAATTCACAACATTGATATCAAAATGTTGGTTTTCGAGGTAGCTGAATTCGATTTTCGAACTCAAATTTACCCCCGACCCCAAATTGAGCCCTATGAGGGGGTTCAGTTTTGAAAATTTCAGAAAATCACAACATTGGTATCGAAATGTAGGTTTTCGAGGCCGCTGAATTCGATTTTCGGACTTAAATTTACCCTTGACCCCAAATTGGACCCCTATGAGGGGGTTCCATTTTGAAAATTTCAAACTTCACAACATTGATATCAAAATGTTGGTTTTCGAGGTAGCTGAATTCGATTTTCGAACTCAAATTTACCCCTGACCCCAAATTAAGCCCCTATGAGGGGGTTCAATTTTGAAAATTTTCAAATAAAATATTATTAACGACAAAAAGAGTTAAATAAAAATGTAAAAAAATTTTAAAAAACCACGCTTTTATTTAAAGTTGGTCACTTTGTGAAATGTTATTCATAGGGAAAGAGTAATGCCTTAAAAAACAAAAAATAAAATTTACTTGAATACAAAAATGTGTCATGAAAATTTTTTTTTCAAAAATTTTAATGATGAAAAGCGTGGTGGGGTGTGCGAGGAGCAAACGAATACCTTTTCTATTAACGCCCACCACGATTTTCATCATTAAAATTTTTGAAAAAAAAATTTTCATGACACATTTTTGTATTCAAGTAAATTTTATTTTTTGTTTTTTAAGGCATTACTCTTTCCCTATGAATAACATTTTACAAAGTGACCAACTTTAAATAAAAGCGTGGTTTTTTAAAATTTTTTTACATTTTTATTATCAAACAAAAAAATAAATAAATAAATATCTAAAAGTTATGAATTTTAATAAAAAATGCTCACTAAATTTTTGTTTAAAAAAAAAGTAGGTATCTAACCTACCTAATAAAATTATTGTATTATGTTGATCAAATTTTTGTTCAAGAAAAAATTGTATGAAATTTTGTGTTCTAAAAAATCAGTCTGTTACAAATAAAAACAAAATAAATTTTAATTTTACAAAAATAAATTTTTCAAAATGTTGAAAATTAAAAGAAAAATGTTTCACTGTGACTTTTTTTTAATTTTATGGAATTCTATTTTAAAATTGTTCTTTTTATTTTCCACACACCATTCTGCCAACGAACCAACTCACAAAACGCAGGTGAAAGCGATATACGCCTCTGCCCCTTTTTAAATTCATTTTTTCCCTTTGAAAATGATGATAAAATTTTAAAAAATGAAAAATAATTAAAAGTTTTTCTTTTTGTTTATATGATTTCAGATCGATACATTGAATAAAATAGAACTATCAGCGGACCAAAAGTATCTAATGGTTTCATTCAATTCGCAAAAAGTAAGTAAACAGAATTTAGTCATTTGATAATACGATAAGGGTAAAGCGGTTGCCATTTTTTGAAATGTCATAGCACAAAAAATGTACCAGGTTAAGGCTCATCCATACATCTGCATTTTATTCCCCCTCAAAAGATTACACTAGAGAATCCACGTTTAGAAAATATACCTAATAAACCTATGTTTTCCTCATTAGTCTAATTTGAGAAACAGTTCACTTTCGAATTTCACACTAGGCACCATATTTCCCATTAAATTCGGATTTCGAATTAACGACTTTTGTTTATTTCTCATCTAATGATATGATACCTCTGGTAAGTAATCATTATTGTATCGTAAATACGAATTTCGAAGTTTTCGTAATTCGTAACCTCCTATATGTGTTACTTTTGCCGTAAAATAAGTACCTATGCATTTTGTGTGCTTTATATAGCTCATAGCACACGACCATAATCAATCATTTTTTAATTAGATATACACGCTAGTTTTATCGCATAGAGAATTATTAGATGTACGAGTTGAGTATATCCAACGCAGGTAGGTATAAGCGAAAATACCCAGCTATGCAAAAATGTTAGGGAATTTATTATCAGACTGAAAAAAAATATGTACTGTAATTCATAAATCAGTTGAAATTGGAATTACATGCGAGATTAAAACTGTCAAAAGCACAGATTCACCATTGTAATTGGGGAAGTGAGATACGATGTACGATGGAGTTACCCTCTCGTACTCGTACTATTCCCTATGCGCATATACGTAAAAATATGTAGGTACCTATCAATTTCGCTGATATTTTTTATAACATTGAAAAAAAAACCAATTACCTACCTATTGAGCGTTTTTGATAAAAAAAAAATAATAAAAATAAAAACTATCCTCTGTCCAGGTCATTGTTGCAACACGTGTTTTCTCTACAATATTTAAATTGGTATTTGGTGTCTGCCTGATGAACAATTTTATTCGCGAAGGCGAATGGAACCGATAGTTAATGCGATTATTCTGTTCAAGTTTGTTGACTTTTGGAAAATATTGAAATACATAATGATGAATATTCATTTGAAAGCTTGGAGAAAATAAAAAATTCACCTTTAAATGGTGTTTAAATTCTTTTAGAATTTATTCTACGTATTTTTATTCCCAATCTACCTACGTAAGAAGTGTAAAAATAAAATCGTAAACATTTCGTCTAATTATGTTTAATATTTATTTTTCAGATGTATCGACATTCTTACTTCGCGTATTATTTAATTTATGACATTGAAACACAGTAAGTAAGTATTTATAATACTGTAAAAAATATATCGAACAATTAATTAGTTGATTTGATTCGCTTCATTAATATACTTATTAATATTTTACCAGCAAAAATGCGAAATCAAAACTTAACTATCTACTTATTATTTTATGTTATAAGTAGGTAGCATAAACCTACCAAGTATGGTAGTGACTTTTATTTTTTATTTCATCTTGATGGGTTTTTGCCCCCCCCCCTCCCTAGGTGTCCCTTTATATGAGAAAATGATTCAATACTTTTTATTTTTCAGCTAATTGGATTTCAAATCGTGCATATTTTTTTGGTTGTTTTTTTTTTCGTGAGAAATAATTACCAAATTTTTATCCCTGCCCCTAACTGAATTCTAAGCACCAAGATTTGTTCCTTATCCTTACAGCTCTTTCAAATTTTTGGAAAATACAAAAAATTGAAAAAATAGCAAGCATTTTTTAGTTAAGATTTTTTTTTCTATTTTTATGAGAAATCATTCTTAATTTTTCATTTTCCCCCTTAATTTTGAGTGATGCCTATAATAATTGGTCTAAAAAAAATTAAAACGACAAATTTTAATATTTAAAAAAATTATCAGTGTTGTTCCTTTTTGTGAGAAAATTACCCCATGTTTTTTACATTTTTCTAACTGAATTTCAAGTGGTACCTACGAAGACCTTTTAGTTTTGAAAATATGAATAAATTAAAAAAATTTCCAACTTCTGCATTAAAAAAAAATATATATTAATTTCACCCTTTCACAGAGGAATATTTGAAGCCTAGCACAGCTTGAGGTAATTTGTATACAAATGTCATATAAAATACGAAAAAAATAAAGAAAGGAAAAAGTTTTTCTCAAGAAGGATTTGGGCATATTTTAAGGAGAATAAATTCACATTTTGAAAATTTTACTCAGTTCTTAAATTTTTTCATATTTTTTTTTTTTTAAAGCGGGCTCCAACTTCCAAGGCAATATCTAAAATTCAGTGTAGGGAAAAATATAAAATTATTTTTCTTACGATCATTATAGAAAAATCCTCAACGCTCAAACTTCTGCTCAGATTTTAAAATTTTACAGTTTTTGTTTTTTTTTTTAGAAATGGAGAAGGATGCGGAGGGATCTGCAAAAATTGAAAAAACTGATCAAAAATTATAAAATTATGAATTTTTTTGTTTCATTTTAAGAAATATAATTTTTTCAAGTTCTTAATTAAACTTTTAAATTTCTCAAAAAATTCGAAAAACGAAAAACTGAACAAAAATTTTAAAATTGAGAATTTGTTCGTTTTGTTTGTATAAAAAATAATTCCCAATTTTTCAATTTTTCCATAACTGAATTTTAATTTTAAAATTATACATTGGTGCCTCTCCAGGCCTCCATATTTTTCAAAAAATTCAGAAGTTCAGAAACTAAGCAAAAATTTATTAGTATTGAGAATATTTTTGTTTTGATGTATGAAGGAAAAATAAAAAATACGAAATCATTTTCTCATAAAAAGGAATGGTGATTTATAAAAAACAAAAACAAAAATGCAAAATTTTTTTTTTTGAATTAAAGCTACCAGAAGAAAATATTAGACATGCCTAAATATAGGAATTAGGCATCATTCAAAACTCACCAGGGGAAAAATTAAAAATTACAAATATGAGATTTTTAAAATAAAAATGATATAGGAAAATTCCCAATTTTAAAAATTTAGTTTTTGCACTTTTTGAGGAACGGAGGAAGGGTTCTAAAACAGAACTTGAAATGTTATTAGAGGACAAATTTAAAAAAAAAATTGGAGTTGGTTCTAAGGAAAAGGAACAGCATTGTTGGGTTAGAATCAAAGGCATACAAAAGGTTGAAAATTGGAACATTTTTCATTTTTTCCAAAAATGGGCGAGTTACAAGACGCCACCTAAAATTCAGTGAGAGGAAAAATAAAAAATAAGAAATGAATTCTCGTGAGAAAGAACAACTTTACTTTAATTAATTAGAACCAATTTTTTTTTTTTGGAAAATCTGTCAAATTTTTCTCATTTTTTGTAGAAAAAAGTAACTGCTATAGACACCACATAAAATTCAGTTAAAGAAAAATTTTTTCAAAAGTTACTATAGGTATTTTCTCATTTTAGAAAAAATCCTGTTGAAGATGAGGGCGCAAAAAATTTGAAACTATAAACCACCTTAACCCTTAGTACCTACGGGAGTTAATTGAAAAATAAATAGGTTCCTAACCTACCAAACGAGGAAAAAAATTGTAGTAGCCCATCGTCGCGCTAATTATATCTACCTTTTAGACATAATATGAACGTGATTTGCCATGTTATTTTGTACGTTAGTATATTTCATGGTTAAGGGCTAATCTTGTACATCTACGCTGTAATTGAGTGAATTTGAAACTCCCCGATGAAGGTATACCTATACTTGTTGTGGTTAAATGAGCAGGATTTCATGCGTTGCTGATGGTTAGACATTTTCAAGCTTTTATAATGAGAAAATTATTTGCATAAAAAAGACGCTTTTGAATTTTAAAAAGATTACCTTCGTATTCAAATTTATATTTTTACCTTATCTTTGAGACTAACGTGGTGTATAATTTTTTACAAGTGTATACCTAATTACCTATACTCATTACGATGCCTATCTTTTTAAAAAAATATTTCGTAGGTACACATTTTTTTTTTTTTAAATCAAACATTTTTTTAAAGAAACAAATTACCTACCTGGCTACTTATACTGATAACAATATGTACTTATTATTTTTCAATTTTCTATTCTGAGGTCGTTATTAGTACCTAGTATACCTACCAAAAATAATATAATTTTTTTTTTTTTTTCTAGGAAAAAAACTTATATAGTGGATCGTGACGGATCTCCCTTGTCAGTGCAGTTAGCATTATGGGCACCAAAAGGCAATGGTTTTGCTTACGTATCATTCAACGATATTTATTACAAATCATCTGTGAATAGTCAGCAAGTGTATCGTATTACTGACACTGGTAATCAAACAATCGTATATAATGGTATATGTGATTGGGTTTACGAAGGTGAGTTTTATTTTCCAATGGTAACAGAAAAATTAGATTTCAGTGCAGATTTAATAAAATTACGTTGAAATTTATTTTTTAGAGGAAATAATGAGCGATACCAAAGCAATGTGGTTTTCACCGGATGGAAACAGATTGGCATATGCGACATTTAATGATATCGACGTTGATGTAATGACCATTCCTTATTATGGCGAACCTGGAGCTATAATTTCCCAATATCCTCAAACGCTAAGTTTGAGATACCCAAAGGTATGTATCTCTCTATCGTATTGGAAAGTAAATTAAATAAACGTGTTATTAATAAAAGGACTAATTTTATCTGCTCGACGCTCTTTGTTATTTTGCAGCCAGGTAGACGAAATCCTACGTTTGAGTTACGAATGGTCAAACTTGACACAATTAATGGAAGATTAGAAGACTCAAAAACGTTACCTCTATTACCATCTTCAAAGTAATTTTTGTTCAAGTTTTTAGTTGTTGACTAGTGTCTACTTTATTCAATTTGTTTACATGGTGGTGGATCGTTTTTGTTGAAAAATTGGAAAAAAAATTTGTAATTAAAATGGGTTTAACATACACAGTTTTGCCCAAAGAGACAATTTACAGCGATTTTCCATCTTTACCTTCATTTTCTGGAACCATCATAATTATATTCCTCATTTTCTTCAATTTTTCTTATTTTTTCGCAGTTTTTGAAAAATTCTCAAGTGTGCAAAAAATGGAAAATTGCTGTAAATTGTATTTTTGGGCAAAACTGTGTATGCTAAACCCCTTTTAATTACAAAATTGTTTTTTCCAATTTTTAATCTATTTTTTTAAATTTTTTTTAAAAAAACGTAAAATATGACATTTTTTAATGTCTTATAAATGCGATGATCTGATGAATTCTGGATTTTTTTTCAAAAAATATTAATAACAATGATAATACTTGCCAACCAAAGGCATAAAACCCATTCTGTAACATTTTGCAATTTTTTTCAAATTTTGATTTTTTGCAAATTTTCTAAAATTTAAGGGCTCTTGCGCGATCGGAAGATATTATTCGATTTAAAATTTTTTTTTTTGTTTTTCATGTGTTCTCAAAACGCAACTTTTCTGCGGTATTACATTTTGAAAATCAAAAATTTTTGATTTTCGGCCCACCCTAGTATAGATACTTGATATTCAAAATTGAAGGGGAGGGAAGAGTCTAATCAAAATTTTTGTAATAACAAGAATTATTTTTAAGACTTCGAGCTACACCATTTGTTTGAAATTTTTTTCGATTGGAGCCCTTTAATAATATCAAGTATCTGAGTCATATTATGCAAAATTGGAGGGGAGAGGAGGGTCTAATCGAAAATTTTATAATAACAAAAATTATTTCTAGAATCTCAATCTACAACTTTTGTTTGAAATTTTTTTCGATTGGACCCCTCCCCCAATTTTTAAAAAGTATCTACCTGATGCTATGTAAAATCGGAGGAGAAGGAGAGATCCAATCGAAATTCTTATAATAACCAAAATTATTTTTAGGAATTTAATCCACAACTTTTTCGAAAAAAAATTTCAATTGGACCCTTCCTACCTCACTTCTCCAATTTTTAATTAGTATCTTCTGAGTGTTATGCGAAATCGGTGGGGAGGAAGGGTTCCAATTGAAAAAATTTTCAAACAAAAGTTGTAGCTCAAAGTCCTAGAAATAATTTCGGTTATTACAAAAATTTCGATTGGACCACTCCCCCCCTCTAATTTTGAATATATGTAAACAAATTGAGTAAATTAGATTTTATAATGAATTTTTTTGGATACTTAATTACGAATAATACCTATTTTTTTCGTTGTGTAGGGAACCTATATTGAATACTGTTGCATGGATCTCAAACGATGTTATATCTGCTTGTGTGATGAATCGAGTTCAAAATCAAGCTGCCATATTTTCCTGTAATGTAGAAGATTCAAAATGTGAACAGGTTTGTGTCTATTGGTTCAGTCGCAATATGGATAAAAGGATCGTCTGTGAGATTGAAATATTATTAAAAGCGAATTAATGATTGATTCGTAATGTAGGAACGTAGGAAGAATTCTTCAGAAAATTTGCATGAGTTCCATTTTTTCAACACTCTCTTTTTTTGAGGGGTCTAATCTCAGTTGAAATTTTTTTCGAACAAAAGTTTGTTGTATATTATTGAATCATTGAAATAATTTTGGTCATAACAAAAATCCTAATTGGACCTCTATTTAATTCCCTTCAAATTTTGCATTATAGGTAGGTATGAAATCCGATTAAATAATTTTTTAATTGAGGCATTGGGAACAGAAAAGGGAAAATTTTTGGAAAAGGGTGGGTTTCAGGAAAAATCTGGCCCCAAAAAAATGGAACCTAGCTAATTTTTTTTATGACGTTCTATTTCACTAATTAATCATTATTCATTAAATCACTTTTTTAATCTTTCAATCGCACTAATGCTTCCATTAGCGATGCATTCTACTCATTTTAAAAAAAAATTATTGATAAGATACCTGCATAATACGTATGTCTGTTTTTAGATGCTCGAATTAAGCAGCGATAAAGGCTGGGTCGAATTCACTTCGCCATTTTTCTCATCAGACGGTCAAAAAATGTTATTTATTAAGTCTCAAGATCAAGGTGGTGATCTTGGTTCGTACCGACATATCGTACTATTTGACCGAAAGACTCGCGAAATTTTACCCTTGACCAGTGGAAAATTTACCGTAGTTGAAATTGTGGCGTGGAACGAAAATAAAAACGAAATGTAAGAGAAAACAGCACATACTACCAAAGACATTTTTATGGATATTATTCGAATATCAACAACTTCGTATTTAATTTTTAGCTATTTTTTGGCGACTGTGGAAAACAAACCTATCCATCAACATTTATTTATGGTGAAAGATTCAGGAAACGATTCCCAGAAACCGAAATGTTTGTCGTGTCAAAGTGAAGATCAAGAAGATTGCACTTTTGCAGGCGCTATATACAGTAAGACACAATCCTATCGTGTTCAAACCTGCAGTGGCCCTGGCATCCCCAAAACTGGTATTTACGATCAAGTATGTAAACTTATGTAATTTAAAATTTTCAAAGATTTATAAGAGGATTTTAGTTCTAATATTTTAAATCGAAATATTGTAATAATTCAGGATAACAAATTAGTATTCTTGTGGGAAAATAATCAACGATTGAGAAAATTATTAGAAAATGCCACGTTGCCAAAAATTGAATTTTTACAAGTTCCAGTAGCTGAAGGGATGGAAGCGCAAGTAAGATTATTATTGCCTGTGAATTTGGACCGTTCTGGCAATAAAAAGTACCCACTTCTAGTCAATGTGTAAGTGTATACTATATTTAGATTGGTAATCTATTATTATACGTACCTATACCTATTTGTTGAAACGACATAATTGTTCCTTATTCGTTTCCAGTTATGGTGGTCCGAATTCAAATCAAGTTTTTGATCGTTATAAGATCACTTGGGAGACATATTTTTCTTTAAATAACGACGTGGTTATTGCGTTGATAGACGGTAGAGGTTCCGGTCTCAAAGGAGACAATATGCTATTTGCTAACTATAGGAAATTAGGATCGGCCGAAATTATTGATCAAATCAACGTTACCTAGTAAAAAATTGATATTTTTCAAATATTTTATATCTGATTGCGTATACTTAACTAATTCGATTTCATTTCCTGTAGCCATCTTCAGAATAAATATCCGTTCATTGATCGAAAAAGAACAGCTATATGGGGCTGGAGTTACGGAGGGTATGCCACTGGAATGGCTTTAGCTTCTGATGTACGTAATGTTTTCAAATGCGGCGCATCTGTAGCTCCTGTGACTGATTGGATTTATTACGGTGAGTTGAGACTATTCTGAAATTTTCGAGCCAAATGATGAATCATATTTTCTACATCTTTGCCTATTTAAATTTAGATTCAATGTATACCGAGAGGTTCATGGGTCTTCCAACCGAAAGCGATAACAAAGCAGGATATATGACCAGTTCTTTAATAAATAAGTCTAAAAATTTAGCAAATAAATTATATTTCTTAGTTCACGGAACGTTGGACGACAATGTTCATTATCAACAATCTATGATGCTGTCTAGAAGTCTGGAATTACATGACATTTTATTTAAACAACAGGTATTTACCTTTGAATGGTTCGTATCGGATCGTTATAGTTTACTTACTTAAATCTGTTTACTTGAAAAACTTGAGCGTGTCAATCTGCCTCCAAAAATCAGTTAGGCAACTAAAAAGCTGATGAGTTGCAAATTCATAATGTTATATAAGTTGCCTACTTAACGCCGCAAAAAATTCTGATTTAAATTTTCCAAAGTAAAAAAAAGTGATTTTTCAATTTTTTGAAGCAAAAAAAAAAAAAAAAAAAAATCTCTAAACTTCTCAAGGGGAAAAAATCTTTCAATTTTTTTAGTATAGAAAAAATCCTAAATTTTTTGAAGCAGAGAAAAATAACTAGACAAAAAATTTCTCGTTTCCTTAAAATTTCAACTTTTTTTATTGAAGATTTTCTCAGAGTGTAAATTTTCTCAATTTTTGCTAAATAAAAATTTTCCCCAATTTTTTTGTAAAAAAAAAAATACAACAATTTTCTCGAAAAAACATCATTCTTTTAATTTTTTTTCGAATGAAAATATTTCTAAGTGACCTTAGTAGGTAGAGGTACATAAGTGAAAAAATCTTGTTCTTTCACGAGAAAAAATATTTACTTTTTTTGAAAAAATACATGATTATTTAAATTTTTGCTGAAAAAAATTTTCAAATTGGACAATTTCTCAATTTTGATCAAATAAAAAATTTTTATCAACTTTTTGATGAAAAAAATCTACGAGTATTAATTTTCTCGGAGAAAAAAATCCCAATTTTTTTTGAGTAGGTAGGTAAATATTTTTTTTTTGGAATAGGTATATTTTTTTAATTTCTGATTTTTTCTAAGTAAAAAAAAAATCAGTGAAAAATTTTCCATCTTGAAAAAAAAAATGTCCATCTTTTTTTTAGGAGAAAAAAAATCATTAAAATCTTTCTAAAATAAAAAATATCTCAATTTTTCAGAATAAAAAAGTAGATAAAATTTTATGCCAAATGTTTAGGTTAAAGTATCCTTCAAAAAATACATCACAACTTTTTGAAAGAAAAACAAAATGTAAAAAAAAATATCTAAGTACAATTTTTCAACATAAAAAAACTTCAAATTTTTTGGAATAAACGAATATCTAGTTTTTCGGGGTGAATAAATAAATTCCTTAATTTTTTGGGCGACTGATGTTCTGAATTTCTTGTGAGATTACGATTTCTTTGATTTTACTAAAATTTAATTTAACATTATACTTTTTTGAATTTGATGGGTACCAAAACCAAAGATAAAAGGGATTTTAATCTTGTTATTGATATGAAATTTTTGTTGAACTTTTTCCTAGTTTGATGAATTAAAAAAAATTTGTCCATTTTGCCCAACTGAAATTCTTTCTAAGGGCATCCTCACACTCCTCTCTCGCAATTTCTCTGATTTAATTTTCTTAATCAAAATAATTATGTCTTAATTTTAATTTAATTTTTACAGTCGTATCCTGATGAAGCTCATGCTCTTGCTGCAGTACGTCCTCATTTTTATCACACATTAGAACAATTTTTGAAAGATTGTTTTGCGTGAATTTAAAGAAGAAACCAAGCCGAAGTTCCTACTATGTGTAGTTAAATATTGTACATTTCTTGTACCTTGCTTATCATAAAATTATAGCCTATTTTTTTTTGCATTTTCTTAAACTGCATTGCAGAGCTAGGTATTCATATTTCATAGTGATTGCGTATAGACTAAACACGTAATAATTTAGATAACATAATTCTAAAATAGCGCAGTTTTTAATTTTTTTGTTATAATAATTCAATTTTAATATGAAAAAAATTTGCAATCAAATAGGTTAATAGATAGCCTTTTTAGCCCAAGAATTTTTTAAAGAAATGAGTTCTTTGTTGCGACTTTTAAACCTCTGATTTTTTTTTTGGAAAAATAATATTATCTAAGAAAACACTTATAAATTTCTACAGATCTCGAAAGTATGATATAAGGAGTGATGAATGAAGTAATAATGAATAATGTAGGTATGTATTTTGTATTCATCATCCATTCATTGTACCTATATAAAATAAAGTGATTGTTGTTTTAGCTCCTGATTTTTTAATTTTTTAAATTCAAAACTTATTCGATCTTAAGATTCTTTAGTCTTCAATTATTGTTCTTCATCTTCTAACTTCTTCTTGCCTTTGCATAACTAAACTTGAGTTGAATTTTGAAGCTGGAATTTAGTTTTTAGCCAACAAGCAGATGTTGACTTTAATCATGAACAGAACTAGAACGGAAAAAATAAAATAAAATGAAATTTAAAAATAATAAAGCACTAGAAGCCTGGGTAGGGCGGGTTAGCGGCGAGGGCGGCCGGGCGCGCTAAAATAAAAAAAAATTTAAAAAAATAAAATTCCGCTGATCCTCACGTGACTAGTGTAACACTGCTTGACAAGAGAAATTTTCACGATGAAAGGTGGCTCCACTGAAACACTGAATAAAGAAAAAAGTTTGTAAACAAAAGTCATGAAAATTTTGTAAAGAAAGTAACTGATAAGAATTTTGATTCCCATTTCCATTTTGTAATTTTGTAAAATGAAAAAGTTCGCGAATTTTTGAATAGTAATCAAATAATATGGTTCCAAATTCGTAACTAGATGTACTACAATTCAAGTAAAAGCTCTACGAATAGTTACAATTCATAGGCAACCGTCGAACCGATTCCTTCAAGATGACTTTCATGGAATTTGCTGGTTGTGCCTTTACGGGTTTTGGGCCCGCATTTTCATTATTTTATTGGACAATAATGCACGATCCTATCCGTATTATAATTCTAATCGCGAGTTCGTTCTTTTGGCTGTGTTCTTTGTTACTTTCGTCAACCTTATGGTTTCTATTCCCCATGAAAGATTGGATATGGCTGGGTGTGTTGACATCAATATGTTTCCAAGAATTTTTCAGATACCTAATGTACAGAATATTACGCAAATCGGAACAAGGACTTCGTTTGATCACCGAACCAAATTCCGCAATCACGACTAGCTCTCATCTCTTATCCTACGTTTCCGGTCTCGGCTTCGGTATCGCCAGCGGTGCTTTCTCTTTAGTAAATATTCTAGCAGAACTCAAAGGACCCGGTACGATGGGACTGCGAAATGGAAACGAATATTTTTGCCTATACTCCGCATTATTCACCATGTGTTTCGTTTTTCTGCAAACTTTCTGGAGCGTTATATTTTTCCAAGGATTGGATACGCAGAATCACACTCTCCTACTGTACGTTATATTTTCGCATGTATCCGTTTCATGTTCAACTTTACTAAATGCGCACGGATTCAATACTATAACTATTCTATTTGTGTTCGTCGTTACGATTTTATCCGCTATAATAAGTTATCGAATTGCTGGCGGTCAGGCCAATCGTTTTAGTATCTTGTTTAAAATCAAGCGTAATTCCACCGCTAGCATGTAACATTGATCGAGATGATTGTATTGTCTTTCAGATTATTGTCTTCGTGTAGTAATTTAATGGTAGTTTTATGTTTGTGTACTTATTTATTTTCGCCGTACTTTTTACTACTATGTCATTGCCCTGATTGCCTGGTGCATAACGCTTGAGGATGATTTTATTTTGTATGTTTTTACCCGTCTGTGTAGAAATTGAAATGTTTGCTGTTGTCATTCGAGTTGAAATTTTTCCGAATATTATTGTATAGACTGTGTGGCTCACTTTCAACTTCAAAACCATTCCAGAGAATATTTCGTTCTTT
Source organism: Balanococcus diminutus (assembly GCA_959613365.1). Taxonomy (NCBI): domain Eukaryota; kingdom Metazoa; phylum Arthropoda; class Insecta; order Hemiptera; family Pseudococcidae; genus Balanococcus; species Balanococcus diminutus. The sequence goes on from OY390715.1 coordinate 48,676,414, forward strand.
TATACCTGCGTTAATTATAAATAAAATAACGTTTTAATCGATTAACATTAGATAAATTTATTTTCTCATGCCCTGTAATGTGTACGTATTAGCTACCTACTCATTTTTTTTATACTGGATGCATTATCCTTGTCCATATAACATATTTTTAATTTTCATAATGTGTTTTTTACATTTTAATATAAATATTTTCGTTTCAGAATTTGTTCGTATTTTATTTCTGTGAAATTGAATGGTATTTTTCCATAATATGATATTGACGTGCAAATTTCAATAATGTTTTGGAATGATTTCTCTTCGAGATTATCTTTTTATTAAGAATTTAAGAATAAAAACACTTGAAAGTTGGAGGAAATTTGCCTACCAAGCTATCTTATCTCTGAAACAGAATTATCGTTGAATTTAATTACTGAAAAAAACTGCATTCGAGTTTCCTACTTCAGTACAAATGAAATTTGGGACGTAAATAACTCAGGTACAGCGCAACGCTGCATGTTAATATTATATTCGAAAGCAATAATTCCCTCGAATTCCCCTCTAGTTACCAAATGAACACGAACGACAAACGTTCTTATCATACGATAGTTATAAGGACTTAAAAATGAAATGAGACTATTAGAAAAGTCGAATGTGTGAATAAGATGGGAAAGGAATTTGGATTTTTCAAGCTTTACTCGGTAATAATAATTTTATTCATTTTACAGAGCCAATGTGGACCGAAAAGTGATGATTTGTTGTTTGTTGATGCGATTTGATTATTGATGAAATTTTGTTTGGATTCTTTAATTAGATCAGTGAAAATTTTGGAAATATTTGAAAGTTGATGTCGTTTATAAATTCTTATTTCCAAATTTCCCTTGCCCATCTGTTCAATGTGTTTTTTAGATTCTTATTTCAAACAGAATCCTTATTTATACCAATTATTTCCTATTGATTGTGTTTTTGTGTTATTACGTAGTACATTTTTTTTTTTTTTTTTTTTTTTTTCAAAAAGAGTATACCCCCGAAACCAAAAACTGAACCCCTCCCATGATTTCATCCTTGGTACGCCACTGGGGATATTCGTATTTGGTGTGAATTATTATTTCCAGTTCAGAAAAGATCAACTGAACGTGAGTAGCCTAAGATAATAAGAGTGAAAGTGGCAAATCGCCAAAATTTCAATCATATTTATCCGGTTGGCAAAGTACACTTTTTTTAAACAAGAGGGGGTCCGCTATATATAACACCCTAGACTGCTATAGGTGTTTATTATTAAATCTCTCTGTACTTCTAGTCAAAGCGACGGATTTTTTAAAATTTCGTTTCAAAAAAATTAACGAAATATTTATTATTTTTTAAATTTAGGTTAAAAAATTCTATTAAAAAAACTGTTTAGAATAATTTTGTTCTAAATCAATTTTTCCAATATAGGTAACACATTCATAAAATAATATTTGAAATTTTGTTTTCTTATTATGTTTAGGTAAATCATGCAATACCTAATTTGAAATTAAAAGAAAATTCTTCTGTTCTTATTTTTACATTATAGGTGTTGACCTGTTGACAAAAAAATATTTTTCGATTTTTTTTTAAACTCAATTTTCGTTTAAGTCTACTCAAAAGAAGAGCATTTTGATCGAGGTGAGAATTCTACAATTTTGTAAAATGTTATTCAAAAATACAAAATAATTTTTCTTCGAGGTGTTATTGACAATAATTTTTTATTTCAAAAAAATAATATACAATTATATAGGTATAATATATATTTTTAAATTAGTTCAAAATTGTTTTTCTTGAGTTTTGTCTATTGAAAAAAGAAATACTTAACTTCAGACAAATACTTTCTTTAAAAAAATCTCTTGAAGAAAATTTGAAAAAAAAAATTCTAAACAAAATTTTAAATAAATGGAACTTTTCTACCAACACATTTAACAAAAAGAAATTAAAATAGCAATAAAAGAATTTTTTGAAAACACAATTCAAAAAACGAAAATTTTCTCGCTAATTTTAAAAGATCTTATTTGAGCAAAATTTGTAAAAAAAAATAATAATAAAATAAAATAATTGAAAGTTTTTTTGAAATGGATTTTTTAAAATTTCCTTTCAAAAAAATTTACGAAATTTTAAATAATATTGAAATTATTTAAAAACGGTAACTCTGAAATTGAGTATAAATTTTTTGAAAGAAAATTTTGATTAAACTAACTCGAAAATTAATTTTTTTTTTAAAGAAAATTTTGAAAAATTCTCATTCTTGAAAAATTTCTAAAAAATGATTCTAAGGAAAACTTTTAAAAATGATTTTTTTTTATCAAAATTGAAAAAATATGACTTTTTTTTTTTTCTTCAACAATTTTTCAGTTTCTTCAAAAAAAAAATTATTAGACAATTTTTAAACTTTTAACAAAAAAAAAGAATAATTTTCAATTGAAAAATGTTTTATGTCACCAAAAAAATAATAGAAAGTAGGTATTCCCAAAAAAATATTATCAAATCATATTTTTAATTCCAAAATTTGAAAAAAAAAGTTATTTTTTCCCTCATCTATTCACCGTGTTTTCTATAGTAGTTGAGTTATATTTATAAAAAATAGGTAATCGCAAGAAGATGACGAACCAGCGTACCCTCCGTTTATAGTGCCCCAGTCGGCACAATCGGCGTGGTTTTAATTTTAACTATCCCTACTTCATCGAATATTATCGGAAGGGGAGTTCTTTTTTTCTAGTCATCACTCACTGTTTTCGAGCTACGCGTTCAAAGAAATCTCATAAGATGGTTAATGTCTTTTGAAAACATTATGGTATTGCTTATTAAAGAATTTCATCAGTTTTTATGTGGTAAAGTTATTCGACGTAAATGAAAGTTTTTTTTTTTTTGTCAGAAGTAAGTAAACATAGTTTTTTTTACCTATGTAAATGGAGCCAGGAATTTAAAAATTTTTCTTAACCTTTTGATTATTCATAATTTTTCATTTTTCGCAGGTTTATTATAAACGAGATTTTAAAAGAAATATCTGCTATGCACTCGTAAAATTTTCCTTTACGAGTCATCTTGAAGATGGTGAATATTGAAATTTGAATTGTGACCAGAATATTAATAACCTGCTCATAAACTACTTACCACGCGATTGTGGCACAAAGGTGACACAGTGCACTATAAAGCATTAGCAGTTTCTACACAACTTTGATCACCGATTTCGATAGGTAACGAAATGGAAAGTGCGGAGCAACTGGTAAATTACAAATCTAAATTTGCGATTGTGTGAATCTCAAGATATGTACCTAGCATTATGTACTATACAGAATTGCAGACCCACAATGTTGCATACTCGTAGACCTTTTTGTGATTTTTTTTTTCTTAGTGAAATTCATTACGTACTCCGTTGTTATCGCTGTGAAAATAATTAACATTTCCGTTCTATTGCATATTGTCTGCACATTTAAATACGAAGCGATACATATGGATAATTTAAAAAAAATTAGGTACCCAATGTTTTTGAATTTTAAAAAATTTGAAAAATACTTTTTTTGAAGAAATTAAATTTTCAAATCGAAAAGTCTTTAAAATCAATGGTTTTAAATTTTAAACATTTTTGAAAAAATATTTTGTACAAAAATCAAATTTTAATATTGAGATATTGATTTTTAATTTTTTCAAATTCTTATGATACCAAATAGATTTTTTTTAAAATGAATCATCAAATCTTTTACCTATATTTATTGAAAATTGACAATTTTGAATTAAAAATTTTTTGAAAAATGCCAGATACCATTTTGTCCAGAAACCAAATTTTCAAATTTATGGTGTCAAAAAAAACACCGTTTTGAAAAAAATGAATTTTCAAATTTGAATTTAGTTGAAATTAAGTATTTCTTTTGAATTGAAAATAAAAATCAAAAAAAAAACAAAACATAAATTTGTGCAAAATTAACTGTTTATGTAAATACGAGTAAAATAAAAAAAAACTTACCACTCCTCTTCAGGCATGGAATTAAATAATCTACCATTTTGATAACAAAATTCATTTTTTTATTTTATCAAAAATTAATATTATAATTATAAAATAATCACAACCTCTAAACAAACAGACTAAAGAATTATTTGAAGAATGAATTCGTATGTGCGAAAACTTATTTAGTTAATTTGAATACACGCCAAAATATTATTATTATTTAGCTGGTCAGTCAAACCCTTTTAAATTAATTTTATTATAAATAATTGCCAAACATTAGGTGATATGCAACTCAAACTACAACAGTGCATGTAAGGCTGCTTGTCTTATAGCCTCGACGCCGGCTGTCTACCTACCTACATTCATTTTCCAAAAAATCTATCAATAATTTCTACAAAATGACATCATCAAAATATTTTTTTCAACGACTTTATTGATTAGATTTCTACATAACCTCACAAATAAATATACAAACAATTTCTGCACCAACACCTAATATTCTTTCGACACTTCCTTCGACGTTGACGGTTGTCCACGGAGCCTCTTCCACTCTGGCTTGGTCTGATGGATAAATTGTAAATAAATTGTTTCTATTCTGGACAACGTGTAATTGAATATTAATTGCTGGAGGCGGCGAAGGTGGTGCCACCGCCGGATCTGAAACAATTTTAAAAAATGAAGATATAATATTGGCAACGAAAATTTAAGTTACTTGAAATGATTTTCAATTCTTTGGAAGAAAAACCCTTGAGAAAAAAATCTCGTGTTTTTTGAAAAAAAAAGTTGTCTAAATTTTCTTGGAAAAAAAACGAAAGAAGAAAAGAAATCTTACAATTTTTTAATTTTTTTGGAGAATAAAATCATCGTTTTTTGAAAAAAGGAATTACATACCTTTTTTTGAAGCATCCCTTAATTTTTGGGAAAAGTTATAATATGTAACTTGAAAACAAAATTCCAAGTAAAAAAAAATTCAAAGAAGTTGTTTTCAGTTTTTTTGTAAAGTTTGATTTTTTGGAGGAGAAAATCGCCATTTTTTATCTAGGCATATTTTCTTTATTTTTTATTTTTTATATATATTTTTTTTTTTTGAGAAAAACATCTAGGTATATTTTTTAAGAAACAAAAAATATGTAGCTTAATTTCTTCGAAGAAAAAAAAATCTCAATTTTTTGTAATAGAAAATAAATATTTTTGAAGAAAAAAAGTTCTATTTTTAGGGAAAAGGTCTTTTAATTTTTTATAGTATTTCATTCAACTAGGGAGATAAAGTGATTTTCAGTTTGCGCCATTGTAAAGAGCAATCATTCTAGTTTTTTTTCATCTAAAAGTTTTTGAAGATACTTGATTGGGAACCCCCCGTAACTCGTAAAATATTTTCAAAAACGCTAAAAAAAATGTGTTTTTTTTTCTCGTTTTTCTCAAGATTACAAAAAAAACACGTCAATAACTTCATATTAACCTATAATTTATTATTAATGTATCTTATGTAAAAAAATCTGCTCTTTACAATGGCGCAAATCGGAACATTCAGACATTCTGGACGTACACCTATTGCACAAAAATTGAGAAATGTCTCTATTCTCAAAGAATTGAAAAAATCTCTCTAAAAAAATCAAAATAATTTTTCTTCATAAAAATAAAATATTTTCTTTCTGCAAAAACAATTCAAGCTAGGTACTTGATATGATTTTTTTACTCCCAAAAAATGGGGGGAAATGTTTACTTCCAAAAAAGATGGAAAATTTTTTCCAGGATTTCGAGAAATAATTTTAATAAAAAAAATTACTTGTTAGGTAAGTATAAGGTTTTTTTTTTTATTTCAAAAAATAAGAAACCTTTTCTACTTCCATAAAATGGGAAAAATTCTCCAAGAAATTTAAAAACAAATTTCTCCGCCAAAAATTCATAAAAAATGTTTCTCTTTGCAAAAACTCCGAGATTTTTTTTTCTTTTAAAAAATAGTTGTTTTTTATTGCTTATATTTTTTCATTCCCAAAAAATTGAATGATTCTTTAAAAATTAGAGAAATATTTTTGCTACCTACAAAAAAAAAGAAAAATTTTATTTTACAAAAGGTATTGAGAGATTTTTTTTTAATCTCTTGGAAATTGTAAGACTGGTTTCTTTTAAAAAAAATTGAGATTTTCGATTGGACACCTCCCTCCCCTTCTATTTTGCATAATACTACAATGTAGAATTGTAGACAAAGACAATACTGACAATACCTAAGAATTGAGAGAAGAGAGGGGCACAATCGAAATTCTTGTAATGACAAAACATATTTCTAATCTTTCAGTCCACATTTTTTGTTTGAAAATTTTTTCAATCGGACCCCTCTCTCATTTTTTATTTTGAATTTATAACAGTAATATGCGAAATCAGAAGAAAGAAAAAAATTTAAACAAAAGTGGCAGAGTAATACTCTAGGAATAATTTTGGTTATTATCAAAATTTCGATTCGACACCTCCCTCCCCTCCAATTTGAATAAAGTGAATAAAATGAAATAAAAATAAATTTCAAGTCCAGACATTGGCGTGGTGCTCGGTAGTGACGCGCAGGGAGGATATTGTGCCCGGTTGCGAGTACGGAATCGAATTCTAGAAAGACGCTTGTGTGTTGTGTTTCCTTCCTTCATTTCAGTCTATTTCAGTACAACGACGTTGACGGTGTTGTTTCCAGTAGAGTTGCAGCTGTCTGTCTCTGTTAGTATTCCCTATTTCGTGGTTTTCTCGTTTCTTGTCACAGGTAAGCACTTAACTTTCTTTTTACTATTTTTTCAATTTAAACTAGTTAGAAAATTAGGTGGTAGCATTTAATTGTATCGAATTCGAAAAAGTTGCTAATTTTGGGTCGAACAAAGGCTGTAGTAGGTGGCACTGTGATTGAAAAATGCTTCGAGAGATTTGTTTATTCTATCACACCTGCTTTTCTAAGTTTCTAGTTTCAATCAGAATAGTTACATTTGTGAAATTTTACGCATCATGGTCGTTTTTTTTCCAATTCCCATACCTACATTTGTGTTACATATTTCCGTTGTATTTTTTTTTTATCACTTTTCACTCTGTTCCTTATCAATTTTGGTGAAATGAGTGAAAACTTGATCACGTTATAATTATCTGATTCATTGAAAAATACTGAATAAAAATTCATTTAATGAAAAGAATCTCCACCTCTTCGTCCCTTCACTTTTTCCATTACCTACGCCATAAGGAAAGTTCAACTTCGCAAGTCGCAACCACCATGAACTGTACCTGTGAAGCTGTGATGACGTCAATGGGTACCCTAACGACCGGAATAGTTCTGTATCCTCCATCACCACCCTTGCCTGTTCGGCTTTTAAAAAGGTTTGAGAACTTCGATAGAAAGTATTCTATGTTCTGTTTTATGTGGAAAAAAACTGTATGAAAATTTTAGTAGAAAGTAAGTAGGTGATATGAACATTTATTTGAACTCATATTTTTTCTAAAGTAGATAATTGCTAATTATGGTGCAATGAACAGGGTCTTTTGATAGCATCGTGAATTCGTAGGTACCTAATATTGCAAATGATGAGGCCTTTCTTTTTGTTTTTTATGTGATTCAAAACTCATTCATCGTCTCAAAATCGTATTTCGTTTGTTTATTTTATTATAATGTAATTCGTACGTGTCGAGTCAAGGTACCTATTTTATTGCATTCATTCGTGCTTCGAGCTATATTTCTGAATTAGTAATATACAATCCCGTTGATATTGCGATTCTGGCGAACTGCAAACTAATTGTATTCTGCACGTTAATTTCACGTGACAATCTTTGTAGAAAAGTGTCTTTGAAACACGTCCTCGAAACAGGTTTTGTAGTATTTTATTTTAAAATACCATCACAGGGTTTCATTAGCATACGCCTAAGATGTGCATACCTTTCGCTGCGCCGTTTAATTTTTCTTGTCGAATTAGTTGACTGGTGACATTCCTTGCTATAGGTAACGGAAAGATTCCAAGGAGGAATCGTCTCAGCTCAGTTGCAATTTGTAATTTCAAATAATAAAGAGTTCATTTAACTGATCGGTTGCAGCGAATTTACGTGCCTATCAAAATGGAAATGCGAAGCGAAGAATTATTTCCAGTCATGTACAAATTTTGGGGAAAGCAAAACGAAGTCGAAGACTCGCTTGACCTGGGCGAAAACGCTTTTGAGAACGAAGTATGTATGCTTTTTATATTTTACTAGTACCTACATTTAAATTCAAGGACAACTTTTACGAAAAAAGGATTTATCATTGATAAAAATACCTACCAATCTACTCCTACTATTGTAAGCTTTGAAATAAGGCTTTTTTAATTGCTAATGAGGTAATGTAATTTCGTTTTTAAAATACTTTGATATAAATTAGTTTACATGTCGATAAACGTTAATGATTTTCCGATCCTTATAAATTAATTCTTCGATTAAGATGCTGCATTCTAATACGCGCATCTGAAGATGATGAACGTTCGATTATTCAAATTGAATTTGAGATTTGAAACTTTTCTCGAATATTATTTTAATTTTTTTTTGTTTGTTTAAAAAAGTATACCTAATTTTTATTTTTTTGTTTAAATAAAAAAAAATGTTTTTCAAAAGTATTTTTTCGCTAGTGAAATGTGTGAAAATTTCGCAAATTTTTAATTTTAATAATTGCGAACAAAATTTTCCTGGGGTAAGGAACTTTCTGATTTTTAAATTTTATTTTTATCGAACAATTGTTTTAGTAGGTAATTGACATGTTTTTACGACATTGAATTTAACAAAAATGCTTTTGGTTGTATCATTTATTACGCTCATCTTTTTAATGATATTTGGATAAGTATCATTTTCATTTCAACAAGATGTCGATACTCGCTTTGCTATTTTTACATATGGCATTGTCATGTTGATGAATGCCTTATTATATTTTATGAATGGAAAGTCGAACTATGAATATGAACACTTGAAATTTTAATGAAAAGTTTATTGAAACAGGCCGGCAATTTAGCAGTAGCTAGGATGCTCGATAAAATTTCGAAAATGCAAACGTTAAATGCACACCACCTAGATACTAAAAATCCCTGGTTTTTTCATTTTTTTTTTTCTTGAGAAACAATTCTGAATTTTCTCTCAAATTATTTCATACTTTTCTGGAATCTGCTTAATTTTTTTCTCCAACTTTTTGGAAGATAAAATACCCTTTGAGAAAAAAATTTCAATAAAGGGAAGGATAATCATAAAATTTTCCGAAGTAAAAATAAATTTTAAGGAAATGTTACCTAGATAAAAATCTTTCAATTTATTCAAAGAAAGAATTTTCTATTTTTTTTTGTTTTTTTCTTCTAGAAAAAGAATGAAATAAGTATTTATGGTTTTTAGTAAAGTATGAAATTTCTCAATTTTTTGTGATAAAAAATCTATTTTTTGAATACATAAAATGAATCTTCATTTTTTTTCAATTCTCAGTTTTTTGAGGTAGTAATAATGCAGATATTTAAAAAAACAGTATTTTCTTTGGAGAAAAACTCTCTGAATTTTTTTTGAAATTGAAAAAAGTTTCAAAAAGTTTTTGCGAGAAAATCTTCAACTTTTTTGGAATTTTAAAATTTTTAATAGGTACGAAAATCTCTAAATTTTTTTCGAATAGCATTTTTTTCAATTTCTTAGGATGAGAATTTTTTAATGTAAAAAACTCTCAGCTTTTGTTGGTACGTAGAAATATTTTTCAAAATTTTGAAAACGAATCTTCCATTTTTTTTTTTTTTTTTTTTTTTTTGAGAAAAAACTTTTGGTTGAATTCTTTGGGATAAAAAAAAATCTGAATTTTTTGGATTGAGAAATTTTTAAAAAATATTTAAAAAGAGATTTCTGAATTTTGAAAAATATTTTTTTAGATGAGAATTTTTTCAATCTTTTTGAAGTAAAAAAATCTCAATTGTTCAAAATTGAATTTTCTTTTAATATTTTATGAGATCGCCCAAGAAATTCTTATATTTTTGAGGAGAGGGGTGAAAAAGCTCAATTTTTGAAATTACACCAATTTATTTACTTTTTCCAGTTTTTTGGAGGGAAATTTTTCTTTATTTTTTTAGGATAAGAAAATTTTTCAAATTTTTTGGGATTGAAAAAATTCTCAATTTTTGGGGTAGGGAAAATCTCAAAAGTAGCTAAAATAAAAATCAAGTTTCTGAAATAAAAATATTTCTTCCATTTTTTTTGGGAGTCTTTGAGGTAAAGAACTCATGTTATTGGAATAAACATTTTTCTCAATTTTTGGCGTAAAGAATCTCAGTTTTTTTGAAGTGAAAAAATCACAATTTTTAGAATAGAAAAATTTCTTTATTGTTTTAGAGCAAAAAGTTTCTCATTTTTCGGAATGAAAAAATTTTCTCTTATCAGCATACGTGGTGTAAGTAGCCTAGCCTAGGTTAGTATCCAAAACAAATAATCTGGAGAGGTGTGAAGCCTCATATTAAGTATTTAAAAAATTATCATTTTTAATTTATTGTTTTGAAGTAAAAAAAATCTCAATTTTTTGTGTGTAAAAAGGGAAGGGGGTGAGAAAATTCACTTTCTTTGCTGTAAATAAATCTCAACTTCTTGGAGAAAAAAAATCATTCTCACGTTTAACATCAACATTGAAAATTTTTCAATCTTTCACCCTTTCTAGAAAAATCGATTTACATCCTAGAAAACTCTAAGTTGCCGGCTCTGTGTTGAAAAATCGCAATTTCATGAATTTTACTACTAACTGATTTTTTTTTATCTTAAATTCTTACTTGGGAAAATAGTCAAGTCGTTGTAAACAAAATACTAAGCTGATAAGTACCTAGCTAATTTTTTGCGCATTAAAAATATTGTCGACTGGAAAAATTCAACGAAAAGAATACGAAGTATTGTCTCGAATATTTTTTATCAACTCGGTGAATTTTTTTTGCGACTTATTTAAAATTAAAATTCAAAAGTGGTAGGTTTTTTTTAGAATATTAAATTCTACAATATACGAGTAGTAAACAAAATTTATAAACGGTTTTTTGGCTCGAATTTTTTATTTTTATTTTAGATAAATTACCATAAACGTTGCAGAGCGGAATTTAAATAAATCACTTTCCAATTTCCGACTGCTTCCAGTTTCGCTTTGTTTCAAAATCAGTAGGTGGTATGTAGGTACTAGGTAGGTACCTAGACCTACCTACATGCTTTTTCAAAAAAAATAAGTAAATTTTAACGTGCCATTAGGTAATTAAAAAATTTATGAAATAATATTGACGCTCGACAAAGTGTTATTTTTTTGTTGATTAAATTCTTGGCAAGCTCGCAATATTTCACTGTAATCGAATCGGTGTTATATCTCATTGTACGATATATGAAAAGAATAATATTTCCGTTGGCGAAATTACATAGGTTACCTGGCTATTCAACTTTTAAAAAATGTTACCTATTTCAAAACGCCTAGGTGAGGAAAAAAGTAATTTTTCTATCGTCTTAATCAGCAGGTGATAATTATTATGGCGATTTTTTTTTATTCTATCGACGTCGACTATTCTGCGATATTCGCATTGTGGTTATTAATACCTTGGCACGAACTGTTCACGTGATTTCTTTTGATCCTATTAGCTGAACGTAGCTTGATACACGACCAATGGCATTTTAAAAGTAGGATACGCGTTTTGTTTACTCAGCAATGTCTACAGTGAGACCGCGTCAATACCTATTAGCTTGGTTTTTTTTTCTTCATCTGCGATTAAGATTAGAATTCAGAGATAAAGATAATTGTTTATCAGAACAACTGGACTTGCGATTTTTTAATTCAATGATATCAAGTGTTAAAATTTAAAAATGTCAACGCAATGGCGACGATCCGATCGTTATTGGACTCAATTGACTCGTCAGAAAATAACAAACTGTTAATCAATCATTTTAAAATATGGCTCCAAAGTGTGCAAATATTTTACATAATTTGAATTCGTAATGCTTTGCATAGACAAACTATATTTCATCAGAAATACATTGCATACCTACATACATCGTAAACAGTACCACCTCACTTTGGGACTGCTACCTACAGTTACCGAAGCAATAAAATTTTTAATCTGGTAATATTTACAGTCAAGTTTCCTTCCATCTAAAATTCATCGCAAGGATATGCCTTGAAAACGACGCTAAGTGTAATCATATCATACTAATTAAGCTGTAGGTAATTACCAAAGAGGTAGGTATATGAGTATTGAAATGTGTCGGCGTGAAATGATCAAATGCTTATAATTCACGTTGATACAATACAAATGAAGTACAAACTGATGTAACACTCGCGTAAGAGTTTTACGCTAAATTAAATTACATTTGACCTATCGTAAAAATTATTCGAAGTTATCGCATTTTCTATCGTAAAATCGATTAATGTAGTACTTATAAGGTTAAAGTGAATAGCCTTAACTTATAAGTCGCTATCTTAATTCGATTTTGCGCTCGAATAATTTTAATTACGATTTAATTTATAATTTTCGTGTACTTAGCTTATGCAAAAAAACATCACCAAATCGTAATACAATATTGCATGTTCCTTTTGATTTTAAAAGTTCGAAATGTTCTCTGTTCACGTTAGGAAAAGCTTCCCTTGAAAAAAAAAAAAAAAATGGAGAAAAAAGATTTCTTAGGGTAAAAAACCTCAGAATCTCTAATTTTATTTGTAAAAAAAACTTAATTTTTTGAGAAAAACGTCCAATTTAAAAATATTTCTACAATCATTTGAGAAAAAAATCTCTTATTTTTATAGAAAAAGTCTCGGATTTTTATCTCAATTTTTTGGGGAGAAAATATCTTAATTTTTTGCAGCTAAAAAGATTTCAATGTATTGGAGTGAAAAAACTGAATTTTTTAAACAAAAAAAATCCATATTTTTATTGTTTTGGAAGCAGTTTTTAATTTGGGGGGGGGGGGGGGGTGTTGAAACTTTTTGGTGGAATAAAATATCCCAATATTTAACAAAAACTCCTATGATAATCTGAATTTTTAGTATATATTTGGGTGAGGGAGAATAGGAAATTTTTTTAATTTTTCTGAAAAAAAACAAAAATACCTCATTTCAATTTTATTTTATTTTTTTTATGAAAAACCTGTGTTTAAAAATATTTTTCAAATTTTTGGAGAGAAGAAAACTCGTACACAAACGTCTCCAAATTGTTTTGGAGAAAAAAAATCTAAAAATTCTCAATTTATTGGGTTGAAAAACTATTGAGAAAATCAATCTCTATTTTTTGAGGAAAAAAGTCACATTTTAGTGCTGAAAATCCTCAATTTTTGAAGTAAAAACTTTTCTTAAATTTTTGGAGAAAAAATCTCTTTTTCTTGTGTAGAAAAGTCTCAAATTTTTATCAAACTTTTTTTTTGAAAAAAAAAAATGAATCCTCAAAATTTTTTTAAAAAATTCAGGAGTGATAAATTTTTCTGGAGCGAGGGAATGTTGAAATTTTTTTGTTTTAAAAAGAAAAAAATTTGAAAAAACAAATCTCAATTTTTTGAAAAAAAAATCTAATTTTTTGTGCAAGAAATTCTGAATTTTTAATGTAAAAATTAATATTTCTAAACTTTTTGAAAAAAAATCTCACTTTTTTGAAAAGTCAATTTTAAAAAAAAATGATGAAAAAATCTTTTAATTTTTTCAAAAGAATCACAATTATTTGAGGGAGGGAGAAAGGTCATCTAATATTTTTTTTGGTGATTTTTTCAACTTTCGCCCCCCCCCCCCCCTCCGAGGAAATCTCTCATTTCTTTGGAGAAAAGTCTCAGTTTTCTCAAGTGAAAATATTTCTCACATTTTTTGAGAAAAAAAATCTCTCACTTAGTAAGGAATAAACTGCTCATTCTTTGAGAAAAATTTCAATATTTTAGAAAAATAGGTACTCAATTTTCCTGTTTGAAAAAATATTAATTTGAGGAATAAAAAACATGCTAAAAAATAATTTTGTATCACACCCACACCATTTTTTTGTACTTCCTTTTTCTACTTTTCAAAACGTGAACAGAGGAAGATTGTGCTTTTTAGATCAAACTGAATAACCTCATCTTGATAATTTCGATTTGAAATGAAACTAGTTATGCTTTATACCTATTTTATGTTATATCTTTTGTTGGTCACTATGTTATGCTTTTTAGCAGGTTGTTATTTACCTCAGTGACGGATGTTCAGTGTTCACTTTAAAGACACTGGTTATCAAAGTAGAGAACAGTGAGTGTTGAATCTGAGGCAATTAAATTTTTGTCTATTTATTTGTTTTATATATTTTAGTAGATAGTTATTTATTTGTATTTTTTTTTTTCATCAAATGGTACCACAGAGAAAATTAATATTCAATAACTAATAAGAAACCAAGTTTGTAGAAAAAAGTGCCAAAAATAATTTGTACATACGCTTGAGCGATTTTCTAAAATATTTTTTTATTTTAGAAATTCGAAAAAAAATCAGGCCTACATATTTGAATTTCATACTTGGTCAATCTTGCCTTTTCATTAGTGAAAAAGGAAAATCGTAGTAATTTTCTCTGTGATACTTTTGTAATATAAATTTGAAAAAAGAAAAATTGAAAAATTTGAAAAAGAAAATTAGAAATGGAAAATTTCCATATTAACACGAAATATTACCCTTACGAAAGATATCATCGATTGGAATAATTAAAAATAACTCATAAGTATTGAGGTGTGTTTAAAATAATCAAACGTGATACCGTTGAAAGTTTTATCTCGAATTAGGTAAAACGTGAGTATTTTATCTTCGACAATGAGTGAATGAAGTTTTTATTAGTCTGGATATAATCAATTTCTTTTTTTCATTTGATGAGATAAGAGTAATGTGCGACGTCTTACCTGAAGTGTAATGTCTGACAAGAAAATTATAAAATCAATAACGATTTATCGGTATCAGTTTGATAGATGATGTAAGAAATGTTTGGGCGCGTTATATGACCGAATGAGTGACTGACATAATGTGTATTTTTAAGTAATTTGCGATTAAAGATAAGCATAAGACATGATGTAAAAAAAAAAGAGACATTGTATACAAATTACCATTATTGTACGTATTAGTGAAGATAGGAAGGAAAAAATGACAATGGAAATAAAAGTTTAGTACCTCCTAGGTACCTTACCTATTCCTATAACCTATCTAATTTTCGTCTGGAGATCAATTTTCCTAGAAGTCAATTACCTATTTATCTAAATTCTCAAAATTCATATCTCAATCATTATGACATCCAATTTTATTTCTTTAGTCTTTATTTATCATTCTCATTCCAAGTACTCACGTTATTTAATCCTGAAAATGTATTTCAAAAAAAAAATTATCAAATTGACAGTTTTGTGAAAACTTATAAAGATATTTTGAAGCATTTGAAAAGTTATCTGTACTGATAGGTATAATATGAATGAAATAATTTTCAGTGTATCGTTATCGCAATAAATTTCCATTGAAGTATTCTTCGAATACGTACGCGAATTTACGTAAAAAAAATTATTAATAATCCTGATTTTGAAGGTAAAGGTCAAAGGGGATATTTAAATTAGACTGATAACCGTCGATACTCTAAATTGAGTTTTTACTTGAAAATATGGTGGAGAAAAATCGATGATGTGAAACACGTGGATGAAATTTTTATCTATCAACTGATGAAAAAACACTTGAAAATTGAGTAGGTATTATTCATGCAGGGAGGGTGAGGGGGGGGGGGGTGGGGTGTTGGTACGTTTGCAACACTTTTGGGCAACTTTTATAACTCTCCAGCATATAATATGTTTGAAATTTTTATTTTATCCTTTATGTCCTATTCATAAATATGCCAAGCATGCTTATTATTTTACAACAATCAATGAAAATGAAGTTCCTGAAACAAACATATTCGTGTTTGATAACCAAATCAAATGAGTGATGATTGATGAATTGAAGATATTAATTAGTTTTCAATATTGTGCTTGATTTAAAGATTAATTTTACTGAAGGAACAGGAGCATGAGTAGTTGTCTGTGTGAAGTATAAAGATGGAAGTGAAGAAGGAGTTGAGAAAACTTCGTTAAAGTGCTGTGTGAGGTGGAATTTTTTTTTTTTAGATTTTTGTGAAATGAGGAGAGAGTTTTTACTGATCCAATTAACTGTTAACCAACTCACGTGACTTGAACTTTTACAATAAACTTAAAAAAATTGACGAAATTAATTTTATTTTTTTGTAGGTTCATTTACATCTTTAGGTACATTTAGAGTAGGTCATGAGTATTTTTGAAAAATTCATTCGTCTCATGCAGTCTCAAAGACCCAGATTTTTCTGGGGTAGTAGCATGATATTTTCTGGAAAGGGGTTGTTGTAATTTTTATTTTTCATAACAATTGAAAAAAAAATCCACCAAAAATATTGAGTATTTTTTAGTCCAAAAATTTGAAACAACCCCCTCCCCTCCAAAACAGAAATTTTTTAAAGAAAATGAGATGGATATTTCATAATTTTTTATTCGAAGAAAATTCTGAACTTTTTTGTAAGAATCGAGGGATTTTTTTTCTTCAAAGAATAACGCATTTAATTAAAAAATATAGGTATTCACTTGTATAAAAAATTAAAAACTAGATTTTTTCTATAGGTACAAAATAAGAAGCTTTTCCTACAAAAAATTAAACAATTTTTTTCTTTCAAAACTTGTTTTATTTGTTTTGATTTTTTTCTATAAAAATAGATTTATGATATTTTTTCTCCGATTTTTTTTTTTCAAAAAAAAATTCATAATTTTTTTTACAAAATATATATTTTTTGAAATAATAGGTAATAGGTATGTATAAACTTGAATTGAAATTTTTTTCTCAAAAAAATTTAGATTTTTCTTCTATGTAGGTATAAGAGATTTCTTTCTCCCAAAATTTTTATCAATTTTTTCTTTAGATTTTTTTTTTTAATCCATGTACTTACTAGATTGATTTTTTTATTGCAAGAAAATTTAGGTTTTTTTTGTTTTTGTTTTTTATCAAAAATTAATATAGAAATAATGTTTTGTATTTTAAAAAATGATATGTACTTGGATTTTTCTCGAAAAATAAATTGAGAAATATTATAATCCAAAAATATGACTGATTTTTTCCCATTGGTCTTTAAAAAATTACTGTAAAATGAAGAGGGATTTTCTTCAAAAATTGAAAGTTTTGTTTTTGCAAAAGAAAAGGAGATTCAAAAAATGAGACATTTTTCCTTCAAAAATTTGAAGGATTTCTTTTTTCAAAAAAAAAAAAAAATTAAAAATTCAGACTTTTTTCTGTTTGAATAAGAGATTTTTTCTCCCAAAAAAAGAAACATTTATTCTCAAAAAGTTTATAAAATTTGTAATTTTAGAAAATTGATTACTTTTTTTGTGAAAAATTGAAAAACAATTTTCAAAAATTATATTTCACTAATTCAATTGTTTATTTAATGAAAATTAAGAAGTTTTTTATCACAAAAATAAGATTTTTTTCCTTTCAAAAAATTTAATGATTTAAAAAAAAACACACACACAAAACTGAGTAGGTACGTATTCTTTATTAATTACAAAAAAAAAAACAGAATTTTTCCCCAAAAAATTGGGAAATTCTTCACTCTAAAAATTGAAATTTTGGTATTTTTCTTTGAAATACTGGAGACAAAAGTCGAAGGTATTTTCTTCCGAAAATTTGCAGACAGATAAGTACATTGGGAATTTTTTTATTCCAAATTTTTATTTATTTTTTTTTATTTTTTTAATCAAGTACAAATGAGAAATTTTTTTCTCTCTTAAAACTGAAAAAAACAATTCGGCTAAAAAGTCGAAGGCATTTCCTTCCAAAACATATTATTGAAAAACTTTTTTCCTGTTTTTTTTTTTTTTTTTTCAAAAAGGTGAGATTGATTTTATTTTTTATTCCATTTTTTTTTTGAAAAATGTTCTAAAAAAACAGATGTTATTACCTAATTGATGTGTAGGTATTTGATTTTTGTATTTTCGGATATTTTTTTTTGGTGTACCTCTTGTCTCATCTCGAGCACCCGAGCAAATAATTTGTGATTTCTTGCTTTTTTATAATAATCAACGGGTAGTTGAAATAAAACCCGTTGTACTATATGCACTTATTACAAAAATTACAATGATTATTGTGAATGTAATAATTTATTACATTACTCATTACAAAAAACAACGAAAAATTGCTAATTTGCTATACACGTACATTGCTTATACCATGGGCAAAATAAACAATGCTACATTGTTTACTTACAATAAATAAATAAAAAAAAATCATCCCTTTCATGAATCATCATTTTTATTCTTTTTTGCTAAAAGTTCATAATTTTGGGATAATAACATTCAAATATTGCGCTTTGGCATACCTATATACGTGATCGCCTTGTTAGGCTTCAAAAAGCCATTGTGCTTTTAAAATTACGTATGTATATCGATGATATGAAAAATTTGATTACCTACGTGAATGTTTTTCCTACTTGATAAGTAAAAGAAAAACATTAGTAAATATTTTTCATTTTCATAATCATTGTATCAAAATATTTGTGGCTTAACTGGGGATCAGCATAAATAACTTCATACACATTACTCATTTCAGATTACATACCTACCTATTACCTACCTACAGTCTCATATTTATACGTACCTACTACCTAGACCTACATACTTTAAACGTACTTACGTACAAAACTAACTTACGTAAAAACATAGATAACTCTACCTTGACTTAATTTTTTTTTCTTTTTTTTTCGTTCGAATATTAAAAAGCTAATATATTCTCTTCAATCGACATTTTACTAATAATACGCTCGGTTTTGTTGTTTTTTTATCTGTTAGGTTGACAATGAAGACATTGATTTGTACGAAGGTAAAAATTGCATAGAAGATGTTGAAAATCCTCTCAAGGTTCGTTCCTCTGTACATTATTTTTCTACGTAGCAAGTAATTTCATCAAGATTTTTCACACATGGCTCAACAGGCCGATATGTAATTTAAAGGCTATTTGCGTGCTTTGTTTTTGCAAATAAACAACCATATATAGGGAGGGTAACGTTACTCAATTAATTAAAATGCGTTGTAATAATTTAACGACTTTCTTAGTTGGCTTCGAAGGAAGCCGTAAAAAGTGTAATTATTTTGAAAAAAAGTTCGCCTTTATCATTGGTAGATTTTTAAGAAACGGCAAAAAAAAGGGGGAATGTCATTTTTGTATCGTCTCTGCTTCGTCGAACATTCTCGAATGTGTGTTTTTTTTACGAATCGTAGGTTTTAAAAAAAAGGTTGAATTTAGTAAGAGCCTAAATTAATTAATTCTTGGTGGAATAAGGCGTTCGTGGTAATTCGAAACGGTATTGTTTACGATTGGTTGTTTTCAGGACTTTTCCGTCGAAGACGAGGATACAGCAAAAGCGAGAACTTATGAAGAAAAAGAAGAACCGTCGGTCAGAGTGCTGGATGGAAAGGAGGTGAATGATATTCCTGCTCGTTATATCGTACCAACTTTGCAACCTTATGAATTTCCAGTCGTTGGGGTTTGGATTGATCGTCGAATAGTTCCAGGATTTAAATATCGAGTCAGACCTATCGATACCGAGGTAAATTTTGTACCTTTTTGTTGATTTATTCGGTTATTTATTTGTTTAATGTGTTCGGTTTTTCATATCGTAGGAATTCAAAGAAGAATATTTATTCAATGGTAATGGGCTAACTTTGCAAAATATCGGCAATGGATATTCGCGTCGAATTGTCTTTGCACCTTCGAGCGGCCAGTTGAACAATAATCCGAATTATTTCTGGTCCGATTCTCGACCTTGGGGATTCGCTTTCCAACTGGAATTAGTTTCGATTGGTGAAAAATACACAGTCTACGATATCAGTAATCACCCTGTAGGACATTTGGAAATTGTTCAGCTTCAAGTAAGTTGAATGTACCAGTTTCAATTACGAAAATAATGCCTCGTATTATATTCGAATGAAAAATGAATGGAATTTTTTAATATCCCAAGTGAGGATTATTTTACCCTGTATAAACTTGCATCATTATTTTTATTCGATATTTTCCGAAATCGATTTCATTTCTAACTACGCGTATCGGTATTTAGAGGGTCGAACGATATGTTATTCACGTTTCATCGTTTTAACGCCACATACCTATTCGAAGGCATATTAGCGAATATTTTGATAAAAATCTCGATTCACGTGATGATCACGTATAAATAAAATGACATAAATATGCTAATTTTAAAGATCGTTGACTGCCACTTTAAGAAGTACCTACACGAACCGATTGATTTTACTTCCTGAAATAATTACCTACCTTATTTTCTAGAAATTTTCGATATGAGTTAATCTCTCATTTATTTGAAAACAACAACATTTGGTCAAGTTTGCACGAGATCTTGACGTAATTATTTTTTTTTATCTATCAGAATTGAATTTAAGTAGATAAAAGTATACTTTTCCACGTCATGTCATTATTTTATTTATGAATATGGGATATTCCATTATTTCTGAAATATGATGAAAATCCTTTCAAAAACAGTGCGCTCATTTACAAAGCCAAATTATCTATTCAATCAATGGAACGTGTATAAATTTACCCTTATCGTGTAATGATTATTATCTTAACTGCAATGGGAATAGTATGTAATTAAAATTACCCAAATTTTTAGATTGGGAAAATTTAACCCGAGGCTGATGAAAACTTTGAATTTAATTCATTCGATTTTTTATTTTGTTGTTAAGTAGGTAATTTTATTGAAATTATTTGATTTCAAGGATAACTTTGAAATTGAACTTCCTAATTCATATCACAGATAATCTAGATGAATTTTCCTATCTTTAGTAGGTCCTTCGGTTAATTATTGTTGTTCAAAAAAATCAGGAATTAAATATAAATACACATTACCTATTAAAATCTTGAAATTTTTTGAAGAAAAAATCTCCGAATTTTCTTAGAAAAAAATAATTTTTTAAAATTGTTTTGGAATGTAAAAACTTTGTTTTTCATAACAAATTTTCTAATTTTTTGGTCAAAATAATAAATAAATTCTTGGAATTTTTTGGAGCAGATAAATCTCTTGAATTTTTTGGAATATGAAAATTTCTCAATCATTTTGAAGAATTTTTTTTGAATTTTTCAAAATACAAACTTTTTGGTCTTGTCTCATTTTTTTTTGGAAGAAAAAGATTTTTCAATTTCTTTTGAAAAAAAAACAGTTTTTGGTGACAGTAAAATTTCTTAGCATTTTGGAATAAAAAAATCTCTAAAGTTTTTGAAACGAAGAATTTTGAAAAATTTTTGGTTCATAAAAATTTTAATTTTTTTTTATTGCTGAAAAAAAAACAATGTAATAACTAATAATTATATCTTTTTAGCAATTTATTTATTACTATTTATTTATTTTAGAAAAATTAAATCTCAATTTTTGTCTCAATTTTGATAATTTTTTTCAATTTTTAGGGAGAAAAATATCATTTGCTTTTTGAAGAAATACATCGTATTGTTTTTTGGAAAATAAATTATATCAACATTGTAAAATAAAATTCATTTTTTTTAAATTTCTTCGCATTAAAAGAATTTCTGAATTTTTCGGATTAAATCTCCGGTTTTTCTGAAAAAAAAAATTGATAACATCTTTGGAGATGAAAAGGAAAAATAATATAGGTACATTTTTATTAAATTGAAAAATACTTATATAATTTGGAATCGAAAATTTCTCAATTTTTTTGGAACAAACAAATGTCTTAATTTTTTTGAAGTAAATTAATCATTGATTTTTTTTTGTAACAAATAAATTACAATTTTTTGAAGTTCTGTAACTCTCCAATATTTTAAAATAATAAAAAAACAGGATTTTCATAAAAAAATTTCAATTTTTTTTTAGAGAAGAAATCTTGGAATAAAAAATAGCAGCAAAAAATGTGTTTTTTTAGCTTTTTATTTTTATTTTTTTAGAAATGAATCTCAATTTTTCGAAAGAATGAAATCTATCTTCTTTTTTTAAATTATTTTTGCAGAAAAAAATTTCCATTTTTGGGGACAATTTTTTTATATGTTTGGACTGAAAAATACCTATCTCAATTTTTCATAAATAAATCCCTAAATTTTTTGGAGTAAATGTATCATTTTTTTAAAATAAAAAAAATCTGAATATTTTGGAGTAGAAAAACAGTTGAATTTTTCGAATTAAAAAATGTTTTGGTACTATGCGTCCCAATTTTTTTTCCTTTCTTTGAAGAAAGAAATAATTTTAAATAAGAAATAATTCATTTTTTTATGCGAACGTACAAAAAACACGTTTGGAGTAAAATATATTGTTTCCCCTTTCTTTAAAATTTTTTTAATTTTTAATTTTCTCAGTTTTCACAAAGAAATTTTTTTAACTTCTTGGAGAAAAAAAATAAAGAAAATCTCGATTTTTTTGAGTAAATTGAAAATGATTCTATTTAATTTAAGAAAAAAAAGATTTGGAATAGAAAAATCTTTCAATTTTTCTTTTTTTTTTCTTTTTTTTTGGAGAAAGAAATTATATTTTGTATTTTTTTAGAATAAAAAAATTGTATATTTTATTTTTTTGGAGTTGACACGTACAAAAATCAATACTTTTGGAGCAAAAAATGTTTTAGAAAAAATTTTTACGAGAAAAATCCTTCAGTTTTTTGGAGAAAAAAAAAAATATTGTTCCTAAATTTTGGGAATGAATAAATTTCTTAATTTTTTTAGAGAAAAATAAAAAAAAACTAAATTTTTGAAGGGTAATAAAAAATTGATTTTTTCAAATACAATAAATCTACCCACTTAATTTTTTGCAGAAAAGAGAAAAAAATATCAAGTATTAATTATTTTTTAAGCAAAAAATCCCGTTACTTCTTGAATGAGGGAAAATATCTAAATTTTTTGGTTAAAAATTCTCCAAGTTGTATGGTGTAAAATTTTTGTAATTTTTTGAAATTATTTTTTTCGAACTTTTTCGGAGTAAATAAATCTTTTATTTTTTTTAATGAAAGAAAAAAAACAAAATTTTTTGAAAGAATAACTTGCTTTTAGAATTTTTTTTTAATTTTTGAAGAAAAAAATTTTGCAATGTTTTAGAGAATATAATATATATTTTTTTGAGTAAAGTTTTGACTGTTTTTTCCTATTGTTTTAGAGCCCTCAAGAAGAACTATCCCACACAGTCTTAGAAGACAAAAGTGTCAAGAAGTCGGCAAAGGTTCACTGTTTGGCCAAAATGGAATGGTTCGATAGTAACGAAATTTGCGTCGTTTCGGTGAGAAATATTTCGACAAACAAGTTACGCCCACGTCAGCAATATTCTGAAGGCGACTTTTCAAATCCACCATTGTTTTTTTCCCTGTAGATTTGTGGAACGGCTGTCAGTATTAAGCGAAGGAACTCGTTGGCTAAAGTGAACAATATCACGAGCGTGATGATTTCGGGACATCCGCGTAGAAATTACACTTTATATCCTGGAGTAGACAACAAGAAAAGATGCATAAATGTATCCGGCGCTTCGTGCAATGACGTTCCCATTAATTATTCGTTAGTTGGACTGGAAAATTTCGAATTGCCTGTGATTGGTTAGTATAAAAAGATGAGAATTTTCCATCATTCGAAAATACCTACTTAATAGGTACTTGATATCGATATAAATTTAATTTTTCTAGGAACCTACGTCGACTCTCGTATTTTACCTGGTTTCTGCTATAAAGTGCGACCTATCAACAGCAAACACCACTTATTTAACGAAAGAGCCCTAAGACTATTATCGATTGGAAACGGCTACAGTAAACGATTGACCTTTGCTCCAGATGAAAAGAGCTTAAATTCCAACGGAAATTATTTCTGGACCGATTCATGGCCCAGTGGTTTTGGTTTCGAGTTGAGAGCAGTCCATTGCAACGCTAAATTCAATATTTACGCCGAAGATAGATGTGTCGGTTACGCCAGCGTGTTCCGAGCTGACAGTCCACAGTACGAAGAGAAACAAGAATTGGTGAGGGCTCTTTTCTCAATTAAATTCCACGTATTGGTCCTTTTTTCTTCATGTGTAATTTTTTTTTACCATAAACTCTACAGGTCCGAGGCGAAGATGGAGTAACCGTTGTGAAATATGTACATGTCGATATTACCTGCCACGTTGTACTTCGTATGTCTGAAAACGAAAGCGATGTAACCGAAGGCGAACAAACGATGAGGGTTTCCGGCACAGCCATGTTGAAAAAGTCTTCGCGCGATAAAGTAGCCAAACTAGACAGAATCGAGAATATCGGTTTAGATTCGCAACTAAATGTGTTATTCTTTGCCGAACATTCGAATCTGATATTTTACGCCGTGTGAAAGGGTAAATCCAACTGCGATATTCTAGTTTACTCTGCTGATTAGATTCTAGAATCGTCTTCATTTTTAAAGGCTGGTTATTGCGTAATTGTTCCTCGAATATATTGTTTGTTAGTTCATACGAAATATTATATTTTTGTCTACGACGACCGATATTGTTTTAATCAAATCTATATTTTTAGGAATGAATTTCATTTTAATTTTTGTTTTATTACTTTTTTAAACAGTTTATGGTTTGTAGTTTTTACTTTGTGTGTTTTTTCCTGAAATTCTCAATTTGAAATAAAATTGATTTTCATGACAATCCGAGTTTGTTCTATTAATCGCCAATAAAAAGACAAAAAAAAAATTGTAAAAAAATTTATTTAGCCAATTCGGAGGCTTCTTTTAATATAGAATCGAGTTTATGTGCGTCGAATACGAGCACTCTTCTGAATGGTAACAATTCGATATCATCTTCGGTCCATGAACCGCCCAAAGCTGAGTCGCTTTCATTCACCACGCTGTATTCGAAACGAGCATCTGCTTCCTGGTGATATCAAATAATTAGTAATCGTTCGATTCAAAAAAAAAAAAAAAAAAATTGGAAAAATTGAAAATGCTTACTTTATCAATTATCTCATCTTCGGCGTTACTCCAAATGATATCGTAATCTTTGATGTTTTGTTTTTTCTTCTTAGTGGGCACCTTATACAGTTTACTCATGATTATAAAATGGGTGAACTTGTAAGCTGCGTCTTCGGAACTCTTCTTATCTAATTCGGATCTGTAAATTTCATAATTTAAAAAAATGAGAATGGTAATTTCCTCCGATGAAAACATGCGGTACAATTCTCACTTCAGTCTTCCCAGTGATAGTACAGATATCGATGGGGGCAAATTGGAATATCGTTCATTGATGAGGAACCCTATCGAATTACTTGGTTCATTAAATAACGACGAAAAAAATTCGTTTGTTTTTTCGGTGGCATGTTGTTTCGATAAATCCAAAAGTAGATCCTTCAACTGCGAAACAAATTTCAATTCCTGGCAGAACAAAATAAAATTTATTCAGTATTTTTCCTCGAGTAAAATCGTCATAAATTGTTGACTAATCATTCCTTTTAAATCGTTAATGCAAGATTCAAAAATAATACAAAATAATATTTTACTTTGTTATGCGATAAACTGATTGCGGTGACCAATCCGTAAACGGTATCGTCTTCGTTGGCATTATCCGAGCCACCGGAAGGTTCATCTATTTCAGATTCCTATCGAAAAATAATGATTTAATAACGCTGTAATGAAATTGAATGAATAAGATATTCACTACCTTTATAACCAGTCCGATATCAGGTTGTCCATCAATAATATAATTTGTTAATCCGTTTAAATCCAAGTGGTTTTTTAAAAATAACTGATTCAATAACAGCTGAATTCCACTGAAATCTTCCGGAGCCAATTCGAAGCCAGAAAAATCAATCTAAAATGTGTCAATCTTCAGTAAATCAAATCGTGTTTTTAATGAGAACTTATGCTTTAAAATCTAAATCGTACTTACACATATTTGCTCGATTTCATCGTCACTGCCAGCATCGGAATCAGATTCAGATTCTGAAGAATTCTTCTTCAGTTTTTTATTATCTTTAGAGCTTTCTCCGGATCTCTTTTGGGAACTCATGATTGAAGAGTATAGAAATTTAATATTACAATGATATGAACACTTTCAAATATAAGTAAAAGCGTTTTGATGAGTAAAAAAATTACCAACACAAAATTATTTCGAAGACATGAGAATTATCAGCAGTGTTTTTATCACCATAAACACGAAAACAAAACACGCCGGTGTGTTGTGTTGGTTGAGTGGGGGTCAGAGAGGGGATTACTTAAAATTTATTGACTTCAGGCGTCAAATTAAACTTTCAACTTTCGCAACTTTCAAATTTTTTTTGAAAAAATTCAACTAATTTCAATTGGGAAAATATTTTGAAAATTAAAAAATCTTCAATTATTACAGTCAGGTCATAATCATATCTCATAATAATCATAAAAATGAGACCTACATAATTTTATTTATGAAAATTCGAGAAATCAGAGAAATGAGAAAAGCTCAGTGGATTCAAAATTTAATAATTTTCAACTTCAACTGCAGAAGAATCTGTAGTGTAGCTACTTTCAAGTTCGAATTTCAACTTGAAGGTTCAAAATCAAAAAAGACCACCAATCTGAGGAGTTCATACAAATAAATTTATAAAATTGTATTCAATATGAAACACATTTCAGACAATTAGTCGTAAAATAGCAAAAGCCTTGGAAATGGGATTTCTTGTTCCTTGATTTCCAACTCGATCCGATAATTGGTAAATAAAACATATGAACGTACATATATTAAATTAAAAATTTACGTACCCCTTCGAAAAATAATTTATTATTCAATATTAAGCTACCTACATAATAGTTCAAACGAAAGTATTCAATGTGACAACTTGACAAGATTGATAATTTTACATGTACATGGTAACAACATCGCGTTTAATTAATACTACAAAAATAATACTTGCTAAGCTCGAGCGATATATTTCGTATGGGAACCTGTAGCCAGAACATCGCCGGTCTGTTTATTTAAAATGGTGACTTTCAAAAACGCCAATGTTTTTCCTGCTTTGGTCGTATCAGCTTTAATCAAAATATCTTCACCTATTCGAGCTCCGCGAAGATACCTGAAGACAAAATATGAACACATTCTTGTTAATTAATTCCTCGTTCTTCGAAACACCAAAACGTCACTTTAATGAAATCTTACGTCAGGTGCATGTCAACAGAAACACCAGAATGAGGAGATGAAGTTATGTTATCCACTAATTTAGGATGAGTTAGTAACGCATAACCGGACATGCAATCGACTAGAGTAGCTGTACAGCCTCCGTGCAAGGTACCAAAGATATTGGTATGTCTTTCTTCGACTTTCATTTCGGCCTCTAGTTTTCCATTTCCGGCAGATAATACTTTAATCTGATGAATATGAAAACACATTTTATGAACTTGTTATGTAATCTAAATGTAAGTAGTAGAATTGAACTCTTTGATCTTATTATTAGAGAAAAAGAACTGAAACATCAGAATTACCTTTTCCATCATAGTTTCAAATGGTTTTGCTTTGGCAGAAAACTGGATCATTTTTTGAATTAACTCTCGATGAACCATTCTGAAAGAATTAATAAAATTGCATCGATATTTTCAACTAACTACTAACTTAATAATTATTCTTAACATGAGATGAGCATTTAAAAAATTTCACAATTTTCTTATCACTGAATGTGAGTTGGATCATTGGATGAGTAATCCAGGTAATCCACCGTTGATTCACCGCCACTACCCTCCACCCATTCTAGATCACGTGCTTTTCATGTTTTCGTTTTATCATTCATGTTTCATAGCGTTCGTTCTTATCAGTAAGAATTTGAAATAGATTAATGAAAAATATGAAAATTTCTTTTACTTTTTTTTTACAAAGGGTTTTTAATTTTTATAATGTTTTAGATATTTTTTTTAAATACCTAATTCAAAATCAAAATTCATTCAAGGTGATCTGTGTGCTTTGACATTCCATTTATCTTCAATTTCATTTATGTATATTATCTAGGTACAGATTGTTTTATAGAGTAAGTACTAGTAAGTACCTAATTAAAATTATAACAAAAAGCCAAAGTGTACTCAGCTGCTGCTTCAATACCATCTTCTGATTGTGAATTGTGATATCGACTGCTTAGATCGAACATCGCGTAAGCCACAAAACATGAATTTTACAGGAGAGACGAAACACGTATATGGAGGTATAAAAGGGGAATAATTTAATAAATTTTATGAATTTAGGATGATTTTACCATGGACTTTTCGATGGAATCAAAAAATTTCATCTATCTTTTTATTTGGTGAAGTTATGACGTATTTTGTAAGAAAAGTGTGGCTTACGTTATATTTCATGTGTTTTTCAAATAGGTTTAGTGTGGGATACGATATGTTCGTATTACTAACATTGTTTTAAATTAAATTACACGTTTAATTAATGATCGGTTAATTATAAAATTTTGTAAATCCCAAATCAGTTAAAACATCATTTTCGAAAATTTTGTGGCTTACGCGATGTTCGATCTAAGCAGTCGATATACTTAAATGTTAGTGTTATTGTAATTATGTATGTAGTACAAAACTACGAACATTAGGTAGGTACTTGAAAAGTTTTTAACCAAAAATTAATTACTTATCAGCGTAATCAATAATCATAATGGTCTGAAATAAAAACAATTGAACAGTAACAAAAAATATCTTTATTAGCGTAAAAAATGAATTAAAAAACAAAAGTTAAAATGCAAAAAATAACTATAGTGATAACAAACACATAGTCTAAGTGCCTATGTGTAGATGGGCCTAATAATAAAATGAATATTTCACTAAATCACAAAACATTTTTGAAAAATACTTTTACCCCAAACAAATTACATAAAATTATCGGATCAAAAATGATACAATATTATGAAGAGACATGATAAATCTCGCTTTACTTGTACCTTTGCTTGTACAAATCTTCGACACGAATCTAATCAAAAATAATAAAACCCGCATAACTACAAAATTATTCTGGCATGGCTTAATAGGTAATTGATGTAGGTAACATTACGTAAAACAATCATATTTTTACCCAAAATATTAAAAATAACAAGTCACTCTGCTAACATCTTGTATATATTAGATGTAATATCATTCTCGACAAGTTCCCAGTCTTCATCAATCGTCTCCGACACTGACCTTTCTGTTTTCTCTTCACTTTTCAACAAATCCAACACGTGTGTTTCGCACTTGTGTAAATTTTTTGTAGCATTTGAAACACCCCATAATCCTTCGCTACTTGAAGCTATTCGACAAAAAAAAATTGAAGCCATTTACATGCAAGTCAATTATAAATCGTACAAAATGGAAACACAATTTCTTACTAGCAATCAATGAAAATGAGCCAGGTATTTGTACCCAATAATCACCGATATAATTTATCGGAGAAATACCAAATCTGCGGAAAATTGTGCCTTCTGAGGTGAGAGCCCAAACAGCCGAAGACCTTTAAAAAAAAAAAAAAAACTCGTTTAGCACAAGAGTGGTAGGCCTACATAAAATGGAGCGAATAGAATAATAATAATACGTACGATATTACTAAATGAACCGCCTTGATACCGGAGACTTGAATCCAAGCAGTTCCAAACAAATAATCAAAAAATATTCCCTGCCTTACGTATACATTTTGCTTTTGATCTAATGCCCAAACCATGTAACTGTTTGGTCCAACAACTACCTATTAAAATACATACATACAATTTATACGACAAAATCATTCTCAAATGTGAACGCATTGAAATAATTTGATTAATTATTCGTACTTTAGTAAATTTTACACCGTTAGAAGGAACATCTTTGATGTGCATCCAATCCGGATCGCATAGTTCTCCAGTTATAGCTAAAGGACTTCCGGCCGCACAGAATACTTCACCTTTGGTATCGATGGCCCAAATTACATCGAGCCCGGAAGATAAATATCGAAATACTAAATTCAAATCTGTAAAGTAATAATTCGTACTATAAATATCTTCAAAATAGGATATATATATTTTTTTTTTTTTGAAAAAAATTGACTTACTATTAGCATCTTTGAAAGTTATAGGTTTCCAAAACGAACCGAATTGATTTTCGTCTTTTATTCCAACTCGAGAATAAATCTCTCCATTTTTTGTTAAAATCCATAGTGATCCCAGTGACGCCGAAAGACAAATAATGTCATCTGAGTTGGGAAGTTCAACGGCCTATTAGAAAGAGAAACATATTTTTATGAAAGTTGATCCATTGTAGGAAATATAGTAGTAGCTTGGGCGCTCAAAAATTTCGAAAGCGAAACAAGCTACATCCTTGAAAACTTCAAAAATATTGAATACACACTACCTATTAGAATCTCTGATTTTTTTTTTTTTGAAAAAAGTATTTCTCAATTTTTTTGGATGAGAGAAGAAATTCTGAAATTTCTTGAAATAAAAAAATCTCATTTTTCGAGACTGCATAAAAAATTTTTAATTAAAAAAAATTAAGTAATTTTTTGAAGAAGGAAATCTTTCAAAAAAATCAGTTTATTTTTTTTCAAATAAAAAATTTTTTACTATTATTTTTAGAAAAAAAATCTTTCAATTGTTATGAAGAGAAGGACAAAATATTTAATTTTTTAAGGAAAAAAATCTCCAATTTTTTAAGGAAAAAAATCTCCAATTTTTTTTAGGTAAAAAATATAGGTAAAAAAATTTATTAGGTACCTCCTTTTTTTAAAAAGAACAATCTGTTATTTAATAAAAGAAATTTCTAATTTTCAGAAGGAAAAAAAGGAAAATTATTAAATTTTTTTGGGAAAACCCTAGATTTTTATGGAAATTAATAATGTGTTTTACTTTTTTTGGGGGGGGGGGGGGGGGAGTGATATTTTGGTAGAAAAAAAATCTCGATTTTTTTTGTTAAAATTTTTTCAAAGTAAAAAATAAGTAGAACAATTTCTCAACTTTTTTGAAGAGAAAAAATCTCTGTTTTTAAAATAAAGAAATCTATAAATTTTGAAGGAAAAACTCTTCATGTGGGTAGGGATTCTGAAATTTTTTGAGCAGAATTGCAAATAAAATTTAGAAAAATATATACAATTTTCTTTGCGGAAAATCTTAAATTTTCAAGGGGTGAGGATTTATTTTTTGGAGTTGAAATTATTTTTTAAACTCCATTTTTTGTAGAAAAAACATTTGCTTTTTGGAGAAAAATATTAATTTTTCAGAAAAAAAATCCCTTTGGGGGGGGGGGCGAATTTTCTTGGGGAAAAATATATGTCTCAGTTTCTTTGATGAAAGAAACTTGATTTTTTAGAAAATGAAATCTCCATTTTATTTTTAAAGAAAAAATTTTACAACTTTTTTGGAGAAGAAAATCTTTTAATTTTTGGGAATGAAAATATTCCCAAAACTCTCTACCTAAATTTTTTGGATAAAAATCTCCATTTTGGGAGCGATTTATTTTTTGGGAAAGGAATCTCTGAATTTTTGAAGAAAAAAATTTCAAATTTTTTATGATGAAAAATATCTTTTCATTTTTTGGGGAGTAAAAAATTTTCTCCATCCATTTGCTTTGAGTTATTTATTTTTTTTTTTTAGAAAAAAAGATTTACACTCAACATTTGAAAATTTTCAACTCGCCATTCCTTTTAGAAAATCGAGCTACGCCCTAGAAAATTCCAAGTGTGTTCATCTCCCCCAAAAGAAATATATTTTGAAAAATTAAAAAATTAAAAACTAAAACGTACTCGTATTTCTTTCTTCAAAGGGTGTAATAAAAATAGGTCGTTATTAGTTGAAAGACACCAGAGCACCGTCAACCTCTCCAAAACTCCAGTTCCACTAATAAATTTCCATTTTAAATTACAAGTGGACGAATTCATAAAGAATGGAACCCATCGATGGCCTAAAAATAAATCCATTAATGAGCACAAAAATGATTTTTTTGTCATACTTCTTCAACCCATCGCTCAATACCTTCGACTGTTTTTCTATTAACTTGTAGAATATTTTCACCATGTCGAAGAATCCAAATTTCCTTATCACTCGAAGCGACTGAACTGTCTATCTTGTCTTTGGACCAATGGACGAACTTACTTATGGGACTCGTTAAATTGAAATTTTTTCTTTTGTTGGAATTATTAACAACGAACTGAAATAAATACGATTATATCAACTTGGGAAAATATTATTTCATCTTCCACCAATGAAATGCAAGATTTACACACCTGCCACCAATCCGGTTCATTGGAGGATAAAAAATTATCGCTGAAATAAATCTCGTTATTATTAGTAACTATCCAGCCTGTATTCTTGCATCCTAAAGCTAAGTGAGAAATTTTCAAGTTTTCCGCATAAGAGATATTTTTCCATTCAGTTGTGACACGATCGAAATCTTTAGGGATAAATTTGCAAAGAATTTTTCCTCTTTTAGTTAATGCCCAAACGATCTAAAATGAAGTTATGGTGTAATAAGACATCGAGTTCGAGTTCATCCTCAATTCCAGGGTGCGGATACTTACATTTTCGTAGCAATAAATTTTAGAGATTTCGTCGGGACAAGGAACTTTAATTGTTTTTTCGCTATATGGGTTTTCGTCGTTTAAATCGAACTGAGCGTAGATATTTCCATCACTAACGAACCAAGCGGAATTTTCATTTACAGCTATACTTTCGACGTTTCTTGCAATTGTTTTCCAACGGTCTACGAAATCGACGGACAAATAAATAATACGAAAGAGATGTTTCTAATTCGTATAATAGGAATTTTACAAAATTATTAAATGAACGACAATGTTGCCAACATACTTACTAAGTAAATCTGTCGAATAAGCGTAAGCAACTCCTAGATCAATTTTCCATAAAATAGAACCGCTAAGAGAAACGGACATTTTGACAGCTCTGTAATTTTGCATTTTCCAATTCAATTTTAAATCATTGGTTTCGGAATAATAAACCGTCGATTTGGGGCCTCCGTAATATATACCATTTTTAGTTACACAAATCCATTTCGAAATATTTGGTAAACACCAAGATGACCACGAATCTTCGTGTTCGGTTTCAGCTGCAAAGGCGAAACTTTTATAGAATTTTGTTAATCTAGCTTATGGATTACAGAACGTTAGACTAATAGATAATCAAAATGAGAATGTTAGTGAAAGCTTTTACATGAAAAATGTTACAGAAATGATCGATGTTAATGAAGAATGAAAACCAGCACCGTAAGAATAAATAAGTAATAGAAAAATTGAGTAAAAATTAAATGACTAGAGATTTTCAATTAGTTGAAGAAAAAGAAAATTAAAAACGATGAAAAAATTGTATAACTTAAGCTAACCCATCTGATTAGAAGTTTCCGAAAAATGTTCGCTTTGAATTGGATTATCATAAATTTCATTTAAATACTGATCCAGTTCGACTTCTTTGGTACTTTCAGTTTCAGATTTATTCTCGAGTTGTAAATCTTGAGTATTCAAAGGTTCGCAATAGAGTCGATTTTTGTATAAATTTTCGTCTTTGTTATTCAACAAATCTTCAGGAGAAATGATATCAGAATCATTGTTAGTTTCGCCACTTGATACGTTCTCTGGTATAGGATCAACGCAGCTACTCGTATAGAAAGTAGATCGACCTATAATAGAGGAACACGATTAAAAATACGAATTTGGGATCGATATAAAAACAGCCCTGTAGTAATTACCCAAACTGGACATCGATTCTGAAGTATACGAGATGTTTAATAATTCGGCCAATCTATTTTCTTTATATTTGACGTCTTCCATTATGCAACCAATATCTCTCGTATCGGGTAAAATATCTTCAGGAATTCCCTTGGAAGGAGTAATCGCCGAAGTGACTTCGGTACTGTTTTCCTTCGAAATAAAATTCTATTTTTAAAAACGCCACAGATTCGAAATGAAGAAATTAAAGCAAAGCTTACTAGGAAGAAGTCGACACTCGAGTCTTGAGATTTTATCATATCATCGAAAGGAGTTTCATTATCACAGACTTTTTCATTCGATTCGTTCACAGTTGGAGCGGTTTCTTCAACTATAACAAAAGCAATATGGATTAAATAAAATAACATACTCAATATTATGAAATGGCAGCGAAAGAAAATAATCAAAATACCTCTATGTTCGTTTAATTGTACATTTCTCGAACTCAGGGAACTTTTCTGAAAATAAAAACAAAATTTATAAGTAGAAAAACTACATCGCTGAATTATGGCCAGCAACTTAGCAGTAGCTTGGGTGCTCAAGCTACATACAAAATTCTAAGAATGAAATGAGCTCGACACTAAAAACTACTAAAATGCAAAAATACCACTAAGAGTAGAAAAATTTTAAAAAAAATCTTCAAGTTTTATGGAAGACTTTTTTTTTTTTTTTTTTTTTTTGAAGAACAGAAACTTCATTTTTTTGGTGAAGAAATTTCTTATTTCACGAGCAAAATTTTTTAGTAAGTATGTCTCAATTTTTTGAAAAAACATTTCTGAATTTTATTGGAATAAAAAATATCTTGATGTTTTGGTGATACTATAAAAAATTCTTCAGTTGTTTTAAAATAACAAAAAATTAGCTAAATTCTTTCTTTTTTTTTTAGAAAAAAAATCTTACAATTTTTTTGAAGAATACATTTTTGTATTTCAGTTTTTGGAAGTAGAAAAATATTTTTCAAATTTTTGGAGCAAAAAAACCTCAAAATTTTTCAATTCTCGAGGGTAAAAAATAGTTTAATAAATCTTTCTTTTTTGGGTAGTGGGCACCTGGGTTCACAAATTTTTTCGAGAAAAATCCATAATTTTTTTAAGAAAAAAAAACATGATTTTTGACCAAGCTACACCCTAGAAAATTTCAAGTTGCTGGCCCTGCGTTGAATAGTAATAAAAAATGTCTTCAGGTTACTTTTTTCTTCGGAAAAATAATAGCTTCGTCGTCGTTCGTATTTTGAGTGTTTCGTGACGATGTATCTTCGTGATTATTTTGACGGTGAGGTAAAGAGTACGTATAATCATCGTTGGTTAAAATTAAGAGAGCATCTTCAGCCGGAGATATAGGATCGATGTCAAATAACCCGTCACTTGAAAATAAACAATCATAATATTAAAACTTGAGAAAATAAAACTGTTATCGATGACCCAAAATACTTACTACGTATCACCTTTGGCTATACTATTCAATACCGGCTTCACCATGTTATTGGACTCTTCCTTGATTTTGGATACAATATCGAATAACTTTTCACCGATTTGCGAGTCTTTATTTTCATAGGTACCTGATTCGCAATAAACAACATTACTCAAAAATGCAGAAATACGATACATCAATATTGAACCGATTCTTACTCGTTTTCATTTGTCCGTATCTATCCGGATGAGTAGCCAGTCGACGAATTTTACGATGATTTTCCAAAATAAATATTTCTTCTTTATTCACAGCCACAGAAATGATTTTTCTCACCTTATAAACGCCACCTTCGACGGTATTGTTTTCAATATTTAATAATGCGAGAGCACTGCAATCATAAACTAATAGAAATTTATCTGCGAAACGCTTCAAGATGCTGAATTCGAATTCAGGTGCTTTGGTGGTGATGGACGTCGGAATCAGATGACTAGTGGACGGCTCTGCTGAGTTGTCAACAGGACCCCTGTTGAGTGAATTCTGATATTCGTTCGCTATTTTAATTGCCGGGTGGTCTTTTGCCAACGCATCCTATTTGATAAAAATAATAAAAATTGAAAATTTCCTCAAAAAATATCGAGCAATGAAATACAGCAATTACCTTGAATAATAATGTTTTTTCAACATTTCCATCTATGTCTGCTTGCCAAATACGTTGCTTCGGTCGAGCAGAATATATCACAGGTTTAGAAGAGAAATTTTGACATATTACAGCACCAAGTTTACATAAACTGAAATGAATAAATTCACGTAATAACGTAATAATGTTGTGAAATTTAAAAAATATTCAAAAAAATTTACTTTATACGATCTTTTTGTCCAACTTGTACCGTTTTATTATCACTCCCTTGTTTGTAAATTATACATCGATATTCTGAAGCGATTAATAATATCTGAGGTTGGCAATAACTCAATTGTACAATTGGGAATTTTTCATTCAATATTTCCGCTGACTTTATAATATTCTACGAAGAAAAAAAATCGTCATAAATCAGGCTACACTTCGACTCGATGAAAAAATAATTATCAACAGCTGTGTACCAAATTGAAATCCATTTGAGTGTAAACAACCAGACCCTTGTCGTCGCCAGAAAACAATTTCTGACCGTTCAAGCTCCATTCTAAGAACGTAATAGGAGAAGAATGGATATCAGTTACAGTAAAACGTTCAATCTGAAACATCAAAAAAATACAAAATTTATTTTAAAACGGATGCAAAATTCAACGAAAACCCAATCGCCGAATTTATGGCTGCATGAAATAATGCAAATTTTCACACGAGAACGCTACAGCAGACTCAACTGCACATAGATAAGAGTATAGGTAAATTCGTACTTTAAACTGCGCTTATCTAATTGATAGTCAAAAATGACGCGTTTGTCACTGAGAATGAGTAATGCATATTTCATACCGATTTCTGAGACGATGTTCCATTATCCGTTGGCATAAAAAATGACTTCTCTTTGGGTACAACGAAAATTGAAACTATGCCAGATTCGTCTCCAGCAGCCACCATATAATCTACCGTCGAAATGACCGACACGAATGTGATTTTTGGACCGCATTTCTGTTAATTGATAGAATTATGTTAGAAATGTTTCGTCGGTGATAATTATATACGCAATAGAGTAAGCTATTAGAAAATTGTGCCAGTAATTACCTCAGGACGAAGTCTTTCGATTTTATTATTACTTCTATTGCACCAATAGATGATTCCAATGTTGGTACCAACTGCGATGTACTCGTCAACCGCATCAATAGACGTGTAATGAACTTCAACGATAGTAAAACCTTTTCTTACTCTGATTGGAATCTCGCTCAGACAATAGTTCGATGATGGAAATTCTTGAAGATTCAATTCACCCATGTTGAAATTTTGTAACGTTTGTCACCATTATACTATTTTAACGAAGCTCTTTGCCAAGAGTAATAAATCATTATTTAAATTATTTCTTATTCACGTTTCCATAAAATTTTAAAATTGCATCGCACACTATCGCACATCGCACAAAGAATTCTAATTCTTATCAGTGATCAAAACAAACACGATGTGATGTTCGGTCGTTTACGGTAGTTTCCGTAGTTCATCGTGTATCTCCGCCCCCGATTTTATTGTCTTTGGAGGAGAGGGGAAGTGAGCGAGGAACCACACAAGCGGTACCATTTACGTACGTTTAGACTATGTATATGACGTCACGAATCTCTGGACTTGTAATATTTTTTCAAATTATCATTCATTTGATTAATTTTTATGAAATTGGAGGGGAGAGAGAGGTTCAATCGAAATTTTTATAATAACTAAAATTATTCCTGAAGTATTACTCTACAACTTTTGTTTAAAATTTTTTTCAATTTGATCTTCTGTTCCCTTCGGATTTCGCATATTACTGTTATAACTTATAAATGCAAAATAAGAGAAGAGAGAGGGGTCCAATTGAAAAATTTTTCAAACAAAAGTTGTATACTAAAATATAAGGTATATTTTATGTTATTACAAAAATTTCGATTGGACATCTTCCTTCCCTTAATTTTTATGTATTGTCATTGTCTAAAAATTCTACATTGTAGTATTAAGCAAAATAAGAGGGAAGGGAGATGTCCAATCGAAATTTTTGTAATAACATAAAATATACCTTATATTTTAGTATACAACTTTTGTTTGAAAATTTTTTCAATTGGACCCCTCTCTCTTTTCTTATTTTGCATTTATAAGTTATAACAGTAATATGCGAAATCCGAAGGGAACAGAAGATCAAATTGAAAAAAATTTTAAACAAAAGTTGTAGAGTAATACTTCAGGAATAATTTTAGTTGTTATAAAAATTTCGATTGAACCTCTCTCTCCCCTCCAATTTCATAAAAATGAATCAAATTAATGTTAATTTGAAAAAATATTAAAAGTCCAGAGATTCGTGACGTCATATACATAGTCTAAACGTACGTAAATGGTAGGGCTCCGTTGTGCTCCCGATCCGCTCGTGGAACCACGACTCGTTATCAGCTATCGTTATCACCCACCAAAATGCAAAATTATTTCTAAAATTTGAAAAATTATAAAAAATCATCAAAACTTCAAACGTTAATGCAATTTCAAAAATTATATGTACCGTGCCATAATCGTTTTGAAAAATGAAAAAAAAATTTAAATTGCAGCTTGATTTTCAGAATTTTCTCCCTGTAAAGTTCAAAAATAAAATAGTGAAAAGTGACGATCCAAATGTCGCTGTGCTGCGATGCAATTTACAAAATATTGATGATTGTGGGTCATGGGTTAGAGAGTTTTCTAAACTAACCAACACTCAGTGGAACTCAGAACGCTCCTGGCCCAATGGCACAGCTATGGTATGTCGGTAAGTCGATATTTATTGCTCATATTCATGTTTAATATGATAATTGCTAATAATCATTGTATAATATCACTATGTCAAATTGTTGTAGTAAACGTTATGTCTGTCATCATTCAGCGTTCCAAAAAGTTGATCCCGAAAACAATAAACGTGGGTTCTCGAAAAATACTGGGTGTAAAGCAAAACTGAACATCAAAATAAAAAAATCAACGAAAGATACGAAGAAAAAGGACTCGTTTGTGAAGGTACACTGTACACTACCTATTTATAATGTATAGAATCCAGCCAAGTGGATTAAGTACTTTACTGCCCAAGAATCATAATATTTTCATGCAAGTATTTTATGATTGTTTTCAGCAAGGCTTGTGTGCAATAATAACCCTCGATCTCAATCATAACCATTCCTTACATAGCGCTGATGAGTTGAAGTTTTTATCGAAGGATAATGAAGTAAGAGGGAGGTTTGAAGAATATTTCTCCGATGGTATGGGAGTATCAGAATCAAAACGATTTCACGAAGGTAAATTTAACGAAAATTCAATTTTCTACTTCTGCAAAATAAAATGAAAATGCATTCAAATTTTTATAGGAATTTTGGAAATTGAAGGTGCAACTGAAATAGAATTAGCTAATAACAGAATTAATCCTACAAATCGATGTATTCAATACTGGTACAACGAATGGCGATTGCAGAATTTAGAACCACGAACAGAAGCTGGAATATTTGATGTATGTAAATTAATATTTGACAGTATCATTTATAAGGAAAATTTATATTGTACTGACACGTGGCATTATTTTATTTTCAATAGAAATTTGAAGAAAAAAAACAAAAATTTGAGAAGAATGGAATCGATACCCATTTCACAGAAGAGCCATTACCATTTTCCATTGGTTTTCACAGAGATCGAGATTATGATTCAGTGTCAAGTGTAGAAGTACAGCCGCAGATGACAGATGGACAACATTTCCAAGTAAATGACGAGCGTGAAGATATCAACGTTATTGTGGCAAGAATAAATAGCCTACTGCGAGCTAAAATACGTGATATTCCGGTTAATCGAGATGATCTGTTAGAATTTGAAAGACGTTTAAATGCAATTGTTACTGAGGGGCAGTTGGCATCGTTTTTAGCTGGAGTGTGAACTACTCCTTTGTGAATTTAAAAAAAAAATGACTGAAAAAGATCACAGTTTTTTGGAGAAAGAATCTAATTTTTTAGCAAAAAATTCTCAATAATTATTATTGAAGAAAAAAATTGATTTCTGTCTTCATCTTTTTGAGTAAAATCTTTTAATTTGAATAAAATCTTACGTATTGTACTTACTTGAAGAAAATAATATTTTATTTCTTTAGAGCGAATAATTGCTTCACTTTTTTGGTAGTGAAAAATTTTCCAACTTCTTGGCGGCAAAAAATTTCCAATTTTTTTGGAATAGAAAGCAATTAGCTTGAATGTAAAAAAAGAAATCCCTGTTAGTCATTATTTTTTAGAAAGCGGTTTATTGTTTTTTTTGTGTGGGGGGGGGGGGTCAAATTTTTTAATTATCATTTTTTTTATGCAGAAAAAAAATCCCAGTCCTTGGAGAATAAAAATACCTAATAAAAAATTTTTAAAGAAAAAAATCTTCCAGTTTTTGTTTTTGGTAAAAAAATATTTTATTTCTTTAGAGTACCTTAGTAAATTGTTTCAAGGATGATTTCCCAGACTTCTTAGAAATAAAATGTTTTCAATTATTATTTGGAGTAGACATAATTATTTTAATATAGAAAGAAATCTTCGTTTTATAATTTTTTTTTCATTTTTAGAAAAAAAAAATCCATTTTCAAGGGGAAAATCATTTTTTAAAATAATTATTAATTTTATGTAGAAAAAATATCTTTTTTTTTTGGGGGGGGGGGGGGGGGGTCTCTTTTCAAGAACGGAATTGCTTATTTTTTATGAAAAAATCTTATTTTCTTACTTTTCTGGAGGTATTATTTCTTTAGAGTAACCAATTCTTCAATGATTTTTCTGAAATGAAAACACCGGGTTTCAAAGTGAAATTTCTTTCATTTTTTTGTAATTTTTATATTTTAACCTCTCAATTTTTTGAGGGGGAGGAGGAATTTATGATTTTTTTTTTATTAGTATTATTATTATTTTTTCTTTAGATTAAAAAGTGTTGAATAAATATTTTCTCGAATCTTAGAGTAAAAAATTCTCTTATTTCTTTGGAGTGAATAATTTTTCTAAATTTTTTTGTGAAATAAAAGAGAAAAATAATTCATGTTCAGAATTTTTTTTTTTCATGTTCTGAGGATAGAAATATTTTTTAAATACCTACTTACTTGTGAGAAAACATCATATTTTGGTTAATGAAATTTTTTGACTTTTCTTGGGATAAAAAACTTTTATTATTTTTGGCGAAAAATCTCATAGGTATACTTTTTAAAATAATCGAAATTTTTTGAAGTTTTTTTTTTTTAAATTTTTGTGTAGCTTTTTTACGCAGAAAGAAATAATCTCAATTTTTGTATCATTCTTTTTTTGTAGTAAAAAAAAAATGGAAATCTTAATTGTTAATTGTTATGCAGAAAAAATTCTCTCATTTTTTTTTTTTTTTTTTTTTTTTTTGTAGAAGAAAAATTATTCTAAAAAGAAATTATCCCACTATGCACCCTCCCGAAAACGTATTCAGCTTCACCATAAACAACTCCAAGTTTTCGGTCTCGATTTCACCAACAAAATACCAGAGCAAAGGTACCTAGTCAACTTAAACAAAAATTGCATTCTATTAAACATTTCTTCATTTTCTAAAACAAAATTTATTTCAATAATCAACAAACTTCAAATAAAATTAAAATACAGGTAAAACGAAAACGAAATTTAACATCAAACACGTCGAGCATCTGCGCAGAAATATAAGTAGGTAGCCAGGTAGGTTTTAAGTACAATATGATTTTTTTTTTAAATATTGAGTCGAAGTGATTTCAATTCATACTACCCTTATCTGTTTGCACTTTATGGACGAGTATCATTGTAACTTTCACTTGATAATATTCGCGTAATCTTATGTTTCATTAGTGACCATGCAGCGATGAAATTTTCGACAGTGCATAAAGAGAATATTGCATTTGATATTGCAGCATTATTTTATAAAAAGTTATATAATCAAGATGAAAAATGCATACGTAATAAGTATGAACATGGTACGAACCAATCTGAATTAAACGAATATTTTCATGTAAGTAACACTTCTTATGATAAAAATTTCAAGGAAACGTATCGTCTGCGAAGTCATTCAAGTATACAGGTACAAGTACTTGTAAACGTTGATCAATGATCAGACATTCGCGCGACTTTGTGGCATGATTAAAAAAAATTATTGATAAATTTGAGTTTTAATGAGTTTCATATTTCAATTATCTAAACACGATCAGTTTACGATTTTATAAAATGTCTTATTTACTGACAGTTTTTACGTATTAGTTTTTTTTTCTTCTTTTGAAGCAGCCAAGAACTTTGAGCTTTGGGAGACACTTTCAACTCGTGACAATTAAAAAATACGAATTCATCCACTTTTTTCTCATAAACGATACCTATTAACGAGTTCGTACATATGTAAATTTCTAAAATTGAAATTAACTAGTTGCAGCCAAACTGTTTAACTTAAAAATGACTCGTCTTTCAAGTTTATTGAATATTTATCACACTTTTCTTCAAATATCACATCGCTCGTCGTCATCAAATTTTAAAAAGAAGCTACTTCGATCAAAGAAAATGACTTAATTTTTAAATTTTTAAAACACGATAAATCGGTCAAACCGATACAATTTTCCAACCACGAAAAAAAACCACGTAGTTGTTTCTATTAAAATATACAATAAAAAAAAATCAAGTACCAATTTAATATCAACCTATCTATAGGTAATCGATAAAGTGATTCGTTTAAAAAAATATATCTTAATTTAAGTAGGTAGGTATTGATACGTTTTACCAACGTGTCGAGTCTTAATGCAAGCGTAGAAATGTTCGAATGGAAAATTTACTTAGGCAACGCGTATTTTACCGAATCTACATATTTCGTATGCATTCCTTTAGCCAATAT
Source organism: Balanococcus diminutus (assembly GCA_959613365.1). NCBI lineage: Eukaryota > Metazoa > Arthropoda > Insecta > Hemiptera > Pseudococcidae > Balanococcus > Balanococcus diminutus. The sequence continues at coordinate 48,718,904 of OY390715.1, forward strand.
ATCTCCAGATGCTTTGTTGGTTATAACTGCTTCCGAAAAACCCATCGTTTTTCCTACTCTGATGGTATCTGCCGTTATTACAATTCGTTCGTTTAGCAGCCCCGGCTTGAGATAGCTGAAAAAAAAATAAAAATCGTCGATTAAGTTGCGCTTTGAAGGAAGCTTAGTGCGACGACCTTTGACATCTGTAGTACAGAGAGAAAGAGAAAATAATGATGGGGAAATTAAATTGAAGAGCATGAATTAGAGAGAAGTATAATTCAAATGATATGACAGCACAGTTAGTATTTCCGCGTATGAATAATAAGAATAATATTCAGATAGGTACCTAGGCATAGTGCCATTTTCATTATTTCCTTCGATGTAAATAAAGAAACCATTACGTTTTCAAGGTCGCGACCAAAAAAAATATTTTTGTACCAATTTGCAAGGTCAAAAGCATTAACAAATGTTCAAAAAAAAATTCTCATTTTTTTAAAAAAAAGTTCAAAATTAAAAAAAAATAAAAATACACTCATAAATTTATTAGAATTAGCGTATAAATTTTCTCTATTATTGATATTGAAAAAAAAGTCAAATTTATGGGAGAGTAAAAATTTTTAATTTTCCAACAAAAAAATAATCACAATTTTTTCACAAAAAAAAAAAACTTACTTTTAGAGAGAAAAATTTCACCATGTTTTTTTGTAAAAGAAAATTTTAGAATATTTTTGACTAAGAACAATTTTTAAAATTTTAGGAGGGGAAATCTCTCATTTTTATGGGAAAAAATCTAAATTTTTCACTTTAATTTTTTTGAAAAAATTATTCAAGTTTATCACAATTTTTTAACCTTTCAATTTGAGAAAAAAATCTAAATTTTCTTGAAATAGAAAATGAGTAGGTGGTACTAGGTATATAATTTTTTTGAGAAAATTTCTCATTTCTTAAATTGATCTTTTTAAAATTTTTCATTGGAAAAAACTTATTACTTTTTAAGATAAAATTTTTTTGGAGAAAAAATACTTTTCAAAATTTTAAATGAAAAAAATTTCTCATTTTTTTTTTTTTTTGAAATCATAATAAACTGAGAAAAAACTCAATTTTTTCTAGAAAAACATTTCTGAACATTCTAGGAATAAAAAAAAAAACAATGTTTTTAAGTCAGTGTGAAAAAATAAGTAATTGGACTTCTCAAGAAGAATCACTTTTTTTTTAGAGAAAAAAATTCAAATTTTTTTCAAAGTAGAAAATTTATCATTTTTTGTGAACGATTTCATTTCATGTTTTGAATAAAATAACTTTCAATTTTTGGAAGGAAAAAAAATCACAATTTTATTGAGTGAAATTTTTTAAAAGTTTTTAGAAGGAAAAATACCCATCAATTTTTTTCAACAAAAAAAAAATATTTTTTTTGGAGAAATTCTCCTTTTTTTCAATACTTAATAAAATAGTTTATTCTTTACAATAAAAAATTCACAATTTTTTGAGAAAGCTTTTCTGGTGTTTTCGAGTAACTTAAAAATATTTTTCAAATTTCCGAGGAAAATGGGAAAATCTATCTCAATATTTAATCCGGAAATTTTTTTCGATTTTGGAATGTTTTTTTTTTCAAATTTTTGGAGAAAAACTTTTTAATTTTTTTTTTTGAGAAAATCTCTCATTTAAAAAACAATTATCTAAAAAAAACACACTTTTTGAGAAAAAAATTTTAAAATATTTTTGAGTAACTTAGGAGTAGGGCCCGAATTTTCAAGTTTTTGGAGGGAGAAATCCCAATTTTTTGAAAAAATATAAACTTTTTTCAAGTTTTTTTTCGAGGAAATCCCTAAGTATTTAATTTTTGTTGGAGAAAAAACGTTCAATTTTATTGAGGAAAACATGTTTTAATTTTTTGGAATTGAGTGTAAAAAAAATTCTCAATTTTAGTTTCAAAATTTTCTTGAAATTAAAAATACATATCGCCACCTGCCAGACAAAACTCACCAAATCCATTTGGATGTTAGAAGTTTTCGATGTCTTTTAGTAAAAAATATCTGAAATCATTTTTAAAAATCCGAAAACGACTTTTCGCTCTTAAGCACCTTTCCAAAAACCAGATCACATGGACTTGGTGAGTTTACCTGGCAGGTTACGATACGTGGATAAACTTTTTTGGAAAATTTCACACTTTTATAAAATAAAAACTATTTACTTTTTGGGAGAAAAGATCTCAATTATTTTATTTAAACAAACGGAGAAAAAAATAATTTCTTTCATTAAAAATTTCTGAATTTTCTTGGATTATAAAATATCTCATTTTTTGGAGTCAGCATAAAAATATTTTCCAATTTTTCTAAGAATTTTTAAAAATTATTCCATCTTTCAATTTTTGGAGGAAAAAATTACTCTTTTTTTTTTTGTTGAAAAAATCGATTGAATTTTTGCAGGAAAAAAATTCAAAATTTTGAAGAAAAAAAGGTAGGTATGAAAATTCAATTTTTGGCAGAAAAAACACTAAATAATTTTTGGGATTTTTTAAAAAAAATTTTGAGGTACATAAATATGTTTTAATGGTTTTGGAGTAAGGATATTTTTCAAGTTTTTGAAGAAAAAAAAAATCTCAATTTTTTTTTGAAAAGAAAAATCAATTCCCACATTCAAAATTAAAAAATTGTCAATCTATCATTTCTTCAGGAAAATACAAAATAATCCTTGAAAAGCTCAAATTGCTGGGTCCTGATAATCTCATCAGGATCTACATACTACATATTCATCAACTTACGATATGTTCAAATCAACAGAGACTCCATTTCCCTTTCGTGGATGAGTACTCATTGCGATAGACGTACAAATATCTATTAATGTAGCAGTAAATCCGCCATGTAAAGATCCATATACATTCGTGTGTTCAGGTCCAATTACCATTTCTCCAACAAAACGACCATTACCGGCATAAATAATTTCAACCTGAAAAAAAAATGATGACAATACGAAAAATAGTTAGTGTATGAATTATTTCATTCAATATTCGTTATTAGTACAATGAATTATTTCATTCAAAGTTTTTTCAGAATAACGAAATAACGGAAATAAGTAATAATTTACGTAGTCACCGAGCATTTGTCAAAAATTTAATTGATTTCAGGTGTATGCGTAAAGATATTTATTAGGGTGATTTAGGTACTTTTTTTTAGGAACCTTCATCATCGTAATTTACATTTGAAATTGTTCTTTGTATTGTTGCAATATCATGCTTTATGCTTACTTGATTGGTACACCTTAAAAACTGGTTTTTATGTGAGGTGATTTCTTAATTAGGTACCTACAAGTACGTAAGCACTTTCAAGTCTTGGTTCCATCAAATTTTGCAAAAAAAAAGTAGTTTTTTTTTTTTTTTTTTTTTTTCAGCACAATCAGTCTACAAAATTGACTATAAGCGCGACGAGTAAAATATAACACGATGACTTTGTGAGAGAGGTGTACCCCATTGGGTGCCCTCTCATTAACCTAAACATTCTATAATCCTAATAGATATTTGTAATTTTAATTATACTAAATCTAGCACGTGTCTTCGCTTCAGTCATCTTGTGACTTCGCTATTGTCGAGTAGAACTAGCGCCAAGTTGTTCTCGTGCTTATGTAACTTCAGCTGATACTTCTCACTTCGTATTTTAATTTCTTCCTCAACACTGGTAATCTGCAGGTACTCGTGTATTTCATCATTTCGGTGGAACCACCCGGCGCTGGCCACGGTTCGAAGGCACTTGTTCTGTACTCTCTGGATTTTTTCCCTATTACTCCTCGACGCCGTTCCCCACAACTCGATTCCGTACGTCCAGACTGGTTTCAATATGACTTTGTATATCAGAAGTTTGTTTTCCACAGATAGTGCCGATCTTCTTCCTATTATCCAATGCAGCTTTCGTAATTTCAAGTTCAACTCGTCTCGTTTGGCTGTTAGGTGTTTCTTCCAGGTCAATCTTCGATCTAGATGTAAACCTAGATATTTTACATCGTCCTTTTCAGGAATTATTTCACCATTAAGCGTGACCGGGGGGCAATTTCCTTTACGCATCGTACAAGTTAAGTGTGCTGCTTTTTTATTGTTCGTTTTGATTCGCCACTTTTTCAGCCAAGTTTGAACTTTGTCAAGGTGGGTCTGCACGATAGCTGAGGCATCATCTTTATCCGCACTTATCCCCAGTATTGCTGCATCATCCGCAAACGTCGCGGTGGTCACAGCTTCGGTGTCAGGAAGATCGCAGGTATACAACAGGTACAGTAGTGGACCAATTACGCTGCCCTGCGGTACGCCAGCTTCTATTTCTTTGAACGAAGAAAACACCTCTTGATGCTTAACGAACATGATGCGATTTTCTAGGTACGCTTTCAAGAGAAGGTAATACGAGCTGGGCAGGTACTAAAAAAAGTAGGTAGATTACTTTTTTACTTAGATAATTTGAATAAGTTCAATCTTATACCTAGCAAGCTTGTGAATAAAAAAGCTAGACTGTAAATAGTCCTCATGATCTCAGCAAATTCTAATCAGGTCGATTAAAAAAAAAAATTGAATATTAATGAAATACAAACAATTCATATTACCCTAAAAGACGAACGTTTGAATAAATTAATAGGTCAATCAAAGAACCGACTTCATAGCGTTATTTACATTGCAATGTTCGAAGCTTTACATAATCTGGCCAAAATCAAAATAGTCTCGTTGAACTTATAGATACGCGCACAGACATACACTGGAATAATGCCACCTAATAAGTTTCACTCTTCTAGTAATTATAAATTGCACGAGAAGAGAAATACGTAACCAGGATTCTGTCATTACCTACCCACGTGATTTATTTTAAAATAATTTTTATAGACACGTATATAATGCAAAAAACCAACCTCACCTTTTCTAAAACTTTATCGTGAGAACTTCCTTGGACAATTTTTTTGAAAATATCTTTCACCTGGGCTGTTTCATCTTCTCCTTCTGCCACTCCGTTGATTTTTGAATTACAAATTACCTCCGTCATCTTAACGTAGGCAGATTTAATAATAATACTGATGCCGGATCTAGTATACAGAAGATACGAAACTGTGCAACTTTTTCACTATCTAGAAAAATTCAATCGAAACGAGATGCGTGAAGCATGCTTCGAATGGTGAAAAAAATCAATAACCTCCAAGGTTTTACCTCAAACGAGTTGCCGGCCGATACAACGAAAATTCATGTCATTCGAATGTCGCGCAAATTTTACAGTTTAGATTTTATATTATAGTGATGTCATGCCATTCTTTAGATTACGTAAAACTATTTCGAATTTTGCGAAATCGTGAATCATCAATTAAAGGGAAAGTACCGAGACGACTTCACTTCACTTGAACGCGTAGAAACCTGTTGAAAAGACTGAAAGTGAAATATTCTCGGCAGAATGTCGAGATAATTTCGCTGATGATAAAAGAGTAGTGGGAGAGGAATTATAGTAGCCAATGATATTTCGATAAATTCGATTGCTAGTTTGTAAATTTCACGTAAGATAGTGCGATGACAAAGATTTTTTTTTTTTTTTTAAATAACCTACCTAGCCCTAGATAATTTTTAATTAAGTAATTAATTCAAACTGAAACTTCAAGCTGAAATAATAACTGAAAACTTGAACAGGTTAAGTTACCCGATTTAAAATTGAAATTTCTTATTCTCATTAAATACTCCTGGACGAATATTTACCTACTAATTGCGTAAATATTATTCATTTCTTTGACTTTTCTTTTTTATCGTGTTTTTCTATCAATTGAGAGAGTAGCCTGTGGCGCGTGTCTTTACGGGGGGGGGGGGGGGAGTTCATAGTACTTTCAAAAACTTTGGGTTCCAGTTTGTTTTTTTTTTACTTAGCAAACTTATTTTTAGAGGAGTAATTTTTTTTAAATAATCGTAGTTTTGGTAGGGGAAGCTCCCCCTCCTCAGAAAGTAGGTATACCCCGGTCTTTCTTGGGCCATAGACCATTCATTAAAATACGTAGTTATTTTATATACCTAGGTATGATTTTTTTTTTTTCAATTTCTGTACAACAGAAAATTTTTAATTTTAAAATGTGTTTTTTTCAAATTTTTTTGGAATAACATTAATTTAAAAAAAGTTTTTTGGAGTAGAATCAAATCCCCAATTTTTTTTGGAAGAAAACATTTTTTTCTGAGAAAGGAATTTCCTTTTTTTTTAGAGATGATCCTTATATATATTTTTTTAAATTAAAAAAAAAATAAACAAGTATTTTTGGATAAATAAATCTATTTTTTTTTATTTTTGGAAAAAAAATCCTTATTTGAAAAAACATCCTAAATAATTTTTATGAAAAAAATCTCTAAATATTTTGTAGAAAAAATATTTTTTAACTAGTACCTACCTAATTTTAGAAAAAAAAATTGAATGTTTTTGGAACAAGAATATTTCAAATTTTGGAAGCCTGATAACGGAATTTTGATTTTTTCAAGTGAAAAAATACCTGTAAAATTTCTCAAAAAATGTAAAATTTTCATTTTTTGAATTATTTATTTTTTATTTTAATTTTTTTAGAGCAGGTATATACCTAAGCTTAAACTTTTATTATTATTATTATTATTATTATTATTATTACCTATTTATAAATTTTTTTAATAAAAATGTTTTTAATGCAGAAAAAAGTTTTGTTTTTTCTGTGAAACAAATATTTTTACATAAAAACCCCACAATTTTTGATTTTTAAAAATCTTTCAACTCTTCCTCGCAAAAAAATGAGATTTTTTTGGAAAAATCCAAAAATCTCCAATTTTTTGGAGAAAGTAACTGCATTTTTTTGGAGAAAAAAAATCTCAATTTTTTGGAACAAACATGGAAAAATTTCATTTTTTGTTTTTTGTTTTTTTTTTTGTAGGTAGTGAACACTTCAAAGAAAAAAATTAATAGGTAATAAAAAAATCCTTATTTTCAGAGGAAAACCTATAACTTTTTGAGAAAAAATTATTCAGTCCATCCTCTCAAAAATTGCGATTTTTTGGTGGAAAAATCTCTAATTGTTTGGATGAATTATTTAAAATTCGTATAAAAATTCTCAATATTTTTAGAATTCAAAAATTTTGAAATTTATTTTGAAATTTAAAAAAAATTGATGCAACAAGAATTTCAATGTTTTTTGGAATAAAAAAATTCATTCTTTGGACTAAAATATTTATAAAAAAATTTTTGAAGTATTATTTTTTTTCAATTTTTGAAATGGAAATCCATAAAGTTTTATGCAAAAAAAATATGTTCTATCTGAGAAAGAAATTATTTATTTTTAGAAAAATCGCATTTTAAAAAATGAATTAGATACTTTACCTATTATAATTTTTGAAGAACAGTGTAACCATTTTTTTAGTGAAAAAATTACCTAAATTTGTTTTTGAGTAAAAAAGGGTGAAAAAATTAAAATTTTTAGGATTAGGTAAACAACTATAAAATTTTTATGCAAAAAAATTTCTGTTTTTTCTGAGAAAATAATTTTTTATTTATAGAGAAAAATAATCTAGAAAAAAATTCAATTTCTTGAAGAAACAGTGTAATTTTTTTTGGTGACAATAAAGTACCCAAGTTGTTTTAGTGAAAAAATCTTTCAAAATTTTTTTGAGCCAAAAATGGTTTTAAAAAATTAAATTTTTTAGAATTAACAATTTTTTAATTTTTATGCATTTTTTTTTTGAAGGAAAAGAATTATTATTATTTTTTATTTTTGGAAACAAAAAACCAAAAAAAAGCAATCGGATTCATTATGTAATTTTTGCATTCTTATTCTGAATCTCCTTCAATGTCATACATTCTATGAAAAGTGGACATTTCAGCTTGCTCAAAAAATTAATTTAAAGTATTAGCATTTTGTAAGTTTTTAGTTTTAGAGCTCCCAAATTTGAAGTCCTCCGAAATGAGCAGCTTATTATATCCTCATGAATTTCGTTTTTTCTACACAACGAAGCAATAATTTTCATTTGAATAATTAAAACGCAATTTTAAAAAATAGAAGATTTATTACAAAAAAAATATTGGTCAGTCTATTCGTTTTTTTTTTCACTATACAAAAATAAATATCCTACATTATAACAATAAACATATTATACACAACACGAATTCTGTTGTAAAATATTCAAAAAAAAGAAAACAAAAGGAAAAAAGCAAGTATAAAACATTTTTTCCCCCCAAAACTTCAACCCAACATGAACAAATTAATGAATACGTATTTTTCATAAAAATAACAAACATAAAAAATGGCCAACTTTTCCTATAGAAAATTGATGGTAAATTAATGAATTTTATTCATCATCTTGAAATATTGCTGTAATTAGCTTCTTTTTCTCTCTGTTTTTTAAACGGATTCCACGTCAATTTTTTTTGTGTCGAAACCGAACCCGATGGGCTATGTTGATACGAACTATTCCGAGAGTTTGTTCCTCCGCTTTCGCTACTATTGCTGCTGTTTACGTTTTTGCTTTTTGGCTGCAAATAAAAATTATAAACGTTAAAAGAATGAAAATACGTATTTTCAAAATTATGCGACTTTTAATCCCACTTTTAAATAATTCCTATCCATCGGTGTGACTAATTTCAGCGAAAGCGTATCTCCGGAATCTTTAATTAATTTAACCACTTCGTCGTGATGAGCCCATTTTACATCTTTCTCATTTATCGATACGATAAAATCGCCTTCTTTCATCCCTGCGAACTAAACACAAAAAAAGCGTGGTGAAAAGATGAGTCATCAGTCGATAATCCAGGAGCCTTGAAAACAGTAGGTTATGCAACTCTTACGCGAGCCAACGAGCCAGAATCGACGGTGGCTATGATGACAGGCGCGTCTCCTCTAACACTGAACCCGAATCCGGAATCAGAATTGTCGGTTCTTTGCAATTGAATATTTCGTGGTACGGTCCAGTGATGTTTGGCCGAGAAAATAGCGACTGGTCCAAGTCGATAAAATAAATCTTCGACGGGCAAATGAGCGAAATCCGGCGGTGTCAGTGATAACTGGAATTTTGAAGATGCTGAAATTAAAAATTCGACGTTAGTTTAGGTCGCCAATTATAAAATGTAATAAAAATTTAACGATATTTCTTAAATTCAATTTGGTACATTAATTTTTTAGCGGACGAATTTTTATGGTTTATTACACCAATAAACGAGTTCAAAATGATTCATATTTATACTTGGACGTACGTTCTATACTGGGAGGATCGAGAATTTCGCTAAAATCATCGTCGTCGTCTTCTATATTTTCGTATGCTTTAATGGTGCGCTCGTGTGATTTGGTGAGCACGAGAGATAGGAAGTGTTTGTTGCGTAGTTCGCGGCATAGTCTCAGAATACGATGAGCTTCTTCGTGAAATAATAAAGCTGATTTGAAATGCGCTTTTCCTGAAAATAAAAAGGTTAAAAAAATGTATTTAGTTAAAATTTTAGAAAATTTGATTGTGAACAAAATTTTTGAGGATGTGTTTTCAGAGGAAAATTAAAAAATTGTACCTGAGAAAATTTTCAGAATTTTTTTCTGTGCGAATACATATATAATTTTTTTTTTAAGAAATTGTTTTATGCAACAGTTTGAAAATTTGTACTCAGGTAAACAAAATTTTTGAAAATTTGTTTGGGATCAAAGTTTTAAGAGATTTTCACTACAAAATTATTTAAAAAAAAATTATATGTACCTAATTCATTTTTAAACAAAATATTAGAAACTTTGTTTATGAAATTTTAGAAAATTTATTTTTGGAAGAAACGTTAAGTTTGCTTCAAAAAAAAAAAGAAGAGAAATTCGGTATTATTTGAAGAAAATTAAAAAATTACGTCTTCACAAAATTTTTGAGATTAAATTCAAACAAGGTTTTACAAAATTGTTTATTTAAGAAAATTTATTGATGACTGTTTCCAAGAGAAAATTTGTTTCAAAAGAAATATTAAAAACTTTGTTTTAGACACCCCCCCCCCCCCCAGATTTACTTACTGTTGAAAAAAGAAACAATAACTTGTTTATTCTGTATTTGAGAGAAATTAAAAAAAAAATCTTCACAAAAATTTGGGAAACTTGTTTCCTAACAAAATTTTAGAGAATTTAATTTCAAGTAAGGTTCAAAAAAAAAATTGTTTTCGACAAAAATTAAAAAAAAAAAAATTTAAATAATTGTAGAGAATATTGTTCTATGAGTAAAAATTAAAGAAAATTCGAACTTGAAAATTTGATTTTTAGAAAATATAAAAAAAATTATTACTATAGGTACCTAGGCAAACATTGATTCTAAGCTAAATTTGATGGGATTTAATTTTTTCAACTGATTTGTTCTAAAATAAAATTTTAGAAAAAAATTTTTTGAACAAATTTTGAAAACCGTATCCAAGCCAAATTTTTGAAAATTTATTTTGGAGTAAAATTTTAATTTTTTTGATCTGGATTTTAGAAAATTGGATCATGCGAACAGAATACCTACGTATAGGAAAATTCATTTGTGAACAATAATTTTTAAAAAAAAACTTGTTTCCAAACAAATTTTTGAAAAAAAAATCTGAAAATTTTAAAATATTTCCAGAAATTTATTTTTGAGCAAAATAATTAAAAAATTGCAAAATTTTAAAAGAAAATATCTGGCACGAAATTTTAGAATTTATTTGCGTTGAATTTAAGAAAATTTCATCATGCGTGCAAATGCAAAATGTTGGAAAATTTATTCCTGAACAAATTAAAAAAAAATAAAAAATTAAGGAATCATCAAGTCAAATCAATTTTTTAGAAATGGTTTTTAGAAGTGGATTTCAAACAAAAGTTTTAGAAATTTTTCTTTTAGATCAAAATCTTAAAAAAAAAACTAATCAAAATTCTAAAAGAAATTGAGAAAAATTTGGAAAGATTTTTTTTAGAATGTTTGAACGAAATTAAAGGAATATATTTTCGGGTCGAAATTATCAATTTTTTTCAGAGTTAAATTTCATGAAAAAAATTGATTCTAAGCATCCAAAAATTTTATAATAAAATTTTGAGTAAAAAATTATTATAAAATTAAATTGAAATTTTTTTTAAGAATTGTTTTTAAACGGGGTTTGAGCAAAATTTTGAAAATTTTATTGGTAAACAAATTTAAAAAAAAGAATTCAAAACAAATTTTTTAAGAAAAATCAAGTTTGAAAATATTTTTGAAAAATTGTTTTCAATCAAAATTTTTTAGAAACGTATTCTTGATCAAAAATCTTGAAAAATTATTTTCGATCAAAATTCTAAAAGAAATTGAGAAAATATTTGAAAATTTTTTTTTTGAAAATTTGTTCCGAGTAAAATTGATGAAATATTTTTTCGGAATTAAGTAATAAATTTTTTTGAAAATTGAATTTCAGAAAAAAAATTCCAAACAAATGGTTAAAAAATTGTTTTCCATTTCCAAACAAAATTTTTTAAGATTTTTTTTTTTCAGTAAAATATCTTGAAAAAATTTTTCCGATCAAAATTTTAGAAGTGTTTTTGAACAAGATTTTGAGCGAAATTCAAAAAAAAAAAGTAATAATTGTTTCCAAACAAAATTATAAGATATTATTTTTGAGTAAAATCTTGAGAATTTTGTCTTCTATCAAAATTTTTAAAAAATGTTGACAAAATTTTAAAATACCTACTTAACTTCTTTTTGAACGATTTTTAAAACAAAATTCAAAATATTTTTTTGATGCAAAATTTTAGAATTTTCTTCTAATTTTATGTCGAATTTTAAAAATATATTTTGAGCAAAACGTTGAAAAAATTTTTAGAGCAATATTTTTGAGCAAAAATAAAAAAATTATACAAAAGTAAAATTTTTAAAAAATTGAGCAAAATTCAAAAATTTGTTTTCAAACGGAATTGGGGAAAAAAATTGATCGAAATTTAAAAAAAAAAAAAAAAAAAAATTAGCAAAACTTTGGGAAAATCCGAGACGAATTTCAAATAAAATATTTCTAAACAAAATATGAAATATTAATATTATTGTGAAAAAAATTTTAAACAGAATTTTAAGAACTAGGTATTTACCACAAAGTTTTTTTTTTTTTTAAATGATAAAAAAAACATAATTTCCAAGTTGAACTTCCCTACCAATATTTCTTCTTGGTGGTATTTTTTCCTCGACTACATACATAGGTAGATAGGTAGGTAGTTAGGTACATAGACCTACTACATTTCAATCTGATGGCTAGTTGGCTACTTTACCTAATTGCTGGCGCTGCTCATCGGTAAACGACGACGAATAAATCTCATTCAAAGGAGTAGTATGCATAAGTTGCAGCATTCTTTTTGTGTGGCAGCTTAATTCTTCTAATGATTTCACTAACATGCCGACTGCACTATGGTAATGCGCGATGGCTGCATAATGTTCGCGTTTCACTTGCGTTAAAGCGATCCATGAATATGGAACGTAATCTCTAACCGCCGGTACCGATATCAAATTGTAAACAAGCGAGTAAACATCGGCAACCTACAAAACGACTAGTTAAGAATTTTCATGCTAGTTAAATAGCGTTTCGGAATACGATTTCCTATTTTTTCACCTGTGCTGCTTCTTGAGCTAGATCCAACGAAATATCCACATCTCTTTTGTCTTGCGATTGTAATTCTAATTTCTCGAACAGACATTCTCGCGCTTGAGCCTAAGTATATTAAAATTTTTTTTTAAAAATTAAAAAAAAATTAACAGATTTTTTTTTTTTTTTTTTTCAAATAACGAGTAGATCTGTTGAGACGCACCAGCATCAACTGTATCAACATATCCATCATATGTGGAGCCAAATCCATACTCGGAGCATTGGTGAAATTTTCTTGAATATAGGTAAAAGTACCAGCAGCTCTGAGGAAATTATCAACAGCTTGATCTAGACCTTTACTAGTCAAACGGTCCTGTTTGGCGCCCATTTGCGTATAAATAGCAGCCATGTTGAACAACACGCAAGCTTTTTCAAAAGCAACCGTTCGCTGACAACTTGGCACTCCGGTTAACGAATCGTACCTGAAAATTTGGGAATAAAATTAGGTTAATGCAAATTGCACCGTCGAATAAACAAAGAACAATCGACCATTCGATGATGAACATTTAACATTTGTTTACGTATTTTTTTTCTAAGTAGAACGGACGAATGAAACGGTTAAAAAACTGTAAAATTTAGGTATCTACGAACCAACGTAACCTATAATGTGTGTGTATTACCATTCGAAATATATGCCTAGACTTCTATCCGGAGGAAAAAATCTTCTTTCGACAAAATATAACTGGTTGTAGTACTGAAATAACAAAGATATCCCAGAATTGTCTCTGTGCGGTGTTCTCATAGCCTAGTAATTGGATAACATTTACATTAGCGAATTTTTTTATAGATCTAGGTACTATTTTAAAGTATGTACGAGTACGTATTGCGTGGTAATGGCAAATTCGGCGAGAAACGTTTTAAATCGTGCGTGCTAACTTGGTTAGCTCGTTCGTATTATGAAACAAAACCATATAAATGGCGAAAATCGGCCGAAAAAGAACCAATAATAGGTAAAGGTATGTACCTGTCTCATGTTCATAAATTCTTTAATAACGTCCTCGTATTCGTTTCCATCTTCGCTGTAGTGCTCTAAAATGAAATCCTGTAAAGTCCATAGCCAGTCGTTAATTAAATTATTGCATAAATTATTCCGATTATCATTCTTTTTTATTACAAATTGTTCCAATCTTGATATGCAAAACGCACCTAACACGTTTACGATTCGACGTTTTAAAATTTTGGATAGGTATTTTAAACGTTGATATTATAATTCGTACAAAATACGTAAATGTCCAATGTTGAGTAAGTCGTGGTTTTAAAAAATCAGGTTTTAATTTATTACTGTTGGTTAATCTAATATGCAGCTCGCTGCCTGTTTGGGTAGTTCCAAAGTGATAATTGGCAATTCCAAAAATCAGTACCTATAGATAGTTGAAAGTTCTTTGATTGACTAATAAAGAGATTTTAAAAAGGGAAGTTTTCAATAGAAAGAATAAAAAAAAAAATTAAAAAAATGAGAAACTGGAAAAAAATTGTAAGATTTTTTTTTCAACAAAACATTATAAGAATTTTTGCAAAAATGTAATTTTTTAGAATGGATTTTCCCTAAAATTTCCTTTTGTTTCCAACAATTTTTCTATTCCTTTAAAAAAATAGGTAAAAAAAATTTCCTGAAAGTTATTAAAAAAATTCATACCTAGACTTTTTTTTTCATAAATTAGATTTTTCTAAACATTTTTACCAAAAAAATTTTTCCCTTTAGAAATTCTATTTTGAAAAAAAATCGAAATTTTTTTTTCAAAACATCTGAAATTTTTAAACTTTTTACCCTTTTTTTAATAAATTGAAAAAAATTGAGGAAATAACATCGAAGAAAAACTTTCAAAATTTCAAGAAATTTTCAATTTTTTTTTCAATCTGAAGAAAATTGAGAAATTTATGCAAAAAAATATTCCAATATCGAATTGAAAAAAAGAAATTATTACGTGCTTTTTTAGGAGGGGGAGGGAGGGGGGGGGGGTTAAAAAATAATTATAAGGAAAAAATCTTCACGAAAAATTTTCTCACAAATTTTTATTTCAGAATAATTAAATTTTGCAATGAAATTTTTTTACAGAAAAATAATTTAAATTCTCACAAAGGATTTTTTGAAAAATTAAAAAAAAAACTTACAAAATTTTTATGAGAATTTTCAAAAAATCTTAGAATTTTTCAACAGATTTTTCTGCAATTTCTTTCAAGAAAACTTTTTATAGGAGAAAAATATGATTCTTAAATTTTAAAAAAATATCACAACAAATCAAAAATTGGAGTTTCATTTATTTTTAAATTTTAATAAATTTTTGAAATCGCGAATCAATTTTTGAAGTTTGATGAATTTTTACAATTTTTTAAAACTTGGAAAGTAGGTATTTTGAAAATCAGGTCATATTTAAATTTTGATGAATTTTTAATTAATTTCAAAATTTTTGATTATTTTTTTTTAATTTTTAAAATTTAGAATTTATTTAGGTAGGTATGTTCAAAATTTGGTAATTTTCAAATTTTCACAAATTTTTGAAATTGGATCATTTTTTAAAAATTCAGTTAGATTTTTAAACATTTTTAAAACATGGTCAATACGAAAAGTAAGTATGATGAAGGAAAATTTTACGTTGAATAAAAAATAAAAATTGTAATTTTGGTCGTTTTTAAAAATTGTTCAATTAATTTTTAGAATTTTTCAAATTTTGGAAAGATGATGTACCTCTACTCTTAGCTATCTATAACTCATCTTTAAAAAGGTTATTTTAAATTTCAGACTTTTGAGATACATTTTTGATGTTGGATGAGTTTTCAAAATTTAATGCATCTTTAAAGTTTGGAAAAATTTCATATCTTGATGAAAATTGGAATTTTGGTCTTTTTTTAATTTTAATTTTCGAAATTGGATCAATTTGATAAGATTGGCAAAAATTTTATAAGTAAGGTTTGAAAATTTCCAACGTGTAAACCTCAAAATTACCATAATCATTTTGCTGTAGGCTGCTCCAAAAATTTCTTGAAATAATTCACGTATTATTGATTTGTCCAAAAAAACCACTATCATACTTCCGTGTTTCAGAAATTTCCAAACTGACTCAGTGTGTGTTTTTTTAAACAAGGACTAATGATTCATCGAGCAATTTTTCAAAATCATTTTTGCATTGATTTAAAAAAAATTGATAAAAATTCGATATCAATTTTTAATATTTGATCTGGAATACTTAGAGTTGGACCAATGCTTTCTTCATAAAAGAGTAAATAAAATAATCGAAATAAATTCGATTTTGAAATTTATGACGTACTTTTACCTAATGGTAGGTAACTGAAACCGTATGTAAGCAAATAATACCGTTTGGTTGATCAAATGTTTACATACGAGCGGTTTGCTATTTTTCATCAAGTTAGGTTAGGTACCCATATAATTATGCCATGTAGGTACCTATTCGATGAACTTGAAAAAAAACATTCAATATTTTTAAGGCTTGACTTAATTCCACTACTACTTTTTTTTTGTCGTATGGCGATGAGATCATGATGATGTTCAAAAAAAATAAGTAATTTTACAAATAAAAACATTGACGTGGTTAGGTACATATTAATTGGTTGGTTGAAATTTTATACGTGAATCAGTTCGCATTTGGTTATATCACGTACTTATAAATCCACATATAGGTGTGGTTATATAAGTACACGACGATGATAATGATAATAATGAAATTTGGTTATAAAAACTTGGTAATGATATGAAAGATAAAGATTATAAAAATCGACGTTAACGCAAGGTAGCAATTACGTATTTGAAAAAAAATACAAGACATTGTTTAACACTACCTACCTTGAACGATTCGGAAAAATCAATTTCTTTGGTTTCCTTTAATCCCAAAGGAATCATCGGCATTACCGGTTCTTTGCTGTAATTTAAATTAATCCCATGTTAGTGAATTTTCCTCTCCTCTGGTAACCCGAGTATGCCCGAGTACAACAATTTGTTAAATGAAATTTTGCAGTAGGTTATTATTAGCTAACCTTTCACCCTGATACAGTTCAACGGAGCTGTTCAATTCTGAGAGCTGTTCCTTTAGAAGTTGAAGATTTGAGTTGACAAAACTTAATTCCAGGGCGACAGTTTCTTTTAGTTTGCGATTTGTGGTGGCTCTGTTTTAAAAATAATAATTATTCGTTAATGGATTAGGTAATAAATACCTAATTAATTAGGGTATATTTTAACCTAACGAAATTTTACGTACAAATTACCTTCAAATGATATAAAAACTTTAGAGCGATTTGAAAAATAAATCATTGCATAGTTTGAAAAAAAATGATAGGATCGTTTCCTTAAAAAGTAATTTCATTGATGTTGGAAAACGATTTTATTTCAAATTTTTACAGACGTAAATAATTTTTTGATTTTTTTTTCTTTTTTTTGAAAAAAAAAATCATTTTTAATTTTTAATTTTTTAGAAGACGTTTTTAATGTTTACAATGAATTTAAAAAAAATAGATACTAATTTTTTCCAAGTTAGGTACCTAGTATATTTTTTCATTTTTTAAAAAGGAATAATTTTTCAACTTTTGTTTAAATTTTTCCCTCTAAAATTCACTTACAAAATTAGAAGAAAATTTGTAGTAATTTTCTCTTCCACACTTGAGAATTTATTGAAAAAAAAAAAAAAAAAATGAAGTTGAGAAATGATTTTTCTCAACACATACCTAGACAATATAATAGTTAGGTAGGTATATATTTTTTTGTATTTCGCAAAGATAATTATTATTTAAATTTTTTTTTTTTTTTTTCAAAAGAAAGAATTATTTTTTTTATTTTTTGCAGAAGAATGTTTCTTAAAATTTTTTGTAGAGAAATAATTTTTAATTTTTTTACGTCTTGTTTAAAAATATATAGGTACTTATCCACTTCAAAAAATGGCGGAAATATTTGTTTTTTGCCGTACCAACATTTTTTAAAATTTAAGTAAATAGGCTGTAGAAATATTTTCGAAGCTGAAATTTTTTTTTGCAGAGGAATAATTTTTTGATTTTTTTATATTTTGAAATAATATGTTTCTAAACTGAAAAATAAGTAGGTACCTGTATTTTTTCTTTATTTGCAGAAGAATAAATTTTGCAACATTTACTTTCTTCGAGAAATAATTGAATTTTTTCAAGAAAAATAATTTTAAATGTCATCACAGTATTTTTTTGAAACGTACGGATTGAAATCTTTTTCGAAAAAAACATTGTTTTAATTTCTTACAGGGGGAATATTTTTAGATTCTTTTGCAGAAAAATATTTTTAATCTATTAAACCTCTTGTTCAAAAATACCTAATTTTTTTTTATTAAAATTATTTTTGACCCCCCCCCCCCAAATCAGATGAATACTTTTCAAATTTTTTGTAGAGAAATACTTTTGATTTATTAGGCATTTTGTTCAAAAATATTTTAGGAAAAAAAATTGTTTGTAACAACCCCACTTCTTCATTTAGAGTGCCTAGTACCTACGTATTGAATTTTTTTTTCTGAAATTGAGAATGATTTTTTCCCCTAATTTCTTGCAGAGCAATAACTCTTAATTTTTTTTGAAAATAAATACATACCTAAGTTTTTAATTTTTTGCTTGAAAATACTCGTACCTATCGACAGCGAATTGAATTCTTTTTTAAAATTGAGAAGTTTTTTTTTTTTTTTTTTTAAATTCGCAGAGGATTAAGTAATGTGACACCCGGCATGAAAAAAGGGACCGGACTGCCAAAAAATCGATTTTCACTTTTTTGATGTTTTGAGGTCTACTTACCAAGGTCCATCACCTGAACCAGTCAAAATTTTGAAAAAAACAATATTTCCAATCGGCACCAGAAAGGGGACCTAACTGCCAAAAAATCGATTTTCGCACTAAATAAATGAAATCGTTACTTTTTTGGTGTACTGAGTTCTACGTACTGAGACCAGTCGTGTGAACAAGTTGAAATTTCAAAAATATCAATATTTCCAATCGGCACCAGAAAAGGGACCTAACTGCTTTTTGTCGTTTTTTTTTTACTTATGGCTACATAAAGCAAAATAACACGAAATACTCACATTTATCCGAAAACTGATGGTGTATTTGTTATCAGCAAACTTCAAAAATTTTCTTATCACAAGTTTTTTCCCCTTTTTAGCAACCCTGAGTTTCGTCAAATTTCCTTACGCCATTACAAGAAATCTTTCGCACAAAATCAAAAATATATATATATATATATATATATATATATATATATATATGTATATTGGAAAATATTCCACTCATGCCCATTAACAACTCCCTAAAATTTCAGAAAAAACGATCCGTTCCAAAGATATTCATTCACAAAGTTTCTTTTTGCTTTCCTGAAAAATTTGCAAAATGGCAGTCCGGTCTTTTTTCTCATGCCGGGTCACAATTTTTTAATTTTTAGCAAAAATGAATATTTTTGAAAAATGTGAAAAATTGAAAAATTATGAATTTTTTCATCATAAACTCTCAGAGTGGACTCGAGAAATTTCTATTTTAAAATTCAAGTCAGTACGTATGGAATTTTATTTTCTACGTTGAAAATATAATTTTTATAACTTTTTGGAGAAGACTAATAAAATTTCCCAATTCCTCTATTTTAGATAAATTTAATTATAATTAATTACCCCACTTTTTGTTACTATTTTTCTCAATTATACCAATTTAAAAGTTTTCAAAGAATACAAAGCTTCCCTTTTCTTCCATTAAATCAAATTTAGAATTATTTTTATTTTTATTTTAGAAATTCAAGCTATACCTAGATTTATACTTTTCTTAATTTTGTAGAAAATGTTTTGAAAATTTTATTTTCAAATATATTTTTAAAAAATTAACGAGTTTTCAAAATCTTTTTGACGTGAATTGATTTTTTTACAAATGAGTTCTGAAATTTTTCGAAATTTAATTTTCAAAATATTGGTTTGAAAACAAATTGAAAACATTTTAACTATTAACGAAGAACCGTAATTATTATTGTCAACTTTGGTTGGTATCTATACCACCAAAATTATTCACGTATAATAATTTTTTTTTCATAAATGGAAGGCAAAATACCAAGATGGTTCAAAGGGTTGTTTATTTCGTTACAAAGAATGGCCATCATTCGTTATGAAAATACCTAATAAAAAAACACGATATTATTAAATTTTCAACGAAGATAGGAGTATTTTTCCTGTGACTGAATGAGTATGCAAATTTAATAACGTCAACTGCATTCGAATCCCGAAGAGGTGAGGAATTCATTATTAATATTCGACATATGTCGACTGTCATTCAAAATACGTAAATATTTTCTCTATTAACAAAATATATGACGTAAATGTTGAGATAAAAAATTCATTACGATGACAAAATATACCCACGTAATCGAGATTGAAAAAACATCGCTTGGAAAATACTCGTAATTTTTTTCCCAAACTAACATACCGACGAATTTTATTTTACATTAGATTTTAAAGAACTGAACAAAACATAGGTATAAGAGAAACATTATCGCCTTATGAAATGCAGATAAGTCTACAATTCTACATGCACGGACCATTAAACGGTACACACGATCGCACGTTCAGCGAGATCCATGAGCGAATTCTATTTGGTTATAAAACAAAAGAAGTCGAAATGCAAAGTAATTTTTCAAACCAGTTGAATGCATCGCATCGGTATTGCATTTTCATTTCAGCTTTTCAGAGTATGTAATTTATTCGTCGGTTCGGTTCAGTCGACATAGATAAAAAAGCCAATGTACAGAATGACCTTAGAAGCCCAGACCAGACGTTACATAATTTATTGTAGCAATACCTTAGCCTAGGTGCACAAATTAAATGAATAATAACGAACTTGAAAAGATTTTCAGCGCCTGCTCTCAGTCTGAGTTCCTTATTAATCTCTTGGTTCAGTTTCGATCTTTTATTTTGTAGTTTTCCTCGACATGTTGCAACTCGAGGATCGGAACCCTGCAACAGAAATAAAAAAACACCGATTTATTGACAATTGAAATGTAGCAATAAATTCTAGGTTTAGAATCACACAGGCTCGGGTTCGGAGCAAAGGCATTGGCAATTGTTACGATATTATATATTCGCACACAGGCTGGAAGTTATCACGTGCCCGGAATTGATTATACGGTTTGTGTTTACGTAAACGCGAAAGTCTCTCCTATAGCTCTGTACGTACAGGCAGAGGCAAATATGGCATGGCCCATTCACGAATAAAGAAATCACGTCGATATTCACGCGAACAAAATAATATTTCGGACGTGTTGGTTAATTTTCACTTACGATTGCAATCATCGATAAAATAATCGTACACCTTTCCATAGTATCCAATTACCATATGGCGAAAATGAGCGTGATTATCGTCCCGTATGCTTACTTGCCTACCTATTGCCTATTCGCTTATCTATACTTTTGGTTATTATATCGACGAACCCGTCAAAAACACCAAGGAGCATCTGCGTGATTCCTATTATTTACAGAACTCATCGACCGGCTACACAGATTCACTGTTGCCTAATGTTTTACTTTAACCTACTAGTGTCCGATATGCTAACGTATCGTAAAAATTTATAATAAATCGGTTAATCCGAATAACTACTATTTAGAGATGAACAGATGACCTGAAAAAAGTCAACATTTTTCCCAATTTTGACAGCATTCTTGTTTCGTCACAGTTCAACGTAGGTAACGTGAACTATAATATGTTCCGGCATCTCTTATTTGCATCATAGTAAACAATGATGATGTGCGAAAATGGTACGTTTTGAAGGTTTGAAGGAAGTTTTTTTTTTTTTTTTTTTTTTTTTTTTTGGTAAATTATTCGAATTCTTTGGTATGAAATCATCGAAGCGCGTTTTTTTCTCTATAACGGTTCGTGCCTAAGAAATTTTTCACTTTTATTTACGCTTCAGAAGTACGTGTAATGGGCATACCTGCGACGATCATTTTGGGTTCAATGTGACGTATTTCCAGTCATACATTTGTATTTACTTATGTAATTGCAAAAAATGCAGTTGATTTTTTTCGCATTACTCATTTTAACATGAACAATCATTCGTCAGGCGTTTGCATAAAATTATACTCTTAAATTGGATAGTTTTAAAAGTTAAGCAATTCAATTTTTGAAATTGATTTTTGTGTTGGCCAAAAATCGATATTTACCTAGTATTTTGAAAAAACGCTAAAATTAAAAAAAAAAAATTCATTTTGAAAAATTATAATTTTTTTTTCATTGCAAAAAATTGTATTTTTTTAATTTCAAAAATTTATAATTTTTTTAATTTCGAAAAATTATAATTTTTTTAATTTCGAAAAATTATAATTTCTTTTATTTCAAAAAATTGTCACATTTTAAATTTTGTGAATTTTTTTTTTTTTTTTTCAGAAAAAATGTTGGGTAGGTATTTATTTTTAGTTCTAAAACTTTTTTCCAACTTTTTCATTTTGAATTTTTTTTCTATTTCCAAGAAATATTGCCAATTTTTTCATTTCAAAAAAAATGTAAAATTTGTTCTATTTCAAAAAATTTGCAAAAAAATATTTTAAAGAATTATCAATAATTTATTTACATAGGTAGGCACTTAAATAATACATTGAAAAAAAATTTCAATTCAAGAAAATAAATGTGATTTTTTTCCACTTGAAAAAATTGTCACACTATTCAATTAGGTAGGTATAGGTATTTCGAAAAAATTTATTTTCCGAAAAAATGTCACATTTTTTGCTTCAAGAAGTAGTGAAACTTTCGATTCCAAAAATTAAAAAATTTTCTTACTTGCAGTCAGTTTTTTTTTTTATTTATTTAAAAAATTATAAAAAAATTTATTTTGAAAAATTTTAAAAGTTCATTTTTGGATTACGTAATTACAAAAAATCGATTATCGATCATCAATCATTCGATTTTCCAAAAATCGAATATTCAATTTTCCACGATTATTCGATAAAATCGATCACTCAATCTTCTAGAAATTGAAAATTCAATTTTCCAAAATTATTCGACTTTCCAAAATTCTACAATCGAGCACTCGATTTCCTAGAAATTGAAAATTCAATGTTCCAAAACTCTATAATTCGAATTTCAAAAATTCGTTTATATCGATGAACAGATTTCCCAGAAATCGAATATTTAATTTTCCATGATTCGATTATTCGTTTTTCAAAAATTATTCGAGTAAGTATTGATCACTCGATTTTCCAAAAATGGAATTTTCACTTTCCTTGAATTTACATTATTTATTTTTCAAAAATTGGATTATCGATCACCCGATCTTTCAGAAATCGAATACCTAAGTATTCAATTTTTCATGATTCGATTATTTGTTTTTGAAAAATTCGATTATTGATCAATAGATTTTCCAGAAATGGAATTTTCACTTTTCCTGAATTTATTATTCATTTAAAAAAAAAAATCGGTTATCGATCACTCAATCTTTTAGATATCGAATATTCAATTTTCCAAAACTCTATTATTCGAAGTTCAATTACAGATGAACAGAGTTTCCTGAAATCAAATTATTTGATTTTCCATAATTCAATTGAGTATTCGTTTTTCGAAAATTCGAGTATCGGATCAATTGATTTTCCAGAAATGGAATTTTCACTTTCGCTGAATTCACTTTTCTAATATTCGGTTATCGATCACTCGATCTTTTAAATATTGAATATTCAATTTTCCACGATTCTATCGTAAATATTCGAAATTTCGAATTCCAAAAATTCTATTATATTGATCAACAGATTTTCCAGAAATTAAATATTTAATTTTTCATGATTCGATTATTTTTAGTTTTTTAAAAAATGGATCATCTATCACTCGATATTCCAAAAATGGAATATTTTATTTATTTTGAATTTTTTTGCATTTTCCAAAAATTCGATTATCCGCAATCACTCGATCTGCCAAAAATCGAATATTCAATTTTTCATTATTAAAAAAAACAACGATTATTTCATTCTCAAAAATTCTATTCTACCTATAGGTAAGTATCGCATAGAAATCGAATATTCAGTTTTCCAAGATTCTATTACTTATCATCTAAGATTTCCAAAAAATTTGATCAATCATTCCACTTTCTAGAAATTGAATATAATTATAATTTTCCATCTTCTTTTTCCAAAAATTCGATTATTGATCGTTCCATTTTCCAGAAATGGAATATTTCATTTTCGCTGAATTTATTATTTAATTTTCAAAAATTTGATTATTGATCACTCCACTTTCCAGAAACTGAATATTTAATTTTCCATACTCGTTTTTCAAAAATTCGTTTATCGACGACTCCATTTTCTAGAAATGGAATATTTAATTTTCATTGAATTTATTATTATTACTTTTCAAAAATTCGATTATCTATTGATCACTCGATTTTTCAGAAATCGAATATTTACCTTTTCACGATTCGAGTATTCGTTTTTCAAAAATTCTATTATCGATCACTCGATTTTCAAGAAGTTTAATATTGAATTTATTATTCATTTTCCAAAAATTCTATTGTCAATTACTTGATTTTCTAGAAAATTAATGTTTTAATTTTTGATTAGGTATTATATTCGATTTTCAAAAATTCGAATATCAACTAATCAATTTTCTAGAAATCGATTATTCCATTTTCTCTATTTCCCTGAATGTATTATACAACATAAATCCATTTTCCAAAAATCCGTTTACTGAAAACTCAGCCTTCCAAAAATCAAATATCTCATTTTCCTTGAATTTATTATTCGATTATCAAATAGACGATTATCGATCACTTCATTTTCCAAAAATCGAATATTATGCAATTAGCTTCCAAAAATCAATTATCCATCAACGATCATTATATTTTCTGGAAATCGAATATTTCAATAAATTTTCGATTTTTTAAGAATTCGATTGTGGATTACGCGATCTTTCAGAAATCAAATATTCGATTTTCCGTGATTCCAATATTATTCGTTTTACAAAAATTCCAGTATCGGTCACTCGATTTTCTAGAGATGGAGTTTTCACTTTCCCTAAATTTAATATTCATTTTTCAAAAATTCGGTTATCGATCACCCAATTTTTCAGAAATCGAATATTCAATTTTCCATGGTTGTATTTTTTAGTCACTCCATTTTCCAAAAATCGAATATTAATTTTTTCGAATATTCGAAATTTTAAGAATTCGATTATTATCGATCAGTCAACATCTTGTAATTTTTGAAGAAAAAAAAATGGTCATTCGATTTCCTAAATATTGATTACAAATTGATTGATTTTTTTTCTCTAAAAAAAATCGAAAACTTGAAAAAAATCATAACATGAAAAATTTTTGTTAAAGAAACTGCCAATTAAAAATGCCTTCAATGACTTCCAGAAAACGTATATTTCTAAACAAACCAGCCCCTCCCCAATTCTACATCTAATTACAAATATCGATTTCACGATTCGATTTCATTTGCACCCCTGCCCCTGCCCCTCCAATTACATAGTTTACTTTCTTGGGTACAACATGCAACGTTCGAATTCCTTGGCCGGCGCGGCGTTTAAAAATGATTCCGTTATAGTACATCATGTTTTATCCCATGTTCTAAGCATATTAATGTAGGTATGTATAACGGATTAGGGCCTGGTCGTACGCGCAACAGCTACTTAATAAAATAATTTGTTTTCGTGTAATAACCTTACGCACAAACACACTTCGAATGTAATTAGGGTATTAGAAATTATAATTTCATAACTGTTCTATTAAGCATTCTAATTATGTCCTGGAATTGTAATAGTAAGATATACCTATACCTATAGACACAGGGAAGGAAAACGCCAAATGACGCCGACTCTTAGGCTATTACACGCACCAGCGATGATAGACGAAAATTATATCTTAGCCACAAAGATTGACAATCAACGAGATTATCCAACAGGAGAGTGCATCTATAGCATATAAGCTCCTACGGTTCGGTATATATAGAGTGGATAGGTACAGGTAGTATGTATTTACACAACTGGCATACTCCTCAACCTTATAATAACGTCAAACAATGCGTCTTATAATTACGATAATGTAGTAATCTGCTTTACGCATCATGCAATACGTATGTAAGATAGATATAGGTATAGACTGGAGGTACCTTACCTAGGAGAAGATCCGACGACGGACGTGGGTAAACGGAAAGTACGTACACACTTTTAAGAGTATGATACCTGTACCTCCGCTGTGCGTATTATATACTCGTACGTATAGTTATGGGCTTTTCAAAATGAAAACAAAGAAAGAATAAATTATAATTGGATGGTTTCGTTTTAATTTTATTCGCCATATGTATAACGGGAACAATGCTCGTAATACCTATGCAATTTATGCGAAAACAGTACTTATATTAAATTCACTGTCATAAGAAAATCGACGTTATATATGAGACAATCAGATATGTATAAATATCAACGTACGACGTACGTATACCTACATATACTTACTTTCAAATTGAAGAGAGTGATTATATTACACTTTGAAGCGGTTTACTCTCTCTTTAATTTGTTGGACAAATAGAAATGGAGGGACCTTTTGTCTACTATGATTTGTTATAACGTTATTACATGCGGCGACATGAGTCCTCAAACAGATCTAGGTGCAGTAGGTACAACAATCTGCATGTACCTCTACCTAGCTACCTACATTTATTCTGAGAGATGTCATTTTCCATTTTTTTGGTGAGAAGTGAACGAAAATGTTTAAAAATAATTTTCATTTTTTTGTGCTTCGTTCGAAATCACATTTTTGAACATGAAATTTTTTTTCGAGTTTTGTTAATAATCCATCATAAAACTTTTTTCATTTTTTCCTCCTTTCTTTTCAAACACCTTTTTTTAGAATTTTATTAAAATTTAATTTTTTCACATTTTTCCTACAGAATCAATTTTCTCTTTCCTTCGAAAAGATTTTGTTTCCAATTTTTTCTAAAATTTATTCTTTAATTTTTTTATTTAAAAAAAATCAACTTTTTCAAGTTTTTTAAAAAATTATTTTTTTAAATTTAAAAACCTCAATTTTTTTAATTTAAAAAAATCAATTTTCTTAATTAAAAAAAAAACAATTTTTTCAGTTTTTAAATTTTTTTTAAATTTAGAATTTTTTTATAGTCTGTTTAAAATGTTTTTTTTTTCGTTTTTTTATTTATGAGGAATTTTTTAAGAATTTTATAAGCACCATAATTTTTTGATTGGTAATTATTTTTTTGAATAATTTATTATTCAAAGCTCATTTTTACCACGCTTTTATTAGCTTGGTATGTATGTTTGTTTGTATGTATGTCTCATGGAACCAAAAGTATGTTTTCAACCAATCCTCTCTCATTTCATATTTTACTGGAATTGAAAGAACATAGTGCTCACATTAGGGGTTTTCGAGGTCGCTGAATTCGATTTTCGAACTCAAATTTACCCCCGACCCCAAATTGAGCCCCTATGAGGGGGTTCAATTTTGAAAATTTCAGAAAATCACAACATTGATATCGAAATGTAGGTTTTCGAGGTCGCTGAATTCGATTTTCGAACTCAAATTTACCCTCGACCCCAAATTGAGCCCCTATGAGGGGTTCAATTTTGAAAATTTCAGAAAATCACAACATTGGTATCGAAATGTAGGTTTTCGAGGTCGCTGAATTCGATTTTCGAGGTTAAATTTACCCCTGACCCCAAATTGGGCCCATATGAGGGGGTTCAATTTTGAACATTTTAAGATTCATGACATTGGTATCAAAATGTAGGTTTTCGAGGTCGCTGAATTCGATTTTCGAGGTTAAATTTACCCCTGACCCCAAATTGGGCCCATATGAAGGGGTTCAAGTTTGAAAATTTCAAGATTCACAACATTGGTATCAAAATGTAGGTTTTCGAGGTCGCTGAATTCGATTTTAAGACTTGAATTTGTCAACGGCAAAAAGAGTTAAATAAAAATGTAAAAAATTTTTAAAAAACCACGCTTTTATTTAAAGTTGGTCACTTTGTAAAATGTTATTCATAGGGAAAGAGTAATGCCTTAAAAAACAAAAAATAAAATTTACTTGAATACAAAAATGTGTCATGAAAATTTTTTTTTCAAAAATTTTAAGGATGAAAAGCGTGGTGGGGTGTGCGAGGAGCAAACGAATACCTTATCGATTAACGCCCCACCACGATTTTCATCATTAAAATTTTTGAAAAAAAAAATTTTCATGACACATTTTTGTATTCAAGTAAATTTTATTTTTTGTTTTTTAAGGCATTACTCTTTCCCTATGAATAACATTTTACAAAGTGACCAACTTTAAATAAAAGCGTGGTTTTTAAAATTTTTTTACATTTTTATTAAAAATTCTAATTGAAAACATTATTTTTCAAGTTCAGATTAAAATCACAAAATTTTATTGATTTATTTCATTTTTTCAATCTCATTTTTTTGAAACTTTATAAAAATTATTTTCTTTTTTTAGAAATAATTTTCTCCTTCCTTCAATTTTTTTTCAGTTTCGCTTCCACATTTCCTTTGAGTAAATCAATATTTAAAAAAAAATCAATTCTATTTTTTTTTCAAAATTATTTTTTCAAAAATTTTATTTTATTTTATTTCAGTTTTGTTTGAAATCATTTTTTGAAAGTTTTAGTAGGTATTTCGTTTGAAATGTTTTTTTAAAAAATGTTTTTGTTCAAGATTGATTTTTGTATAATTTCATAATAATCATTCTTGAATTATTTTTTGATACCTATATAACTTTTTGAGAATTTAGAATTTTATTCAAAATCATTTTTTCAGAAATATCATTTGAAAAAATTATTTTTCAAGTTTAGCTTAAAACCATAAAATTTTAAGCGGTTTTTTTTTTACTTTTTTAAAACTATTTTTCACTTAGAATACCATTATTTTTTTTTTTTTTTACTTTTTTATTTGAAAATATTTTATTCAAGTTTTCCTAAAAATCATTTTTTAACATTTTTTTTTCATTTTTTTTTCAAAATCTATATTTTTCTCAAGTTTTTTGTTAACAAATTTTTTTCTTTAGAATTTTACTAAAATTGAATTTTTAAATTCTTTTTTTTATATATAATATATATACGCCATGTACATCAACTAGGGCTAGTGGCGTGTCACGGAGGAGGATTGGTTATAGAAGGGATCGTTAAAATTCTTTTTTAAACCAGAACTTTCAGATATTTTGTCTGAAATACATATATTTTTTAGTATTTTTGTTTAATGATTCATTTTTGCAGGCTTTTATAAAAAGTTTTAAATTTTTTCAATAATGATTTTTTTAGAATTTAGAATTTTTTTTAGAAACCATTTTTTTAAAAATTATTATGAGAACCATTTACAAGTTTTATTAAAAATAATAGAATTTTTTTAAAGAATTTTATTGAAATTCATTTTTTTAAACATACTCCTCGGAAAATCAATTTTCTAACATTTCTTTTGAAAA
The DNA here is from genome assembly GCA_959613365.1 of Balanococcus diminutus. Classification (NCBI taxonomy): domain Eukaryota; kingdom Metazoa; phylum Arthropoda; class Insecta; order Hemiptera; family Pseudococcidae; genus Balanococcus; species Balanococcus diminutus. The sequence continues at coordinate 48,747,855 of OY390715.1, forward strand.
ATGTTGGTCTCAAGTTTTTTTTAAGTCAATTTTCAAAAAAATCAATAAAATTCAGTTTTTAATTGATTTCAAAATCAATTTTTTCAACTTTTATTTGATTTTTTTTTCATGTTTTTGCCAAAAAATAATCATTTTTTTTTTACAATTTCATTAAAATTTATTTTTTCATTTCATTTCTCGAAATTAATTTTTCAAATTTTTTATACAATACTTTTTGAATATTTTGTTTGAAATTATAATTTTTTTTATATGAGTAGGTAGAATTTTTTCTACATTTTTTAATTTTTTTTTTTTTTTTTTTGAAATTCAGCATGAACTTTTTTTTTTACTAATTTTGTTTAAAATCAATTTCATTAAATTTAATTTTCAACTCAATAAAAAAGATAATAGGTAATCGTTTTTTTACTTTATTAAAATTATTTATTCTGTAATTTTTCCCCCCAAAATCGACTTCTTTTATTGGTGTTTTTTTTTTCATTTTTAAAGGCTATGTCTATGTATGTTAATTTTTTTCAAATAACTATCGATATTGTTTAAAATCATATGAGTATTATTAAAATGATTTTAAATCAATTTTTTTCAAGATCAATTTTTTTTCAAATTTTGTTTGAAAATATTTTTGTTTTAAATCATTTTTCAAAATGAATTTTATTCAAAAGAATTTTTTCATTTACACCAATTTCGTATACTTAATATTGTATTGAGGAATTTTGAGATTTTTGTAAACCACTGCCCCTTCAAAATCGAGATAGAAACCTGGTGCACTATATCCGAATCTGAATTTTTGACATTTACTTCCGAAACACCCTGTATAATGCCAGTTTTCTAATTTATGTATCTGCGGTGTACCTTTGATTAAAATATCCATTTCTTCAAAACATCACGAAAAATATGAAATAAAAATCCACAAATATGAATATGCCCGATCTTGGTCTATTTTTAATAGAAAAATTTATCATCTCGTAGATATACTGCAGTTTCAACGCGGTTAGACTATCGTAAAAAAATAACTAAATATTCCCAAAACACGTTTTTTTCGTGAAACGAACGTGCGACCAGAGATTTACACATTATTCATGATTCTCTTTCTAATCAAGAAATTCATTTTTATACGCATGCGTATGCGTATAGAAAACTCAAATCATAAATTATTCGTTTTACGAGTATTTTATTTATATTCGTTTGATTAACACACAAAATATTTATATGAACATTGGACATGTGGATGTGGACCAGAAATATTTTAATATGGACCGAATAATTGTGAGTATCTCACTCGAACGTACCGGTTGCGTGAACCGTATTGATAATTTATAATTTATTTTTCAAGATGCCCCTTTGATGGCCACACTTTGACTATGAGAAAATGTTTTCATTCGCGTCTATTTTTCTTTTCGTTTGAAAAAAAAAATGAGTCCATAGATATACTATTTTTAGAAAACTCCATGCGACAAGTTTTTCAACTTTCATAACATACCTGTAATAAATACTTGTGATAAATCCGGCGTTATTAGGTAGGCTATGGTTCATATGGGTAAGAATCATTTATGCACGATGTCTTTAAATTATCACCGGGAGGTATATCGGTCCAAAGTGGACTCTGTGGTACATTCTATCACCGAATAGTTTTGGAAATTTTATAAATGTTTAACATTGTATGACGAAAAATATTAAAAATAGGAAGCTGCCAAGTAGGTATCTAGGTATACAAAGTACATATATGAAAAATTTATACTATGCGAATTAATAAATTTATATTACTAGTTTAATGCGAAAACTTGAAAGATAGAATAAAGTTGTGGTCGGATGTAGGATTGACCTATTTTTCTTTTTCTGCTCAATATAAGGTGGTGTAAAATTACCTGGACAGTACCACCAGGGAATTGGTGAAATTGTATAAATTTTATGGCTTCAAAATAGCCAAAGGTTAGATTTAATTTCAGATATTAGCAGACAGGACGGGACGCTATACGTAAAAGTACCAATACAACAATATACGTACATGGAAGCGTTAAATTTTTTTTCTGAGGTAATGAAAAATAATTACTCTTAGGTAACGAGCTATATGGGCTGTTATTGGTGCGGATACCGAGTCGAATACTATAGGCACCTAGTAGAATTATTTTATAGAATAAAATACAATATCAAAGAGTCACGAATGAATAATGGAAGCAATCGCCACTAGGTACGGTGCAAGTTGATTAAATCTGTTGCAATTAATGTTTTAAAAAGAGAAAGTGTGGAGATTTCTGTTTAGGCGAGTCTGCCACTGATAACACGTTCAATTTTAGTCGCGACTCGCGACGTTATACGCGACGCCGCGAACCTAGGTAAGTGTAAACCTGCGCTGCGCCTGCCTGTATTTCAAGTACAACTTGCCAGATTACAATTACACTCGACTTCGGTGTCAACTTATCTGTTCGTCGAGCCATGTAAAGACAATGCGAATATTACAGTAATTAGATGACTCAATATAGTCTTATCGGGCACTTTAGAGACGATTTTGTTTTATAATAAATTACGTAGTTTTCGAACAAGCTCTTCAAGGTGTACACAGTACAACGCTCTGTATGTAGACAATTTTTTGAGTGAATTGGAAAAATTCCGTAGGAGAATTCTATATCGAAGGAAAAAATTTTAAAATCAGTATAAGTATCGATCTTATCCCATTAATTTTTTTGATTAAAATTTAATTGCATCTGAAAAAAAATTAATTACCTAATTTTTCATTACTTTTTTCAACATTTTTTTTACCAGATATACAATTATAATTTTTTACACTTCAATTTTTTTCTCAAAACACGATTCCATTTTCTTAAATTTCTAGAAACTTTCTCACCTTAAAATTTAAAATGATTATTTTCGTGAATTTTTATTGAACTCGAACTTTTGTGATTTTTTCACTAGGTACATTTTATTTGTATTTGGGGGGGGGGGGTAAATATTACCACTCAATTTTATGAAATTTTTGCGCAGCATTTCTTTTTCAACGCCATTAACATTGATAAATTTTTCAAGATTTTTTTTCATAATGTTTATTATGAAAACATTAAAAAATTACCCATAGATATAAAAATTATACTTACCTAAATTCATAACTTTTTTTTATTTATCATAAAAATTTCATTTTTTTTTTTTTTGAAAATTAAAAAATTATTTCATTGATTTTTAAAAATAATTCTTTTCACTGAGAAAACGTTCTTGAATCTTTTTTTTAAAAAAATTATATGCAACTTCCTCTACTCAAATTATTAAAAAATTAAAAATTAAAAATTCTTCAATTTATTTACTAGGTATAGTTTTTTTTTTTTTTTTTTTTTTTTTTTTGAATTTTCAACATTAAAACTATTTGAATTATTGCACGAAAAAAGTGTAATTTTTAATTTTTAAAATCATTCTTTAGATTTTCAATAATTATTGAAATTTTTCGAGTTTTTTAAATAAAGAATCTTCTTCAATTTTTTACTTAAAAATATAGCAAAAAAAAGAAGAAATATTTGTTTTTTAAATAATTTTTTAAAAAATTCGATTACCAACTTCTATATTTTACTAAACTTTTTCCAATTATTCATGACTTCTCAAAGTTATTTTATCTTGACCTTTAAAATTTTCAAAATATTTTTACTTTAAAAAATATTTGTAAGTAGGTAAGTAAGTATTTCTAGTTTTGCAGTGATAACTTCTTAAAAATTAAAAAAAAATCGTTCGTTTTGAATTGTTTTTGTTGTTGTTGTTGTTTTTTTAAATTGTTAATTATTCAAGAAAATTTTGAAAATGTTTTCAATTTTCATTGCATTTTTCAAAATCACTTTTAAATAAATTCCATTGTTAGGTAAATTTTTTTGAATGTTACATAAAAACATTGATTTTTTCTATCTTTAATAAATTATTTTTTGAAATGTTTTTGTTATTTCTTTCTTTTTTTGAAGTTTGTACCTCTCATTGAAATTTTCAAAAAATGTTTATAAACTAAACAGTCATCTTGAGTTTTTTTTTTCATTGAAAAATTATTAAAATATTGAAAAAATTGTTCAAATAAATTCAAAAAAAAAATTACCCAAATTGTTTTTGAGTTTTGACAATGAAAATTATTTTCAATTTTTTACCTTTTGAATTAGGCGAATGCTTTGAACTACAAATAAATGCTTTTACTTTTTACTTTACTTTACTACAAATTTTTCTTAAAAATTCTATAAATTCGTCTGAGTTTTTTACCTTGGAAATTTTTGGGAAACTGAAAACGAAATCTCCATCAAATTTTTAAAATAAAAAAATTACTCACATATTAAAATTTTTCGATTTTTTTTTGCCAATAAAAAACCTACCTATTCAATTTTTTACGTTCAAATTTCACAGAAAGTTTTTATTGCTAATTTTTTTTTTTTTCATTTTTTCTTTAAATTTTCAATATGCAAATTTTCACATTAAAAATGATCCTATTTTTTCTCCTTAAAATCTGTTGTTCAAAAAAAAAAATCATTAGGTACCTTCAAATTTTCCAGAAAAATTTCATCATTGAAAATTTTTTCATTTTTTGTGAGTTTTTAAAATAATTTTTATTTTAAATTTTGTTATGAAAATTTTCATGTTGAAAGAATAATTTAAAATTTTTTATCGTGTTTTTTTTCTTAAAAATTAAAAAAAAAAACTTCATTAATTTCCTGTGTCAAAATTTTTTCAATATCTTTTTTTTTTCTTCAACAATTTTAGTAGGTAGTTAAAATTTCTTGGAATTTTGGGGATTTGTAAATTTTTTTTTGTTGCATTTTTCTGGTTGAAATTATTGAAATTTCTACATTTGAAAATGTAAAAAAATGCACAAAAATGACTCAATTCATTTTAACTTGGAAGAACATTTTAATAATTAAGAAAATGATTTTCCTTTCATAAAAGTTTTCATTTTACCTATTCAACATGTCGATTCGCCAAAAATAAAATACCACTCTCGATTCGACCTCAAACACAATCTCGTACGATATTAGGTATTCATAATTAATAGTGTATCACAATTTACACATAGAATATCACCTACCCCTCCCCTCCTCTCCTCCGGGCCCCTCTGCGCTGCGATTATACACTTTCAACGTTTACTTTCTAAATTTAAATAGTATAAAAAATTCGATAAATTTATAATTTTGTGTAATTAAAATGGTTATACTCGAAACACCAACTATAATTAATAGTTCGCATGCTCAAGGTAGCGTTAATCGCCTACTGGAAAAGTAAAGCGCGGTAAAAAATAGCAAAAGTACTGTATTAATGATTTAATTTGAAAGTAATTTAATTACCTATATATTCGCAGTTAAATATTTAGTTCTTTTTTTTACCATGAACACGATTGTTATTCGAGTAGAAATTGAAATTTATGTGTTTAAAAATATCATTGCCATCGGATGAATGAGGTTTTCAGGTTTAACGCACCTTGATACGATAATAATTTTTCACGAACGAACATCATCGTTCAATGGTCAAATATGCTGTTTGATTTTTACGTTCGAATAATCCTCTATACGAAGGCATGTAAAGATTACCTCCTGTAAAGGTGTATTTAGGTAGGTAATTAATGATCATGGAAGCTGACTCAGCAATAAAAAAACAGTCTCACCAAACGCTACCAAAAAGGAAACGAGAAGATGGGTTAAATGAGCCAAAGTGATACCTACACCTTGCGTACTTACTTTCGACAGATCCTACCATTTCCATGGAAAATAATCTCGAACACGTTCGATGGGTAGATCGTGAAAAGGTTATTATTGATAATGCAAATTTCGTACCGTATCCAAGATCAGCCGAATCTTGTTATACCATTCACGAAGGTCCATAAAAGAGGCAAACTCATTGGAAAAAGGCGTCAAAGGCAGAACGAAAACTACCCCAACATATTCCAACCGAAAAGAGTGATCAACATCGAGAAAAGCCTGCGTACACCGATCGTACTAACCCTATCACCGCGAGAACGTAACAAATTATCAATAAAACAAGAAAACGTAGACGATATAAAATTATATCCGGATAACGGGCCGAAATTTTACCTCAACAGTGATACCGAAAATGTAGAAGACGTTGGATCATTCCACCATCTGATTACTTCGCCAATCGTCATCGACGCGGATACGGAAAAACAAGAATTAATGCAGAATTTCACGTTTCTGCTGAACGAGAAAGAGACGCTTGTTTCCATGAAAGCTTTGCTCGAGGAAAAGCTCAAACAAGAGCAGACGAAATACGATAACCTGAAAACTCACAACGACAGCTTGAAATACGATTTATTCAACGCTACTACCAAAACATTGGAGTTGTCCATCGATAAAAGATCGCTCGAAGATGAAATGCAAAGGATACTGTGGCAATGGAATGGTAAATTCCTATTGCCGTTTAGAAATCGTAAAATTTATAGTAAATTATAAATTTTCGCGATTTAAGGTTATCGTCAAATAAATTTCCTCGTTATGACCAGTTCCATGATTTTTCTTTTTCAAAGGCTCTTCTGGTGCAGTACGTGAAGGGGGTGAAATGGCCCTCGAGCCGATAAAATTTTTTTTATGTGTTCGTAAATTGTGATTTTAGGACCTCATCCTTGCGAGGGATGCGGTGCCTTGAAAAACGTTATTTTTAGCTTAAAAATTCCATCTCCACAAGTTTTCACCAATTTTCACCAAATCTTGCGACATGTGTGTACAAAGTACCTAAGGGTAGAGCTGGGAAAATTTTTCAGATTCTTCCAACCTCTAGAATGACTGAAAATTACAATTCACGCTGAGGGTAAAATTTTGAAGCTTACAAGGCAGATTTTTTTCCCCTCGTGTTTAAACAATTCTACACTACTCAGAATTTTTTTAATTTTTGTCAAAGATGGGGTCATATATGAAAACCGATATATTCATGGGTCATCCCCTCCTCATTTAAAGCTAATTTTCGGCCAAAAATTTTTTCTTCGAGGTACATTACAAAATAGTAGAGTGTCCAAGCACGATTTCAGCACTTTTCAGCACCTTTCTGCAGTGGCGTTGGAAGCATGGGTTCCGTGGGTGCTTGAGCACCCACGGTTTTTGAGCTTCTTCTGTATAAATTCAAGGGAAGAAAGACTTGAGCACCAACGGTTAGAAAACCAGAGTGACGCCACTGCCTTTCTGACTTTCTGCAGTACTTTTTCAAATTTTCGTAAAATTTTCAAGAGAATGTTTTACGAGCTACATTTTCTTCAAAATAACAAATTTTTGTAACATTTTTCAATTTTTTTTCCTCAAACGTTTCCTTACAATTTTCCAATTTTTTTCAATAAAATTACTAAATACATACCTACACCTATAAATTGTCCAAGTACCTAAACTAAATCGTTTTGCTCTAAATTTTCAAACAGATAATTAAAATTGTTCATTATAATTTTTCCAGAATATTTATTAAATTTCTTCTCAATTTTTTTTTACTTTTTGTATTAAGGAAGTAAGTATCTAAGTGTGCCTCAGTTTTTCATAAAAAAAATTTTCTTAATTTTTCCTAAAATTTTCAACCACTTTTTCCAAATTTCTTAATAAAATGTTTCAACTTTTTTGAGGGATTTTTAAACTCGGGTAGAATATATTTCTTTTTCATAAAACGTATTTCTAGCTGTTTCCTAAAGGATATTTCTTTCAAGAGGATTTTCTTTCAATAATAATTTTTTGACTTTCTAAATACAATTTCTTCCTGAGGATTATTTTGTCTTTTTTGCTTAAATAATTAATTTTACGAGAAAAATTTTTCAAGAGAATTTTTTCGTTCGAAGTACTTTTATAGTTTTTTTTGTTACGTAAATTTATTTTTGTCCAAATATGAGTAATTATCTTCTTAGAAATGAGCGAAATTGTTAAGTAAGTATATAAAAATTCTTTGAATTTTTTTTTGATGCATCTATAAAAAAAAATCTTGGAAAAAAATTCGGCGAATCCGCAAAACAAAGAAATTTCAAAATTTTTCTAAAAAAATATTTTAGACAAAAACTTGGAAAATTTTCCAAAAAATCCTCTTAGTTTTTTTAATTTGTTTTTTAAATGAATATTATTCCAATTTTTTTTGAAAAAAGTCAAAAATTCCATATTTTTATTTAAATTAGGTAATAAAAAAATCCATAAGTCTTATCAAAAATACGTATATTTTTTTCAATTCATAAAAAATTTTCTGTTTTTTTTTTTTTTTTTTTTTTTTTTTTTTGTTTAAAGGAATATCTATTTTGAAATTTTGTTGAAAGTTTTTTAAAAATCTAATCAACTAATTAAAAATAAAAAAAAACACAAAAACCCTCCATTTTACAATTTCTAAAATTTCATAAAAAATGACGTAATATTCACATATTTTTTACGAAATATTCTTGAAAAATATGCATTTAATGCGAAATTTGCACGGATTTATAAATTTTGTAATGAAACACAGTAAAATACGTCATGAAACACAAATACAATATATTTTTCTCCGCCTTATTCATTATGGATTTTTTCAACAAAAAAAATTTCTATTTGAAATATTTTTTGTTATTTTTTGTTTACGCGAGGTAGGTTGGTTGGTTTTTTTTTTAACAACCCGAGCAGCACACTCGACAAATTATCGAAATAAAAAATCGACAGAATATCGAATTCGATAAAGTGTCGCGTTAGTTCCGCAAAAATCGTGAAATTATCTTTCGATATATAGATAGATTATCGACGAATTATAGTTAGCAAAAATTTCGAGATTATAGTAAGATATTTTATCGATAATATATCTGTAATATCGAAAGATAATTTCACGATTTAGGCGGAACTTTCGCGACACTTTATAGAATTCGATATTCTGTCGATTTTTTATCGATTTTTTATTCCGATTTTTTGTCTTTTACTAGCTTCTTTCTATAATTAAACATCATTAATTAGCATAATTAATACATTACACTATGCATAAACACATTATTCATGTTACAATAAGAGGATCATCTCAGAAAAAGTCAAAAAAAATTATAAAAAATCTGCCACCCGTGGGGCTTGAACCATCTACCTCCTGCATGGTAATCCTCTTCCTTAACCACTATGCCATACCTTATCGTTGAGGAATAAGCAATAAAACGCTTATAATAGGCAGTTTAGTACTTCCAGACGTGTTGGACTTAGAAAAATTTTCACCAATTTGGAAATAATTTCAAATATCGTCACCAAATCGTTGAAAAATCGTTCGACAAATTTCAGATTATTTGTCGATAATGTAGTTTCAAATATCGCCACAAAATCGTTGAAAAATCGAATTCGAGGAATTTCATATCACGTGTCGATAATATAGTTTCAAATATCGTCATAAAATCGTTGAAAAATCGAATTCGAGAAATTTCAGATTACGTGTCGATAATAAAGTTTTAAATATCTTCACAAAATCGTTAAAAAATCGAATTCGAGAAATTTCAGATTATTTGTCGATAATATAGTTTCAAATATCGTCACAAAATCGTTAAAAAATCGAAATCGAGAAATTTCAGATTATGTGTCGATAATATAGTTTCAAATATCTTTACAAAATCGGTAAAAAATCGGATTCGATAAATTTAATATAATCTGTCGATAATATAGTTTCAAATGTCGTCAAAAAATCGGTAAAATATCGAAGTCGAGAAATTTCATATAATCTGTCGATAATATAGTATTATATATCTTTACAAAATCGTTAAAAAATCGAATTCGATAAATTTAATATTCTTTGTCGATAATGTAGTTTCAAATATCTGCACAAAATCGGTGGAAAATCGGAATCGATAAATTTAATATTCTTTGTCGATAGTATCGTTGACGAATATCGTCATAAAATCTTAATAATATCGAATTCGATAGTTTTTAGATTTTTTGCCTATGAAGTTGTACCGATAAATCTTTATAATATCGTGAGAACATCTATAGATTTTCAAACGATTTTTTATCGATACGTTACATCTTCCGATATTATCGATCGAGTGTGCCGCTCGGGAAACAGAATTTTTCATTTTTTTTTTTTTTGATAATTTTTAAAAGCATTTGGGCATACTAATTTGATTTTTTAAAAAGATTTTTTAATTGTTGGAGTTTTTTTCAAAAATGATGTAATTTTTTCAGGCATTATGAAAATATATTTTCTCAAATTTTTTTTTCCAGATAAATTTATTTAAGAAAAATTATTTTATTTTTCAAATGTTCATTTTTTATAAAGATTTATTCCTTCCAGACGATTTTTTTCCAAGCGAACTTTTTTGCGAGAATTAGTTTTTTTCAGTCGTTCACTTATTAAAATAATCGACACATAATATTATCTAAACGATTTTGAACCAAAACGAACTCAATGATCCATAAAAAAGTAATCAATTCGTAGACTGCAGTTTATGCATAATTTGGCTTGCGATTTCGTTTACATAAAATACGCGTATAAAATGCATCTGGAATTCTCGATGGTATAACTCGAGTCTCGAGCTATTAATTAAAATTCGAAATTGATTGTCAATTAGCGTAAAAAAAACAATCGGCATACCATATTATCTGATTTTCCCCTGTCTGCGTATACTTTACGTACACTTACGTAGGTATTCCCAATACCGAATCGTTTATGTGAATTTTTAATCAACGCAACGTTTGAAGCGTATACGTACCTACGTTTAACGATGCTGATTTTTTTTACGACTTAATCGCTTAATTAGTTTTACCTTCACTGTTACAATTATATAATATGCGTAAGATTTTTTCGATTTTAAAGCATTAAAGTTTGTTAATTCGCCAGCATAACGGTATTAACGGGTATCTGCGGCTTAACTTCTTATGGCATGGCGTTGCGGTAAAAGCAAAAATTGGCCATCATTCTCTAATATCTTTCTTTACTAGGTAGGTATGTAGGATTGTAGGTAGATAGGTGAATATGAAAATACTCGTAGTCGTAGGTATAGGATTAGTCTGTACCTCTGTATGGGCATTGGTAATGCAGCTAACTCGAAATATAAGAGTCTATTGTAAGCGCATACGATGATGATATGACTGTACAAAATTTCGACATCATTTAAGACGAGAGATATTCTTGATGGAAGCATGAATCATTTTTTCTAATATCTATACATTGTTTGCATTGAAAATTTTTATTCCTCCCTCGAACGAGTTAGATATGGGTTATTTACGACCATGATTTGAAAGAAAAATACAGTCAGTTGACCGGAAATCCTAAACACAAGTGTGTAATTCCTGTTGAAATAAAGGTGAATGCATCGAGCTGGGCTACGAACGATTCCACAGACCAATAAGGAGTTATCCAGCGTGAACGAACTATCACACGACTTGAAAACGCAGTACCTATCTAAATGCAATTTAAGTACACGTACAAATGATTTTAATTGCTATACGGATGAAGGAAAGAGAATCTTAATGCAATTAGAAAATTCGACCGAGCAAGGTGCCTACCTTGGCTTGGTACTTACTCGATCATTTTTACGAGGGAAGACTGATGGAGTCCTGGTGCAGTAACGGGGTCAAATAGCCCCGTATTAAATTTCAAAATTTTTTCAAGTTTTTGATTTGTAATGGTAAAATATGATTTTATAGTGTATCAGCGATCCTTGACCTCACCCAGGGGGCTGGTGCCTCGAAAAGTGATTTTAAACTTGAAAAAGTTTTCTGTCGATTTTTACCAAACTTGGTATGTAGGTACAGGTATTGAACGATAGTGTTCGGACATTTTTTCAGATTTTTCCAACCTCTGGGATGGCCTTGAAAACGACTTTGAAAATTTCAAATCGGCTTGGGCGACACAGTTTTGGAGCTGACGAGGCGAAAATTTGTTATCTCGCCTTCCAAATAATTATAATACTACTCGCATTTTTATCATGATCTCCGGGGGGGGGAGGAGGGTTATTAGCCAGAAATGTGATAATTATACTTAGAACTGGCTAATTTCCCTGGACTAGCTATTAAAACGCCATAACTCGGCCAAAATTGACTGGGGTTCTTCTAACTCGTTAGAATCCGTGGAAAAAACGAAAATTCTTTATCTTCATTTAAACAAAACGTACCTATAAAGTTTGTTGATGATTTGAAAAAAAATTAGCCCCCTCCCCCCAAATACTTGCCCGAGGGTCTAAAATTTTTTTCAAAGTTTTGTCTCATCACGGTTGACCTTTTGGCATAATATAATCGATCTAAGTGCCGAATTCATAGACGTTTTTTGAACTTAATGCTAGTGTTAGTTAGTGGACTTGAGTAAGTCCAAGTACAGGAAATCCTGTACTAGCCCTTAAGTATTACTTGACACTTACTTAAGTAACACTTGATGACTATGAAACGAAATTTTAACGAATTTTCTTTGTTTTTATAAGTGTCACTTGGCACTAACTTATCCAAGTGTTACTTGGTACTCAGAGACGGTTTGAGAAAATTTTTTTGGGGGGGTGTAGATCGAAAATGCCGAATGAAAATTTTCAAAATGCCGAATGATAATTAATAGGTACAACAGTGGGAAGTAAACCCCTGCGCTGAATTTTTTGAAAAAAGTGAGTTTTCGAAAGAACTTCTCACTATCCTCATAGAAAAATTTTGAAGAACTTATGGTAGCATTATGATTTGAATCAAAACGACTGTTGCTGCCCGAGCGAAGCGAGGACGAAAATTTTTGAAAAAATTGCACTTCTAAAAGAAAAGATGGGCTTTTTTTGCAGAAATTTTGAAAACGTACAATAATTTCTGGTTTTTTAAAAGATGAAAAAGTGATATGTTGCCCGATCGAAGCGAGGGCGAAAATTTTGAAAAAATTGGAATTTTTAATTAAAAATAATGCACTTTAACCATAATTTTTAATATTTTCAAAAAGATCATGTTCATTTTTTAACGTTATAAGTTATAACAATTGAAATGCGCTGATTTTTGATTCCTATTCTGATTCTGAGAGAAAGATGAAGTAGTAGAAGTACATTGCGCGAGCGAAGCGAGGGCGAAATTTTTTTTCATAAATTTACCGAATTTGTGAGTTGGAATTTCTCTCAAATTTATCGAATTTATGATTCGGAATTTCTCAAAAATTTGCCGAATTTGTGATTTAGAATTTCTAAAAAATTTACATATTTGAAATTCAAAACTTTACCAAATTTTGTAAACATACCTAATTTAATTTGTCGGAAGTTTGCCGAATTTGTCGAAAATTTTTCGAAAATTTGCCGAATGGAATCACCGGGGGGTGTTCCACCCCCCCCCCCCCCCCACACTCCCCCCTCGCACCGGCTCTGTTGGTACTCAAAGAGAGAACTATGAATTCGGTCCTTAAGCTAGTACACTTGGCAAAGTATTACTTGGTACTTGAGTAACGTCTATGAATTCGGCCCTATCGGTTTCCTAAGGCAAACTAACGTAAGTACCCCCTTTCCCCACCGCAGATCTTAATAATATAATAATCTAAGTTGTATTATGCAAAATGCAGGGACCTAATCGAAAATCTTATAATAATCCAGTTTCTAATTCTAAGACCACAATCTAAAAATTTTGTTTGAAAATTTTTTGAATTGGCCCCTTCCGGCTTCCTCTTTTACTCGTATTTTGAATAAGTATGTACGGGTGTTATGCGAAATCATAGAGAAGAGAGGGTCCAATTGGAAATTTTTTCAAACAAAAGTTATAGCTTAAAGTTCTAGGAATAATTTTGGTTATTACAAAAATTTCGATCGGGCCTCTCCCTTCCCTCCAATTTTGAATATCAAGTATTTACGAAATATTGAACTTGGTAAGATTCAACAACAATGGTCTGGTTCCAAGTAAAAAACCAAAAGTAAAAAAAAAAAACTCTGAAAAAGTAAAAAATACACAAAAATCGAAAAGTAAAAAAATACCAGTAAAATATCCAAGTCCAGAGTTGCGACTTGCCGCAAAAATCATACTGCACCCAGATGCAAGTGTTTTTGTTTGGAGATTGGAGCTGCTATCGCGTGTTCGGTGTAATCAAAACAAAACTTTCGGTATTTCGTAGTCTTTCGGCTTTCGATGTTGTTTTCTTAATTTCTTTGGAGTGTGGACGTGGTTTGGACCGCGAAAATATTGAAAATTTATTTGTGTGAATTATGAAGTAATTTCCGTCATTTTTAGAACTTGGCCAACGAATCGTAACTCATCTATTCAAGTACAGAATCAATTTTCGGTTCTTTCTAATGCAATGGCAATTTATGATAGCGACGATTCCTCGAGTTCATCGGAGGACAACTGGAATAGATTTAGAAATAACCGCGGTATGACTTTGTTTAAGACTTTTGTAACTAATTATCTCAATGTTACTCGAATCTCATGTAATCGTTTATTATTTCAACAGGACTTTCAACTCCAACCATTCACACAAAGGTACCTCCTCTGAAAGAAATCTCATATGTTGCTGTGGCTATTGCCTTATGGAACCACAACAACATACCGGAATGTATACGAGCCGAATTCGGAACGACAAAAGCGACCAAAGAATGGCGTTTACTTCGCGACCAAGTACGTCAGTCAGTCAAAAAATTACCAGTTCCGACCTCGATAGCAAATCATATCGGTACATACGTCGGTAAAATTGAAGAAGAAATCATCGAATGGATTTTGTATCACCTACGAGCCATATTTTTCCAATACGGCTGCGATTATTTGCTCTATTACCATATTCGCCACGTAGTTTGGCACCCCAACGGCGTGATTAATCGAAGAGAAACAGCTCGAAATTTGCTGTCGTCGGTTCGATTGAGCGATATGGAAAAATACCGATTTTTGTGCACGTACTGCTTGAAAAACGAAATGGAAAAAATGCCTGCGTCGTTGTTCTCGAATTGCAACAAGGATTTCGTGCGCTTCGACAAATATCCGTTGATCTCCTACTGGAATTGTTATTTCAGAAATAAACTGAACTTGACTTCAGCGCCGGAAATCTTACCTTCGAGTCTTGACATGGCACTGGACCAAAAAGTTGATAATTGGCAATCTAAAGCATATTTTTTCGATCTGTTGTGTTCGGATGACCAAGTAACATGTGCCAAAATACTGATCCACGACTACAAGTTAAAGTACCAGGAATTAGTATTGAAAAAATTGAACGAAACTCAACGTATTCAAGTGTACCTAGATTGTGCTGCAGATATAATGAACAATTATATCGGAAACGGTTGTAATAACGATGATATTCTTTCAACGTGGCGCGAGATTCGTGGTTTGATCACCGAAGACCAATTCGTAACCATATTTATGAATTTTTCATCCCTGCGAAGTGACGAGACATTGAAGAATATTTGGATCGACACTCCCGGCGATTTGAAACGTTACGCTTTGAGCTTCAACGATCACGAGATCATCAGACATACGTTTCGTTTCGCGAGATATGAAGAAGGTGATTTTAAATTAGAGCTATTATTTGCCATGTTGTCCGATGCTGACGCTTCGCTCAAGAGAGAAATAATCAACGAAAAATACTGCAGCGATTTATGTGAAGTATTCCTAGATATGGGTAAAACCGAATTTCTCGACCGACTGCTACGTTTGTGTTCCTCAAACGACGAAGAGTTGACAAATTTCAAAATAAACCTCGTATGTAATTCCGAGTCTGTTCGAGGATCATGTACGCTGTATTACAGAAATGCAGAACTGAAAAATATTAACGCTTATCTGGATTCGCTGATGTCGTCTAATTCGGAAGCAATTTCGGAGTATAAAAAAAATCTACTCTTGTCAGATGACGGAATCGAAGCATGCGCTCATCACGTATTCCCAGTGAAAAAAAATGATGAATTACGCAAAATCATCTCCGATGGTCTACCTACCGCAGATTTGGCGACCGAATTCAAGAAAAAAGTAATTTCCTCAAAAAATACCCTCTCGGAATTACGAAGTAGCGTAAAAAAAGATGGCGTAGACCGTGTGCAAGAATGCATCGATTATTATCTAGAATCGAACGAAGATAAAAGAACGTTGAAGAAACAAATAATCCTCGATGAAATATTCCTAAGCGAACTTCTCAGTCTATATGACCGATCGCAGTGGGAAAACGTCATCCGGTGGGCATTGGAAGATGACCAGTCTGTTGAAAATTTCAAAATGGAATTACATCTTGATGCTGTTTTTGACCGAATATTGAAATCTTGTATTTTTAAAAAATACGACCATCGTCTGTCCAAATGTACCTTCAAGAAAAATATCACCTTCGACGCCTTGGACCTATTCTTAAAATGGTATTTCGGGTCTTCGACTAGAATAAACTGCTACAAACGGCGCAGAGTTGACTCGTTTTCGGATATCGATTCGATTCACACATTAATATTATTTAAATTGAAAAAAAATAAAAACGAGTATCTTGAAGCGGCGATGAAATGGTTTTTTGGAAATAATACCAAACAAATTGTCAATTTCAAGAAACAATTTATGGGAGACGAGTGAATTTTTCGATAATTCGAGTATTTCTCTTTGATTGATTTTGTGGGTTTTTTTTTCAAATTTGATAAGTTCTCAGTTTTTTTTTCACGATATGTCGTTCTTAATTTTTTAATTTAGAATTATTTTTAAATATTTCGTTGCTTGTACAAAAAAGAAAGACGTACATATGTACTTCTATTTTTTTTTTATTCAAGAAGAAAAGTGAAATTGTGCATTATTTTTTTATCAGCTATCCACTTTGAATTCTTTTTTATGAATTCGTGTACCATTAAGCTTTGTTGGAGTTGAAGATTTTTGTTACTTTTTTAAATAAATAAAAACACGTCTTTACCCTCAAAATGACTTATTTTTATTATAAGAATGTTAACGAAGTACGAACCTCCATCGTATCATCGTATGTCATCGAAGGCAAATGTTTATGGAACTAGTAAAAATAATATCGCAAGGAAAGAATAAAGGAAAATGGATGAATAAGATGATTTTTTTTACAACTGAAAAATTAAATACAAACTCACTTATTGGATCACAAAAGCTGATTTAAAATTTTTTTGTTATGTAATTTTAGGATCATTTTTTGAAGTGAACGTTGAAAGATGACTCAACATCCTACAATTTCAAACAAATTAAGTAATGTTTAAATTTCAAAGTTGGATCAATTTTTAAAATATAGAGGTTGCTCTTATAAATTTTAACAATTTTAAAATAAGACAAATTCTAAATTGAAATTCGATCATTTTCAAGTTCTAAAAAATAAATATTATAATTTTAAAATCATGTCTTTTATTTCAAATTTTATGTAATTTTCAAATTTGATTCAATTTTTTTTAAATCAGCAAGACTTTCAATAAAATGTAACTGACCAATTTTCAAATTTTTACTTACAGCTTTTAAATAGGTATTATCAAGTTTTCAAAGTTGGATAAAATTTTGAAAAAAATTCTTAAAAAAATTAATAAATAGGTACCTAATTGAGTCTTTACCTACATCAACCAAATTTTTGCAATTTGAAAAAATTGATTCGTTTCAACTTTTGGCAATCTTAAAAATTAGGCAATTTCTGAATTTTAGTATATTTTTAATCAATTTTCGAACTTGGACATACCCACTTTTAAAATTTGTAAAAATAATATCCTCTCTCAAAAAAAAAAAACAAAAAAAAATTAAAACGTAATTTTTTACATGTTGGTTAATTTTTAAGTTTGATTAAGATTAATTTCGTAAAATTTTAGAAAAAATTCAGAACCTAAATTTTAAAACATTGATAGATTTTTATAATACCTTTTAAAAATTGATAATAATTTCTGAATTTTATTAAATTAAATTTTATTAGTAGCTTTTAATATTCAGAATAATTCTGAAAAAATTCTAAAAAGTCATCTTCAAAAAATTGATAAATTTAGGCAATAATTTTAAAAATTTGAGTTTTCAAATTTTGGTGATTTTTTTTTTTTTTTTTTTTTTCTTATTACCTATTGATCAACTTTTAAAATTCTTCAAAATTTTCAGCAAAAAATCAAGAAAATTATGCCAAATTTAAATTTTGAACAATTTTTAAAAACTTACAAATTTTGGTTGAATACATTTTCAATAATTTCAATAAATTTCCAAGTTGGATTAATATTTTGAAGTTTAGGAAAATTTTCAAATAAATTCGGAAGTTTAATTTTCAGACATACCTATAGATAGATTTTTACAGTTCAAAAAATTAATAATAAAATTTCTGGATTTCATCAATTATCAAAGTAAGATTAGCTTTTAAACAATTCTCCAAAAATTATTAAAAAATAAATTTTGGCTATTTTCAAAAATTAGCCATTTCCAACTTTTAGCAAATTCTTACAACGCTACTCTACTTTGAAAATTCAACAAAATTTCTCAAAAAATTGAAAATAAAAATTTTCAAATTTTTAGCGATTTTCAAAGATTTTTATTTTTCAAAATTTGGTTCATTTTAACTTTAAAACTCGATTAATTCTGAATTTAATCAAATTTTTCGAGGCTGATTAGCTTTCAACATTCCAAACAACTCTCAAAAAGGCCATTTTTCAAAAAATTGATATAAAAATTTTAAAAATCTAGAAATTTTTAAATTTTAGCAATTTTTTATAGGGTTTTCGACATGAATCTAATTTTACAATTCAGCAAATTTCCAACAATAATATTGATGCCAAATTTCGAATTTCGATCGATTTTAAAAGATTTCAAAATTGATTAATTATAAATTATAATAAGTTTTCTATAGTTGGATTAACATCTAAAATTCAGGAAAATGTTTTTAAAAAATCAGAAATTCAATTATTAGATATACGAGTACATAATTATGTATTAGTAGGTTTTTGCAATTACAAAATTGATTGATTTTGAATTTAATAAATTTAAAGGTTGAGTTAGGTAATTACCTATTAAAGTTCAGAACAATTAATTCTATTCTGAATAAAAAGAAAAATCAATTTTCAAAAACTTCCTATTTATTGAACTGAAAAAAATTTTAAATCTGAAAATTTTAGTAAATTAAAACTTTGCATAATTTCAAAAAAAATAAAAAAATAAAAAAAATGAAAATAATGTCAGTTTTAAAATTTTGGTCAATTTATTTTCAAAAATTTAAAAATTAGCTTCATTCTCATTCAAAATTTTATTAAATTTGCAAGTTTAATAACATTAACATATAAAATTTAGGAAAACTTTCAAGTTCAACAACAACAACAAAAAAAAATCACGACTTTTAATTTTTGAATAATTATTGATAGGTTTCTACTTTTTACAATTTAAGGAATTGACTATTTCTGAATTTCGTCAATTTTTAAGGTTAGAACACTTGGATTAGATTAAGTTTAAAAATCCAAAACAATAATTCTCAAAAAAAAAAAAAAAAAGAATTAGTACTTTCTTACATTTCAGCAAAGTATTTACTATTTTTGCAATTTGGGACCTCTAGGTGTAATTATTAGGTACTTTTAAAATTCAGCAAAATTTTAAAAAAATATATCAATTTTTTATTTTTAGATTTAAAAATTCGGTTTATTTTTATTCTAAATTATCATCAATTTTATCTATTTGTGACCTGTCATAAGGATGAAACCAGGTTATGGTCCGAAAATTTGTTTTTTTGTTTTTTTGTGGATGTTATAGTGGTACTTTTGACCAAAATCAGTGCTTTTGACGGTGATTTTAGTGGTAATGGAGAAAACGTTCTCAAACGATTCTGTTCGACCACACAGCAAAGTTAAAAATTCAGAAAAAAATCAATACTTCTAATCAGAAAATTATTTTCAATTTTTCTTGGAGGGTAGTTCAAATGGTGTCAACCTACAAATTTACAGCCTGATCGGATCAGTTTTGAGTGGACTGTGACAATTTTATGAAATTTTTTAGAAGCAAAAAGTAGAAAATTCAACTCTTCTTACTTTTCATCTTGTATATTGGCTCAAATTTTGAGCAAATCAAAAAACCAAGACTTATACATGGTGGGAAATCAAATTTCCAACAAAAAAGGTTCTCTTCACCTTTTGCTTATCTTCAATATTTGAATGGTGGAAATTCAAAGTGAGCTAAGTGCCAAAAATAAAAATGTTCAGGGGAGCAAAAAACAAGTTTGTGAACCGCGTCAAATATCTACCTACCAGGAGTAATAGGAGGTTGAAGGGTTAGTCGTAATAAACCTTGGACATTTCTCTACTCAGTGGTATCTATATCAATTATTTTTTGAAACAATAAAATCCTTTCCACGAAATTTTTTTTGAATTCAAAAAATGACCATCTCAGTAAAAAAGTCCTCTCAAAAAATATCATCTTGAAAAAATGTATGTATCTCTTCATGAAGAACAATCCTCTTGCGGAAGAAAATTCTCAAAAAATAAGTCAGGGGAGTAAAATTCAGATAAACCTTTGGCATTTATTAACCCTATTTTCTTTATTTCGCACAATACTATACTTAGGTAGGTATCTATTATTTTCATCGACACAGTGAAAATTGTGTCTTTACCTATCGCGTGTTTCTATTGTAACACGATCGCGATCGTAAATAATCTCACCATTCGTCTCTCTATTTCTCCTGTAAAAGTAAATCTCGCCAAATTCTCGCTATTGTCTTTATGTAATTTTACTCTGCGTTACTTTTTCAATAAAGAAACCGCATAATCTCGGTTGATAACATGTAATCTCGGTGTCGGTGGCATTAAAAATCTTCAAAATTGATAAAAAACGATTTACTCAGCCAAGTTAATACCCAAGTATACCTCTACATTTCCGCGTTTGTATAACGATACCTTTCGAGCTGATTTTAAAATTTGATAAAATATTCGTAAACTGGCATTATTCACCTATCTATATCTATCGAATCGATTTTTTTTTCACTTTAGTCGTAAAATGTAATTCTAGTGCAATTGGATTGGAGAAGGAAAGGAAACAGTAACAGTAACACAGTAGAGTAGGTATATAGTATACTTATAGTCGGCAATATGATACATAAAATACCGTTACAAGTTGAACCGCCGCGTCGATCTGCCGCCGTTCTCGATAGAGATAAAAAGTAGTGCAACGATTATCTTTAAAACGCGCATGACTCTCTGACCAACTCAAGAAGAAATATAACCGGAAGAAAATAGCTGCAGATGTTAAAGCGCAGCGCTGCAACTACTGAACCACTTGATTCGAGAAGTAAATTAATAAAATTATTTACGAGTATATCGACTTAACGGTTTGAGTATATTTCCGCAAATTTCTCAACACCATTGCACATCTTCGCCGAATACCTTTTGTGGAGTGGAATTTTCATGGCGACTCGTTAAATTAAATATTTAGTATTTATCGTAAGACCTGCCGAGTCCGGATACTCAGAATCTCCTCGCCTCCTCGATACTTCATCCATTTAACAGTCGTGAAGTAAGTATTAGTTAAAGTCGAGTTAAATTGTTCAAATAGCAGCGTCACGACGACGCAATCGACGTAAATCGTACACCGAACTCGTGTTTACCATACGACGAACGGTAAACTTTTCTTTAAAAGCCCATTTTACCAAATAATCGCAGCAAGTACCTTATATGTAGATTGTAGGTACAATTGTAAAAGTAATACACCCCCCCCCCCCCCTCACTCCCTCCCTAAAAAATAGAACAATCGAGCCAACTGGAGTGCTCAAATTAAGCCTCACTAGGTAGGTAGGTCTAGGTACTGGTCTTGAGCCCAAGAAAAAGGTAATAGGTGCTTGGAAAATTTACATAAGTACGAATAGAAAAATACTTACAAATCCGTAGGTAAAGCCATTCCACGAACAAATCGTGTACTTATTTACCATAATAAAAAATGCTGTTAACATTCTAAACACGGAAGACGTGCGAGTATTCGAGTTTTTTTTTTTTTTTTTCTCTCTCTGCGAGCAAGAGTACGATGACACATGTTTATCAATTTTTCAACATTTACATGTAAATTTATGTCAGTACTGCAACCGCACAACACTATCGATGACCTACTAATTCAGCTCGTAAATTTTTTTGTTTTCTCACAACCAAACAAAGTAAACAATGAACCTCTTGTTCTTCCACGTTTTTCTCGCGTCGAGTTATTTATTCATCTCGGATGATTGATTGGGTACGCCGGCACATGTGTAGGAATTTCCCGCAAAAGAGAAGTAAACAGGTTGGTATTGGTATCAAAGTGGAAGAACGCGAAAGAACATCTCGAAGAACATTTTCAACAGTAAGAAATGTTTCAGTAGGTACAGTCAAAAAAAGCATGAGAAATTTGAAAAAAAAAATCATAAAATAAGGATCATGAGAAAAATTTAAAAACAATGAATAAATTAAGTTTGTTGGCAAAAATAAAATACATTAATTTAAAAAAATTAAATACCTACCTACCTACCTACCTAAAATACCTAATTTAATTGAATTTTTTCAAAAAAAATTATTTTCATTTTTCAACTTTTTTAATTTTATACCTACACATGCTCGTTTTTTTTTAATTTGAAAATTTTCATACGTTTTCTTAAAGTTTTAATATTAATAACTTTGAGAAAAATTTAAATAAAATAGAAACTTTGGGAAAACTTGTAAAAAATTTTAAAAAATTAAATTAAAAAAATAGATAGCCTACCTATAAATATTCGAATAGGTAATGAATTTTTATTCATGAAAATCTTGCGAAAATTCTAAAAAAAAAAAATAGAAAAAGAGTTTTAAAAAAAAATTTTAAATCGAAAAAATTTTAAAATGACAATCACTAATCAGTACCTAATTACAAAAAAAATTGATGGAAGTTTAGAACAATGAAAAATGAATTGAAAATCGAAATTTCGAAAACAAGTAATTCTAAAAAAAAAAAAAAAAAAAAAAAATTTGAAAAAAGTAGAAAAAGATTCTTAAAAAAATGAACAATAAAATTTTGATTTTTTTTTTTTGACAAAATTTTAAAATAGCCTAATAAATAAGAGTTTGAAAAAATTTATATCTAGAAAAATTAAAATGAGAATGTGCCAAGTTATAATAGGTATAAAAATATGAAAACTTGGAAAATTTAATTTTGAAAAATTCTAAAAAATAAATACATACATAGTTATCTACCTATTATTATCACATCATCTTGATGAAACTAGTGAAATTCTAAAATACGTAATAGCAAATTTTAAAAAAATCGTATTCACTCTTATTTTGACACCCCCTCACCCCAATGTTTTAGATGATTTCGGAAATGAAAAATCAGCTATTTTGTGATTTTTTTTCAACTAAAATTCATTTAAAAAAAAAAAAAAAAAAAAAACTCAATCTTATTTTTTCATTATTATTTAAATATTTAAGTAGCTAAAGTTTTTTTATTAAGTAAGTAAGTATTTTTAAAAATTCATTTTATTCAAAAACTAGGTAAGTATATTTTCCAATAGGTGAGTATAAGTATAATATGTATGTATATTTTTTTAAAGGCATTTTTTTAAAAAAATGTTGTCAATTTTTTTTTAAGATTTTTGTTTTAAATGTTCTCTGGATTCTGAAAGTGAGATTTAATTTTTTTTATGAATTTTTTTTGTCAAACTTGATAAATTTATATTATTTAAAAAAAAATATTTTCATTTTATTGAAGTTCTTGAAATTGATTCAAAAAACGACTTTTCAAAATCAATTTTTTCTGAATGCAATATTTCAAAATTTTTTGAAAAATTGATTATTTTTTTTCCCACATGAGTACATATTTTCAACATTGGAAAAGAAAACTAGATAAAAAAGAACTATGTATTTTCACTTTTCAAAGTTTTAAATAAAATATTAGATATTATCCTAAAGTTTAAAATAAAAATAAAGATCTCTATATTTTTCAACAATATCTAATTTTGAGAAAAATTTAAAATTTAAATAAATTCAAAATACGTGAATTTTCGATCAACTTGAAAGTTATCTTCAGAAAATTGAAGAAAAAAAAAATTTTAAATCAGAAAAATGATTACCTCCAATTATGAAATTGTAGGAATTTCAGAAATATAATACCTATCAAAATGAAAATTTCGAAAAAAAATCGAAATACAGTAAGAATGTAAGTAGGTACCTATTTGAAAAAATAAATAAAATAAGTATAAATTTTGAATGAAAGTGAAAAAATACTATTTTAAATAAATTATGAAATATAAACCTTGGAAAAATTTTGAAAACGATAATATCTAAATAAAAAATAAAACAAAACATAAAAAACTAGGTAATAATAATAAATTTTAAAAAAATGGAAAATGGCTAAAAAAATAATTCAGAAAAAATTCAAAATGGTACTGAATTTTTCCTTGTAAGAAACTGAATAATAAAAGTCTGAATAAATTTAGAAATAATGAACCAGAAAAAATAAAATTAATAATTTCGAGAAACTTTTTAAATACCTAAACATTTCAAAAAAGTGTAAAAATAAGAATTTTGAAAAAAACAAAAATAGTGATTTTTTTTTTAAAGCCAAAGAATATTTTTAGAAATCAATTTTTTTAAATCATTTTTTTTAACTAAAACTTTTTTCTACCTATTTCTTAAGAATAAACAATTTTTCAATTTTTTGGGATTTCGGAACCTTTTGAAAAAATTTTCGGATTTTTTTGGACTTTGGAATAGAAAGATAGAAAAATTTCCTAATTTTTTTAAATAATTTTTTTTTCATCTTTTCAACATTTTTTGGGAAGAAAAAAATAAGTATATAGGTAGGGAATAGGTATATATTATTTTTCAAATTTTTCGAGAAGAAAAAATAAGGGAAAGTCGAATGATAATAAATTAAATTACCCGACTTTTGGACATCGAATTTATCGAACGGTTGCAATTTTTGCTCGGATAATCGAGAAATCGGACAATCGAGGTTCTTCTATACCTGTGTATACCTTCTCTTTTATTACACCTACCAAGTTTTAAGCTCGAAAAATAGTTACCATAAGGAGGATAAAATTTCGTAGAATTTGGGCAGGTCGTACAAGTTTACGGTGTTACCTTTTGATTGATGTGCTCGTTACATGTTAACTGATTTATATCTATTTCAGCGGGTAAGTATCGTGCTGTGGGTTAATTTCTGTTTTTGGTGAATATATGGAATAGACTGCCGGCTGCGAACATGATGACGAACACATTTACGACCAATGTTCCCGGGTCTATACCTAATTCAAAAATTTTCACATAATAAAGAAAAAAAATTAATTAAAAACGTTCAAAACGTTGCCTCAAAAAATTTATCGAAAAAACAAGTAATTTTTTATTCTTGCAGATAGTTTGTAAAGTGGCAGCAGTTTCACTTATGGTCCATTTGTGACACGTTACAGTATATTATGGCCAGGACCATAATTATGAATAATGTTGTTTGAAATTCTACTCTATGTATCATCATAAGCAGTGCGTTCGCAACCTAATTCGGTCGTATGTACAATATACGAGTACTTTGTAAATTGAAACACACGAATGTGTTTTTTTCTTCGTTTATGTAGATTTTCTCATCAATTTACATCACATCAGACGCATAAACGTAGGTAGAATTTCCCACTATTAAATAATTTTAAAAATTACATTATGGTCTCGAAGACTACACTGGTGTAGGCTTAAAAACACATATAAACATCAGTCTATGCCGTAATTCACACTAATTTGCAGCAACTGTTGAAATGAAAGCTCGTAATAAAAGAGTTAGGGATACGTCTTAATGAATTTATACTTGACGTAGACTAGATGTATAGAGAGGTACTGTTATAAGTAATAACGTATGGCCAACGATGATGAGAAAATTCATATTATCATTAAGTTGAAAAGAGGATGTGCCCTTAGTAGGCTCACCCAGTATAAGTAAACAAGTGAAAAATAAAATAAATAGTTATATCACTATGCAAGTGCAGCATCGACAAATGTAAAATATTTTTTAGCATAAAACCGTTAATTCGATAATAGAAAATATGCAATATCATCGACGATGATCAAATGCTTATACAACAGTAAACTTTTTACCACTAATTGACTAGGTAACATCTGCTAAAAGCGTTAAGTCAACAATGAGAAATTTGTTCAACTCTACGTAAACAATTGATTAGCAGGCGAGACGGAATTTCTACACCATCCGTTTGATGATGAACGGATAACGAAATTCGGAAATCTTTACCTCGGTGCCACATCCAAAGTTATAAAGCCAGCCAGTGCGGTGTGTGAAACAAATTAACTAGAATGTAAAATTGTGCGATTTAGCTAGTTACGCTTTATGGATGCGATGAAGGACAAAGATTAAGCCTACCACTACCCTAATCACGTTCGTTCTGTGAAAGTTGACTATATTATTAACAAGAAAGTATAAATAAATGCTGTATTGTTTCACGTGTGTAAATCGCAGCTCGCATGGTTATTTACACTTATTAAATCGTTCGCCGTCCAAATGGTCTCTCTTATGTATACTACCTGGGTTTATCAATCACGCATAAATCAATCCAATACGGTACAATGTACGATTAAAAAGGTTCGGATTAATCGTTTATGACTTTAACATGCCGGTTACGTGTACTTGCATCAATTTTTTAGCTACTTACGAACGTGATTGTGAAAGTTTGGCGTTATTTATTGGCTTATTTGCAACAGAATGACTGATTTTTTTGAATCGAATGTATCATTTAGAATTAGGTAGGTAGTTTAAATATCGTTTCATAATGCCAATTTTGTATTTTATCGCGTAGGTAGATAGGCTTCTCTGGTAGCTCTGTAAAATTAGACCAAAAAAAAAAAATGGAGCAAATTGCATTAATGACAAAATTAATTTTTGATGAAAAATTAAAGACCGCAATTTATGACGAAAAATTGAAAACATTAATTTTTAACAAAAAATTTAAAAATTAACGTTTGACGAAAAATTTAAGAATTAATGTTTAAAGAAAAATACTTGGAAGAATTAATTTTTGACAAAAATTTAAAAAATCAATGTTTGACGAAAAATTGACAGAATAAATTTATGACAAAAATTCAATTTTGACGAGAAATTGACAAAATCAATTTTTGGCAAAAAATTGAAAAATCAATTTATGAATAAAAATTTACAAAATTGATTTTTGACAAAAAATTGACAAAATTGACTTTGACAAAAAATTTACAAAATTGATTTTCTACGAAAAATGGACAGAAATTTTTTTTGACAAAAAATTAAAGAATCAATTTTCGACAAAAAATTTAAAGAATCAATTTTCAATAAAAAATTGAAAAATCAGTTTTTGACAAAAAATTTACAAAATTGATTTCTGACGAAAAATTGACAGAATAAATGTTTGACAAAAATTCAATTTTGACGAAAAATTGAAAACTTAATGCTTGACGAAAAATTCACTTTTGATGAAAAATTAAAGAATCAATTTTTGACAAAAAATTGAAAAATTAATTTATGACGAAAAATTGACGAAATTGATTTTTGACAAAAAAATTGACAGAATAAAATGTTTGACAAAAAATCAATTTTGACGGAAAATTGAAAAATTAATGCTTGACGAAAAATTCACTTTTGACGAAAAATTAAACACACAATTTTTGACAAAAAATTCACAAAATTGATTTTTGACAAAAAATTGACAGAATAAAATGTTTGACAAAAATTCAATTTTGACAAGAAATTGACAAAATCAATTTTTGGCAAAAAATTGGAAAATCAATTTATGAATAAAAATTTACAAAATTGACTTTTGACAAAAAATTGACAAAATTGACTTTGACAAAAAATTTACAAAATTGATTTTCTACGAAAAATGGACAGAAATTTTTTTTGACAAAAAATTAAAGAATCAATTTTCGACAAAAAATTTAAAGAATCAATTTTCAATAAAAAATTGAAAAATCAGTTTTTGACAAAAAATTTACAAAATTGATTTCTGACGAAAAATTGACAGAATAAATGTTTGACAAAAATTCAATTTTGACGAAAAATTGAAAACTTAATGCTTGACGAAAAATTCACTTTTGATGAAAAATTAAAGAATCAATTTTTGACAAAAAATTGAAAAATTAATTTATGACGAAAAATTGACGAAATTGATTTTTGACAAAAAAATTGACAGAATAAAATGTTTGACAAAAAATCAATTTTGACGGAAAATTGAAAAATTAATGCTTGACGAAAAATTCACTTTTGACGAAAAATTAAACACACAATTTTTGACAAAAAATTCACAAAATTGATTTTTGACAAAAAATTGACAGAATAAAATGTTTGACAAAAATTCAATTTTGACAAGAAATTGACAAAATCAATTTTTGGCAAAAAATTGAAAAATCAATTTATGAATAAAAATTTACAAAATTGATTTTTGACAAAAAATTGACAAAATTGACTTTGACAAAAAATTTACAAAATTGATTTTCTACGAAAAATGGACAGAAATTTTTTTTGACAAAAAATTAAAGAATCAATTTTCGACAAAAAATTTAAAGAATCAATTTTCAATAAAAAATTGAAAAATCAGTTTTTGACAAAAAATTTACAAAATTGATTTCTGACGAAAAATTGACAGAATAAATGTTTGACAAAAATTCAATTTTGACGAAAAATTGAAAACTTAATGCTTGACGAAAAATTCACTTTTGATGAAAAATTAATGAATCAATTTTTGACAAAAAATTGAAAAATTAATTTATGACGAAAAATTGACGAAATTGATTTTTGACAAAAAAATTGACAGAATAAAATGTTTGACAAAAAATCAATTTTGACGGAAAATTGAAAAATTAATGCTTGACGAAAAATTCACTTTTGACGAAAAATTCACAAAATTGATTTTTGACAAAAAATTGACAGAATAAAATGTTTGACAAAAATTCAATTTTGACAAGAAATTGACAAAATCAATTTTTGGCAAAAAATTGAAAAATCAATTTATGAATAAAAATTTACAAAATTGATTTTTGACAAAAAATTGACAAAATTGACTTTGACAAAAAATTTACAAAATTGATTTTCTACGAAAAATTAACTGAAATTTTTTTCGACGAAAAATTAAAGAATCAATTTTCGACAAAAAATTAAAAAATCAATTTATGACGAAAAATTGACGAAATTGATTTTTGACTAAAAATTGTCAAAATTGACTTTTGACAAAAAATTTACAAAATTGATTTTCTACGAAAAATGGACAGAAATTTTTTTTGACAAAAAATTAAAGAATCAATTTTCGACAAAAAATTTAAAGAATCAATTTTCAATAAAAAATTGAAAAATCAGTTTTTGACAAAAAATTTACAAAATTGATTTCTGACGAAAAATTGACAGAATTGTTAGAAATAGGTAGGTATTATTTGATAGGTTTACTTTCGTGAACAATTTCTCGTTTATTTTATTCGAACCGTTTTTCGTTTATTGTTGGCTACCTATTTCATTTTTGTAAAAATTTTTTATACGATCTTCGTGTACAAATTGACCAATGGTAATTCGTACACGTAAGATCGTAAGCTTATTCCTGAGTGTGATTTTTACTATTCGCACTTCCATTAAAAACGTCGTCATGTAAATGTCAACTTGTCTTATTTTTTCGTACGTATTTTTGAGTCGAATTTTTTCATCATATTTGAATTTTATCCACCACCTCGAACATGGTAGGCAGACGCGTAGTTTTTAATTCAATATGGTGTTTAATTGTGTTATCCGTTTACGTATTCGTTTTAGTACGTTATCAAGTTCGTAAATTTCGTAAATGATTTTTTTTCTGAAATTAAAAAATCTAAATATTGTATGTCGGTTCCTCCTCTCGCCCGTGTTCGAAGAAACGATAGTGGAGAAACGTCTCCGTCGACCGCGAGTAAATCAAAAGCGAGAAAGAACCGACGGAAAAATACTCAAGATTTTTTCCGATCACTCGAACCAAAAAATCTTTTCGTTTCTGAGTCATCCAAAGGTGACCAGCCTGTCGTTTCGTCATCTAGATACGGCCTCCGAGAATTTGTCGGAGTCGTAAATCAGTTCGGTGATCGTTTTCGTTTAAATCGATCCGTTCCGTCCGTCGAGCCGCCCGTAGAGCAGCAAAAATTCGTTGTCGAGCCGCCCGTAGAGCAGCCAGCCAACAACGTAGTCGTCGAGCCGCCCGTAGAGCAGTTCAACGTCGTCGAGCCGCCCGTAGAGCAGCCCAACGTTGTTGTCGAGCCGTCTGGTAATAATCTCGGTACTGCCGTATTCGTCGAGCCGCCCGTAGCGCAGCACGAGAACAGCGTAGTCGCCGAACAACCAGACTTCGAGCAGCCAAACGTCGATTCGTCCGTAAGCGTTGTTTCTGGTCCGAGCCAAGTTGCTGGTACTTCGTTCGTTGCCGGGCAGCCCGTCGATCCGCTCCTCGAGTTGTCGCAACTGTATTCCGATTCCAGCTTCGAGCTTGAGATTCCTGAAAATAATAGCGTAATTAGTGGTAATATAAATAACGATAATTTATCCGATATTGATTACGACGAATCCGATTCCGACGCGAGTGTAGATAATTTATTTACGATGAACATTCCACCACATCTAATCCTCAGAGGATCAGATAATTATGAAACGTGGAAGTCTCGAATGCAACTTTTATTAAAATCTAAAAAATTAGGCGATACGTTCAAAACCGCCGGCGGTGATGCAAATAAAAATTTAGAAGCATTTGAGAAACTCGTTTCTCATATCGACGATAGCGTATATCGTCTAATTCGCGAAAAGGATGATCCTTTCAAACTTTTCGCCGAATTGGACGATAAGTTCCTAAAAAAAGACGAGGCACGAATTGTCGATTTGAGGGCGAAATTAGCGACGGTAGATATTCGAAATTTTAGCTCTCCGTCTCTTTACTGCGATCATGTTACGAATCTCGTAAATCAGCTGGACGCGTGTGGGAAAAAGATCGATGATTCTGAAGAATACGCATATTTAAAGGCAGGGCTCCGCGATGAAAAATATGCAATCGTGAAAAAAACGGCTGAAGGTTTACTTAACGTGACAAGTGCTAAGCCCGCGATAATCCGAAATTTGCTTTTATCCGAAGAAGTTCCGAAAGCTTCGACGTCGTCCGCGAATAATCAAGCTTCGAAAGGAGCCGCGTTAGTCTCGACCGGAAATTCCGAATCCGCATCTAAAAATAAAAAAAGAAAAAAGTGCATGTATTGTAAAAAATTCGGTCACACTGTTGAACAGTGTCGAAATAAAAATAATCGAAATTTTAATTCCGGTAATCGAAACGCGAACGGGAATAATAATAACAATTCGACCGAAAATAATAATAATACAAACCGGAATTCGTATACGTGTTTTCGATGCGGACAGGTGGGCCACATAGGCAAATTTTGCCCTCGGTACGGCGATAATGCTAATGCTAATCGTCGTCCGATCGGTAATTTGAGTCAAAGTGCGCCACCAGTTTCTGCAAATAATACCGCAAACGTCGTCCAAAGTTTTTCGTCGGATTTTAATTCGCCGCGTGCGTTAATATCGTCTTCGTCGATCACCGAAACTCCCGGTAAAGTCTCGTTCGTTTTGGACTCGGGTGCGACGACGCATATGGTGAACGACGCTTCGTGCTTTTACGAGCTCGAGGAAGTAAAAGACGACTCGCGAGATATACTCGTAGCTAAACGAGACGTACGTATGCGTTGCGTTGGTGTCGGAAAGATCCGTGTACGTAACGAGATAAATCAGGAGTTCGTAATCGAAAATGTCTCGTATGTACCCGAACTTAGTCTAAACCTACTCTCGCTAAATACGTTAGCAGAGAAAGGTTGTGTTGTAAATATAGGCAAGGATGTCGAATTCCTTTTTGCCGATACACGCGAAAAAATTACAAAAGTACGAACCGAATCGAATGGTTTGTACATCGTTGATTTTACCGTCGTTGAAAATTCTCGGTCAGATGTATTCGCGCTAAACTCGTTGTGGCATCGCCGTCTTGGCCACGTATCGCGCAGAGTACTTTACCGCGTAAACGATATCGACGCGAGTCACGAGCACTGCCCGTCCACTACTGAGTGCGACGTTTGCGCTCGTGCTAAACAAACTCGCGGGCCTTACAACACGACTCGGGACCGACGACCGAGACCACTCGACCTCGTCCACGTAGATATAATGGATATGTCTACCGTTGCTATCGACGGCGAACGCTACGTGGTGGCGTTCGTCGACGATGCAACGAGATACGCGGTGACATATGCTATGATTGCTCGTAGCGAGGTCGGTGACGTTTTCGATAAATACGCTAGAATGGTAACGAATCATTTTAATACGTCCATAAAAGAAATTCGGTGTGACAACGCCAGAGAATTTACTGGTGGTCGTTTCCGTGAGATCATCGAGCAACGTGGTATGCGCTTCGTACCTGCGGAGCCATACGAACCAGAACATAATGGCGTAGTCGAGCGTTTCTTTAGGACGTTACAAGAGAAGACACGAGCTCTTCTATTCGATACCCGTGTACCTGCATCGTTGTGGGTTTATGCCGTATACGCCGCAACATTTTTGTATAATCGTCTCCCGTCAACCGTAAATTTGAAGTCACCCTACGAAAAGTGGTTTAACAGAGAACCAAAATTAGTGAACACGCGCGTCTTCGGATGCATTGCTCGTTATTACGTACCTGATCAATTCCGAAAAAAACTCGAACCTAAGATTCTTCTTTTTCTTCTCGTTGGTTTTTCTGATACCGGTTATTTTTTACTGGATATCAAAAAGAATCGTATTTATTCTTCGTCGAACGTTACTTTTGATGAATCTCGTGGTTATGATGACCTTTTACGAGAATTAGAGCGTGTTGAAAATCCATCTTCGATCAATAGTCTTGACGTTCTTTCGGACGCTAGTGGTATGAGTGTATCTGAAAGAAATAGTGCAAAGTTAGCGTTCAGAATAAATTTTTATGACGATGGTGAACGAATCGAATACTCACTTGTGAGCGAGAACGAAAGAGAGTTGACGTACGAGAAGGCAATCACAGGTCCAGAAGGTGATGAATGGCGAAAAGCAATTGAAGCCGAACTTGAGGCCATGAAGTTGAAAGAAGTTTGGTACGAGATGAAACGCGAGGACCTGAAAGATAAAGACGTTAAGATTATAGACACGAAATGGATTTTAACTAAAAAGGTGGATTCGTCCGGTGTTCGGTTCAAAGCACGTCTCGTCCTACGAGGATGCTTCGATAAGAACTCGTACGAATTATCTGAAATATACGCACCTACAGCTGACACGACAGCTATTCGTTTTATCGTGTGTCTCGCTGCTTATTATGGATGGCTTCTGCGCCAGGCGGATGTTTCAACGGCATTTTTAAACGGCTTCGTTAATCGCTTAATTGTGTTTTATCCTCCTAAAGGCGCTAAAAAAAAAGAATCGATAATTTTAGTGTTAAATAAATCGATGTATGGTCTCGTTACTTCGCCAAAAAATTGGCACGACAAGCTCGATAAGTTTTTACGTACCCTTGGTTTTGTTCCTCTTGCATCCGATCCCTGCGTTTATATTTACGCAGGTGCTCCATTGGATTGCATCTTTGTCGTTTACGTCGACGATTTCCTCGTGTCTGGTAACAATTCCAAAATAATAGAATGGCTTCTTAAGTCGCTGAATTCTGAATTTGGTATTCGTGACTTAGGTCAAACTTCAAAATTCGTCGGAATTGAAATCGATAAACAGCACGATGGATCGTTGTACCTACATCAAAAAACATACATTAATTCGTTGATCGATAAGTATGGAATTCGAGAATCTAATAACGTCTCTACTCCGATGGAAAATTCCTTGAAAATAGTCGACCAGGTGCTCGATTTTTCCTACGAAACCAAACTACGAGGTTTAGTAGGTGCACTTTCGTATATTTCACGCGGAACTCGACCCGATGTAGCCTTTGCGGTAAATTACATCGCACGATATCAGCACCTGGCAAATAAAGAACTTTATTCGTATGGTATTCGTATTTTAAAATATTTAAAATCGACTATTAATTTTCACCTGACTTATCGTAACCGTGTTTCCGTCGATCCATCCTATCCAGTGACAATTTTCGTAGATTCCGACCACGGTGGGGATCCTATCGAACGGAAATCTACCACGGGATATATCGTTTTTCTTTTCGGTAATATCATTGAGTGGTCGACACGGAAACAAACTATAGTTGCGACATCCAGTGCCGAAGCCGAGTACATAGCTTTGTGTTCGGCTGGCAAGTTTGGATTTTATCTCAAACAAGTACTCGAACAAATAGGTATTGAATGTTTATCGATACCTTTAAATTGTGACTCGAATTCGGCCATCGTAATGGCAAACACGTCGTCGTCAAAACGCACTAAACACGTTGATATTTGTTACCACTATATCCGCGAACTCATCAATCGTGGTATTGTTTTTACTAATAAAGTTCACACGAAAGAACAACTCGCGGATATTTTAACAAAATCGACCACGTTGGTAATTTTTCGTTCGTTAGTTAACCGTATTTTTGAACTCGAATAATTCAATGAAAGTTAATCATCGAGCTCGATATTCTCGGTGAAAATTTTTTTTTTTTTATCGTGCACTCTCGACGATTATTTTCGGTCGTGCACGATTCTAGACACTTATGTTTATTTCGTTATTACACTCGTTTTGTTATTTTTGTACGTTTTTAATTATAATTACTTTTTTATTTCATAAAACCGGACACGAAAACGTTTTTTTTTTCTAATGTGTAAATATTAACGTTGTGTTTTGTTGGATTTGTTGTTATGTAATTTTAATCGTGCCGGTATAAATTTTTGTCTTGCGTTTTTATCGATTGCATCGATAAACCCTTTTCGTTTAGATGCGCCCATTAAATAAATTTTTACGGGGGCGTGTTAGAAATAGGTAGGTATTATTTGATAGGTTTACTTTCGTGAACAATTTCTCGTTTATTTTATTCGAACCGTTTTTCGTTTATTGTTGGCTACCTATTTCATTTTTGTAAAAATTTTTTATACGATCTTCGTGTACAAATTGACCAATGGTAATTCGTACACGTAAGATCGTAAGCTTA
The DNA here is from genome assembly GCA_959613365.1 of Balanococcus diminutus. Classification (NCBI taxonomy): domain Eukaryota; kingdom Metazoa; phylum Arthropoda; class Insecta; order Hemiptera; family Pseudococcidae; genus Balanococcus; species Balanococcus diminutus. The sequence continues at coordinate 48,782,676 of OY390715.1, forward strand.
TTCCTGAGTGTGATTTTTACTATTCGCACTTCCATTAAAAACGTCGTCATGTAAATGTCAACTTGTCTTATTTTTTCGTACGTATTTTTGAGTCGAATTTTTTCATCATATTTGAATTTTATCCACCACCTCGAACAAGAATAAATGTTTGACAAAAATTCAATTTTGACGAAAAATTGAAAACTTAATGCTTGACGAAAAATTCACTTTTGACGAAAAATTAAACACACAATTTTTGACAAAAAATTCACAAAATTGATTTTTGACAAAAAATTGACAGAATAAAATGTTTGACAAAAATTCAATTTTGACAAGAAATTGACAAAATCAATTTTTGGCAAAAAATTGGAAAATCAATTTATGAATAAAAATTTACAAAATTGACTTTTGACAAAAAATTGACAAAATTGACTTTGACAAAAAATTTACAAAATTGATTTTCTACGAAAAATGGACAGAAATTTTTTTTGACAAAAAATTAAAGAATCAATTTTCGACAAAAAATTTAAAGAATCAATTTTCAATAAAAAATTGAAAAATCAGTTTTTGACAAAAAATTTACAAAATTGATTTCTGACGAAAAATTGACAGAATAAATGTTTGACAAAAATTCAATTTTGACGAAAAATTGAAAACTTAATGCTTGACGAAAAATTCACTTTTGATGAAAAATTAAAGAATCAATTTTTGACAAAAAATTGAAAAATTAATTTATGACGAAAAATTGACGAAATTGATTTTTGACAAAAAAATTGACAGAATAAAATGTTTGACAAAAAATCAATTTTGACGGAAAATTGAAAAATTAATGCTTGACGAAAAATTCACTTTTGACGAAAAATTAAACACACAATTTTTGACAAAAAATTCACAAAATTGATTTTTGACAAAAAATTGACAGAATAAAATGTTTGACAAAAATTCAATTTTGACAAGAAATTGACAAAATCAATTTTTGGCAAAAAATTGACAAAATTGACTTTGACAAAAAATTTACAAAATTGATTTTCTACGAAAAATTGACTGAAATTTTTTTCGACGAAAAATTAAAGAATCAATTTTCGACAAAAAATTAAAAAATCAATTTATGACGAAAAATTGACGAAATTGATTTTTGACTAAAAATTGTCAAAATTGACTTTTGACAAAAAATTTACAAAATTGATTTTTGACGAAAAATTTACAGAATAAATTTTTGACAAAAAATTTAAAGAATCAATTTTCAATAAAAAATTGAAAAATCAGTTTTTGACAAAAAATTTACAAAATTGACTTTTGACAAAAAATTTACAAAATTGATTTCTGACGAAAAATTGACAGAATAAATGTTTGACAAAAATTCAATTTTGACGAAAAATTGAAAACTTAATGCTTGACGAAAAATTCACTTTTGACGAAAAATTAAAGAATCAATTTTTGACAAAAAATTGAAAAATTAATTTATGACGAAAAATTGACGAAATTGATTTTTGACAAAAAAATTGACAGAATAAAATGTTTGACAAAAAATCAATTTTGACGGAAAATTGAAAAATTAATGCTTGACGAAAAATTCACTTTTGACGAAAAATTAAAGAATCAATTTTTGACAAAAAATTCACAAAATTGATTTTTGACAAAAAATTTACGAAATTGATTTTTGACAAAAAAAATGACAGAATAAAATGTTTGACAAAAAATCAATTTTGACGGAAAATTGAAAAATTAATGCTTGACGAAAAATTCACTTTTGACGAAAAATTAAAGAATCAATTTTTGACAAAAAATTCACAAAATTGATTTTTGACAAAAAATTGACAGAATAAACTTTTGACAAAAATTCAATTTTGACAAGAAATTGACAAAATCAATTTTCGGCAAAAAATTTACTTTTATTTGACTAGCCTTCAATTAGAAGGATCCAAAATGACCCCATCGTTGTTTTTGCTTATTATAACTTTTCAAATATGCATTTAAATAAAAAAAAAATTGAAGCTTGACTTGGCGTGGCAGAGTAAAAGCGTAGAAGACATTTTAACAGTCCAAACAAATAAATTTCTCCCAAAAGTTCAAAAATGAAATTTTCTGTAACAAAGTTCAAAGCTAAAAAAAGAAATACTTATTTACAATTTAGACAAATTAATCTCAAAAATGATCTGTTCAAAGTTAAAAAAATTTCCAAAGCTCAGAGCTCAAAAATGAGATTTTTTGTAAGCTTTATTTTTTTCAGCTTTTTTCAAAAGCTCCCCGCGTAACAATTTTGATGTGAAAGACGATGAAAAAGACGTGATCTCGATTACGTCACTTGTCGACACGTCAGCTGCCGACATTATTGTCGATAAAATGACGAGTAATAAGTTGATACCAAGTCGATATCGACTTTTTAGTCGGTATAACCTCGACAAATATGTCGTCTTTTTTTGATGCTTTGACGAGGTATAAGTTTATGTATCTACTTATTGCTCGTCAAACCATCGAAAAAAGACGGCATCTTTGTCGAGATTATGCCGGGTAAGAAATCGATATCGGCTGGATATCAACTTACTACCCGTCTTTCTATCGGAAATAGTGTAGACTTTTGACGTGACGAATCCGTGACGAAATTCGAGATCACGTCTTTTACCTACTTTTTCACATCGAAAAATAACACAGATATTGAGTATAAATATACCTCGGCCTCGCGTACGAAACAAACTCAATACATAAATACATACATACATACAGAATACACATTTTTTATTATATATTAATCAAAAATAAATTCAAAAAAATTAAACAATATAAACATATTGGAATGCGTTTCACTGGGATCGGGTTGGAAATCACTGTCTCCTCGCTACTGCTACTAATAACAACCCTCCGATATTCTTCTACCTGCGTATAATATAAAAACACCTGTATTATTATTTACCCTTTTGCCACCTGCTGTGAGTTGACATGATATGTTTGAAGTAAAAAGCACCGGTGGTTGGTTTCCAAGATACGCCATACTTGTATTGAGTGAAAACTTATTATGTGTAAATGAATCAAAGAGCTTACCTTCGTGAATTAAAACCATTCAGGATAGCATGAGAAGTTATTTCAACAAAAACTGCGACATTAAAATCGAAATAAACACACGTTTCTTGAAAATTATCGAAAACACCAAGATTTTATCGTCAAATGTAAATTTTCAATAAAATTCACATTCTTGACCGCCAACCAATCATAAACCACCAACACGTCACATGACAGCAGCAAAACATCACAACACTACCACACACTACACAATGCCAAGTCATTCACAGCTAATGCTATCAAAAATTTGTATAGATACTTATTTCCCCACACGGAGCGCTAGTTACTATTCGTTTGGATAAATCAGATAAATAGTTGATTGACGACATTTATATCGACATTACTACCGATTTGACATCTTAATACTTACATTTTTAAAGAAAATATAAAGTTCTGGAATTTTCAAAAATTGATAGTACTTCAATTTATCATTTTGTTAATTCAATACATAACAATAGATCAAAACTTGAAATTATTTTCCCTCCAGAATAATGAATTCCGACATTTTCAGCAGATAGTGAGTAGTTGCCAATGCCGATCAAAGTGCCGATACTCGACATCTTCATCGTCAATTACACATATATTTCTTTACTGGAAAATTTGGCAAAATAATGTTATTTAAAAAAACTAAATAGCTGAATATATCATTTCACATTATCACTGGAATTTATCAACTATTTTAATCATATTCCAATCAAAAATAATTTTGTTGATGTTGTAGACATGACGTTGATAGAAATGACGATTATCGACATTCTAATCGGCACGGTGTCGGCATGTCGACCCTACTTATTTTACTTTTTTTTTAAAACTGTGGAAATCGAAAAATTTACAGTTTTTTCACACGTATGTTGTATTATTACTCGTATTAACTTTATTCATGGCACAATTTTGTATTTTTCTGGGATAAAAACACATGTAAAATCATGTCGACATATTTGACGAGAGAAAGACGATATCGGCACATGTTACGCGGGTCAAAGCTCACAAATGGGATTTTTACAATTTAGATGCATAACTAGAAAAATGATTTTTTTGCTGAAAATAAATTTTTTTCAAACGCTCAAAGCTCAGAAAAGAGATATTTACCAAAGTAAAGTTTTTTCAATCAAAAAAATCGGATAGATAAACTTTTTTTCTCGTCATAGAAAATCAAATATATTTGTGATTCATTTTTTTGCTAAAATTTTTTCCTAAAGCTCAAAGTTCAAAGATAAGATTTTCTGTAACAAAGTTCAAAGCTCAAAAATGAAAATACATATTTACAATTCAGAATTTTAGATAGGTACATTACCTAATTTCAAAAACATGATCTGTTCAAAACTTTAATTTTTTCCAAATGAGTGAGATTGGAGTACCTAATTCTTTTGGGTTAATCAAGACACTGAGAAGAACATATTTTTTAAATTAAAAAATGTCATGTGACCCAAAGTGAAATTCCATTTCCTTATTTCACTGATGTAGGTAAAAATGTTGACTGATTTTTGGCATATCCATCCATCCAAATCTCAGATCATTCCAATAAGATAATAATTTCTCCACTTCCATTTTTATATTCAAGAGCCCAGAGATTCGTAATGCCTTAAACGTAGCTACGAATAATTTGCAACACGAAGAAAATCCTTCACCTTCAATATAATCATCAACGAATGAATGAAATCTCTCATTAGTAGAAAAAAAAACCTCTAAACGAGCCGGGCCAATGGCCGAATACTCGAACGTTTAATTCACAAAATTCATTTCATCGTATAATTTCTCATTCAAAAAAAAAAAAAAAAAAAAATCACTTTCAAAACGATCGGCAAATTATTAGGTTGTTCAACTTGGGCGTTTATTTTAAATAATCTTCAATGAACGCGCAAATTCATTCCAGAGTCGATTGATGTTTGCTAGATATTCGCCCACAATACAGCTCATTGCGCTGAACAAACACATATAAATGTATCGACAAAAAATTCGCCTTGGAGAAGTAAAATTGTAAAGTGCGGAGGAGTCTCGGATGTAATCAAATTTTATGCGATGGTATCTATCTATACCTATAATCGCTGAGTGGCCATTACTGCATAATGGGCTAGTAGGTGCTTTGCGGATTTTCCAAAGCGCAGTCAACAATCAATTTAAGCTGAAAAATATTTTGATAAATGGCTTCACATTTCTTCTAAACAAATCTTTTGGTACCGCTAATAAACCAGCTGCTGAATTGGAAAAATCACGTATGCGTTTGAATGAGGATTGTTTGACTTGTATGGTAAAGGAGTATTAATTTATAACAACGATGATGGCACGTGACGATGACGAATGGAGGCTTGTTATGACAATGGGTTTGAATTTTATTTCGAATACGTAATTTTTAAAAATTATTTTGATCCGAGTCTTTAAAATTCAATTCGACTGGAGTCGTCAACGATAGAAAAAAAAGTGACCTGTCATAAGAAAACAAGGATTAGTATTCGAAAATCAAATTTTACAGGAGATTAAAATTTTAAATGTGGGTACAAGACAAGTACGTATACAGTGTAGTACTTTCTCCTTCAATTTTATTTAATCTAGCTGATTTTTGGGACCTTATTTAGCCACCTCAAATGAGCCCAAATTCACTGCTTCGATCAAAAAAATTTCTTGTAGACAGTGTTGACATTTTTATAAAAAATTTCCAAATGAACTTGAATTTCAATTTTTTTAGTCAAAATATTGGCTCAAATTTCGAGCAAATCAAAAAACCAAAACTGATATATGGCAGGAAATTTAATTTTCAATAAAAAAATGTATTTTCACTACTTGCCTATCTTCAATATTTCAGGAGCTATACTATAATTTTTTTGATATTCTGAAATAGCTCCTGAAATATTAAAGATAGGCAAAAAGTGAAAATAATATTTTTCATTGGAAATTAAATTTTCCATTATGCCTCAGTCTTGTTTTTTTTTTATTTGATCGAAATATGAGCCAATATACGGGATAAAAGATAAGCAGAGTTGAATTTTTTACTTTTGTCTCATAAAAAATTTCACGAGATTGTCACAGACCCGCTCCTGACTGACCCGATCAGACTCTAAACACTATTGAAATACTATCCAAAAAAAATGAAAAATAATTCTCAGAATTAAAGTTCGAATTTTCGTCTGAATTTTGTACACAGCTATGTGCTAGAACAGAATCGTTTGGGAATGTTGTGGACGACTGGCTCAGAGTTTGCACTGCCAAAATCATGATCTCACTGAATTTTTCCAAGTACAAAACTACATAGACGCCTAATATGAAAATTAGAGAGAAAGGAGGGATCCATTTGAAATTTTTATAATGACCAAAATTATTTTTGGGATCTTAATCTACAACTTTTGTTTGAATTTTTTTTTAATTTAACCCCTTCCCCTCCCATTTTTCAATAATGAGAGTGTCTTTGTACTAATTCGAAAAATTAGAGAGGAGGGAGGATTCCAATTGAAAAAATTTTCAAACAAAAAATGTAGATTAAGATCTTAGAAATAATTTTGGTCATTATTAAAATTTCGATTGGACCCTTCCCTTTCCTCTAATTTTGCATATTAGTACAAAAACACTGAGTATTGAAAAATGTGAGGGAGGGAGGGGTTGAATTAAAAAAATTTTCAATCAAAAGTTGTAGATTAAGATTCTAAAAATAATTTTGGTTATTATAAAAATTTCGATTGGACCCCTCTCTCCTCTCTAATTTTGTATATTAGTCGTCTATGTAGTTTTGTACTTGAAAAAAATCAGCAAGGGCACCTACGAGATCCCGATTTTGGCAGTGGAAACTAAAAGCTAGTCAAAAAACAAAAAAACTATTTTTTTGCACATTAACCTATTTTTCTTATGACAAGTCACTGAAAAACCAATGAGACGTCAACTAAAAAAATCCAGGCATTCCATTGGTTCACGACCTTTTTTTACTTTTGAGTTTTTGGGATGATTGCAATGATTTGATTTTTGACTTGACATAACTGCAGTATCTGCAGTAAAAATTAAAATAGTTAAAAAACTGAAAAACAATTTAAAATACTGAATCACTCGAAATAATGATGAAAAATTAATGAAAAAATTATTACAATACATATAAATTTCAACCAATTACACGATTTGAAGATGAAATGAAACCGAATCATACAGAATGTGATTATCATACTCTAAAACTCATTTTTCAACCCAGGGCGGCAATACTTTGATTTTTAATGGTGAGTTGAAACTTGAAATAGTTTAAAAATGTAGACACGCCTCCTCACTCTCATCAGACGAACATCAAGATCGAGTTAATTTGATTTTAAAAGAGTGTTATACGTTTTAAACTACCATTTACCAAAACCATCTTCATAAAAATGGATCGAAATCACCTAGACAACCGCACGATGGAAATGAATACAATGAGAGGACAAAACGAAAAAAAATATTACGCAATAATAAGTACCTACTCAAGCACGAACTCACGAAGAGTCGATGAATGACACTGTCAGAGAATCGTCAAAAAAAAGAGACAAGATATCTCAAAATACCTACAATTTCTGTCTAGAGCAGACCTTAATAAAAAAAGCAATAAAATATTAAACGAAAAAAAACAATAGGTACCTTATTAGTGGCTCTATTTTGAGCTCGCAAAACAGCTGCTTGGGCCATGGCAATTGGCAATTAATACGTCGAATCCGAAAATGAATAATTCAAGCACAAAACATCACAAAAATATAATAAATATTCCGGCGCGAATATCTAAACGAGTCGAGAATATAATTTAAATCGAAACACGAATTATCACGTTCGAGATGATCACTATCACTATCAATTAGAACGTTTCATAAAATAAACGTCGTAACTGGAGAATACTACGGAATTCTGACTGCGTGATTATTCACCGCTGGACAAGACAAAATCGTTCGGTGGTTTTATGTAGGCTAACGGTGTCGTCGAATATCGTCAAACATCGGCTGTACTCGGCCGAACAACCTGTTCAGTAATATAGGCAACTTATCTCACCGCGCCGGTGAAAAATAGAAAACCGAGAGTCTGAGACAGACTGACTGACCGAAAATTTTATAATTTTTTTAATTTTTCACTATCAATATAATATTGTTTCGTATTATTAATAATCGCCGCATGCGATGAAAAAAAAAATGAAAAAACCCGGTGAATGTTAAAACAGCTTAACAGTCGAGCTCGAATTCGGTTAGAAACTTGGACGCCTACGTATGAACGTCATTTGTAAATTGTATGAAGAAAAAAAAACCGTAGGAGTAATATAATTACGAAATCATTTTACGTATAAAAAAAAGAAGGAAGGGAAGAACAACTTAACTTCCAAAGACGCCGACTTGGATTTATAACCAACTCTGTGGTCAACTATGTCCAAGACGGGTGCATCAACTGATTTTCTCGCTTTATTTGGGAAACTTATTTACATAAAATGTTTGGTTCGGTGCTTTACGGATTATCTAATTCCTCCAAATGCGCTTTCTGTCACTTTTTTTATCCTATTTATTGCCATCGTTCCATTGGGTCGTTGTGGAGATTCGAAAATGAGAAAATACCGGTACGAGAATTTTGACATTGAATGCCTGGATGCCTCCAACGTGAAAAAAGAATATACTTAAGATGGCATAATGAGGGGATATTTTTACAAACGTGTTCTCTCGATGTGTCTTATGAAAAAGGTGTTACATGTGCACCTGTCATATGATCATAAATCACTCGCGAACGAAATAATCATAGTAATTTAAATCACAGATTCATCAATTCATTTTACAATGGCAGATAATGTAAAATATTTAACAAGGTGTAAGCGTTAGGAACTGTAGGATTAACTGGAGTGCTCGAACTGCAAAGGTAAAATAAGTTATAAATTCTGAGAAACCTCGCAAATGCAAAAATTAAAAACACAAAAATATACTAAAATTTAATTTAATCTTTTTTTTCGAATGAAATTCTCAATTTATTTGCGAAAAGAAATTCTGAATTTTCTCGTAATAAACAAATACCCTCAATTTTTGAAGAAGAAAATCTTCCATTCTTTTGGAGAAAAAAAAATCAGAATTATTCCTCAAAACAAAAATTATTTTACTTTTTTGGGGAAGAAAAATATCCTGTTTTTTTATGAAAAAATTTCTCATTTTAGAGATTAAAAAAATATATTAAATTTTTTGAGAGTTATTTTCTATCTCAGTTTTTGAAAACAAATCCCTGATTTTTTCTGAAGTAGGTAAAAATATTTTTTTAATGTTTGGAGGGAAAATATCTTTCATTTTTATGTTGTGTGAAAAAATATTCCCGAATTTCCTTGAGTAAAAAATTATTCAATGTTTTTTGAAGAAAAGAAATCGTTCAAGGTTTATGGAAAAAAATTCTCATGTTCATCAAGCATAATAATCTCTACTTTTTTTCGTTTTATCTCTATTAAAAAAATATTCCACACAATTCTTTTCGAAAAAATCTCTAAAAAAATTTTCTCTATTTTTTTTTTGATTTTTTTCAATTTTTTGGAGAAAAACTCAATATTTTTTAAGCAGAAATATTTCTCCAATTTTTAAAGACAAGCATCTCTCAATTTTTGTGAGAAAAAATCTATTAACTCGAACAAAATTAATGTAGGTATTTACTTCAATTTTTCAAAGAAATTTTTTGGATTTTTTTTTTTTCAATTTTCATCAGATTTGGCAAATTTTTTCGTAAGATTCAACCAGCTAAAACTGTAGGGCTTCTGGAGTAATAATTTCGAGAAAAAATTCATAAATTTTGTAGAAATAAAAATTTATGACGGGTAAATTTTATCGATTTTTATCAGATTTGGAAATTTTTCGTACGATTTAACCCTACAATGTAGGACTTTTGGAGTAATAATTTCGAGAAAAAAATTCAATAATTTTATGATGATTTGAATTTATGAGTTGAATTATTTTCTTGGAATAAATTTTGTCGATTTTTATGAGATTTGGCATTTTTTTTTTTTTTTTTTTTAAATTCAACCCTACGTGTGAAAAATTCGAGAAATAATTCATCAACTTTTCAAATATTGGAAACTTTCTTTGAAACCAATTTTATCAACTTTCATCAGATTTGGCAATTTTTTGTTTGATTTCATCTTTCAACTGTAAGGCCTTTTTTTTTTTTTTTTTTTAAAGAAATATTTTTTATTGTTTTGGGGGAAAATCTCAAACATTTTTAGGAGAAAACAATTTATTTAATTTTTTGAATAGACCTCTCAAAGTCTCAAATACTGAATTTCATGAATATAAGTTTAGAATAAAACAAAGACCTCAATTTTTTTCAAAGTAAAAAAATAAGTTGAAAATTATTGAAAAATCTTAAATTTTTTGGAGAAAAAAAAATATCACTTTCAATGGAAATGATTAAATGCAATTTTGAAAATTATTGAAAATAATTTTTTTTACAAATTCGGTTAGGGTAGGATTTTGCATTGGATCAAATGGTAGCCTTTGCGTCATTGATTAAAATGCAAATTACCATTTTTTGAAATTTACTGAAAATAATTTTTTTTTACAAATTCAGCCAGAGGAGGATTTTGCATTGGATCTTAGGGTAGCTTTTTTCATATTATCGACACATAATATGAAACTTCTCGATACCTCTTCAAGAAAACAATATATCGAGTAAGTTACTTACTTATTTATGTACCATTACTTACAATAACTGATTTAATTTTACCTGATTGGACACGAGTAAAAATTTTATATTTTGGAAAGCTAATAAGTAGATAAATAGAATTTTTCTAATTAACCTTCAACTGAACCATTAATAAGTTTACTTATTCTCTATATGTAGCTGATCAACAATCATCATAGGAACGTCGAAAATTAATTTTTGAAGTTAGTACCTTAACTATACGGTAGATAAGGTATAGGTACGTGTGTTTGTACTATGAACGAGGGCCTCCACATAAGTTTCACCTTAAGTGGTAATAATTAATCTTAACGCATAAGTCGAATAATTTCACGTAGTAAAGTATGTAAGTAATACAGTAACAAGTTACAAGACGTCGCAACAAGATTTTAGTTCTGTAGCTATAGCTGTAGACTACTCTTTAACGCATGTATAAAATCATAATGGATAGAGAAGCCAACGTTCACGTTTATTTATATGGGTTAGTGGTTAGTAGACATTAGACTTCAGACAACGCAAACCTTAATAACAGTAAACGAAACTCAACATACAAACTTGTACCCCAGGTGACCCCAGGTATAAATTAAAATTAGAGGGTGGTAAGTAACTAAAAAATTCGTCTATTTTCAAAAATGAAGGAGCCAAAGAGTCTCATAGGGTGGCCCTTATTTTGAAAATTCTGGAAATTTTTTCGGGACCACCTGTCAATTGGTGATACATGTAAAAAAAACGCGTAGCAGTCAAGATGCTCCGCGACAGCCGAATTTTTTTTTCCAAGTTAGTGTACTACTTTAAAAACGTTTTCATCCGTAGTATTTCAGTTTCAATATCAGTTTTAACTTTTAATTCAGTTTAAAAATGTCAGGTTTTTGTCTTCAGTTTTAGTTCCTGTCTGCATTGAAGATTTAATCATCAGATAGGGGCTCCGCCCCCATACCCCCGTTGAGACTCCGCCCCAACCACCTCGTCACTTTCAGCTCTTCGGATGGGGGCTACGCCCCCAACCACCTCCCTATTGGGGGCAAAGCCCCCAATAGGGGTATGGCAGGAGGGAATTAGGGGCTTCGCCACCAACCCCCTTCACACTTTCAGCTCTTCAGACAGTGGCCAACACACCAAAAAAGGGGTTAAAACGTGAAAATTTCTGATTTTTGACCCTGTACGGGGGTCAAATGGTGCTCAAAACTCGAAAACCTCAAAAGGCACATCAGTGACCTCTACTGACCCTACATCCCAAATTTCGACCTTTTAAGTTTTTTGGTTTAGGCTGTAGGCTGTTCAACGCGTCAGAAAAGACAGGTCAAAACTTGAAAAATATTGATTTTTGACCCTGTATCAAACTCAAAAGGGGTTTGAAGGCCAAAACCTACAAAAGGCACATCAGGAGCATGAACTCGATCTATGATGAAAATTTAGGCCCCCCCAGCCTCATTTGGGGGGTCTGTAGCCTGATCAACGTGAAAAAATGACCTCAAAATCCACTTTTTGGGCCCTAAAATGGGGTGGGGATGACTTGGGAAGCTGAAATTTGAATACAGTGGAGACAATCAGAACCATTGTTGTTGGTAGAAATTTCAAATCATTTTGTCACATTGGGGCCCCTTTAGAGCCCCCTCAAAAATAGACCACCCCCCAATTTTGGGGACCAAGGATCAAAAACCCCAAAAGGCACCTCAGTGATCTTTACCGATCCTAAATACCAAATTTTATCCTCCAAGGTCATTTGGTTTGGGCTGTAGGCTGATCAACGTACCGGGAAGCAAGAAAAAATGTGAAAAATTGTGAAAAATCTTGATTTTTGACCCTGGACAATGGTCAAAGGGGGCCCAAAAGTTGAAACCTACAAAAGGCACATCAGGGGCACAAACTTGATCTATGATGAAAATTTGGGCCTCCCATCCCCATTTGGGGGGTCTGTAGCCTGATCAACGTGAAAAAAATGACCCCAAAATCCACTTTTTGGGCCCTAAAATGGGGTGGGGATGACTTAGGGAGCTGAAATTTGACTATGGTGTAGGTAATTAGGGTTCTCATCCCTGGGGCAAGTTTCAAAAAATTTCATGGTATTGGGGCTCCCCCGCACCCCCCTTAAAAAGGGGTTATATCCTTAATTTTGAGTTAGGGCCCCAAACAATTTTTTGCATCATTCCTACACCGAGGGGACCCTACATATCAACTTTGACCTCATTTGACCTGTTAGGCTCGGCCATATATATATATATATATAAATATGTGACATGTGACAGATCGTCATCTTTTGGTCCCAAACGTCAACAAATGGGGTCAGAACTCTTCTACCCTCCCTCCTTCTAAATCGGGATCGGACACAATAGCCTAAATTTTTTTTTAAAAATTCGGCTAAAAAATAATTCCATAATTATTAAGTATTTTTTATTTTTTCACTATAACTAAAATTTTGAGCCATGACCTGAGGCCCCAATTTTTAAAAAATTGAAATAAATTGAAAATTTTAGAAATTTGTAAAAATTTGACGCAAAATAGTCATAAGGTTAATGTTTTTATATTATATAAGGCCAATTTCGATATAATTTTTCATTTTTACCCCTGTTTTCATGGAGCATTGGAAAAATGTAATTTTATAACGTTTTTTGAAAAAATTGAAAAAAAATGTTTTTTTTGAATAAAATGGTTTCAAAATATCATGCAAAAAAACATTTACAGCGATTTGTCATATTTTCCTTCATTTTCAGGAAACTTACTTTCAGATGACTTTTTCGTATTTTCTCCAATTTTTGAAAAATTCTCACTGTTACGGCAATGATGAAAAGTTTCTATAAAATAATGGTCTTTTTGAGTAATAATGTGTTCAAAAAAAAAAAATTTTTCAATTTTTTTCTAAAAACGTAAAAAATTGTATTTTTTTATGTCACATGAAAACGGGGAGAAAATATGAAAAATCATCGAAAACGATCTAATTATATAAAAATGTCAATCTTATGATCATTTCGCTTAAATTTTTTTCAAATTTTCAATTTTTCAATTTTTCTAATTTTTAAAAATTGGAGCCCTAGGCCAGGGCTTAAATGTACTCGTAATTAAGGAAAAAATAAAAAATAGGGAATTATTTTCTCCGCATATGTCATCAATTGACAGGTGGTTTCGAAAAGATTTCAAAAATTTCCTAAATAAGGGCCACACTAGGGTGGTCCAAAATTTACCAACTTTTAAAAAATCCCGCTCCCAACCGCTTAATATGTTCTATCTGATGAGAAAACACGCCACAAATTTTTTTTGAAATCGGATAATAATTATTTAGAGGTTCCTAAGGCGAGTCAACATTTTCGATGATTTTTCATCTTTAGCCCCATTTTCATTGGACATGAAAAAACGTCACTTTTTACGAATTTTGAGAAAAATTGAAAAAAAAATAGTTAAAAATTGAAAAAAAGGTTTTACTTAACAAAATCGTTTTAACATACACATTACTACCCAAAAAGACCATTTGCGGTAGTTTTTCATCATTGACGTATCGGTAAGAATTTTTTAAGAACTATCAAAAATGTGAAAAAATCACCTAAAGTGAAGGTTGCTCAACATAAAAGTAAAGTTGAAAAATTGGCTTAAATGATCTTTTTGGTTGGTAATGTGTACTTATTTTAAAACGATTTTATCAAGTAAAACCTCTTTTTCAATTTTTAACCATTTTTTTCAATTTTTCCCAAAAATCGTAAAAAGGGACGTTTTTCCATGTCCCATGAAAATGGTGCTAAAGATGAAAAATCATCGAAAATGGTATTTTTATATAGTATTACCCATCTTATGACCATTTTTCAACAAAAAAAAATTAAAATTTTCAAAATTGTCCATTTTTTCAAATTTTTCAAATTTTTTACTTTGACTCGCCTTTAGGGACCTCTAAATATTATCCGATTTCAAAAAAAAAATTTGTGGCGTGTTTTCTCATCAGATAGAACATATTAAGCGGTTGGGAGCGGGACTTTTTAAAAGTTGGTAAATTTTGGACCACCCTAGGCCACACTCTAGACTCTAGAGAGACTCCTCAAACGTAAATAGATACACCTACTCATTTTCAAAGCTTTTGATAGCCCCTTCATTTTTAAACTTAAGCAAAAATGTCAAAAGTAAAAAAATATTCATTTTTTTCATTACTACTCGTATAATTGATCAAAAAATGTTTTCCTCAATTTCATTTCCAATTGCCCCTTCAATTCTTTAGTTAGGCACCATATGTATGTGTATAAAAGTTTTGTTTCATACGACTGATACGACTTGCCATTTGCCTGTTCCCCCCGTGGATTTTCTCATATCAATCGGAAAACACCCTGTATGTTTTTTGAATGTAGGATGTACCAAGTACTAAACGTATCCCCCTCCTCCCACCCTCGCCAATAGTGTGAACAAATCATAATTTTTTACACAGTACGATCATGATGAAATATGAGTACGTATTAAATACTTGGAAAATCACGTCACTAATTTGATTCACCTGAACTGTGTAAACATTTTTTGAACAGAGGATTAATTTTCAGGAAAATGATAAGAATTTTTTTCACAGGAAAAGATTCTTATAAATTTCTTAACGAAGTTAAGAGAAATAAACAAGAATAATAATAATAAGTAGGTTAGACCAAGCGAATGCTGAACTTTTTCCTTTACATACCCATTTACTTTTTTTCAACAATTAAATAGAGAAAATATCTTCACAACTTATAAGTTATTGAAATTTTTCAAAAAAAAGTGAAAATTATTTGCCAGTATAGTTTGTCTTTGTTTAAAATTAGTACGTAGTTATCAGGTAGGCAGATATTTCAATTTGGCAAGAGTAAGAAGACTGTGACTAATCAGAGTACCTACAATAATAACAACGCTGAAGAAAAAAGTCAGCGTGATAAAAATTAAAGTGTTCTTCGAGTGTTAAAAATATACACTGTAGGTAGGTCTAGGTACATATTATTGTGGCAGGTGCTATCAAGTTGATATCAAACACTTAAAAAAACAAATTTTCCATTGATACGAGTTAATAGAGTGAAAAAGTCCATTGAGAGGAAAATTAACTCATCGTTTAACGAGTACGCAAGTCAAAATGAACTGAATTTTATAAAATTAATAATAGTGATTCCATTTAAGCAATTAAAGAAAGAAAAAACATTCTAGCAACATCCTACTACGAGTATAAATAATTAAACATCTATAAAAATGATGAGCTGTGGTTCAACAAGTGAGTACTTATTTCTATAGATAGAGAGACATATTTTATGGGGGGAAAAATGACTCACCCTAACGAAAGAAAAACTGCAATATCCTTTCTTCTGCCAATTTTCATTTTCCAAGTCTGCATCCAGGAAGGCATCATCTTCTACATCTTTTGCTCTCCCATTTGTTTCACTTTTCTCGTCACTTTCACTAAAATGTCCATTTTTGGCAGCATCGATATTTTCATTTTGAGCCTTTTTGAGAAAACTTTCCGCTTCCAGTTCGTCGTAATAATTGTAGTGTTTCACATATTCTATGTCGTATAGAAAATGAATGGTTTTATTAACGCTTTGTTTACGTTTATCATTTTCCATTTCGTCCTAGAATGAAACAACACACACCCGGTAATGAATAAATCACTTCATTCGATTTTTTTTAAACAACGCGAATTAAGCACGTACGTAATATTCGACGGTTTACTCGCAATAGGTAGGTACACTACTTCAAGTTTATTGAAGTTCGTTATCATTTCAAAAATTGCGCAAAAATAAGAACACGCCCGATACGAATGATTGTCGTATTAGCTTGTAAAATAATTAAATTGTAATCTTACTACACTTGTCATCTATTTCGATTGACAAGTTGGATTACCTATGGTGAAAATACGCGTCGTACTATCATATCGGATATTTTAACTACGAAAAAACGTGCGATGCTGGGATACATCAAATCATAATTGTCCTTCAAACCTAGGCATGTACCTATTCAATTGAACAGCTAACATTTTATTTGTAATTATCCATTGTTATTAGATTTAGATATCCCAGCGGATGAAAAACGTCCCCCTTTCATACCCCTCATTATGTAGGTACGCAGATACGTTACGTATCGTTAGATTATCGGATGTTTGAAAAACAGCTGACGTAATCGATTAATTCGTATGTGATTCGCTGCCGTATTTTTTCACGATCGTGATGAGTTTTTTTTAATTTTATGCGAGTATGTTGTGTTGACGAGTGTATTTTTTCTTTAGGTGATTATTAATAGTAGGTATAAGTATGCAATAATCCTATGGCCGGTAATTTAGCAGTAGCTGGGGTGCCAACTACAACCAAAAATATCAAAAGTGATATGAGCTATAAAAATTTGAGAGAAAAAATGTACTGCATAAATTTTTTGTCTCCATTTTTAAACTTTTTCTAGGAAAAACTTTTTTTTTTTAATAGGTGTAGGAATGGTTTTAAAAATTCTTATTTTTTTAGAACAAAAATATTGAAAGAATTCTTTTTTTTTTTCTGGTAAAAAAATTCTCATTTCATTGAAAAAGTCTATTGGTCGTTTTGAAAGAAAACATACCTCTACTTTTTCAGAGAAAGCATCTAAAATCCTGTTTTTTTGTTGAAAAAAATCTGTTTTTGAAATAGAAATTATTTCTCCAGTTCTTGAAATAAAATATAATTACCTATCATAATTTTTTTAAAGTCAGCATTGAATTGAAAACCCCCTTTATAAAAAAAAATTAAACTAAAATGAAAAGAAAATCAATTTTTTAGGGTGAAAAAATTGCAATGGTCAATGAAGGTAGAAAATATTACCTTCACCATACAAAAGACTCATACGGTTATTTTATTAAAATACACTATAAATGAAAATAATCAAAAAAGATTATTTCTGGCATATTAAAAATTTGTTCGCATTCAAATTTCAAAGTAGAACATAATTAGAATCATTTTTTTTTTCTTTTTATTTAGAGAGAAATATTTTACTTTTGGAAAAAATGTTCATATTTTTCAAAAAGAAATCTCTTATTTTTATACCTACCAATTTTTTGTTGAGAGAATAAAAACTGATTAAAAAAAGAAGTAAAAACTCATCTAAACAGAAAACATAAATAAATCACTGTTTTAGGGAGAAGGGATTTCTTATTTTCAAAGAAAGAAAAAGAATCCCGAAATTTAAGTCTCAATTTTTATGAAAAAAAAGTCATTCAATTTTTTTGGGAGTAAAAAACTCCTTATTTTTTTTTGAAGTAACAATTTTCATCGATATTTTTTAAAGGAGAAAAATCCTTCAATTACTTTGGGAACAAATGAAAATTATTTTGGTAAAAAAAACGACTGAGAAAAAAATCATTTTAATTTTTTGAGAAAAATTTTTCAAACTTTTTATAGAAAATTTGTTGTCAAATTTCAAATGAAAATATTAGGTATGTACATTTCTTTTGTAATTTTTTTTTTTTTTGTAAAAAAATTTGATTTTGTTTTCGTAAAAATGTTTGATTTTTTTGTAAAAATTTTAGTTTATTTTTTGTAAAAAAAACGTTGATTTTTTCTTGTTTCATTTATTTTTTTTTTTGGTGAAGAAATTTCATTTTTTTGTAAAAAATTTTGATTTTTGTTAATTTTTTTTTTTGTTATAAAATAAGTATGATTTTTTTATTAAAATAAAAAATTATGTTTTTTTTTGTAATAAATTTAGTTTTTTTTTGTAAAGATTTTTTTTTTTTTTATAAAAAGTTCTGATTTTTTTGTAAAAAATTTTCAACTTTTTTTTGTGTAAAAATTTTTAAATTTTTTTTTAAATTTTGATTTTTTTTTTGAAGATGAAATTTTTTTTTATAAATAAAAATTTTGATTTTTTGGGGATTTTTTTAAAACTTTCTTGCAAACAAATTATATTAGGTAAGTATTTTTAAAAGAGATTTTAATTTTTTTTTTTTGTACAAATAAAACGTAACTTTTACACTTTTTGTAAAAAACTCCAATTTAAAAAAAAAAAAAACTTTCAATTCATTTTCCTTGTAAAAATTCTTTTTTTGTAATAAATTTAAAATTTTTCAATTAATTTCTGATAAAAATTTCAATTTGTTGTCGTAATTCGGAAAAAATTCGAATTTTTAAATAAAAAATTTTTCAATTTTTTCGAGATGAAAAATTCATGTTTTTTCGGAGAATTTTATTCTATGTTTTCAAAATTTTTTTTTAGCAAAAAATTTTTAATTTTTTTTTTCAAAAAAATAATTATTTCAAAATTTTATTGAGAAAAATTTTTTGAAGTAGGTATAATAATTATTTTTTAATTTTTCAATTTTTTTTAATACCTAGGCCTACCTATTTTTTTTAAATTCTGTTTTTTAACAATTTTTTTCTATTTTTTAATTTTTTTTTGAATTTTCAATATTTTTTTTCAATTTATGTATTTTGATTTTTGTACAATTTTTTTTGGAAGTTGAAATTTCTCAATTTTTATACCTACAAAATTGAAAAAACTCCATTTTTTAAATGAATAAAACATCTTTTTTTGTTGGTGGGGGTGTCAAAAATCTCTCAACATTACAAAATTTTCAAACTACCTGGCACCTATCCCCCCATTCCCTCCTTCTGGAAAAATCGAACGCATACGCCGACGCCCTGTGCCCTGTCGCCCTAAAAAATTCCAAGTTACCGGACCTGTGAATCTTGCTCAAGCCACGCCGGTCGTTCCTACTTCCTATGCAGTATGCATTGCTGACGCATTGCAAATTGCATTGCACTAGACAAATTAGACAGAGAAATGATTTCTAGGGGGATTTTTGCATCTTTATCGTTGCTACAGGAGGGAACTTTTTTTAATCCGGATCCGGATTTTCGTGTTTGGAGTCCTGCTGTAAATACCTACTTCATTTATTGCCTGATTGGATCGCTTAATGCTTTACGTATTCGAGAGTCTTCTGTACACAGCTGTACCTAGGTTTTGATAATCGCACATGAGGCGCCCTCGGCGCCCGCCCGTTTTTTTGTTGTTGATAATCCTCTTATCACAGTTTTAAAAAATTTTAAATCTAACGAGTGCAACGATTAACTAGTGATTAGTATTTGAATAAGCTTTTTAATTCAGAATAATTTCTACTAAACTTACTGACGCGGTCTTTGAACATCTCCTCCTACATCTGGCCACTTTAGATCTTGTCGATTACTTCATTTATCGGAATTAAAGGTGAACATTTTGTTTAACGTACCGGCGCGAACGATAATATTGAAAGTGAGTTAACGAACATGTGTTTCCATACACTGGACATTTGTGTAGATAAAGGTACCGTACATGACTGAAGAAGTTTAAAATATATCGTAGGGGTTGAATTGTTACCAAGAGAATATTTTACAAGCGCTTTCACACTGACTGCTACTCGACTGCATTTGTAAGACATCCAATTTATAGGGTAAGCATATTGTATTCTTAATTTCTTACGGTGTACGTTATAAAATTACCTCTGCATCGTAATTATAACTATATCTATACATCTATCAACTTTTTGTTTTTGAATTTTACATAATATTATGATTTTCATTCGAGATTTTCGGTGTACCTAATTTTCATTTTTCAGATACTTTATAACCGGTAAAAGAAAATCTAGCCATTTAATTATGAAACATAACGAATAAGTTTGAAATTTTCTGAAAAATCTCGTTCAAAGGAAGGTTTCAATTCGATAACTACACATGTCTTCTCGTTGCATAATATTAATTAGAAAATATAAATTGAAACGTTTCGTACCCACTATGGACAGTCAGAAATCATTTTCCACTTTCTTTTTCTCATAATATAGTAGGTATTTTTCAAATCATACGTTACATTCGCTGTCTGTAATCTTAATACAGAAGTAGTTAGGCCTACGAGACGTCAAACCTTTCGGTAATAAAAATAAAAGTATCAGTGATCAAGTTGGTAAATTATACTACACAGGAGGCACATCTTGTATCATTAGTGTGTGATCGGTTTGTAAAAGTGAGCGGAAATGTCCAACAGCGTCAATGAGGGTGTTTGTCAGGTGCACATTATTTATTATTGTTACTCCCACCTATGGCATGGAAGGAGCTGGAAGCGCTGTTGGGTTATGTAGTATGTGTTACACTCTTCTATGAATGAAATTGCGGCTCGTCTGATGACAGTGTTGTGGAATAATAGGTATCTAACTACTGGGACATGTGAGACATGAACCTATATTTTTATAGCAACGATAAAAATCGTCCATTTCCCATAAACATTCGAGTGTTTGTAGTTCATGTAACGATACCTACCTATCGATAATAGGTACCTATAATTTCATATTAAATATTTGCGATATCAGCACAATCATTATTGACTTTTGCATCGGAATTAAAATAATCATCATTACAAAGGTTTACACTTTTAGAAACACACGCAGCTCGTTACGAAATGAGGTTTTTGTTCATAAATTTTTTATTTATTCAGGGATTATCGATTGAGAAGAATTTTCAGTCAATTTTCCACTTAAATTGTCATATCAATGATGAATTATTTATGCTGTGCTACTAACCAATGAATTTTCAATAAGTGAGACATATCTAACCTGTACCTAGATATACATTGTATTGGTGAAAGTGCAACATACCAATTCATCTAGACGACCGATATTTTTCCTAATTTAATAAAGTTAAATTATGTTGAGGTCCGAGTCTAGTATGTCATTTCTTATGGTTCACATTTTATACTCGTCGTTTCATTTTATAAGATACCTATTTAAATAATTTGCCATGGAGAATTTTTTTTTTTTTTTTTTTTTTTAGTGCAATATGCTTAATTTTTGAGTACTAAATTATTTTTAAAATATAAATAGGTAATTATTAGACCGATTTTAAGTAGGTACCTACCTACTTTAACATAAAACATATGAAAGTGGAAGATTTTTTGAAAATTTTGTAGAATTAATTTCAAACTTCGAAATGTCCCATTCAAAAAATGAATGAGATAAAAATCTTGAACGAGTATATAGTTTTACAACTCCCCCCTCCCCTTCCCTCCCTAAAAAAAAAACACGAATACTAAAAATATTTCAAAAATTATGACGTAACACTCTATAGTGCGAGTTGAGCATTGTGTAATAGGTAAAAGCTCCTTTCAGTGTTGCAATTTTTCAAGTTGAACTTTGCACGAACGAAAGTAACAAACACATAAATATGCCTGCTCATGCGACTAGACTTTTCTACAAAAATACAGCCCCACTTCATTTTTTAAATTATTTTAAAAATATCATAAATACTATTTTTATACAAATATTTCCTCAAAATAAAAAATAAAAATGTAAATCGAGCTCCGTATAAAACTAAAGCAAAGGAACTAGAAACCACTAAAGACGCATTATGCCTTCGGATCGATCAATTTTGGGTGGGGCTTATAATTTTGTCTCGAAGAATGGTGCCGCTGTGGACTGAAAATTGCCCGTCTGAAACGTAGTCGGGCACATCTTTTGACATTAACAATTCAATTTCCGTTTAAAAACTTCAAGTACATGTAGACATTTTCTGGGATAGGCATTCGTTCGATTGTGTGGTCGTATCATTAAGCCGATTGTTTCATTTGAGTATCCATTATTGCTTATTCACGTCAATTTTGTAACAAACTGTTGAATTTTTTACAGATAACTTAATCTAGAGATCGATTTGTGCTAATTACTGCAATTTTGACAAATTCGGTACGATTCAGAGTGGTAAGTTTTCTTTTGATTTTGAGTAGAATTTTTTATTTTAGAAAATTGCATTAAAAAATTTTTTTAATCTATTTAAGAACGATTTTTTTGAATTGATTTTCTGAAATGTATTTTTACCAAGCACCACAAGTAATTATTGCAAATTATTTATTCGTTAAAATTTATTATAAAATTACCTTGCATCACAAAATTAGGTAATTCAATTTTTTTTTTTTAATTTTTATAAATTCAATTTATTGAAAAAAATCACCTGCTTTTTACATTAAAAAAAAAAAAAAAAAAACGAAATGTCAATAATTTATTGGACTATATAATTTTTACAAAAATGTCTATAATTTTCTATGTATTTATTTTGATACCTGCCTAATTAACAACCTAACAAAATATACGTATGCTTTGTCTACATAGTGCAATATGTGGCAGAGAAAAGCTGCAGCACGCCAGCAACAAGCTGAAGACCAATCACTTGCCCGAAGACGTGCAGAACAAGCCACCGATCCTATGGATAAATTACGCTATCTTTGTCTGGCCAGAGGTACAACAGGACTTTTAACTTTAGGAAGGCGAGTATTTTATGATCTTAATTTAAAAATTAAACGTATGGTAGTCGTTGATGGAACGAAAACGACGATTAATTGTTCATTATGCTGACAGACTTTTCCGCCGTATGGATGATGATGGTAATAGAGGACTAACTTACGAAGAATTCGCAAAAGGAATTCAAGAATCCGGAGTGGAATTATCTGAAGATCAAGTCAACGTTTTATTTTCACGATTTGATAAAGATAACAGTGGGACCATCGATATGAATGAGTTTTTAGTTGCCATTCGTGTGAGTAGGCATTGATATAGGTAGCCAAACCCATTAAATTCGATTAAAAATTACCAAGAATTAATTTTGTATTATTTTATAGCCACCTATGTCTCCAATGCGCCTCAAAGTAATTAGAGAAGCGTTCAGAAAAATGGATCAGTCTGGTGACGGAGAAATTACTTTGGATGACTTGAGAAATGTATATTGTGTTGACATGCATCCGAGATATTTAAATGGAGAAGAAAGCACCGAACAAATTTTAAAACAATTTTTAGGCATATTTGAAAAAGATGGTAACATCGATGGAAAGGTAACACAGTTGAATTTCTTACCTTCTCGAGAAATGCAGATTTTTCCTCTTTTATAATTTATTATGAAATTTTATAGGTTACCGAAGAAGAATTTATAAACTATTACTCGGGTATAAGTGCCTCAATTGACTACGATATTTATTTCGATTTAATGATCCGCAAAGCATTTAAACTTTAAAGGACAAAATGGCTTAAATTCTACTTCATTGAAATTAACATGAACGAGACTACCTGCGAGAAAAAATTCAAATCTGGATACGGATACCTTTCTAAAGTTGTCACAATCGGTGCCTATTTTGTTTTATAATGCATCACGCAGACATTTTTGTAGTTTTTTTTTTACGAATTTATTTCAATAAAGTATTGATTACAAAATTTATTACTCATTATATTTTGGTATATCTGTTTAAGGTATTGTAATATGTATTATTCTTTATTATCATGTGCTGTTGTACTCATCATTGTTTTTATTATAAATTGTAATTTGTAATATGCGTTTTTTCGAAATTAAAGCACGTATTAATCGTTTGCATTTTGTTTTAAAAGTATTCATTCATTTTCTCAGGCAGATCAGTCTCTTCTGTCTTCTCTCTCCCTCTCTCTAAACGTAGTTTAGTTTCGGAAAGAAATCAATGGAAATGATCTCAGTTTTGAAGATCATGTTCATAAATGTTCAACACTAATTCATCATCCACCAATCTTGGATCTTCCATAATAAATTAAAAAATAAAATCTTCAATGAATATTGAATTGTGAATTCAAAATGAAATTGCAAAAGAAAAATTTACTGTAAATACGGTTTATACGATGAAAGAGTTCTTATGAATATATTTTTAAAAATTAATTTCATACCCATGCAGATAATAAAATAACTTTTTTTTCATCTTTTTTCTATTACTATGGGAAACTTTAACCAAGTAGTTAATGACTGATCGTTTTTTTTTGTTTTTTTTTAACTTGGCTGGGTTTTGCTTTTTAAAAGTTTTTTATAGAAAAAATTTCAAACAAAAGTCGTAGTTTAAAGTGTTAAAAATAATTTTGATCATTACAAAAATTGTGATTTGACCACTTTCTGCCCTCCAATTTGGAATTTTCAATTTACATATTCCTGTGGTATTCTCTGGCTGGTACTGATGAACTTAGGTATAAACTTTCAATGGTGTCAATATAAAAAATTTCTTATATATACTCAAAATACTAAATAGCAATCTTTTTTCTTCAAATCAAAATTAAATAAATCATAAATCGCAATCGTAATGAAGGAAAATGCACGAAATAAAATAAAAATAAAAAATTAGACTAAGTCCAGCGCTCAACTGAACTAATTGAACGATATTGTGTTATCCTTATTCCAAAAAAAAAAATACGCGTTGTTGTGAATTAAGCAGCTGTAAATTTAGATCGCAAAACCGAAAAGCGAAAAAATAAAGAGTCGACAAATTGAAATGATGAAAATGTGCTTTATTATTTCTTTCAATTAATTAATTAATAATCGGAATGATTATCGCGTTTATTCGTGCGGAATGCACCAAATATAAAAGGGAGGGGTCCAATCGAAAAAAATTTCAAACAAAAGTTGTAGCTTGAAGTCTTGGGAGTAATATTTGTTATTAATAAAATTTGTAAAGAGTCGCAAATTGAAAACTCTTCGACTCATCTAGCAAAGAGTCGACTCC
The DNA here is from genome assembly GCA_959613365.1 of Balanococcus diminutus. Lineage (NCBI taxonomy): Eukaryota > Metazoa > Arthropoda > Insecta > Hemiptera > Pseudococcidae > Balanococcus > Balanococcus diminutus. Next base: position 48,807,795 of record OY390715.1, read on the forward strand.
CAAAAGAGGTGAGTCGCGCCAGCTCTGATATAAATCATAAGGGGAGGGGAGTAAATGAAAAAATTGACAAAGTTGGAGTCGGTATTGAATCTACTCGGTAAGAAGAGTAAAATGCCGCAAACAGAATTTTTCTACCCCTCTTCGTTCCCTCTCCCTTTTGACATTGGACATAGGCTCGTCCCCCCTGGTCACAGGTGGGAGAGGAATTGGATGGGGGTAGAAAAATTCTGTTTGCGGCATTTTACTCTCCTTACTGAGTAGATTCAATACCGACTCCAACTTTGTCAATTTTTCCATTTCTCTCCCCTCCCCTTTTCAATAGGAACAAGCATTGTTGGGGGAGGGGAGAGAAATGGAAAAATTGACAAAGTTGGAGTCGGTATTGAATCTACTCAGTAAGGAGAGTAAAATGCCGCAAACAGAATTTTTCTACCCCTATCCAATTCCTCTCCCACCTGGGACCAGGGGGGACGAGCCTATGTCCAATGTCAAAAGGGAGAGGGAACGAAGAGGGGTAGAAAAATTCTGTTTGCGGCATTTTACCCTTCTTACCGAGTAGATTCAATACCGACTCCAACTTTGTCAATTTTTTCATTTACTCCCCTCCCCTTATGATTTATATGTACTAAAATGACGAGGGATGGGAGAGGAATTGGTGAGGGGTAGGAAAATTTCGCTTGCGGCATTTTTCTCATCTTATGGAGTACATTCAATACCGACTCCATTATTTTAGGATTTTTCATTTTTTCAACTTTTTTTTTGAAATGTGAAAATCAATACCTCGATGGGAGAGGAATTGGGGGGTCGGGGGAAATCGATCAAGACGCCATTTTGTTTAGCTCTTTGAGTACTTTTATAATTGACTCCATTTTCTTGAATTTTTTTTATTTTCTAATTTACATAAGAATTCTTATACTTTTCATCTGTGTACAGCACCACCTATGGGGAAAAGGGGGTCTTGTACCTGGTGCACCGAAATTGTCCAGTCCTGTGTTGTACATCTGTGGTATCAGTGTTGCCAAACGGCATGACAGGGTCGGCGGGTTATCAGTTTGATGAGTTGGAGTTGACCAATGGCAAACGTGTTCATTCCGGCGCGGCTCCGGTTCCGGCGTAAATCAACAACAACAAAATTGGTTTTCATTATCAAAATGCAATCAATCTCGTCGTAATTAAACGAAAAATATTTGTTCTACGTGTAAACATTTTCTTTTAATTTTTCCATCAAGAGTTTCCTCAGCGCAGAAATGCTGAAAGCAGTCATTCTAATCGGCGGACCCCTAAAAGGTAATCATTCAAAAGTACACGTATCACTCTCTAGTCGATAGCTACACAACCGATCTTTTGCTACAGGTACAAGATTTAGACCATTATCGTTGGATATACCGAAGCCATTATTTCCTGTCGCTGGATTACCAATAATTCAACACCACATAGAAGCATGTGTTCGTATACCGGAGTTGAAAGAAATAATTCTTCTCGGTTACTATCCTCAATCAGATCTCATATCATTTGTACAAGAAATGATACAAGAATATAAAATTGCCATTAGGTAAACATTTGATGCTAAAATTGCACTCGAATACTTTTCATGATGATGTTTATTCTGTATAATTTTAGATATTTACAAGAATTCGTTCCGTTAGGAACTGGCGGAGGAATGTTTCACTTTCGAGATCAAATTCGGTGCGGAAACCCTACAGCATTTTTTGTCATTAATGGTGACGTTTGCGGTGACTTTCCTCTATTAGAGATGTGCGATTTTTATGGCGAAAAAGACGCTTTAATCGTTGTTCTGGGAACAGAAGCTACCAGAAATCAGTCTGTAAATTATGGTATGTCTAGTCCCTTTCTTGAATTCGGTTTCTTTGCCAAAATTGTAACGTTCGTTGTTCACAGGATGTATTGTTAGTGATAAAAACAGCGGCGAAATATTACATTATGTAGAAAAACCATCAACTTTCGTTTCAACTTTAGTCAACTGCGGAGTTTACTTATGCTCTTTGGATATTTTTCAAATGTTAGCCACCGTTTTCAAAAAGAAAGAAGACATTTATTTGTAAGTGTTCAAATGTATGCTCTATCAATGGTATATTTTTCTCTGAACTGTATTATTTTACAGCGAGGATTTAACATCGAAAAATAACTCGGCAATAATCGAACTAGAACAAGAAGTACTTCGCCCTATGGCTGGCACCGGTAAAGCATTTGTTTATCAAACGACGAATTGGTGGTCTCAATTGAAATCCGCTGGATCCGCTATTTATGCGAATAGGCATTGCTTGCAACTTTATAAAAAACGTCACCCAGAAAGATTAACCGGATTAGGTATACAAGATAGACAAATTAAGCAGATTCCTAAGATTATCGGCGACGTTTTTATTCATCCAACTGCTTACATTCATCATACAGCAGTGGTAAGTTTACTTGTACACTGCAGAATTTTCATTCGAATTTTACAAGTTTTTTTATTATGAAACGTATTATTTTCAGTTGGGTCCAAATGTCAGTATCGGAGCAAATGTGCATATAGGACCAGGAGTTCGAATTCGAGAATCTATCATATTGTCCGGAGCTAATATATCAAATCACAGTTTGGTAAATATTTTGGAAATTATACTGCAAATGATACGTATTTATTAAAATCATACAAAACATAAAAAATAATACAAAACGACGTGTAGATTTTATACAGTGTGGTGGGCAGAAGTTCTAAAATTGGTGCTTGGACACGAGTTGAAGGCACTCCGTGCGATCCTAATCCGAACAAACCATTTGCAAAAATGGACAATCTTCCTTTGTTCAATTCTAACGGCAAACTAAACCCATCTATAACCATATTAGGTAAATTAAGACTAATTATTATATGCACTTTCATCAACAGTTAACAGTTTACTAATTTCGCGAGTGATTTTTTTTTTTTTTTTTGTAGGGAGTAGCGTAACAGTACCAGCCGAAATTGTTTTATTGAATTCCATCGTGTTGCCATACAAAGAACTTTCAAGAAGTTTTAAAAATGAAATTATTTTATAAGTTGACTTTTTATCCATTTTTTTATTACATATTTTTATGTTTTTATGCTGTTCAATTTTGTGTAATCAATCGCCTGCGTAAAATAGGCTTATAATACCTACATCTAGGTAGGTAATTAATAAAATATTAATTTGTTGAAATGAAATACATATTTGAAATTACTTTTATACCTATCCTAATATTTCCATTCATGAAACACCGAATGTTTACCTGCTGAATTATTTAGAATAAGCTTCAAAATACTCGCTGAGACGGTGGGAAACAAGGCTTCATAAGTTGTCGTTTTAATGGAGTTTCTGTTGATTTTGAACCCGCAGACTTGTAACTTTTTGTCGTGAACGAATTTTGAATGGAGTTTCGTTTCACCAAATTACAAGATTTTCTGCAAGAAAATATCATATTTAAGATGGGTACTTACGTGTTTAATCCAATTTTGAACTACGAATAATGAAATTTAGAAAGATACGAACTGAATATAGCTATTGATTCGTTGAGTTGTAAATTCATTAAAACTGACAGTTTCGTATAATTTTTGTCTATATTCATCGACTGTCAATTGAGTATCATCTCTTACAGCCGGAGTTACTGGAGAAATAGGAATGATATCTTTTTTGTCTGAAAAACTGTAAACAAAATGATAAGCGATAAGTTGAGATTTAGTTAAGACACTTTTTAGAAACAATGATGAACCAACATTTTAACATAAGGATGTTCTAAAGCCATTGCAGATGTAATTCGATGCAACGGATTAAAAACTAATAATTTAGAAAGTAAGTCGTAGGCATCTTCTTCCACATGCTTTAGTTTTTTATTCAATGTACACGATCTAACGAAAGTGAATTTTTCTAATAATGATTTCCCATAACCGGTTGATATTGCTTTAATATCTGAAAATGTGAATGCTAATTAGGTATCTTGTTGTGAACATGAGCTTGGTGATAAAAAAAAGCATACTCACCAGCTTTAGATTTCGGCGGAACTGTCGCCATAATTAATTCTATTTGATTAATCGTGGAAGATCCTGGAAAAATTGGTCTACCCAGCAATAATTCAGCCAAAATACAACCGATACTCCACATATCGACTCCTTTTTGATACCTAAAAATAACTTCTTACTTTAGGTAAATTTTATTTCAAGATTTAAACAACCTGCCTAATAAATTGCAGAAATTTACATTTTTGACGCGACCAAAATCTCAGGAGCTCTGTACCATCTTGTAGCAATATAATCTGTCAACGAAGGATCGTATCGTTCGCCCATTGAAGAATTTTGCTCTTGCACCGATCTAGCTAGGCCGAAGTCTGCGACTTTACAAACGCATTCGCTGTTCAGTAGTATATTGGCTGGCTTCAACACATGCAAGCAAATCAAACTGACTTCAAGTAGGTAATTAACAACGAAAGTCCATTGACACGCGATATTTCAGTGCGAAAGTTACGATTAAAAACTTCCTGGTGAGACGCGTGTTACTGAACTTTCAACTTTGTGCAAGAAACATGCACATGTAAACAAGCCACTCGTGATTTTTTTACCTTTAAATCTCGATGGATTACATTGGCAGAATGTATGTACGCGATGGCTTTTAAAATTTGATAAATAATGTATCGATTGTGAATGTCTTTTAGAATGTTTCCTTTTCTGATTACTTTGTGAAGATCTACCTCTGGAAAGGAAAAAATGTTCGAATGTACCTACTTGGATTTTCTCTTGTGTATACGGAATAGATATCAAGTAATTCTTACCCATGTATTCGAAAACAAGATAAATATCATTGCAATTGACTGCTCGATGAATGTGAAATAGTCGAACAATATTCGGATGTTCGCTGAACCTTTGAAGATAAAAGATTTCTCTGTAGGTTCTTTGAGCGTCGGTTTTATTTTGAAAAGCATCGAAGATCTTTTTTAAAGCTACTTCATTTTTTGATTTTTTGTCAATTGCTCGCCAAACAATTCCATAAGCCTATGAAATCAAACCATGTAGTACAATTAACTAGCCTTTTTTACCTAAATTAAATTCCTAAAATCTACGACTACGATGTCGAAAAACGTAATAGGAGTAAGGACGTGTTTTAAATTGCATTGCAGTTTAATGATTTCAATTTTGAAATGCACTGGATCGATGGTCATAATTCCGGACATGGGTATTATTTTAAATTCTAATAATTTCGATTTAGTTTCATCTAAGTAAATAAATTCCTCTTTAAAGATTTTCAACTTACCCCTTTCCCAATTCTTCGTTTCACGATATATCTATCAAGTATATGAGCATCTAATTCCATATTTTTATCCATTACTAGGCACTGAACCTTATCATCGAATATCCACCATCATAACTTTACTGTCAATTTCTCAACAAACCCATTCATCTGAGAAAAATGATTGTTTTTTTGTTACCTTGGCGATTCCAAACATTCTTTCGAGAAAAAATATTTCCTCGAGCACTCGAAGTCGAAGGTGGGAATAATGCATTTTATAATTATTGTAAGGTTATGACGAAGCGATAGACGTCGTGAATTGTCGCGAATATTTTCTCTAACGTCCTTTTTTTCGCTCGTTTATAAGAATGGAAAATTAAATAACTGTCTTCGAAGTTAATATTACCTACCACTGATGTTGATTTTCTTTTTCGCATATTCATCAATTTAGAGTAATGTTTGTTTTATTTACAGCTGCAGAACTCTATATACATAAAAATCAGACAACTTAGAATACACAATAAACTTTATTGCAAAATATTTCAACTCGTCAAAAACGAAAAAAAAAATAATAATAAAAATAAATCCTTGCCTATGTCAGGTCTATATACAAGTTCATCTCAAAATATCAATTTTGATAAAGTAATAATATATCTAATATATTATATTATTATGAAGTCACATTTGAGTTTAATAGTTATGAAAAAGAAATAAAATGGTAATGGTATACCTTCGTATAACATTAAGATATCAAGGTAGAAAAGAAAGGAAAAGTTTCAGTATGAAAACAAAAGAAAAAAAGATCAACATTATGTTGATTTCATAATTTCTAACAATTAATAATATAAATTTAAGTCGAAAAAATAACAAATGAAATCCTTATACATATGACACGCGCACACAAATGAGAAACTATTAGAAAAAAAGCTAATCTACGTGCGAAAAAAAGATGGATACTTATTTCATCTTACGAACTCTATAAATGTGACCGAACATGTCACTGGATAACCTGAAAAATAAAAAACAAAATAATTACTTCGGTACGAAAATAATTAAAAGATAAAAAGATAACAGGGGATTTGTAAAATTAATACAATGGATCAGGAGAAAATGCTAAATATGCGTATCAATAATATTATTAATTCAAAACCAAAACCAATTAGGCTTTTCTAAAAACAAAAATAATAAACTATTGAAATCACGATCGTTAATTACCGGTATGGATCTTACCGATTTAACGACACCTTTGATGAAACGTTTTTTCTTGGAGAAATCGTACGTCGGGTACTCGGAACTTATTAAATTGTATACAGTCTTCATTGTAGTATTCTCCAAATTTAAATCGGCTAAAACCTTCTTTAAGAAAATTTTCAATTCTTCATCCTACAATTCCATGTAAACGTTACATGACAATTTAATTATAAAATACAATTTTTCGTGAAATAATTCTGCGCATGTTTAATACAAAAATACACAGAATTGTATTACGATTTCTTTTTTCTTTTTTTTTTTAAATCAGGCCAATAAATTTGTGTACCTATCGAAACAAATTTTTACATTGGTTACTTAAAATATGAAATACTTGATACGCATACTTGTGCATTGAAAATCATAAAATAAAACAATCATTTACGCCTTGTCCATCCCAAAATAAACACAAATCAAAATTTCCAATAACTAATTAACTACGTGTAATTTTACAAACTTACACTCAGTTTATCCTTATTACTGCCAGATTTTTGTGCAGACGAATCAGTAGCACTTCCATCTTCGTCATCATCGTCCTCAACTTCGCCGTCTTTTTTGTTCTCTAATTTTTCATCTTGTTTGGATTTTTTGTTCTCTTCTTCGTCGATTATCTGATTACGCTTACGTTTTTTAGCCGGTTTTTTCAATTCCTGAAAATAATAGGCTCGGTTAGATGCAAAATGTAAGATGTTAAAAAAAACAAAAAAAAACCGAATCAACTTACGTTACTATTATCTTGATCGTCGTCGTTTTTAGAAGAGGTATCATTTTTAGGCGATTTCTCGTTAGTTTTCGATGACTTTGCAGACGTCTTGTCTGATTCGTCGTTTTCGGAAGTTTTCTCTTTTTTCGATTCCGCAGCAGCTTTCGACTTTTTAGGTTTTTTCTTTTCTTCAACTTCCGCATCACTGCGTCAAAAAAACATTATTTAAGAAATATTTGAAAAACTTCGAATGATGTAAGAATTTATGAAGAATATTACGCGTCGAAATAGTTCCTTTTGGTGGCTTTTCGTTTCGGATGACTCGTCGTTGGATTTTGAGGCTTGTCCGAATTCGTAGGTGTAATTAGAAATTTCAAAATTTCTTTGGCACATTCTTCTTTCTTTTTCAACTTCATATCCAGGTCGAAAGAAAAGATCAATTCTTTCAATTCTTCCATATGAAGTCTGTAAATGAAAAAAATTCAGTTGGACGGAATTCATTAAATACCTACATTAATTTATACCGGTTACACTCACTTGTTAATAGCAGTCATTGTTTTGTTGTAGTCGGGCGAATCTTCGAGATAAGGAAAACCTTTGAAGTTTTGAATATTTTTAAGCACTAAAGATATTTTCCCAATTTTACCATATATCAATCGATGCAGAGTTTTCAATGTTGTTATTCTTAAACGCTGAAAATTCAAGACAAGTATGAGGAAAATTTCATGCCTAAGTTGTTCGTTAGATCTTATTCTTGAATTAGGCCTACCTTCAGTCTTTGATTAACGATAGGAATTTTACCCAAAGGTTTCCCTTTTCCGCGGGGTGGTTTGACTTCTTCTTTTAGAACTGGTTTTAAAACACAGGTTCGTACTCGACTTCCTTCAATAATAGGTGGCCGATCGAGTAAGGGAACTGGAAATTGAACAAACGTTATTTTATAAAAATAATGGTGTTTTTTATTTAGGTTAGCTGGACATTCGAGCATACTTTTTTTTTCAACTTTAACATCTTCTTCGGGCTCGTCTCCCTCCTCATTCTGGTTCTCTTTAGACTTCTTTGCAGCTTTTTTAGATTTCGTTACTTTGGGAGAATCGGTTTCTTTAGTATCTTCGTCGTTTTCTTCGCTTACGTTGTTGTGTTTCGCTTTTTTACTGAGACTTTCTCGTTTCGTTTTAGACTTTTTGTCATCCTGTACATCTTTACTATCGTCGGTTTTCTTCGATTCACCTTCCAGCTCTCCTTTTTTCTCGCTCATTATGATAGGTATATCTGAAAACCAAAAGAATACGATAGAAATTATAATGCTATTTAAGCAGAATATTATCGTGCTATAGTTAAACCTATTGTGCAGTAGTTACATAAACAATTTCGGAATAAGAATCAACATTCTACAATTTTTCGGCGCTCCGGCGTATCCCTCTCAATGAAATTATTCAGTAATAAAAGAAATTTCTCTTCAGAATCATTTGATAAGATGATTATATAATCAAATTATCGAGTTATCGCTCTAAAAAGCTTTCGTATCAAATAAACAGATCATAACACGGAACCATATTCCCGCCATTTTGGTGAATTTATTAAACTTATTACGTAGTCAATATACTCACTCGGAAATATAAATATAACGTAGGAGAAAAATGCAATAGACTTCTGCCAAACACGTAAAGCTATTACAAAAACTTATTCTAATAAGTTAATCAAGACATTTACTATAATTAACTTGGAAAAATTAGTATATCACATAATATTATTAAATATGGCTACTTTAACCAAAACGCGGAATTTTTTTTACAACCAAAACAAAAATACAATGCTGGAATTGAGGACCGGTGAAGGGAAGTGAGGAGAAAAGAGAAGGGATATTTAATTTTAGTATGGTAAAAATGCAATAGAGAGCGTTAGTTTCTGAAATTGATAAAAAAAAAATGTAATCAGTCCAGGCTATCAGTCGAATAGTCGAAAAATGAAAATTTTGAAAACTTTTTAAAAATGAAATGTGAAATTTTATTCAAAAACTACATTATATTATGCAATTTACGTTAATAAGAAATTTACAGAGAAGTAATTCAAACATCAAGCTGTATCTTTTATTTGCTGCCAAGATTCCGCGCGTATGTATTCAAGATGAAAATTCTAAATCCACGTTTCCACTCAGTGTACCGGCTCTTCTGTAGTAAAAGCGCTACTGAAACTACTTCGGCTTCTCAGTTTATAACAATCAAAGGAAAAACCTACAAAAAGGACGAATACACCAATGTAACACCAAAAATTCTATCATTCGTTGGAAAAAATTTACATAAACGTGAGCATCACCCTTTATGCTTAACCAAACAGAACGTAGTAAATTACATATATTCGAATTTCATCGGCAGAACTGGCAACCCTATATTTTCTATTTACGATGATATAAACCCTGTAGTCAGCGTTGAAGAAAATTTCGATTCTTTGTTAGTTCCTAAAGATCATGTGAGTCGTCAAAAATCCGACTGTTACTATGTGAATAAAGATTTTATGCTGAGAGCACATACCACAGCTCATCAATTTGAACTAATCAAAATGGGATTAGATAACTTCATTGTATTTGGCGATGTGTACAGGAGAGACGAAATAGATAGAACACATTACCCAGTTTTCCATCAAGCCGATGGTGTTTATTCTTTGGATAAAACTCAGGTAATAAAAAATAATACTTTGAATGCATTTATTCATTGTACTCAGTTCAGTATTTATTCTAGATGGAAAATCTACTCGGTAAGGAGATTACCGTATTCGATAATACAAGCTCAGAAGACACCGAAGAGAAGCAAAAAGTGCATACTTTGGAAGCTACTAAATTTATTGAGAATCATTTAAAAACTACGTTGCTAGGATTGGTTCGTAACTTGTACAAAAAAGGTATACAGATTTATTTATTATTTTTAAAAATATGTAATTAAAAAGATGAGTCTATTTTTGTCGAAATTTTTGTAGATCTTAAAAGCAGATGGGTATCAGCATATTTTCCTTTCACTCATCCTTCTTGGGAATTGGAAATTGAGTTAAATGGTGAATGGACAGAGACGCTAGGTTGTGGAATTATGAGACATGAAATTTTGAAATCTGGTAAATTGGAGGCAATAAGTTCAATTTGACGTACAAACGTGTAGATTAATAACTATTTATAATTTTTTTTTTTTTTAGCTGGAGCAGGAAATCGCATCGGATGGGCATTCGGTCTAGGTTTAGAACGTTTAGCAATGCAACGTTACCAAATTCCGGATATTAGATATTTTTGGAACGAAGATAGTGGATTTACTTCTCAATTTGAAAATGCTAGTCCGGACGACCTTATTGTTTACAAAGTAATTTTTTTTTTGGTATTGGAGTTGGTGAAAGTGTAATATTCTAATATTATTTGTTTTTTTGTTGTAGGAAGTTAGTACAAACCCTCCATGTATATTTGACCTTTGTTTTTGGCTACCTGAAAATCAACCATTTTCGTCCAACGATTTTTACGATCTTGTTAGAGAAATAGGCGGCGATATCGTTGAACAGGTATTTCATAACTCAATAAAACTGATTAATTATTTAAAAATTTACAATAATTGAATATTTCTGTTTAGGTCAAGCTAACTAGCGAATTTTTCCATCCTAAAAAAGAACGTACCAGTCATACATACCGTATAATTTATAGACACATGGAAAGACCTTTAACCAAGACTGAAATTAATCAACTTCACTTGAGAATTTCTGCAGGTTCGGTTAGAAATCTCAACGTTGAACTCCGAAGTTAAAATTGCGTAACTTTATACTAACATTAAGTTATTAATAATAATGTACATTATGAAAATATACGCATTGAAAACAATATATTTGCCCTTTTCCTATTCGCTACTCAAACACTCTTATACCAAACATTTTGGCGAAATTTTCGTTGATATTACAACTTAGATTATCAAAAAAAAATAATAATAATAAATAAATAATAATCAAGTTATATTGACCAGATGAACCTCAAAAGCTGGCTCATAGAATTTCGCAGAATACATCTTTGGTCACTATGCTCGAAAAACAAACACTTATTCTAATCTTTGTATCCTTTGTCACTTTTTTATATCAACCACAGATTTTAGAACATGGTTAAAAAATTACAAAAAAATAGTGGTAAAAATTTGAAAACACGAAGCATCTACATAATATTAATCAACTATTAATAAAGCAAAATTCCCTACGAAAAAACATTTCCTTAACTTTAAAAACATTGAACATCGATACCTTTACAGAATTTAAATGACAATAATGTCGTTGAGATCATTATCATGAACGATATTTAATATGTAACATGTTACTTTGATAGTCAGCCATTATTATATAATTTAGAAATCCGAAGTATTGCACTCATTCCATTCAGATAGTCAAGAATTAATTGAATCCAGTATCTCCATGCGTACTAAAAAGTAAAATAACAGAGAATTATTAAACATTAGCTCAATGAAATATTAAAAGGATTAAGGTCGAGACTTACTTGAAATATATCACAGGTTTTCCGACTACTTTGGTTGAATTAAGAAACCAGAATGCTCTTTCGCAAGACTTTACTTTAAATACGCTATCGGTAACTGGGTAGAGTCTGCCTTCATTTACAAGTTCGCCCAATTCTTCCAATATACTAGAATTCACGGGTACATCTTTCCACAAATTTACACCAAATTTCTAATAAAAAAATATTTAAAGAATTACAAATGAGAAGTTCGAAGAGAAATCTGTATTTAAACTGGAATTTAAAATTTACTTGAAGAATTCTCAGCCAAAATGAATACACTTTGCATAACAGATAACCATCCCAATCTTGAGGAATATAATATTCGGAAGATGCATTAATCAGCAAGCCATTACTTCTTACCATATTTACACAAAATTCTTCAGCTGCTGAACCTACAGTATTGAACACAATGTCGTATCTGTAAACGAAAGGGGGGAAAATACAATAAATAATAATTAAAATCAAAAATAAATAATAAAATTACCGAACGATATTTCTATTTTACGATATTTACCGTCTGGATTGTGGTAAATCCGGGCTCATTTGATCTAAAAGCAGTATACTTTGAGCACCCGCATCCAACATTTTATTTACAGCTTGAGACATACATGAAGTAGTTATACTAACGTTATAAATGGAACACAACTGAATAATAATACAACCGATGGCAGTATTCCCTCCATGAACTAGGACTCTACAAACAATAGGTACTTATGAATTTCGAGTTAATTTTCAAATTGTTACAAAAATCCGGCCATCAGTACCTTTTCCCTCTTCCAATGACTGAGTCGACAATTCCGGCTCGATTTTTTACACAGTCGAGTGCGATACATCCTGAGTACGGAAGGGAAGCAGCGTCGAAAAAATCCAATCTTTCGGGTTTGTGAGCTACGTAGCATTCTTTTACAGCGACATATTCAGCCAAAGTACCAGTCATCCAATATGGTACAGCTACCCATACTTCATCGCCAACTTCGAATTTTTTAACATTTTGTCCAACTTTTACAACTGTTCCGGCGCAATCGCGGCCCAAAATGATTGGATAATCGTTTCGTTTCTTCTATAATAAAATGGCACATATTATTATGTTGACAAATTAGAGACAAAAATGCTACAATCACAACAAAAAAATTATACAAACCAGAACATTATTGTTAAACAATTCTCTTAATACTTTTCCATGGCCAAGAGCGATCTGAATATCAATTGGATCTAAAGAGCCAGCTTTTACATGAATAAGAACGTCGTCTGCGTCACTTAATAAGGGAATTGAAGCTTCTTCGAAGTAATTAATGCCCTAGAACAATAGGAAAAATAATACACGATGGTTCACAATGAATAAAAATAAATCGTGTCATAAATTACCTGCACTCCTCTGTCATTTTTGGCCACCACAGCCCTCATAGGAGCTAAATACTTTGTTCGAGTAAATATATGCTGGCCAAACAAGGTAACTAAACAAGAGCCTACGAAAAATCCGGCAAGTCCAGCTAAAGCATGACTGCTATTCCCTGTAAAAGTACAAATTTAAATAATTATAGGTCAATATGATGTATGCACATCTTGAGAAACAGCAGTACTTACATAATCGAACAGTACTTGAAAAATTTCGGAAATAACTCAAACCATAAGGAACGTAGAATGAATTTTGATATGGGATGATTACTAATTGTAAATATAACTGATCCAGCTGGGTTTTAATATTCCTAAGAAATGTTTCCAAAGATGCACTTGAAAATAATGCGGATGCAGAGACAGCCATATCTCTAGTTTCTCGTAAACAAGTTTCAATTGCTGAATTCGTTTCATTTTTCAAGATTATAATTTGATTCTGTAAAAAAATGAATGGGTATAGGTGAGACAGACTTACATGAGTCAACCAAGCAAAGTTATTATGAATCATTCCATGGGTGAAATTCCACTTACCAGCAAAAAATCAGTAAACTGAGATAAGTATGAAACCAATTCTTCCATTTTCAAGCCAATTCTTAGTTTAATAAGGTTTGTGAATGATTTTTCAGATAATCTTCATAATAGAGGAAATGCCGAGCACTGTTTTAGACCGGAAATTCAGGAAATGCATTTAAAGTATGTACATTAATAATATGACTAGATATAATCTACAAGTAAATAGTTTTCGTAATTTTATCGTTCACATTTCCATTTTTCTTTAGAATTTTAGCAAAATTTCAACAAAAAAGATCAAAGTTGAGATAATTTTCTCCGGAGTCTTCAGCTTATCACAATTCATTACTATTGGTAGTTGCTATACCCCCACCTACAAAATCATTAATCATGATTGCATTTCAAGGTTCTCAAATTCGTTTAATTGGTTTTCTTTAATTACAAAAAATTGAAAAATGATCGCAAACTTGTCCATTTATTACTTTTTGCATCGTAGCCTTCTTTTCAATGAATCGTCATCAAAAAAATCAGCTTAAATTTGAAAGATTGAGAGATAAAATTCAATTTTAAATTCATTTGAATCGCACTTTGGGAAACACTTAGCCAGTCAGAAAGCTAGGCAACTAAAGTTCGGAGGAAGGGTTGGAACTTGGAAAGAAAGAGAGACAAACGAAAATGAAAGAAGAAAGCGAAACTCGGAAAAAACAACATGAACAAATTGGTGCGAAAGCTACGTTCATAAAAAATTTATTAATTACGTGAAATGCACGAATGATGAAACTGATGATTCCATCAATGATTTTGATTTCATTCTAGTTTCAATTTTTATCATTCCTCGTCTCGAGTTTCTGTTCGGTTTGGCGTTTTATAGTTTTGTGGTACAATTTTATTCGATGATAAAATAGTCGTAATTAATTAATCACTATTGGCAAAACAATACAAAATCTTCTCGTCCCAACATTGAGCAGTGACGCCGCGCTGTACACTTCCTGAATGGTATAAATTGGAAACTGAGAGGCTCTAGTCTTGGGAGTTGTTTAGTGTTGATCATTTCCCAAGAAGTATGATCTCATCAGTACACATATTGTGGAAATGCATAGGTAATCAACAGTTGGTTCTCAGTAGATGCGTCGTTAATAAAATCGTAAGTTACAGTTTTCAAGCTCAATAAATTATCGCTTTTGTATTTTTTTTTAAAGTTTGATTTTCGAATAATTTTTTTGTTATGTCCAGAGTATAGCAATACCTAGTTTCAGTTGTTAACGTCTCATGAAATATATCCCACAACTTTGAATATCCTTGATAACGCTGCGGTTGATTTGAAAAGCTATCACAATGATTCCTCCAGAAATAGATGATTGTTTCCAAGATTCTCCTCGTTTCAGGTAAAATATTTCGAGTTTTAAATTATTTTGTTTGATTTGAGTATTTATATAAAAAAATCGTTTCAGAACTCTGATTGAAAATCAAGAATCTGGTATAGAAGTATTAGAACAAAGACTGGAAAAAGTGAGTATTTTTTGCAAATCTTCGACGTTTTTTATTATTAATTTTACATCTTCAATTCACTTTTTCTTCAATTTAGGTAATAAAGATGTGCTCGTCCATGATCGACAGTGGTAAAAACTACGCGAATCAGCAATCTCAATTTACCAACAGTTTATGGGAGATGGCATTGTGTTTTAAAAACGATCAAAAATCAAAGACAAATTTTTCCAAAATTATCGACGTTTTTCACGACATGAATAAATTTCAAAACATATTATTGGAACAAGCTGCCAAAACAATCTTGAACAATTTCAGTTCATTTTTGAAAGAGTACGAATTTACAATTTTCAAGTTGCTAATCCATACTTTAAAATAATTATTTTATTTTTGGTTTTTCTTCGTATACTTCCAGAAATATTAAAGCCTGCAAAGAATCACATCACCATTTTGAAAAAGTATCCAGCGACTATGACGCTGCTTTACTGCGAAATGCTCAAACCTCTAAATCTCGTCCACAAGAAGTAGAAGAAGTTGATAACGTGCTAGCAGCTTCTCGTACCTGCTTCAGACATACAGCTTTGGACCACGTACGTTCTGTCACATTGTTGAACCTGAAGAAAAAGCCAGAGCTTATGGCCGCAGTAATGAATACTCAACTATTTTATTACCCTATTTATAGTCGATGCTTCGTAATAATTACTACTCGATTAATTGTTTACAGTTGTCATCGTATTTGAGAGCTTGCAATACGTATTTTCATCAAGGCTACGATCTATTCGGAGAAATTAGTTCGTTTATGAATGAATTGGACGAAGAAATAAGCGCCATGCAAGCTGAAAATTGTAAAATTGAAAAACAACTTGGAAGTTACCATAATCACGTTAGTACTTACGATCATGATGTGAAACCTCGTCCGGATGGTGGTTATTTAATGGAAGGATATCTCTTCAAAAGATCATCGAATGCGTTTAAAACTTGGAACAGAAGGTGGTTTTATTTAACCAATAATCAACTTTTGTACAGAAAACGAACGGGTTTGTATATTGTGAATTGATTTTCAATACGAAGGTACTATTCTTTTCACTTACATAATTACATCTCATTAGGAGACGATGTTACCGTTATGGAAGAAGACCTGAAGCTATGTACAGTACGACCAGTTTCTGCTGATTTCGATCGAAGATTTTGTTTCGAAATTCTCTCCCCAACGAAGTAAGATTTTTAAATTAATAAATGAGAATTATCAAGACTTGTATTCTAATTTCGTTATCATTTTTTGTGTAGAAGTCACATGCTACAAGCTGATACCGAAAATATATATCAGACGTGGATTAAAGCTCTGCAACAAGGTATTGGTTCGGCAATACAAGCTAATTCTCGGACTCTTAATTCATCCGAGGATATTCAGAAACAGAACAGTAATTCTAATTTCTTTGAGAGCAAACCTCAATCACAGAAACCAAGGTACGAGTTGCAACTTTCACTTTTTTAAATTTCTTATCGTATGTCAATTCAACGTAATCTCATCTGTTTTCAGGATATGGGAAATCATTCAAAAAATACCTGGTAACGACAAATGTTGCGATTGTGGTGATTCAAATCCATGCTGGGCCAGTATTAATTTAGGAATCACATTATGCATTGGTAAATGATACGAAAAATACTTGAAAACGTATTTATTCGTAATTTATTTAATGAATGTATCAATTCGCAGAGTGTTCCGGTGTTCATCGTGGTTTAGGAGTACATTACAGTAAAGTTCGTTCGTTAAAATTGGACGACTGGGAATTGGAAATACTGAAAGTGATGGCTGAATTGGGTAACGACATCGTGAATGAAGTTTACGAAAAAAATGTACCCGAGAATGTAACCCGAGCTTTTCCTAAATGCAAAAGGTTTTTATACTTTACTACTCTATCTCTTATATTTTCTATTTGGAGATGTAAAACTATCTTGTATTATTTTAGTGGTATCCGCGAAGCTTGGATTAAGGCGAAATACATTCAAAAGTCGTTTGTTAAAAGTATCAACGGAAGTCCTGTTGTCCATGGTAACGATGCAGCGCGTAAGATAACTAGGAAGTGGAGTGTGCGAAAATTACGTCGTCGAAATACGAATAGAGAAAAACAAAATCTAAAACCGATCGATGTCGAGGAAG
Source organism: Balanococcus diminutus (assembly GCA_959613365.1). Lineage (NCBI taxonomy): Eukaryota > Metazoa > Arthropoda > Insecta > Hemiptera > Pseudococcidae > Balanococcus > Balanococcus diminutus. The sequence goes on from OY390715.1 coordinate 48,825,053, forward strand.
AAACTCGATCATCGGGTAGTGAAAAATCGATTTTGGTTTTCGGCGAGAATATCGACGAACAGTTGCCGGCGACGCCTATACTTGTCAGTAGCGATGATGATTCTGTCACTAGCGAAGATGGTAAGAGGCTACTTCATTTTAGGATTTATTTTATTACGATTATGAAATAATTTTTTTCTCGTAATTTATGTTCAGTTGTCGAAGAAGATATTTCTAAACTCAGCCCGAATTTGCTGCTGTATCGAGCATCAGGTGCACATAATTTACCAGTTATGTGTCATGCTTTTGCCGTTGGTGCCGATCCGAATTGGGTCAACACAGAAGATCGAAATAGAGTAGCTCTTCATCAAGCGGTCATCAGTGTAAGTTTTCATGGCAGCCCCCAGCTACTCCCAAAATTTTTAAGATGATTTTTCAAAGAAAATAATCTCTAAATTTTTTGGAGACAAAAAATTAATCATTTTTTTAAAGTGGGGAATTTTTTTCATTTTTTAATATAAATATTTCCCGTATTCTTAGAAGAAGAAATCTCAATTCTTGTAGAGAAAAAATTGAAATATTTTTTTTGAAAATGGAGAAAAGAATTTTATTAAAAATAGTTATAATTTATTTTTTTTTTTAAAATCGCAATTTTTTGAAGCAAGAAAATTTCTATTTTTTCTCCAAAAAAATATAATTATGCTTATTTTTTAAAGAAGAAAAAATTATGTAGGTACTGAATTTTTCTGAAGTGAAAAAATTACGCTTTTAAAATAAATACCTACCTATATTTATATCGAATTCTCGTTGAAAAGACTCAATTTTCTGGGCTATAAAAATTCTCAATTTTTCCTATTTCTGAATTTTTGAGTAGGTAACTAAAAAACTCATTTTTTGCATTAAAAAAATGCACAATGTTTTTGCATAAAAAATACTCAATTTTTTGTATTAAAAAAATGCTCATTTTTTGAATTAAAAAAATCATCTACTCAATTTCACACAATTTTTTGGAGGAAAAATCGCATTTTTTAATGTAGGTATTTAAAAAATACTTACCTACTTTTCAAATTCTTGAAGAAAAAAATTTCATTGATTTTTTTTTAAAAATGAGAATCACTAAAAAAAAATGGGAAAAAATCTTTTAATCTCTTTGAAGAAAAATCTTCCTATTTTATTTAATTTTTTTGGATTAAAAAAATTTTAAATCTCATTTTTTGGAGACATGAACCACCCTCCTAAATTGAAAATGTCCTGCCCTTCGTTTTTCAATTTTTCATCTTGTAATTTGAATTTTTTTTAAATCGAATTATTTAGGGATCCGTCATGGCTTGCGAATATCTTCTACTGAATTCAGCTAAAATTAATGTTCAAGATGCGGATTCTAAAACGCCATTATACCTTGCTACATCTTTAAGTAAGTCAGTCTTCAGTATTTTCAAACTGCGACTAAGTAAGAATTTATTAACTCCTGATTTTTTTATTTTTTATTTTTTTTGTCTAGATCATACATCTCAAGTTAGCTTATTATTGAAACATAAAGCTGATCAACATTTGGCAGATGCCGATAATTTAGCTCCTTTAGATGTCGCTGTGAAAGAAACAAATGCTGATATAGTTACTTTGTTAGTATAATTCGATCAAATATTTTTCAAAAAGTAGATTTCGCGTTGTAACCCTATAAATTGATTACAGATTGAGACTAGGAAGACTAAATGAAGAAATGAGAGACACCGAAGAAAACGAGAACGATCGAACATTCACCGAAGTTGTCAACGAGTTTACTCAAATGAACATGAATTCGACAAATTTCCAAAAGTGATCAGCCATACCCTGTTTATAAGCATCATACTCGTTACTGAACAAATTTTATATTCATGAACAAATTTTCCATCTTCTTGCCAAGTCAAGTATGTATTATTTTTTAGAAATAGTTTTCTATGTCAATTGTATTGATTATGTGAAAATAAGAACCGAACAATGTTCCAATCGTAGGGAACACTTTCGCTAAATCTTACCATTTTTTTACAATAAGTTTCTTTTGTCCAACGATTATTTATCAAACTTTCGTTTTTTATTATTTTTCTTTGGAACAAATGTGATAGATATAGTGGGTTTTTTCTCAAGTTTTTGTATTTGAATTTTTTTTTATTAAGTTGTGATTGATGTGTAAAAACTTATTTTTTCTTTCCTTTTTCTATTATTTTATACTTTATTTATTTTTTATTGTTATTCTTGAAATCATCATAATATTATATTTTTGGAAACGAGTTTTCAAAATGGACTTACTCTATAAAGAATGATCCATTCACATATATCGTGTTTATTTTGGTATTAGACTGACTACTATGAAGACGTGAAATGTAATCCAGTACAATTCATCCTTAGATGTTTTAATTATAACCATCATTCGATAATAATTTATAAGGTGCAATATTTTTAAAGACATGTATCGTTTCTCTTATGTAATAATGATTGATTCGTGTTACACTGATATGATATTTTTGTATGTACATTGTACATGACCATTTTTGGCATAAATAAAATTTTTCATATCTTTAGACGTTTTTAACTGTGAAACTAGGTACAATAGTGCAAGCGATAAATTTAAATAAAAGAGAATGTACCATGTATACCCTATCATTTCCTTCCATCGCCGAAAGATGTATAATTTTCCCATGCCATTCGTGGTACAGCCCACTTCCTCTCAACATCCTACAGTAATTTGGCTATGACCTGTTTTTTTGCACAATTCGATTGGAGTGCGGATAAATAAAGTAATGGATGATCTCATAAAGGTGATGTTTTCGTAGTATGTAATACATCCTTAAAAATTACTGCAGAAATTGTCTCCGAACCGTCCTAGGTTTCAAGGTTACAAAGCAGTCCATCTTGTTCCAATAGCCTACATCTCTTATGTGACGAATCAATTGATGTATTATTCCCCAGGAAAATCTGAACGCAGATAAGCGAAAATGGTATGTTTTTTATTTTAGAAAAATAATCAGTTTTTAATTTCAGATAATTGTAGGGTAGATAATTATAAAGTGAACTAACCTGCGAAATTCATTATCTGTAGCACTCACATTATGTTTGAAATTGGATTAAGCTTTGTAATTACTGCGCAATTAAGAGTGAGACGGTTCCAGGTGAATAATTTATAAGCCTAACAGATATTTAAACTTGCAAATCATTTTGAAAACATATTCGTTAGTTTATTTTCCTTCATGAGGTAATCTCAAGAAAAAAACCGCGAAAATATTTCAAATAAGTTGGCACCTAGTTTTTAATCTCGTATATCATTGAAAGTGGGTATGGAAGTATTTACATACATTTATCAATCAGTCCATTTTCTTGAAGAATAAATTAAGTATTCGTACTTGGGTCAAGAATGCAAATCAATTTTTTCAATTAAAATTTAAAATTCGTCGTTCGTGAACGTTCGAACCTAAAAATTCACGTTCTTTCAAATTTTCCTTGCTACTTCGTAATCAGTTGGACGGTGCAGGGCAACAGGGTGCACGTAGCTTGGCCATTAATCGAAACACACGTGTAAGCTTGGGTTCAAAATTTTTTATCAGTATAAACAGCGTTGTACCGTATAGTATCAGCTGAGCTTTTAATCGGCGTTAAAATAATTTCGATCGTGTACGTGGATTATTTTACTTTTCAGAGAGTAGAAATTTACTCATTTTATTCTTTTTTTGCCCAAGGTTAGTGTAGTATCGATTGTACTTTACTTATGTCGCGTATTTTACGTACCATTGCCATTAATCTACATAAATTGGTACAAAGGTAACATGGAGCTAGTCGTCGTGATCTTTTCACAAATATGTTTCTCTTGCTTCGTGTTACTTTTCAACAAAACAATTAGTACAATGAAACGTTTGTTTACCTAGATTGGAATCTGACTTTATCATAACACCAAATGATGCAAACTCGTAACTCTTTTAGCGATAGTTTAACTACTGATAAGATCAAAGAATGATTGATTTATATATGTTTATTTTGTCTGAAAGCTTAACGTTTCGAGAAGATAATGGAGTCATTCTCCACCGAAACCGTGCCGAAGAAACGCCCTCGTTCAAAAATGCGTCCCGAGTCTACAGAGAGAGGCAACGACACCGCGTATAAGGCGCCGGAATCCCAAGATCTGGTCGAAGAAGAAGTCAGCGATGCGAAGAACATAGCTCTATTATTCTTTTTATATTTACTTCAAGGAGTTCCTTTAGGATTAGCGGCTGCTATTCCGATTATTCTACAAAAAAGACAAGTCAGCTACAGCGAACAGGTAAATTAATTCAATCGATTGTTTCAACCGAACTATCTGTGTGTGCGGTAAATAGTACAGTTATTTCTATTTTCAGGCTGAATTCAGTCTTGTAACATGGCCTTTCAGTTTGAAACTACTATGGGCTCCGATTGTCGATGCGGTGTATTCTGCCAGATTTGGACGCCGTAAATCGTGGCTTATTCCAACTCAGTATTTAATTGGTGTGTTTTTTACCGTTGGTTTTGAATAGATTGTGATTTGTCCAGTTCTGATCGATTTGTTGTCGTTTTTAGGTGCATTCATGTTATTTATTTCTATAAATGTGGATACGTGGATTGGTGACGAAGAGGGTAAAATACCTCCTAGGATAACATTTCTTACTTTGATGTTTTTTGCTTGTAATTTTCTGGCTGCGACTCAAGATATTGCAGTGGACGGATGGGCTTTGACTATGCTTCAAAAGTGAGTAGTAAATTATACCAACGTGTTTTTATAATTATTTTGCGATTAAGCAAACATACTGTGATTTTTTTATTTTAATTTGATATTTTTTCAGGGATTATTTTACCCTATTTGATTATTTAATACGATCTGTTCTGTTGTTTTCTAGAAAAAATTTAGGACACGCTTCCACTTGCAACAGTGTTGGCCAAACCGTTGGAGTGTTTTTCGGATATGTAGTATTTATTGCTTTGGATTCGCCTGAATTTTGTAATACCTATTTGCGTTCTACTCCCGAGCCTACAGGACTTATCAAGTTTTCGAGTAAATATACTTTTTTTTAGGAAATAATTGAACCATTTTAGCCTTAAACAAAACCATGTTCACTAATATCATTTATAACGTAAAAAACAGGTTTTATGTACTTTTGGTCGATCGTCTACATCATTTCGACGACATTGGTAGCTCTATTCAAAAAAGACAACAGTTTGAGTATCGTTGAAAATGAAAAAGAAATTGATATGAATGTGAAGCAAAGTTATCAATTACTCTGTGAAATTCTGAAATTGGAACCAGTCCGACAAATGGCACTGATATTGCTTACTTGCAAAGTACGTATTTATGTGCTGTTTAAAATGGCGAATTTCTATAAGCTTTTTGTCGATGTATTGTATTTGTGGTGGCCAAATTTTTCAAAAATCATTTCCATCAAAATTTGAAGAAAAAAAATTGTTTCCAGTAAAATTATGAAATTTTTAATTCAATCATTTTGGTTACTTTAAAAACTGAAAAAATTCAGAATTTTGAATAAATTGAATCTGAGCAAAATTATATTAAAGCTGTATGAATATAACGAAATTTAGAAATTTATTTACAATGTATTTAAAATTGAAAATTTGAGGCTGAACAAAATTTTTAGAAAATTTATTTTGGAACGATTGATAGTTTTTTTCAATGTTTTCAATTAGAATTTTTAAGAACTGTTTTTCGTCAAGATTTTAATAAAAATTACTCGCATATAAATTTTTTTTTTAAAAATACTGAAAAGTCTCCAACAAAAATTAAAAAAAAATTGTTCTCGAAGAAATTCTAAAAAAGGTCAAAGAAATTTTTTTTAAATTTTCTTTTGAATGAAATTTGAAATAATTGCTTTCAACTATTTTTATTAAAAAAAAAAAAAAAAAAGCCAAACAAAGGTGAACAAAATTTAAAATTGAATAAAAGTTTTAAAAGTTTCAAATTGTATGTTCACGTTTTTTTTAGTATTATAAGTAATTAAAAAATCAATTTCTTACAAAGGTTTACAAAAATACTATTCTCCAAAATTTGAAAAAAAAAATCCAGCAGAATTTCATTATTTTTCTGACGTTTGGAAACAAATAATTAGGTATTTTGATCAAAATTTGTCTCGAACAAAATTCTAAAAAATTGCGTTTTGAGCAAACTTCTAATTTTTTTCTTCGAATTTTCGAAAAATTTAAGTACCTAAAGAATTTTGTATACGTTTTCTAATAAATGAAGAATATCTTATCTTTTAAGTAGTCTATTTAAAGAAATAGAATTATCAGTTGAAAATACAACGGTAAAACGTATCATCTTGATTCTATCTTTTAAAAATTTTAATAGGTAACTAAATAAAATTATCGATGGAAAATTCAAGAAGTATCAACACATAGTCCACTATTTCTCAATTTTTTCTCCCTGTTAGGAAAAATTTTTTAAAAACTTACTTCAGAAGAACTGAGATATTTTTTCTCTCAGTAAATTGAGATTTTTTTACCCTCCAAAAAATTGAGTTATTTTTTTTGTTCCAAGATGATTGAATTTTTTTTTAAATGTTTTTCTTTTTCAATGAAAATGAGACTTTTCTCCTGCAAAAAATTGAACTAAAAATTTGTCAAATACTTTTACTCCAGAAAAATTAAGAAATGCATACTTATTATTATTTTTTTTAATAAAATTTTTTTCCAAACAAAAAATTGAGAATTTTTTTTCTTTAAAAATGAGAGATTTCATCTTACATAAAATATGAGATTTCCCCCCCTAAAAAATGAAATAATTTCTTTTTCGATTTTCTGTTCTTCTAAACAATTTAAAGAGTTTCTTCTGCGAAAAGTTGAGAAATATTTTTACTTCGGAAAAATTGACAAATTTTCTTCTTTAAATCCAAAAAAACGCCCGTCCCCCATCAAAAAAAGAAGTTTTTTATTCTCAGATTAAAAGCTTTTTTTTTCAAAAAGAAAAAAATAATGAATAGATGATAATAATTTTTATTTTTCTGTGAAAATGCAAAAAAAGAGATTTTGTTTCTCCAAAAAATTAAGATCAAACTAAATGATAACTTTTTGAGAAAAATTATATCATCCTAAAATTTTTCTTCCAAAAATTGAAATTTGTTTATTCAAAAAAATTCACAACTTTTTTTCTTTGCTACTTTTTTTTCCAAAAATTTGAAAAATTTAAATTTTCAATAAAATGTTTCATTTTTTTTTTAAATTGGGAATCGCCAAGATTTTTTTCCAAAAATGAGAGATTTTTGGAGAAAAAAAATCATATTTTTTCTCGAACAAAAAAAAAACATTTATTTTTTCTTCAAAAAAAAAAAACATTTATTTTTTCTTCAAAAAAAAAAAACATTTATTTTTTCGTCAAAAAAAAGTAAGATATTTTTTTTTCAATAAAATTCCAAACTTTTAAAAAATTATTTTCTCCAAAAAATCAAGTTTTTTTTCAAAATTGAAAAATTTTATCCTCCAAAAATGAGATGTTTCACTCTAGATAAAAAATATATTTTTATTTTATTCGAAGTACATAATATTAATTTATATAGAAAAATTTGAAAATCATTTTTCTTATCTAGCTCTTCAGAAAAACTGAAAAAAATTAAGGAAATTTCCTCAATAATTGTGAATTTTTTAATTTAAAAAAAAGAGATTTCTTGTTTGAGGTAAAATCCTTAATTTTATTTTATTTTTATGGGGAAAAAGGAATTAAATCATGATTGTCCAAATCAGACATCGACTAATCTTGCAAATTTCTCTACTTATAGGTCGGATTTGCAGCTTGTGACGCGGTCAGCTCGTTGAAATTGATAGAAGTTGGAGTTCCTAAAGATAAACTTGCCATAATGAGTGTACCTTTGATGCCGTTCCAAATAATTTTACCATTTTTGATCAGTCGATACATCGTTGGACCTCGACCCCTCGATGTATTCATCGCTGTGGTACCTTACAGGTGTGATATTTTGTGATCGTAGGTTTTGTTTTATTTATTGATTTATTAACCTGTTATATTTCACACAGATTACTGATTGGGTTGATGTTAGCTGGACTCGTTTACATAACTCCCAACTTCTTTGTAAATAATTCATTACCTACTACTTACTATTTATGGTTGTTAATTACGTACGGAGTGCAACAGGTGAGGTATTTTGATCGTTAAATTATTTACAAATTTTTCTACGACTTATCTGTTTTTTTTTTTTTTTTCAATTCGTAGATGGCTGTGTATACTATGTTTGTCGCTTCGATGGCATTCTTTGCCAAAGTCAGCGATCCAAGATCCGGCGGTACTTATATGACTTTGTTAAATACCTTGAGTAATTTAGGCGGAACTTGGCCTTCGACCGTTGTATTATGGCTCGTCGATAAACTAACGTTTCATAAATGTCATAATAGTTGCACCGGCACAGAAACCGAGGTAAATTCGAAATTATTTGTCGTATTATCTATCGTGATTTATTTTTGTATATTGAAAAATTTGTATTTTTTTTTAGCAATGCGATCCGAAACAAATTTGTGAGACGTTTATAGACGGATATTACGTCGAAGTGATCGTATGTACTATTATTGGTATCATTTGGCTGCAGTGGGGTAAACTGAAAGTGAGAAAGTTGCAAAATCTCGGCGAAGCATCGTGGCTCGTTAACAGTAGGATATTCACTAATAAAAGCTGACTACTGGCTGATTGCGAATACGTTTCCGTGTCCCTTGAAGATGGCCATGAAGATGAAAATGAAGACGAAAATGAAAACGAAAACGAAGTAAATGATAGAAAAGAACTCGTATATGAGGTATGATTATGATAACGAACTATTAAGGATAGGCACCTTGCTACTCTTAAACCATCGATTTATCATTTCAGTCATTATTTCAACTACAAAGTATTGAGTTGATGTATTCTTTTGCCAACTTTTTTATTACCAAAATGAATCGCAGTACTTTTTTTACATTTTTATTTATTATTTTAATAACGAATTGACTCCCCCTTCCCTCCCAGTGGATGGTACGAAAGCATTCCATTTCCATTCCGGAAAATGGTTATTGAGATAATAATAATTGCTGATTACTCATTTGTGCAAATGTCCTACCTATGTTTAATGCACAAATTAAAATTACTACTTTTAATGTGATAAATGAACTGTTTAATTATTAGGTACGATATTTTTACGTATTTATGATTTTTTCCCCCATTGAAAGTATTCAATGTGGCTAGGGGTCTAAGTCCGATGTTATTTATTTACGAAATTTTTTTTATGCAGTATATTTTTTTGTTCGAAACCCGTAGCTGCATTTTCTAACGCAATTTTTAACTATTTATTATGCGGATAAATCTTAAACGCATCACTCTATATTGTGTAATTCACATTGATCGACTCAGAAATCCGATATACGGATAAATTAATTTTCTTATTAATTTTAAGCATGGTTTCTCGATTACGTGGTGTATCATGTATCATCTTGTTGTTGTTTAAAAATATATTTTGTTCTTCGTGATTTATTTTTTCTTATTATATTTCAAGAAAACTAAAAGATTTTGGCTCTAGGAAAAAAGTAAATTTTTGTCTAAAAACTTTAAAGAGTTTTTTTCTTCAGAAATTTGAAGAATATTTACATTTTAGAAAAAGAAGGGAATTTTCTTTTTAAAGGAAATTGAATGATTTTTTTTCTCCAGAAAATTGAGATTTTTCTATAAAAATGAGAGTTTTGTCTTCAAAGGTTCGAGAAATATTTCAACTCAGAAATATAGAGAAGTTTTCATCTCTGAAACATTTCAATTTTTTTCAGGTTTTTTCTCTCCAAAAATGAGATATTTTATTCTAAACAAAAAAAAAAAATTTTCTCTCAAAAATCAAAAATGTAAGTGTGCTATGGAAATCTACAATTATTGCATGTGTTAAAAAAAACACCAAATACAATATGCAATATATCTAAAAATGTAATACCTACCTACGTAAGATTTCTTTAATCAAAATTGTAAAAAGATTTTCTTGGCAATATTTTTCCCTAAAAATTTGAAAAATGAATATTTTCATCTCAAAAAAAACCGATGAATTTTTTTCTTGAAAAAAGTCGAAAGGTTTTTCCCCAATAAGAACTATAAAGAAGTTTTTCAAAAGAAACGCGAGAAAACTGTTTTTATCCTCTTTTTGCCTCTAAATAATTAAGAATTAAAAATGAAAGATTTTTTTCCCATCAAAATTGTAAAACTTTTTCTTTTGTCCTCCCCTCCCCCAAAAAATTTAAAAATGATGAAAAACAGAATTCATCTTCTTTAAAAAAGTTGAAAGATTTTTTTTCTTCGAAAAATGAAATTGGTGAATTAAAATTCTTTTTTTCCAAATAAAATAAGTGAGAAATTTTTCAATTTTTTTTAGGTAAAAAAAATGAGAATAAGCGCAATTTATTTCAAGGTGACTTCAAAAAAAATCGAGTTTTTTTTTATTCCGAAAAAACTGATCGATTTTGTCTCCAAAGAAAGAGATTTCTCTGTGAAATTTGGAGATTATTTCTTCAAAAATTTTAGAAAAAATTATTTTCAATCGAGAAATTTTCTTTTCCAAAAAATTGAGACCTTTTGTTCTCCAAATTTTTTTTTAATGGAAAAAAAAATCGTCAAAATTGTAAACATTTTTTCCCTGGTATGTTTTTCTTCAAAAATTTTGAAAATATTTTCATTTCAGAAAAACAGAGTAATTTTTTTTAAAAAATGAAAGATTTTTCTCCAGAAAATTGAAATTTTTCCGAAAAAAATTACCTACCAAATAAAATGGAAGTTTGTTTCTCTCAAAAAATGTATAGATTATTGTACATATAAGGATGTTTTTTGTTTTTGTTTTTAAAAAAAAATAGGAATTTCCCCCCTTTTTTTGCCTCAAAAAAATTGAAATATTTTTTATTTGAAGAAAATCGAAAGATTTTCTCTCCAAAGAGATTATTTTCTGTGTAAATGAGAGATTTTTTTATTTTCGAAAATTAGAAAAATATTTTAATGTAGGTTGCATGTTACAAAAAAATTGTCAAATACAAAAACTGAAAAACTTGAAAAGAAATTTTTTTTCAACCATTAAAAGTTCTACAAAATTACGGTACGCCAGAAGTCCATCAGCGGTGGTTAAATTTTACAAAAAAATTGCAAAATTTCATGAAAACTAAAAAAAAAAAAAAAATGCGATGTAGTTATGCATTGAAAGACAAATTCTGAACATTTTTGGATTTTTTAAGATTCCATTGTTGGGGAAATCTGAAAATGGCTGCAATCGAAACCAAAATAAGCTTTTGAATAATTTTTCGGTTCCAAATTGAGTATACAGCATTGCGAAGTCGCTTGCTCAAAATTTTTACGCATAGCACTAGGCGACTCTCTTCAAAATTTTCCAATTATGATTTGATTTCTTAAAAAAAATATAATTATGTACCTACATTTTAAAACTTGGTATATTATTTTTCTAGAAATACGTACAATGTAGGTAATACATAACATCAGGTAGATACTTTTTAAAATTAGGGGAGGGGTTTAATGTCCCTATCATAATCTTTAAACGTTACTTGGGGAACGCAATTAGGTAGGGGGACGAACATTTTTTCAGAAAAACATCTGAAAAAAACTATTTTTTAACAAAAATGAATTGAAAATTTTTTTTAATCAAGTATGATTTTTCCAGATGTTTTTCAACAAATTATTGGTTCATAACTTTTGATTGGAGTGAGGTAGAAGGGTGGGGGTTGCGCCATTGAAAAGAACAGCATTTTTTCATATAGATAAGTTAATAATAATAGCTTCGTCAAAGGACAATTTTTCGAGTTATCACAGAAAAATGAAAAAAATTGTCACCTTTTTTTACATGTTTTTTCAAATATTTTGCTCGGCATAGACTTCTTTGTCCACTATAAAAATTACCAATCCCATGAAAAAATTCTAGACAAAATTCGTCATCCGATGCCGCAAAGCGCAACTTTCTAACTACATATGTAGTTGTCGAGAAGCGCAAGGTTGAAAACAACTACCAAAACGAAAAAAAAAATTAGATGAGCATAACTCAGTCCCTGCAGTCCGGAAGTTAAGCAAACATACCTACTTCGACTCAACATAAGTTGCATAGTTACTGGTTGGAAGGCTTTACTGTTAATCCGGAACACACTGTAGATCAAAACTAATCTTCTAGAAAGAAAATGATACAAAAGCATTTAGAAATTTCGCGAAATGTACATTAATAGAATTTATTGAGATCAAAATTTTAAGCGAAACAGTAAAAATACAAAACGAATAAATTATGACGACGTTTCGAATTCACCGAAATTCATTTTCAAGTCAGATAAGAAAAAACGAATTTATTCGTTTTGTATTTTTACTGTTTCGCTTAAAATTTTGATCTCAATAAATTCTATTAATAGTCTTCTAAGTTAGTAGGTATAGGTATTAGGTAAACAGTAATAAAACTACTTACTGGATTGATTCAATTTTGTCATGATACGATTCATTGGTTTGAAACGGTGTACCAATCAGATGAGGTGATAATCCTGATAGGCCTAACTCAAGTCGCGGTATCGTTATAGTAAGAATGAGCGCTAGAAAAGCAAAGCGCCGATATCATTGAACTTTTGATTTTTTTCGAAAAAAACTTAATACCTTATGAAGTTTTTTTCAAAGAAAATCAAAAGTTCAATAATAGGCGCGCTTTGCTTTTCTGACGCTCATTCTCAATACAACTATACCAAGACTTATTCGTATCACACTGCGGAAGCAATACAACTGAAGAGGGATACGAAAAATTGCTTGATGAGTGAAAAGTATACGCGACTTCATACTTTTACATTTGTAGATATTTAATCTATATCAAGCAAAATATGAATTTATTAGGGTGGCCCTTATTTTACCTTTTTCGACTTTTTAAATGTCTTACCCCCCAAATTGTGTTCATTTTATGAGAAAATAATTCCCTATTTTTTATTTTTCCCCTAACTGAATTTTAACCCGTACCGAGTCACCCCTTTTTTTTTGGAAAAATGAAAAAAATTCACCGATTTTCAAAATCTTGCACTTTTTTGGAGATAACCCATCAAAGTTGTTCCTTGTCATGAGAATGAACTCCCAATTTTTTATTTTTCCTCCAACTTGATTTTAAGTGGTACCTGGGGGCGCCTCTAATTTTTCAAAAAAATCAAAAACAAGAAAATTGAGCAAAATCGTTCCTTTTAGCATTTCAAGTTGTTGCATTTCGTAAGAGAAAAATTCTCTATTTTTAATTTTTCCCCTAACTCAGTTCTAAGTGAACCCATAAGCCCCCCAAACTAAAAAAATTATAAAAAATACCAATTTTTTAATTTTTTTGGTTCTAACCAATGAAAGTCGTTCCATTTGATGCAAAATGATTCCCAAATTTTTTAATTCCTCCCATCGTTATTGTAAGTGGCACCCCGGTGTCCTCTTTTTTAAAAAAAATTGAAAAAATTCACCAATTTTCAAAATTTTGCAGTTTTTTAGAGATAACCCATCAAAGTTGTTCCTTGTCATGAGAATGAACTCCAAATTTTTTATTTTCTCTCCAAATTAATTTTAAATGGTACCTGGGGGCTCCCCTAATTTTTCAAAAAAATCAAAAACAAGAAAATTGAGCAAAATCGTTCTTTTTAGCATTTCAAGTTGTTGCATTTTGTAAGAGAAAAATTCCCTATTTTTCATTTTTCTCCTAACTCAGTTCTAAGTGGATCCACAAGCCCCCAAATTAAAAGAATTATGAAAAAATACCAATTTTTTAAATTTTTTCATTTTTTTGGTTCTAACCAATTAAAGTCGTTCCATTTGGGGAAAAATGATTCTCAATTTTTTTTTCTCTCTCAGCGTTATTGTAAGTGGCACCCCAGTGTCCCCCTTTAAAAAAAAAAAAAAAAACTGAAAAAATTCACAGAAATTGTCCATTTTTTTTTTTTCTATTTGTTTATTAGGTATTATTTTTTTATTTTTTTTTTGAATGAGAAATCTTTCAATTTTTTGGAACACATAAAAAATTCTGTTTTTTTTTTCATGTCTTTCAATTTTATTGGAATTAAAAATTTTCTCGATTTTAGTGGAGAAATTTTTTCTCAAGTTTTTTTGGAGGAAAAAATTCTCATTTTTTTGGAAATAAAAATGAAAATTTCTCAATTTCTTTTGAATAAAATTTTTTTCATTTATTTAAAAAAATCAATTTTTTGTGGGATAAGAAATCTTTCAATTTTTTAGACTAAAAAGAATGTTTTCATTTTTTTAAAAATTTCTCATGGTTTTTTCCGAATAAAATACCTATTTAAATTATTAATTTTTTTTAAATTGAAAAATCTTTTAATTTTCAATTTCACCTGCAAAAAATTTCGGATTTTTTTCTAGGTAAAACAATTTTCTAATTTTTTAGATTTTTTTTACTCCATGAAATTTCCAATTTTTTGGAAGAAAAAAGATTTTTCATTTTGCAAAACGGCGTTACAGAATAAATTGTTTTTTTTTTCTTCAAAAACTCCTTCAAAATTTCTTTGGTCATATCGATACGTTAAAAATATCAATACCTACCTAATTCCCATCACTATTGGTAACGAGACATTCTATTCAAATTCCTCCAACACTATTATTTATGGAAACAAAAAACAACGATTAATCGATCATTTATTTCTGAAATATTTTTAAAAATAAAACGAAATAAATATATTGTTTATAAATGTTCGAACCGATGTACAACATAATAATCTAATTCAAAAATGGGAAATTCGTAATATCGACGAAAAATTGCATATCAAAAGAATCAATTTGTTCGCTAGTACCAGTCTGCGGGGATGCGTAAAAATATGTATATTTTTATTTACAATTTCTTACAAAATACGTATTAAAATAGTCGATAAAAAATTACACTTTTGTAACGAAGAATGCGTAAAAAGAATGTTTAGGTACATTATCAAGCATAATAAGATCTGTATAAATAAGAAACCTCATCTTAGTAACTTTGAGCAAGCCTTTTTCTCGCAGGCTTTCGATTCGTCTCGACGACTTCGTCGGCTCGTACGTGAAAAATTGATATGTAATTTGCTTCCAATTGATTTTTTTTTATATTGCAAAAAATCGTTTACACAAAGAGAGCTTTCGACTTGGGTAATAAATAGATTAGCTAAAAAAAAAACACATCGAGTTCTCGCAATTCCTACACTTCATTATGGCACCGATGTTTTTTAGCTTTTTTTATGAAGAAAAATACGAGAATCGTGTTTTTAAGCCTTCCCTCTTCAACATACGTCCTTTTATTTTCATACATGACAAATTTGGGAAGTTGGAAAGGACCTAGGAGGTTTGAAAGGCTTCATAGTGAACAATGAACCTACTCTTACATAAAGGAGTGAATAAGTTTCTCAAAATGGAATGTCAACAATAACTTATCATTCGATAAAGTCACAGCGATCGTAAGCTTAAACTATAATCTTAAAATTAACACGAATATAACAGCCAAAAAATTACTAAAATAACAAAAATTTAATAAAATATCGTAATCGAAGGAAAGAAGAAATAAGCAACATGATTATAATAGTAGAACGAAACCTCAACGACGTGAAAAATTCATCTAACCGTTGAGCACATATCATTTCGCGTAAAAATACCTCTTTAAAAAAAATTATATACACAATTTACTAAAAAAAAAAAACATTCAAATTCTCAGATTGAAATTTGCGGTAAGAAAAAAAAAGAGAAAAAAAACATTAAAAAAATAGTAGACTAGTATTGGTCGCTTAAAACGGAATTTTATAATCGACTTAACGGCAAGACTTTTCAATTTAGAATGTAACCAGTCCTACGTTAGTTAGGTATTTATATTGCATACAAGATACAGCAATGCGAAAAATATCAAATTCCACATTTTTCACTTGGTAACTAAGAATACTCCAATTTCACGAGAAAAAACTAACCACCGCCGTTCTTTTCCGCTTACTCGACGTTTAATTTCGGAATTTTTATAGAAATATTCCGAACGTATAAAAAGACGATGCTAAAATCGCATCTCGATTTAGTCTCATTTCTGCAGATGGAATTTAATATACTTGTCCGCCATATTGGAAATGGAAACTTATAAAAAAGGAAAATAAATTAACATACAAAACACTACACAATACACATCTTAAAAGATATGAAAAACCACATCCTTGGCTCTAGTAAATCTACACATACGTAGGTATTATAAATGCTCTCGTTAATTTCACGCGGTCCTAAGAGAAAAAAAAACCGTCTAAATAATTTATAAATTAAAATGGACACGATACAAAGTAAAAAATAAAATAAAAAAACAACATACACGAACGATAGGACGTAAAATAATAAACAAATTATAAAAAGGGACGCGCAAAATGTACCTATTACATTAAAATAAAACCGAGGAACATGTTCAGAACACGTTACTTGACTTATAGTTAAATATTCTTTTACGAGACGTGTGTATGGCAATTTTTGTTTTTTTGTTTTGTTTTTTTTACTTCAAAACAATACAACATTTTATACAAATAAGCTAGGTACATAAAAAAAAGACATACTACGGATGTATTCTTTTTTTTATAGAAAAATATTACGATGCATATTTGCTAGATGAAAAAATCTATGTAGTATCTCCGGATGAACCGAAGACGTAGTACGTATAGCCAAAATCAGTCTCTTTCGAAAATTAAACCGTAGGGTGGTATACTTCTTCTTATAAAGGCGTTTTATTATAATAAAAATATATCCACCGTTTATAATTGTTCGATCGCTGTCGCGTTGTAGGTTTCGAATTTCCAACGCTGTCTGGACAGGTTGCTGGTGCAAGGTTCCATCGATAGTTTTTTCTTGTCTTCGGATATAGCGAGGCATTTCTTACTGCTGCCGTGTTGGATCAGATTTTCCTGTTTTGAACACGGAATTCAGAAATAAATTAGTGAACACAAACGAGTATAATTAAAAGCTATACATATTTTTTTTAAAATTCCGAAATCATTTTAATTTATAATTTTTTTTTCTAATTTCGAGGAAAAATTTAAAAAGTAATTTGAAGAAAAGTTTTTCAAAATTTCCCAACATTTTAAAAAAAGATTTTTCAAAACACTTCTGAAATTTAATTTTTAAAATTTTTTGAAATAAAAAGGTACCTAGCTATTTTTATTCCTAAATCCAATTTTTCTAATTTTTTAAACACCCTTTTTCAATTTTTAAAAAATTATCAACCTAGTACTTAAAAGTAATTTTTCTAAAAATGATTTTTTTTTTTAATTTTTCAAAAAACATTCTTGACAATTTATCCTGTTTTTTTTTAAAAACTTTTTTGTAGTTTTTCATTTTTTTATTCATTTTATATTTTGAAATAATTTTTTATTCAATAGGTAATGTTTTTTAAAAATGTTTTGAAGTAAAATTTATTTTTAGGTAGGTACCTAAACATAATTTCTCCTTGTTATTTTTTAAACTTTTAATTTTACTAAATGATTTTTCAAAAAATATTTCTGAATAAAAAATAATTTTCCACTTATTAAAATTTATTTTTTTTGTTTTCAACATGATTTTTTCTTTGATTATTTTTCAAAAAAAAAAAATTCTAAAATTTTTTGACATTTCAGGATCAGAACAAAAAAATAATAATAAAAGAAAATTCTAAATTTTTTGAAAACAAATTTAAAAATTGAATTTTAAGCATTAAAAAAATACAGGTAAGGTAATATAAGTAGATATTTATTTAATTTTTCAAAATAAAAAAATCAGATTTTTCAAAACAAAAATTTTTTTGGAGTGTTTCTTGACTTAAATTTCCTTTATTTTTCAAAAACATTTTTTTATTTATGCAAGTACTGGTACCTACATGTTTCAAAATTAAGTGTTTTCTAAATTAAAAAAAATAAAAACTACTTAACCAAGTATTCTATTTTTATGATAAATTCTGACCCCCCCCCCCCCCCTCCACCATATAATTTTTTACCAACAATTACTTTTTCAATTTATCAAAATATATTTTTGAATTTCAAAACTGAATAATTCAATAATTTTTACAATTCATCAATCATCAACAATGGATTTTTCAGTTTTTGAAATCAAAGTACGAAACTATTTAAATTTTGACAGTTGATTTTTGAAAATTTTTAAAAATTCGATGGGTACTTATTAGATTTTTCTACTTGATTTTTTTTCAAGCAAGGAAATAATTTTTGAATTTGTAAATTTTTCTAAAGGCAACTTTTATGAAAATGAATTTTTTAGTTTTCAACATCAGCTCACGTACGTATTAAATAAAAAATCAATTTAAAAAAATATTTTTTGGAGTGTTTCTAAATTAAAATTTTCATTATTTTTCAAAAATAATTTTTTCAAATTTTTCAATTTTTAAAATAAGATTACCAACTTATTTTCTAAAAAGAATTTTTCAGTTTAAAACAAAAAATAAAAAAAGACAATTAATCAGAAATGCATTTCTAAATTTGAAAAAATTCATCGTATGCGCCATTCTAATTAAATTTCTTACATTCCTTTTTTTAATTCTTCAAAATTTTTATTAAATTACCTACTTTTTAATTAAAAAAAAAAACAAAAAAAAAAAACTTTTGGATGGAAAACTTTTTCTATGCGTTTTTCGAAATTGAATATTGCAAATTTTTATATTTTTATAGCTCAATTTACGTAGTTGTTAACACCGTTTTTTTTCAAAAATCTTATTTTTTCTCAATTTTTCAACAAAAAAAAAATTGTATTTCTACTTTATATAAATTTTTTCAAAACGTTTCAAAAACATAATATATATTTTTGATTTTTCAAAATGCAAAAAAAGAGAAAATTTTCAAAATATTATTTTTTTTTCTTAATTTTTTAACAACAAATTTGTGTTTCTACTTCATATTATCAATCTTTTCAAAATTTTTCAAAAATATATTTTTGATTTTTCAAAATATAAAAAAATTGGGGATGGTTTTTGAAAATAAAAGAATTTTTATGTTAATACTCTCGTTTGCTAAAATTTTTACAATTGGATTTTGTGTAATTTAAAAAAAAGTAGTTTTGATTTTTAAAATTCGTATTCTCAATTATAATTTTTTCAAAACAAAGTTCTAAATTTTTATAGAATCTTTTTTAGTTTTCAAAATTGAAATCAGCTACCTCACCTCACTTATTATTTTTCAAAAAAATTTTCAACTTCAAAAAATTGTTGGTATATTATAAAATATTTTGAAAAATCTGAATTTTCGCAGTTTTTCAAAATTAATCTCTTTTGATTTTTCAAATTCAAATTTAAAAAAATAATTTTTCGAAATTGATTTTATTTACTTTTTGGAAAAATAATAATGAAAAAAATCACGAGCAAATTTTCATTTTTTTAAAGCCAATTTTTCTAGTTTTGAAAATTAAATTATTAGTTGAAATTTTAAAAAAAATTGTTAGAATTTTTATAGTTGATTCTTGTGATTTTTCAAAATAATTTTTTCAGATTTTTCAAAATTATGTAAATTTCTTCTTCGTGAAATTTCTCCAGCTTTTCCCAACTTTTCTAGATGAAAAAAGCAACTTAAAAAAAAATCAAAAGGTGCCAAAATGTTTAATGATTTTTCATGAAACCAATTTTCAAGATATTTCTTTTAATTTGAAAAAATTCAACTTTGTCAACCTGCTGAAATTCAAATTCCACACGTCAGTATAAGTTACCTGAGGTTTATATATCCACATTTGATTTCCTTTCGATCCGTGACAAGGGAATAAGAATACGTCAGTTCCTGCGTAGTCGATACACATTTCATCTCTTCGAATTTCTCCATTTTTACTCAGCAGCCAGTACTATATTTATGCAAAAAAAACTTCGATTAAATCAAGTAAAGGAATTAGGTACAAACTACATAGGTTAGATACCTAGATACCCTATGGATTAATGATCAACTAACTACTTCATCGATTCAATTGATCGAGTGATTTCAAATTTAGCCACATTTTCCCACCTTTTTTTAAAAAAAATTTAGTGTAATGTACCTACAATAAAATTCTACAAAAATTATCAATTTCCAATTAGGTAATTTTTTATTCATTTATTGATTCATTTTTTATTTTTTTTATTTTTATTTTTTATAACATCTCCCAAGTTCACTGTTTTCCATTCAAAATGGAAAACAGCGAACTAGGTATGAGTTTTATCAAAAACTAACCCAGATCCAAAATATATAATTTGAAATAGGTAAGTAAAAGTGTAGGTAGTTTTACGTATAATTCTACCCAAACTAAAATACGTAACTCGTTCCCATGGTAGGTAAGTGAAATACTGGTAATTATCCCACCAAGCGACCATTTAAATTCAAAACATAGGTATACGAAGAAGAAAGCCCATTCAAATATCAAGCTTTCGCAAACGAATAAAATATACTCCCGAGAAGCTAATCCATTAAAAAAAATTAAAATATACAGCCGAAAGCTTCGAATGAAAAATCAATGAATGAATGAAATCAAACGATCAATGAAGGCGAGAAATCTATTTTCGGTAAAATACGAGTAAGCCATTCAACAACATCAAAGCAAACGAGCTTCATTCGATTTTAAACTTAAACTTGTCTACCTATTACGCTGGGAAATTTTTCCAAACCGCAATGTTGTCTCGTTGAGAAAAATTTTTTTTTTTTTTTTACGCTACATTTCGACCGAATATGGCAGCAAGAGCAAGACCATAAAAACACCAAATATCCTACCTTTTGAAATAATTTTCCGCGTAAAGTATTTTTTATAACGGACGTAGGTTTTCATTCTTACCACGCTCGTAGATTGCAAAAGAAAAAGAAATTTTCAACCGGGCCGAATTCATCAATCATTCGTTAGTATAAGTTCGATCATTTTTACCCCCTCAGACTCGTGTTTTTTTCTTCTTTCTATCTTCCAGAAATGAATTATTATTTTTTTTTCAATCACCAGCAGTAGCAGCAGGCCAGAGTTCGCAGAACAAATAAATTTAATTATCTGTTTCTTTATTATCAACAACCATCGATATTTCTAAGCTCTAACCCATTAACGATATGAATACGATGAGTTGCAATTTTCTTATTCAAATAAACGCTCCGAGAAGAGCAGAAGAAAATACCCAAATATTTATCCTCGTTGTTAAATCGGCAAACAAAGCGTTGTTTCGAGTTAACCAAAAAAAAAGGCATACTTGGTAAAATTTATCTCTTCGGAAATGTTGAATGGCTTACACAGTACATAGCGAATAAAAAAGTGAATATTTTCAGAGAAAGAAAACGTGTGCTCTTATAATTTAACTGAACACCATAGTAACATGCTCAACATAGTGGATAAAGACGCCGCCGCATACGGAATTGCTAAAAACTTGAAAATTTCATCGTATTCTTGAAATTTGGATTTTTTTGCAAAAAAAACTTTGCTCGACGCTGAAGTACGTACGTATAAAAAACCGACATTCGCGTTTCGTTTTCTAAAAAAGTTAATTTTGTACACTTAAATGCCGCATAACCGAATCGATATTTATAAATTATACGCTACAAACGAATTTTTATAACCGTCTGGGCAGAAATTTTCTCCCAACTTTCGACTTTTACGTTTAAAATTTATGCCTTTAACGATTTATAATTTATGAATTTTTTTTCTATCTATGTAGTTTTAAAAGATCTCGATGTTTCGTAACTCCAAACTCGTACTCGTACTATCTACGAACGTACGAACGAATTCGGTATACGGTTTGGGTTTTTTTTTCCTCGCAAACTATTTCGATAATTACGACAATTC
This sequence comes from Balanococcus diminutus, assembly GCA_959613365.1. NCBI lineage: Eukaryota > Metazoa > Arthropoda > Insecta > Hemiptera > Pseudococcidae > Balanococcus > Balanococcus diminutus. The sequence goes on from OY390715.1 coordinate 48,846,759, forward strand.
GAGTTATTTTGCAAAGATAATTTTGAATTTATCGTCTCCAGCCACCTACCCCATCTTTTGATTACAAAAGACTCGGTTTATATACGAATTTTATTAGAAAAGTTTTATCATTTTGAAACTGTCTAACCGCAGTATAAAATTTATATTGGATTTTTTTAAATTTCGCGAATAAAAAAAAGTTCATTTGCGAACGTTATTCCCACAAGATTTGAAAAAATGAGATTTAATCATTTAAAAAAATAAAAATGAAATGTAAGAAAATTTGTTGCTCAAAAAAATTAGGTAACTCAAGAGAAAATATTAAAAATTTCTTTACAATTATTGTTGCAAAAATCAAGAACAATGTTTCAGGTATTGTAAATCAAACAAGGAAATGAATCGAGTAAAAAATTTTTTAATTTAGGAAAAAATGTCAAAAAACACGTACCTTTTAAATAAAATTACAAAAAAAAAAAAAAAACATTTTTGAACAAAATTTCAAACTTTGATTTGAAAAATTCAGTTTCACGGGAAAAAAATTTGTTTCAATATTTTTTCGAAATAATTTATACCTACTAAATTTATTAAAATTGAAAAAAAAATTCAAAACGAGAAAAATTTTTCAAAAAATTGCAAGTAAATTTTTTTGAAAATTACCTCGAGTAAATTTTTAAAAATGTTTATAAACAAAGTTTCAAAATTTGTTCTTGAAAAATTGAGTTGAAACAATTTGTAAGAAGTTATTTAAAAATGTTTCAAATAATTTGTGTTTAATTTAATAGATACCTACTTACGCAATATAATTAAAGATTTTTTTGATTCGAGAAATTGAAAAAAAATTCAGTAACTTTTTTTCTGAAAATTTTCTCAAGTTGATATTAAAAAATCAGCTAAAAATGTTCTTGAACAAAATTCCAAAAAAATTCCATTCTTGGAGAACGACATTTTTTTTTTACAAAATCTGAGATTGTCCAAAAAAAATTAAAAAAAAAAAAAAAGATTTCCAACAAAATTAGAAAAATTTTCTTTCTTCCAAAAATAAGGGTCTAATTTTTTTTAGAATTGTTGAAACAAAATTACTGAAGGTTTTAAAAACAATTTAGGTATGGAATAAGATTTGAAAAAATGCAAGAAACTCATAAAAAATAGAGTTGAATTAGGTATAAGTACTTAAGGGGGGGGGGGCTACTTTTAAATCGATTTTTTTTTATTACATAGAGTACAAATGTATTGACAGTATAGTTGAATACGCCAAGACCGGACCATCCCCGGCTCCACTGACTCCAAAAAAATAGGAAATTAAAAATTTCAAAAATTCCAGTTGAATATTTTTAAAATTGTGATTTCCTAGATTTCGTAGTAAAAAATGCATAGAGTTTTTGAGACTTCAAAATAATTCTGTTTCATTATACTTTGGTCAACAAAATAACAAAAACATATGAATGTATTATTGGAAAATCAAAAAACTCTAATTACCCTTTTTCTGTCCTACCCATTTCACATGAATGCCCCATTATCTCAATAACTAATGGAGGTATCGAGCTCATCTTTTTTTGGGGTTGTAGAAGAAGTTCTCCCCCATACTTTAACGAGAGGATTTTGCAAAATTTTAATTTGTCGACGATTTCTTTCGAGTTGACTGGAATACTTCGATGAGAAACTATGAGAAGGTTTGATAAAATCGGGTAGAAAGTAGGAATTTTGCAAAATCCTCTCGTTAAATTACAGACCAGACTGTACTGAATACAAAACATTCTGAGGAAGAACCTCGTGGGTTGCATAGTTTTTCTGGAAACGGGGCATTAAAAAAAGTCGCATTGTTTTCCAATTTTGACGCTTAAAATTTTTCATTTTCCAAAAAATCTATCAATATTTTTTGCAAAACGACATCATCAAAATGCAATATGAATATAACTTTTCTTTTTTGAAAACTCCATGCATTCTATTTTTCAAAAATCAAAAATTAATTTTTTTTGTAAAAAAAATGCAAAATGATTTTTGTTTCCAATTTTTCCTCGATACTTCAGATAAAAAAAATCAAAAATGCATCATATAAAAAAGTCTTTAAAAATTCCGCTTGTCAACGCTATGCATTAAAAAAAAAAAAAAATTTTAAAGTAGCCCCCCCCCCCTTAATTCAAACAACAAAAGGGTATTGAATAAAATTTCAAAAATTTGAATTTTTTTCCAAAACACGATCTTTTTCTTCAATAAAATCGAAGGAAACTTTTAAAAAACGCGAATATTTTTTTTTTTAAATTGCAATGCAGTAAGTAAATGTTTTTAAAATTTCCTCAATATTAAATATGTTTTTAACAAAATTTTAAAAATATGCCTTCCTCAAAAAGAATTGCATTTACATTTTCTTTACAATGAAAAAAAAAAAATTAAGAATAACTTATTACTGATTTTTTTCAATATTTCATCGAGAATTTTTTTTAATGTTAGAAAAAATCTACAAAGACACGGATTTAAATAATGTTTGTGGGCAAAATATCAAAAATTTGTTCAGAAATAAAATTTGAAACAATGGGAAATTTATTTACATAAATTTTGTTGGAAAAATTGAAAACAAATTATGTATAATTGAAAATTTAAGGAAAAAATCACAGTAATGAATCTAAAAAAAACGAGTTTTGAATTAAAAAAATTCAATTTCAAAAATTTTGAGAAATTTGTTTTCCGAAAAAAATCAAAAATTCGTTATTCTTGAACAAATTCATTTTTTTTTTACAAAAAAATGTTATTGGAAACAATTTGCCATTGAATAATATATTTACGAGTCAATTTTTATTTTGAAATGTTAGCACGAATCATTAAAAAGATCATCATTCAATCTGAAGTGTTGATATAAAATCAAAAAAAAAGACCAGTTTTTGATACGATTTTTAAAAAACAGTAATAAATAAAGTTTTAAAATAATTTTTTTTTTAAGTTTGGGAGAAGTTTACAAAAATGACTATGAAATTCAAAATTTTGCATTTTTTGCTTCCAAGGAAATTTTCCTAAATTTTACAAAGTTTTTTGATTTGTTTTGCAAGAAAATGTGAGAAAACCTGTTCAAAAAAATTAAAAACATTATTGATACCAATCAACTCAATGTTTTTTTTTTCAGTAATTTTAAAAAACATTTCTTTTTTGTAAATGTTTCAAAAAAAAATTATTTTTGAATTGTTTTTGAAAATTATTTGTATACTGGAATGAAATCTTGAACGGAGCAGAGTGGGAGAAGGGTAACAAAATTACCAAAAACTTATTTTGTTTTTTTTCAAGTTGAATGGTTTTCCAAAAATTTGAAAAAATTGTGATAATTTTTTTTTATAATTTTTTTTAATGTTATGAAACGAAATTTTAGAAAATTTAGATTTAAAAATTTTAAAAACCCACCAACGTTTTTTGAAAAAAAAACTATAAAAAAGCTCTAACAGAAAACTTCAAAAAAAAAAAATCTTGAAAAAACAGCCAGTTCCTAACTTTATTTTCTAGAATTTTCTAGAATTTGTCGTTCATAAAAATCTTCAGATTGTTTTTAAATAAAATTTTAGACGTCGATAAATTGGAAAAGTTGTTCTTCGAAAAATTTTATTCAAAAAATAAGTAGAAAAAAAACTAAGAAAAATTATTGTTTGCAAAAAAAATAGTCTTTCTTGAAAAAAAACAAGTCTCAAAAAATATACATTATTTTCAAAATTCTGAAAAAATACACCGAGTGATTAATTAAAATTTAAAATAAATTCCATTTTTAGCATAAAAAAATTCGATGATGAAATTTATGAACCTCCCTTAAAAATAACCGTGATTAACACTTTTAAAATTGTGCAATCCCAAACTTATCGATTAAAAAAGCTTCGTAAGCGGGCATAAAATCGATCACCTTTTCGATATAAATTAAAAAATAAGCAATTATCGTTTCGAAAAAATTACATCATCGACATTAAAATCATAAATACTTTAGGTACTTCGATAAATACAAATAGGAAATTGAACAAAAAAACAATGCCATATAGGTACGTAAACTAAAAAAAAATGATAACGTTGCAACTGTCAATTTTAACCAAGAACCTGCAGGAATAACGTCACGTAAAAATATAATTATAATTGTACTACGAGTAACCGACCGAAACCTATATCGCTATCGTAATTCACGAATGAATTTATTCGCGTGACATTTTTCGCTAATGTGTCGGTTTAAATTTCAAATTATTATATACCTTAGCTTCTTCATTCTCTGTGTATAACGAAAGCCGACGCAAACAGCGACGTATCCGTTGAAAAAATATTTACGACTTTTTTACATGGAATACCTAGATACATCCGACGAAATTTTTAATGCCGAAATGCAACGTCGTCAATTTAATTAACATCGCCTATAAATAATTTCCTCTTGTATGTAGGTACAGGTAGCTATTTTTTTGCTCTCTAATTTGTTAGATCAAAATGAGAGCAAATAATTCGTTCGGGAAAAAATCTCGAGTGGACAATGTGAAATGATGAAGAGGGAAGGGGTTAAATTACTCGACTGGAAAAAATCTAAATAGTCCCTTTCAAAAATGTCCAATTATATTGGGAAAAAATTTGTATACAGGGTGTCCGATGAGTGGTGGACACTATTGAGATTTGGAGTTCCACTACAAAAAATATGTACACCTGCTGCCTATCTTTTTTAAATAAGCGAGTTATATTTTTTTACTATCGATTAGTAATTATCTACCTATAGGTAATATTCTTTTTAAAAATTCCATCTTTTTTGAAAGATTTTTTTAAAAGTTTGTTAAAATAATATTTTTTATTTCTCATTTTCTTCAGATTCTCTTTAAAAAATTTCCCAATTTAAAAGTTTTGAAAAATTTCTTCAAAAAAATTAAAAATTTTCCGCGTAAATTTTTTTTTCAAAAAATCCAAGGAAACGTTTTCAAAAAAATATTTTGCTTAGAATTTTGTTTCTGCTGAAATTCTTGGATTTTTTATTGATGGAAAATTCTGCGATTCTTTTTCAAAATCAAACTTCTTCTATTGAAAATGTACTAGGTATTAAAATCTGGGAGAAAATTCTTAAAAAATTCTCTTGTTGATTTTCAGAGGTGGGAAAATTTTCCTACTTCTTTCTCTTCGCAAAAATTGGTTTAATTAAAATTCATAAATTGTGAATTTATTTACAATCCAAATGACACAAAATACGCATTATGCACTTTCGGGGTCGGTAAAAAATTTTGAATACAGAGTTGTCTATAATTTTGCAAGGTTTGCGGCACCTTCATTTACAAAGATAGGCGAATTTTTTACTAAACTTTTTTTGTTCCTCTCAAAAAATTACGTATTGTCTTGAAAGAATTTCACGATTTTCAAGTCTCGCTAATGCCCCATGATGAATTTAGGTAGGCAATACTTTTGGCAAGAATTTTTTGTTTGCACAACTTTTTCAGTTCTAATGATAGACATTCTAATGTGATTAGATTTTTTTGCATTTTCGAAGTGCTGCGCGCTGCTGGGATTAAAAAATTCAAGTGCAGTGTTGCCAATCTTTTTTTTTGAAAAATACTAAATTTTCAAAATTTTAAAGATATTTTTTTTAATTGTTAATTTTTCCAAAAATGACAAATTTTCAAAAACTGACAATTTTTCAATAATTGGTAATTTTTTAAAAAGTGATAATTTCTTATGAATTAATTAGGTATCTAAGAAATTTTTTATAAAAATTTTCCTCTCAATTTTTTTCCCAAAATAATTTTATTCTGCTGGAAGTATAATTTTTATGGTACCTAGACTTTTTCAATAAGAAATTTCAATTCATAGGTATCAGAAACTTTTCAGAAATTTTTTTTGAAAAACATTTTTTTCAAGAAAATTTTTAAAGAAATATTTTTCATGAAAGGATGTTTTTAAAATTGTTTTTTCTAAGAAAATTATCAAAGGAAATATGTTTTATGAAAGAATGAAGAGACTTTTCCAGATGAGAACTTTTCAAAAATTTCAGAAAACAAATTTCAAATTAATAATTAAAATAATATCTATGAATAAATAATCTGAAAAAATGTGGGGTTTTCAAGGAAATTCCATGAAATGGGTTTTTTAATCCAAGCGTTTTTCAAAAAAATGCATGAGAAAACTTTTTAATAAAAATTTTTCAATTTCAATCAAGAAGTTATTTTTTTAAATTGTGAATTTTTCTGGTATTTTTTAAAATAAAAAATTGTTTTAAAAGAAAATTTTATAATTTTATAAAATTCATTTTTATTAAATTCAACGACTTTCCAATAAACTTTCCTAAGGTTTTTCTGAGAAAATTTTAATTTTTATCAAGAAATTTTATGAAAAATTCTGCAGAAAATTCTTTTAAATTTTTTAAAAATTTTTGCGAAGATATTTCTAAATTTTGATTTTTTTCAATAAGAGAATTATTGTTTCGAAATAAACGTTTCAAGATATAAATATTCACTTCTTTAAAAATAAAAAAAATAAAAATCAGAAATATTTTTTTTTTAAAGAGGAAAAATTTAAAGCTTTTAAGACAAGTTTATCAGATTTTTTTATTCTACAATTTTTCAGAGTTTTTTCTGAGAAAAATTTCAATTTTTATCAAGAATAATAAAAAAAATCTTTGGAGAAAATTTTTCTAAAAAAATATATTTTTAAAATTTTTGTATTATAGATTTTGTTATTTTTGAAAAAAATTGTTTTTAAGGAATTTTTTCATGAAATCATTATTAAGGAACTTTTGAGAATATTTTTCAAAAATCGGCGATTTTTTTTTGAAAAATCTGAAGGAAAACGTGTCGGTTTTTCAGAAAATATTTTTCCAAAAGTACATAATGTCTTTCAAACTTATCGAGGGGCACTATAGGGACACATGAAAGTTGCGAAATTCCTTCACAACAATACATTTGATGGTATTAAAAATGTTTGTAAACCATGCCCCTTCAAAATCGAACTAGGCAGTCGATGAATATAAAGTTTTCTGTTAGTTGGACCCACGACTCGGTTATAACCAAAAATTATACTTACTCATAACTCAAATATTCGCTATCACTCACCCGGGACACCCTGTATACTTCGCACGATGAATTTCTCGTATCAAAAGCGTAAAACAAAGCGAAAAAGTTCCTTTTTTGCTGGGTGTATTTCGGCCAAAAAGCATTTACACATAAAAGTCGCTTTTAATGAGAGACTGGAGAGCGTCAAAATAAAAAGCTTTAATAAAATAAGTACCAAGTACGTATAAACCCCGATAAGTATAAGGGAAACCTCGTTTTGATAAATTATTCGTCGAAAGCTAAAAATTAATTCTGGCAATTTGTATTCGGCCACTCGTATTACATAAAATTACTCAGTTTATTGCTCGTCGTCGTCGCGTCGTGTGCTCCGGAGCGTAAAAAATACCGAGTACAATTGCGCCTCGTCGCTCGTAAATTGACAATTTTTTTTCTCCAAATATTTAAAAATAATTAACCGCTTTGTAAAACTACTCTTACCGGAAAATGAAGCGATAATGCTACCGTAATGATGAAAATAAATGATTATACATTCGATATGATAAGAGCAACTAAAATCTCAACCTATATATTTAGCTAAAATAGCGGCAAGCAAAGTTCTATTCGGGGGAGCTCTTTTTTTTGGTCTTTTTTTCGCAGCTTTCATACAAAGTTAGTACCACCGACACCGAAATGGTTAATTTTTTCGCATTAGACTTTAGCGCAAATAGATCTCAATTCACTATTACCTGATTACCGCCCTGTTTATGGCAAGGCCATATGGAAACAGTTCGGTGTATATCGTCTGGGCTAGCTGGCGAATCGAGACAATAGTTATTCCAAAGATTCGCAATCTAAAATAGGCATTTTTCACTTAATATACACGACTTGATATGTATTGCATGTTACCAATTAAATGTTCTTAAAATCTAATTACCAAATGACGTCTGTCGAACGTATTCGCCCAGCAGCGGTGGTAATTCTGCCCTCGAATACGTCCAACAGTCGCCATTACAGGTTATCTTTCGAGACCTGCACAGAGTGTCGTATAATTTTGCGCTTTTTTTTCGCATCTTTCACAAACCTGATTACCACCCATTTTATGGCACGGATAAAGACCAACTGCTTTATGTGTATCCGCTTTACGAGTAGGTGAATCCAAACAGTAAACACCGTTGAATGCGAAATTGCGCACCTGTTAATGCGCAGTCATAATAATATTATTTTTTTTCTCCATCCAAAATATGAAATGAATGTAGGTATGCTACACGTATTATTATTGGTATTACACAGTCACAGGGTACCGAGTACACAGACACACACACGAGCTAAATTATAATATCTTCGTATGCATGCGTACTCAATACTATCATTCTGAAAGTCTTCATTAATAAAATTATCTCGTTCTCGTATTTCATACGCATAGCATACTTTATCATTAGAAGATCCTGGTTTTGATAAAGTATTCTTTATATTTATAGTTTTAGTTTATATGGTAGGTGTAGGTATACCCGTTGTTTAAATAATAGCCCGGGTATATCTACCTTAATACTGTAGTATAATTCTACCTAAGTTCGTTTACCTAAGCTAAAGGGCTGCTGAAAATACAAATATGCTCGTAAATAAAAAATGTATCATTACATATGCATTTTATCAACGCAAAACAACCAAACTCGGGTTTAAAGGGTTACGTTTTGGTGGACTTGAATCACCTCGCTAGATACGGTGGGAGGGGGAGAATAGAGGGGGGAATTGGGATTGCCAAGCGTGCAAAACGAAAGTATTAGGCGACTTCAACAGGAAAAAACCTGAAATTCTGAATTGAAGTTGAAGATTTTAGAAGTATCTTCTTGAATCAAATTTTGAAAAATAAAAATAAATAAATCCATCGAGAATCGATTTGAGAATTTGATGAATAATTTATTGAAAAATTTGATCGATAAATTTGAAATATCGATAAAATATTGATTTGAAACTTTGAATAATTGATCGTCGACTTGAAAACGATAAAATATCGATTTGGAAAATCCGTTTCAATTTAAAAAAAAATAATAATAATAATAAAAAAAATAGAAAATCTAAAATATATTGTTCAAAAATCAACATTTAAAATATCAATAAAATATCTATTTGGAACAAGGAAAAAAAAAGAAAAAAAATTATTTGGTTCTGAATAAATCGATCTGAAAATCTGAAGTAGGTATCGATAAAAAAAACACAATGTAAAATATGAAAATTTAAAATATCAATTTTAAATGGAGATTTTTGCTCCTCGGGACTGAGCTTAACAAAAAAAAAAAAGGAAAAAAAACTATAAAAATTTTATTCATTTATTTTTAAGAACCAATTTTGAATTTAATTTTTGATTTTTTTTTTTAATATGTACGTTGCTTTGCACCGATTCAACATTGATTTGAAAAAAGGGGAAATAACCTGAGTTTGACAAAAAAAAAAAAAAAAAAATTAATCTGAAAATCTGAAATATTGATAAGAATCAATGAAAAAGAAAAAAATTTTAAAACATATCCATAAAAATTTTAAATACTTAAATTGATCCAATATCGAATTTAAATATCGATGAAACATGGAGACCGACTTCAAAATTAGAAATATCAACATGGTATCGACTTGGAACATCGATAAACATAAAAAATTGTGAAATTGATTAATTATTTTGGAACAAGAAAAATTAATAAGAACATCGAATTGGAAAATTAAATTATTGATGGAAAAATCGATTTAATGATACGAAACTGACATCGATTAAAAACCAGCCTAAAAGACGAAATAAAAAATTAAGATTATTAGGATTTCGATTTTAAAAATCGATAGTAAGATTGCATAGGAAAATTGGAATAAGAACATCGAAATGGAAAATCGATCTTAAATAGTATTGAAATTTCGATTATATAAGTCGAGAAGAGAAAAATCAACAAAATTTCGATTCAAGGGACCACTTGATAAAATATCGATTTCATAAATCAGCGTAGAAGAGAGAAACACGACAAAAAAAAACTCATCGAATTTGAGCATTCAAGAGAAACATACTTAGAAATCGATTTCAAATTTGAAATATCGATATAATGTCGACTTGGACATCGATGAAAACATCAAACTGAAAAATCGATTTTAGAAATTGATGGAAATAGATAACGATTTAAAACTCATTTTGATAAAGCAAAAAATTAAATGAATAAATCGATAAAAATCGATTAAACAATCACTGATTACTGATTGAGAAAACTGATCGTAAATTTATCTGAAAATCAACAAGAATATTGTATTTTATCCTATCGTTAATCGATCGAGAATAAATCTTAAAAAAGTCTGTCAATGCCAATTCTGAAAGATCGATCGATATACAGTAGAACCTCGATTATTCGAGCAAAAAATTGCAAACTTTCTTTCATTTTTTCACAAAAACGTGATATCGATGCTCCAAAAAAATTTGGAAAGTTTTTTCTGAAAAATTTGAGACAAACGATTTTTTTTAAATCAGAAATATTATTTACCTACCTATTTCAAAAATTTTTTTTTTAAAATTCAGTTCCAGAAAAAAAGTGGAAGTTTTTTTTCCAAAAAATTAGGAATTTTTTATATTTTCTGAAAAAATGATTTTTTTTACTTGAAAAAATGAAAATGAAATTCCCAATTTTTTTACAAAAGATCAAAAATCACGGGAAAAAAATCAAAATGATACATATTTTGGTTAAAATAATTAAGAATAGAATTTTTTTATTTTATTTTTATTTTTTCATATTACGAAAATAATAAAATTTATATTATAAAAAATTGATTTCTTTTTCAATTTAAAAAAATAAAATTGAAACTAATCCTAATTTTTTTCAAAGGCTTCGAAAAAATTGAAATTTTTTATAAAATTTTTTTGTTGCATATTTTTTTCAAAAAAGAAACTAGATATCAATTATCCGACTTTTCACGGCATCCGATCTTCTTTCGCTCCAATTAATTAACTCGGAAAATCGAATTCTACTGTAATCGAAAATAGAAATGATAGAAAAATTGAGACCGATTTTAGAAACCTGACATCTTATTTGTAAAATAGATCACCAACCAAAGAAAACAAAATTCTCAGTTCAATACGAAGAAGAACCAACAAGAAATCCTCTGGTGGAGTTGAATAATCGATAATCGATCATTCGACAAAAATGATCACCCTATTTTGCACACTTGGCCTAAAAAAGGGATAAAATTCAACAGGGAAAAATGATTTCGAGGACCTGCACGTACTGTCCAGAAAAATAAACCAATTCAGGGTAACTTTGCACTTGAACCTGAACGTAAAACATAATCGTTACAATATAAATTATTGCCATTGTCAACTTTGAAATTTTACTCACTTCTCCTTGAGCGATGGAATCACCGGGAACGAACAATTCAGGATACACGTTATCTAAATACCATTTGAACGATTTACATTTCAATTTCTTCCTCAGCTCTACTCTGGACGTGATATCTCCATAATTACCCTACCAAGAACCAAGATGAAATTAGAGCTCATTTTACGTATTTTGCGGTTAAGCTACTACAATTAGATGCAAATCGTTCAATTTCAACTTACCAAATCGCTGCCTATCCTTTGGAAATAATATTTAGCGTAATCGTCCATCCACACTTTGGCCAATCGAATTGAATTCTTTTTTAGAACATTCACGCCGCTACGCCACTTATAAGGAGATCTTTTTCTGAATATGTGACCGACATGAGAACATGGCACAATTTCCAACACTCCGCCACACATCCACGTCTATACAAGGGTAAAAAAAATTCAAAATCGCCTCGATATTACAAGTAAAGTAAATCGCCGGAGTAGGTATTTTTTTTTTTTTTTTTTTTTTTTTGGCACTATTGTGAAATTTATTAAGTCCAATATTATTCTCCTAAAAAAGTTTTAACAACTTTTTCAATAGAAAAACATTTTTTCTATGTTTTTTTCTTATGCCAAAGTTTGAAAAATATTCTATTCATTTATTTTACTATCAAAGAAAAAAAAGTTGATCACCAAAAAATTAAAATTTTTTATTTCAGAAGAATTTTTAAAATTTATTGTTCGAAAAAAATCTCAAACAAATTTTTTTCTCACAAAGAAAAATTGAGAAAGTTTCCCACAGAAATTGAAAAAAATATCTTCACATAAGAAAATTTCATAACATTTTTTCTACAAAATAAAAAAAAAAAATGTATATTTTTTTATTCCAAAAAATCCTGAAATTTCTTCCTCCGAAAATTTTTTAATTCCAGAAGATTTGAGATTTCTCTATTTCAAAAAAATAAGAATTTTTTCTCCAAAAAACAGAGATCCTCCCAAAAAAAAATATTTTTCAGAAAATTGAAAAAAAAATTCAAGAGTTCGAAAAGTATTTCTATTTTAAAACAATTTCAATTCCAAACGATAAAATTCAGATTTTTGATTTTTTTAAAATGAGAATTTTTCGCGGAAGTTTAAAAAACATTTTTACTTCGAAAAAATTGAGATTTTTTTTTAACGCTTTGTACAGCAACTACCTAAATGTTTTTTATTCCAAAACAATTTTTAAAATAATATACCCATTTTTTTTTCATTGCACAAAATTCTTTTTTTTTTTTCATTCCAAGAAATGTTTTTTTTCCTCCAAAAAAATAGAGATTTCCCTCCCCCTCGAAAAAAAATCTTCAAGAAAATTAATAATATTCTTTTTCAGAAAAATCTCAATATTTATGCTTTTTTTTTGATAAGATGCAACAGTTTGAAAAAAAACACTTTTAAGCGAATTTATAATTTTGCCCGGCCCGGGTGATATTATCAAAAATTCATGACTTCATAGAGTAAAATTCTCTCGACCTAGTGATTTTTTTGAAAAATTCATGACTTTCATGACCTTTACACCCTGAAATTGCACCCTTCTCTCAATTTTGAAAAAGTATTTACGTGATGTTATGTAAAATTGGAGGAGAGGGAGCGATCCAATCGAAATTTTTATAATAACAAAAATTATGTTTAGGATCTTAATCTACAACTTGCATTTTAAATTTTTTTCAATTGGCCCTTTCCTCCTCACTTCTCTAAATTTTAATTAGTATCTTCGGAGTGTTATGCGAAATGGTTGAGGAGGAAGGGTCTAATTGAAAAAAATTTCATACAAAAGTTGTACCTCAAAGTCCTAAAAATAATTTTGGTTATTACAAAAATTTTGATTGAACCTCTCCCTCCCCTCCAATTTTGAATACTAAATATCTATGTAGTATTGGACTTGGCACAAATTTTTGATGGTGTCAAAAAAACAGCACTGCAGCTGCGGGGATCCACTCGTTTGATATTCAAAATCAGACAATACACCATCGAGGTGGAAATACTCACCTTGAAGGAAAGCTCTAAATTTTCACCTCCCCAAATATCGAATCCGCTATCGTAAGTTCCTAATCTTTCGAAAAATTTCTTATCTATGCTGAACAGTCCACCGGCCATCGTAGGGCTATGTACCGGTTCTGCCGGATTGGAATGTCGTTTTCTCTCTCTTTCTGGTAACGAGTGCCAATTAAACTAAAAACAAAATTTGAAATACGACACGGGTCCATGAATTATTCATTTATGTATTTAAACTTATTATACGCCAGCATAGTGTAAAGAAAGAAAGAAATCATAAGTAGAAATGAAAATGAACTCGGTATTCAGGTTTCGTGGCAAATTTACAAAAAATATATTAGGCGGAGTTGCATATTGAATCTGTTCTTCATTAGAGCAGGGCATGAGACGAGGCGAGGGGAATCAAAAAACCTCTCGCCATATGCTTTTTATTATCGTGTTGCATTCTTACTTCTTCTTACATTGTACGGATGTTTTCGCTGCCGCCGCCGTTAGTAAGCGAATTAACACCTTAAATTGAAAACTTCGTTTCGAATGAAACCATTGAGTCATTCAACTATGAACTAAAAGTACAATGGTTCTATGGGTATTATTATTATACAACTGAACATCCACTTGTTTTATATCTTACCCATTAGTTTATAGTTACGTTATACGTAGGTACAGAAGGCGAAGGTACCACTTCGTGAAGTTATTCTCTTCATTCGCTGTAGAATTACATTTACTAGCGCATTTACATTTATATTTTTAATACCAAACCAGAAAGTGCACGTTGCACAGAATGGAAGGTGAATTGCAATTCTCCATATCCGTATTTTTCTTCACCATCTAATCTATGTACGTATGGTACTTACTTACTTTCGACATAGGTAGGTACGTAATAATTTCATTATAGGTAAGTAAAGGTTAGAAATCTTACAGTTAAACTCCAATCAAATCCACCAACGTGTGTACGACTGTTTTCATAACGGTAGGCTAAGGTTTTGTCATCGATAACGTCGATTACTGGGGTAACGACATTATGCGAATTTCTCGCAATGCGATCGAGTAAAGGTTCCAACCAACCTGAAGAAATTTATTAAAAATTTTACAAAAATACAGCAAGTATTAACCTTTAAAATACGACTATATCGCCGTTTTATTAAACTTTAGTGCCATTTTGAGAAATTTCCATACTGAAATTAGTTTAAGATAATTTATGAAATCCTTTCTTAAGCAGGATTGGATTTATCTATCCGCAGCTTACCGACGTGACGTAAATACCACTCGAGAAATTTTAGACAACATTATACCTAATACCTAGGTATACCTACTGAAACAATTTGCTGATAAGATTAACGTCATTTCGATATTTGTAGGTGTTTCGATGTGCTCGAGATTTATGACCACTTTTTCATCGTAGGTACTTGAAATAGGTAAATAATCACATCATATTTAATTAACCATTTTCTTTTAGAAAGTAATAAATTTTCGCAAGGTAGAAACTAATTTTTTAATTGAAGTTTTCAATTTTGCAAGGATTGATTTTTTCATGTTTTTCAAAAAGAAAAAATCGTGAATATTTTGCAAAATGAAATTTCAGGAATATTTATGAACATTTTTTGAAAATATTTCAGTTAGACTGAATAAGCAAATTCTGCAAAAAATTTAGGTAAATGTAAAATGATAAAAAAAATTAGGAATTTTTCGTAAGGGCCATTTCTCAAATATTTCACAAATAATGTTTGCAAAATAAAATTGAAAATATTAATTTTTTTTTAAAATTCCTTAATTGGGAGAACATGTGATTTTTCAACAAAAATCGTTCATTTCACAACTATTGATCTATTCTATACTTATTAAATTTGAAAAAGACCAAATTGCTTATATTTACATAGGTAAAAAAATTTCTTCACGAATGTAAAATGGCAATGTTTTTTGATTTTATTTTCCAGCCAAAAAATCGGAAAATTTTCAACAAAAAAAAAATCAAAATGGAGAAATTTTAATTTTTTTGCAAAATTTTCTACTTGGCAAGGCTCCTTTTTTCAAATTTTTCAAAAATACAAACAAGAGAAAATTAAAATTTTTCTTTCGCGAGAAAAATGACAAATTTTTGTAATTTTTTGAAAAAAAGAGGAATTACAATTCCTTTCCTGGAAATTTTCGATTTTGCAAAAGTGGAATTTTTGTAAATTTTCAAAAATAGGAAAAGACAAAAATTAATTTCTTGTAGCGAAAAATTAGAAAATCTTTGTAAATTTTAAAAAAAAGAGAAATTAAATTTTTTTCCACAAAATTTTTGACATTATAAACGTAGAATTTTCACCAATATTTCAAAAATACGAACTAGCAAAAATTATTTTATTTTTACAACAAGGAAATGGAGTTATTTTTGAAAAATTTTCGTCGTAAGGGACAAATTCTTTCTTTTTTTTGGATAATTTTTTTCGACACTTTTAAAAATGCCAAGTCGCAAAGCGAGAAAATTAAAACATTTCAGTACCTATGTTTTTAGAAAAGGACAAATTTCAATTTTTCATCACGAATTTTTTCATTTTACAAAAAATGTGGAATTTTTATAATCATTAAAAAGGCAAAATAAATTTCAAAAAATTTTCAAAAATTGTTTGCAATTATTCAATGCATATTTTCTGCCATATTAATTGATAAAAATAAATTAATAAAATTAATTTTTAATCAATTATTATTTAAAGAAATATTTAATAATAAAGGTGATCAAAAAATAAATCCGTAAATCGCAATTTTTTTAAATATTTTTTTTTGAAACGAGAAAGTTTGAAGATTTTTGTAAGGAATTGCGATTTTTTTTATTTTTAAATAATGTCAAACTTTTCAAATTTAAAAAAAAAATTAAGAGAGAAAATTGAGATATCTTTCCGAATTCTTCAAAAAGGAAAAACTAAGATTTTTTACTATATTTTTTTTTCGTGTTGCAGAGGATAAATTTTATCAAATTTTCAACAAAAAAAATTATGACAAACGACGTTTTGATTTGAGGAAATTTTTTGTATATTTTTCGAAATGGAAAAAGTGCAATGTTACAAAATTTTCTATTCTGAAAAAGTAGATTTTTAAATTTTTGTTTGAAAAATACAAAATTGCAATTTTAATTTTTTTGCACTGAGAAAATTCTAACATTTTTATGAATTTGCGAAAGGAAAATTACAATTTTTTTTTACCAAAGTTTCTATTTTGCAAGGGTGAATTTATTTGTCTAATTTTGAATTTTTTCAAAGTTTGAAATGATCTGAATTATGCCTTTTTTGCACTGAAAAAATTGGGAATTTTTTATTGAATTCCACGTATAAAGGTGAAATTGGAAATTAAAAAAAAAAAATTCCAGGGTGAAATTTTTGCAAATTTTTAAAAAATACAAATAGACTATGTTTATTCTTCGTTAGAGCGATATTGCAATTTTTATAATTTTTTTCTACTGCGAGGGTTAAATTTTTGCCAGTATATTATTTCAAAAACATGAAATGACAAAAATTGGAAAAAATTTGTACTTACAGCGCAGAAATTGGTTTTTTTTTTTGCAAATTCATTGTAAGGATGAAATTGTAATTTTTTACTTCATTTTTTATTCTACAAAAATCAAAGTTTTCAAAAATACATAATACCTAATCTGAATTTTGCAGTTTTTTGCGACGAGAAAATTGATTTTTTTTGTAGGTTTTTCGTAAGGATGAAATTGTTATTTTTTTAAGAGAAGTTTTTATCCTACGAAGTTGACAGGTATTTTTTTTTATCATTTATTTTTTTTTTATAAAAAATATTAAAAATTTTGCAAATGCTTTGTAATGAGAAAAATTATGAAAATTTTGCATATCGAAATCCTTTAATTTTTAGAAAAAAAATTTGAAGGTTCTAAGTACAAAAACGGTTTTTGTTTTGTATAAAAATAAATACCTAAATAAAATAATTGAGGTGGAAAAATAGAAAAGTCACGAGTGTTTCAAATATTGCAGCCCCGACCAGTTTCGCTTTCAATTTTTGCACTTTTTGCAAATAATATTAATTGTCTCTCAAGTATACATTTTCCCAAATATTAGACTCCAAATCGCAAAAAAAAAAACATTTAAAAAAAATACCGAAAGAAATCCAACAGCGCCAGCGGCACCTAAAATAAAACAAAAGAAAAATGGTCGAACAAAAATAATGAAAATATAAAGTTATACTCAGCTTAGCGGCAAAATAAAAGCACTTTGCTAGCAGTCGAATCACCATTCATTCCATATTAGGGAGAAAATTCCGTCTAGTTGCCATTTACACGATATACCTATATATATGTGTTTCCATATAACCAACCTTTTAACTTTTTCTACCTTTTACCCCGCGTATTTTTTTAACAAGCTGCTTAAACTAATTACTTTCTTGTCATTTGCAGCGATGTAAAAAAAATATGTACGTATTATTTTTTAACCCGCGTTAGATAATGGCTCGGGTGGTCTTGATATACAATTCATCCGACTAAATTCGATATCAAACTAAACATTCGTATGTGAACCATTTATAATTCAACTGCAACTCTTTCATGTACAAATGAATTCTTGGCGAGTAAAATGCGAACAGCTTTGAGAGTTATAGTACATTTTGTACAGCGCCGACCGACCAAGTATATAACAAAACGTAAATGCGTTAGATACGGGTGTTTTTCAAAGCAATAGTATCCGCTGACTTTAATATAATTACCCACTGCTGGGGTGCAATGTACTGTTCGTGTGTGTATACCTCTCGATGCTGAGAAAGCGTCTATCTCTCTTTGTATTTTATTGTGATTAACGTTGCTAAAGGTTAAAAAGAATGGAATCGTTCAACGTGAGTCAATGGTTTCAATTATTTACCACGTACGAATATTTTACAATAGTTCCGTAATTAAGTAAAGTTTATTAATCGTTTCTCACCTCGGAACATACAGGGTGTCCGACCAGTGGACACAATAGAGATTCAGATACAACTGAGTCATTTTCAAAGATTGGGAAATTTTTCACAAAACTTTTTTTGTTCCTCTCACTAAGCTTGTTTCGTGTACAAAAATGTTTCTAGTCTCAAAAAATTGAAAATATATTTTCTTCTCGAGAATTTTTTTTTATTATTCAAAGAAAATTTAATTTTTTTTCTTTAAAAAAATTAGGGGTTCTCTCGCCGAAAAAATACCTAGAGGGATTTTTTTCTCCAGAAAAAACTGGAGTTTCCACTTCTACCAAAAAAATTAGTTTTTTTCTCTAAAAATGAGAAATTTCTTTCTCAGAAAAAAAACAACTTTTTTTCTGCATCAAAATCAAAAAAAAAAATGTATTACAAAAAAAATTGAAAATTTTTTTCTAGTCTCAAAACATTAAAAAATGTTCTTCTCCAGAATATGTTTTTTTTATTCGTTGGAAATTAAAATTTTTTTCTCCAAAAAAATTAGGGTTTCTTTCTTCGAAAAAATGCTAAGGGTTTTCTCCAAAAATACGGAATTTCTATATGGTAAAAAACATAACTTTTTTCTGCATTAAAATGTTTTTACTGCGAAAAAGCATTTAGAAATTATTAAAAAACTCTAAGAAATAAAATTGAAAAAAAATATCCAAAAAACAGAAATTTTTTCTCAATGGAGAATTTTCTAACGCTTTTACTCGTGAAAAATCAAGATGATTTTTAATCCAAGAAAATTCAAAAAAAAAGATTTTTCCCCAATACATTTCAGAAATTTTCAATTCAAAAAATATACCTAACCTAAGCAATTTTTTACTCCAATTTGTATATTTTCTTTCTTGGAAAAAAATGAAATATCCACTCCCTCCCCCCCAAAAAAAAGTGGATAAAATTTATTAAGACCTCGTTGGTATAGCAGCACTTTGTAATATGTCCAAGATACGTTTTTCAAATCAAGGCATTTTCAAAAATTCATGTAGCGTTCTCTATTGAATAAAAACCAAACTATCCGGGTTCATTGGAATTTCACAGATCAGAACTATCAGAATTACCTTTCACCAACCTGATTCCTATTGACTGTGAGGAACCAGGCATGTTTGAAAAAGCTCGACCTTGTAAAACGTATTTTGGACATATTACAAAGTGCTGCTATACCAACGACCTATCGTTTCTCAAAAAACCGAAAAAAAATTTCTCAAAAAAAAAAAATTAAAAGGTTTAAAAAATGAGAAATTTTTTTAGGTATTTTTTCACTTTAAAAAAATACGCTGACTCTAAAAATTTGGGAAATTTTTATCCCAAGAACATTTGATTTTTTTCTCCAAAGGAATTGAGAGAATATTTTTCGCTTAAAATTAGCAGGAAAATGTTTGCGCTCAAAAAAAAATCAAGGATTATTTCCTCAAAAAAAAAAAAAAAATTAAAGTTTTTTTTGAGGAAAAAATTGAGATTTGCCAAAAAAATTTAGAATTTTTTCCTCCGAAAAGATTGAATAATCCTTTTTTTGAATGAGATAAAAAATTATAATTCCAAAAAATAGAAAAAAAAAAATCTCAAATTGAAAACTGTTTTCATAAAAAAAAGAGAAAAATTTCTACATAAAACAACTGAGTGGTGAATGGAACAGCTGTGATAGAATTGCCTCCTTGAGAAGAGGGGGCTTCCCCTGCCAAAAATACGACCATTTTCAAAAATAAACCTTAACACCTCTCCCTAAAAATTGCTAAAAAAAAAAAAAATCTGGACCCCAAGTTTTGAAAATGATGGCAAGCCATTGCTTTGTTGAGGATTGAGGAAGCATAGTGGATGAAGATCCCAAGTTTTATACCGACGAATATTTATCGAGGTATTCCCAGGTATGAAAATAAAATAATGTAGGTACATCAATGTGAAACCAAAAATTGCCAATACATGAAAAACTTGTAAGTACAAACATCAATGAGGTGAACTCCAATAAGCACCTAATAAGCTACATTAGATACAAATGAAGTAAAGTTCGTTCAACTTGCATGCTTTTGAAATAGCTACCGCCTAATAAACCATACCCTATCACTTATCACCGTACTATGTTTTCCACTTTTCTACACCTATTTGCTGCTGCTCGCAAACGAGACGAGGAAAATCATTGAACCGATCACTGATTCGTTCTTTTGCCGCTGCGTGGCGCTTCTTCGCCATATAAGCTAATGATCGCAGCCATATAAAGCGACAATGTAGGTGATTTTTTTCCATCGCTATTCCAAAATAACATCAAAGCAAACGAATACAATGAGCTGTCTAGTGTCTCTGTCTACACGACACCATCTTTACATTGTGATACGCGTAACGAAAAAAATACAATCTTCTGGTTCACGACGCGATGTGATGATGGTCCGACGGACGATGGACATGTTTTAAGGTAAATATGTTAGCCTTAGCATACCTCTTACGAATAGCTTGAGTAATCATGCAGCACTAACAAAGCTGGAATAATGAAGGATTACTTTTATCATTTTATTTTTTTCATCTATCGTCGGTTTTCTCACGTACAGAGGAGAAAAAGAATGTCAGGGGTCGAAATATTCGTACCGATGTGAGTTACTGAGTTAGGTAATTGGGTTGATAATTATTGAGTTTTTCGATGGTTCACTGAGAGAAATGGATAGTATAAAAAACTATCTGGATAGTCCAAAGGCATCCTACCGGTAAAATCGTATTATTCACTATCCAAGTAGTATTAATAACTATCTTCTAGTATTTTTCACCATTCCTGTAGTATATTTCACTTTATTAAATAGTGAATATTACTATTTGTACAGTGAATAATACGAGCTTACCGGTAGGATGCCTTTGGACTATCTGGATAGTATTTTTTACTATTAGATAGTATTTATCTCAGTGTTCTAATAGGAAGGACACCCACGTGTAGGTGCTTTGAATTTTTAGTTCTAAAAAAAAGGTATGCATGCATACCTTTACCTACATCATTACACAAGGTGACACAAAAGTTCAGTCAAAAGAAATGAAGATGAAAAATTTTAGTCTTCAGTTCTTGTCTTAAAAATCACAAAATGTGTTAGAAGAGTGAAAAATTTCGAAGTTTTCAAAAATTAAAATAGAATAAGTTAGGAAGACAACCAAAAAATTGGAATAAAAAATCAACAATTTAAAAAGGAAATAATTTTGAAACTTTGAACAGATGAAAAAATTAAAATTGAAGAAACTGAAAATTTTAAAAATGAAATTAAAAGAAATTAGAAAAGATGAAAAATTTCAGAAGTAAAAAAAATTATGCCCCCCTCCCCCCCCCCCCCCCCCATTCGTCATTACATACCTATCTAGAACATTTTCAAATAGTCAGCTTAGATCTAGTTTAAAAAAATAATAAAATGTATTACAAGTGACATGAAAAAATTACAGGTCATAAAAAATTTGAAAAAAATCGAAAATTGAAAATTAAAAAATTAATTTAAGAAAATCAAAAAATTAAAATTTGAGAAATTTGAATAATTTTTTAAACCACCTATACGCTTACATGGGACATATGTCAGAAGTGCCAGGAACCGATTAAAATGAAAACATGTTTAAATTGTTATACTACTCGAGTAAGTTACAAAAACAAAATTATAGGTGCCCGTTTCCATTAGAAAATTTTTTATAAATTTTTTGGAACTTAAAATTTTGAGGAAATCAAAAAATTTAAAAAATCAAAAATTCAAAAAATCATTTAAAAAATTTTCTTTGCACACCACCGGATACAGCATGAAAAAACAAACAAATTTTATTATTACATGTTTTTGCCTATTTCTGAAATTGAAGAGGCTAGAGGGGGGAAATTTTATTTTAATTCACTCAAAAAAAATTCAAAAAAATATTAATAATATTTCCTCGATTTTATAATAATGTGTATCCTTTCTGTTGGCAGGAGTTTAGTTATGTGTTCGAAAAATTGCATACCACCCTTTCGTAGGCGCTGTGCGTAACAAACGGAAAGGATACACATTACCATAAATTCAAGGAAAAAATTGTTAATAAATTTTTCAATTTTTTTTTGAATGAATTAAAATAAAAAATTTCTCTCTAGCCCTTTCAATTTCAGAGATAGGCAAAAATATGTAATAATAAATTTTGTTTGTTTTTTCAAATTTTAAATAATTTTTTAAATTTTAGATTTTTTGAATTTTTTTTATTTCAAGATCTTAAGTTTTCATTTTCAGATTCCAATCTCCACTTTCTCCGCATAGAACTTTTCCCCAAACATATTATATGGTCTCAAAAAATATAGGATTTGCTATGTTGGCCAAAAAATTGCAAGTAGGTAGGTGATCAAAAATTTTCGAACTCTGAAAAATGAAAATTTTAAAATTCCAATTCGAGAAAGTCAAAAAATTATGCTTAGATTTGGAAATTAGAATAAAAATTTTAAAATCGAAAAATGGTTCGTTTCCAAATTTTATCCCCTCTCTCCTCCTCCTCCTCATCCTCATCCACATCTTTAGCATAGAAATTTTCATCAAAAATATTGATTTAAAAATCACAAAATGCATTCTGAGTGAGCCAAAAAGTGACACTTCTGTATAAGTGGGGAATAGAAAATGAATAAAAAAATTACTCTACCTAGGTAAATTTTTAAAAACAAAAATATTTTTAAAAAATTTAAAATTTATAACAAATAAAAATAAAAAATTGATGAAAACTAAAATTAAAAATGTATAAAAATCAGAACGTTGACCAAATTGGAAAAACAATTAAATCAAAGTAATTATATACAAATTCAAAAATAAAAATATTTTTAAAATTCAAAAAATGGCCAATGTTTTTCAAAATAAATTAAAAAATTAAATGAAATTGAAACCTAAAATTCAAAAATTAAACAAAAATAATCAAATGATTGAAAAATGATCAGTTTTTAGCCTTTTCAGCCCCTCTTCCTTCCACTTTGGTGTGAAACTTCGCCTCTACGCTTCTTTTTTAAAAATACTAGATAAATCAATTTGAAAGCCTAAAACTTTTTTCAAAAATTTACGTATCACTCCTTTCATTTGTACCTAATCTATGCTATATTGAAAAAAATAAACATTTCCGAATTTTTCAAACACCCTGTACGATTCAAAAATTAATCCACCATGAACAAGAGACTCCGATGTCAAGCTGTATAATAATTGATTATCATCTTCGATTGAATATTTTACACACAAAAAACCACGAACAACGTAGAAATTCAAAACATACACGTCAAAATGCCACCAGAACGTACGAGTATTTTGTTTTCATTCGTTCGGTTGTAAGCTGAATACCGAGTTCGAAACCATATAGTTTCTTGACCCTAGACTTACCAGTTGTTAGACATTCGAATAAGTAAATAAAATAGCAGTTTTAATGTACACAAGCGTTACCTGTAAATTCCAATCAAAGCCACCAACATTAACACCGCTAGAATCTTTCCAATGAAATTCTAATGTTGTATCGTCTATGACGTCGATAACCGGACATACAACTGTTGTAGAATCGCGAGCTATACGATCCAGCAAAGGTTCTAGCCATCCTGTTCATAAAAGCACCATTATTATAACCACTGTACGAATTAAACAAGAGTAAACAAATATGTATCAAAAATTTCCAGCTGAATTATCGGTTCATTTTTCATTTTTTTTTTAAAAGTCCAACGCAACTCGTGACGTGTTTCTTGCAAAAGAGAGAAAAAAAAGAGTAAAAAATAAAGCAACCGTAACATTTGATAATTTATTCACCGCGGTGATAAAAAATGCCACTAAATCGACATTATTTTCATTTTTTTTTTCGCAAATAAATAAAATTTTGTTATCTCTACGTAATTCAAAATTCAACATTTTAATTTTGATACGTTCGTTTATTTGCTCGATACCGCCAAAAGTAATGTCAATAAACTGTTGAAGCCATCAGCGGTGGGTTAGTGACTTGGACAATGGATGGCAATGGATGAGTCTGCGACAGGCGAATATAAAGCGATTTTCAACATTTTAAACGTAACTATTTTTTCTTGTAACGTGAAAAGGTCATATCTAAGTACTCAACGTCTGCTCTGCTTGCTTCACCGATGATTTTAAAACACTCGCGTAATATCGATTTCGATACAAACCATAAAATCGCTCGTAATTCCAACTTTTTTATTTTCAAAGCCAGAAGAAGAAAGTAAAAAATAATAAATACGGAATCGTTAAATTATTTAAGTTATCTCGGGTGCTCCATACAGAAGGTATTATTTATTTCGCATCGACTTCAAAAAGAAAGCTTTCCTACGTAGCTCAAAAATTTCGCTTTCCACGATCCAAAAACCAAGCACTTTGACGCATTAATAATATTCGACGAATTTTTCCACAAAAACTACGTATCCCAATCGACAATTCATAAAGCATTATGTTAGTATTTTGCTAGCATTGCATCGGCATGCTAGCATATTACTAGCATCAGTAGCATTATGCTAGCACGTGTTACGAAAATGCTAGCATTCATGTTGACTTTTTTTGGACCACCTCTAGCATCATGCTAGCACAATACCAAGTGCTAACAAAATGCTACTAGAATGCTACTAAAATGCTACTAAGATGCCAGCACTAGCATTCAAAGTGGTTCAAAAACAGGCAACTGATGCTAGCATTCTCAAATTTTTTTTCGTCAATAGGGATTACGAGTAGATATTTTTTTCAAAGTATATTTTTCCGCAAGCTTTTCGACGACGAAGCATAAGCGAACCGGGAGTAAGTATTTATGCGCGTGCATTTAATAATCATCGTAACTGTACTCGAAAACAGCGCTGGGATATTGTTAAGCCTTTAAATAGCCTTGTTTCATGCTGCAGCACTGATACATCATCGTCGTAATATATTATTAAGAAAGCTATCCTTGAATTTATAACAATGTGGTAATGATACCAAGCTCTCGTATCTCTTTTAAGCATTTTCATTCTTTGCCCATTCGCTGTGCGAGGTTTTTCCTACACTTGAATTTTCATAAAAGCTGCGTGTAAGTGTTTCCCAATATTTGGAACAGAGCTGGATAAAGAATCCAAATAGTTGAAAATCACTGAAAATTTTGTTTTATGATAAGTAGTTGAAATTTTTATAAAAATTCAATTTTTTTTAAAATGTTTATTTAGGTATTCAAAGTCGAGTCTTTGTAAATTTAGTAGCAAATAAAATTTGTTCAGCAAGTAATTTTTTCTAACTGAAACTTATTTGAAAATTATTCAAAT
This sequence comes from Balanococcus diminutus, assembly GCA_959613365.1. Taxonomy (NCBI): domain Eukaryota; kingdom Metazoa; phylum Arthropoda; class Insecta; order Hemiptera; family Pseudococcidae; genus Balanococcus; species Balanococcus diminutus. Next base: position 48,872,203 of record OY390715.1, read on the forward strand.
TTTTTTTCTTCAAATTTCATTCTAATTTTTAAAAAAATGTTTTGATTAAAAATTCATAAAGATTCTATTTATTTTTTTTTTTTTTAATTTGGCATGCTTTTGCTAAAAATAAGATTTGCTTTGGAATTTTTTTCATACTACCTAATTTACTAACTTGAAAATTTTTCAAAAATGTGATTGAAAATTAAATTTTTAAAATTTCAAATTATTTTGATTATTTTTTTGAACTCGGCTCAAGACATTTTTTAAAATTTGATGAAGTTTTTAAAAACTTTATTGTTGTTTTTTTATAAAATTTGTAACAGAATAAAAAATTTGTTTGGAATGTTAAAAACATTGTTGAAGACATTCTTCAAAATTGTATTCAAGAATAAATTCTCTAAAATTTTGGTGAAAACATTTTTTTTTGGGTTATTTCCTCAAATTTTGCTCAAAATGAAATAAAAACAATTTGTTTTGAATTTTTCTCAAAATCTAAATTTTTCCAATTGGTGGGAATTTCAAAAAAAAAAAAAATACCGTAAGATGGGGTTACTTTGGCCCACTTGCGAAAAAAATATATTTGGGTGTCCAGCCAGAACTATATGAAGTGCGGAGGGAGTTTGTAATGAGTGTCAACGATAAAGGGGCCTTCACACTTCACTTCTATGTGATTATCACTTTTTTTGTGTCGCAAGTTTGGTAAACCTGATTTTTTGTTAATTAGTACGCTGTTCATGTGTTTTTTTACCTCCAAAACTTTTGTTTAAACGAAGTATAACGAATGGTCCAAAAAAAAATTTTCTTATGGAAACAAATCGAAAATTTTATGTACATTCAGAATCTCGTATAGAAAAATCGATTTTGTGAAGCGGTTGTGAGAAAAATTGAAATTGTTGGTCAAAGGACCGTTTTCGTCGATTTTGGGGTTACTTTGGCCCACGCATAAACATCGTCAGAAAGCGAGAGAAAAAAAATTTTCCGATGAAAATCGATCGAAAATTTAACGTACAGTCAGAATCTATCATGAAAATACCGGTTTGATGAAGAGGTTGTAAGATAAATTGAAGTTCTCGTCAGAGGACAGTTTTTTGCCATTTTTGGAGTTATTTTAGTCCAATCTCTAAAATACCGATCTTTGATCACATGGTTTCAACTGAATAAATCTTTTTTGAAGTTTCATGCCTTTGGTGAAGTATTTTTATGCATAGAAATAGATTTATTATGAAAAAAAAGAAGTGGGCCAAAGTAACCCCAAGGCCGGGTAACTTTGGCCCATGATTTTGACTAACCACGGAAGAGGGAGGGGGTTTGACGAAAAATTTGAAAAAATTTACAGAGCTTCCTACAAGTGTCCAACACCGTTTAGAGTGAAAACCGGACCCCCTACTTCGATTTTGAAAGAAGCACGATGCATTTTCAAAAAAAAGTCTCAAAAAGGGGGTCAAAATAACCCCATGTTACGGTATCACTAAAAATTTTATCACAAATTAATTTGAAGAAGTTTTTTTCTAATGCTAAAAATAAAATTTGATTGGTTGGGAATTTTTAAAAATTTTGTTCAAAATTATGATCCTCTAAAATTTTGGAAAAAACTGCACAATTGTTTTTTTTTTGAAATAAAATTTATAATTTTTTATTACAAATTTTGTTTGAGATTTTTAAATTTGTTATGATTTAGTTTTAGGCTTTTCCCATACATAAGGAAAAATTTTCAATTTTTTTTGGAAATTTATTCCCAAATTTTCATGAAAATTAAATTTTTTTGGAATTTTTTTTTATATTTTTACCAAAATAAATCTTGTAATGTTTAAAAAAAAATGATCAGACTATTTTAGATGATTTTATTTCAAATTTAATGATTCCAAATTTTGTTGCAATTGCAATTGGAGTTGGCTAATTTATTTATTGCTTAAATTGAACTCTGTGAAAGAATGTTTTTAAATATTGTTTTACTATGATTTTTTTAAATTTTGGTAAAAATACAAGTTTTTGTGGAAATTTCTTAGAAATTTGTTCTGAAAACTTTTGAAAAATGTGCAAAATGAAATTATTAGGTATAAAAATTAGATAAAATATTTTTTTGTTGAATTATTTTTTTTTTTCAATTTTGATGAAATTTTATTTGAGACTTTTTCAAAAGGTATTTATACGATTTTAATTATTTTAAAACATTTCGGATTTTTAAAAAAAATGTGTCAATTTGTTTTGAATTTTTTTCATTCACTCATTCATTCATTCAGAATTAAATGTAATTAAACAGGCGATTCTGTATAGAACACTTTTCAATTTTTTAAAATTTTTTTTTTAAATTTAGATGAAAATGAAATTTATTAAGAAATTTTGATTTTATAGTGAATTTTTATCAATTTAAATTAAGAATTGCCTACCTATTTGAAATTTTGTTCTAAAAAAATAAAAAATATTTTTTTAAAAATTGTTTAGAAAATATTCGGAAAACTTATACACCCTACCTACAAAATTATATTTTGATAAATAAAAAATTTGTTTGAAAATTTTGATCAAAATAAATTTGTTACAATCAGAAAAAAAAATGCAGGAATTTTTTTAAAATATTATAAATTTAATTAAGTAGGTATGTAGCTATGTACCTATTAACAAATTGTATGCAAATGATTTGGTCAACTTTTTTATGCTAAATAATAAAAATGAAAATTGTTTAAAAATTTTCTTCTGATCAAAATATACCTAATTTGTTTAGTTGAATGTATCAACATTTTTCTAACTTTTTTTCTGAAATTTCGATTTTTTTCAAAGTTATACAAATAAAACTTATTTAAAATTTACACGTTTTGCTGAGAACGAAATTTTGAGAGCTTTAAAAAATATTTCGTTCAAAATATAATTGTTTGAAATTAAAATTGAATCACCTTAAAATTTTGTTTACAATAAATTTGGTTGCATTTTTTCTCAAATTTAACCAAAAATAAATGTTGCTAGAAATTCTCCTCCGAATTTTTTGTTAAAAATTAAATTTTTAAAATTATTTGAATGTTTTTTAAATGTGTATTTTCATCAAATTTCGTTCGAATTAAATTTTGTCAAGTCAATTGGAAACAAATCTTTTCAACATCAAATACACTTACACACAAACATACTTTATTACCTTCTCACAAAAAAGAAGAGAGAAAAAAACACCCCTTCGCTACGAAATATCATTTGTAAATAAGAGCAGAACGTGTTTATAATTACAAACTAATACTGTAAATAGCCGTAGGTATTTCGCAATTGACAGAGCGGAAATTGAAAATTCAACTTGAAATGTTAACAATGTCATTCTACGTAATCATCGCATTTGTTTTTGATAGCTTTACACCAGCGCTCTCGCCTGGCAAATAATCATCAAAGGAGGAAAACGATATAACGAAGGAAATCTGCGTCTTTTCCAGACGTTTAACATTCACAATAATTATTCAAACGAGTGTAAAATTGAGTTGAAATTTTTCACATCCTCTATTCTGATACTAGGTACGATTTGCGAATCAGCCTATAGTTTGATACCCACCAACAAAAACAACTCGGGATTTTTTTCATTTCGATAAAAAATTTTATCGAGGAAAAGATTCATGGAATTTTGGTATAATAGTCTTATTTCTAGAAAAAAAATCAAGAGTGAACTTTGGCGATGAAACTTGTCTTTGGAAATCATCGCGAAAGATAAAAAAGTTTTATTTTTATTAGCCTGTGCGAGTTGGTTTTTTTTGGGCCTTTTGAGAAAATTTTCAAATCAATAAAGCGAAAGCCAAATGAAAACGTTACTTTTCGCATTGTGCAATTTTACGGTAAATAATCTTCATTCTTTACCCCTTCTCCCGATTAACTTTTCCGATCGGAATAAAATCTGCAGTATACGTTGGAACGAGCAAAAAAAACCTATACAAACGAGCCGAAATGTACGAGAAAATGGTACAATTTTTAAACGTCAGCCGGATACAGCGATGGTATAATACATTAATCTAATGAAAATAAAAAAGAAATAAAAAACATATTTCGATGAAAATGTACAAATACGTACCAATGGTGCATTCGCAATGCGAGTCTAAATATGTGAGAACAGGAGCGGAGGCGTGTTTGGCTCCGATAAGCCGAGCTCTTATCAGACCTTCTCGTTTGGAAGCTCTGATTATTTTCACTTTAGGAAACATAGCCATGTAATCTTCTAATTGTCTTTTCAAATGAGCTGAAAAATACAAGAAAAAAAAAAATACGTACTTAGAAAAACATCTAATTTAAGTAAAAAGGGGTAAAAAGTTAACAGTTTAAAGAGATCAAATTGGAAGGAAGAAAATTCCACTCCGGAGATAATAAAATATAAATACTCGTGGAAATTGAAAAATATCACTCTTTTCAACGTCAGGTGGTATAATATCACCGTTGATGTCGGCGTGAACCGAACTAATCAAATAAACCGACGTACGTGCGATTGCAAATGAGAAAATAATTACATCCTTGATACACCAGCATCGCTAATAAAACACGTATAATAAAAAAGTCGTATATTACGAGTACATCCCAACTAGTATTTTTCAATAAAGAAGGTTGTACTTATCACGTACGATGATTTAATTCGGATTCGACATTCGAATAAAGGTACCTAGATTTTCGCCAAAACCCTCGCTCGGCGATCGAGCGAGGGAAATTCGATGCTAATTTCCACGTATTGCGTTGAACCTTTCATCAAAGCGTTCGAAATAACTCGTCAAAAAATTATAAAATCCAAATCCAGCGTAACGATGAAAAAGAAAAAGGCTCGACGAGTGTTTCCTTTTTTCACACCACCCTCTTCGAAACAGTGCTAACTGCTAACCGAGTGAAAGGCAAAATGCCAACCATTCGTACTCGACAATAAACAGTTTTCCCGTTTAAAACGAGGTTCGCTATCTTGTTCGTATTCGACTACCCCTCTCGCTCGCTCGCTTTTGAACACATAAAATGTATATTAGTTCATTTTATATTCAATACTCTATTTCAGCGCAGATTATACAGCGTGTAGGGATGTATCGGTATAGATATGCTTTAAAATGGCTCCATTAAAGAAATTCACCGATGTATGTATCATACAAGGTGTCCCAGAATGGATGTAATAACCGAGAACATCGAGTGCCTATCAAGTTGAGCAAGACTTTTTCATAATCATAATAAAAATCTTACAAATTTCGAAATTATCAGAAAAAAAATCGCAAAAAAAAATAGGAAGAATTTATTCGCCAAAATAATTTGGAAAATTTTCTGCAAAAAAGAAAATTTCCAAAGAAAGTAATTTTTTTTCAAAATAGTTAAAATAGTGTGAAAAATTCATTCGCCAAAAAAATTGAAAAATCATCTGCAAAAATGAAATTTTTTCACAAAAAAATCTAAAAATTTTCTGCAGAAAAAAAATGGAAAAATTAATAGCAAAACAAACTGGAAAAATATGTCAAAAAATTGTTTGTGACTTCTGAGGTGAAAATATTTTTCTAGATGTGAAACGTGTTTGTAGTATTTGACACGTGTTTACTGTTTTCATTAAAATTGATTTTGTAAAAACTGAAAAAATTTCAGCTAAAATTGTTTTCAAAATTTTTGTGCACAAAAACCTTGAAAATTTTTCTGAAAAAAAAAAATTTCCACAGAAAATAAAATTTTTTCAAAGAAATATGAAAAATGTACCTAAACATCAAAAACAATTTGAGGAAATTAACTGCAAAAAGTTTGAATTACTTATCATCCGCAAAAAAATCAAAAAATTTCTTGCAGAAAAAAATTGAAAAAATTATTAGCAAAACAAACGGGGAAAAAACCATAAAAATTTTCAATGAATTCTGAGGTGAAAACATTTTTTATTCATTTTGTAAAAATTGAAGGAATTCCAAAATCATGGAAAACTTTTCGGCAAAAAAATTTTCAAAGAAAATTAACTTTTTTCAAAGAAATATGAAAAATTCATTCATCAAAAAAAAAAATTGAAAAAATTAGCTGCAAAATGTTTCACAAATTATCTGCAAAAAATTAAATATTTTTCACAAAAAATTTTTTTTTAAATTTTTGTAAAAGAATATTGGAAAAAATTATTAGCAAAACAATCTGAAAAAATAATTCATAAAAATTGTCTAAGTATGTGACTTCTGGGATGAAAATATATTTTGAGATGTGACACGTGTTTTCATTTAAATTTATTTTGTAAAAATTAAAGAAATTCCAATCAAATTCGTTTAAAATTTTTATGCACAAAAACATTTAAAAATTTTCTATATAAAATTTTTTCAAAGAAAAAGGTGTGAAAAAATTCATTCACCAAAAATAATTTGAAAAAAATAGCTGCAAAAAGTTTCAAAACTCATCTGCAAAAAATTCAATTTTTTCACAAAGAATCCAAAAATGTTCTGCAGAAAAAATTAAAACATTTTTTCAGCAACAAAAAAAAAAAAGTAAAATTATTAGCAGAACGAATTGAAATTTTTTTTATAAAGAATTGTGTAATATTTCCGAAATGAAAATATATTTTGACACGTGACCATGGGTTTACTTTTTCTACGACCTTACTTTCACTATTTTTCATTAAAATTTTCATTAAAGCACTCATCCAGAAATGTCCAAACATTCAGAAGCCTCACCTCCTTCTTCTCAGAAAATGAAAACTCACAATTCATTATTTAAAAAAATTCAAATTGCAGAAGAAACTCTATTTTAAATTTAATCCAATAATGAATGAAATTTCGTGATTTTTCGACATTGATTTTTAAAATTTTTCAAGTCAAATTTTTTCCAAATTTCGAAGATTTATTTAAAAATTTTCAAGGGTGAAAATTGATTACATATTGAAAATTTTATACAAGTTTTAAACAACCAATATCTAAATTTTTATCCATTTTTTAAAACTTTCCCAACAACAAAGAAAATTTTCAAAGATTTTCTAAATTTAAAAAAGTAAAAAAAAATTGAATTTTAAAATTGTGTTGCTGTTAACAATTTTTCAAGTAGGTATTATAGTTACATAAGACAGTATCATGGGACGATGGGAGTTCTAAAAATTTTCCATTGTACAATTTTCTATTCAATGGCAATTGCTAGGGTTTCAAATTTGAAAAAGAAAAATACAGAAACTCAAACCTAAAACAAGGGCAATGCGTAGCACTTTGAAAACACTAAAAATTCTAATCACAATAAATTGCCCATCTTTGAAATTGAAGGAAATATAGCAATAAGAAATTCATGTTGGAAGTATTGCCATCAAAACAGAATGAAACAGATGTGAATTTTTGAGAGGATAGCAAAAAAAGTGTGAAAGATTTGCCTATTTTTAAAAATGAAGGCGCTACAGAGCTTTAAACTTTGAAAAACACATATTTTCAAAACTCTGTAACGCCTTCAATATCAAAGATAGACAAATTTTTCACACAACTTTTTTTCTTGTTTTCGAGAAATCACACCTGCTTCAACTACTGACTTACGGGACACCCTGTATACATATGGAAGTGGAAACATATACCTAAGCGCAATGTAGCCAACGTATAAATACTATACTCAATACCGATAGAAAATTACTAAAGATCATTTTCACATAAACTACGTTTTCGATATCGAGCAATAAAAACACACCTACGGAAATTGTTTCACTCCACATGGTAACACGAGAATATGATTGTATCAGAATCAGAGTTACAAACCAGATTAAATCAATTCAATAAAATCTTAGTCGAATAGCAAATAATTCAGAATACCTCCCACTTGAAAAATATCTTCGTCTTTAAAACAAACAAAACGTTCGAGTATAAAACACAAACACATAAAAAGTACGTTGACAGAAATTTTTTTCCCCCCTGAGCATAAGTTATTTGTTTATACGGTAAACTTCTGCAACTATCGTACGTTCGTTAGGATAAAAACCTTCATAATTCAAAATGCAATATTATTCTCATGTTCAACTTGTCAAAGTCACCATTACAAATGTAAACTTTGTATTACTCAACAATACTTTAAAAGATTGATTCGTGCCTAATGTTATCCTTTGATTAACGAATTGTACAAAAACAATCGTAAATTTTCGACTCGCACTTTAGCCGAGATGTTTCAAGTAAAACTTTTTGAAAATTTTCACAAAACGAAACACCTACCTACATATTATAAGTTTGTGCACAAAAAGCAGACTGAAATTTTTTCCTGTCAGCTGGGTCAGACTAACAGCTTTTATAAGTCGAGTTTCGAAATCACGATTTCGTACTCGTAGGCGACATCGCCGATAAGTTACGATTCGGGATATTTTTACAGCCCTCATTCCATTTCCAATTTGGACAGCAAAAGAAAGTAAAAACGGGGACACACGTGCTACTTGAAAAAAGAGTTGTTTTTATTTGGAGCAAGAAAAAAAACCGACGTGACATGCCACCAACAATGTGAAAATAGCCTGAAGTATAGGTATAGGAATGAGAAAAGTAAGAACTGAGAAGAGAATAGTTGACCATTTTTTAAAAATTGGATATTGCTAGACCATTTCTTTGAATAAAATTTTTACGAGTATAATTTCTTACATTATAATTTTCTTCGAGGATTTTCGCCAAAAAATACGATTTTTTTGAAAATAATTATTTCATTGTTCAAAAAAAAAAATAAATCAAAAAAATTCTCAAAAAAATATTCTAAGAAAAATTCGAATTATAACCACCCTCCCTCCCCCAACCATTGAAAATTTTTCAAATATTGTTGAAACCCCAAAAATTTCTCGAAAAAGCTTTTTCAAGAAAAATTCTATTGGAATAAACTCCTACAGCAAAAAAAAAGCCAAATTGTTGAAACCAAGAACTTTTGAAAATTGTATCATGACATTTCAAACAAAAAAATTATTTATGTTGATTATTTTTCACTTTAAATTTCAACTTGTCACTGGCGTGGACAAATTTTCTTTATAGAGAAACCCCCTCAAAAAAAGGTCCATTCGATCCATTCTTGTGAGAAAAATTTCAAAAATATTCTTTGAAAACTTGAATCTTCAAGAAGAAAAACCCAAAAGAAAAGTTTAGAATAATTCAATTTAAAAAAATCCGAACAAAAAAAAACCTTTGAAAGTTTTTTTTATCTGTACATTCTTTACTGATGAAACCCAGAAGTGTTATTTCTAGAAAAAACAACTATTTTTTTGATAAAATACTTACCTACCTATTATATTGTGGAAAAAATCTCAAAAATTTTTAAAGGTAATTTTTTTCAAAAAAAAAACAAAACAACATTTTAAAATTTTTTAATGAAAAACGAAATAAATAGGTACCAAGAAATATTCATTTAATACATTCTAATGAAAAATATTCCAAGAAAGTCTCTCAAATAAACTCAAATTCTAATTTTTTTTTTGGAAAATCTACCTAATTTGAAAAAAAATTAACAAAAAAGTCACCTTCAAAAATTGATTAAACCAAGAACTGAAAAGTTCTTCTTCAACATTTCTGAAAAAGATCCCTTGACTTTTTTTCAAAACAATGGAGAAACTTTTATGAGAAAAATTTCAAAAAAATCCCAAAAGCTTTTTCAAAAAAAATCCACCTGAAAAAATGTCTTAAAAAAATATCAAAGAAGATTCTTTTGATACATTGCAGCCAAAAAAAAGCAGGCCTACCTACCGATTCAAAAAAAAAAAGAAACACTTTAATAATCCCCTCTTCAAAAAATTGTATAGGTACCTGATTATTTTTTTTAATCCCATTGAAAAAAATTCCAATAAAAAAAATATATTTAAAAAAAAAAGTTTTGTTGGTGAAATAGAAAATTGTAAAAAATTCTTCCATAAAATTTCTAGAATTTTTTGAAAAATTATTCTGAAAATGTTATGAAAGAATTTCAAAGAGACCTCGAAAAAAATTCTTTTAAAAAAGGCTTTTCCGAAAAAAAATATCAAAAAAGATTCATTCAATACTACTTACCTTATTTGATAGTGTTTTGAAGAAAATGTCAAAACAGTCCTCTAAAAAAATTTCAATTCCCAAGGAAATCCACTTTGGTAAAAATCTCCAAAAAAAATATTCATATTAAGTATTTTTAGAAAAATTCAATTTTTTAAAAATTCTCAAGAAAAAATCTCCAACAATTTTTTTTTGTAGTTGATAATAAAACCAAAAAATATCTAATTCAAAGTCAGTTTTATAATTAAAATTTTTTAAAATGATTTTAAAAAAATCAAAAACTTCTAAAAATTATCAATTTATTTTTCTAAAAAATTTCCAAGTTTCAGAATGTCAGACAAAATGTCTAAAAATCATCCTGTTTTGAAAAAAAATCCAAATTTCATAATGTCTGATAAAATACTCAAAAGTCTCTCGTCCAGAAATGTTGTGTCGGAATTTCGTAACGCTTTTCGTCATTTTGGCCATCATATAAAATCATAGGTACACATTATACTATGCTAAACCATGCTAAAGTAAAAAATTCTTCATTCCCTACCATCATTACTAAATAATAAAAAAATCTCCATTATTTTTGAAAAAATAAATTAAAAAGCTTTTAAAAAAATCAACTTGAATAATTTACCCATTTTTAAAAAAATTTCTGACAAGAAAATCTCCTTTAGAAATTTTTTTGTTGATGAAATCAAGAACTCGACTACAAAATTCTCACATCACATATAAGTATCAAAAAAAAAAAAAAAAAAAAAAAAAAGTAAAGAAAAGTTTTGAAAAAAATCTCAAAAAATTTCAAAAAAGAAGGTTAAAAAAATCGCACTTGTAAAAAACTTTTACCAAAAAAATATCTAAGAAAATGAATTTACTTGTTATTCGCGTTTGATAAGAACATTTCAAAAGTCCCGAGCGGCACACTCGATCGATAATATCGGAAGATGTAACGTATCGATAAAAAATCGTTTGAAAATCTATAGATGTTCTCACGATATTATAAAGATTTATCGGTACAACTTCATAGGCAAAAAATCTAAAAACTATCGAATTCGATATTATTAAGATTTTATGACGATATTCGTCAACGATACTATCGACAAAGAATATTAAATTTATCGATTCCCATTTTCCACCGATTTTGTGCAGATATTTGAAACTACATTATCGACAAAGAATATTAAATTTATCGAATTCGATTTTTTAACGATTTTGTAAAGATATTTAAAACTATATTATCGACAGATTATATGAAATTTCTCGACTTCGATATTTTACCGATTTTTTGACGACATTTGAAACTATATTATCGACAGATTATATTAAATTTGTCGAATCCGATTTTTTACCGATTTTGTAAAGATATTTGAAACTATATTATCGACACATAATATGCAATTTCTCGAATTCGATTTTCTAACGATTGCGTGAAGATATTTGAAACTATATTATCGACACCTAATATGAAATTTCTCGATTTCGATTTTTTAACGATTTTGTGACGATATTTGAAACTATATTATCGACAAATAATCTGAAATTTCTCGAATTCGATTTTTCAACGATTTTATGACGATATTTGAAACTATATTATCGATACGTAATGTGAAATTCCTCGAATTCGATTTTTCAACGATTTTGTGGCGATATTTGAAACTACATTATCGACAAATAATCTGAAATTTGTCGAACAATTTTTCAACGATTTTGTGACGATATTTGAAATTATTTCCAAATTGGTGAACATTTTTCTAAGTCCAACACGTCTGGAAGTACTAAACTGCCTATTATAAGCGTTTTATTGCTAATTCCTCAACGATAAGGTATGGCATAGTGGTTAAGGAAGAGGATTACCATGCAGGAGGTAGATGGTTCAAGCCCCACGGGTGGCAGATTTTTTATAATTTTTTTTGACTTTTTCTGAAATGATCCTCTTACCGTAACATGAATAATGTGTTTAGGCATAGTTTAATGTATTAATTATGCTAATTAAGGATTTTTAATTATAGAAAAAAGCTAGTAAAAGACGAAAAATCGGAATAAAAAATCGATAAAAAATCGACAGAATATCGAATTCGATAAAGTGTCGCGTTAGTTCCGCCTAAATCGTGAAATTATCTTCCGATATTATAGATATATTATCGATAAAATATCTTACTATAATCTCGAAATTTTTGTTAACTATAATTCGTCGATAATCTATCTATATATCGAAAGATAATTTCACGATTTAGGCGGAACTAACGCGACACTTTATCGAATTCGATATTCTGTCGATTTTTTATTTCGATAATTTGTCGATTGTGCTGCTCGGGGTCCTCTTGAAAAAATTTTATTTGTAAAAAAAACTCCTTCAAGTAAAATAATAATTAGAAACAACAAAATAAAATAAAATTATAACACGAATATATTGAAAAAATAAAAATAAAAGCAACTTTTATTCTCTTCTTTATTTTAAAATAAAAATCTTCGATAAAATTTTTTCAAATAATCTATCGAAAAAATTCTCTTGGGAAAAATTACGTAGAATGGAAAAAATTCAACTTACAGCTATAAATATATATATATATACCCATACAACATGCACCGTACGAATCAATTAAAATGCAACGTATACTTACGCATAGAAGAATAATCGTCGACTAGAATGATTTCTTTCAGAAGATGCGCAGGAGATCGTTCAATTACCGAATGAACAGTTCGTAACAACACTGACCAAGCTTCATTATGGAAACAAATGATCACCGAGGTTGCAGGTAACTTTTTCAAATACCGACCGGGTTCCTTGCACCTAAAACAAAAAAAAAACCAAAAAAAAACGGTAATCAAATGCTTGATTAAGTACGTAGATACCTCACTCACCACAAATACAAAACTCGTAATGAAACAAACGTATACACGAGTACGTTATTATTAAAATTTAATACCAACAAATTATTCATTCAAATGACGAGATCATTCCTATTCGAAGGACTAATGATATCACGATCATCATTTAGATAATAATAAGTATAATTGTCATGTCTATTTTGTCCGCTTTGCTCTGTCTCTCTGTCTCTCTCTATCTTTCGGTCGACCCATCGTAAGCTATATATTAACGGTTTTCCAAACTATATAGTAACCATGAAAACCACCAGCATCGGCGTATTTTTCTAGTGATTTATTACAAGTACTTGGCGCGACGACCGACGTTCGTAATATCGATAATAGTAACTGACACCGGTGTCCTTTCCTTGGCGAAATATTCGACGAATTGCGATACGGAAAAGAACACTACAGACTTTACTTTTTTCCAGCGCCATTATAAACCGAAAGGAAAGATACACAAGTCTCTGTATACTCTATAGACACTCGAACCCTTTTTACACGTACTCGAGCATTGACGATAAATTTTTTCAATTTATGTACGCATCGCTGCCTCTCTGCCTATTGAGCCAGCGTACGCATCATGCTCGACAAAATAAATAAGTTGGCATTTAATTAAATGCTCAACACTTTTAGTTTAGCCATTTTATACACTATAAACATTTTAAGCGTCGTAATTTATGCGTAAAATTTCCATTTACCGAGGTCATGAATTTGTTCATTCGTGTTATACGAGTATATATGTGTGTTTTAGAAACTCGCGCCCCAGCATTGTAATCCTTTATGTGTAATGACGTGATTTAAGAATCTAATACTCTTTCTCTCTTCATCTCACATATATTTTAATTTACCTTCGTATTCTGCTCACTTTGCATTGAGAAAATTGTACGAGATTCTGCTACTTCGTTCGGAGATGAGGCCTCTATACGCGATATTCGAGCTCAGCACATCGTATTGATTCAATTTAGCCATCCCAGAGCGTACGTGAGATTCGCAGCTCATTAATTTCAATCCATGTACTATTTCAAAACAAACTCATACTCGAGCTCGAGCCAATGTTGCCTAAAATATATCAACCGATGACTTATTACCTCGAGCCTGCTTCCAACATCTTAATAATTTTTATCCAATTAAGGAATCCAGCGATCGCTAGAGCTCGAATATAGGAAGATTTATTTAACGACGATATGGTGCACCTTAATATATGAATCGAAATTACAAGAATTCTTCGTCGAGTAACATTATCTAGGAAAATTTGCTGCTTGTTTCTTTTATTCTTACCCCTATTGTGGAAAATTTCAAAAGAACAGTAAAGTTTTAAACATCTTGCCCCCTCCCCCCGCATCGACCTCTCGTACTCGAAAAACTTATATACCAACAATGTAACACCACCCTTGACTTAAAATCATCTGATAGTAAAACTTTTTCATAAACATATCTTTTCATATGGATTTCTTATTATAATAAAAGCAAAAAAATCCCCCGCCAAATAACACAAAACTTATACATACTTTCTTCGCATAACAAGTTATAAAATAAATTTTCAACTGTAAGACATTTTCGAGTGTGCGGTATTCTAGAAGATTGCGTCTTTTTTCATCGTTCTGGTTGTTTAGCTTATTTTCAAAAGTGCAAATTTTGTGGCGAATGAACGTTTCGAGTAAAACGAATACTTATAATTCTATACTTCAGCTAAAAGGGGGAAGGGGTGCAATTCAAAAAGCTGTTATCAGAAAAATTTTTAAATTAGGAGAAATTAACTTTACCTCCATGTCAAAAAAACTGACATTCACAAGAGAAGATTCCATCAAAACGATGTAGATATGAACTATGAACCTTTTAGAAAGGAACAAAAAAGCTACGAAAGAAATGCGGTTCAAAGCTATGAAAATCAGTATTTTGGGATACCCTGTACGTAAACGAATTTTATCGTAGGTAATGATAATTCTTGTGCTAGATTGATTAAATTGATTGATAATTTTCATGAGAGATTGTAAGACCTATCTATAGAATGGAAGGCTGGCTTATTTTGAGCAAAATCAACGATCCACATAGCATTTAAAAACTTCAATGATTACCTGCATCAGAAGAGCTGATTTTTAAGTGTAAGTTCATAATAATTTTTCACAAAATTTTTATAGGCCAAATTTTTTGAGATGAGTAATTCTTCAAAATTTATTCAGTGAAAAAATCAAACTACCTAGGTTTTTAACCTTTAAACTTTTTTGAATTTTTAAATTTTCAAAATTAAAATTAAGCTGAATTTTCAAAAAGAAAAAAATCAGGTTGCCTAATTTTAAAAATTTTGTAAAAAATAAAAATTCAAAATTTGGTAACAATAGAAATTTTTTTGAAATAAGTAAGGCCTTTTTTTTAATTTAAACAATTTTTAAAAACTAACCATTTTATGAAAATTTTCAAAATAAGTTGAACTTTAAAAAATTTACAATAAAAAAAATGATGAATTATTTTAAAATGGCAAAAAAATCTCCAACGTTTGGCTTTTTTTAAAAAAGGTTAAAATTCAATATTTTAAATTTTTTTAAATTTTATACAACTTTGAAATTGACTAATTCTCAAATTTCAATAAATATTTTAGAAATGAGATCCATATTTAAATAATGTTTGATGAATTTTTACAGTTTTTAAAATGAAGTGAAATGTTTTAAATTTAATAAAGATTATCTTTAAAATTTTCCTGGTAAATAATCAAAATAGGTATGTTCATTTTAAAATTTCAATATATTTTTGAACTCAGATGAATTTCCATTCAAAAATGTTTTTTTCAAAATCTTTAAAAACTCAATTTTTAAATAAATTTACAATAAAATTTGAAAAATTTGAAAATTTTTTGTCAAACATCGAAATTAATTTATACCTAATACTTGAAAATTTTTAGAAATGGGATCAATACCCACAATTTAATAAATTTTCACAATTTTTAAAATGAATATCTAAATCGTCAAAATTTATTCACGTATATTCAGTAATTTGTCAATTTTAAAATTACAATTATTTTTTGGAAATTTGATTAATTTTTACAATTTTAAAGATGAAATTTAATTTATATTTTAGTTTATTTCTGGAAAATGTTTAAAATCCAGCCAAATTTTCAAAAATGTTTCAAATGAATTGAATAAAAAATTTTAAAACTTGGTTATTTCAAAAATTCGGTTTAATTTTCAAAAAAAAAAAAAAAATCAAACGGTCATTTGATTATAATTACTTTTAAAATTTTGTAAATCTTGAATTTTCATCCACCTAATTTTTCAGTAAAAATTTAAAATTTGAAATATTTTTCAGTTATGACATTTGGTAATTTCTAAATTTTGACAAAGGAATTTTTGAAATTGGTTCCATATTCAAACTTCGATAAATTTTTACAATTTTTGAAATTGAAGAAAATCTATATGTATAGTTTGATGAAAATTTAAAATCAAGTAGGTAAGTAGGTAAATTTTAAAAATTTGGTAAAAAATAAAAATGTTAGGTACAATTTTAAAATATTGATATACATTTTTTTATATTGGGTCAGTTTCCAAGGGATGATACATTTCAAAATATTTTAAATAAAAAATGGATAAAAATTTCAAAATTTGTCACTTTTATAAATTTTAATATATTTATTATTATCAAAAAAGTGAATTTTTATTTATTTTTTCGATTTAGCAAACCTTTAAAATTGTGAGAATTTTAAAATGTTATGGTATTGGAAAATTGGTCATTTCAAAATTTCAACAATTTTTTGAAATTGGATCAATCTCTCAAGTTGGATGAATTTTTGAAATTTTCAAAGTTTTATTCATTTTTAGAATTTAGGAAACATTGAAAATCTCTAAGAAAATTTTCAAATTTGGAAAAAATTCAAACTTTAAAGTTTTTTTCATTTTCGAAAATTTGAAAGAAGTTTGAAATTTGTTACATTCAAAATTTATGTAGTTTCAAAATTAGATAAATCTTTAAAATTTGGCAATCAATACCTAGGTATATTCGTAACACGTGTGACGTCAAGTGAATAAAAAAAAATCAGCGTTTCTGATGTTGTGACTGCGATGAAGTTTTTTACTTGATATTTTTTCGCAAATAATTTCGTAATTTTGAGATTGTTTTTTCAACCATTTCATAATTTTCTTTACTTCATTCAAATCAAATGGTCATGCATGAACACTAGTTCATACAGACCACCCTGAATACATATAAACCGATAACATTTACAAAACACCTTACATTGCCCTTGCCCCCTGTCAGGCCAAAAATTAACAAGTAGGAAAGTAGACTGTGCCCACGAAACTCTACGAATGACTATTTTTCACACTCGATGTTCAAAAATGTCAAAATTACAACGCGCAATAAGTCGCGACCCCTCATTAATATGAAGTATTACCGAGACGATATGTCGTTACGTGCAGTCGATTTGTTAAGTAATGAAGTTATTACATAATTTTTTTGTCCATTTCAAAACTAAAAAGTTCAGCAGAGCTGCGCTTTTGACGTTCAAAAAATTTCTGGAATATTTTGCATCGGTGGAATTCCTCCTATTGAGAAGAAAACTCCAATTCCGAAACCTTCTATATTGATTTTCTCTTCTTTCATTAACTCGATTCGAGCTGGATTTTTTTCCACAAATACGAGTAATAAACACCAGAGTCCATAGTCAAAGAATTCTACTTAACCGAGGTCAAATTTATTATAATTTATTTCCGTTCGCTCGCAAGCTGTTCAGATTTAATTTAGCCGATGGATTACAATAAGGCGCGTACAGTGAGGACTTTTATTATACTACAAAAGAAACTAATAAAAACTAATGCAAATAATCGTAACGAAAATAGAAATAGAAGAAAAAGGCAGCGTGCTTTTCGCCTTCAATATAAAAGAGACCCGACCAAAGGAAATAGTGTTTTCGAATCGGAGAATATTTAATAAAGTTGTTACTTTGCAGAAGGCTTCGTGCATTATTTTTCGACCCAGACGAACATGGTTCTATATTTCACAATTATACGGTTATTGTTCTGAGGGCAACCTTTTTTTTCTTCTTCTTCAAATAGAGTAGACTTTTGCAAAGAACCACGAATAAAAAATAAATAAAAAAATTTGACGTTGAACAAACTATAACCTCGATATTTAAGCTCACGAATTTTTCCAAAAATTTCATCGAAAAAGTAATCTCCGCTCCTGGCGCAAAATCCCTTTTTATAGCAAAATGGTCACTAATTGGTACTTTTTGTATTGAATGAAAAAATCCAGATTATTATCACAGAATTTTTTTGAATTTTTTTTCAAACCCAAATCTTCAAAAAATGAATTTTTTACATTATTGTTTGATGTTGCATACAAAATCAATTGACGGTCAATTTAAAACTTTTGATTAAGATTTTTTTTTTTAAATCAATATTTTCTCATCTCAAAATTTGTTTTTTAAACTTTGAGAAATTTTGAAGAATTCTTAAATCGAGCCCTTGAATTAATATTATGGTGAAATTCTCGAAAAATTTCCAACTCCAAATATTCCTTTGAAAAGTGGAGAAAACTTTCGAAATTCAAAAAGGAAAAAAAAACACAAATTATTTCAAAACCTGAGCTGAAAATAATTTCTTTCTCAACCATATTCGAAGAATTTACGTCACTGTCATAAGCCTAAAATACCGAATGCGAAAATATTTCTGATAAAATTACACTTTGAAATTTAATTCGTAAAGTTTTCAATATCAATTTAAAAATAAAACCTACGCGGCGAAAGAATTTGAGACACTTGACTTGACAAGAGCAAAATTGTAATCTAAATCTAGCTTCTGCTTCATAAGCTGTGTAATTACACGTTTAATGTATCGACTCGAGTTATAATATCTATCTTACCGATGGCTACTCGATTTAAATTTTATACACGTTTTTACCGCTATTACCGGTATTTCTTTTAAATAGCCCCATTAAAACAAACAACACAACAGTTCTTTCGCAGTATAACTATCCTTTAATCACGGCACTCGGCTTCGGTGTATTTTCGCCCAAGTGATAAATAAGTATTTTATAAAACTCCGTCGAATAAATTTCTTTCGAGTAATTATCGTATTCCAAAGACGATCCATTATAGGAGAAAACACTCGCAGAGCTAGGTACATTCTCTCATCTATGTGGTATTAGCAAACACACGGACTGAACAATCTAATAATTCTCATTATGTTTGAATCTGATAGCCGACTAATTTCACATTGCCCATGCCCATGCCCTTACCTTACGTATTTGAAAAATAATTAACGTGAAATATTCGATTATACGGATAGATAAGATCGATTCCACGTAAGCTGTAAGCTGGCTAGCTAGCGTACGAGTTTAGGTACTTCTTCATTCATCGACATTGTCACCATGTCTGTATTATTCCCACATGGATGAGAGAATTCGGTGAAAGGTCATATGCAAAATGTATCCATATTGCAAAGATTGCATAAGGCATTGTAAAACGTTGAAGTTGAAGGTATAGTGCATTGATTTTGGCATACTTGCTGTAACCATTTACTGTACCTTTACTTCGATATACCATCATACCAATTTTAATATTTTTTTCAGTACCTATATAAAAAAAAAGTATTTTTTTTAAAGATACGTACGTACCGAAACGTATTAATTTTCAAAAAAATCAACAGTGTTATCTTTTGAAAAAAAAAAAAAAATTGTCAAAACATAAGGTTGTCTGGCGAGAGCTAGCGAATATTTGAAATTTGAATTTTAAATAATTATAATCGAGTAACCACTGAACTAATAAAAAACTTCATGTACACCCAGTGTCTATTTTGCTAAATGAAAAGGCTACAGATCTTTGAAAATACATAGTTATTTTCTAATCAAAATCAATTTTCAAAACTGAATAGATTAATTTTTTTTTTAATGAGTTGAGGTTATATTTTTGAGACCCCTATTTTTCGAAATCCCATCCCTTTTACAGAACATCTCCGTATCTTTGTACCTAAGGCTCCAATTGAAAAATTTTTCTAACAAAAGTTGTAGATCAGGATTCTTGAAACAAGTTTGGTTATCACAAAAATTTCGATTGGATTTCTCCTTCGCCTCTAAACTAGCGCCATAAGTAAGAAAATCATCCTTGAAAAATAAACTAAGGTTTTAAAAAATTAAGAAAAATTAAAGAAAAAATTGTGTCAAAAAAACATTGAAAAATAAATTCTCAAAAAAAAAAAAAAAAATGCAGGGAAATACAGATTGAAAAATATTCTTATACATCCAGTGATAGCGGGAGGAGAGTGAAAAAAGTGCACTTGCACCGGGCCCGGATTCTCATTACGGGCTCGAGGAAACGATTTTTGTTCTAAGTACTTCAAATATTTTGGAGATTTTTTTTCTCAAAAAAGTTGAGAATACTTTTTCTCTAAAATTTACTCCGTAAAAATATTAAATATATTTTACCTAAAACATATTGAGATTTTTTCTGTTAAAAAAATAATAATAATAACAATAATAATAATAATAATAATAATAATAATAATAAAAACAAAAATAAAACAAGGACAAATTGTTTTCTTCAAAAAAATAAAGCCTTTTAACTGCAAAAATTTGAAAAAAATTTTATCCCAAATAAATTCAGGGATTCTTCTTCATAAAAGTAAGATTTTCATCAGGGGAAAACTTTTTTTTTAAAAATAAATTCAACAGTTCAAACAATTTTTTACTCAAAAAATAGAGTTTTTCCTCTCAAAAAATTGAGGTTTGATGGTTTTAAAAATTTAGACCAAAAAATATTTTTTTTCATCTTTCCAAAAAAAAAGGAATGAAACCTTTTTTTTACTTTAGAAAAACTGAAAAAAATTTCATTCCAAAAAATTTTACGGAATTATCTAAAATAAAAAATAAAAAAAAACTCTAAAAGTACAAGGTTTAGGCCTATTTCTGAAATCAAAACAAAAAAAAACTGCTTAATTTTACTTCAAAAAAATAAGAGATTTTCTATTTAAAAAATGAGAGATTTTTCACTTTAAAAGACTTCTTTTCAGAAAAAATACGGTCTGCATAAAAATAAATAGATTTTAGATTTTTTTAAAATGTAGAGATTTTCTTTTCAAAAATTTTAAAAGACTTTATTTTAAAAAAAGAGTTTAAAACGAAAAATCATTTCAAGTTGAAAAATTTTTTTACTCTAAAAACTTTTTAGAATTGTTTTCTCTTCAAGAATTCAAGATATATTTTTATTGCAACCCAAGAAAAAAAATTTTTTGCTCCAAGAAAATGGATTTTTTTTTTAAAATTGAGACACAGTTTGAAATTTTTTGTCTAAGAATTAAAATTTTTTTTTCTCTAAAAAATAAGTGATTTCTTTCCTGAAAAAATAATAAATAATAAATAAAGTGATTTTTTCAACAAAAAAAATTAGCGACAAGAAATTTAGAGATGCTTTTCTTCACAGATAAATCACTTTTTCTACAAATCATTGAAATTTCCACTCAAAAAAGTTAGAGATTTTTTCCTCAAAAAACTCGAAGAGTCTTTTCTTTAAAAAACTGTGATATTTTTTATTCTAAGAACATTGAAAATCTTCAAAAATCGATTGAAAAATTCAAGATGTAAAAATTTTTTCAAACGTGACACAAAAAAATGTCTTGTGAATTGGCAACCAACAGCTTCAGTAGAAGGCACCAATGACAAATGAAGGTATTTTATAAATTCAAAATTTCATAAATTTGAAAGAAAACTGTGGATAAAGCTCCCTGTAGATTTTCCTGCATCACTCAAGGAACATCCTGTACCCCACCTTCGATTTCGGAAATTTTAAATTTTGTATTGCTGTCTGGAAAAAATGAATTGAAAGTCATATAATTAATGCTCGAAAATTTTTCTAACCACTGTCCTACAATTTTGTCTTGAAGCTTTTTTTAGAAAAACTGAACGAAATACGAAGACAAACATACCTATACCTTGTTTTTTGAGATATTTCTCAACGTACGTAAAAAGGTCCATAAATCTGCCCAAAGTGACCGCACATGAGCACTTTATTTAATATCAAACTTACACACAATAAATTAATAGTTTTAATTCTGGTTACATAACGCAGACCAACTAATTGTACCAGAAACGATGATGAGAACATGGAAGATAGAAAGTATGATTTAGCGAACGTCTGCGTCCGCTGGTCGAGGGAACTTGGTTGGTGTACCTGCGCTATTCTGCTGTATCCCTACGTATAAATGTGAAAGATTTTTATTTTCATTTATAGCATAGCTTAAGATGTTATGGTAGGATTCTTATACGAATGAATGCTCTGTCAGGAAGTTAATTATTAAGCTGGTATGTACTCGTAGGTCTAGGTACATAATGTTTTAACGTAACCGTTTATATGCATTTGCGCGGAAATTAACGTGTACTACCAAAAGGGAAGTAGGTAAATGATCATCAAAATTTCAACTCGTCATTGGAAACCAACCGAGAGTCCGTTTATACGCAAAACACTCTTGTAACGGACATTTTTACCTACGTCGAGCTCGCCTTCAAACGAACGCAATTCTTCCCTCTTTTTTTTCGATTTCAAGATTTTCACGCTCGATGGCAAAATTACATACGAGATGAAAATTGAATCGAAACTTTCAATGTACGTTTGGTTGAGTTTTTTTCCTATTTTTTTTCGTGAATTTGTGAATTCTGAAGCGAACGTTTTTTCTACCATGTTGATCAACATTTTAAAGTTAGCGAGGTTTTGGAAGAAAAGTTCAATGTTGGTAAAATATTTGGACAAATTGTGGCCAAATGGTAGAACTATATCTAAATAAAAAATGAGGGCATATGTCGGAATTTTCCAAGTGTAATAGCGTAACATTGTTCCGTCTTCTGTTTTTCTAACTTTAAACTGCGAGTTGATTAGAATTTACGATAACGTTACAGAGTCGATAAAAATTTAAAATCGGGATCTGAGTATAGATGGAGGTTAAGTTAGGTTTGTTTCTCGTATTTCCAATTAATTTTAGATTTGTTTTCTTGCGAATTCGTTATCGAATTTCCAAAATGGCACGTTTCGGTGGGTTTTGACGAGGTAAATCATATCTACGCATGAAAATTATTTGGTCAATTTTGAAAAATAACACGTTTCCATATTAATGACAAGTTGCGGAAATAAAAAAAAATCGAAAATTTAATGCTCTGAAAAACTATTTTATAGGATTTTTAACGTTTAGGCGAGTTAAAAATCATAAAAATGCAATTGGGGGGGGGGGGGTGTAAATAATTGAAATTCGTCAATTATTTAGAAAATTTATCCGTTTCCGTAAATTATTTTTGGCAAGTTGATTTTTTTTTCAAATTCGAACGTAAATTTTTTTTTAATTTTATATTTTTTGGAAACTCCTGAAATTACACAATTTCAAAAAGTAAGTAAAAATTTATGAAAAACTAAAATTTTGAAGAAAAAAAATTGGGCTAGGTACTTTCAAAAACTATCAAAGTTGACTACATTGGAAAAAACACATTTTTTATTTTTTTGTGCAAATTAAAAATTTTTTAAAATTTGATTTTCGATTTTTTTTTTTCAACTGTCAGAATAGGTTATAGTTTTGAAAATTCACACGTTCTAGCCTTATTTTAACAAGTTTAAAATTTAATAGACTTGAAAAATATCAAAGTAAGTAAAACTTGGAAATTTTTATAATATATTTTTTTTTGTTCTCAAAAAAAAAGAAGTAAAAATGAGTCAAAATAAGTTTGGTAAAATTTATCTAAAATCATAATTTTGAAAATATTTCGAAAAAAATATGTCCGAAAAACTATGGGTAGATAAAAATAAAAAAAACATTTCTACTTATAAGTAAACTTGAGCATTTTAAAAATTTCAAAAAAATCAACGTACAGTTTTTTTTTGTAAACCACCAAATGTGTCCAAAACTAGTCAATTTTTAGTAATGTCACTTCAAGGTACATTTTCAATTATTTAGTTGAATATTCAACACGCTTGAAAGTATAAAACTTAATTAAAATTAGAACAAAATATGTTTTTGCATAATTATTTGGACGAGTCAAAATTTTTCAAAAATTTAATGTTCTTGAAAATGGATGAAATTGATCAATTTTGAGAAATAACACATTTATCTTTGCCTTCACTGATTAAAAAATAATTTTATTACAGAAATTTTGTTGGACCCTTCCTTCTCTTCCTCAACTAAATTACATGTCCACTCATTGTTTTTTCAAAAAAAAACATATTTTTTTTATTATTATTATTTTTACTTGCAATGATTTTTTTTTATGTTCTATTTTTTAAATTACTCCATTATTTTTTGATTTATAAGTTATTAAGTACCTATTATTATTTTTTTTTTTAGAAAAAAAATTCACTTCTTGAGAGATTTTTCATTTTCAAAAAACTGTTTTTTTTAACTCGAATATTTTTTTTTTTTAGTTTTTTTTTAAAATGATTTTCTTTGGGACATTTTTTTACAATTTATTGCTGGAAGGTTTTTTTCTAAAAAAATTTCTCGAGTTGAATTTTTTCTACGCAATTTTTGAAATGACCCGAGCGGCACACTCGATCGATAATATCGGAAGATGTAACGTATCGATAAAAAATCGTTTGAAAATCTATAGATGTTCTCACGATATTATAAAGATTTATCGGTACAACTTCATAGGCAAAAAATCTAAAAACTATCGAATTCGATATTATTAAGATTTCATGACATCGATTCCGATTTTCCACCGATTTTGTGCAGATATTTGAAACTACATTATCGACAAAGAATATTAAATTTATCGAATTCGATTTTTTAACGATTTTGTAAAGATATTTAAAACTATATTATCGACAGATTATATGAAATTTCTCGACTTCGATATTTTACCGATTTTTTGACGACATTTGAAACTATATTATCGACAGATTATATTAAATTTATCGAATCCGATTTTTTACCGATTTTGTAAAGATATTTGAAACTATATTATCGACACATAATATGCAATTTCTCGAATTCGATTTTCTAACGATTGCGTGAAGATATTTGAAACTATATTATCGACACCTAATATGAAATTTCTCGATTTCGATTTTTTAACGATTTTGTGACGATATTTGAAACTATATTATCAACAAATAATCTGAAATTTCTCGAATTCGATTTTTCAACGATTTTATGACGATATTTGAAACTATATTATCGATACGTAATGTGAAATTCCTCGAATTCGATTTTTCAACGATTTTGTGGCGATATTTGAAACTACATTATCGACAAATAATCTGAAATTTGTCGAACAATTTTTCAACGATTTTGTGACGATATTTGAAATTATTTCCAAATTGGTGAAAATTTTTCCAAGTCCAACACGTCTGGAAGTACTAAACTGCCTATTATAAGCGTTTTATTGCTAATTCCTCAACGATAAGGTATGGCATAGTGGTTAAGGAAGAGGATTACCATGCAGGAGGTAGATGGTTCAAGCCCCACGGGTGGCAGATTTTTTATAATTTTTTTTGACTTTTTCTGAAATGATCCTCTTACCGTAACATGAATAATGTGTTTAGGCATAGTTTAATGTATTAATTATGCTAATTAATGATTTTTAATTATAGAAAAAAGCTAGTAAAAGACGAAAAATCAGAATAAAAAATCGACAGAATATCGAATTCGATAAAGTGTCGCAAAAGTTCCGCCTAAATCGTGAAATTATCTTTCGATATTATAGATAGATTATCGATAAAATATCTTACTATAATCTCGAAATTTTTGCTAACTATAATTCGTCGATAATCTATCTATATATCGAAAGATAATTTCACGATTTAGGCGGAACTAACACGACACTTTATCGAATTCGATATTCTGTCGATTTTTTATTTCGATAATTTGTCGATTGTGCTGCTCGGGGAATTATTTTTGAAACAATTTTTAATTTGAAAATTCCTTTATTGTTATAGGTTAATTTTTCAATTATTTTTTTAAACCCGGATATCTTCTGAAAAAATGCAAAATTTTTTCATCTTTGTTTCAATTTTTATAAGTAAGGTAAATAATAAACTTTTTTCATGTCATAACTTTATTAAAATTTTTTTTTGATTTTTACTTTTTCCAAAATATGCTTCTATCTTGCAATACAACTTTTTTTTCTAAAAGATTTCTTCTTCAAAATTTTTGCAGCTACTTTTAAAAAATATTTTTAGTGAGAAAACTTCTATCGAATTTTTTTTTGGTACCTACAATTTAGGTTTCTTTATAAATTTCTTTAAGATGATTTTTTTCTATCAATTTTTTTTCTTTCATGTAGATTTTTATTGATATGATTTTTATTTTCAAAAAATTTGTTGTGAAGAATTTTTGCCCCATTTTTGAATAAATCTTTGAATTCTTTTCAAGAAAGTAAACCTGCAAATTTTTTGGAGAATTAAGAAAAAAACCCTTTTAATAAATGCTATTTTCAAGCCTTAAAAAGGGGCAGATATATTTTTTTGCTCTTTTCTCAAATTTTGTTTAATTTTTACCACCGCCACTACCAAAATTAGTCGGGCAATTCTTTAATTTTTAAAGATATATAAAAATACAAATTTTATTCAATAACAAGATAATAAAACGTACTATGGACCACTTGAACCAATGTCAATAAAACGGTATAATACATTCCATTTCGCCCTATATACACGTATACACAGGGTAGCTTTAGGAATACCAAACATACGCGATGTGAAATTTTTTCCATTACAAAATCTACCATTTTTCTGCTGGAAGCCGGGGTAATTGTTTCGTTAACATTCTTCGAAAGCGCTCTAATACCTTACAATGTTAAAAATTTCTTTATTCTTTTTTCTGTATAGCGATGAAATTTTACCTATCCAATTTCTCCACACAGACTAGAGACTTTTGCAACTCGCTGAAATAAGGTTTTAAACGAGAAAAGTAGGTAATTTTCATTGGCACGTTCTCACAGATTGCCACCTTCGCTTTGCCTTCCATTCTGGTTGTGCACAGTATAACTTTTCTTCTCGGGGTGGTTGACGAATCGTTGATGAAATTACGTTTGACATTTTCTTCTTAAATGATGATCGATTAGGTTTTTATTCCCTAATGTGCATCGTTATAGCGTTTGCTAACATGGTCTAATACGAGTATCATTCAATATCCGGATACCACGTACGTCTGGCGTGTTCGTCGCTACAACTAATTAAGTAAGATACTGAAATTTTATCGATAGCTGAACCAAACTTAGACATAGTCTGATTCCCCGACCGGTCGTTATAAAAATTATATGCGAGTCTGCGTTATTATACCTGCTACCTGCCATAAAAATATGTATTACAGGTGAGTATACTTACATAGCATACTCTCGTACACATATTTTGTACTCGGTTTTAAAGCTTTTTATATCGCGTAAAATTACGCTAAAAAATTAGCCCAAGTTTCTTTAGTAGGTATATGAATATAATGAGAGTGTTTGTGGCATAAATGCCTTACCTCTTTATTTTATTCTCATCCTGACGTAGATATGTGCACTTCTACGTATCTCATTTATAGCCATACAATTACAATATTTTGTTTATGTTCGTCTTTTACACGATAATTACCGCTTTTATGTACTTTTCGTACCAAATTCGCGCTAACATCATTGCCTAAAATGAATAGCAAAATTGGTGCTGGATTTTGAATGACGAAATTTTCTACGAGCGGAATGCTAAATTCTTATTTAACTAGAAACTTCTGCCGAGCATCGATAATTTCGGCTCATTTTGGCATTTTTCCAAAACTTTAGCTCATCGAGTTGCTAAGAGAACTTCATATTGTAGACCTTGAGGCTGCACGAGTTCTCTGGAAAAATTCAAGTTGCGACGCTTCGATCGATTTTTCGCGTCATGCTGTAATCGCCCAATTTCTCAAAAACGAGAAAAATACAAAAATACTCGAGGGCAGTGCTTGGAAAAATTTCACTCTGATTTTAAAACGGCAACAATGAATACCTACTAAGTAGATCAAATTTTTAAAGAGACAACAAAATAAAATCAAAAACTGAGAATTAGTCAATTTTGTAATACACAAAAAATTCAATTTTTTAAATTTCATTTTTTTTTTAATTTTTGAAAGTTGTAAACTTATTAGTTACCTACTTATTAGTTTTCAAAATTTTTAAATTTTTTGACTCTCAAAAAATTCCAATTTTGCAGGTTTGAGAATTTATTCGTCAATTTTTGAATTTTCAAAAGTTGCCTATTTTGAATTTTTAAACGATGAAGGAATAATTTTTTTTTTTTTTTTTTTTTTTTTTTTTAACGCCATATACAGCAACTAAGGCTAGAGGCGTGTCACGGAGGAGGATTACTTAGAGAAGGGATCGTAAACCAGTTTTGGATAGAAAGGATAATAAGTTTTGAATTTTAATGGGGTCATCTGATAGGACTTCTTTTGGATTATTAGAGGATAGGTATAGGGATCTTTCATTTATGTATTTTGGACACTGAAAAATTAAATGTGTTATTGAAATTTGAGTGTTACATATTGAACAAATGGGGGGAGGTTGTTTGTTGAGCAAGTAAGAATGGGTCATAAGAGAGTGTCCTGTTCGTATACGTGTGAGTAGAACGTCTTCTCGGCGAGAGATATCAAAGCAAGTTCTTGGAAGTATTTTTTAGTTTTCAAAAATTTCCAATTCATTAGTTTTTAGAAATCTTTGATTTTTTGAATCTCAAAATCTTTCAATTCTCAAAAAATGAAAATTTTTCACATTTTAACAACTGTCAATTTTTCCCAAAAAATGTTATGTTTTCAAATTTCAAAATATGTCAATCTTTCAATTTTCTGTTCGAGGTGGTGGATAAAATTCAAATATGATGAAAAAATTCGACTCGAAAATACGTACGAA
The DNA here is from genome assembly GCA_959613365.1 of Balanococcus diminutus. Classification (NCBI taxonomy): domain Eukaryota; kingdom Metazoa; phylum Arthropoda; class Insecta; order Hemiptera; family Pseudococcidae; genus Balanococcus; species Balanococcus diminutus. The sequence goes on from OY390715.1 coordinate 48,900,750, forward strand.
AAAATAAGACAAGTTGACATTTACATGACGACGTTTTTAATGGAAGTGCGAATAGTAAAAATCACACTCAGGAATAAGCTTACGATCTTACGTGTACGAATTACCATTGGTCAATTTGTACACGAAGATCGTATAAAAAATTTTTACAAAAATGAAATAGGTAGCCAACAATAAACGAAAAACGGTTCGAATAAAATAAACGAGAAATTGTTCACGAAAGTAAACCTATCAAATAATACCTACCTATTTCTAACACGCCCCCGTAAAAATTTATTTAATGGGCGCATCTAAACGAAAAGGGTTTATCGATGCAATCGATAAAAACGCAAGACAAAAATTTATACCGGCACGATTAAAATTACATAACAACAAATCCAACAAAACACAACGTTAATATTTACACATTAAAAAAAAACGTTTTCGTGTCCGGTTTTATGAAATAAAAAAGTAATTATAATTAAAAACGTACAAAAATAACAAAACGAGTGTAATAACGAAATAAACATAAGTGTCTAGAATCGTGCACGACCGAAAATAATCGTCGAGAGTGCACGATAAAAAAAAATTTTTTTCACCGAGAATATCGAGCTCGATGATTAACTTTCATTGAATTATTCGAGTTCAAAAATACGGTTAACTAACGAACGAAAAATTACCAACGTGGTCGATTTTGTTAAAATATCCGCGAGTTGTTCTTTCGTGTGAACTTTATTAGTAAAAACAATACCACGATTGATGAGTTCGCGGATATAGTGGTAACAAATATCAACGTGTTTAGTGCGTTTTGACGACGACGTGTTTGCCATTACGATGGCCGAATTCGAGTCACAATTTAAAGGTATCGATAAACATTCAATACCTATTTGTTCGAGTACTTGTTTGAGATAAAATCCAAACTTGCCAGCCGAACACAAAGCTATGTACTCGGCTTCGGCACTGGATGTCGCAACTATAGTTTGTTTCCGTGTCGACCACTCAATGATATTACCGAAAAGAAAAACGATATATCCCGTGGTAGATTTCCGTTCGATAGGATCCCCACCGTGGTCGGAATCTACGAAAATTGTCACTGGATAGGATGGATCGACGGAAACACGGTTACGATAAGTCAGGTGAAAATTAATAGTCGATTTTAAATATTTTAAAATACGAATACCATACGAATAAAGTTCTTTATTTGCCAGGTGCTGATATCGTGCGATGTAATTTACCGCAAAGGCTACATCGGGTCGAGTTCCGCGTGAAATATACGAAAGTGCACCTACTAAACCTCGTAGTTTGGTTTCGTAGGAAAAATCGAGCACCTGGTCGACTATTTTCAAGGAATTTTCCATCGGAGTAGAGACGTTATTAGATTCTCGAATTCCATACTTATCGATCAACGAATTAATGTATGTTTTTTGATGTAGGTACAACGATCCATCGTGCTGTTTATCGATTTCAATTCCGACGAATTTTGAAGTTTGACCTAAGTCACGAATACCAAATTCAGAATTCAGCGACTTAAGAAGCCATTCTATTATTTTGGAATTGTTACCAGACACGAGGAAATCGTCGACGTAAACGACAAAGATGCAATCCAATGGAGCACCTGCGTAAATATAAACGCAGGGATCGGATGCAAGAGGAACAAAACCAAGGGTACGTAAAAACTTATCGAGCTTGTCGTGCCAATTTTTTGGCGAAGTAACGAGACCATACATCGATTTATTTAACACTAAAATTATCGATTCTTTTTTTTTAGCGCCTTTAGGAGGATAAAACACAATTAAGCGATTAACGAAGCCGTTTAAAAATGCCGTTGAAACATCCGCCTGGCGCAGAAGCCATCCATAATAAGCAGCGAGACACACGATAAAACGAATAGCTGTCGTGTCAGCTGTAGGTGCGTATATTTCAGATAATTCGTACGAGTTCTTATCGAAGCATCCTCGTAGGACGAGACGTGCTTTGAACCGAACACCGGACGAATCCACCTTTTTAGTTAAAATCCATTTCGTGTCTATAATCTTAACGTCTTTATCTTTCAGGTCCTCGCGTTTCATCTCGTACCAAACTTCTTTCAACTTCATGGCCTCAAGTTCGGCTTCAATTGCTTTTCGCCATTCATCACCTTCTGGACCTGTGATTGCCTTCTCGTACGTCAACTCTCTTTCGTTCTCGCTCACAAGTGAGTATTCGATTCGTTCACCATCGTCATAAAAATTTATTCTGAACGCTAACTTTGCACTATTTCTTTCAGATACACTCATACCACTAGCGTCCGAAAGAACGTCAAGACTATTGATCGAAGATGGATTTTCAACACGCTCTAATTCTCGTAAAAGGTCATCATAACCACGAGATTCATCAAAAGTAACGTTCGACGAAGCGAGGTCGAGTGGTTTCGGTCGTCGGTCCCGAGTCGTGTTGTAAGGCCCGCGAGTTTGTTTAGCACGAGCGCAAACGTCGCACTCAGTAGTGGACGGGCAGTGCTCGTGACTCGCGTCGATATCGTTTACGCGGTAAAGTACTCTGCGCGATACGTGGCCAAGACGGCGATGCCACAACGAGTTTAGCGCGAATACATCGGACCGAGAATTTTCAACGACGGTAAAATCAACGATGTACAAACCATTCGATTCGGTTCGTACTTTTGTAATTTTTTCGCGTGTATCGGCAAAAAGGAATTCGACATCCTTGCCTATATTTACAACACAACCTTTCTCTGCTAACGTATTTAGCGAGAGTAGGTTTAGACTAAGTTCGGGTACATACGAGACATTTTCGATTACGAACTCCTGATTTATCTCGTTACGTACACGGATCTTTCCGACACCAACGCAACGCATACGTACGTCTCGTTTAGCTACGAGTATATCTCGCGAGTCGTCTTTTACTTCCTCGAGCTCGTAAAAGCACGAAGCGTCGTTCACCATATGCGTCGTCGCACCCGAGTCCAAAACGAACGAGACTTTACCGGGAGTTTCGGTGATCGACGAAGACGATATTAACGCACGCGGCGAATTAAAATCCGACGAAAAACTTTGGACGACGTTTGCGGTATTATTTGCAGAAACTGGTGGCGCACTTTGACTCAAATTACCGATCGGACGACGATTAGCATTAGCATTATCGCCGTACCGAGGGCAAAATTTGCCTATGTGGCCCACCTGTCCGCATCGAAAACACGTATACGAATTCCGGTTTGTATTATTATTATTTTCGGTCGAATTGTTATTATTATTCCCGTTCGCGTTTCGATTACCGGAATTAAAATTTCGATTATTTTTATTTCGACACTGTTCAACAGTGTGACCGAATTTTTTACAATACATGCACTTTTTTCTTTTTTTATTTTTAGATGCGGATTCGAAATTTCCGGTCGAGACTAACGCGGCTCCTTTCGAAGCTTGATTATTCGCGGACGACGTCGAAGCTTTCGGAACTTCTTCGGATAAAAGCAAATTTCGGATTATCGCGGGCTTAGCACTTGTCACGTTAAGTAAACCTTCAGCCGTTTTTTTCACGATTGCATATTTTTCATCGCGGAGCCCTGCCTTTAAATATGCGTATTCTTCAGAATCATCGATCTTTTTCCCACACGCGTCCAGCTGATTTACGAGATTCGTAACATGATCGCAGTAAAGAGACGGAGAGCTAAAATTTCGAATATCTACCGTCGCTAATTTCGCCCTCAAATCGACAATTCGTGCCTCGTCTTTTTTTAGGAACTTATCGTCCAATTCGGCGAAAAGTTTGAAAGGATCATCCTTTTCGCGAATTAGACGATATACGCTATCGTCGATATGAGAAACGAGTTTCTCAAATGCTTCTAAATTTTTATTTGCATCACCGCCGGCGGTTTTGAACGTATCGCCTAATTTTTTAGATTTTAATAAAAGTTGCATTCGAGACTTCCACGTTTCATAATTATCTGATCCTCTGAGGATTAGATGTGGTGGAATGTTCATCGTAAATAAATTATCTACACTCGCGTCGGAATCGGATTCGTCGTAATCAATATCGGATAAATTATCGTTATTTATATTACCACTAATTACGCTATTATTTTCAGGAATCTCAAGCTCGAAGCTGGAATCGGAATACAGTTGCGACAACTCGAGGAGCGGATCGACGGGCTGCCCGGCAACGAACGAAGTACCAGCAACTTGGCTCGGACCAGAAACAACACTTACGGACGAATCGACGTTTGGCTGCTCGAAGTCTGGTTGTTCGGCGACTACGCTGTTCTCGTGCTGCGCTACGGGCGGCTCGACGAATACGGCAGTACCGAGATTATTACCAGACGGCTCGACAACAACGTTGGGCTGCTCTACGGGCGGCTCGACGACGTTGAACTGCTCTACGGGCGGCTCGACGACTACGTTGTTGGCTGGCTGCTCTACGGGCGGCTCGACAACGAATTTTTGCTGCTCTACGGGCGGCTCGACGGACGGAACGGATCGATTTAAACGAAAACGATCACCGAACTGATTTACGACTCCGACAAATTCTCGGAGGCCGTATCTAGATGACGAAACGACAGGCTGGTCACCTTTGGACGACTCAGAAACGAAAAGATTTTTTGGTTCGAGTGATCGGAAAAAATCTTGAGTATTTTTCCGTCGGTTCTTTCTCGCTTTTGATTTACTCGCGGTCGACGGAGACGTTTCTCCACTATCGTTTCTTCGAACACGGGCGAGAGGAGGAACCGACATACAATATTTAGATTTTTTAATTTCAGAAAAAAAATCATTTACGTAATTTACGAACTTGATAACGTACTAAAACGAATACGTAAACGGATAACACAATTAAACACCATATTGAATTAAAAACTACGCGTCTGCCTACCATGTTCGAGGTGGTGGATAAAATTCAAATATGATGAAAAAATTCGACTCGAAAATACGTACGAAAAAATAAGACAAGTTGACATTTACATGACGACGTTTTTAATGGAAGTGCGAATAGTAAAAATCACACTCAGGAATAAGCTTACGATCTTACGTGTACGAATTACCATTGGTCAATTTGTACACGAAGATCGTATAAAAAATTTTTACAAAAATGAAATAGGTAGCCAACAATAAACGAAAAACGGTTCGAATAAAATAAACGAGAAATTGTTCACGAAAGTAAACCTATCAAATAATACCTACCTATTTCTAACATTTTCAAAAAATTTAATGTCAATTTTTCAATTTTCAAAAATTGTCGATTTTCTAATACCATAAAATGTTATTTTTTCAAATTCCAAAATAGATACCTACCTATGTCAATCTTTCAATTTTCAAAAAATGCTAATTTTTTAAAATTTTTGTCGGTCTTTTATTTTTTTAAATGTCTGTTTTGAATTTTAAAATAATGTCAAAATTTTAAATTTCAAAAATCGTCAATATTTCAATTTTTAAAAATTGCCTTTTTTTTTAATTTACGAAAACTGTCGCCTTTTTGAATCTCAAGAAATGTCAATTTTTCAATTTTCAAAAATTGTTCATTTTTCAGTTTTTTAATTTTCAAAAATATCACTTTTTTAATTTTTAAAAATAATTATACTTAGGTAATATTTTTCAATTTTCAAAAATTATTATCAATTTTTCAATATTATTTTAATTTTTTAAATTTCAAAAATCGTTAATTTTTCAATTTTTAAAAAAAAATTATTTGTCGTTGTCTTTTTGAATCTCAAAAAATTTCAATTTTTTACATTTTAAAAATTTTTAATCCTTCAACCTTCAAAATTTTTTTATTTTTCATTTTTTTAAATTTCACAATTTTTCAATTTTTGAATATTTTAATTCTCCAATTTTCAAAAAATTTTAATTTTTCCATTACAAAAATAATTTTTAAGAAATGCCAATTTTTCATATTATTTAGAAAATGCATCAATCTTTCAAATTCATGAAAAACGTTCAATTTTTAAAAATTGTCGTCTTTTCAAATTTGAACAATAGATAATAAGTATTGTCAATTCTTGAAAATTGTCACTTTTTTCATTTACAAAAATTGTTAATTTTTCAAGTCTGGTCTCATCAAAAAATGGAATTTTTTGAATTTCAAAAGTTGTAATCATCTAAATCTCAAAAAATGCTAATTTTCATATTTAAAAAATTCTACTTATCAAACTGAAAAGGTTGTCAATCTTTCAATTTTCATAAAATGCCAAATTTCCAATTTTTTACTTTCTTTTTATTAACTAAAACTAAAAGAAAAGGCCAAAGGAAAGAAAGATATAACAATGACAAAACAAAATACTGAAAATTGAAAAAAAAAATTCTCCTCAGTACCTATAGGTAATAATTTTTTTATATTTAAAAAAAAATTGCCAGTGAAATAAATTTTTAAAAAAATGATATGATTGTGCTTGACTTTTTGAAAAAAAATCAAAATGAATACGTAATTTTTTTTTTTTTTTTTGAAAATTACTACTGGAGCGGTTTTTTAAACAATTTTTTTGGCATTAATATTTTCGTCGTGTAGTGGTTCAATCAAGAGTCGTTTTTCCAATTTTCTGTTTTTTATGTGATAGCATTCATTAAAGTTTTCAAACCAAAAATTTGGTATAAAATCATAAAAAAATGTTTAAAAAAATGACCAAAAGATGAATTGACATTCCCTTCAAAAAATGAGCTATATAATTTATAGTGCCATAAGTCTTTAATCCTCACAAATTAACATAACTTTATTACAATCGCACCGCAGTTTATTCAATTTCCATGTAAATTATAATTCCTCGTAAATAAGCGCAGGAGAAATCGTCATATCGCCAACACACTTGCTTGAAATTTCATACCTGTCTCATACTCGGATAATTTTGCAAGATTCGAAGACAGCAGGGAGAAATTAATTTTATGAAACATTAACCACCTAAATGTAGTACGTATTAATTAATTCAGTTCGGTATGGTACGAATAAAATGCAACTTGACGAGCGTAGTGTAAGATGAGCTACAGCGAGTTTGTGTGGCTGTCTCTGCCTCTACAGTTATAGGTACTTGCCTCCTGCTGATAGTTCAAATTATGACTTGTTTTACTAAAATATCACCGTCTTGGAACTAGGTATTAAGTTTTTATTGCCGAAGCACAATATTTAGTGATCCAATAATTCAAAATGAAGCTACGATAGGTATCTACTTGATTTCACGATCAGGAAGGTATTCAAAACTCAAAAAATATGATAAATCGAGCTCGTTTATTTTCAAGAAAATTTACACCACTAAAAAACAATTCAGATGGGATACCAATAAGATCGACTCAACATTATTCGTACATATCATACCTAAAATAATGCACCACTTCAAAAATTCATTTCACTTCGACTTTTGTTTCAAAGAAGAATAAAACCATCTTGCTTTAATTATTTCCATTGAAGAATTGTTTGAATATTCTCGATGCATTCCTCGCACTATACATCTTATGGTATCTCGTATCTTCATAGAACCCAATACTCGTACAGTTCGATGCTCTCAAGTAATAAGGAAACACTCGGAATATTAAAAACACCCACTGCAGATTTAACTTGACGAACACGCATGTCATTTAAAAGTCAACGTACACATTAGAGTGAGCTTATAACCCTCCGAAAACCGCACATCAAGCGATATATTGACACTGTAACGAAATCCGTTACCGCGTGATAAATTCTATTACGCGAAATAAAAATAATACCCTCGGAACAAATTATTTTGGCGAAAAAAGTCTCAGCCAGAGTGGAACTAGAACGATGTTAAGTCGAGATTAAGCTGACGATACACCAACACTTTTAGAAAATCTGTAGGAAGATGGGTTATGTAAAAAATGAATGTGTACGGAATCGGGCTTCTAGATCTAAATCAGTCCCGAGCCTGCGATTAAATTTTCAATTATATCGTTCAATTTATCTTCATCGTGCGAAATACCGAGGAAAAGTTTTCGCAAAAAGTCATTCGAGCTTTAACACATCAGAATTTAAAAGCTAATGTATCCACCAGGAAAGAATAAATGCCTTCGGCATAACAATTTTATTATTTTCAATTGTGACTTCTAAAAAAAAAATTATTAAATCAAGATTGGAATTTTTTTCAAAAAAAAATTTTAAATTTTCTTGGAGAAAAGGAGCACATTGTAACTTTTTTGGGAAAAAATCTCAATTCTCTGGGCGTGAATTTTTTTAAAATTTTTCAGTGAAAAAATATTTTAATCAAAAACTGTGCGCCAGTAATTTTGGAAGAGAAATTTTTAAAAATTTTTTATTCCCCGAAGAAAAGCACTACTCTATAATTATACTTTTGGAGCAAAAAAATGTATTTTAGATTATTTTCAACTGTGGCTTATTTCAGTGTCTTCTGTACGTGTTTGCACCTGTCCTATAAAATCGATAGATTTGCAATTTTAAAAAAAATCAATCAAAATTACAAAATTGGTCATTTAGTAATAAAAAATTGCAAAAATTATTCAAACTATCCGATTTTTTAAAAACCAAAAGAACCATCTTTGTAATACCCAAATAAAATTTTTAAAAAAATAAAAAAATTAACCATTCATTGAAATTGTAAAATTAACTAAATTATCAAAGTTTAAAGATCGGATTTTCAACACATCAAAAAATGATTGAATCAACAAAATCAAATACACGTCCCAATTTTTTTTTAAGTGAAATGGAATTTTTGAAGAAAAAAAAATGAAAGTAGGTACGTACCTAAGTACTTATTATTTTAATTTTAATAATAAATGTTTTCCTTCGAAAGACAAGTGGGGTCCTAGTGCAATAATTTTATGTGCGTTTTTTACTCAGTTTGGAAGTTCCTTTTAAGAGACATTCAATTTTTTGTGACACCACTGAAAAAATTTTCACAACCTAGATACACTTTTTTCAATTCGACAATTTGCTAAAAAAAAAGGGGTCTCATTTCTCAAAAAAAGTTTAAATTTTTCAGAGAAATGTATTCCAATTTTATCTCAAAAATTGGAATTTCTCTAAAAAAAAATTTCGTAATATCAATTTTCTGGAGTAAAAAATCGTTAGTTTTTTGTAAAAGATATCCCTTATTTTTAGAGAAAAACAAACCTCAATTTTTTGTTTAAATTAAAATTTTCTTGAAGTGAAAAGTTTTTCTATTGTATTGTAATAGAAATACTCCTTAAATTCTTGTAGAAAAAAATCTCAAGTCTTTGGAGGAAAAAATCCCCAAATTGGAATTAAAAAATCAACTTGAAAGACCTTCACATTTTTTGGAGAAAAAAAATACTCAATTTTTTGTCATATTTTTATTCTTAGTCTTTTTTTGTTCTAATTTTTTTGGGGGAGGGGACCTCTATATAAAGTTTTTTGAGAAAAAGAATTAATTTATAAAAAAAAGAAAAAATCTATTGACTTTTATTTTGTTAGTTTTTCTTTTGATTTCATGTTTTTTTTTTGTTTTTTTTTTTAAAGATTTCCTTTTAGAGAAAAAAATGACGATTTTTGTTCCCAATTTTTTATGAAAAAAGATCTTTCAGTTGTTGTTGTTTTGGGAAGGTGGAGTGGGGAAATAAAAAAAACGATCAACTTAATCGGAAAAATAATTTCTCAAAAAATTCCTTAATTTTTTAGAGTAAAAAAATGTTCAGCTTTTTGAAGTGGATAAACGTCTCTTATTTCTTTGAAAGAAATAAATCTTTCAATTTTGCGGGAAAATTTCCAAGTTTTTTGAACTATGAAATCTCTTGATTTTTACTCAACAAAAAATCTCATAAAAAAATACTTATATATTTTCACTTTTAGAGGGGGGGAAATCATGATTTGTGGTATTTTTTTTTGAAAATACATACCTAAGAATCAATTTCTTTTCCTTTTTTGGATTAAAAAAAATCTCTTAATTATTTTTAGAGAAAAAATTCCTAAATTTTTCAATTTTTTGTATTGAAAAAACTTCTCACTTTTTTGAAGAAAAATAATTATTTTTCGTCTTATTCTTTTAAAAAAAATATGAAATATTTCAATTTTGGGGGAAAAATCTGTCATTTTTTAAAAATATTTATTTTTAGAGAAAAAATCTTTTAATTTTTTTAAAAAAAATCTTTTAGGTTTTTTTGGAGAAAAAAAATGCGCAATTTTTTAAAGAATAAATAATTTTAAAAATTGTTTTAAAGTAAAAAGAAAAAACCTGCTTTTGTTTTAATTTTTTTTTGATAAAAAAATTTTTTACTTTTAGAGAAAAAAATATCAAGTTTCGGTCTCAATATTTGAGGAGTAAAAAAATATTTTTTGGAGAATTTTTTTCTCAGAAAAATTAATAAAAAAATTCTTGGTCGGGCCCAAGGAGAAAATTCGGACGCAATGCGAGTGCACCTTATGCACTCCCTCTGGCCGTCGCTGAGAAAAGGAGGGATTAAAATATATTTTTTTAAGTTAACCTAATATTCCAAAAACATATATTTTTTAAAGTTTTGTTTAAAAATGGATTGAAATTTTTGAAAGAAAAAAATAATACTCGTACACTCCACGCGAACAGAAATAACACGCGTATGCGTATTTTTATCATTATCACTTGACGTATCTACTCGCACAATGATAAATATTCTAAATGACCCAACATTTCATTATCATGAAATAGATTTCACTTAAAAAGGCACGCAATTTTCGTACACAAAGACCCGCAAAACTTGGTTCCATTACATTTATACGAATTAAAGTATACATAAAATACCATAAATGTCAATAGTATAATCAATTAATTATTGTACCTGATTCATGAATCATGATTGAGTTAACTGACCGCGTGGTTTCGCTCCAGATTTTAATTACGCTCGAGTGACTACGGGAAATTAGGTTATAATTATGCCTACCTTCGGAATGAATCAGGATCGTTAGAGTTAAATACCTCCTAGTTTTCAAAAAATTTTTACAAGTATCGTATCGAATTTCAATACGTTTGAGAATGAAAAAAAAAATATAAAGCTACTGAATGTACCTACAAGTTGTTGGAAAAACTGATTAGTTTGCGGAGGAAAAGTTTACCACGTAAAACATTTTTAAAAGAAATTGGATTGAAATTTTATAACAAGATGATTAAAAATTATAAGCACTTTTACCATTACATGGTAAGAAACCGTTGGCGGTTTTTTTTTTCAAATGTAAACTTATTTCGTTTCGAAAATAAACTTTAACTTCGCAGGTTAAACTAACCACCACAAGGTAATGTTAACTTTACACTTTAGCTCACATATATAATAAATTATTCCGCTCAAAATCCTACCTCTATATATAAATTTAAAAATTAGACGTTTTAAATAAATGCAGCTTATGCCGCGTAGTGACAAAAAATTTAATTAAAAAACCGCTGCGGCGCTGCCGGTGAAAAATCAACATTGGCGAAGTATGTCCAATTTTTACAGTTTTATGAGAATACGAAAAAAGTGAAAAAAGTTTAATATTCGTTAGTGTTATAGCTTATTCTACGCGACCACGCACCGCCAGCATCATCGTCTTTTTCTGCGCTCTAAAACTTTATTACAATTCATTTTAAAGTTCGGTTACTTTGAAGAATTTTCATTCTTGATAAGATACAAGCGGCAAATGAAAACTGCGAAAAGACTAAATTCAATTTATTTTCTAAGCTGAAATTCGCTCCTGTTAATACCTATAGCACCTATTTTTAAAAAGAGTTTTCATTTCTACTAAAAAATATACCTCTCTCTATGTAGTATGTACCTATCTGATTGCCTATTGGAAAAAATTCCAGCAATATTTTTTTTCATTAAGCTAGCATCAAAAGTTATAACGACACGTGAAAACTGTCAGTAGATTTTCACTCGTTATCAAGATTTCTTTTTTCAAAACCTTTATCGTAAATGATTAAATGAAATTATTTATTGAGATTGACTTTCTGTTATTATAATTTATCATAACACGACGTTGCTTTTTCACTTCAAACTTTTCAATTTTCCCTTTCCTGGGATATCAATTCTATTTGAAAAAAGAAATGATATAATTTTTATAATGTTTTGAAGGGTTAACAATTTTTTTTTTAGAAAAATTATAAAGTGCAGATATATATATATTTTTTTTTGTAGAACTCTGGCGGTTTTTAAAATATTATAATTTTTCGAAAAATTGAGAATCGTTTTAGAATAATTTTCCGAAAGTGCCAACTTTTCGTAAAATTGATATATTTTAAGAAAATGCATAATTAAAGAAATTAATAATTAAGAAATAAATAAATTGGTAAAATTTTTGATTTGAAGAACTGATTTTTTTTTTTGAAAGTGTAGATACTTTATATTACATATTAGATATTATTTTTTGCAGAACTGGCAGTTTTCAAAATAATATAACAATTTTTTGAAAAATTGACCTTATCGAAAAATAAGTCAAATAATTTTTGACAATTCTTTTTAAAATGACATTTTTTTCAATAACTGAAAAAGTTATGAAAAATAATGAAGTGCGTTTATATTAATTCACATAGGTTTTCAAAAAACGAAGATTTTTTGAATAATTGACGCATTTTTGAAAAATAACGGTCAAAGAATATAAAATTTCTAGAAAAATTACGTTATTATGGAAAAAAATGAAATAAAAAAAATATGGGTTAAAAAAACTCAATTTGAAGTTTTTGTGAAATTCAAAATATACAACCAACTTAAAAATTGAAAAAAAAAACAACTCGTAAGTATGATAAAATGAAAATCAAATATTGATAATTTTTGGAAAAATTCCAATTTAGAAATTGCGAAATTTCATATTCGTTTCTGTTTTTAAATAAATAAGTCTCAATTCCAAAATTTCAATAAAATGTAGGTATTCCAAAAATTTGAAATGTACGTACAAAAAATTTCAATTTATTCAACATTTTAAAATAAATTAGGCATACTTATTTGGAGATAAAAATGAAAATTATAAAATATTTTAATTTCAAAATTTGAGGAAGTTTCAGTTCATGAAAAAAGGAAATCAATTTAAAACACGTATAAAAATTATCAACAATTTTTCTGAAGGAATAAGTAAGTAAGTGTTTGAAAAAGAAAAACAGCTTTGATACTTTTAGATTAATTAGAAAATGTTGAAAAAAGTTTCAATCAAAAATTTTAAAAATAAAAAAATGATTCAATATTCGATTTAAAATTAAGAAATTTTAATTTAAAACTTTAAAAAAATTAATTTACTTTGAAAATTGTAAAAAAAAATACTATTCAAGAAGACATTTAATTTAGTACCTACTTAGGGATATTTTTAAAAAGAATTTCATTTCGAAATTTTTAAGAAATAAGAAGGTATCAGTTTGAAAATTTAAAAAAATATTTCAGTTCAAAAATCAGTACTTTAATCTTACTTGAAATTTTAAAAATTCCATTATTTATTTTTTCATGTTGAAAAAAAAAATTAAATAAACTAAGCAAGTATTTTTTCAAAACATTTTTTCAAAAAAAAAAATCGATTTTCCTGTTAATAAAAATTCTAGTTTCATTTGAAAAAATCAAAAGAAGCTGAATTCATTTTACAATTTTGGAAAGATTCAATTATAGGTATGTGTCAGGTATCTCCTATCTCCCTTATTTCGAGGAAAAAATGATCATTATATTTAAAAACATTTTAATTCGGAATTTAGAAAAAAATTTGTGAGTACAAAAAATTTTCTAGAGAAATAAAAGTAGGTAAGTACTTACTTACTCAAAAATTAAAACGATTAATTTTTCGATTAAAAAAAAATTAAACACGCAAAAGACGAATTAGAGGACTAGTTCCCAGCTTACTTGGAAGCATGTTATTTCACCATTATGTAAATTACCTAATGGTAAATTTTTTTGCAAATGTTACCGCGAATGGAAGCACACTATAGGTATCTGTATCATCAAAGTCGGGACTGGTCGGTGGAAATACATGTGGAATTGTGGAGATACTCATAAACGCCATAAGTTCATACATCACGTATGTCAACTTACTTAGCACACGCACTTGTTTGACCACGATAGAAAGTTAATTTTTACGAAAGATTATTTAAAACAATTGTTCGAGTTATGCGATGATAAAAAAAAAAAAAAAATGGCGCAAGTTGACTTCATCTGTTAACTCGGTACCATCTTCGCTTTCACCGAGAATGACCTTTGGGGTTTAATTCTGTCCCTATAGCTCGCATGATTATTCACTTATCGAGTTACGTTTGCCGAAAGTAAAAAAAAATTATTCAACATTCACACCCAAGCCGAAGCCAAAGACGAAGTCGATGCTGTGTCATCTCGTCCGCCTTGGACGAACCACGATGCTTTCTTTTTCGCGCCATTCGTTCGATATGGAAATTATTAGGTATCAAGTATCGATAATCGTGCTTCATGACGTTTGTTCTATGCTACGTTTAGATAGAAAGAAGAACGCTTTACAATGGAATCGCAGCCCCCCATTTATGTATCCTAATTATGCGATAATTTTACAGCAACGATAAGGAAGTGAAAGAAAGAAATTTAGCGCAGCTGAGCCGCTCTTAATGGAGATTGTAAGGACTGGTGGTTAGAAGCGTACTTTGTTCAAAGGCTTCCTTACGTATAATTTTTAAAGTAAACGTTCGGCTTCAGTATTTTCGCCCTTATATCGCTTAAAGTCGATTATGAATTTTAATGTTTTGTTTTTTATACAGCTGTTGGTTGTTTGGAAAAACGCGAAATTTCGCAAATTACGTAATTTTAATTTCCCCCTGTTTCGAACGTAGCCTCTAAGCCTTTTACCAAATATTTTGTCAATGGGCGGAGATAAAATTAGATTTTTCATGCCAAAAGGAAGCTCTCGAACGTTCGGTGTGTATAAAAAAGCCTCAAATGAGATCATTTTTTCTGAATATTTTACTAAAATTTGAATTAATTTTTTCGCTGCGACGTATTCATTTTTTTTTTTTTCGCTTCTAAGAAACTTATGTATGGAAAAAAATGAAATTATTTTTTATTTATTTTCTTCTCTGGTATTTTTAAAGTAATTTTTAAACTAGGTACTCGTACAGATCGGATACGTTAACTGATTTTTATTACTCGAGTGGCGAAATCCTCGCGGTCTTCTGTGACCCTTGGATAATTTCCCTTAATGAAAATATAACTCGTATTTGACTTGGGAATCGAACAAAGTCGAAGTTTAATTATTAAAATTAATTCAATTCAATTAGATTGAAAGCATTTGGAAATTAAATTCGTAAAATTTCATCAAATTAGCCCATCTTGGAAATTATCTATCAAAAAGCAGCTCCCCCGTATTATTCGAACGAACCTTCTTGGTCTACGAAACAAAAACGATGTTCGCATAAAACCATCTGAAAAAAATTAATTATTTTTAAACGACGACGTTGGCTTTTTTTTGTTTGTTTTTCGAAATAATTTTCAACTCGTGGAAAAACTTTCGCAACGGCAGCCCACGTTGAATCAAAGAGTAGAGTATTTTTATTTTCTAAAAAAAGGAGAAAAAAGGCTGTTGCAGGTAAAAATTGGCCATTTTTACGCGTTTTTCTTGTTATAAAAAAAAAAAAAATGGCCGAACGCCAGGATTTTTTAAAACTAGTGTATTGTGAGGTATTCGTGTTTTTGACAAGGCACAATTTTTATGACCTTTTTTTGTTCATATTATTCATCCATTGACTGCGAAACGTCAAGTGTGGTGTTGTGGATTTGAAATACTTATACTCGGTGTGTAATTGTGTATAGAGATATCGAGTATGTTGGGCTAATTTTTTTGCCCAACTGTACTCGTTTCAAGTAGAAGGTGTTTTTTCGCGCTATTTTATGAGGATACCTTTTGAACAAAAGATCTGGCATGGTTCGGTTGGTAATAGGTATTGTGCTGAGTGGGTATTTTTGTTCGGTATATATACGATTTTGCATTTAAAGCTAAAGATTCGACAGGAGTATTTTTTACGTTTTAATTTTTTTTTCTAGTTTTTAATTAAACTTATTACGAACGGATCGATTTCCGATTTGGAATTATACAGGGTGTCCCGAAGGACGTTTGTCAATTTTTGAAAAAATTGCCTTACTTTGGAAAATTTGTTGCATGCTTCAAAAAATTATAATTTTCTTTCTGTTTATTTAATCTTCAACTTGAATTTTCTTCATAAGTATTGAATTGACACATTCAATTCAAATTTTTCAATCACATAAAAAATGTTAAATTCCATTTTTTAAATTAATAAATTGTTACCACCTCTAAGTATAGATAAATGAAAACCCTCCGATCACCCCGGATAATCCTTCTGAAATTCAAAACTTTATTACTGTGATTAAAGAACTCAACCTCACAAACTCCATCTAAAACTCCTTCCGACGGATGTAATAATCTTGCAACTACATATAAACACCCCCCCCCCCCCCCCCAACCACCCAAAAAAATAATTTTCAATTGAAATCTTTTTTATTTAAATTTTAGAATTGAATATTTTTTGAGTTTCTAAACTAAAATCTTTTCAAAATCTATCAATTTAATTTTTTTCAAATTGTTGTACCTATTCTTTCGATTGAAAATTTTAAATTTGATTTTAAAAAAATTTCTAAAATAAAAAAATAATTTAAAATTCAAAATAAATTTCATTTTGAGAATTAAAGAAATTAAATTAACAATTTTTGAGAAAATATTGTGTAAAAGATCAATTCAATACTTTTTGAAGAAATTTTAAATTTTAAATTTGATAAAAATCAATTAATTTAAAACAAAATTAATTTAACAATTTTTATAAAAATTGAAAAATTCTAATTCAATAAATCTACTCATCTTTTTTTAGGAAATTCGATGTATCTTTGTAATGAAATATTTAGAGAAAAACTTTGAAATTAAAAAAAAAAAAAAAAAAAAAAATTGAAAATAATAAAAATATTGCAATTTAAAAGCTTGAAAAACGCTAAATTTATTAAAGAAAAGTTTTCCAAAATTTAAAAAGTAAAACGGTTTCAAATTTCAAAATTATCAAAGTGAAATATTTAGAAATTTTCGACATAATTTTTTTTTAATTTCTAAATACAATTTTTATCAAGACGTTTGGCATATCTTTTATTAAGACTACAAATTTTTTTTAAATGATTTTCATTTCTATATTACCCAGTCATAAAGCCCTGAAAAAATCCTAAGATAATTTCCACCCATTCATCATAATTAGTGAAATACAAGCTTCAAAAACAATCCATCACGTACGTACATAACACATACATCTACGTTCTACGTATTCTGTTTATCTAGCCATAAAAAAAATTCAAAAAAGTAGAAATTCACTCACCATTCATCACGCGGATCCGGCAAAGTCCGATGAACAGATATCAAATCACTGACGTACTGATTGAAAGCATTTTTCTGCCACCCTTCGCTGACTAATTTCTTCACCTCTGAGGAGATATTAGCCGGAAGCACGACTGGTTTACCCATTTCACCATACAGTTTAATACCCTTGCGCACGGATAAATCATCGTATTGTATCGAAACGGCGTTATCTTCACCCGACAAAGCCATCTCTAAGGGATCTTCTTCTTTCGAATCTCCGCCACTTTTCAATTCATTCGCTTCTTTTTCATCGAATGGAAACGTGAACACTTGCTCGCTGAGATCGGTGTCGTACACAGCCGGATGAATCTGCTGCCTCATATCGACATTTTCTTTATTTTCCATAAAAATAAGCACAGCCACCGTCAACCATACCGTACCAATTAGAAGAGCCCCTTTGAAAAGTAAGGCCCTTCTGCGCGATATGTACGTGTACATTTTATGAAATACAGGATTCACCGAAAAGCTCATCAATACGCCAGTAATACAGGTTCGTTTAAAATCATTAAATATGCAATCGTCGGTGTAGGGGGTTATTCGACACCCGAGAATCGCGACATCACAATTTTATTTCTTTTCACTGTGAGAGCTTTCGATGATGACGTTGAAATACAGAAGTAGCTTTAAAGCACTATGATAACCATAATGTACGACATCGTTTCATCTTCATAACGCTGATGTAAATTTATGATACACGAGGCAATCGCCAACGGACCAGAGGTCACGTTGATTATCTGTGTTATTATTTTATTGGTACGGATAATTGTAATCACGATATCGACTCGAGTTTTTCATCGTGGTCGATCATTTTCATGATGGCAACTTTAAATCCATTATCTTGTGTTTCTGAAACATTAAAACAGAAAATAATATAAGCGACACAAAATTAACAGAATTTTAATTGATTTAAAAAAACATTTTTTTTTAATTTGAAAACATAACATTTTAAAAATAATTCACTTGCAATTTTTTTCTCAAAACTTTTCTAGAAATTTTCGATGAAAATCTTCAATAAAAGTTTTGAATACAAATTTTCATAAATTTTGTTTTAAAATTTTCAAAAAATTGATTGAAATTATCAGAAAAAGGCAATCAACATTTTTTGGAATTGTTTTTAAAATCTTGAGAAACCTACGAGAATTTTAAGAATACCTAATCATCAAATTTTATCTCAAAATTTTTATAAAGTTTCTACATACAAATATTAAAATATAAAAAATTGGACAAGTAAACAAAATTTGCCATAAATAAAAAAATATATTTTGAATTAAAAATTTGAAAAATTTTCATTTTGCTCCTAAAAATCTTCAAAATTGGTTGAAATAATTAAAAGAAGTTTAAAAAAAAATCATATTCAATTTTTTTATAACCAAAATCGTCAAAAATGACTAAAAATTTACCTAATTGCAATTTTCAAAAAATTAAATAAAATAAATTTTTTAAAAATACTGCTGAAAGTTCTTGAAAAAAAATTTAATAAGAATTTTAAGACATCGCCAATTCATCCAACTCTCTCCTCTCAAAATTATTACAAAATTAAAAAAAAAATAGTACATACATATCAACAAGATTTTAATTAATTAAAAAGAAGAAAAAAAATCTTTAAAATTGAAAACAACAAAATTAAAAATTCTCAGGCATGATATTTGAATTTGAATTTAAATTTTTTCAGTGACTTGAATGACCTTTTTTGACAAAATAGTGACACAAATTTTCAAGAAAGCGGAGCATACTGATTAAAATTGCAAATTATTAGTTTATGATATGTACCTACAGTCCTAGACCTATCCCTAAAGATCCTTAATTTTTTGTGGGGAAAAAATATTGTAAAATTTTCAAGGAAAACTTGAAAAATCCTTTCCATTTGTTTTTAATCACAAAAAATCATAGACAATTTTTTTAGACGAAATTACTTTTAAAAAACTTTGGAAAAAAATTTATAAATTCTACCAAAAATACCTTTAAAAATGTTTCATAGAAGGGTCATTCAATGTTAAAAGTTAAAAGTTGAACTTTTTTGGTGGAGCTCAACTTTCAAAAATAATATATAAATACCTAATTCCAGAGCTATTTAAAATAAAAAAAATCAGAAAAAATTTCTGTGAGTATACTTTTGATACTACATTTACTGGAATGATTTTCGTCATGAGATCTCAACACTCCTGGGAAGGGGCATGACGCCTCAAAATTTTGCTCCAAATTTAAAAAATTCTAGAAAAACGTGTAGCATATTGATTGTTACAGTTTTGGAAGCGTTGAGTTCGAATATTGCCTCAGTTTTTTGATAGGACTCTCTCCAAGCCTCCTCCCCCCCCCCCCGGTCATCAAATTTTAAAAGAAATTGACGAAGACAACAGAATAATGTGGCATATCGTTTGTTATGTTTTTGATAGTGCTGAATTCAAATATTCCATTATTTTTTTTATCAAGATCCCCCAGAGCCTTGCTCTAGCTCCAAGCTTCATTTTTTTCTAAAAATCTTTTGAAAATTTTTCGATTAAAATCTTCAAAAAAAAAATGGAAGAAATTTTCAAATTAATTTTTTTATTAAAATCCTCAAAAAACACTTTTCAAAAAATTAATGATTTTGTTTAATTCCTCAAAATTCGCATTCTCATAAAATGCTAGCAATTTATAAAATAAATTTCAGTCAATTTTAGAGTTTTTCATTGATTTTTCAGTTCAAAAAGAAAAGCAAAATAATTCAATTTAACCATTTTGCTCAAGATAGTCAAATTTCAACTGAATTATTTTAAAATGGCTTTCAAAATCAGTCTAGCTCTCCTCACCAAAAACTCATTACAACCAATACGACTACGTGGGCAAAACAAATTGATAAAAATTACGCCCAAAAGTTGACATTCCATACGATTGAGATGCCCCTACGGATGAATAAGGCTCCTATTTAGTATTTACAGTTAACTTTTCCAAGACGTTCGAATACTTCTGCAAGTTAACAAATCGTTCGAAAAGTATTCTCACGAGATTCATTTCCAAAACGTACAGACACTTTTACGTCGATAAATTCAACCAACAAACTATCTACCCCGCAAAGACGTCAGAAGAAGGGGCCACATTAATGCTCCTAAATTTGTATACATTAAATCATCAAAACGTTGCTACGAAAAACACACAGCATACTAAATTCAATACAGCTTCGGTTTATTTTAATACATTTTGCAGCGAATAATAAAGCCCAACTTGAGAGAAAAATTTTGACAACGAGAAATAAAATAAATTGGATACGTTCGTTATGATAAAATATCATTTGTAAAATATTCTTCTCAAGAATGTGCCATTTTAGGCACTCTTTTCGAGCTCTTTTGTTTTTATTTTTTGAACGCCTGTAGGGAACCGAAACGTTTATTTGTGTGCGTGAGAAAGATCTTAGTGTGCGTAAGTAAACAATTTCATTTGATACCTAAACAAACTTTGGTACCATATTAAATAATGTAAAAAGAGCGTTTTGGTTCTTTCGAATTTCTTTAAAATTCAACGTAGCAATATTAATGAAAAATGTAGGTATATGTCGAAGAAGGATAATCCAGCTTCAACATATTATCTTTTCATTATATTTTTTAAAAAATTGAACGAACAGAACGCGGTTTTTATAATTATTACTTCTTAACGGGGTAAAGTTTATTTTGGTACCAAATGAGATCGTAGTTTCTCGCACCCTAGTGCTTGTGACGTCACGCTTCAGTTCCCTATACCTAGGTCTAACATCCCGTCTGGGGAGTTGCTAAATCCACAACAAGTAATCACATTGTAAGGGTAATGTCTTTCTTTTTTATGCATCCCCTTTTTGATGAATATCATTGTCCAAATGGGATGCTGTATTTATCATTTTTTTATGTTTCAAGTATTTTATTTTATTTTTTAACTACTAAATTTATGTACTTGAAGAAAATCAAAATTTTGGTGAATAATTTGAAGAAGGAAAAATTGAAAGAAATTTTAGAAGAATAATTGGAATTTATTTGAGAAAAATTTAGAAATTGGAAGACAAAATGTTGATTAAAATTATTGGAAAAATTCAAGTGGGAAGTCAAGTTGGGAGATGAAATAGGGACATTTTGATGACCAATTTTGGAATGGAATCAATTGACAATTTTATTGGAAACGGGGGGGGGGGGGGAGAGTGGTGAACAATTTTCTTGAAAAAATAATCAATAAAAAGGTAGGAAAAAATTTAGGTGGAAAACTAAAAAATAAACTTGATAAAAAATTTACTTGAAAAAAAAAATCAAAATATATGGCAGAGATTTAGATGCATTTCGATGAGAAAATTTTATGGAAAATGTTTAAAAAACTAAATGAAAATTTTAAAATAAATTCAATTGACAATAGGTATTCACCTAAAAAATTTCAAAAGATGAATTTGAAAAATATAATGAAGATTTAGTTGCATTTTAATGAAAAAATTATTGACAAAATTTCGAATGAAAAAATTGGAAAATTTTTTAAAAATGAGTTTCAACTTTTAATCGACAAACAGAAAAAAAATTATTGAAGAATTTGAAGAAAAATGGAAATAAATTATTTGACGAATGATCAATAACTTCCTTACTTAATAAAATTTCCATAAGAAATTTTTTTTCAAAAACCTAATGAAAGTAGAACAAAAAAAGAAAAATTTGACAAATAGAAAATTTGTAAAAAATTTTAAAAATTGAATAATTAAATTAAACATGCTGGAAAAATCTCGATAAAAAATTGAGAAAATTGTTTATGAAAAATTAGATTAAAAATCAATTTCGACAAGTCCACTTTGCAATGACAAACACGACCACTCGTTCGTTCGTTTTTGTGATTACTTGTTGTGGATTTAGCCAAATAGCAAATGGCTGTGTGTTGAGCTTTTTTTCTCTCTCAGAATAATTACCCTAAAAATTGCAATTTCTCGAGTATAAGTAAACTAATAAATTCCAATAAAATTGTTCGTTCGACAATTTTATAGCATTTTAAAAAATAAACAAACAATAATTTGACGTCGTGTCGCGTCGCATCAGTGAATGATATAAGTATGTGTATATAGTTGTATCTACATCGTCATTAATTTTCTTCGGTAAAAATCTGCGCAGTCATTCGTTACACGTAATTTATTCCAACGATGTAGGTAATTATTAAATTAACAGTCGCATGTTTCCAAGCAGCAGATGAAATATAAGTTAATAAACAAATTTACGCATTCGCGTTGATAAACGACTGGGGAGAAGAGTCGAAAAGTGTTTATTAATTTATGACCATCGCCATAACCCATGAAATCGACTAATCCGGCCGACTCTATAAAGTAATAAGTAGGTCATAACCGTATGACTAATTGGTATTTCCTGTAATCCGTACAGTTACACAATCAGAAGATACCATATAGTCGAATAGGTAACTGCAATAGTTCAAATACACAATGGTGTGCAAAATGACCTAACATTTTAACGCGCTTATTACGATCCTCACCCCTTCTCATCATCACCCTCCCGACTGCATTCGGTACCGCTACTCACTGCTTCCTTTCTTATAGTATACCTCGTTTGTTATATTTAAACTGATTTATTCGTCGATAAAATACTGTATTTTTCTTTATCCTCGAGTTCATCTGTAACACCGACGTGTCGGTTGAGAAGCCCCTTATAGTTCCATATAAACTAATCTTGAAGTATAATCGAAATAATATTTTGTATTCATCGAACAAGTTTCAAATTTGCGCCTACAAAGATACTCGCAATTGTTCGCTGCAAATTACACGACAAAATGAAACGACTTGTTTTTCAGTTGCCAAAATTTACACAACTGAAAAGACGCCTACAAACACACGAAAACTATACTCATAAAGATATCGATGTTTACATTTCCCTTCTCAAAGGCGTATTTATAATCTTATTCTATACAAAAATTATGAATAATTAATATCACGTTTCGTATAAAGTTACAACCCTTTTTTTTCTTCGGCATTTTTGCGAGACGTAGAAAGGTATGGAAATTGTAACTAAGTGGTTTACAAACTTCCCGGATTAATAATTAATTACGATATCGTGATGAAAATTTATAGGTATTTAGAGTGTCGAATAAAATACTCAATATACTTTTAAAATTTCAAAAAATGTACCAAAAATTGCTAAAATATAGAATTTTTGTCAGATTTTTTAAAATTTAAACTTTGACAATTTTTGATGATTCCTAATTTTTAAAAAAATCAATTTTTAAAACTGTGAAAAATTGAAAATTAAAAATTGATCCAATACCAAAAATTTATCAAAAAATGAAAATTTAATAAACTTTCAACTTTTATTGGATTTTGAAAATTTTCCAAATCAAGGTTTTCCTCAAATTTCACAGCGTTCCCGAATTTCAAAAATTTATTCCACTTCCAAAATTGATTGAAATTTAAAAACTGTCAAATTTTGTATTTTCACCAATCTTTATAAGGCCTCAATAAAAAATTGAAAAATTTATGGAATTTTAAAAATTGATCCCACTTATCTAAAATTGTTTAAAATTTAAAAATTGCCTTTTGTATTTTCACCAATATTTTGGAAGCACTCAATACAAAATTTGAAAATTTATAAAAAAATTTTAAAACTTGAAAAATTGACCCCATTTTGAAAAAAATAAATTTGAAAAATACCAAAATTCCCTAATTCTTAAATTTTTATACAGGGTGTCCGACGGGTGGTCTACAAGAATTTCAAAATTTCGTCAAGACAATGCATGAAACAGGCGCAACTTCTTGAAAGGAACAAAAGTAGTTATATGAAAAATTTGTCTATCTTCGAAAATGAAGGAGCTACAAAGCTTTGAAAATTTGTATTTTCGAAGTTTAAGACTCCATATCGCCTTAATTTTCAAAAAAAGGCAAACTCTTCACATAATTTTTTTTGTTCCTCTCAAAATATAACATTCATTTTATGCATTGTTTTGATGGAATTTTGAAGTTTTCGTGTATTCTTGGTGCACCGTTAAAAACTGAAGTATGCAATATTTTTGACAGGATTTTCTTGTTGCTATAACTCCTTCAGCTTCAAAGATAGGCTTTTCAATGTGATTACAACTTTTTTTTGTTTTTTCGAAGTGCTACCCACTGGCACTGCCAATGTCGAAATTTTTTTTGAACGCAGTGTTGCCAACCAATTTTGCTTGGAAAAATACCCAAATGACAATTTTTAAAATTTTGTAGCTTCTTCATTTGCAAAGTTGGGCAATATGAATACATCAATTTTTTTGTTAGTCGTACTCGGCTGTACCTATCCAAATTTCAAGTTTAGCAAACCACTCGCCGGATACCATGCATTTCTAATTTTTACAAAATTTCAATAATAATTATTGATCAAATTTTGAAAATTTCAAAAATCGATCCAATACCATAAAAAATTTATTAAAACTTGAAAATTACCAAACTACTCAAAATTTCTTAAATTGTAAAAAATCATTGAAATTTGAAAATTGACTCAAATTTTTGATGTTTGATAACTTTTTTAAATTTTAAAATTTGATAAAAAAATATTTAAAATTTTAAAAATTTGATACGAATTCAGAATAATATCAAAATTTGATAAAAGTTAGAATTTTGGTATTTTTTAAATTTTAATAAATTTTCAAAATTCAGTCAAAGTTGGAATTTCAGTCATTTTAAAATTTTGCTAAAATTTTAGAAATATAGGACCAATTTTTTAAGTTGAATAAATTCTAACAATTTTAAAAATTCTGCCTATTTTCAAAATTAATTGGTGAAAATTAAAAAAAAATCTAATCATATCAGGACTTCTATCTTTGAAATTGAAGGAGTTGTAGCATAGAGAAATCCTTGCCAAAAATATTTCTCCCACAATTTATTAAGAGGCACTAGCGAGACATGAAAATAACAAAATTTCCTCAAGACAATATACCAAACAGATGTAACTTTTTGAGAGAAACAAAAAAAAGTTATACGAAAAATTGACCCTAATTTTTTGAAATTGAAGGCTCTAAAACTTCGAAAAATCAGTTTTTACAAATAAAATTTTGTAGCCTTTATTTTCAACATGCGCAAATTCTTCAAATGATTTTCTTTGTTCTTCTCAAGAAGTTACACCTGTTTTATGTAGGTATACCTATTGCCATGACAAAATTTTGAAATTTTTGTAAACTGTTGCCCCTTCAAAATCGATATAGGCGCCCTCTTTCACATGAAGTTTTTTCTTAGTTACTACACCTCAAAAATATCGCCCACCACCCTCCAGGACACCCTATATACCAACGAAATTGGTTCCAAAACAATACGTCTACGCTCTACGTCTACTTAGGTATCAGAATAAAACCCATAAACCGTACCCACGACCATTTCAAGATCATCGAAAGTTCAAAAAACTTATGCAATATTTACTAAGGCGAATAATTCTCCATAATGAATCGTTCATTTCGAATCGTTAAAGATAACATCAAAATACCTCAGAAAATACCTACTGTTTCTCCACATGTACTACAAGGCATGTGTATAACATAGATTCGCGTACGATTTTCAAGATTATCTCGAGTTTCTCACGTACGAATCTATAATTTTAATTAACGCGTAGTTCTAATCCTATACTTCGTATTTCAACAGAGGCAGCACCGTTGAAATTGAGAGATTTGCCTACTCGGGTTCGCAAACTCGAGTTTTATGCATTAAAAACGATCAGCACAATATTATGTACGTACTTGTATACGATTTCTAAGCGTATAAAAGATTCCTGAAACAGGTCGATAAAATATTTTAATAGGACTATCAAAAACATATAGGTAGGTCTAAGCTCTATAAGACTTCATGCACATTGTACATCACATTCGTTTCATCGTATCGACTGTTTGATTGATCTTGACGTATATCTTTTAAGGTTAGTGGCTTTAGGCTTCGCTCGTGGTATTTAAATTGTGCTAAGATCAGGTGAATATCCGGTAGGCCTACACGTGAAAAAACCACAGGTATGTTTGAATTCGTCTCCTTATTTGGCCGAGTAAAAAAATTAAATGCATTAACGGTATTTCCATTGTACTCATTAGGTATAGTGGAAATACGTATGACTATAAATTACGAATTAAAATTTGATCCATAGATACATTTACCTACACTCTCTCAGCCAAAAAATTTAGATCAGACGCTTTTTTATTTTTAGATTTTCACTCTGAAAATTATGAATACCCCTTCAATTTGCTCCTCAAGTGTAATTTTTTAAAATAATAAGAGTTTGAAAAATTCCTTCGAAATTATTTAACTTGTATTTTGAACATAAAATTTCATATAATAATTATTGTTTTACCTACAAAAAGAAAAAAAAATTAAAATTTATTTCGGAAAAATTAAAAAAATTTTCAAAACATAATTTTTAAATTTGTTTTTAAAAAATGTTTTTGAAAATTTTATTTCTCAAATTTTTCAAATTTATTTAAAATAAACTTTTGAAAATTTGAAAAAATAATTGTGTTTTAAGAATTTAAAAAATTTCCACAACATTATTTTTCTAAATTTTTGTTTTAATTTGAGGCCTTTTCAAAATCCCAAAATTTTTTCGAAAAATTTGAACCATTTTTTCGATAGGTATTTCAAAGGAAAATGAATCAAACAATTTTTATCCAAATAAAATCAAAAAATCTTCTCTTTTTTGAAAATTTTGGTTTAAATACGAAGTGATTTAAAAAATTAAAGGTCAAACAAAATTTTTAAAAATTTTCTCAAACAATTTTTCAATTTTTCATTTCATTTTTGTTTCAAAATTAAGTCTTTTCAACATACCGAGACTTTTTTGCAAAATTCCGACAATTTTTTCTACGTTTTAAGCAAAAGTAAATTTAGAAAATATTTTCAAATAAAAACAAAAAAATTCTCCTCAAAATGATTCTTAAAAAATTTGCTTCAAATAAGGTATAAAGTCTTTTCAACATTACAAGTTACAACGATTTTTTTCAACAATCTTTGTGACATTTTACGCATTTTTCGAAGCTTTAACTGGAATGGATATTGGATGTAGAAAGTGTTTTCCAATAAAATCAAAATCAAATCTTAATTCTTTTTTAGAAGATTGTGGTTTAAACAAAATTTAAAAAATTCAAGGTGAAACAAAATTTGAAAAAATTCCCAAATTTCAAAGGTTTTTTTTTTTTGCAAAATTTCAACAAATAAGTAACTCTAAATTTTTCAGAATTTCTGCGAATTTTTTTGAAAGAAAATAAATTCTCAAATACGAGCTCAGAGGAATTCAAAGACATTTGAAGGACCGATTCGTTCATCAGAAAGAATATTCTGCCCCCAGAGCGAAAAAAATTAGCCAACTGAAACCGAAAAAAATTGACTTACTACTCCATATATCTTTTTCACGTTGTTAAAAATTTTGCACCATTGAACATCGGTATAAAATCCCAACTTGAACTTCTAACGAGTTGAAAACTAAAGTAACGATGTCGTGAGCGTCGATCTTTGACATGAAAAAATTTTACGCTTGATGCAACGAGTACTCCACTGTGACCAAGACCGTGATATAACGATACTTATCTCGATGAAATCATAACCATGAAAATATTTATAAGCGATACATTGGAATCAAATTTCGTTACTTGTACGAGTGTAATTGTAACGTATTGACGAAGAAAAGAAATTACGCGAGATGAATATGAATGAGTGAATCATAAAATGTTTCGTTTACGTTGAAATATGTTGTATAATTAATTTCGTTCATATCAATCGCATCTTCGCATCCCTCTAAAAATGCTTTTCGAGTGAATTGAAATGAAAATCATTATTACGATGTCATCCATCCTGATAAATTAAAAAAACAATTTTTCTCCAGTGATACCCGCCATGCCATCAAACCAATTATTTCCGAAAAAGTACAACGCACTCGATGAAATGAAATTTTCAACAAACAAGAAGCGTATACAGGACTTCAGTTCAAAAACTCGAAACCGTATCATTTCCTCGAATATTATTTTTCATTCCTTTCATAACATACTTATAGTCTCGTTAGTTCAAGTTGTCGTTCAAAATGAAGAAAAATCAAAAAAAAAATGTCTTTTCAAACAGTGAACCGAAAAGCTTTGACGAAGTTTGTAAAAAAAAAAAATTCGATTTAAGACGACCACTTCTTTACACGCGTCAAAAATGTACTTCATTTTTCCAAACGAATCAAATGCTCGCTTTCAACTTTTTTTTTACTCTGAATTATACATTTGACGACTAAATTATATCGTCAGGTTTACAACAATCAGCCAATTTGCAGCTTATTAATTTTAACCACATTTCACAGTACCTGAAACTCAATCGAACGTGAATAAACCTAATTTTTAGAAATTCAACTTTCAATAAAGTCTATAAGGGCCAGTTGTACCACCGTGGTTTAAACCTAGTTTAACGATAATCTGCAGTTTAAGAATTTCTTTCCAAGTTTCTGTGCAAACGAAGCGTTTTTCGAGAAAATTTATAAGAATCGAAACTGTAGAGCAGAAAATTTCCTTTCGGATAAGTGTCGTCAGATTTTCGACTGGACTAAATTCCTCGAGTTATTGTCGAAAAACCGTTTTTACTTTTTCTGGACGATAACCCGGAAAATTTTGCCTAATCGAAAATCTGACGAATACATAGGCGAAAGGAAATTTTCTGCTCTACAATTTGGATCCTTATAAATTTTCTCGAAAAACGCTTCGTTTGCGCAGAAACTTGGAAAGCAGGTCTTAAACTGCAGATTATCGTTAAACTGGGTTTAAACCACGGTGGTACAATTGGTACTAAGTAATTAAATTTTAACAAAAGAGCAAATTAAATAGGAAACTAAAATACCCCATTTATAGTTTTGAATGTTTAATCGAGTAAATAAAAATTGGTAGGTATTTTCTTCTTCTTCTAAACAACGAAATACATTATTTAAAAAAATTAATTGAAAAAGTTTTCAAACTTCTGGAAACAAATAAGATGATTATTATTACTCGTAGAAGATATTGCATTAAATAGCATCACGGTCGACTTCATCTTTAGCAAAAAGAGGAAAAAAAGAAGTAAATGATTCGCCATTATTCTCATTGTCAGTAAATTTTATTGGAGGGTTTTGAAAACTTTCGAGAACATATTTGGCAAAATTTCGGCATAAATATCATCCATCTCATTCCTATCACAGTTCAATGATCCTCCAAAGTTTAGAAACGCCTTGGTTCGACAGCCCAGTGAATATAAGGAAATGAAATGACATTTTGGGTTACATGAAATTTTTTATGCTGAAATGTTCCTTTCTATTTCTTGATTATCCACAAAAAAGTCCCTGAAACGCACTCCTAGGGGTATCCCCAAATGTGAACTCGAAAAGACCACCTCGTTGTTTTTCGCTTATAGCTCTGCAAATATGCGTTCTGACAGAAAAATGGTAATAACTGAAATTAAATTACATAAAGTTTGCAACAAAGAAGGTTATATCAATTTTTTTCAAAAAATGAACCGGTGGTGCAAAAACAAGCGCCAAAATATAAAGGGTGAAAAAAATAAAGATTTTGACCACCATTTCCGCGAATTTCTCATAAAGCTGAAATGAAGACCAAAATTTGAAAAAAGTTTCAAAAAATTACAGAAAAAATTCACAAAAGTCAGAATTTCAGAGATTTCTTCAGAGCTTTAGAACATGAAAAGGGAAAAAAACTCTTACCTATTGAAATGATTCCTACTTAAGCCAAATAGTATAAAATGTATTGAAGTCTTCCACGTACCTGAAACAGATAAAGAAAGAAATTATTAAAATTTGAAAAAATCCATCAATTTATCAAAATTGATAAATTCTTCGAGTTATCGAAATACTCAATACTCGTAAGCAATATTTCCAGTATGCCACTTCACCTAACGAAAAATGTGCTGGAACTGAAATTGAAAGCAACAGGCTCTTTCAAAAAAAAAGTTCAGCCCTCCAAATTTTTTCCAGGCTGGTCTACTTTTTTTATCAAAAAAAGCAATTGATTTTTTTCATGAAAAACAGAGATTTTTATGCAAAAAAAAGCTGAAAAAATTGAAACAAAAATTTTTTTTCTCTCTCCCTAAAAATACTTAACAGATTGCTTCTCTCAAAAAACTAAAATAGTTTTTTCCAATTGAGTTTTTTTTTCTCAAAAAATTGTTTTTTTTTTATTCCAAGAATTTTATATTCCAAAAACTTCAGAAAAATTTTATTACAAGAAAATTCAGAATTTTTCTGTCCAAAAAAGTTGAAATATTCTTGTATGTGAAACAAAAAATGTTTCTTTCTATAAAAGTACAAACCTATTTTTTCTCAAAAATTTGAAATATTTTTTTCTTCGGAAATTCAAGAAAAAAATTGAGGTTTTACAAAAAAATCAATTTGCATGATACTTCAAGGAAGTTGTTTTCTCCGATTTTTTTCCATATCTTAATTACTCAAAAACGTGTTTTCTTATCCAAAAAAAAACTTTTTTTAAGCAATTTGAGGCAAAAAATCAAGATTTTCTTTCTAAAGATGAGATATATTTTTTATCAGAAAAAATTAAAACGCATTTTTTTCCAAAAAACTAAGAAAATTCTTAATTTTTCTTTGGTTTCAAAAAATTTGAGATATTTTTAATTACAAAAAAATTTAAAACTCTTCAAAATAATTGAGGAATTTTTCTCAAAAAAAAAACAAGAGATTTTATAATAAACCTGAGTATGATTTTGCCTTTTCTGAGTTTTCTGGGGCATAGGTAATTTATTTTTGATTTAGTTGACCTCTTGCATACTTGGCCCTTTTTTTCCCATCCAAAAATGAAATGTATTTACCTGGTCCTCATTCCCATAATTATATCGAACCTTTCCAAACTACTCGTAGTACGTTCGCGAAATTATAACATAATCTTCATTTTTTCCACCCTGTAAATTTTAGTGCTTGTTTTTGCGCCACCCGTTCACTTTTTGATAAAAATGACAAGATCCTTTTTTGTAGAAATTCCATCTGCTTTAATTTTAGTCCTAATCATTTTCTTGTTTAAACGCATATTTGAAGAGTTATAAGCGAAAAGCGAAGATGTGGTCATTTTGGGTCCACTTTTGGAGGGCTTCCCAGGGGGCAAGGTTCGGTGACTTTTTGATGGGTAATCAAGACATCAAAAGAAACATATTTCAAAATCTGAAAAATTTATGCAACCCAGAATCCAGTTTGTCCCATTTCTTTTGTTCTAATTTTACAGGGCTACGAAATTTCATTGAAAAAGAGCTCGATTAAATGTACAGCGAAAGTTGCTAAAACGCTCGAATAAATAAACCAGCATTTCAATCGTCGAACTCGAGTCGCAAATATCTCGACAAATACACCCGTAAGAGAAAAACTTGACAGAACAACACATTAGGGAAATTTCACGCTCTACAATTTCAGTTCTAATCATTTACCTCGTAGAACGCTTCGTTTTCGCAGAAAGTCGACAAATTTAAGTAAATATAAAGCACATTTGCTCCACGAACACGAATAAGGTAAATAATGAAGAGGCGAAGGGACGCGACGCGACGTCGATATGCAAGACTTACAAAAACTGCCATGCCAGTATTTTGAAAAGTAACTCGAGAGTAACAATAGCAACATCAAACGGTACTCCGGAGTCCGGATGATATTAAAATCAACTTTTAATACCTGTAAGACGTGGTATCGGTTTAATCATCCGACTAGCTAAAGTATCTTAGGTCATCGAGTATACATAAAACAAGGACAACCAGAAACTGCTGTCGGGAACGTCTCCAGCTTGGTATGCCGAGTATGTATCACTAATATTATCTTTATCGCGCTCGAAAACACTACATGATACAGGCTCGTAAATAAGCTACTTTATTAGATTTATTTTTCGTATCGTTAGATCTTCGGCATAAACGAGAAATTCGCATACATCGTCGGGTCGATTTTCTGCACTATGAGCGAACTGTTATATTCGGTTTCCAATACTTCGAAATGTACCTTCTACAATTTAATATAATACAATAACACAAGTACAGCTTGGAATTGCATTCAACATACTGTACATAGTAGGTACATCGTAAGTCACACACACGCCAGTTGTATCTTTACGACCTTTTCGTGACTTCATTTAATATATTTATACGACGAAAAAATACGCGTTAAAATCACGAAAACTATGTACACCATTAAATATTACCTACACTGTTTTAGGCCATATAATGCTCGTTTCAATTACCACACGAGACGTTATCATCGTATGTTGTACGTATTTGTCGTATGAACCGATGAAGCGTCGTCGAAGGTAAAAAATCTTTCAAAATCTATC
This sequence comes from Balanococcus diminutus, assembly GCA_959613365.1. Taxonomy (NCBI): domain Eukaryota; kingdom Metazoa; phylum Arthropoda; class Insecta; order Hemiptera; family Pseudococcidae; genus Balanococcus; species Balanococcus diminutus. The sequence goes on from OY390715.1 coordinate 48,933,216, forward strand.
GAACCGATCTATCTTGTACCGGAAAATTACACGGATAAAAGGTACACAGCGCGCCACTTTCAAAGTTCCATTTTCCATACAAGCATCCTTCTCGCCAAAAGGACAACTTTCTTCGGAATACACGTCATAGAGGAAAGGTTTCAAAAATCAAAACATTTGTCATACGTTTTGTATGCATTGTTACGAGTAACCATTTGTTATGCGTACCTCTCCTAGATCTAAATACATGTATAGGTACTTTCAACCACCAACAGGTTGTAACTCGAAGAGTGAAGCATTTTCGAGTTCTTGCGACAAAACTTTTGTACTTCAATCGCACCCACATCACGTAAAAAAAAAATAATAAAAAAGGAAAAAGAATAGCTGTTTTGTTACCAACTTGAAATACTATACAGCATATTCGATTGTTCCTCAGTAATTAGACACAATTCTAAAGGACGTTGTCACCTTCTCCACACATGGAGCGTATTATGGGTATGCAATACTATTACGAGTACAGTACATGGCAGCTAGTCTTCTATGCTACTTCCTCTTAGCACAGTATGTTTCAGAAATCCGATCAGAGTTTAATTATTTTCGAGTGGATGAAAATAGGAGAAGGTAGAGTAATTTCAACGATGATACTAGATTTTCGAAGAAATTCAAGTTTCGAAATTCGATTTTAAAAATTTCTTAGGAAACATTTTTTTTCCAATTTCCAAAGATTTCTTTGATTTTTATTTTATTTATTTTTTTCTAACAGAACCTTTACTTTTTTTATAAATTAAATTTTGAAAAAATACGATGTAATTTTTTTTTAATTTTTAAAAGTTAGATTCGTCATAGAAAGATTATTTCTATTACATTTTTTTCAATATTTTATTTTTTTTTAAAAATCAAAAATGTTTTAATGAAAGATTTTTTTTTCAAATATCAAAGTTTTTTTCATGGGCAAATTTTTAAATGAAATTTAAAAAAAATTAAAACTTTTTTTTCATAAAACAATAGGTAAGTATTTTTAATTTTCAAAAGCAGAAAAAAATGTTTTTTTTTTTAAATTTTTAAACATTTCTTACAAAACATTTTCTTTCAATTCATTAAAAGATTTTTTGAAAGACAAATTTCTTTTTAAATTTCTTTCAAATCCCAGATTTTCTTCAAAAAACATAATTTTAATATATTTATACTATTTTTTTAAAGTAAACAAATCTTCTACAACACAACTTCAATTTTCAACGTTTTTTCGTAAAAAGATTTTATTTTTTATAAAAAAAATATTGAAGTAGGTACATATTATAACAGTTTTTTCATATAAAAAATTATGAATTAAATGAATAAACTAAAATATTATTTTTCCTCAAAATAATTTTTTCAATTTTCAATGGTTTTTTACAGATTAAAACTTTTTTTTACGGAACAGTATTTTATACTTGATGCATTTCTTTATGATTATAACAACTTTTCAAATTTTTACTGAGTTTTTACTCGTAGATCAAAATTTAAAAAAAAATTCGTAAAATTATTTTTCTTTTTTTTAAAGATTTTTTTTCTTCAATTTTTAATCTTCTTACGCATATAAAACATTTTTTAGATGATTTTTTTGAAAAACAAACTTTTTTATTTTTGAAGATTTTTTTAAATTTATAATTAGACATTCTTTTTTTTCATTATTATTATTTTTTTTTAATGAAACAATTTTTCATTTTTTTATATAGCAACTTTTTTCAATTTCCAAAGTTCTTTTTGTGAGAAAAAGAAATTTTTTTTTACAACTTTTGAAACATGATATTTACAAGAACTTTTTTTTTCAAAAACCAGTACTTTTTCATCACTTTTCACAAAATTTTCAGACCCCCCCCCCCCCGGCACAAAAAAATAGAACTCGAGCTCATTACGAAAAAAATTTCAACTAGCGGGAAAAACTATTTAAAGGAGAGAAAACTGCGATTTTTTAGAATGTTCTCACTATCCTCATTAATGTAAATTTTGTCAAAATTCACTACTTTCACTACCTTAAAAATGTTTATAATTTTGTTTTTCAATTTTAAACTTTTGAACGATCATTTGAAATACTTACCAATTTTATAATACATAATTTTTACATTTTTTATGAAGAAAAATATTTTGAAATTTTTTCAAGTAATACCTATTTTAGCTGATTTTCTCAAAGAGAAAAGTCAGCTATTAAATTTGACCTGATGATGGAAGTTGGGGGTGAGGGGTATTTTTCTCGACGTTTTGGGTCAAAATAAAACGATTGGCATGATTTTCGCATTTTGGTATTTCTTTATATATATATATTTTTAAAAAATAAATGGCTAGCAAAGTTGTAAAAATTCAAAACTTTTGCAATGCCTATCTAACTGCCTACTTTTCATGATGATGTCGTTTCTTATTGGTTTAAAACTTGTTAAAAGTTTTTATTTATCAAAAATAGCTGGCTGTAAATTGTATAATTTTTTTACTCACTTTAAAATTTTCAATTTGATGTTGTTATCAATAGCTTTGTTTTTTATCGCGGATTCTGCACAATCTGGATTATGGATTCTAACATTTACTTTTTAAAAAAAGGTTTAGAAATGTTCTGATCAATTATTCTGAAAGGTTTATCAAAAACAAAACAAAAGAACATAGTAAAATCCATAATCCACTTTCATAATCTGCTCGGTGAGTAGATTATGAAAGTGGATTATGGATTTTACTATGTTCTTTTGTTTTGTTTTTGATAAACCTTTCAGAATAATTGATCAGAACATTTCTAAACCTTTTTTAAAGAAGTAAATGTTAGAATCCATAATCCAGATTCTGCACAATCCGCGATAAAAAAACAAAGCTAATTAAGTACATAAAAATAATTTAATTTACACATGAATTTATATAAATTTTGAAAAATAAAAAATAAAAATAATAATAAAAATAATAGAAAATCAGCTTTTCTAGCGCATTAACTGCGTTAGAGTTTTTTTTTTTTTTAGTTTTTTAGTTTTTATCATTTTTTTATTTAAAAAATTCGTAAGTAGATTTTTTTTAAAAAGAATTTTAAAAAACTTTACAGTTTAAAAAGGTTTCTTAATTTTGGAACAAAATTTTAAAATTATTTTATGAAACAATTCTTTTATTTTTGAAAATTTTTAATTTTCAAAGATCAAGTAAAAAAAATTTTTTACAAAACATTTTTAAAATTTTTTTTATTTTTAGTTTTTATACATAATCGGTTTTTATTAATTCTCAAACGCATTTTATTAAACAATTATTTCATTTTTTTCCCATATGCCTAAGAAAACAACGTTTTTCTTTCCAAAACAATCATTTTTTACTTGACAACATTTTTCGAATTTTCAAAGATTTTTAATATCTACCTATGGTATTTTTTTTACCTATAATTATTTTTTACGTGTTTCTATTAAAGGACACTTTTTTTTCAAATTTTATAACTTGAATTTTACCTACATTTGAAGAAATTGTAAATCCTCAAATAATACAAATGAGTGAATTTGTGCTGTTTCGAGTAATCTCCAAATGCTTCGATTTCCCACTCGAATTTTCTGATGAAAAAAATCACACCTTAGATTTATGCAACACCTAATACCCTTCCCTAAATTTTTTAATTCATACACCTAAAACACAATTTCTCCATCTTCATGCATAGGAAAATAACTCGAACCAAACTAGACTTCTGAAACATCCTGTATACGTATTATATTGGTGTAATATCATCATAACCAAGGATTGTTCTATACGCTTTTGGAAACGGTTATGAGAAAAAATATTTATCTTGTTAGAGGAAAAAACGATTTCGGAGTAATTGCAACATGCTCGATGAGAGTACATCCAGTCCAGTCCACATCCACATAATATTACATCTTCTTTCATAAAATGCATCAATATTAAACTGGCAAAATTTCCAAGACGCCAACGCGAGCTCGCTTATGTATTAATTTAATTTAACATTCAATAATGACATAATCTCAACTGCCAACAGTAAAGTTTATTAAATAACCGAATAGAGTCTGGCAATATACGTACGTACGATTTACGTCGTCTACGTACCTCTGAGAATGGAATTTGTTATTGTGCAAGTATTCAGTGTTTCTTATAACTGGTCAGAGATAAGTACTAGAGATTACATGTTTCCGGTCAAAAGCGTCATTCTTGTGTTTGGCTTTCGTAGGCTTGATTTCGATTATCTTTATTGCTATATCATACCGGGTGTAATGACAATGAATAGGTACTTTTTCAACCTTCATTATCAATATTATCATCATTTATTGTTATTGTAAGAACAACAATGCTACACATTATCGAATAAATCGACTGAAATTTACTGCAGATTAAATCGAACAATCGAAACCGAAATCTTGACTCTAGTGCCTTAGCAAGGACTTCGAATCTTGCAGCTGACCCAGTCTTCTGTTTGCCTTTATTATTTTGACCAACTTTACAAAATTATAAATTTTTCCTCGAACAACTCGGCGGAAATTCGGGTCAGTTCGAAACGTCGTTAGTGTCATGAATGGCAATAAAAACAATCGTCAGGTGTACTTAGATATGATATTATATCGCTTAAAAACATTGTAATAAATGAGTATATTTTTACTCGAGCTATTTTTTTTTCAATACTAAAAAAAAATGTGAAAATTTTTTAAAAAACCACGCTTTTATTTAAAGTTGGTCACTTTGTAAAATGTTATTCATAGGGAAAGAGTAATGCCTTAAAAAACAAAAAATAAAATTTACTTGAATACAAAAATGTGTCATGAAAATTTTTTTTTCAAAAATTTTAATGATGAAAATCGTGGTGGGGCGTTAATCGAAAAGGTATTCGTTTGCTCCTCGCACACCCCACCACGCTTTTCATCATTCAAATTTTCATGACACATTTTTGTATTCAAGTAAATTTTATTTTTTGTTTTTTAAGGCATTACTCTTTCCCTATGAATAACATTTTACAAAGTGACCAACTTTAAATAAAAGCGTGGTTTTTAAAATTTTTTTTACATTTTTATTTAACTCTTTTTGTCGTTGAAAATATTTTAATTTCATAGTTTTACTATGTTGTGATTTTCTGAAATTTTCAAAATTGAACCCCCTCATAGGGGCTCAATTTGGGGTCGGGGTAAATCTGAGTTTGAAAATCGAATTCAGCGACCTCGAAAACCTACATTTCGATACCAATGTTGTGATTTTCTGAAATTTTCAAAATTGAACCCCCTCATAGGGGCTCAATTTGGGGTCGGGGGTAAATTTGAGTTCGAAAATCGAATTCAGCGACCTCGAAAACCTACATTTCGATACCAATGTTGTGATTTTCTGAAATTTTCAAAATTGAACCCCCTCATAGGGGCTCAATTTGGGGTCGGGGGTAAATTTGAGTTCGAAAATCGAATTCAGCGACCTCCCCCTAATGTGAGCACTATGTTCTTTCAATTCCAGTAAAATATTAAATGAGAGAGGATTGGTCGAAAACATACTCTTGGTTCCATGAGACATACAAACAAACAAACATACAAACAAACATACATACCAAGTATATAAAAGCGTGGTAAAAAGACACTTTGAAACGTGGTGTTTGACATGAAATTTTAGAAAACCTAAAATAATCCGAGAAGGAATACGAATTTCAAAACAAATAAATGGCAAAAAACACATTTTTTCTCGACAACATAATGAATCTGCAAAAAATTCATCCTCGAGCGAAAATTCCACGTTGGCCAAAAAAATTACATAATTTCAGCCAATGCAATGGCAGCTGCATGATAATAAATGGGGAGGTGGTTCCCTTCTAAACGTTTATTTTCATTTGTACTGTGATTTATTGCTAATTAGACAATGAATTACTTTTATTACTGCACACCGATTTCGAATAATTGCATCATTTTGAATGGTATAGGTAGGTATGATGTATACGTATTTATATTTTATTATTTTCAATTCGATGGGCAGGTTATTACTTAAATTTGATAGGTTAATGGCACTTGACATTAGTATAGAAAATACCTAGTACTTACTCATGGTACTGTACATACATTAATAGTTCAACACACACGTAGCGAAATGCCAATTTATTACACCGCCAGTTGCATTTACCATTTACCTACTTGCAAGTGACGTAAGACAAATAATTCATCGACAATGCCGACTGAAATCGATTAATAATTTCTCAAAATAATTTTTATAATCCTGTGTTTTGGACCCGTATCAAATTTTCCTTCTCAAACATGGTCGGAATTTGATCATAGGTTGTTCGAATTAATCGCACGCATAAATTTCAATTTGAAAAATGAATCTGTTTGAAAAATTCAAAAGCTTAATCTAAATCATCCGTATCCTACGAGTATATTTTACCGCATAAATCTGGTTAAAATGAGATTTGATTGTAATGAAAATTATACGTACACAATGTTTGAACTTTTAAATTACGAGACGTAAATTTATATTAATAAACGACGTATACTTATAAAGTAATTGATGAAATATTAGGTATACGGTCCTTTAAAAAAAATACCCATTTCCTCGACTGAATTGATTAAAGCGCCAAAGCTCGTAACCTTTTATACACCTACGTTTTCCGAAAGCAAACATCTATAGCCTATCGATATTACACTTCCTTTAGATGAAAATAATTCCCCATAATTTTCAAACATTTCACAATATAATGCTCCTTCTTCCATCTTACCCTTTCAAAGACAAAAAACGAAAATGTTTTCCTAAAATTCTAATTACAACTTGTTACTATTTCTATGTATACTTGACAAAAAGATAAATTGATGTGGAATTCTAAACCATCGACGCGTCATTAATTATACGCATAACTCTGCGAGAAGTACGAGATGTATTTCTACGATGTTTTGGTGAAAAATTGACGAATATTCAATTTTAAACTTCGTCGGAGTTGATTCCAGTCACGATGGCTATTTTTCTTAATTCTTTTTTTGTCGCTGTTCATTCTCGGTGGCAGAAGAAATTATAAGCCTTGTTATATTGCGGAGGAGTACACTTATGAATTTTTCATGAAATCAGTTTATATTGGCAAAATACAGAGAATAAATATTGTCTGACAAATGACAATTGAGGTCAATATATTTCATTTCAACTTCAAGATTTGTAGAATTAACGAAATTTTCATTTCACAATTTCTAAATAAAAATTCACTTTTTTAAAATTGAAAAAAAAAATTAAATTGGAAAAATTTCACAATGTAGTAAAATATTTATACTTTTAAAAAAATTCACGATTTTTTGAAAAATTCTACGATGCAGGAAAATTTTATGTTTACAATAAAATTCATATTTACAGAAAATCCAGTAATACTTACTCCAAAATTTGGAAAAATTTTACAAAATGAGAAAAATTTTGGAATTGAAGAAACTATTTCAATTTTAAAAAATGTCACGACTAGGAAAATTTTACATTTTAGAAAAAAAAATCACGTTCTCAAAAATTTAAAAAATACGTAACACGATTTTGGAAGATTACACAGTTTTAAGGCAAATTTCACAATTTGAGAAAATTAATTTGTTGAATGTGTATTGAACTCATTCTTTTTTATTTTATACAAATCAGATAAATTTTACGATTTACAAAAAACTCATTATTTTAAAATTTGTAAAAATTTTACGAATTAGACAAATTTTATTATTGAGAAAATTTTCGCGATTTTGGAAAATTTCTCGGTTTAGGCTAATTTTACAATCTGAGTGAATTTTTCAATTTAAGAAAGTTTTACAATTTGGAAAATTTTCATGATTCGGAAAAATTCCATGATCTAAGAAAATTTCACAATTTAGAAAGAAAATTAAAATTTTTACAAATTCACACACATTTTTAGAGTGTGGAAAAATTTTAAAATTTTGAATATTATTTTACTATCCGAACGAATTTTTTATTACGAAAAATGCATGATTTTCAAAAATTTTCAATTTACAGAAATCCTCCTTTCTTTTCAAATTAGGAGAATTCCACAGTTTAGGTGAATTTCATTAAATAAATGATTTTTTTATTTCAGAAAATTTTTTCAACTAGAACAGATTTCATGATTTGAAAAGAAATTATAAAATTGAGCAAATTTTACAGTTGAGAAAAATGAATGATTTCGAAAAAATTTACGATTTAAGAAAATTTCACAATCTGGAAAAATTTCGTGATTTACGAACATTTTTCCAAATTTCATGTATCGTAGATTTTCCAAAACCAAGAAATTTTACAATTTATAAAAATGTTACGAAATAAAGAAAATTTACAAATTGGAAAAATTTCATAATTTAGGAAAATTAAACGATGCAGGAAAACTTTCACTTCGCATTTTAGAAAAATTTTACAATTCGAACAAATTTTACTTTTTACAAAAATTTAAGAATTTGGAAAAATTGCATTAAGAAAAATTCTTCAACTCAGAAAATTTTTACAATTTGAAAAAATTTCATAATTTTAGAAAAATTCTATGATACAAGGAAATTTTGCGATATACAAAAATCTTGGAACTTAGAGATTTACTTCTAAAATTTAAATTGATTTACATAATTATTCAGAATTTTGCTATTTTTAGAAAAGTTTTGCAATTTTGAAAAATTTTACAAGTAGATAGGTACGTATATAGAAATTTACCACTTTAAAATTTGGAGTTTAAGAAAATTTTCACGATTTGGAAAATTCACCGTTTATAAGCAAAATATACAATCTGAGATCTGAGCGAATTTCTCAATTAAGAAAAAAATTTTCAACTTGGAAAATTGTAGGTATGTTATTTTAGAAAATTTTAAAATTACTTATTTTTCGATTTAGAACAATTTTACAAATTAAGCAATTTTATACTTAGTTGACAGAAGTTGACTATAGAAATTTTACGATTTAGTAAAAATTTCACACTGAGAAAATTCTACATTATTTTAACGTGTAACTCATAATTCGAAAATTTGGAAAAATTTTACGAATTGAACAAATTTTACAACTGGGAAAATTCTTATGATTTTGGAAAATTCATCGTTTAGGAAAATTTTACCATCCGAGCGAATTTCTTCATTTAGAAAAATTTTACAATTAGGAAAAAATTCGTCTTTTAGAAAAATTTTAAAATCAACGAAAATTTTTAAATTCAGGAAAATTTCACATTTTTGAAAAATTTTAAATAAGTATACATAATTTAGAAACTGACTCTTATTTTTAATGTGAAAAATTTTACAAATTGAACGAATTTTGCTATTTTGGAAAATTTTTGCAATTTGGAGAGGTTTCTTGATTAGGAAAATTCTACGACAGACGAAAATGTTATCTACTTGTTAAAAGTTTTACAATGTATCGATTTTCTGAAACTTTAAATAAGTATGACACCCCCCCCCCCAAAAAAAAAATCCTAAAAAATTTAGAGTAGTATAAAATAGTTTGGAAACGAGAAAAAAATTCTGCCTGTCAGCTTTAAAACTGTGCTCTTCAGGGCGATTTGAAATTTGCACTGTCGTTTTCATGGTCTTTCAGGGTTCATTGATTCCCTTACAATACCAAGAGCCTTTCGCAAACTGAACGATGAATTCCACAATTTAAAAAAATTTTACAATCAGGGAAAATCTTACATAGCAAGGAAATTTTACATTTTAGAAAATTTTATGATTTTGAAAATTTCTTGGGTATTTACAATTTTATAATATTCGACGGTTGCGGTTTAGACAAATTTCATAATTTTATTAAATTTTCACCAACGTATTCTCGTATAAAATGTGTACAAACATTTCAATAGTATTTTACGCCCGACTACGAGTAATTTTTTGCTCATTACAAAAACCGTCAACGACCACCAACATCTTATAATGATAATAATTTTAAATCCTTGTATTCGTATAAGGAACACAACCCTGAATTAAGGCGAACTTTCCGGACTATTCGATTCGTTTCGTTCATAATATCGCACAATGTTGTACAAAGTATGACCTACGCGTGCCTATTACTTAATTAAAATGTACAGGATCCCCGCCAAATTTATTTCAGTTCAAATAACGGTTCCGTAGCCAACACCAAGACCAAGAGCAAGAGCAAGACCAAACGATAAGATACTCTATATATTAGACAATCAGTCCACCAGCAGCGTACTAACTTCATCGTCAGACATTTAACAACAACGAGCCGTGCAGAATACAACATAGCAATTAGTTTCGCGTCCATCGCGTCCATTATATTGACCTCGACAGCTTTTATCAACCTGCTGCTAAGTATTATACATAGCACAATACGTCCAACTCTCTGGGTTAGACTGGCTCTGCCAGAGTGAGATTTTCATTAGTTGTTTATCCTACCTTAAACTTTTATATACGTACAGACTGTGGATCGATAAAAATACCTCTTCCTTTGCAGAAATAACCTATACAACGAGTTAATCATCTCTGGAATATAATTTTTAATTTGTACAGATTACGTTTTTTTTTTAATTTATTTTTTCCAAAAATGAAACGATTATTTTCACCGAGAAATACGTGTTTGAATTTTTAAACGATATTTCAAAATGTTATCGGTGATGAAAAAACCCAACACTTTCTATCTGATAGTCAGTCGGTGCTGCCTAATTCAAATGATAATGTATGTAAAGTCTGCGCCGCCAATTACGTAATTCTACTTCAACTGTTCAAGTATACGTACAACTTAAATAACTTCGTACGCGTATCTTTCAAAAAAAAAAAAAAATCATTATTGTTTTAATAACGTTGGCGAAAATACGAATATACGTAGGTTATTTCGTAACATATTTAGGCGAGCTTGGGTAGTACGAGTATAACCAACGTGCGGTAAAGGTGGAGTATAATAAACCCATTTCAATTTCAATGTTCATTTCGTACATAAAAGATTCAACTACGAGTCGAGTCGACAAAGGGCGAATATTAATAAAGTCGAATTTAACTTATAACAGACGCAAACGTTCATTTTTCAAAACGTTATATTTAACAAACCAAATCCTGACAAGGCATTTTTTTTTCCAAATAAGCATCGATCACGTCGACAAGTCACAACAAACCCGCTTCGTGCCTTCGCCAGATTACCAACCCCTATTCTCACCTCCCAAGAAAAAATTAAGTCAATTTAGACTGTTTTTTTTCCTCAGTTCCAAAAAGTAGGTAGGTATATATGAATGAATGTAGTGAAATTACCGTGAAAAATAACCTAGCAAAGCGATTTATTCAACGTCGCAAATAATTTATAACATAGAGTAAACGAATTCGCATCTAACTGTATGTAAATTTGTAAACATTACAACTGACCGCGTTAATTGTAATTTACCAAATGTCGCACACTAGACCGGAATCATAATTTAATTTATTTGAAATGCTCTAATGAAGACTAGAACGATGCCACTGTATATCCTCCTTCGTGAAAGAGGGAAAAATTCCTGATTTTTTCCACCTTGCATATTTTACCGCGTGTTTTTTGAGCCACCCGTTCATTTTTCGGAAAAAATGAATATAACCTTTTTTGTTGAAAATTTGATCTACTTGAATTTTAGTTATCATCATTTTTCAGATTAGGCACATATTTGACGAGTTATAGGCAAAAAATAAAGAAGGGGTAAATTTGGGTCCACATTTGCGGAACTTCTGAAGGGGGGAGGGAAGAAGATTTTTTAGTGGTGAATCAGGATACCGAAAAATATATTTTAAGCATAAAAAAATTTCATGCAAGCTAAAATGCAATTTGCTTAATTTTTTAGTCCAATATATTTTACCGCGTATTTTTGAGCCACCCGTTCATTTTTCGGAAAAAATAAATATAACCTTTCTTCTTGCAAATTTTATCTACTTGAATTTCAGTTATTATCATTTTTGGGATTAAACGAATATTTGAAGAGTTATAAGCGAAAATTGAAGGGAGGGTAAATTTTGGTCCACATTTTGGGAACTTTAGAAGGGGTGAGGTATGAGGATTTTTTAGTGGTTAATCAGGACACCGAAATAGATATTTTAATGATCAAAAAATTTCATCAAAGCATAAATGCAATTTGCTTAATTTTTTGGATCCAACTTCACTGGGCTATTAATAATGATTTTTCGTAATTTCATAATAATTTTAACGAATTCTTCGAAAAATTTTGATATTAATTTCTCAACTACGTCCAAAATTAATACCCTCAAACCCATTCCTAATTAGACCAATCAAATACAAATGTTAACGTTTGCAAAACACAATCCGCATCAACTTTTGACCTTTACAAATTAATGTCAACTAAGTATTTAAAAAATCAACACTACAATGTAATATAGGCATGCACCTATAAAACTTCAGCACATTCATTAATTCGAACCGAATAGAAAATTTTCCGGCGCCACGAAAGTATAAAAATTACCATTCATTTTACTCCGTGCGAGTCATTCGTCAATACTCAAAAGTAATCATTATGGCTGATTATGAATTAGAATCAGGTACGGCCAAGTGGTACTGAATAAAATCAATACGAATTATCTCCATCGCGTCTTACTACATAGTCAGTCTCGTACGCGTACAGAAAATAAAATTGTAACATTGAAGAAAAAAACACAACAAAAAAACATCTTCGTCCGCATAGATTCAGCCAGCCACGATAGGTTTACGTACGTATACTAACGAGTCAATGAACCTTCGAGCCCAAACTGGGAATCACTAGACTCATAGAATCAGTCAAAAGAGCGTATAATACCGATTAAGCTGCAACCTGAACCGGTTAAAGAACCCTAATTATCATACAAGCCGAAGCCTGGAACGATTTAATCTACAATTATTTCAGAACATGGATTGTTTGAAAAAAAAATCGTTTTTCGTATTTTTAAAATTAAAGTAGGTACTAGACTGGGTAACCCGGTTTTCACTTCAGGATTTTTTTTTACCATTTTAGAAAACCCAGAATTTCAATTTTGTAGAAGAAGAAAGTGTCACTAATCTCCTCCCCTTCCCTTCCATTCCATTTCATTCCATTCCATTTGAACAAAGAAAAATTTAATTTTTCAACAAATAAAATTCCAAAGTACTTGTATTACCTAATCGAAAACAAGATTTTTTTAAAAACAAAATTTTTCAAGTTAAGTACGTATGTCAGAAAAAATGAAAAAATTTCAAAGGTAAATTATTTTCTTCTCTTTAGAAATTACATTTTTAAATATTTTTCAAAATAATCTCTTAGATTAGAAAATAAATCTTAAAAAAAAACTTTTTAAAAAAAATACCTAGCTAATTCATGAAAAAAATAAATAAATAAAATTCGAAAGATGAAATTGCGCTGAAAACTGCAGAAATATATAAATTAATGTTAAAAAGTGGGCATACAAATATTTTCTAAATAAGTCAGTTACGTAGACAGACAAATTCTGCATAAACTGTAGCATTGCAAAAAATTTATGTTTTTTAGAAATTTTATTCATTTTAATTTTGCGAAGCTCTGTAAAAAATTGGTTGAAAATTTTAAAATTTTCTATAATTCGGCAGAGAATTTACTGAAAATTTTGTGATAATTTTTCAATGTTTTGAGATTTTTTTTAAATGAGATTTTTTGATGTCAGGAGAAAATTTTCTTAAAAATTTTCTGAAGCTCTGTAAACAGTCCTCTGAACATTTTATGAAAATTCCCCGAAGTTTTTTTTGTAAACTTTGTGATGATTCCTCGAAGTTTCGTAAAATTAATTTCGAAGTTTTATTTATGGTTTTTTATTTTTTTTCTCTCGAAAAATTCTCTGACTTTTTTTTCTGATTCTCAGAAAAAATTCTCTAAATTTTTGTGAAAGGTTAACTGTTTTTTTTTTAATTTTCTGAAGCTCTATAAATAGTACTTTTGAGATTTCCTGAAATTTTGTGGAAAAAATTCTCCAGTTATCTATATTTATTTTTTGAAAATTTTATTAAAAATTTTACAAATTTTACACATAATTATTCTCAATTTTTATTTTCTAATTCCTGGTAATGTTTTTGGTTTTTTTTTTTGAAAATTTTTTCTCTAATTTACTGAAGCTCCGTAAACACTAAACAGTCCTCCAAAAACTTAATAAAACTTCGTAAAAATTCTGAAAAAACTTACATAATTTTTTTTTTTAATTTTGAAAAATATTATTTTAAAAGTTTTGCTTATGATTTTTTTTCAAATATTATTAGGTGTATGATGAAAAAAAAAAAAGAATTTTATTTGAAAATTTTGTGAAATCCTTACTGACTCTTGCTAAGACTTGATAGTTTATTTTTCTATAATTTTTGAAGCTCTGTGAAAAGTCCTAAGATTTTGTGAAAATTTGTTTTAAAAAGTGTTGAGATTTTGTGAAAATTTTCTATTTTTTTTTTTTTTGAAAATGTTAATGAAATTTCTCTAATTTTTGAGAAAATTTCTCCGCAGTTTTGGGTGAAATCCTCTGAAAATTTTGTCATAATTTTCCGAAGCTTCGTAAAATTATTTCACGAGTAAAAAATTCTCAGAAAATTCTTGAAAGTTTTATGAGAAATTCCCTTTAAAAACACCACAGAAAAGAAGTATCCCGTATTATGTACACGAAGTTATTCAAAAAACGTTCGAATGAAGAGAAAAAATGTAAAACTTATTTGTTTCTTCTTTCCTCGACATAATACAAACCAAGTGACCGGAAATAACCCTGTAATCTATATAAGGTTGCTTTTTCGATCAAAGGCCAATTAAATTATCTATGAAAATTTTTACCAACCGAAAAGAAAAATGTTATCGGGAAATATATCAAGTTGAATCATTCGTAACGGTGTTAACCTTTTAGCGGATTTAATTTCGAGAGCTCTTTTCGACAATGCGGATGAAAATTCTCAAAATTACGATTCGAAAACCGCCCCTGAAAGGAAAAGGAAACTGGAAAGACAAACGAAAACATCCGAAGCACGACGACGGGCGATGCGACTCGACTGCGACTGGGCCTACAAACGCGAATAGATATTTTCAGATAAACCTTTACACAAAGACATTTTAATAATACATTGAAACCGCGATAAAAGCGCAAAATCTTTGTTGGTGCAAAAAGCATGCTTATCATTTTGCGGCCGCAATTCTCGTAAAAATATTCTACTAACGTCCAGTTTCAGCGGTCTTGGTTCTGTAGTAAAAGTTAACGTCTCAACATAGTACATTAAATACTGGAGGCGATATTGTCGAAAAATTTACCGCTGCGAACGCGATGCGAACAAATGAAAGTTTCAAGGCGTCGCAAAATAAATCAATAATATCTTCAGCCGGCATAAAATTAACCGAATATACATTTCGTTTGACTACTACACCACTACATTATTGTAGTGCAACAACGAGTATGTATATTGTATGTATACTACATCGAACCTACATATTTACGCTGATTCGCGAATAGTATTTTTTTTTTCAAACCTAATGCAATACTTTCACATGCTTTTAAAATAGGTATACTCATTGTTACATGATACGATTCGACGTGCCCTCTGCGATGTTATTTTCAGACCAAAAAGTCAGAGTTGAAAGCGTCAAACTGGCGTGAAGAAAGGAAAAAACACGAACCTGTAAAACAAAATACAATCGCGTTAGGAAAATTTAATTTCACCAAAAAAAGTACGTAAAAACACAATATCGAATATGGAAATAGAAACAAAATCAACGAATACGAATACACGAGTAAGAATTAGGTAAAATCAAATGCTCTTATATAAAATTCACAACATTGCGGGAAAAAAAAAATGTATTTTTAAAACTTCTTTGGTGTCTTGTTAATTGATAAGCGAATTTGACACGACAAGACTGATTCCAAAGTATCAATTTCCAACTTCAACAAATTGACTTTTGACGACAAAATAATCTATCAGTTTTGTCGCACGTCTGTCTTCGTGTCGTTTGCTTAGTAAAACTTGAAAGTTTAAATAAAAGTTTAGCTTTTTTCATTCTCTCTTTAGTTTCGTACTTAATTTTTCATTCTTGTTTCTAGAATACGTGGGTTGTTTGAAGTTGTGAGAGTAATTACCGTGGTATCGAAATTGTCACAGATCAAACGTACGTAATTATCTTCATTAATGAGGAAAAAAATAAAAATAAACCATTTTTTGGAATTGGAAAACGGAATCAAAAAACAAATAACTTTGTTCGCGCATCGCTGATTACGTGGTATTTATGATGAAAATTATAGTTAGATAAAAATGGAAATAATGGAAATATTGTGCTAAAAAATATTCAGTGACTGAACAGTGAACAGAACTCCATCAATAACAAAAAATATGCCATCTCCAAAGATTTACAAAATGCACTTATTTTTCACTTTGTAAAATTATAAGAAAACCGCGTAGAAATATTACTGGAAATTTAAAAAAAATAAATATTTGTAAATTTCTATTTTCAATCAAAAGATCCAATTGATAATGGGGATCACATCAATTTTTCAAATTTTTATTTAATTTTTTCAACTTTTTTTTCAAACCATTTTTCAAAAGTTTCTCAGGAAACAAATTTCGAGATGCTTTTGAAAACAATTTCATAAAAACATTGATCGAAATCAATTTTTCATTTTTTTTCACTTTGGAAAGAAATTTATAAAAAGTTGTTATTGTATAAAATTTTTTAAGTAGGTATTTTTCAAAACTTTTGAAAATTTTCCAAATAAAAACGATTAAAAAAAATTTATTGTAATTTTTAAAAATTTTATTTAGAGTTTGAATGTTTTAAAATTTTAAAACATTGATCAAAATCAATTTTTTAAATTTCTTCATCGAAAATTTTCTATGTACCTAGTAAGCACTCTTCAATACTTGCGAAACTCTTTTAAAATTTCTCAACTAAAAACAATAATTTTATTTATAACGTTTTTTTTTTTCAAATCAATTTTTAAATACTTCGATATTGTTTCTAAATTTTTTTATACACTGATCAAAACGATTTTTTCAAAATTTAATTTGAAAACAAAATGATAAAAACAATAATTATTTTTCAAACACAAATTTTAAAAGTGAATTTCAAAGTATAAAATGTAGATCAAAAGCATTTATTAATTTTTTATCAAATACAAAATTCTTAAATTTTCTTTTCGAATAAAATTTAAAAAAGGAATTTTCAATTTTTCAGCAAATTAAATTTAAATATTTCTTAAAACAAACATTTCTGAAATTTTCCAACCAAAACAATTTTTGAATATTTTTCGCAGAAATCTTTTTAAAAATTTTCCTTTTTTTTTGAAAATTGTTTTGATATTTTTCAAAACCTTTTTTTAAAAAGGCGTTACTCACTGATGAAAAATAATTTTTCCAAATTTTTAGATAATACATAAAAATGATTTTAAAATAGGTATATTTTTTTTTCTAAACACAACTCTAGATTTTTTTTCAAACAAATTTTAAAAATGAATTACAAAACACACTTAAATTATTGCCTAATCAAAAAGAATTGATTAATTTTTCTTCAAATAAATTTTTTGAAATTTTAAAATAGGTACTTATTTGTTTTCAAACATTGATCGAAAAAAAATTACTCAAGTATCTTTTTATTTTTTAAAGACAAATTATTGAAAATTTTGTTTAGAAACCAATTTTGAAATACCTACTTACTTAGTTTTTGAAAACAAATCCATCAAAATATTGAACGAAACCATTTTTTTTTTAAATTTTGATTTGGAATGAATCACTGAGAAGGAAATTTCGATTTTATAAAGCAATTTCTTTTGAAGATGATTCATTTTTTTAAATGCCCTTATTCAAAGTATAATTTCAAGAGAAATCTTCAAAAACAGTGCAAATCAAAATTGAAAATTTTTCTCTTTTTATTTGCAATTTTTGTAACAAATTAAGATGCAAAACATTTCTGTTTTTCGACAAAGAAATTTCGTGCCTTGTAGTTTTTTCGAAGTTAATTGACAACATCGATTACAAAAGAATTTCAAAAACAGTTTCTTTCTCACAGTTTTGCAAGAATAACATCCTTTTGAGAGTTGAAAAAAATCGCTAGGAAGTGCCTGAATTTTATTTTTGGAATTCGCAGAGAAGAGAAAAAATTCTTGAAGGACAGTTCGAAAATTGGCCTTTTTAGAATTTTTGAAACAGAACAAACAAATTAATTAATAATCAAGGACACGAGAACTACATACACAAGAACTTTAAAAACAGTTTAGGAAAATATTGAAAATGTTACTCTCTTTATTCACAACTTTCGCAGGAAGAGACTTCAAATATTTCTTTCTCTTCCCAAAGCAATTTTGTGCTCTGTAGTTTTCTTGAAGCGATCTGACTTCAAAAAAAGTTTAGGAGTGTAAATGAAGGAAATTAAAGAAATACAGGCGGAATGGATAACTTTCAGTGATCCAATCCTCTTCTCACAATTTTTCCATGGGAAACATCAAAGAAAAAAAAAGAAGAAAAATATGTGTATGCCAAATATATATGGTTTTTTAGGATTCACAGAGAAGAAAAAACTCTTCCAAGGACACTTCCAAAATTGAACTTAACGGAATTTACAGGTATCATAAATCAAAAATTTTACTTTAAAAATTGAAAATAAATTTTTTGTGAGTTTACTCAAGTACCTATTAGGAAAGCAAAACATTTTTTTTTTTTAATTTTCAACATTTTCTTCAAAAACTAATATTTATAATTCCTCTGAACATAAAATTTTGAAATGTTTTTTGAAAATAATCTCTTTTTGAAAAACAAATTTTTAAAAATTCCATTTAATTTTTTTTTCAAGATACCTACTCATAAAAAAGAATTTTAACATTTTTCTAAAAAATAAATCTTTAAAGAAAAGTTTTTAAAAAAACACTCAACTTCTCTTTAGAAATGAAATTTTTGAAGATTATTTTTTTTAAACACACCATTAAAAAAATTATAAATTTTTTTTCATTTTTTAAAGAAATTATTTAAAATGGAATTATTTTTATTTTATTTTTTTTCAACAAACACAGGCAATACCTACATCTTCAAAATACCTACCAAAAATTTAACCAAAAACCAAACATTTAATAAATTATCAATCAAGTCGATTAAATTGCAAATGCCCACATCGCAGATAAAAGCCTATTCAATTCGTAAACAACTGAAATAAAAATAAAATTTAAGCTCGATCCGGTTATATAAATAAAATCCTGAAAACGAAGCGGTTAAAAAATTTTTAATACGAACAAGTCACGTCATAATACGGTTATCTACATCAATTCCACTATTCAGTACGAGGCAACAAAAAAAGTCATAGGTATAAAATAATTGTACTCTCGTAGTGTATATCTCTCCAAAAATCACGGAAGAAACCGCATGACAACAAATTAAAAACTATTTCACAGTTAACGAAATAACAAAGTGTCATGTTTGTTACCGATCAACCGCTGCGAAATGCCCTGCGAACAATTATTCGCCAGGATAATCTACGGTCGATTCGACGATATCCTGCCAAGCTTCGTAGAGCCATTCATAAACGCGACACATTTTCATTTCTATATATTTGGCCATAACGCATCGTTTTGTATCGTATCTTTATCTCGCACGCGAATTCGAATTACGAACACGACCATTTTTATGGGGGAAAAATCAACGGTATTTTCCTATAATTTTCTTCTCAGTTCTCCTTCTCGCATCCAATATCAACATCAATATCATTTCGAGAGCAAGATGAAAAAAAACTTACTCTTCGAGTTGGTTAGATCAAAAGTAGGTACGTGAAACTTTCCGTACACGTGTGATAAGATTTTTCAACCTTGAAAGAGCTCCACATCAAATATTTCCTATTTAGTATTTAGTTAGAAATTAACATACCTATCGTTCGGAGTTCGTCTTTAAAAATACACATTCGAGTATTCCACATTATGTACATAATACGTATGTCGACGAAAAACAAACATTCGAGTTGTACTTATGTCTTCCTTCGGCTTCGGGCTTTACTTTTCATCAAAGAACGTACACACAGGATATAAGAGATATTGAGACCGATATCTTCGAGTCGCTGTACCAAATCCATTTCTCGAGATTAATCCGTATAATTTCAATAACACAGACAAACGAATCTGAATCTTTCAAATGAACTCAAGCTCGGATCGTTCAAAGGGCTTTTTTCCTATTTTATAAGGACGCAGCACAGCGCAATCGTAATATCAGATTTATCCAACTTACTACGAGTATATATTTTTAAGAAAGCAATAAACGATTAGATTTTTATTACAAAGCGATACCCTAGTGTTCCACTTTTCATACGACACAATTCTTTCCATTTTGTATTTCTTTTTGTTTTGTGCCACACATAATCTTTCAACGTACGACAATATGAATAAGCTTCGAATCGATTATGATTAATGAATTAGTATAATAAATGGCCAACCGAGGCGAGGCGGATTTCCAACGCAAAACCGGTTCAGTAATTAGAATTTAATAGCGGTTTTTTTTTACATCATTTCTAAGATTTTTGACGATATTCCAAAGAAAACCATTCGCAAGAGCTTGTTTCGTGTTACGTGAATATATTTAGCTGTATACGAAAAATGATTATAATCATTAACGGATCTTTTTGTAATAGGTACACGTTTTAAACATATTATAAGTAGACCTGGATGAATCCAACATGACCAGAGTAATTCAATATTACCCTAGAGTTCGGAATTTTTTACATCATTTTACATTTAAATTAAATAGCATTTCGTTTCACTCTTTCGGATCCATTAGATCAAGGCAACAATATTCTGATGAAGCGAGGCAAACTCGAATGATTTTTGAATATGATATTTTGTCATAAAAAAATTTTCCCAAGTCATACTCGGATTAAATAATGAACATACAATCAGTCTACGGTGGTACATCATAATAACGAGAAAAAGAAAAAGAAAAATATAAAAGAAAGCCACATACACATTTTAATGCAACCGATAAAAACAACAGCTTCAATTAATTACAACGAAACAACATTTCCTGTGGAAAAACTCTTCTTCTTTTGCTATTGTTAGTGAAAGCAAAAATAATGATAAGTCCTGCGAATGCATATGTGCTTGAACTCGACAGTATTAAAACGTTATGAAAATTGTGTAAAAAGTTGCATCCTTTAATAGCTTGCAGGACGGAAAAATATTATTTCAGAGATGCAAAATACGTACTAGTAATTGATGTTTCTTTATAGAAGCAAAATTATAATGACTTTCGAAGATAAGAAATTCTAACAAGTGCTAGCTTCTTTTTCCATATTTTAGCACACACAGAAAAAATGCAAAATAACTGATAGAACAAAATTTTATTTGCTAGCAAATGTATTATGTCAACGAAGAATTATATATCTCGTATAAATACATGTTCTTTTGCATAAATATCGTTAAAATTTGATATGGTACATTAAAACAACTTTCGAATTACTATTTTTTTTTCTTCAATTCGACGAGAGCAGCCAACTTTAAAAATAAAGTTGAAAATTTTTTTAACTACAGGTTACATAAAATATTTTATCAACAAATTTAAGAATAATAAAAAATATAATAAAACTGAAAACACTGCTTTTAAAAAAAGTTGTTTTTAAATCAAAATTTGAGAAAATAACCAAAGTGGAGTTTTTGAAAATTTCAATTTAAAAAATGAAAAAATTCTAATTTTAAAAGAATTTGCTTCCGTATAAAATTTCAAAAAAATACAGCTTAGAAAAATTGAAATAATTTTTTGAAGTACCTATTAAATATCTAAATAAAAATAATAAATTATTTTATGAATAAAATTTTAAAAAATCGTTTCATCAACAAATTTTAAGAAAAATCAAAAATCAAACTAAAAACACTAGGTATAAATTTAAAAAAAAAGTGGTTTCAAGTTAAAATTCGGGAAAATTACTGAAACACAATTTTTTTAAATTCCATATAAAAAATTTCAACCAAAAAAAAAACAATGATTTTTTTTGAAAATTTAAAAAAATATATTTTTAAAATAATTACGTAAAATATTACATAAACTTTTTATGAATAAAATTTAAAAAAATTGTTTGACCAACAAATTTAAGAAAAATCGAAAATCAAACGTAAATTTTTTTAAATTGTAAAAGATTCAGTCATTTTTCAAAATTTTGACTCAAAAAGAAGTTTTTTGGTACCTAGTTTTGTTTGATTTTTTTCAACATTACAGTACAACCTCATATAAAAAAAAATCGTATTTTTTTGAGTCAAAATTTCAAAAATGGTAAATTTTTTACAATTTTGAAAAATTTTAAATTAAACAAAATTTCAAAGAAATGTTCATAAACAAAAAAATATATCAAAAATCAATTAATATTGTTTCTTAAAAAATCTTTGAAAAAGTTGTTTCCAAGTTGAAATAGAAAGAAAATGGTTTCAATAAGTCTAAACTTGAAAAATAGCTAAAAATTGAAAAAAAAATTAAATACCTACCTCCTTTAAACAAATTTAAAACATGCCTCTTTTTTGAAATTTAAAACGTTACTTTCAAACAGAAATTTGAAAAGCTGACTTTAAAACAAAAATGAGGAATTTAATTTTTAATTTCAAAAAAATTTACGTAGGTCTAGGTACCTATCATTAAAATTAAAAAAAAAAAATAATTCACGATTTAAAAAAAAACAAGTTTTTGTTTTTATACAAAATTTCAAAAAATTGAAAACCTTGTTCCTTAAAAATTTTTCGAAATATTGTTCCATGTCGAAAATTGAAAAGATTGTTTCTTTATCAAATTAAAAAATATGTTTTTACACAAAACCTTAAAGGAATACGCCCAAATTTGAGCCGCTAACTTGGAAAAAATTAAAATCAATTGAAATTTTTTTTTTTAATTTCAAAAATATTGTTTTTAAGCAAAATTTAAAAAAAAAATCAAAACGTTTTGTTTAAAAAAAATTAAAAAGGTCGTTTTTGAGTCAAAATTTGAGACAATAGTTTTAGAAAATTTTGAAAAATTCTTTCAAGTAAAAATTTAAAAAAAAATACGTGAATAAAATCTACTACCGCTATCGAAATTTTTTTTGGGCGCAGTGTTGCCAGGCAACCGATTTTGCTTGGCAAAATATCGCTTTTCAAAGCTTTGTAGTAGCTCCTTCAGTGTTGCCAGGCAACCGATTTTGCTTAGCAAAATATCGCTTTTCAAAGCTTTGTAGTAGCTCCTTCATTTTTAAAGGTGGGCAATTTGTGTACATTAAGTTTCACGTTGTACTCGGTTTATATCCAAATTTAAAGTTTGGCAGACCACTCACCGGATACCCTGTATATATTCTGATTTTGAAATGAGTGGCTCACTTACAAAGTAGATCATTTTTATCGAAGAAAATTTTGAAAAATTAGCTACAAATACCTATTTAACAAAATTTTTAAATAGTGCTTCAGAAAAAATTGAGAAAATACACCAAATATAAATATTCTTTTTAATAAATTCAAAAAAAAATTGAATAAAATTCAAAAAAAAAAATTGTACATGAAGATAAAAAATATGATCAACAAATTTAAGAAAATTCAAGCACTTACATAAAAAGAAATACCTTACCTATTATTTTTTTATTCCCAAAAAATACTCCAAATTCAAATTGAAAAAAAAAATAAATAAAAAAACTTGAAAAAATTCAATCTTAAGACGAAATTTCAAGCAAAAACTCAAGAATATATTTTCACAGAAAAAATTTTCAAATCGTCTGATCAACAAATTGAAAAAATCAAATAAAAATAGATACCTGAACTATCATTTTTTTTAATTCCAAAAAAATACGTCAAATCAAAACTTCAAAAAAAAAAATCAAAAAATTCAATCTGAAGATGAAATTTTTTCATGCAGACATTGTTAGTGCCTATTTTTTTATGAATAAATCAAAAAAAGTTTACTAAAAAATCTGAAGAATACGTTTTCACAAAAAATAAAAATCAATAGAATTTCAAAAAAAATTACAGAAAAAATTAACTCGTATTTCAGGGAGTTTCGCTAAAAAATAAATTGAAGCAGGTAATTATCAGCTATTCTTCAAAGCTGCTTAATCTGTGCAAAGCTGCTAGCATTACAATAAGCTCGCTTTAGCCGTCTTCGATGGAAAATTTCCTTTAAAATTTATGAACAATGGCGATAAAATTTCAACTTTTTATAACCTCTCACGATTAGGTATTTTTTGCGATACCATTGAAGCGGAAAATATGGGACAGTGAACACGAAGTCACGAATAGCGAACACATCGCACATACTCGGTAAAACGATACCGAACGAATTTTCGCCCCATGTGTCATCTTTCGTAGCAGCAAAATTCGGTATCGACTGGTAACTAAATCGAATCAAATGAAAAATAGACCGAAAAGAGCATTCAACTTTGGATCTTTATTCGACGATGGACGATTTTGTATTCGGGATACAATAGTATTCGAGTAGATGGCAGGCAACCATAACGGTCAATCAATCCGATAATAAAATTAAAAGAAGATCGCCTCGGGTAACTTGTGTTTTACTTTCACGCTCAAAGTTTTAATTTACGATTGTAATTATTTCTTTTTCTGCTCGAGTGTAGAGTCGCAGCCAGTCGGTACTCTTATAGGTACTTGAAACGAAGAATATTGTTAAAATACAACCTTAAATATACCATCTCATCGGCCATATATCATTTCTGAGCAGTACCACACCGAAGGGAATGGGAATACTCTTATATTCCATAGTGACACGTTGACATGTGACATCTTAGCAGAGGCTATTAACGTACAAATTTCATCCCAAGTATCAACTACCGTTTCCGCTCCATTTCGTTGTTTATTTTACAATCTATGTAGTTAGACAAGCGGTCGAAATTTTCGATTTTTATTCTCCAAATGAAAGTAAAAATTTTATCCAACTTCTCTTTCGTTAATTTCCACCGTTGTTTTCGCATTTCAACGAAGCAAGCTAATGAATCTTCCGAAAGTACCTTAGGAAGGGAATCATTTTAAAATTTGACGTCAGAAATTTTCAAATTATCCAACATTTTCATTTATAATTCTGTAATATATTTCCCAGCAGGTGCGCATATTCGCGAGAAAACAATCATTATTACGAAATATATTATCCTGCGAAGTTACACCACATTAACATTTATTTCAAAACTTTTTTTCATTTACAAGTTGCAAAATAAAAACAAAAACTTTTGCATATGTTGCCAGTTTGGCCAAAAAAAAGAAGAAACATTTGCACGATTTACTAAACATGTTGTATTTTTTTTTCAGCGTTACGTTACGTTTCATGTAATGAGTAATTTATACGGTTAACTAATTCTAATACCGAGTAATTATTGGATTTAATCGTCGGTAATATTTCAACAGCCATAAACCCGTTGAAAAAGTTCTTCATTAAAACGCTACAGTTAATGGGCTTATAACGCGGTAATTTTCGCCACCTATCATCGTAACCTTTTTATTATTGTCAATTACCAACCGACGACTTAAGACTATTAAATTATCAAAGAAGAATTTTTTTCCGTAGTAGTAATTTTTAATCCATCGCAGTATTTTCAAAAACCTTATTTTGATTAGAAAGTGTTCAAAAAAACTTAATTCCGGATTTTTCTATGATATTATTTTGTTTTTAAGGAAAGATCTTCTAAACTTTTTAAAAAATTGGAGGAAAATTGAAAAAGATTTTCAAACTTAACAACACCGTCATAATATGAAGTTGACGACTTCCAGAGCTAATGGCTGATTTTGACAAAAAAAAAATGTCTTGATGAATCCTGCATTTTGTGAAATCAAAATGTTCTTTATCACATATTTTTTTGGAAGAATTTTTTTCCAAAAAAATCAATTCATTTCTTGATTTTACTCGAGGATTTTTTTCCTTCATGCAAACATTTCTCTACAATATTGGAAAATTTTTATGATTTTTCATAATTATAATTTTTTTTTTTAAAGCAACAGTTTACCTAGTGGGATTTTGAAAATTTGAAGTAGAAAAAAATAACAATTTTTCACCAGAAAATCAACCAAAAAGCAAAAAGTACAAATTCAAAATTTTAAAATAAATATCAATTAAATATTAATTTGAAACACTAAATTTTTCAAAATTTTGATCAAACACAAATTTACAAAAATGTTGCTGAAAACTATTTATTAATTTTTTTTCAAAATCAAAATTTTCAAAACTTTTTTTGGATTTATTTTCTCAAGTTAGAATAATGTTTAAAAGCAATTTTTGCAAACTGTAGTGCAAGATTGCAATAAGACTACAAAAAAAAATTTGCAAGCTCAAAATTTTCAAAATTCCGTTTAATAAATAATTTTTCAAAAAAATTCCAAGTATAATTTTAAACATTTTCAAGATTTTATAATTTGAAAAGAAATCAGAAATTTTTTTAAATTTTATAATTTATTGGAAAAAAATTAGAATTTTTTTAAATTTTTCTTCGAACACAAATTTTCAAAAATCTGCTTAAAATTAAAAAAAAATCTCTATTAAACTTCAGGAAAAATTTTTGAATTTGTGAAATACTGAAAAATTCTTAAAATGAGCTCCTGTAAAATTATGGCATGGCAAGATTCTTGGAAAATTCCAGTTCCCATATGCTTGTGAGAAGTGAAAAAATTGAAGATTCTGTGATTGAATAATTTTTACCTCCCTGCAATTCGTTCATCTCTAAAATTCTGAGTCAAGTAGGTATTTTTCATTTTACAAAATTGACTTAAAATTTTTTTTCGACGTTTTTTTCCCTTTGTTTAAAACTTGAAAATTATGAAAAAAGTAACCAAAATTACTCAAAAAAAATTTTTTGGTGCCTAATAAATTTTTTCCAAAAAAATAAATTTTTCAAACCAAAATAATTCTTTTTAATTTTTTTTAAAGAGATTTTCATAAAATATTTCTTTCATAATGTTTTATGAAAAAATTTGTGTGTTTTTTTAGAAGATTTTTAGAGTTTATATTTTTTTTAAATAATTTTTTCACAAAATAATTATCAATCAATTTCTATCAATTTTTTTATAGGTAGAATGTCATTTATTTACTCTTCTATGAAGTTATCACGTGAATAAATAGGTAACATAATGCAAATTGTTTTAAAACCAAAAATTTGAAGAAAAAGGACAAAACGTCAAAAAATAGTAGGTAAGTACTAAGTACGTATTTTGTTTAAAAAATATATAATGGTTGGACTATTTTTGAATTCTAAATTCAGTCGAAATAGCGGAAGGGAATTTTTAATGAATTATTTTTGAACAAATTTAGGCACTAGGCAATTTTTTTCTGCACAAATATTCGTATCTAACAAATTCTATGCGAATTTTGTACAAATACTTTCCAACAAAAAATATCGCTTTCGAGGTACCAACGATACATATTCTGTGAAGAGATTTATTTTTTATCCCAAGATCAAGAGGTAATTAGAAAGTTGATTTATATTCTTTGGTTCCTAACGTTCTTATTGAATCTTTCTTACTCGCGGAAGGTTATTGAGGTTAATGATGAAATTAAAAGGTCACGTACATTTGCATACATCCAAATACCATCGTGATGACAATTTTTCCGCCTAATATTTGTAGAAAATACGCGATGTAGGAAGGGGGCCGAGAAGGGGGGGGGGGTCGAACAAGGAACGAGCACGCCATATACAGCCAAATTTAGGGATAAAATTACCCAAAAGTGAATTATTACTTTTTTTTTTTAAACATCACTCGGGTCCGAATCAATTAACGTATTTAACACGATAAGAATATTATACGTTTTTATGAAGGTTGTTAATTTGATTTGTAGTAATTAAACACGCGGTGGCGATGACGATGGCGGCTGTAATTATTTAAATCAGTTTAGTACAGTCGTTATTTTGTTGACTAATTTGAATGAGATGGTATAATCAGACTGAGGCTTTTTGTAGTGTGATTTTAATTGCAGCACGAGATGAAAATGATGCCATCCTCCGTCGACGTTATGGCTTTTTAATTTCATGTTAAAAACTCGAACACATTATAAGCAAATATGTACCTACATACGAATTAATAATGAGATAACCTGCAATTGTATTTTTAATTGATTCAGTTAATTCGTAATTATTAATCGATTAAGACAGCCTATACAGTTCAAGACAAACTTGACGATATTTATGTGAAAAAAATATATCTTCAAAAGGATAGAAAAATTGGGGGGGGGAAACTTGAAGAGCTTCGATATACTTTTTTCTCTACGACGAAGCTTGGATTATACGTATATTCAAAATAAACAACCAAACGAGGAAAAAAAGTAACTAAAACCGTATTAAAAAATAAATACCTGCCTACAGAAGTAAAAAATGCTGTTGACCTGATGTAGGAAGTATTTTTGCGCGTGGGAAATGAAAGACGACATTGGATTAAATGTTACTCATGCTTGTTTACTATCTACGGACTACTTGTTTAGTGTGGCATTTTGGCAAAAATGAAAATTTTTTGGTCGCTTAGTTAACGGGAAAACAAAATGGATACTTTGAGAAGATTTTACACAGACGATTTATTTCTCGTAGGTATAAAACGTATCACGTATAGATCGATGTCGTATTTATTAATATAGGTTTTTTCTTTTTGTATAAATTATCTCGATGATCCGTGACATATCTCGAAGAGCTAAAATACTTTAGAATAAACCGCAAAACAATCGTTGCCTACTATTGACGTTTATTCGGTTATTTTTTCGTCACATTAGGCTGGAACTTTCAAATAAATATTCTCGACCACGAGTATCTCTAACGTTTACCAAAATACATATAATATTTTTTCTTTTACGTGTGCTGAAAATTTTATAAAGATGGCAAGGTTTTTTCACTTTTTTTTTTTTTTTTTGTAACTTCATTTTGGCCAACTTGTTTTAGCAGGGTTTCTTTTGCAGTTTTAGAATTAAAATTTATTACGAGGATAGAAGTAATTACGAAGATTTTTAGAAAAATTGAATTCTTAAAAATTAAATATAATCAAGAATTTTACTATATTTTAAGATAGGTAATTTGGAATTTGTGGTGCTTGAATTTTTTTTTTACTTTTATACAGGATGTCGGGAGAGCACCTTTTAAACTTAGGATTTGGATAAAATCGGAAACCACTAAAAAGTATTGTGATGTGCACAATGCACATGACTAATGTCTATCTCATTTCTTAAATATTTCTTTCATCCTACAACATTTTTTTATTAAAGAATTTTGTATTAAAATGTTTTTAGACCGTTTTCCAATTTTTGGGGAGAGGGGGAAGTAAGTAATTTTTAAAATATTTCTTTGACACAATTTTTTCTTCAAAAAAATTTTTATAATAATTTTTAATGAACTTTTTTTACAGTTTTTTCGAGAAATAAACTGGTTTTGTTTTGAGAGAATTAAAAAAAAATCGAAACATTTATACCAAAAAAAAAACATCTTTTTCAACTAATATATTTTTTCAGCTTTTCAAATAGAACTTTTTATTATTTAGAGGATTTTTTCAGAGAATTTTGTAGGGCCCTATTAAAAAGATTTTAATTTTTTTTCTTACAAGAATTTTCTAAAAATTAATGTTTATTGTTTTGACAACATTTTTCTCAGAGGATTTTTTTAAAAGAATTTTTGAAATTTTTAAATAACTTTTCTAAAAAAATTTAAAGGTCATTTTGAGAGAATTTAAAAAAATGTCCTTAAAGATTCTTTTCAAATTGTAATTATATAAAAAAATAGGTACCTACTCCATCATTTTCTTTTATACTTTTAAGGCGATTCGAGAGTCACTTCATTCCCTACAGTTTTGTAAAACCAAAAATTTGAATAAAAAAGCAGAAAAAAATGTGTCATAAATGACAAAACGATAAAAACATATTGAATAGGTAATTAAGTATTTTTAAAATAATAATTTTTTCTATCAATTTTTTTTTGTTTAAATTTCTGAATAATATTGGTGATTTTTTTATTTTTTAAACAGACCATTTTTAAAGATAATTTTTTAAAGATACATCTCAAAAATTTTTAAAATATATTTTTACCTCTTTCTTTCACACATAAGTACCTAAATCTAAGTCACTTTCATTCATCATTTTTAAAAAATCAAAAATATGAATAAAAGAAATCTAAAAAGACGAAAACATGACAATAATAACAAAAGCATGAAATAATTACTCTTTCCCAACCCTGAAATCGCCAAGATTCTACTCGTAAACAATTTGGAAGATTGTGCGAAGAGTTATTGAGGTAGGTAATAGATTTAACATCAATTGTCATTACGCAACTTGGAAGTAAAAGTTTTCAACTTATTGAGAGAAATGAGGAAAGTGAACGGATACGTTGCCAAAATTTATCGTTCAAAATTACTCGAAGCGTAGAAATATAGTTGGTATCTCGTATTCGAGGCGATAAACGATGAGAAAATACTTCACAAATCGAGTAACGTGTAGAAAAAAAAGAGCAGGGTAATTTCTGAGAGGCTCCGAAGTCCATCGCAGAGGTCTTCTAAGATGGTCAGGCTGCCATCTGCTTCAGAACCGAAATTACTTCACATACCTTTCAGTAAAAATGATATCAAGTACAAAAAAATTAAACGATAAGTAAAACCCCTCTTGAATTAGAAAATTTCAAACGAATCATTGTACCATGCATTTGAGTTAATTAGAGCTTTCATAAACTCACTCATTCGACACGATTAACTTTTTAAAAGCGTTAAGAAACGTAAACAAAGAGTTAATTTCATTTCAATCAAAATGAAAACAACCACAAAGCAAAAACATTAAGTACACAAATTAGACTGAAGGTAATCGTACCTCTTTTCAAGTTTTATACTATACGAGCACAAAAAGCTACTAATTCGTGTTATTTCTTTACACAAGAAACAACTTCATTCGTAATACCAAAGTAAACTCGAGACGGTGGTGCACTTTTGTCGGTTTTGTCAAATCGAGAAACTAATTGCTCCGAAAATATCAAAAAAATTACTCACAAGTTCCTCGGGTACTTTTGCATTAGCTCGAATTAATGAAGCTTTTACACAAGCTTTGGAAATCGGATATCGATAGAAACTCTCACCAATGTCGATTATTTCTTCGCCAAACCAAACATTATTCCAGCATTAAGCGCATTTCGATTGAATTTCAGCATTTCGGATATGATCAGTGCAACACAAATCGAGTCTCAAGAGGTACAACTATAACGTAACGTACTCTTTTGAGATTACCTGCAACGTATATACGAAAAACCGAGGGTAAAAGAAGCATTAGAGCTTACCCTGTTATCGTTTCAAATATCTAAATAAAATGGCTCGTACATCGAGAAATAGGGTTTCGAAAACATTATTGCAACAAAAGGTGATTTCAGAAAGAAGTGTGCCAAAAATATAGCACTTTCAGATGCCAAATTCTAATGTAATTTTTTTATCCAGAAATAATGAATATTTCAAGGGGAATTTTAGCCAATTTGATTTAGGTATCTCTATCTCAAAATATGATCGAAAATGCAGTAGGTATGTAGGTACCTATTTAATTCAGGAATTCGACATAAACATCTAGTTACCAAAAATTATCAAAAATATAAAAATAGTTTACTTTTGAAAATTGAAGGTGCTATAAAAATTGGAAAATTAGGTATTTCTAAGCAAAATTAGTTGGTAACACTGCATTCAAAAAAATTTTCAACCCCGCCAGTGCATAGCACTTCGAAAACGCGAGCAAAATTGTAATAACGTTGGGATGTCTATCTTTGAAATTGAAGGAGTTATGACGATAAGAAATTTTTGCTGAAAGTATTGCCTACCTCAATTATTACAATGCACTTTCGAGGCATGAAAATTGAACAATTCTACCAAAGCAATTGCATGATACAGATTCAACTTTTTGAGAAGAGCAAAAAAAAGCTATGTGAAGAATTTGCCTATCCTTGAAAATGAAGGCGCTACATTGAAAATCAGTATTTTTAAAGTTTGAAGCTATGTAGCGCCTTCATTTTCAAAGATACACTAATTTTCAACATAACTGGTTTTACTCCTCTCGAAGAGTTACATCTGTTTCATAAATTGTATTGACGAATTTAGAATTTTTTGAAATTACTGCCCTTTCAAAATCAAGATAGGCAAATTATAATACAGTTTTTTGTTTGCCTACTCAATTTGCATTTATATAGTAAAATTATTGCGGACGTTTCATGGAACACCCTATATAGTATATATCCAATTATCCATCAACTATGTAAGGGGCAGGTACATAGGTATACCTAATGATCGAATAAAAATTACACAATCTAGGTAATTCACGTTCATTCATCCAATACCTACATATTTGAGCCAATAAACGAACCGTGCGATTAATTCCTGCGAACCTCTTGTATTTTACCCGATATAATAGGGTGGGCACTGGGCACTGGGCACTGGGCAGGAAATGATAGCCTAGGAGCACACGATGACCTAGCATGACCTTTGTTATATTTTTTGATTAATATGCCGACAGGAAAAAATACAGTTAATTTGTCCAAGTCTGATAAATTTAAGGCAATCGTTATATACAATTTATTTTCACCATTTCATCTCGACTGATGCTCGTATAATAATTTTTCATGCACCTGTACGACGAGCTGACAAATATACGTTCGGTAAACGCTTACAATGTGGGAAATTTCATTGCACTTTGCACCGTGTTCGCGGCCACGTCGGTTCGTTTGTATTATAAGGGTAATTACATCGAATATAACATTATAAAACCATCCCACAACACACACCAAACCATTCCAATTAAAATCCTTTCGTCTTCCTTCACCGTCAAAAACAGCTCCAGCGCCACAGCGCATCGGTACGAGTATTAAGGAAATTATACAGAAAACCGCTCTGGAATATATAATTCTTATGTGTTTTTCGAGAATATATGTCACTCGAGCACAATGCCAAATATTCGACCAGACAAATTACTCGCATTTTTCACCAGCCAAGGTTAATTACACGCAGACGATAATCTCTTTAATGATACCAGATATATTATCGATCTTCCAATAAATCTTTATCAAAACTCGCGACCATGTTATTCGACCTATTCGTAAGTTGCTGTCGAATAAAAAGTAGCTTTTTCTAGAACGTGGATAATAAATTTTACAAGAGCTTCATTATTATCCAACCAACTTTACGGATAATAAATGATTCTACTTACTTCAATTTAAATCATAATAGCCTATTAATGACTAAATCGATTAAAAAATGACTAATTTTGGCAAGAAAT
Organism: Balanococcus diminutus; assembly: GCA_959613365.1. Taxonomy (NCBI): domain Eukaryota; kingdom Metazoa; phylum Arthropoda; class Insecta; order Hemiptera; family Pseudococcidae; genus Balanococcus; species Balanococcus diminutus. The sequence continues at coordinate 48,966,210 of OY390715.1, forward strand.
CTAGATTTTGTTTGAAAAAAAAATCAAATAAAAATTTTGTGACAACTTTTATTATTTTTTATTTTAATTTTTTAATTTTTAAATTAAACAATTTTTCCCGATTTTTTAGAGGATTTTCTTTCTTAAAGAATTAAAATTTGTTGTAACCACCTTTTTTTCAAAATGACTTTTCAAAATTTTTCTAGGATTGAACTGCCAATTTGGAGAGAATTTTAAAAATTTTAAAAATTATAATTATATTCTTCAAGAGATTAAAAAAAAAAACATTTGAAAATTTTCATTTTAAATTGAAAAAAAATTTAAGAAATGGACGTTTGAACAAAACAGAAAAGAAAACAATAATTATGTTGAAATAAAAATTATGTAAAATCTGAGTTCCTATAATGAAATTTAAAAAAATTGGGTTGAATAAAATTCTGAAGAAAATTCCAAAGAGGTTTTTGAATTTTAAAAAAGGTGTTTGGACGAAATTTTGGAAAAATTGTCTGAACTATTTTTTTAAGAATTCGATTTAGAACGAAAATTTTAATAATAAAGCCATGCAAAAGCTTGAAATTAATGAAATGATGCCAAAGTGCAGACATCAAAGCGAAATTTGAAAAAAGTAACTTTATGCGGTGATCCATCGAATCAAAAAAAGAGCTCAAAAAATAACTAAAAATCTTCAGTTACGTATTTTAATAATGGGTTACAACCCCCCCCCCCCCCCCCACCTATTCAACATTTCGGTTTTAAAGCAATTTTTAAAAAAATAATTCAAACTTCAAACTCGATTCTTTTTTCAAGTTAGATTTTTTTTTTTAATTTTGGCTCAACAATTTATTAATTTTTTTCAAAAATTACTCTTGTATCCAGAAGTAATGTTTAAGACATTTATTTGAATACAACTTTTTGAAAATTTAGGCCAATTTTTCCACATTAGATCATTTTTTTGCAATTTTTCAATTTTTGTTTAAAGCATTTTTTTAAAATTACCTATGTTCAAATCAATTTTTAAATTTTTTTGCTATTTCGTTTTTTTTTCTTTCTTTGAAATTTGTCTGGAGGTTAATTTTTTTAACTTTGATCAAAAATACATACTTTTTAAATTAAGTGAATTCGAAATGAAATTTTAATTTTTTTAAATGTATAACATTTGAGATTTTATTTCATACACAATTTTTTGCAGTTTTCCTGATTATTAAAAAATTTTCTTTTGATATTTTAAATTTTTATTTTTAAAACCGGATAGCAATTTTACTGTGGTTTAAAAATCATTTTTAAAAATACATTTTTTCATGATTTTGGATTTGAAAGAAATGTTTTTTTTTTTAAATCAATAATTATTTCAATTTTTTTGCCATTTTTTAAAAATGGAATTGAAACATTTTCCGTCAAATTTTATTTTAAAGCACAGTTTATAATAAAAAATTCAAAGATTTTCAAAACTTTCTTTGCAGCTTTATTGAATTTTTAAAATTTTTAAAAATCAATGTTCTAGAATTTCGTTTCAACAAAATTTCTTCAATATTTAATTCGAAAAAAAAAATTTCAACTTCAATTTTTGAAAAGAAAGTTTTTAATTTTTTTTTTTTGAGTTTTACTGAATTATTTCAAATTTTTCTCAAAACAGACGAAAAAAGTAGCAAACTTACTTTAATAAAACTAACCACACTTTGATGCCAACAAATTAATGAAATCTGGAGTTCTGCCTCTGCGTAAGTATCTCTATCAATAAATTTTTTTGGGGAAAATCTCACATAAAATTATAACCAAATAATGGTCGAATGCTCCCACTCACCCTACTGACTTACATAAATAACACAAAGTCGAGTTATGAGACCGGTGAAAAAGACCATAAACCGTATAAAAAACACAAGTCCTCAGGCAACTCGGGCTAATTCACGGGTCGAAGCTGTTTCGAGGAAATGTTTTTACACGCTAATACGAACAGTAAAAAGCTTTTAAATTTCACTACAATGTTTACAAACATAAAACATAATTTAACCTCAGCTGAACTGAACCGAAATGTATCGAATATTACTCTTAGCGAGATGCACTAATGCTGTGGAAAAAATCCATATACCTAGCTAATGTGACTCTGGTGTATGTCTTGCCGAAATGACCTTGCCCACCTTTCATTATCTAGGTCATTACTTCAATGGTAATGGTATTATGCCTTTAAACCGTGCATACACTTTCATTATACATAAGAACTAGTTCAAATATTATAAAAACATTGAACAATAATGTCGACCTAGCAAAAAATGTCACTGACTGTTAACCTTTTTTTTATTTTTCCTTTATATTTTGCGACTCGAGATACCCTGTAGGTGCCTATAAAAAGGAAGTCGTTCGTACTCGTAGAACGTACGAGCTCGACATTAAAAAAAATTTATTCGATACGGGTCACTTTTGACATCTCGAACCGCATCTCAACATCATGGTCTCAAAAACAATATTACTATATTTTCTAAGTATAAAAAAAAAATGTGATTAAAATTATTATAGAACGTCATCGACACAACATATTAACCAGTCTCGGTTTTTCTATACTTATTCCAAGAAACGACGATGAATCTAATATACAGGTCCTTCATCCAGGTATAAGCTAGCTACATAGATGAGAAATTAAAAAACAGAAACGAAAACTCGATAATTCGAAAACGAAACGACGAACTCGTTACATATTCAAGTGGATACATTCGATTCGTGTCACTCGTAACGTTTTGAGTTTCCATTCGAAATAAGCTGTAATAAACCTAGCAATTAAGCTAACTCGTAGGTATCAATTTATTCGAACCTTTTAACAATAATTCATTTCTATCACCGGTACAAAACAATCATTCACTGTGAATTTATAATTATTTTAATAATATACCATACCACACTCCAGTTGCCGACTATGCAGCCGCGTATTCCAAAAGCCCAATTTTAAATCTAATAAATTCCACTGAAAATACATACCGCCGTAGACTTTATCGTACAAACACGCAGAATTACATGTCACGATAAAACCCTTCTGGTGCAAGAGCATCTTTAATTTTATGCAAACAGTATACACCCTTTTTACCATACATTCGTTTGATATTACGTAATAATTATTCTATAGCTTAATATAATCAGCAAAGATGACAAGATGGTTTGGATTTTATTTTTATCAAGTTTTTTCTAAATCTGATTACTTTTTAGGAGAATTAAAAAAAAATTATGGCTTAGTGCTTTATAATCAGGTTCTGGTCATATTTTCGAACTTTTACATTTCAAACATTAGCCCATGTCACAATTTCTATACAGGGTATCCGGAGATAACGTACTGAAACTTCAAATTTGAATATACATTGGGTACCACAAACGAAAATTGTTTTGTACGTGTTATCTACCTCAAAAATTGAAGGAGTAAAGGAAAATAAAATCGAGAAAAATTTGTGATTAGGCATTTATATAGGCAGTACTTACTAAAAATAAAAATATTTATTGTTCCTTAGATTTTTTTGCCCCATTTGAAGGAATTATAGCAATAATAAAATTCACGTCAAAGGTGTTGCCTCGCTCGGAATTTATCAAGGGATATTAGCGAAACATGAAAATTGCATTGTAAATTTTTCAGGGAAACGAAAAGAGTCGAGTGAAAAATTTGTCTATCATTGAAAATAAGGGAGCTATGGCGAATCAAAACTTTGGAAATGTCAATTTTCAAAGCTTCGTATATAGCGTATTCGTCTTCAAACGTATAGGCAAAAAATCTCGGGGGAAAAAAAGTTGAATTTTTTCAGTACCTACTAATGGCTACTACCCTTATACTCAATAAAAAAAATTCCAATTTCATTTTCCTTTGTGCCTTCAATTTTTGAGATAGGCACCGTGTGTATAATTTTTTTTGCTAGTGGTATCTGAAGTTTCAAACGGATCTTCCGAGATAGCCTGCATGATACATTATGTAGATTAGGTATTATCCATCAATATAAACATATTATCTATTCACATATCTCGTATCAGGGTTCGGCAGATTTTTAATCCACAAAATCCTCAAAATTCGGATTTGGATTTTAAATCTTGAAATAGAAAATATTTTGGATTTTTTCAAACTATAAAAAGGAATTAAAATCTAAAATCTTTTTTTTTGTTCGGTTTGGTTGTTGCAAATGCGACTTGCTCTATGAGATTAAATAAAATCAGGCTTCAAAAAAATTGAATCCGTATTGATCCAAGAAAACTCAGAAATTATTGAAAAAAATTTTACTAATTTTTTTTTTTTTTTACTTCGAAAAAATTAAAAATTGTACCATACCTTATAATAATGACTCCAAAAAAGAAATTATAAAGACATTTTTTTTTTATTGTAAAAAAATCAGTTTTTTGCATGAGAATTCGATTTTTTTCTCCTCCAAAAATTAGTGAGCAAAATTCTCATTTCAAAAAAAATTATTTGCTCCAAAAAATTGAGAAATCATTTTAGAAAAAATTAAGAGATTTTCATCTCCAAAAATTTTTAAATAAATAAATCCCGAGCGGCACACTCGATCGATAATATTGGAAGATGTAACGTATCGATAAAAAATCGTTTGAAAATCTATAGATGTTCTCACGATATTATAAAGATTTATCGGTACAACTTCATAGGCAAAAAATCTAAAAACTATCGAATTCGATATTATTAAGATTTTATGACGATATTCGTCAACGATACTATCGACAAAGAATATTAAATTTATCGATTCCGATTTTCCACCGATTTTGTGCAGATATTTGAAACTACATTATCGACAAAGAATATTAAATTTATCGAATTCGATTTTTTAACGATTTTGTAAAGATATTTAAAACTATATTATCGACAGATTATATGAAATTTCTCGACTTCGATATTTTACCGATTTTTTGACGACATTTGAAACTATATTATCGACAGATTATATTAAATTTATCGAATCCGATTTTTTACCGATTTTGTAAAGATATTTGAAACTATATTATCGACACATAATATGCGATTTCTCGAATTCGATTTTCTAACGATTGCGTGAAGATATTTGAAACTATATTATCGACACGTAATATGAAATTTCTCGATTTCGATTTTCCACCGATTTTGTGACGATATTTGAAACTATATTATCGACAAATAATCTGAAATTTCTCGAATTCGATTTTTTAACGATTTTGTGAAGATATTTAAAACTATATTATCGACACGTAATCTGAAATTTCTCGAATTCGATTTTTCAACGATTTTATGACGATATTTGAAACTACATTATCGACAAATAATCTGAAATTTGTCGAACGATTTTTCAACGATTTTATGACGATATTTGAAATTATTTCCAAATTGGTGAAAATTTTTCCAAGTCCAACACGTCTGGAAGTACTAAACTGCCTATTATAAGCGTTTTATTGCTAATTCCTCAACGATAAGGTATGGCATAGTGGTTAAGGAAGAGGATTACCATGCAGGAGGTAGATGGTTCAAGCCCCACGGGTGGCAGATTTTTTATAATTTTTTTTGACTTTTTCTGAAATGATCCTCTTACCGTAACATGAATAATGTGTTTAGGCATAGTTTAATGTATTAATTATGCTAATTAATGATTTTTAATTATAGAAAAAAGCTAGTAAAAGACGAAAAATCGGAATAAAAAATCGACAGAATATCGAATTTGATAAAGTGTCGCAAAAGTTCCGCCTAAATCGTGAAAGTATCTTTCGATATTATAGATATATTATCGATAAAATATCTTACTATAATCTCGAAATTTTTGCTAACTATAATTCGTCGATAATCTATCTATATATCGAAAGATAATTTCACGATTTATGCGGAACTAACGCGACACTTTATCGAATTCGATATTCTGTCGATTTTTTATTTCGATAATTTGTCGATTGTGCTGCTCGGGATTGCTGATTTCCAAACAAATTGAGAGACGGATGACGATGAGGAGGTTTTTTCTCAAAAAAAAAAGACTAGGTAACACTTAATTGAGATTTTTCAAAAAACCTAAGTAGATTTTTAGTTTGGCTCGAAAAAAATCAATTATTTTCATTTCGAGGAAATTCAAAAAAAATTTAAACAAAAAATTGATATACCTTACCTACCTAGATTTTTTTAACTGAGACCAAACCAAGAATTAAGTTTTTTTTTTAAATTGATTTTTTTTTTGAAATTTGAAAGCTTTTTTCAAAAAAAATTCCTTCGAAAATTTGAAAAATATTTTATATAATTCAAAAAAATTTAGAAACTTTTTTTCAGAATAAAGAAATTTTATTACGCCACTCAAAAAAATTAATTAATTAATAAGAAAAATTGGAACTCGTTCTGTAAAAGAATTCGGGGGTTTTTCGAAAAGAAATTGAAAGATTTTATTTTCAATTTTAAAACGAAGGGACAAAAAATTGAGATTTCTGAAAAAAATTAAGAGAGGAGTAATTGAGTAAGGGATTGTCTACTCGAAAATTAACAAGGACCAGATTTCAGAGTAGAAGAAAAAAAAATTGGATTCCAAATCCAGCGTGAAAAGGATTTTGGATCTTTTGGATTTTAAATACAAATATCACAATAATTTTGAATTTTGATTTTAAATCGTTTTTTTCCTGAATTTTTCCAAACCCTGTTAGGTGTGATAGTATCCTCCCAACTAGAGTCGAATGAGGTCAAATTTGCTGTATGGGGTTTCTCAGGAGAAGCGAATGTATCCTAGAATTTTTCGAGCCTCAACTTGAATTTTGCTGAAAGGTCCTTTTTTGTGAGGACTAAGGACTCCATCAATTAAAGACCAAAAAAAAAACAAATTTTTTAAAAATATGCACCAACAATGAGGGGCTGCATCGTCTCCGACATATGCACATTTTGAGGCTCAAAAAAGTGAATTTTGAGCCATTTTTCAAAACGTATTTTGAAAGTTTTCACCTCTGGGGCTCAACTTTGGGGCGAGAACCTCTCTTCAAACGCCTCTAAAACGGGCCCAAAAGGATGTTGAACATTTTTGGAATTTTCATCAGTAATGTAGACATGAATTACCTCCAATAAAATTATGCAAATTTCAGCTTCCTAGGTCGTTTCCAACTTTTTTTTCAGGGCTCCAAAAAGTGAAGTTTGGGACAATTTTGTTACGTTCATCAGTCTTCATGCCTTATTTAAATTGATCTAGAGTCTCCGAATTTCCGTATTGTTTCAAATGTATGCCTCTGATGAGCCTTTTGTAAATTTAGATCTTTCGATCTCTTTTGACCCTTGTCTGGAGTCAAAAATCAAATTAATTTTTTATGTTTTTCTCATTTCTAGGTACATTGGTCAGCCTATACTCCTATAGACCAAACCAAATGACCTTTTTTTTTTTTTTTTCAATGTAAGCTCAGTTTTGAGGAGAAAAATCTCCGAATATGATCAAAACCAAATGACCTAGACCTCAAAATTTGCTACATGAATTGATAGAGGTCACTGGTGTGCTTTTTGGGAATTTTTACCTTCTGAACTTGAATCGGAGGCAAAACCAATTTTTTGAAAGCTTTGAAAACGGGTTCAAAAATGATGAAAATTTTTCTAATTTGCACCAGTGATGAGTAACTCCAACATATTACGCAAATTTCAGTTTCCTATTTTTTTAGGCTCCAAAAAGTGCAATTTAGAGTCATTTTATGTTAATTCTGAGAATAGGTATGAAAAAAATTCAGCTCTTACGTAGCAGTCATCCTGCTAAATATACACTTTTTTTCATTAATAATTATGCATAATCACGAAATTGATATTAAATTTAGAACTTTGGCATCGATAGAAAAGACCTCTAAAGGTCAAGTTTTTTCTACAAAAAAACAAAAAACAAAACGAAACTGTAGTTAAACTAGAAGCTCAAAATCTCCACAAGAAAAAGCCCGACTCCACAAAATAACAAAAAAAGTAGTAATTTGGTGGGCTTTCTTTCAACAACACTTATCTCGAACCCCCTTTTTTCCTGAAAATCTCACGAACCAACGATATAAATTTATCTTTAACAAGTAGTCGTTGTGTTGTTTCGTAAAGAAACGAAAATATACACAGGTATAATAATACCAAACATCTGCATTATGGAGGTACTTTTGACGACGCGACAGATGAAGGATGATGAGGCGTACTATTGAGTAGTTCAAATTGACGGAAAGCGATTCAAAAACACTCCCCTTACGTGTTACATTACAACTTGGAATGTTGGAAACACGTCACGATAAATTTATCGCACTGATAACGTTCGATATTATTTTCACCAGCATAGCTCTGAAATGTTGTCGAATATATTGAACCATTAAGAAAGTTTTTTAGACTACATTGTACCCATTGAAATGATATACTAGTCTTTCAAACCAGACTGGATAAAAATTCGTCGAGTAGGTATTTATACTTTCTTCAATTAGATCTGCATGCTAAGTGATTTTACATTTCAGTACTTTCGACTGCTCTTTTTCCTTTTTCCAATTTGGGAAAAATTACGTAGACCTGCAACTATAACTATTTAGGGAAATAATAACCGAGCAAAAGGTACATGAGCAGAGCAGATTTCCTTAAATAAGGTTGATTATAGTCTTTAAACTCTTCTTAGCGTAAATTCAGCAAATTATATTCATTAAGTTTACTACTGTACCTATCGTCGAGTCATTTTTTATATTACGGTAATTGCTCAAAACAGTAAATACAATAAACTTGAGCTCAAAGAAGAGGAAATTTACATAGTTCCGTTTGATTTTGAAAAAAAAAATTAAAAATTAAGCTCATATTCCTCGTTAGATAACGAACTAGAGTATTCAAAGATTTCAATTATACGAACGATGATTGTAAAAAAAAATTAACTTCCAACGTTCTAAAATTATCGAAATTATCTTCTTGATAAAAAATTATGAACGATATGATAACAAATTATAACTATAAGTACATTACGAAGTAATTTCCACGTTCAGCTGAACGATTAAAAAATTATTGTGGAACTAAATTTGATGATTTTTCTATATTCATGAAAAATGCACAGCAAGACACTTGATTCTTTGTGTAGAGTTTTCTTACGGTAAATCTGGGGAATCTTTGGTGAAGCGAATAGAAAAACGTTAGCACTGAAATCATTGACTGATGTTGAAGGGAAGACAAAATGGGAAAACACGAATAACCTTAAAAAATTTAACAAGCAATACCGGCATAAATCGATTTTCAACAACCACTTTGAATTGATTGTTTACCATGTACTCGTGTGACTCGTATCATGTTGATAATGCTAGAAAACGTCAAAAGATGAACTTCTTACCTTGCATTTGTAGTTCTGCAGGAAACCATCACATCATTTGTTCAAGATGTTGGAATTATCCTTGGTAAACTATGTTCGTCAACGAATCACCACAACACTATTACACTAATACTACGTAAATACGAAGGAAATGAATAAAGATATACTAAACACGTGCTTAAAAGTAAACTAACTCGCGTCGTCAAAGTAACGTTAATTCACAAACTAACACGTTCTTATTCGCAGCGTCGGAACACGAAACTGAAAAAAAGAACACAAAAGCCGAGCTACCACGACGAAGAGTATTGTAATTGCAACCTATGGAAACACGGTATGGATTAGGAAGCTAACGAAGGGCAAGAGGAAGACAGATGATCGCGCATTCTACTACTTCGCCTCTCGCACCGGCCGCGTACTACCACGTCCACACTCTAGTAAAGATGAATCTAGACGTGTGATGGGTGAGAGAGAGAAGGGCAAGCAAGGCCATGCAGTCGACGCGCAAGTGCAAGAGTAATGTCCGATCAGATGACCGTCTTTCTCACTCGCACCTTTGTCTTTGTTGAATACTTTGTCTCTCTTTACTCGTTTTACTCATTACTGGTTCCTTACTCTTTTTTTTCAGCTTTTATTTTCTCTTTGTTGCCAATTACTTGTGTTGATGATTGCGATGAGTATTGATATTGTATTGTTTGCATTGCAATTGCTGATTTCAGCTCAATTTCTTATCTCGACTGTCGACTTAATTTTTTACCCTTAGCAGGTGCATTTTGTGCAAGATAGATACTTTTTTATGAAAAAATATATGTAATTCCAGAAGAAATTATGAATTTATGATTACATAAATAATTTCAACAAAATAAATGGTTTTGCAATTTTGTACAATTAGGTACCAGTTTAAAAAATGTGTTAACATGTAACTTAGCAATTTTACGATTACAACACACTGAAAGGTAGATCACTTTCAGTACTGTTGATAATAGATGGAGTTCAACCGCATAAGTAAGGATGTAAGTAAGTTAAATAGATTGGAATGCAATTTACCTGGTTCGTCAAGTGTAATAAACGACGAGCTTGCTTATTATCTTTGTTCATCTATTAGAAACAAAGGTATCTTGTAACTGTCTGATCAATTGAAGCATGATATTCCAAAACTGCCTCTGTCCACTTTCCAAAATTTTACAGAAGCAAAAAACGTGGTATATCCTTGAGAATAAACGCAATATCAGTGGTAATGATTCAGTTCTACAGCAGAGAGTCCTCGGTTAATTTAGTTGTGAGGTCAAGTACATGGACAGAGGCCGTTTTGGAAATTTTTTTTGAAAAATTTAAAGACCGTTTTGGACCATTCTTTTCTTTTTTCTTTTTTAAATATCAGCTTTCAAGCAGGTTAAACGCGTTATATAGATGATTTGACGATGGAAAAATGTGTGTACAGCCCTTCTCCGCCAGATGGCGCCATAAAATCATTTTTGAAAAAAGTGGACAGAGGCCGTTTTGGAATATCATGCTTCAATTATACTTTGACATTTCAAATTCACTATCAGCAATGTGTATACCTAGACCTGCCTAGCTATTTAATGTACATAGACACAGTCAGATAGTGAAAACTTTTCAAAATAACTCCCACGAACTAAATGATGAATTTGTACAATCGTGGATGTGAAATCCACATAAAATCAAGTTTCCATTGCGTTCATCTGCAAGAATAGCGAACCCAATATTTGAAAACATATAAAGAAAAAAAATATAGGCCCATGTTTTCAAAATATCTACGTATTATAGCTTGCTTGAGTAATACTCCTTAGGTCAACACATTTACAACTTTTCAACCTTGGAGAAAATTGTTTCCATAAAATGTCAAAAAAGCAACGCTTGGCTTTTGTTAATTACGAGCTAAATAAACATACCATGGTATAAATTTTCAGAACATAAATGAAGTTAACTATTTTCACGCTATTTCCTCCAGTGAAGGGAACAGAAGTTTCATGAAAAACAGATTTAAATCAACATTTCAACGTTATTCAGGCATGAGGGAGCCATTTATACTGATGATACGAAAATGGAAATAACCAAACTCAATTAGGTATGGATGGATTCGAATAAAATGATTCAAGAGAGCCTGAATGTTGGTAGGGAAGTATACTTATTTGATATTTGGGCAGTGATTGACAGTAACCTACCTGTAATTTTATTGTCAGATTTTTCATCCTGAAATTTAGGAGATCATCGCTAGACGTATCTAGCTATTTCATATGATAAAAAATTAATTTTGATATTGATTTATCGCAGATAAAAATTGTGATATCGAATCGAAATTAGATTTTTTCAATGCGTGGATAGATATTGCTCCGAAGAGGCTTAATTCGAATTATTGATATAAAAATTGCTAACCAAATAGCATAAGGCCAGAAACTTGGTGCACGAATTAAATACATAATTTCAAAAGTAAAATGAGATAATTCCCTAGAAAATTCCAAAAAAATCTGATTTTTTGAAGTAAAATATTTCTTAATTAATTGTTAAAGAAAAAAATCCCTCAGTCTTTGAAGGTTCTTGGAATAAAAAATATCTCGTTTTTTCGGAGAGAAAAATCTCAATTTTTTTCCCAAAAAGATTTTTTAACTTTTTTGGAGGAAAATATTTCTTTAAAAAAAAAAAAAAAAAATCCTCTAAACCATTTTACTAATTTATATTTTCGGTGAGATAAATCTCAATTTTCTGAAAAAAAAGCTTTTTTTGAATAGGTAGGTATAAAAAAATATTCGAGTTTAATCGAAAAATGGAATATTTTCAATTTTTCTAGAGGGTATTTCTTTTTTTTTTTTTAATAATGAAATAAAGAAAAAATTAATAATTTTTGTTTTTTATTTTATTTTGTTTTTTGTTTTTTTTGTAAGAAAAAAATAACACCACTTTTCTGGAATGAAAACTTTTTTATGTGATAAAATTTATCATAATTTTCATGAGAAAAAATTACCAATATTTTTGGATAGTTTTTTTTTTAAATTTTTTCAGGAGAGAAAAATCTCTATTTTTTGGAGAAAATAAATCAATTCTCTAGAAAAAAATCGCACTGGTAAAACTGTGGTTGTTCTTTTTTTATTTTTATTTTTTTTTAGGAAAAATCACTCATTTTTCTGGAGTGAAAGCTAAAACTCTCTTCTTTTTTTGGAGAAGAAAATCTCATATTTTTGTAGAGTAAAATCTCAATACTTTTTGAATTTAAAAAAATCTCAATTTTTAAGGAGAAATATCTCAATGGAATTTTTTTTTGGGGGATGGGTACTCGATTTTTTGAAGGAAAAAATACCTCAATTTTTTGGAGCAAAAAAATCTCAATTCTATTGGGGAAAAGTTAGGTATCTTAATTTTTTTAGAGAAAAAAAAACAGTAAATTATTTTTGAATAAAAAATATGTACCTACATTGTACGTATCTCTTATTTTGGAGACAAAAATCTCAATTTCCTGGAGAAGAATCACAATGGGGTTGGGGGGGGGGGTCATTCAATTTTTCTGGAGTTCAAAAAATCACTTAAATTTTTTTGAAGTAAAAATAACTTAATTTTTTTTGGAGAGAAAAAAATCAATTTCGGGAGGGGGGATAAAAAATGTCAATTTTCTGAAGAAAAATACCAATGGGAAAAATCACTTTTTTGGAGGAGAAAAATCACATAATTTTTCTGGAGTACATAAATACTCTGTTTTCCAAAGAAAATTTTTTTCAATTTCTCTGTAAAGAAAAATCTTTGTGTTTTTGTGAAAAAAATCCTAATTATCCGGAGAAAAAATTTCCGAAGCAGGGATATTACTCAATTTTTCTACAGTTGAAGAAATTTCTCAATTTTTGGCAGGAAAAAAACACAAATTATTTTTTGAAGAGAAAATCAAGAAAATCTCTTTTTTGTGAGAGAAAAAAAATCTCATTGGTTAAATTTTTTGGGTGGGGGGGGGTCATTAATTTTTTTGGAGTAGGAATATCTGAACTTTTTGAAAAAAAAATAGCTTATTTTTCGAGAGTAAAAACTTTTTTGGGGGGGGGGGGGTGGTCATAAGAGAAAATTTTCAGTTTTGTCAAAAAGTAAAAATTACCAATCTTCTATTTTTCTGAAGAAGAAAATGCTAGTTTTTGAGGTGAAAATTTCTCAATTTTTTGAAAAACACTTTCGATTTTTTGGTAAGATTTTTTTAGAAATTTCTCAATTTTTTTATTCTCTCGATTTTTTGAAATCATCATAAAAAAATTTCAATTTTTTGGAGAAAAAAATCAATTCTCACATTGAAAATGTTCAACCCTTCGCCTGCGACCTTCGAGAAAAATCGAGCTTTATTCAATACAATTTCAAGTTGTTTACCGTGACTACTGCACTTTTGAAATTGAAATACCCGGTTGTGCAATAATACCAATGATGCAACTTCCTGTACCATTTTTTTTCGGGATAATCAGCACAACAATTAATCACATCTATTCAGATAAATTGCTGTCAATTAATTTTACATAACCTCGAATATGTGGAACATCGAATGTTTAGGTCTAGGTAGTCCCAAAAAACCTCAATCATAAAATAAATAAACTGCTTACAGGTGAAGTTACAAATCAATCGAAGGCATCGGACATGTACCTACATTTTCTTACAACTTAGCTTATTATCGAAAGATTTTCACGAACCGAAAACAATTTAAATAGGAAACGAAATGTAAACATAACAAAATTAATTTTAAAATATGAAGTTTTCATTTAATCGAATGCCATCGCAAATTTTGCAAGTTCACATTTATCTTTTCAGTTCAAGTACTTAGGTCACGAAGACGTAATTTGTAGTCGTGAGAAACACGAGACATACCAAGTCTACCTTTTTTATCGATGATCAGGGTCAATTTTAAAATCGTGAAACGAAACGTGTAACTTATTATTGTAGGTATGGTATTTAACGTGATACGGAATGATTCATTGAAATTTTAAAAGTAATTTTAATATTTGAGTCATTCCAATTTCATTTTTCATTTTAATTCGATATAAATACTAAATAGGTAACAATTTTTTTCAAAATCATAATTTAAAATAAATAAATAACAAAACAAGAAAACAAATAAATAAATAAATAAATATCCTACCTAGGTAGTAGGTACTGAATAATATTTAAATTCAATCCTCACTCATGGGTTCATATCGTACTTAATCCCTCCTCGTCCATCAGCACAAGACTGGCAACTGCAAGCAGAAGGAACTTGGATATCTTGAATGAAGGAAAATCCATCTTCACACGTCAATACGACGTTTTTCGCATCGTAATTAGTTCCAACGCAACATTGGCACGTACTACTGTATTTGGTGGTTTCTGCGAATAAATAAACAATAAAATAAAAATTCGAGTTGGTACGCGAGCTACACACATTACGATTATCGTGTCAAGTGCATAAGTTAATTTCCATTTACTTTCATCGTAATAGGCGGCAGTATCACATTGGCCGGTACACTTGGTAAATCCGTAAATCTGGTCAGGGTTTGTGCAAAAACCGTGAAGCAAATCGCGTTTATGGACGATTTTAATTGTATCATTTAACGGCAAGGAAGCTACTTCGCAATTTACTTGCGAATACGATTGTTTTTTACATTCGCGGCAGCATCCTTTATTCAAGACGAACTCTTCGGGGCAGTCTGTGATATCGGGACAGACTTCGGAAAAAGCTATCACTTGTAGCTGTAAATAAAAACGACGCTTTAGTAGTCGTAATTCATCCGACAAAGTGCACATCTCATAGTTTAAGACTATAAATACTTATGAAACAAACCTCCGGGGTGCATTCATATTTAATACAGCCATCGCTCGAGTTCCACGTTGTATTGGGGTAATGCAAGGTGAGATTTTCATCGACGCACATTTCACGTATGCAATTTCCACAACAAAAGTTGTTACTAGGTTCGACGTATCGTTTGCCCTAAAAATTATGGAAATGTTAAAATGTACTCGTATATGGCAAATCGATATCATTATTGGCAAAAGGCACATTTTATGTACTTACTATATCGCAGGTTGTATTACACAATTGGATGACTTGCTGAATGGATATTTCTCCAGTTTCTGAATTTTGAACGCAATTCATGGTGCTGCATGGATTCGAATCAACATTCCAAGAAGTGCTGACCTGAGAAAAATTCGTAATTTTTTTTATAAAGCAAATTCTACGAAAAATCGTCGACATTATCTGAGACGGCGAGAGGGGGGTACAATAGGTGCACTTGCATCGGATCCAAATTTATCTAGCTTTTGGGCCCGACCAAGAGATATTTCTATACCACATTGCCTTCCCTGAGAAAAAAAATCATCAAATTTTTTTTTATACTTCACAAAATAATAGAGACCAAAACTTGATTTTTTTTCTCTAGAAATAAAGGATTTCTTTATAAAAAAATTAATAATAAAAAAAAAAAAAAAAAAAACAGGAACAAACAGATTTTTTTGCATAAGAATTAGGAGTTTTTTACTCCAAAACAATTTTTAATATTAGATAGGTATTTATTCTTTAAAATTTTTTTTTTTTTCTAAAAATAAATAATTAAAAAAATAACCGATTTTTTCCCACTAAATTTAAAGATTTTATTTTATTTTTTTAAATGGATACCTACCTAAAACAAAAAATAATTGTGTTTTTCTTCAAAAAATTGAGAAGTTTTTAGAGAAAAAATTAAGAGATTTTTTAATCTAAAAGAAAAAATAATAAAAAAAATAATAAAATAAAAAAATAATGACACTTAGGTATTTTCCAAAAAAAAATTTATCACCAAAAATCATGATTTTTTTTTTAAAAAAACTGAATTTTTTCTGTGTGAAAATCAGTAGATTTCATTGATTGAAAAAATTTAGAAATTTTCCCACAAAAATGAAAGACTTTTTTTCTTTAAAGGGAATTAATAAAAAAAAATTTTCACGTCAAAAAACTGAAAAATTTTTTACTCAAAAAAAAATTAGGAATTTCAATTTTTACCTAAATTAGTGAGCAATATTCTTTTTCCGATCTTAGGTATTTCCAAAAAAAAAATAATGACCAAAAATCATAATTTTTTTTTTTTTTAAAAAACTGAAATTTTTTCTGTATAAAAATTAGGAAATTTCTTGATTGAAAAAATTTAGAAATTTTCACGCAAAATTGAAAGACTTACCCCCCCCCCCTCCCCAATACTGACCCGGATAAAAAATCTGAATTGACTCCCAATAAAATGAAAGACTATTGTTTCAAAGAAAATTTGGAACAAAAATCGTGATTTATTTTTTCTCTCTCTAAAAGAAAATCTTTTTTTATTAATTTAAAAAAAAAAAAAAAAAACTACGTAACAAAATAAAAGTCAGTACCTAGATCTTTACTTTAAGAAAAAAAAAATATTTTTCGGCAAAACATTTATGTTAAGATCCCCTCTCCTCAAAAAATTGAATGGTCTAATTTCAAAAATAAAATAGGTATTACCTAATGAGAAGAATAAAAATAAATGACAAAAAATTGAATTTTTTTCTCCACGATAAGTTGAATTTTTACTTCCAAAATTTAGGCACTTTTACTTCATCCAAAGAAATGAAATTTTTTTCTTCAAGAATTTAAGCCATTTGAGGAGTATTTTTATTACAACATAACATAAGAGAAAAATTTTTCGCTTCAAGGAAATTTCAATTTCAATTTAAACAAAAAATTGAGGTTTGTTTTTCTCAAAAAATAAGGATTATCTTTTTAAAAAACAAAGATTATTTTTTTTCGAAAAAAGAGAATTTTTTAGCAAATATTGGAGCTGAAAAATGTGAGTTATGAAATTTTTTCAGTGGTGTCACAAAAAAATTGAATGACTCCTTGACTCCCATCAGAGGAAGTTCAAAACTGAAAAATCCCGTAAAATTATTGCACTGGGACCCCATTGGGCTCTCACCTTCACAGTTCACTGGACATTATTTAGATAGGTACCTGGTAAATCAAATTGTTAACTTTACAGGCGATTTTTTTGTACGAAGGGCAGCAAGTGCCGAAATGGTAGACCGGTTCAGTGACAAAACTCTTCAATTCGATGGGTTCTTCGCAAATCATGCTATTACAAACTGCGTGCATCGAATCATTGACACAAGAGCACTGTTTACATGGACCATCGAACCAGCTATCGCCCATCTAAAGATTGAGGTAATAAACCGCAAGTATTAGTACGAATGTAAGTAGGAACTTTGTCGGAAATTAGATACGAAAGAAAGTCTTTTCCATGTTCATAAGACTCTTCAAGTTTAATACACTTACTTCTTTAAGTTCTTTGTATATTTCCGAAGGTAGACGTTTTCTCGTCATACCATTATATTCGGCGATCCACTCGTACTCGTGAATACACGTGTTTGGAGGTAGTTCTGCGAAATGATAAACACGTAATAAACCATCGAGATAGCATTTTTTGATTTTTTTAAAATCATCATTTTCAAAGAAACGCTCATGGTGCAACCTCATCGATTCATCGAAAACTGATTTTCAAACCACGTCATTTCTATCAACTCATCACTTACCGCATTTATATTCCGGACAACAACCTTGATTATTTTTGAATTCGTGTACTACGAAGAACGACGGACATTCTAACGGCCTCGGGCACGTATTCACGTCGCAAATAATGTCGATTGATGGACAACAACCTTCTTTTTTTTCCACCCTCACCATTCCAGTTAAAAGTTCAACATCGTTTCCATTGTCGATTGTAGGACATTCTTCTGGAGGGATACAAGCTAAAAAACAAAGAGAATTTTATTTTAAATTTAGGTTTGTTTCGAGAGAGAAAAAAACTTGAGACGATTCACTCACAGCAGAAATACTCGGTGCAGTTATTATCGGTCATCTTCATTTTAATTAATTGATGTTTTCCACATACTGGTTTTATTGGTTCGCTACAATTCAAAGAAAATTCAGCCACTGAAAAATAACGTTGATGTTATTCGAACGATGGAAAAAACCGAGAGCAGATTAAATCATAAAACACAGCTGGGCTCACCGCAAACGTGTTTTAAGCAGCAAGGATCATCGTTCTTGGTGTCGATTTCGGTTTGGAAACCCAATGGACAAATGATATCACCTGTGCATTCCTTTTTCTGGCATCTTATGCTTGTATCTTCCAGACATTCGCATAATGAGCAAGTATCAGGCTGCCATTTGTCACCAATGTGGTGGCCATGTTTATCGCAAGGGTGGCATTTAGCTTCGCTGATGCAGGTGCCATTTTGTAACACCTATAAATTATAAGTGAAAAATTAAAAAATTTGGCTCAACAATTTTTCTTCATTCGTAGCTAATACGCAAAGTCGGCTACTTGGAATTTTCAAGAGTGCAGCTTGCTTTTTTACTGAAGGAAGGAGTGGTGGGTTGAAAGTTTTCAACTTCTGAATAGGTAGGAAAAATTTTTTCCCCACAATTTTTTTAAAAATTTACCTACCTACTCCTAACAAAATTAGAGGTTTTTTTATCAACAATTTTAAGGAGTTTTTTATTCTAAAAAATTGAGAAATTTTATTTTACAAAAAATTGAAAGTTTTTTTCTTTAAGAAACAGCAAACCCCCCCCCCCCCCCTTTCCCAAGAGCATCCTTTTCTCTAACAAAATTGAGACATTTTTTTCACATTGCCTCCCTAAAAATTTTTAAAAATAATTTCCTGCTCCAAGAAATATAAGATCCCCCTCCCTCTAAAAAGTAATAAAAATAAAAATAATTTCAATTGAAGTCAGCATTTTTTTCTCCTCCAAAAATGAAAAACATATTTTTTCACCAAAAAATTAAAGAATTTTATTCTCAAAGTTTGAGGTAATTTAATTTTTCTAAATGAGATTTTTTTTTAATATGTTAAGACAAAAAATCAAGGTCTTTTCCTCGAAAAATTGTACTTAGCTTTTTTCTCTGAAACTAAAAAGATAATATTTTTCATTTCAAAAAAGCGGAAAAACATATTTTTTAAAATTAAAAATTCTTCATTGATAAAAATCAAGGGGTTTTTTCTCAAAAAGTTGGAGTTTTTTCTCCCCTAAAACTAAAAAAATATTTTTCACACAAAAAAAAAGATTTTTTTATTTCAAAAAAATTGAAAAAAACAAATTTAAATAAAATAACCTAGAAAATTGAGTTTTTTTTCACAAAAAAGTGACAATTTTTACCCCTCCCCCTCCACCCCAAAAAAGAGTAAGTATATTTTTTCCAAAAAATTGAAAACTATTTTTTTCACCAAAAAAGAGATTTTTCTCCTCCACACATAGGTATTTAAAATAAAATCATTTCAATTTTTTTTTCAAACATTTAGAATTTTCCCCCCAGAAGAATTGAAATATTTTTCTTCTTCAAAAAAAGAAAGACATATTTTTTCTCCAAAAAAATTAAGATTTCTTCACTCGTATAACTAGGTACATTCAAGAAATTTTTCATAACAATTTGAAAAAAGTTTTCTCTATGAAAAATTAGGTAATTTATTTTTCAAAAAAAAAGGTATTTTTTTATTTGAATAAAATTGAAAATCTTTTTTTCTAGTTCAGAAAAATTAAAAAATATGTTTATCAACAAAATTACGAGGTTTTTAATCAAAAAATTAAGCTTTTTCCCTTTTATAAAAATTAAAAAAAATTTTACAAAAAAAAGAGAGAGACGGCGTGAAGCACCGAGTTGAAAAATAAAATTTTACTTAAAAAAAGCAGAAGGCTGGTATCAGGCTGATACTGCAGAATGCTGGTATCAGGCTGATACTGCAGAATGCTGGTATCAGGCTGATATACTGCAGAATGCTGGTATCAGTCGGATACCTCGAGGATGTTTTTCTATTAGGTAAGTAAAAATAATAAATAAAAATTTTTAATTATCCGTAAAATTGATTTTTTTCAAAAAAATTTAGATTTTATTTTTATTTTTATTTCAACAAAATAAATACGTACTTAATACACTAGGTATTCTTTTCAAAAAAAAAAAAAAAAAAAAAAAATTGGAGAATTGTTTTTTTATTTTTTTTTATCAATTTTTTTTTTGTTTGAAAAAGATTAAGATTTTTTTAAATTTTAACTATTTTAAATTTCAAAAAAATGGAGAATTTTCTTTTTCTTTTATCTATTATTATTATTTATTTATTTGAAAAAGATTAGGATTTTTTTCAATTTTAAAAATTTTAAACTCCAAAAAAAATGCAAAGGTTTTTTTTTTGTAAACGGGGGGTTTTCTAAAAAAAAATCTAAAAAGATCTAAAAAAAATTGAAACTAATTTTTGTATTTGTGGTGAATTATGGGTGTAGGTTCAGCACCCAAGCTACCGCCAAGTTACCTGCCATGCTAATTCAAAATTTCAAATAATACTTCTGAGTGTACCTGGTTGGACGGACAAACACATTTCTCTACAAAAGGTTCAGTACACGTTGTAAAATCTTCTTTGAACCCTTTATAGTTATCACAGGTAATTTCACAACCCAAGCTACATGCTTCATAAACCAATCCTACAATGGTTGAAAAAATTGAATTAAAAAAATATTTAACTACGTACTTGTCACGATATAGGTACCTACTGCCTACCTTCTGGACAAACATACGGGCATAAATTAGCAGACCGCCATTCAGAACAAATTCCGTTTTTCTGACATTCTAACGCGTAAGATTCCAAAGCGTAGCAATGATTCACTCCATTACATGAGAAATTATGACATAAATCGACATATTTGAGCGGATCAACTATCGGGTGACACTGTACAAGCAACAAAAATATTCTCTTTACATATTTTTCGCGAAAAACGACCAAGTTTATTAGCAGTTTGATGAATTTTAACCTGTCCGAATAGTTCTTCGTTTAAGAATAATAAACAAGGATCGTTATCAGGAGGAGCCGCACATTCTATAGTGAAATTTTCAAACGATGATATTTGCTGCGATACATAACTGCAATTCCTCTTTTCGGTATCTGTAAACAGAGAAGTCGTTTACGAGCATTTTTGCCTGCATTTTGTTAAAATGCAACCTTATTTATTTCAATTTTTACAAAAATTTCCAACCTGCCGTATATTCTGTTCGCCAGCTCTTTAAAAATTGTTTGATCGAAGAAGGAATTTCATCGGATGGACCTCTTATGTCATCCATTTGATCTCGGTTACAAGAGCCTGTTTCAGAAACACGAATAAAAAATAAAAATAGTGGAAACCAATATAAAAAGATTAAATCACATACCACATAATCCTTGCAATTTATTGGCGTATAAATGTGAAGGCAATTGAACAGAAAATCCTCTATTGTGAGACATAAAAACGATATCCAAGTGTAATGATGGCACAGATAATTTTGCTGATATACCAGGTGACTCGACTATTTTCAAAAAATTTGTTACATGAGGGAAACTGGTAATTGTTTTATTGTTGAGCTTCACGTCAACCTGAAATTCATTTTGCATACGTTTAATATAAAATAATAGTACTCAAATTGCAGTCTTCATAGAGCGAAAAATTACCTTATTCAAGTCTTTTTCTGATTGGGCTAATAATATTTCATTTTTGTTCACAATTACAGTAATACCATGAGGGCAAACCCCTTTCAGATGAGGATTTACACAGGGGGCATTCGTCAAGATGATCTATAATTGAGAAAAATCTGTATTAAATATCGATCGGATGATCATTTTTATGATTTTAATCACTCTTCTTTACGAACCTTTAATTCGGAATCCGGATTGTTTGTATTTTTAAGATGCAATAAAATGTACGAAGAACAACTACCATCAAATGGGATATTCACTTGATCGAAAGTTGAAAATTGAGTGATACCGTTTCCACCACATTCGCCTAAAAAGCATAGTTTTATTTTTAAATTCAAAACTCGAGCTACGAGCTTTCCACAATTTCGAAAATCGTTTGCTTACAATCTCGACATTCGGAAGGTTTTATGCACGAGTTTCCCTTTCGTAAAAGACCATCGGGGCAATAACATCCTGGGAAGCATTTGTTTTCTACTCTCGGGCATTCGTCTTTTTGAAGCAAAGAGTTGCAACTGGGTTCACATTGTCGATCGTAGCATTCGTGGTATACAAAGGGTGAAGAACAATTTACAGCTAAAAATAAAACAATAATTTCAGATAAGCGAAGCAATGGTATAAAATTACTATATGTATTTTCTCTAATTACACCCACATAAGATGCAAACTTACGACACTCGTGTTTAATCCTCCAAGAGGAAATATCTACTCCTTGCTCTAGGGAAAGACATTTCGATGCAAAACTTTCCATTATTTGGCATCTGCATTCTTTATCAAAATTAGTCGCTGAGTTGGCGCAAGAACATAATGATTCCATGCATTTTGGTATGTAATCGTCCAAGTTTATCGTCAAGTCGCACATATTAAATGGTTCGGTTCTAAAAAAGAAAAAAAAGTGTAGTAGTTACTTAATAGGTACCTATTAAAGTTAATTTAGGGTTCTAAAAATTTATTTCACATCGTTGATGCGATAATAACCTGAAAACGCCACAAATTTCCGCCGCTTTAATCTGAATATCTTTTTGACACGCTTTAATTTCACAATATTCAGAAGTAGCGTTCCAAGAATCGCCGAACTCTTGCGAACTTACAACAATACTGCCATCGGGTTTACTTTTATCGTTATCGATATTGAAATCGAATACGCCGCATAAACCGTCAACCATTCCTCGTAGGGAAGAATCAACCTATAAACATGAAACATGGAGTAAAATATATTTGTATTGAAATTTTCGATTTTAATTTTTGATAGGTATACGACTTACGATAATTTTAACGTGGCCTGTGATGCCCCAAAAAACACTGAATTTTAAATCCGTACTGGTAAAAATAATAAAACTGTCGGAAATTTCTAGCAGAACGAATAGGCCACTTTTTTCACCAATGGCGTGTAGCTGAAATCACCAAAAAAATCATTATTTCGTTTACATTGATTGGGAGGTACTAATCTACTTGCTTTGGGGAAAAAATAATAATACGAACCTGTGGAATAGTGTAAGAATACTCATTGAATTTCGTAGTAAGATTGGAGAATATCTCAGCGGTGTCATTGCCAATATTAATGATTAACGATGTGATGCATAATCCAATAAAAGAGCATTTATTCGTTTCTGCAAAATAATTGAACATTCATAATTTTTTGGATTAAAAAAATTCTAGCATTTTCAGGAGTAAAAATATTTATAAAGTTTTTGTAAATGAGAATTTTTCAGTTTTTTTGAGATGAGAAATTTTAAACTTGTTTGGAGTGAAATGTTTTTCTATTTTTGGATTTGACAAAAAAGTTATATTTCTTTGGTACCTATAAATTTTTCAAAAATATTTTAAAAGTAAAAAATTTTCCGATGTTTTGGAGCAACAATTGTTTCCATTTTTTGGAGTCAGCGTAGATAAACCCTCAAATTCTTTCAATTTTAAATGGATGAAAAAATTTCCCAATTTTTTTAGAATGAAATTTTTAGGAAGAAATTTTAATTTTTTGACTTACTTTTTTCAATTTGTTTTTCAATTTTTTGAAAGATAAAAATATTTTTATTTTTTTGGGGAAAAAATCCACTTTCAACTCTTCAGATGGGGACGGAGCCCCCATCTGAAGATGAAATCTTCAATGCAGACAGGAACTAAAACTGAAGGCAAAAACCTGACATTTTTAAACTGAATTTAAAGTTAAAACTGATATTGAAACTGAAATACCATGAATGAAAAAGTTTTTAAAGGAGTACACTAACTTGGAAAAAAAAATTCGGCTGTCGCGGAGTATCTTGACTGCTACGCGTTTTTTTGAATTTGCGAAAGAAATTTCAAATTTTACCTAATTTTTTTGAAATGAAAATCTTTGGTTTTTTCGAAGAAAAAACATGTCATATTACTTTCAAAGAAAAAAATCACATAATTTTTTAGAAATTTTTTTTATTTTTTGTTTAAATTTTTCTGAATTTTTTTTTCAGTTTTTTTCCAGGGAAGGAATATTAATTTTTCAAAGGAAAAAATTTCTTGTTTTTGAGGGGGATTTCCCATTTTTTTTTGAAATATAAAAATTTCATATTTTTAAAAATTATTTTAATTTATTTGGAAGAAAAAGTTCCTTTAATTTTTTGGTCTAGAAAAATTTAATAAGTTTTTAGAGTGAAAAATTTTCAGACTAATTTCGATTTGACAAAAAAAATCTGATTTACTGACACAACTTTTTTGAAAATAATAAAAAATTGCTGAATTTTTTTTTTAAATAAAAAATTGCCCTTTCAATTTTTTCAAAGAAAGAATTTTTTCATTTTTTTAGAAGTAAAATATTTTTACATTCAACATTGAAAAATTTGCACCCCGCCACCCCTCCTGGAAAAATGAACTACACTATAAAAAATGCCAAGTTGCCGGCCTTGTTTCAACAGCTATAAAATTCACAATGGGAAACTTACTTCGAATTTTCCAAATACCATAGGTTTTATCTTCAGCCAAAATGTGATCACAAACATCGTATATGTAGGATAATCCATCAAACGTGGAGATGATTTTACCATTGACGCTGCATTCTTTTTCGTGGGGAGGAAGTACAATACATTCGTAAGCAGGGCAAGCTTCTCCGGTCCATTTAGTCATCAATTTAGTACCCGGTGAGCATTGCGGTTTATCACAAAATGACCCAGTCGGAACACACGTGTAATCTTTACAACTCATGTCTTTCATGGATTGCGATTGCATTTGCTGGTGATGATGGTATTCTGCCATATCAGCAGTTTTCAAATGAGAATGAACGGTTTCAATATTCAACGCGGTTTCTCCATGGTAAAAATGCTCGCCTTTGGAAACCGATAGAATGACTTCGTGAAATGAGGTTGATTTCATGGTTTCTTTAGGTTTGATATTTTTCAAAATTCCGGCATGGTTTGTTCGCTGAGATGAGCTGATTTCTGGGTAATAGCCTTCTGAACAGTTGATAGGAGGACATTCTTCTGTAAATTGAATTAATTTATTAAAAAATGGCACGTCCTAATGAGCTATACTTAGTTTTCTAATAAATTTTTCAGGCGAGTACCAGTAATTGGAATTATTGGAGTAGTAGGTACAATAATTTTGGGGTTCTCTGTAGTCGAATCGGTGACTGTAGGGAACGTACATCTAGTTTCATCATCGGGACACTCTTTATAACCGTTACACCAGAGGGTTTCATTCAAACAAAAGTTCGCAGTTGGACACAACACTGTACCCTCGGGACATTTTTCACAATAACAATTGCAGTCGTCTTCCGTCACTCGGCGTAAGCCCTGAAACGAAAAGATTGAAAATACGCAGAAAAATATTATAACTCTCGAGTTCAAGGCGAGTTTTATTTATTTACCTGTTCGCTACAATTATCGCATTTATTATTGTTTATTAATAAGCAGATTGGAATGCCGCCTAAAGAACAGGTACACTTTTCGCAATTACTTTTTTTATACGTACTGCCTACGGAATAACTGCAAACCAGAGAGAATTTTAAAACAAAGAATTTTCGTTTTGTTTTGATAAAATAATCCATTGTGAGAATTATATACCTCAATAATCCTTCGACGCAAGGACACATTTCTTTTCGAATACACGCGGAACCGGACCAATAAGTATCATTGATACAATTGCAATTCATATTTGATTGTATTCCGGGACATATTTGGCAAGGAGGGGGTATATTTGGTTCTTCGATAACCACTGGTTCATTGTCAGCTTTGAAAAAAATGAGAAAAAAATATTAGTTTATCATACCTATTGTAAAATATTGCAAATTGATTGTGTAAGAAGATGAATGAAAAATTACTTACGATAGGGTTTAAAGCAACCAAGAATTTCAATTCGAAGAGATGGGAAATTCATCCACTTGATTGGGTATAATTTTAGTTTTCGAGCTCGTAAAGGTGGCGAAAACACATTCGTGTAGGCATTCTCGTAATCCACGTTGCCCAAAAATATCTTTTGAATAAAAAAAGCAAATAAATTACACAATTAACTTTTTTTCCCATCAATTGAATCATAATTTGAAAAAATATCTGTTATGTTGAAAATCACCCCTTCAAATATCACAGTTCGCAACTTCATCAACACGATTTTATTTTAAAGATTTTATTAGCTTACTTTTTCGTTATTATTTGAATCGATAAATGGACTCCAATTAATTCCATCTATGGTGTACATGATTTTGTAAGTTTCAATCCATGATTTTTTCGATATAGCAGGGAGGTCGGTTCCTTTGGTGATAATTCCTTCAATGATTCTCTCGTCCACAAAATCAAACTATTGGAATTTTTATTCAGTAATGTAAAATAACTTCAAAAACTTTAATTTACTTTTGAAAAAATATACCTGGATCCATTGTTCGGAAGAAGCAATAAAAGGAGCCCATCCCGAATTTCCAGATAATGATAAATCGGCAATTTTGAAATCATTGGTCAATGAAGAAGAAACAGAAAGTTGATGGTTGAACATTTGGCCTGATTCGATTCCCATGGGGTCATAACAAGCTGAAATGACAGAAAATAGATTGTAAATGAAATAAAATTGAATTTATGAAATGATACCAGGTCCGGCAGGTAGCTCAGTGCTCGAGCTAGACCAAAAAATTTTTGAAGTAAAATAAGCTACACCCTAGAAAATTCCAAAAATGCAAAAATTAAATCAATTTCCTAATTGTTTCAGAGAAAAAAATCTTACAATCATTTTTGATAAGAAAAAATTCCCCATTATTTCGAGGAAAAAAAACCTTAGAATATTTCTTAATTAATTTCTGAAAAAATGAAAATATAAATTTTGTGATGGAAGGGTAAAAAAAATCAATTTTTATAAAAGAAAAAAAATTATAAAATACTTTCTCAATTCAAAAAAAAAAAAAAAAAAAATTCAAATTTTTGGAGAAATCAATCTCTTTTTTTTACAAAAAAAAAGTTTCTTGTTTATTTGGAGAGAAAATCTGTTTTAATTTTTTTGGGAGTAAAAAAAATCTTATATTTTGAAGTGTGTAAGCAGGTATAAATTTTTTCATTTTTTGAGAGTTAAAAATAATTTTAAATAATATATTTATCTGAGGAGTAAACTTCTCATTAGGTTTTTTTTTCAACTTGGTAGGTACATAGAGTAAAAAATTTTGATTTTTTTTTTTTTTTTTTGAATTAGAACTCAACTCACTGAATTTTTTCAGAGTAAAATTTTTTTAATTTTTTGAAATAAATAAAATTTCTCATTTTCTTGGAGTAAAAATATTTACGTATCAATTAATTTCTCAATTTTTTGGAGGAAGGGTAAAAAAGTTGATAAAATATTTTTTTACTATTTTTGAAAAAAAAAGTACTTAAAAACAAATTTTTGGAGAAGTATTTTAGTTTTAAAAAAATAAAATACCTACCTACCTATTTTTCATTTTTTTTTTTGATAAAATTTTTCCAAATTTTTTGGAATAAGAAATTTTCTTAATTTTTCGAAATGAAAAAAAATCTTGTACTACACTCATTCAAAAATTTCATAAATCGAGCTACACCCAGAAAATCCTAACAATAAGTTGTCTTTCCTGATGATGCATATTAATATTTAATCAGAATTTACTTGTAGGTTTAACAGGGGTGACTGCATTAAATCCACAACCAAGAACTTGCAACAAAACGGCAATTTCTTTTTCCCAGGATAACGGTTTGATACGAACGTAACGTGCTTCCACTGCGGAATCAAATATTTGTTGGATTGGATGCAAGTGGTCATAAGGACCTCGGAACACCTAAAAGTAGTTGGTTAAATTACCATCTAGTAACAAAATAGGTAGCTATTTATTTTATATTCTTACTTCCAAATTATCTGCAGGGTGAGCTTGTTGATACGATACAGCATCCACACTGTACAAAATTTTGTACGATTTTACCCATACATCTTGCGAAGGGTCACCAGCCATAATTAACCCATGAATAGGCTGAACTTTGCCTAGATCGATTTCTAAATAAGGTTGAGTATCCGAAGGCAGTGGTTTCCAAGAATACCAATTTTGGACTTGTTCTCCTATTGAAAAATCAATTTGAGTTAATTTCAGTAAAATATTTTGAATTCTCAGCACTTATAACCCTACCTGATATAACTAATTTAGCATTTTCCGGAGCGTAGAAATCACTTTGGCTGGAACTTGCAGTGTAATTAGCTTGCTCGTCAATTGGAGTATATCTACATAGAACAATATTAATTGATGGTTAAAATTGTTAACCCCTTCAATGCTCACAGTAGGCAAATCTATTAACACTATTTCGAATTTTCCTGATCGCTTATTCAACTTACTCTTCCAAGGAACATTTGGGCAAAGGTGTGAGCGTAACTGGAGTCGTTATAAACTCAGTCACCATTTCCGTTGTAGTTTTATCAAAATCAGTATACCCTGCTGTTATTTCTGTAGTGATGACATTTTCTGTTGTTCCACATAGAGCTGGTGAACATCCGTATTCGTTATTTATACACTGGCAAGTCTTACAATCGTTTTCAAATATCACTGCTCCAGGCTGTTGAAAAAATAATCGTAAATATGAAAAATAAAAAATGCAAACTTCAATTCAACAAATTATTTTAAGCTTTGAAAAAAACCTTCGCTAAAGAGCCATTGTTTGTAACGCAGGTACATTCTTGTTGGTTTACACAAGTGAACTTGTCCCGCCAAAATTTATCCTTTGTACATGGAACATTAACGCATCCGGGTATGCAACTTTTTGATGAAAGACAGAGCCCTTTTTCGTTCAATTCGTGTTTATAGAAATTACATAACTGATCGCATTTAATTTTGCAATCAGACCATTGAGATCCAGGTGGGCAAGTGGGTACTTCCGGTAAAGTAACCGGAACCGAGGTGGGTGGTTCTGAAATAATAATTATAATTTTTTTTTTTAACGTAGAAAATATATTTTAAATGGAAAAGGGAAGTCTTACTGGCACTTACGGCAAGAACAAAGTACTCGTATTTGATAATCATTGCACAAGCCAGATTTTTGTTTTTCGTTGTTACAAACAAATCCAGTTTCTGGGTTGCATATCAAGTCCTGTTCATCTGACATTTTCCAGTCTGTTAAATCGGCTGAGGAAGTTCTGAACTTGGGTTTTTTCAACTTTAAGGCCCACTTAGGTTTTGGTTTTCTACGAAAAAAAATTAATGAATTTTTGTCCAAATTTTTCTAAGAGTATCGTAATAAAAAACAAACTTACTCTGATGAAGGATTTCGATATTTGCATTCTATATTGCTAACGTAACCAAGCTGACATAAAGAGATATTTTGTTCTTTGAGATCTGCGAACGTCTCCAATTCGCTATTATTTTTATTCATCGAGGGAGTTGAAATATCTAACCATTCGCTCCAACCCTCTTTGCAAACTGAAAAAATTATTTATATAAAGTAAACGTAGGTATTTCTATGAAAATATTTCCAATTGAAGATTTTTATAGGTATTTTACCTGATTCGACTAGAGGTGGTTTTTCTAATATTATGGCTTGGGTTTGACCATGATATTCACCTAAGGACAGATAGTTATCAAGTAATAATAGGTACCTACTTCATTTTTGAAAAATATAATTCGAAGTTGTATTTGCCTAAATTACTAGGTCAGGTACGCCAAATATATTGAAAAACTTACTACATTTGCAATAAAATTTAATTTGAAACTGATCACAGTTTTTTTTGCAATTTATCTTTTCATGTAGATCACAAGTCACATCTTCATAATCGGGAGCACTGAACGATCTCGATCTACACGAAATATTTTTTATGTCGTCCGGAAAACAGTCCAATCTATCGTTCTATATTTACAAAAAAAAAATCACTAAAAACCCCTTATTTAGATACCTATTAATAGAAATTAAATAGGTATAATATTTTCAACGAACCGTATTCTCAAAGGAAATATTATTCAAGTTTAATTTCCCAGAAAAAGGTGGCAGAACAGTGATCCAATCTGACCAACCATTCACACACACTTTCGAAGTTATATTAGGGATTTCAGACTTCGTCGTTTTTAAGGGCGCAGGCTTCACACTGCATTGTGTTCCAGAACAAACAATTTGACCTCTCGAGCAATAACTAAAAAAATATATTATCAATATCATTAATTTTTAATCGATTAGTCGCGTAGAATTATTCGAGTTGATATTCACCATGAAGAACACGAGTCTTCTGTAATTTTTTCATTCTCCATGTAAGTTTTGCCATCAATACTAAGACAGTGACAATCCATTGGAGAAACGCACTCGTTGCTGGTATCATTTTTTCTAATTTGTCCCGTAGGGCATCTCTTTTTCTTACATCCTGTAAAATTATTTAAATGGCTCAATTAATCAATTGATTTGTTGCTATTTCAATTTAGATAGAAATTTTCAAAAATCAAACCTTCAACACAATTCAACTTTTTACATTCTTTGGCCACAGTACTATCAGTTTTGATACTATCGCAGGATTCTTCTGGGCAAGGGTCAATACAAGCTGAATATTCGGTTCCATTCTCACATTGTATCGCTGAAAAAAATTAATTGAGCGATTTAAAAATTTAAAAAAAAATAAGAATATCTTGAAAATGAATTAAAAACGTGTAATTCTTACGGCATAATTCTTGCGTTCGCCATTTCAAATGGCGTCCTCTATTACTGCATTCTTGAGCATATGCTGAGAAAACTGTACAAATACATTCACAATCGCCTCCTTGATCGCAAGCACACGAGTCAAAAACACATCTACAAGAAAATTTTTACACCTTGTTAAAATTGTATGAACTTTAAAATACACGTTTTATGATTTCACTCTTTACTCGCCTTTTATAATAATCTTCCACTGAAACTTCAGAATGGCATGGCTTAAACGCAGGACTGTTTTTCAAAAAACTACATTTTTCAATTGCCCAAAATTTTCTGTGAGCATTCAATACACAAGGATCCTGCTCAAAAAAAGCATATAGGTAGGTAAGGTAGGTATTCAATTTAATACATATTTTTTAAATTTAATTACTTGGCAAGGCGAAGGTAGTGGACAATGCTGTTGTAACTTCCAAGAATCAGCAAATATGGAAGGAGTAACCTCTGTTACTCCACCTGATGGAGTTTGAAAATCATCCAAAGAATTATCGTTGTAATTTCCACAAAGACCATTGATCTAAAAATTTAAATTTTAGTTGACTTAAGATTATGAAATTTAAAAATAAAATAATAAAATAAAAAATCAACCTTGTTTTTCCATCTGGGGTGTGCTTGCATACTAATCCTTGTTCCTCTATCCCATTGCAATGAAATCGAAAGAGTGGGTACAATAACGA
This sequence comes from Balanococcus diminutus, assembly GCA_959613365.1. Classification (NCBI taxonomy): domain Eukaryota; kingdom Metazoa; phylum Arthropoda; class Insecta; order Hemiptera; family Pseudococcidae; genus Balanococcus; species Balanococcus diminutus. Next base: position 48,997,707 of record OY390715.1, read on the forward strand.
AAACATATATTTCTGTAGTAATAATTTTCAAACTGAAAAAAAAAAAAATTGAAAATACAGATGAGTTTTAAAATTTAGGTGACATATTTAACTATGGGTATAAGTCGTATAGGAATTTAAAGTTGACCAACTTTTTGTACTGTTGACTAAGATTTTCTTCTTTTTCCTTATCTAAGACCAATGTTTCAAACCAGTCGTAAACTCCTACGCTCAAAGTGACCGATTTGGTACAACTTGTTCCACCCGTACCGCAAGGGACAATCTGTGAAATAAAATAGATACTCAGTTATTCATTTTTAAAACAAATAAAACAAAGAGAAATGGAAATTTGCATCTACCTGCAAAATTACTGTAAAATTGACGTTATCGGAAATGGATCCACGAGCGAATACATAATCACAGGTTCCTTGAAAATCGTAAAATTGTCCGTCAAATGTTCGGAAATGAGAATCACCCCAAGAAGAACACGTCGCAGAACATTCTTTTTCTGTACAATCCCAAGTTCCTTGAACACAAGTGCTTAAAACGAAAGAATTTTAGATTATGGATTTCGAAATAATTGGAAGACTTTTAAATAAACCTATTATATAAATAGGTATAAGTCTGCAATGGTAGGAACTTGAAATTTTCTAACGTGTAGCTTAATTTTCCTCTCATGCGCTAAGGCGTTGAAAATTTCTCAATGCTTAATGTGAGACTTGATAGTTTTCTTCAAATTTTTTTTTTTAAATTTTACTCCAAAAAAACTGAGATTCTTCCTCAAAAAAGAGATCCCCTCCAAAAAAAAAACCAAAAAAAAAACAAGAAATCGTTTCCCAAAAAAATTCAATGTTTTTTTTTCTTTGAAAAAAATGAAAGATTTCTTTTCTAAAAATTGAGAAAAGTTTTTCTATACAATTTCTTTTCAAAAAAAATTGAAAGATGTTTTATCCAAAAATTTTAGAATTATTTTCACCCCAAAAAATTAAGATATTTATAAAAAACAAGAAAACAAAAGGAAATTAAAAAAATTAAGGTAAGTACTTATTTTTCTTCCAAAAAATTGGAAGAAATCAATTTAAAAAAATTTTCGCTTCAAAAAAATTGATTTTTTTTTTTAAATGGAAGATTTTTCATCTCTAAAAATGAAAGCTTTTCCTAAAAAAACAACAACAACAACAACAACATTATTTTTCGACGATTTCTTAACAAAAATATAAATTGAAAGAATTTTCTTCAAAAATTTGAAATACATAATAATTATATTTCAATCCACAATTGGAAATTTTCTTTCTTTCTAAAAAAGTGAGTAACTTTTTCTGACTTGAAAAACTTTTTCTTCACAAAAAACAGTTGAAAGATTTAAAAATCAAAAGGCAGAAAATTACGATTTTTTTTTTCTAAAAAAATTGTGATTTTTTCTACTGATTCCCAAAAAAATTAAAACAGTTTTTATTTCAAGAAAATTTTGATTGATTTTTGCATTTTAAAAATTTTCTATACTAGCTCATTTTACTTTAGAAATTTTGGATTTAGTAGGAGTTCCTCAGTTACTACGAAATTCTCTGCCATGTATATGTAGGTAGGTAGGTAGGTCTAGGTACCTACCAGTTATTGCATTCATTCTTCATAATTTCCTTATCGTTGTAACTTCTGCCTCCGTGATGACAAGGGCATTCGGTAGGTTCAACACATTGCTTCAAAACAGACTCTAAAACGTATCCCCGTTTACAAGCACATCCGGGGTAACATGTCTTCGGTGAAAAATTAGGTGGATTGTGCATGTTCTAAAAATAACGCGTTGAATGAAAATAAAATAAAATAAAAATACTATCGTTAAACATATAGTGGGTAATTTACTCGACAAGTTATCGGTTCGGGTGGTTCACAATCAACGTATTCCATATTAGGTGAAGGGCACGATGTATCATTTTTATATTTCAATATTTCCTCTTCGGAAGCTGCATGACACTGCCACATGGCATTTTTGCATTCGCTAAATATGCACAAGACAAAACAGCGATTTAGTAAAAATTAATAAAAATATACAGATTATTCATAAAATCATAATCATAATTTATCAAGTTCCAATTACCAAGATTTTAAACCACTTGTTTCATTTTGCATCGTGATCCGATTTGGAAGGAATTTTAGATTTTTATAAACACAAGGACATTCGCTATAAGGTACGCAATTTTCATTATCATCGAAAGTATAACCATCAGGACAATAACATCCTTCGACGCAAGTTTCTTTGCACAACTCCTTATGAGACAAATCACTGCAACTTCTCTGACACGTATTCCCACAATTTTCGAATTTTTGCCCAGAAGCGCAATGAACATCTAATAAATAAATTTTAAAAAAAAACATTTAAAAAGGAACAAACATCTAAATAGGAGAATTTCTAATTCACTTACTGCATTCTCGTACTTGACTACGCCAATCAATCACAACGCCTTTTTTCGAACACTTATTCGCATAAACAGATAATATCGGACAAAAGCAATCCGCCAGGTTATTTCCGATGCAAGAACACAAATCACTGAGACAATCTTCGTAATAGTCTTGAGGATTAATGATAGAATGACAATCTGAAAAGGTGAAAACACGAGTCGTATAACGTTAATAAAATTGCATACCGTGGACAACGAAGGGGGAGATTATTTTACCTTCGAAAAGAGAACTCGTTAAATTTTTACAATAGCTTTCAGCGATTGGTTTATTTTGTATGTTTACTTCGCAAATGGCCACGCTGTCGAAATTTTTCTCCATTATACAGTTTTCCTTGGTTCTCCATTTATTTGCAAACGCTACAGGATCTTGCTCAATGTCACCTTCGGGAGTTAATAGATCGTCATTTTGGTTGTTGTTGAAAACTCCGCAAAGACCCTGTGAACGGTTGATTTGTAATTAGAAGAGAACATTTTCTTAATATCGTAGAATGTGGTTTTAAAGGTTAGTTTCGAGAAAATATGGCCATTCTACCTACCTTGGTGTTTCCGAATAGCGAAGGTTCGGCGAATATCTGTAATTTGTTTCTACCATCCCAAAATACTTCCAGACCATTTGGCAATGTAACTAAAAATGAAATAGATTTTCAGAAAAATATGAATTATAAAAATGCTATATTCATATTTCAACAAAAATATTGAAAAAGAACACATTTCATTAAAAATGAAATTGAAAAACCGAATAAGCATTCCAAGTACCTTGTAGAGAACTTGACGAGGCTTTTCTAATGAATACGTTGTTGTCTACAGTGAGAGGTAATTGTTCAACCTCGACACCATCGAGTGTAATTTTCAAAAGATTTTTTAATTCGATTAATTTTTGACCAACTTGAATTATTATAGTTTTGCATTCTTTTTCGTTGGTCTTGGTATCGATATTTTTCTGAAAATAGAACATCTATATCAATTAGGTACCTACATAATATCATTGAAAAATATCAAAGCAAAAAATTACATTAGAACACAAAGAATTGTCCATTTCAATCGAATAATTTCCCGTCGAGACCAACTTATAACTGCAAAACCCAATGAAGTCGTATTTTTTCTCATCGAATGTTCTTAAATGAGGATCTAAAATAACGCATTCAGTTTTGCAAACAGCTGTCGTGCAGGACCACTTTCCATCAGCGCAGGTGCTAGAATAAAAAAATTAAAATTTGAATGAATCGGTGGTGGAATTAAAAAAAAAATCGAATGACAAAAAATTACCATTTATTGCAATCATTTACGATGACACTTCCGGGTTTATGCAATTTTCCCCTCAACATACAAGAACAGGTTTCTTTTGGAATACACGTGTCGTTTTGTAAAATACTTCCAGGGGCACAAATGCAGCCTTCTTCGCAATATTTCTGCAATCCAGTAGGAGCAATTTCTGTAGACGCACACGTAGTTTGACTTATCGGTAAGCAATTCGTGTACTCTTGACTGGGAGGACACTCATAAGCTGAAAATTGAATAAGTTTTTAAAACAACGTTGATTATTTCACAGGTAATCAGTAGAAATAAATATTTTCTTACTGCAATTATATTTTTCTCGCCAGTTGATTGTTAAACCGGCAGACATTTGATTGCATAGCTGAACAAATTTGGCGAAAAATTGACACATACATTCCATCTTATTGACTTTTGAGCAATAGCACATGGACCATTCGCAAGCTTCCATATATTCTTTAATGGCCATTTTCTAAGCAATAAAAATGGATTAGATTAACTCGAAAAATGGGGATTTGTTTTCAGCTGAATAGTTATAGAAGTCTTGTTCGGAATATGGAAATTACATTTGAACAATGTTTGAAAATACTGTCGCTGTTGAGTCTTGAGCATATTTTTTTGGCTGTAATGTGTTCTTGTCTTTTGCATGATTTGTTTTCTTCAACTGGCGATTCACATTTATCTATCGTACGAAAAATGTATTAATAAGAACGCAGAGATTGAAAATAACTAGTAAGTAAAATGTATAGGTACCTAACAACGACGTTACAGCAGCATTGTTCAAATATTCTACAAGATTAAAAGGTACCAGTGGACTACTTCCTCTGCCACACAAACCACTAGTTCTATTCCAGAATTCTACACCGATGTCGATTTGTAATTCATCCTGAGAAATAATCATCAATATCGTAAAACAAATTCTTCAGATCTTCACGAATAACTTGAAAAAGATTGTTGAGTTTGTACCTTGAGATTCCACAAAACATACAGATTAGCTGCTGGAACATAAACCTGAATTGTTTTTCCACTGGCTACTTCAACTTTCAAATCGTTTAGTTGACTAGGTACTGAAAGTTTTTGACCACTACTGATCACATCCAACACAGGTCTATCGTTCACTGTGAAGAAAAAAAAATCTCATTTCACAATGCTCTTTTTCACATTATTCAGCTATGAGGAAATATGTAGTTACCTGCTTTACTCAACACATATTTTTCATTATTAATGTAAAAAATAACACCCGAAATTGTATCATTTTTTATGTCAATTTGAACTTGAAATAGATTTTCTACGTCATCTCTAACCAGCACATAAGAACACGCAGCTTTGAAACTGAAACAAACCGAAGTTTTGATATGAAAAATGATAAACGACACGAGATAATAAATTTCATCTCTTCTCACTTGATTAATTTTCCATTGAATGCTTTGAAGTGAAATGGACCCCATATCATGCACGTAGTAGGAGTTGGCGTCAATTTGAGTAATTTAGATTGGTATTGCGATATCTTTGTGCCATCGATTACTCTGCCTGTTGAAAAATTACGTGGTATCGAATTTATACTATTTTCTCAAGAACTGCTGTGATTCGAATTGACTCTTTTCTTTTCCGAAGAATGAATATAATACGTACCTATTTGACATTGGGGTACATCAGTTGGTGTAAATTTGCCTTCGGAATATAAACAGGTATACTTTGGACTGAATTTTACTTCAGGTTGCATTCCAAGTGGACATGATAATTCGCAGGAGAATTGTAACTCGTCGCCGGAACAATTGTAATTTCCGTTGAAGTTCAACTTGGAAGGATCGCAAACCGAAGTCGCTAAGAATCATGATTGATTATTGATTGTGTTAGTCGATGTAAATAGAAAGTTTTAAAATAGGTCTATCTTTCGATTTAAAACTAAAATGACAACGAGTGATTTCAGACAGAGTAAGCAGTAAGCACAGTAGTTATTGAAATGAAAAAAATGAAAACTATGCAAGTGTAAGGTACTTTATCAATGCAGTTGACAATTACTTGATACTTTAACCTTTTGAACAGAAGAAAGACCCAAGAAGACCATAATTTGACATATGACACAATAGATTATAATCGTTCGAGTGTTTCCAAAAAATGATCAAGTAGGTAAACAAAAGAACTGATAAGCACTGATAAAAAAATAATTGAAAACGTGCCACGTGGCTAAAGATGAATTTTTCGATCAAAATGTTTGAATTTTCTTGATTATTTGAAAACGAGAATTAATCTAGGCAATAAAAGTTACCAGAATCGCCATTTCAACACTTACGATATTGACAGATTTCTCCTCTGAAGTCTTTCGGACAAAAACAGACATCGGTATCGATACATTTACCTCCATTCTCACAAGGTGGGTTACAGATTGCTGAAAATGGTTTTACTTGTTACATTTCTACATTAAAACGATTCGTGTTCAAATTTTCTTAATTCTACACAACTTACGAATACAATTTGGAACAATTTTCCACTCTTTTTTCGTAGGAACCCATTTTCCATCTTCGCAGTTCACATCTACACTATTTGATCCATCTGGAAATTGCTTTCCAGGCATGCAAGAAATGGTACAAGTGCTATTTAAATTTAATCAACTAGGTAAGTAAAAATTCGAGAAAGAATTGTTATAAAAATAGCAGTACTGAATGCAGTTATTACTCTGATTGGCATTTTCGAAACGAAAATAATGGAGTTTTCGGTAATTCGGAACAAGGCACTTTTTCAAATTCGCATAAAGGACCATAATGATTCATCGTGCATTGGCAAGTGTTCGGCATGACACATTTTCCTTCGTTTTGGCAAGCAGGTTCACATTTGGCTGAAAGTGAAAGGATAGATTTTCGCGAGAATTTCAATAAATCACTTTCGGTACCAGCACTTTCGAATACCGATATTCGGATTCCAGGTGCATAAGCGAGTGGTTATATTTACTTACGTCTGCATTTTTCAATCGTTGGTTTTCCTGATTTTATACTCGTCCATAAATTATTTTTACAAACGTACGATAAAGTTTCATCTCCACTTTCGGTAGCGAATCCTTCTTTACATGTGACTTGGCAATGCCTACGAGAAGAGATGATTACCTTTAATGTAAATTTACTATTCTGATTTGACAAATTTGTTTGATTAAAATTCTTACTCTAAATTTGAACAAACGGATGCAGAGTTGATCGGAGTTACGAATTTTCCGCAATCTCCTTCCAAAGGTTTGAGTTTCGTTTTTTTCAATTTTTTATTTGGAGGGGGTTCTTTTTCGAAGTTTGGATCTCCAAATCTCGATTCTACCACAACATCTTTTTGTGCTGATTCGTCGCTAAAAATAGATCACTAAATTTAAGCAGGCCTACCTGATTGGTAAATGACTTTTTAGCATATGGTACAGTAGGCGAATGTACTCGATTATTCAATTTTTTTTAAAATAAAAAATTATAAAATCTTTGTTTTCCATTAAATTTTCTATTTTAAAACTGTTTTTTTTTTTTATAAAAAAATACGTTGATTTACATACCCAAGTTCAACATCTCCAGAATCGTTTTGGACTGCATCAGGACTATCAGTCGAATTTAGATTACTCGAAGAAGCATAATTCGATAAAAATACTAGGCCAATATTGACCACAACAAAACCGTTGAGAAACCTTTTTCTCATTTTCACAAAATTAACTCTGGGTAGTTCCCATAAACCAAACTAATGAACTACCAAAGTCATTGAGAAAGATATGAATGAATGAAGAAGTAGGTAGATATGAATTAATATACTTTGCGAGACGACGGAAGTTCATATCGAATGAGATATCGTATTTGTAGTTTTCACATCGTAAGAGCATTTTCATTGGTTATTTTTTATGTCGCATCCGAAAAAAATACAGACTGGTTTTTCTATACGATCATTGCCAAGAAATATTTTCAATACTATTTCCTATCTTTGTCGTCCTAATTAACTATGACCATGTACCCATTTTTGAAAGGGCAGACATGATGAATGAAATGATAGTATTTACAGGAAATTTGATAATATTAATAGAAAATCTGTAGGTAGAATTCGTGAAATTACGACCATATCAATTCAGCAAACAACTCGTTATTTTGTTCATCGTCTGTTCGAACGGATACGAGTTTCTTGGTCAACATTAGTCGAAAAAAATTCTATAAAATTCAAGTAACAATTTATTTATTCATTCTTTTAGATACATCTTAACCACAAATGATCCAATAATAGACCATTATGGCAGTAAAACAATTATTCTTAAACATAGGTAGTTAGGTACCTTTGTAATTTCAGTTCTAAAAAAAAGTACAATATAAAGAAAAACCCATTCATTAAAAATTTTCAACAAAGAGAGCTTAAATTAGGTATTCAAAATTCAAATTTGCAAACTTTTTTTTCAATTAATTACAAACTGTACAATTGAGAATGTATTTATTGATTCAACACGAAATTTCATCGTATCGGTGAAATAATCACAAGTTGTATCACAACAATAACAAATTCAAAGAAAAAAGTGTAACTTTCATTTGCGAAATTATTACATAACTGCAAACAAAAATATTTACTACATGTTTCATATGATAAAATATTCGCCTATTTTTTTTTCAATAATTATTTTAAACTTCGAGAATGAAAAAATTAAACTTTTGCAAAACAAACCCATACTATTGACTCGAATTTAGGGTGGGTAGTTTACGTGCGGAAATGAACAAAATACGTAGTATCTGACATAATTTTACAAAAATATATGTACAATATTATACAAATTATGGAAAAATCACATACAACAATTCGTATTTTTGAAGGAAAAAAAATCACTTATTTCGACTTACTTCGAGATACGTCGCGTCGTTCCATTAAGGAATAATAAAAAGAAAATTGGATAAAATTACACGCTAAAAATAATAAACATTGTACCCTTATTCCGCTTAAATAATGGTAAAATATACATCGGTACGAATTAGCTCGTTGGAGTATATTACCTCGCACCTATTTCTCCTCCACAATTTTCACATAAATAGAATACAAATTACTTTTTTTTTAGAAAAATTAAAATACATAATATAGAACAAATTTACCAAAATTTCATATTTTACAAACACGAGCAGAGTGCATCAGATCGACTTCGAATGTTAAATTTTTTCGATTGCAAAATTATTATACCTTGCACCGAACACTAGAGTTTTATACTTCGCTCAATCATCCATCTACGAGTGATCATACGTAGCATGACCGGCATGGCAACTTTAATAGCAGTGACTAGGGCACTCAAAAATTTTAAAATTTTAATGAGATTATGTCTCAGAAACATCCAAAAATGAAAACATTGAATACACGCTACCTACCTAAGGAAGGAAAAATTCTAAAAAAAAAATTCTCAAATTTTCTTAAAACAAAGAAAAACGAAAAAAATGACCTGCACTTTTTTTGGAGAAAAAAATATTTCAATTTTTTTAAGAAAAAATATAGGTGAATGAAAAAAAAAACACTCAACTTTTTGGAGTCAAAATACGTATTATTTTCTCAAATTTAAAATAATACCGGTAGGTACCTAAACCTATTCAATTTTTTCTTCTTTTTTTTTGAAGAGACAATTTTAATTATTGTAACAATTTTTTTTGTAAAAAAAAAATCAAAATATTTTTTAAAAATTTCTTCAGCAAATTTTCCTAGTTTTTTTTTGTTTGTTTGTTTTTTTTTTTTTTAATTTTCTTGGATCTATTTTATTGAAACACATCGTAAAAATTTTAATTTTTAATTTTTTTTAAGAAAATATGAAAAATTTTTGAGAGAAAAAAATCTAACTTTTTTTGTTTCAAATTATACGGAAAAAATCGTTTTTTTAAAACTTAAGTTATGGAATTAAAAAAGCTCCATACATGGGTATTTTTTTTCAATTTACGAGAAAACGTGAAAATTTTTCCACCTTTTTCAAAATAAATAAAAAAAAAATAAAAAATCAATTTCTTGAACAAAAAAATATTTCAATTTTTTTAAAGAAAATAATCTACTTAACTTTTGCGTGTAAAAAAACATGGCAATTTTTGAAAAGAAAAGATCTCAATGTTTGTCTCAATTTTTATGACAAAAAAAAACTCACGACTAAAAAAAATCATTCAATTTTCGGAGTAAAAATACATTTTCAACTTTTTGATGAAAAAATCTCACCATTTTTTGGAGAAAAAAAAATCTTTCATTTTTATTGAAAAATAATTCAGTGTTTTTGAAAAAATTTTCCAGTTTTTTTGATATTAAATTATTAGTTGCTTATTCATCTTTAATTTATATAAATTTAATTTATTTATTAATATTTTCATTATTTAAATTAAATTTAAATATGATTATATATATATTAATTTTTCATAGATTTAATCCTATAATAATATTTTTTATAGTTGGGATTTTATATAATTTGTTTAATAATCGACATTTTATTTTAGTTAAAGGAAGAATAAATTATTTTAATAATTTATATTTAATTTTATTTTTTAACTTCGTGAAAAATTTTACAACTTGAGAAAAAAATCTTTCATTTTTTTTTTTTTTTTGAGAGATCTCAATTTTTGAAAGAAAAAAATCTTATAGTGTTTTGTTTCAATTTTTTGGAGAAAAAAATCTTTCAATTAGGCAATTCTTCAAAAAATAGAAAGATTTTCACTCCAATTTTTAATGAAAAAATTAATTTATTAGGCTCATTTTTTTGATTTGCTTCAAATAATTTTTTTTTGAGATAGTTTGAAAATTTTCTCATTTTTTTTAAAATCAAAAAATGGTGTTCAAAAAAAATTCTTTTTTTATTTTTTGTTGGGGGGGGGGGGGGGGGGATTTTTGTAGAAAAAATCTCACAATTTTCAAAAAAAAAATCCAAATAAGTATTATGTCTCAAATTTTATAAAAAAAAAGTTCCAAGAAAAATTGATTAAAATTTGTTTATACCTTTTAAAATTTTTGTGTAAAAAATTTTTCAACCTTAGCAGAAAAGAATCTTTTATTTTTATAGAAAAAAACAAAAACTGATTTTTTTTTCAATAATAAGTTTTTGTTTCATTTTTTGCTTTTTGGAGACAAAAATCTCTTGCTCCTGGAAAAAGTCTCAATTTTTAAAGAAGAAAATCTCATTTTTGTCTAAATTTTTTGTAAAAAAAAAAAAAAGATTGTCAGAAAAATTGAAAAAAAACCATTCTTCATTCTTGGAATGAAAAATGTCAAGTTGAAGCAGCGTGTAAAATTTCTCATTTTTTGGAAGTACAAATCTGTAAAAAAATCTTTTTTTTCAAGATAAAAAAATTCGAGGGTAAAAAACTTGAATTTTTCCTGAGAAAAAATCGTTTAAAATTAGCTAATCCAATTCAAAAAAAAAATTGTGAAATTTTTTTTTTTCAAAAAATGTTCTTATACTCAACACTAAAATTTTTAAACCACCTCACTTTGGAAAGAAATCGAGCTACACCCTAAAAAATTCCAAGTTGCCGGCTGGCTCTGAATCGTAGAATTTTCTAACGAATTAGATCGTCATTCGAAAGCGAATATTTTTGGTCCCACATAAATTAGGTTCTTACGAAAATATATTATTATAGTTTACCTCATAAAAAATTTTAGAAATCAAAGTCAAACTTCCTTTAAAAAATATTTCTCCATTAGACTTTTTTAAAAAATCGGAAAATTAATTTGAAAAGATAAATCGTATTTTCAATAATAATAAAAAATTTCGCACCCTGTAAATATTTTCTCGAGAGCTAATTCACATCAACGTTGTTCTTGACGAATCGATATCGACTGATCTAGAATTTTTTGAAACATAATCAAATCAACCAACAAAAAAACATACAACACAAAAAAAATTAATTACACCGGCGTAGACAGAAAACCACTTGCTAACAATCAACTCGATGATCGCATCTTCTATCAGGTCTCCTAACAATTCGTAATCTGAACCTCTCTCAGACTTAAATACATCGGCTAGAAAACGTTTATACATTTACGTTACATCTGGAATGATCTTAACTTCGTCCATAAACTTGGAAAAATTCGTTCTAAAATGTGAAAAATTAAAACATTGACTAATTAACATACGATTTAAAGGGGAGAAAAATACAGTACTAATAATAAACACTTTAACTAAATAAAATACGAAAAAAAGAGAAAAGAAAAATACAAACAAAGCGAAAAGGATAAAAATTCCGACTAATAAAATACGTCGTTATGGGTAACTTTTCAAAGAGCATGAAAACAGTGAAAAAAGAACTAAAAAGGAAAAATTACACAGATGAAATGCTAAATCATCAGCGAAAATAAAAACGCGTAAATAAAGCTAATGAGAATGTCATAGAGTAGCACGATTATGTGCTCGATCACGTGACTAAATTCTACTATAGTTATTTATAATGAACCTATATGAATTAGCTAAACTACACAGTATTTTTTTTCTCTAATTTAGCGCAGGATTATCATTATCGTCATGCCATTTAATTCATCTACATATCCACGTATAACGATGAGTACAATTTTACGGAATTGGCGATGCAGAAAAAAAATGATCGATTGATTGGAAAATTTTCAAATTTCCTCCTTCAAGGGGGTAATATAATTTTATATTCGTTTCCAATCAACGGAATCCAAAGTAAATGCAATTTATCGCTACTTCGGATATTTGTTTTAAATTCTCTAAACATCGAAGTGTTCAACTGTTCACTAATTCCGTAAAAAATATCACACGAGAAACGTTATACGCTTTTACGAAATTTGATTCTACTCACAAATTCAACTTGATACCATCGCTGGACTGAACGGCCGCCGAAATGCTGCAATTCGAGTTCATGGTATGGGGCGGAGGGTTAATGGCATCTATATTATTTTCTGCGGTGCATTTTGGCTTAATATCGTACGAATTGGCGATCTTTGCAGAGTCTAGAATCGCCCTGTTATCTTCTAAACTGACGTAGGGAATTTTAGCTGGTAATCCGGGTTCCTGTTTGGGTTCTTTCATACGTTCTTCTACGACATTATTGGTAGAAGATTCGGATTTCTTGGCTTCATCGCTGGCAGATTTATTGCGATCGGATATCTTGGGTATTTGAAAATTAGTATTTAGATGTTTGATACCTATATTTTCAAGAGGAGGCTGCGACGATTTGTAAGGTTTTTCATCGTCGGCGCTTTCTTGAGTCGCCGGACTGGATCTTTTTGGCGTTCCTGCGAAGAGGTTCTTATTATCGCTGTGAATTTTTGACGAAGACGAAGATCGTATTTTATCTTTGCGATTAGCGTCAGTGCTGTGTGATCCTTTTGGAGAATGGTTGGTTTTCGATTTAGACGAACTACTCGATTTGGACGAATGTTTCGAAGAAGGTACACTCCCACTACTGGTTTTATTACTCAATGACGACGATGAAGACGAGCCGGGCTTATAGGGTACCGATTTCTTACACGTGGTTGTATTGGTTGGAGTCTTCAAACCGGTATGTTTTGGCGACCCACTACCTGGTGGAATGGAGGAATTCTTCATCGAGCCGGAACTCGAACTGGAGTCCTTTGGACGGGCTTTGATCGTTAATTTGATACCACCTTCGGGACCAGGCTTAACTCTATACTCGCCACTCCCTTTTGCAGCTGCTAAGTTCTTCGCGTCTTCGGCTCGAATCACTTGAGTAGTGCTTTTCACCTCCTTCACAGTGGGAGTGTTATTCTTTGGATTGTTACCGTTGCCACATTCGTCTTCGACGACACCGTCGCCGGGGTGTTTTTGCGATTTTAGCTTGTCGACGATGGACGCCAATGTACCTTTTTTACTCTTACACGCGGCTGTCTGAAGGGCAGCCTTGGGATCTATGGCAGCGGCCAAGGCGCTGTCGTACGGAGGCATCATTATATTAGTCACCTGTACGTCGAATTGTTTGGACGATTTCGCGCTGGATGATTTCATTTTCGGACTTTGGTGGCCGGATCCGCTGCCACTGCCGTTACTCGAGCTTTTCTTTTCTTTGTGTTCGCGTGCCGAAGAATCTTTATGCGTTTTGACTTTCAATTCGTTGTTGATTTTATTATTAGGCGAAGTAACGGCTGATTTTAGAGTTTGCATGCTCGGTTTGCCCGAGCTACCCGAAGACATCCCTTTCGGCGACGAAATCAGGCTATGTTTCGGACTGTTTGACGAAATGACTATTTTCGGGCTACCCGATACTTGGCCGGGTGATCCGGCTAGACCCTGCGATTTGCTCGATTTGATGGTATTATTGGCTCCGCCGCTGTTCGGACTTCCTTTACTGATGACCGTAACTGAGGTGAATTGAGTGGTCGGAGACACGGTGCATTTTCTCATTGCACTACTGGGCGAAGTTGACCGAGGACTTGGTGAATCTGTTTGTTTGATACTCAGCGACACGGGCTTCAATAAAGGGTCCGATTTGGCTGGTATTTTCTCCGGTGGCCCCATCGGACTATCGTCGTGTTTACGTTTCTTCTTCTTTTCTATTCGTACTTTATCGTCGGACGTTTTGAGTTTCTTTCGATCGTTTTTTTGACGATCGTCTAGCAAGTCTTTGGGCGGAATAGGGGTGATTGTGAGCGACGTGGGGATATTCGGCGGCGTCGACGAAATCGGAATTATCTCTATGCCTGGTCTCCTTTCAAGACCCATGCTACTTATGACGCTTTGTAACGCCGCGTTGCATTGTATCGTAGTCGACGATAGAGACGACGACGACGACGAAGAGGACGGCAGCTGGGTCGCCGATGGCGCTGACGTTATCGGTGTAATACTCACAGACGGCGGGACTAGATTTTTGCCTTCTAGTTCCGACAGTACTGACGACGTCAACGCGGTACTACCCTCGTTTTTTGGAATCTTGCTCTCGGTGATTTTTAGAAATTGCTCTACGTCTTCGATGCTATCGTCCAACATTTCGTAATTCGTATGCGGTTTGTCGTTTATCGGCGTATCGGCCGTTAACTCGGTAAGAACTGAGAAGTCTAAAGAACTCGACGAGCCTGGACTCGGATTTTTGGCTTCGACGGCCATATCTTTCCGAGGAGTGGCCGGTTGCTCGGAATCGCTCGAACTGTCGATGACGATTTCGCACTCATTAGGTAATCTAGGAGGTTTCAAGGTGTTGTACGAGTCTCCGCCGCCACCTCCTGTGACGGCTTTGCGATTAAAAAATGATTCCGTATCCATTGGTTCGGGTTTAGCTTCGAATATGCCTGGCTGCGGCTCATTCGCGTTCTCTAAAAAAGAAGGCAACGGTTCGGTAATATTGAACGAATTCAACGAGCCAGCCATTTCCGTATCGAACGTCAACGCCGGCGTTGTGCTCGGTATTTCGAATACTTCGTTCGTATTGAATCCGCCGTTCCTATTGGCTAAAGCGGGAAACCCGTCTAATGAATTTTCGCAGCTATCCGCCGTTTCTATTTTAATCGGAACGTTTGGATTAAAATCGACGACCGGATATTCGCCGTTTTCTTTGGTATTCTCTGATTCCATATTATTTTCGACGTTCTCGTTCAAATCGGCTACGTCGTTGTTGGCGCTGGATTCGTTCAAGTCTTCCTCGTCCGACGTATCTGACTGACTTTCCCATAATCTGATTAAAGCTCGCATCGTGGCAGGAATAGAAAATGACCTACAAAAATTAGAGATACAATTTTAAATAATTATTTAGAATTCTCAACTCTTCATCAGTTCATCTTGTACCCATTTCGGGTGTTGTTATTTCCACCAGACTGGGTGAGTAGTTCATTGAAATGAATCAATTGAATCCACCATTTTATCTGGACTTTGAATATTTCTTTCAAGTTTCAATTGACATTTTATTATATTCAAAATTTGAGGGGAAGGAGGGGTCCAATCAAAATTTTTGTAATATCCAAAATTATTTCTAGGTCTTCTGGCTATAACTTTTGTTCGAATTTTTTTCTAATTGGACCCCCCCCCCCCACTGATTTTTCATAACACTCCGAAGATATTAATTTAAAATTCCAGAGAAGTGAGCGAGGAAGGAACCGATTAAAAAAAATTCAAATAAAAGTTGTAGATTAAGATCCTAAAAATGAAAAAATTTTCAAACAAAAGTTGTAGATTGAGGTCTAAGAAATAATTTTTACTATTTTAAAATTTTCGATGAGACCCTTCCCTCCCCTCCAAAAACTGGTGGAGGTAGAGGTCCAATTTAAAAAAATTTCAAACGAAAGTTGTAGCTTGAAGTCTTGGAAATAATTTTAATTATTATAAAAATTTCGATTGGACCCATCCCTCCCCTTCAATTTTGAATAAAATACATGTTAATTGAAAGAAATATTTAAAGTCGAGAATCTGAACAGATGGAAGTAGAAAGTGTGAGCAATTTCGTTCATGTTCACTATAAATCCGAGAAACTACTCACCCAGGCTGGTGGAAATAACACCCACCAATTTCCAATTTTTATCGCACTCACCTTTGTAGTGCCCGACAAGCACACTCTTGAGCATTAACTACAGACGTATTAGCATCCTCCGATGCTGTTGAAATATCGCAACGAAGCTCAGAAACGTCACTCAAATCTAGCTCAGCTGTGATGAGAGTTTCGTCGATTGGGTGTTCAAACGATACGGTTATTTGTTGCAAAGACAATGGAATCACTTCAAACATGGTGATGTCCGAATTAACTGCAAACAAAATAAAGATCATTAATAAATTAGACAGCTCGATCGATATCGTTAAATTTTTTAGAAAATTTTTTATATTAAAGTTCGTTCAACGTACGAAATATCTCAATAACTTTGTTTCCGATAATTCATTCAAAAGGAAACGCGAATTACTAAATAACGGAAGTTATTATCAATATTGCATTTCATATTTTTTTTTACAGGAACAGTATTATCAAGATTGTTGTTTCTATAATTTAAAAAAGATACGTTGTCAGGGGGAATTTTTCTCACATTCGAGGAATTTAAAAAAAATAAAAACATGTTGCCCAACACAGATAAATAAAATTCAACGAACTCCTGTTTTGGTCTCAAAATTAACTCGAAATACATTTTCGAAAATATCGTCACTTATCTTTTTTGTACTTACTTAGTCTTTGAGGAGGTTCATTTGAATTATTGAGGTCTTTGAAATCTTCGTTTCCAAAAAATTTTAACCCCAATCCATTAAAATGTTCCGCATCTAAAAAAAAAAAAATAATAAAAAATAATTCTTATTTTGAAAGTTTATCATTAATTTTAATTTTAAAATGAGAAATCATAATTTGAAGTTCGAAACTCATATAACTTCATATAAAATTTCATTTTTAAACACAAAGACACTTTCAATAAACATTATGTAGAATTATTTCAAATATACAAACCAGAAGGCATTTCCGAATTTTTATTCTGTTTATCTGAAGCATCTGGAAAATTTAAATACATCATAAGTGGTCTGTAAAATTTACCAATTTACAATGCAATAACTAATCAATTCACCTTCGACAGCTTTCGGCCTGATACACGACGAAATGAAACTATTAAAAAGGGCTTGCTGTCTTAGAAGTGGTAATATTCGTGCAACGTGAGAAGGATGAGAAAATGGTATACTTTGTACGATATAAGCTTGCAAATCGTAATTCTCTGTCATTACATAACAATGCCGCTGATCTGGCAAGGTCTATAAAAAGAAAAAAATTGAATTAAAAAATTGAGAAAAATAAATCATCGACGAATTGAAAATCGTAACTTACGACAATAGACGAATCCTCGTCACATTCGACAAATTTCTTATGAATTACGCGTTTAATTAGAGATAATAAAGGGAACGGTCCTTCGATTTTGTTAACCTCTATATCAGTGATTTCTTTCATTTGTTCTATAAGCGACTCACAAATTGGCATACGTTCTTTTAATTTCATAATAAAGCATGCTGGTAACAGATTTGTATTAGATGTAGTCAACTCTTCGAAAATGTAATTTCTGAAAGAAAAATTCAGAGTTCGAATAAAAGAATAAACTAACGAATAAAATAAAAGTTTCCATTCTTACGGTTGTTGAGAATCTAAATTTTCATCAATTTTTTCTGACTTAATCATTTTAACGAGAGGCTGCGTTTGAAGCTTATTCGTGGAAGAGCTTTCTAAACAAAGCGATACACTGTAATCAACTTCTGGTAAATCTAACGTTAATGGTTTATAAGTCTTTTTCGTAATATCCAATAAATCGTATGGTGATATGAAATAGATTATTCTCATCGGATGACCTAAAAACAACAAAAGTATTATTTTTCCTACGTCATCATCATCAATCTTATCCAACAAAGTCTCCAAAATTACCTCCTCTTCTCTTCTGAACCAAACCGACTTCGGATTTATGAACGATATGAAAGGGATCTCTCATAAACGAGCATTGAAATTCAGAAAGTTGAACGATGTCCGCTTCTAAGTACTGAAGCGAACTGAACGCTTTACTTTTCACCTTTTTTTCAGCATTTAAATTATAAATCGAAATAAGTCCTTCGAGTTGTAACGTAAAATCCTTGAAATCTCGATTTTCTAACGTGGTTTTCAACTCTTCACAATTCTAGGAGGAAAAATAAAAAAATAATTAATGTCATGACACGTTTCTAATCTTCACGAAGATACTCGAATTTCAAACATACCTGCTGTTCTACGTTGTTTTCGTGATGAATTTTTACATCTTTGATGTCACCGTTAGCTTCTAATATTACTTCAACGTAGAACATATCGGATGATATAAACCATTCCAATTGCGATCCTCCCGAAACAAATTTCAAACTAGAAACAAGAGAACATAACTCATCAGCTGATCGAGTAACAAAAATTCCAAAAATTGACACAAAAGCATCACTCGACTTACCCCAAATGACGACTTATAACTTCTAATCTTTCGATTATCGCAGGAAGAGTGGAAACTAAAATGTTTTGTTGCAATATATCCAAACATTCTTGCAGGTAGTTTTTCTCAGATAATTCTAGGGCATATCTTTTTTCCTGGAAATCCATAATTGGTTCAGTAAAAAATGAAAATAATTTATGAATAATTTACTTAGATGGAAATTATTTCAAAAGCTTACTAATAAGGTCGTTCGTAATAACTTGGAGTAATCCTTGAACGATTTATAATTGCCACTTTTAGTGCGGAGTTTCTCCATAAGAAAACTAGCGGTTTCGTCCATGTTAGCTAAAACACACAAAATAAAAATCAAACATACGAAAATAAAGATGAAATACAATAGAAAGATTATCGGTCAAAACAGTAGCTTGATTTAGTTTCTACAAAATAAATGATCAGTTGTCTCAAAAGTATGTAACGTTAATTATTATCGAGAAATCATTTATCTATTTGAACACTCGGTGTGACCAATTAAATAAATGAAATAAGCTTTTGGTCCAAAAAAAATTGAATAATTACCTTGTGAGATAAGAAACAATGACTGATCGAAGGATTAAAGGTTCAACATATTGATCTAGATAAAAGCGTTGGAATGCAAAATGCGAAGTAGTAGAACGAACATTTCGCTGAGATGCGATCACTTCTCGGTTGCAATCAACTTGGTAAAAAAGGCAATACGATTATTGCTCGACTTGAACTATTCGGTGATAGTGAAAGCTTTCTAATTGATAAAACACCTTTGAGAAAATATGTAAATACAGACTTTTGTGAGAAAACGATTGTTCATTCATCACACGCGAGCGTCGTATTTCCACTTATATAACTTGGATACATGGTACATCGTACGAAACATCACGTATCGTAGAAGAAAACTTCATTGAGAAAATTTAACATCAATTTATTAATTATTACATTTTACTCGAAAAAAAAAGGAAAAATACATCATCAGTCAAAAAAGTTTAGAAATTTTCGAATCTTCTTTTTCTTGAAACTTTTTGGACATAGCCACTGTGGAAAAACACCCAGAGTTAATTTAGTCTCCCTTCGCCCGTCGCCCTACTCCTCGTTCGAGAAGTTTGCTACTTATAGCAGTTACGGAGTGTTTTGGCGGATGGTGGAGGAAATTATTTTTTTTCTTTCGTTTTTTCGTATTTTTCAGAAACATCAGTCTTTTTAATTTATTTCCCCATTTCCTGCATATCTCGTTCTTTTTTTACAGTTATTAGTTTTTACATGGGGTATGGGTAATTGGGCAGAGACGTAGCGATCAGTGGTTTTAGGGGACGTCCCCCCTCATTTGTTTAAAAAAAAACAACGAAAATAGGCAAATAAATTTTGAATTTTGATTTATAATATTGGAAAATGGAAAATTGGTGGCGTGACGAGTCACGAAGCGGTACACAGAGGAGGGGGTAAACTCAAATTTCCCTAACTAATTTTCCTTAGTTTTTCCAATTTTCCCTGCTTTTCCCCAAAAAGTCTCCATTTTACTTTACCCTAATTTTTTCCAAAAATTTATTCTATTTGAGGGGCTCCGAGGTAAATCGAGGATTTTTCAGGAAGAATTAGGTACTATGTACGAATATTTGTTCAAAATTCAAAGTGCCCATACTTTTTCATTTCTTTATATTTTTAAATATTCCCCAACCCCCAATTTTTAACTCATTTTCATTTTTATTTTACATTTTTTCTAGTTTTTCATTTTCTGAATTTTTAAAAATTATTTAGGAGTTTTAGATTTTTTTATGATAATTATGATTTCGATTGTCACAATTTTGAAAAAAAAATTAATGCATTGGAGGTCCTTCACTTTCTTACTTTGTGATTTATAATTTTTTCAAATATTTAATATTTATGTTTTTACAATTTTTTTATTTAGATTTCTTCAATGTTTAAAATTCTATAATTGATAATCAATTCCTTCAAATTCTTATAAAATTTTAATTTTTTCAGTTTTTCTGACTTTTTTAACTTGAAAAATTTTCGATTTTTTATGATTTCCTAATTCTATCAAGTTTTTAAAACTTTTTTTCAAAGTTACTTACCAATATACTTAATTTTTTTATTTTTTCAATTTTTCGATTTTTTTTTAACGTAGTTAGGTCTTTTGCGTACATTTTCCTAACTTTTTCTTCCTGATTTGAGAAACTGATGTTTTTCAACTCATTTAAGTGACATTTCAGGGTGTCTACATTACTTTTTTTTTTTGAAAATTCATGACTTTTTCATGACTTTCATGATTTTCATGACCTGTAGACACCCTGAATTTTCATAAGCTAAAAACATATTATTTTATGAAAGAGTGTAAAAACTTTAAGTTTCTTGATTTTGCTAAAATTACTATAAATGACAAAATATATCGATTTAAAAGTCCAGACTCCAGACATAAAGTTTAGACCCTTCACCACACACCTCGTAAAATCCTGAATTTATTTTTTTAAAGCAAGTAAACAAAATAATTCTTCAATTTTTTTTTAAAATAAAGAAAATTTCCATCTTTTCGAAATAAAAATTTTTTAAGTACATAAATTTTGTTGTAGTACATAGTTAGATCCCTATATGTACTTACAAAATTTTCATAATTTGTCTGAAGTAATTTTTTATTTCGTAAACAAATTTTTATTTTTTTTTTAAATGAAAAAATCACCGAATTTTTTGGAATAAAAATTTCTTAATTTCTTTGAGAGTTGAAAAACATTCTTAATTTTTCAGAATGAAAAAATTCGAAATTTTTTGGAATGGATATTTACTTCGTTTTCTACATTTTTTTGAAAATAAATAAAAAAATTTATTGCATTTTTTTGAAATTCAAAATTCAAAATTTCTTTAGCATAACCAAATTTTTATTTTTTTAATATTTCTTTTTTGGAATGAAAAACATCTCTGAATTTTTTGAAACAAATCTTAATTTTTTGGGAGTAAAAGAAACATTCATTTTTTTGTCGTAAACTTTTTTTTTTTTTTTGAGAGAGAGATGAGGAGAGAGAAAGCGAGAGAGAAAAAATCTCAAGTTTTTTGAGTGTAAAAAATATTCTCAATTTTTTTGAAATAAAAAAGTTCCTAATTTTTTGGAATGGAAATATGTTTTCTACATTTTTTCGAAATAGAAAAGATCTGCGCATTTTTTTGGAATGAATAAACCCTTAATTTTTTGGAATAAAAAATACCAAGTTTTTCAGTTTGAACAAACTTTTTTTTGGAATAAATGAAATTCTTAATTTTTTAAAAGTAAAATTCCTAATTTTTCAAAGTGAATAAATATTTTTTTTTTGTAAAGAGAATTATTCTTTTTTAAAAAAATAAATTATTCTCGGAATTTTTTGGAATTTTTCTCAGTCTTTTAGAGTAGAACAATTTTTCAATTTATTTGTTTGCTTTTTTTTTTTTTGAAAAAATATCTCTTTCAGGTCCAACATTTAGAAATTTATTTGAAAAATTCGCTTAAAAAAAATTAACGATTTACTTGGAGGGGCCAATATCTTTTTTTGCTTCGGGCGAAAATAAATTGAAAATAATGCCCCATTAACGTTTATTAACTACCTACCAAGGAAATTGTAATGTAATGTGGTTCAAAATTTTTTAAATCGATGCACACTTCCTTCTAATGAAAACCATTTTGCAAAAATCAGTTAGATACGTGGGAAAATATTGAGAAAACTTGGGATCTAAAATTTTTATTAGGTAGGTACTTTTGAAGTGTAGGCACCTACCTAATCTGTCGTTACCACGCTCACGTTTGGAAAATTGATTGCATCTGATTAACATATTTTTATTGATTATCAATTTATGATTGTAAAAAAGCAGAGAAAATTATACATATTATATTTGCAAATACAGGATGGATCTAAGCTTTACTCATTCAACAGGTCAATTCACACAATGTTTTCATTTTTAGATGACCATCAAATCAACTTCGACCTAATCATAAAATAAAACCAATAAGTACTCTAATAAAACAATGCACGTAGGAAACTTGGAAAATGATTTCAAAAGGTGACAGAATTTTGCGAAATATAAGGCAACGCTGCATCAACAAAACGTCGTGCTATTAATTGTCATTTCCCAAACAGGAATATAAGTCGCTGGGAACGGTGTGATTGGTAAATGACACATTTATCTCATTGAGACTTCATAAAAGAAGAATAAAAATTTCTTGTTGGGTAAATATAACGGATTCCATGTCACGCTACCTGGATTCGTTTTCATTATCTAATAACCCCGACAACACTATAAATCCAACCTTACAGTAAAAATGAGCTCTAAAAAGCATATTTTATTGATTTTTGAGGTGTTGTATGCGCACACTCTTCAGGGGAAAATGAATGGTTTATTTTATGGGTATACCGGTGGTAGATAAAATACATTCTCCTATCGTCCAACATCTCGGCTCTTGTCAATTTCCAAAGGTACAGTTTTGTTGAATATATGTTTCGGATAAAGACCATCGCATCGGCATCGTTCATCTTCTGGTAAGTCGTAATATCAGATTAAAATTAAGCTTCCGGATATTCCTTCCTTTCTTATTCATTTTTTCATCATGTAGTTTAATTCGCTTCCTGATAATTAATTAAAATTAATTATTCATTGAATTGTTTTTCAAAGGGAATTTTTTTCAAAAAGTCATTTAAAGTTGAAATGTAATTAATATTTTAATCAAATTTATAGAAACGAGATCAAAAAGAAATTATACCAACGTAAAATAAAATTGAAAATATTCAAGTTTCTTTGAGGAAAATGTATTTTATTTTGTACCTATAAAAGGAAAAACAACTGCATTAGTGTGAATTCTTTTCGAATGAGTAAATATGTACCTACTTTCAATTAGGTAGAGAACAAATTCAAGATTTTTAGTGTGAACTGTAAAGTATGTAATTTGACATGTAATTAAGTCAAAGGTAAACTGAAACTAGTCCCTTTGTATGAATTACTTATCACCTGTTACGTATACTGTTGTAGTTAAATTGAAAACTCCTCTAGGTAGTAGGTAACGTACGTACCTATCTATTTAACTCTTATTTAACCATATTATATCAAATATTAATTAAATGCTTTATGAGCCACGTGTTTCCCTTATTTCCTTCCTACTCATTAATTAAACGTCGAAATTTCCAATTCTCTCGAGAATTTGACGACTTAAAGTATAAACAGAATGAACAGGAAGTTTTCAATATGTCTTTTTATTTCCAGATAATTTTATACATTTTATTAATGGTGATTAAAAAAAATACAAATACAAATACAAATATCTAAATTACCATTTTCCAGTAAACAATTTAGAGCATAAATAGTAAAACAATAAACATCATGTAAAAAAATTTCAATCACGTACCAGGCTGAAAACTTTTTTTAAAAAAACTTTAAAAATGAAAAGTATTTTGCCAGACTTTGTGAAACTTGTAAACATTTTTTTTCCCAAGTGAATTGATTTTTTTAATCTACACGAATTTTTAAAAGTAAAAAAAATATTAAAAGCCAGAAAAAAATTGTAATTAAAAAATTTGTCTTCTCCGTTCTGAAAAATCTGAAAAGGTCAATTTTGGAAGTGCCCTTGGAGAATTTTTTTCTTTTCTCTATGAATTCTCAAAAACGTTATTTTCAAAGATTTCGATTCTGATTTTTTTTTATTTGAGAACTTTCAAAAAATGTTTTTTTGGAAAATATTTCTGCAATGTTTGAGAATAAAAAGGGAAAAATTTTCAATTTTGTCCTAAACTGATTTCGAAGTTTTTTTTTAGTTTGTATTATAACTTCAATTTTTTTATCTTCTCTGTGAATTTCCTTTAACATTTTTTCAGAAATTTTTGGTCAGATTTTGTTTTTTTAAATTCGAAAATTTTCAAAAAATGTGTTTTTCTGCGAAACCTTTGGATAGTACCTATTTTGTTAATTTCTTTCATTTATTTTACAACGCTAAAATGTTTTTGATTTTCTTTCGTAGTTTGTGTTATCACTTCGAAAATTAATAATAATAAAAAAAAATTATGCAAAGCACAAAATTGCTTTGTGGAAAAACAGCAATAGGGGTCTCTTCTGCAAAAGTTCTGAGTAAAAATTGGGAAATTTTCAATTTTTCAAGTGTCATCCTAGTTTTTTTCAGTTTTTAAAATTCTGAAAAAGTCAATTTCGAAAGTGTCATTGTGTCTTTAGAGAATTTTTTCTCTTCTTGATAAATTAAAAAAAAGTGATTTCTGGCCTGATTTTTTTTTTTTTTTTTTTTGAATTGAAAACTTTCAAAACTTGTTTTTCTGGGAAACCATTACGATTGCTTTGTTAATTTTGTAAATTTTATATGGTGCCTACCTCAAAAATTCAAGGAGCAAGAGGAAATGAAATTTAAAAATATTAATTTTTAGTCGAGGATCGATATGGAAATGGATACTTAGTACTAAAAAATGCTCTTTTTACTCTGGACATTTTTTACCTACCTTTGAAAATGAAGTCGCTACAAAATTTCGAAAATAGATATTTTCAAAGTTAAAGGCTTTGTAGTCACGTAGTGCCTTCATTTTCGGAGGTAGGCAAATTTATCACATAACTTTTTTTGTTCCTCTCAAAAAGTTACAACTATATCATGTTTCATCTGGGCACAAGCGAGAGATGAAAATGAAAAATTCGTCCTGAGCAAAAGCAATACAATATGTTGCATAAATACTTTCATTTCAAACGTAGGTAGGTATAGTCTGGAAATAGAAATAATCGAGAGTCTGTCTGTTTTTTCCTAAAAAGTTCGCCCACATTTAAACATTTGGCTCATTTTTTAAATAACTAGTTGATGCTTATTTACCTATCTACTTTTTTCTTACACCTTCACGAGTTAAATAGAAATTAAAAGACGAACCAATCCAAAAAGAGTCCAAATGAAGAAAACGAATTTTTTCCCTCATTATTTTATAGAAGTAAATTAAAAATTCTTTAATTAAAGAAAAATAACTGAAGCACGAGTTACTTTTAAAAATACTATCTTTGAAATAAAATAACGTCTAATTACGAGAAAGATAAGAACGTTATTTGGCGTAGTCTTTTCATCCGTTTTTTTCCTTCTTTATAGAACGTTCATTAGGTGATAATTATTATACTTATATTACTGCGTTAGAATTACAGAACTTCTCTTCTCTCGTAATGATTTCCAATCAATAGACCAACTAAATAAAAGTGCTGACTGAAAATTTAGATCCTACGAGAAAATAGAAAAGGTATTGTTTGTTCCAGTTTCGATTAAAAATGTAAAATATCTCCATTTGCATAAGAATAATTAAATATTTAAATCTGCACACGTTTACTTAAGTAATTCTGCTTTCAATTAAAAGTTTTCTCTTTAGCAGAAATTGGAATACTTATCTGACTGTTGACATTCACATTCTAGGTACCTAAACTTATATAATAAATTCTTTTTTTCTGTATTATGAAAATGATTTATGTTTCGGTATGAGTGATCGACGAGTAAAACAAACATTCTTTATTAATTAATTGTAAATATTCGAATGATTAAATAATTGGTGGTGAATATTTACTTTGTATTGTGCTATTTATTTTGGTATAAATACAATGAGAAGAGAAATTTTCACTTCGAATAGAAAGGAAAATAATCTAACTTTAAATCTAAATTACTAAAAAAAAAAAAATTAAAAAAATGAAGTCATCTGATCACAGTAGATAGGTACGAGGAAGTAAACAATTCATTCATCACGTCGTATCACCTGACGTTTCAGTACTTACTTTTTTCCCCATTTTCATACGATCAAGAATTGGCCAAAGCATCATTCCCAAAGTTGAAATTCCAAACATTGTTACCCACGTAAAAAATTAATAAAAAATATTAAATACGTTAAAAATTGCATTTTTGGCAGGGGTTTGACGTTTAAGAGAAAATAAAAACTTTTTTAAATTTGCAAGTTTTATACAAAAAAGTGACGATTTCTGAGCACTGTAATTTATTTCCAAACCTAATCCAAAGCATCCGAAAGTCAGATTACTCCCTGAAATGTTTAAAATAGGCAACTCACACGTCATCTAGCTACTCCAGATTGTATCTCTAAATCAAAAAATAAAAAATAAAAAATAAAAAATAATTCTTACTGTTAGGTAAGTATACTCAAAGTATGCCAGAAGATATGAATTCAAGAACACAAAATGCGAGCGATGACGAAGACTTGACGCAATTCGATAATAAATCCGGATTAGCCGAAGATTTGAAATTTTTAGCATCGATGCCTGAATTATGTGATGTAACGTTCTTAGTAGGTGAAACAAGGGAGCCTGTATGTGGTGTAAGGGCCATCCTAGCAGCCAGAAGTCGGTAAGTAACCGTCTTAGAATAACAATAGGTTCGCTGAGACTTTAATCTTGTGGAGAAAAATAACCTAGATGCGTTGTCCTGAAAATTTAGAGTTTTTCATCAAATGTTCTACCAACAATCTTCCAGTCCACAAAAAAAGAAAGAAAACCAAGCTAAAGAAAATAAATTACGAATGTTTTTAAAAAGAAGCAGCGAACCCACGCTCAATGTTCAGAATAATTCTGGATCGAATGCCGGTTCAGCACAATGCATGGTGGGTAAAATTGAAAAAAAAAATTCAAATCATATGTATGTAGTTTATTGATTAGTAGGGCAGGGATAAATATGCATTTTGTACAATTTTTTTTGTACTAAACGTAGGTACCTTTAATATTTTATTGAAAAAATTTTTTTGCAAAGAAGAAAAAAATGCTATCAAGAATTTTTTCTAGAAATATTTTTAAATTTTTTCTGGAAAATATATTTTTTAATATTTTTTTTTTGAATTTTATTTGAAGAGAATTTTTTGTAATAAAGTATTTCCTCATAATTTTTTTTGAAAGGGATTTTGATTTTTTCAACAAAAAAAAACGGTTTTTGTGAAAAAAATTTTTTTTAATTTATTTTCGAAACATTATACTTCAAAAAAAAAAATGCATACTTACAAAATATTTTCCAAACATTTTTAAATGCATTTTGAATTTTCTTTTAAAAAAGTTTAAAGACAATTTTTTGGGATTATAATTTTAAAAATAGTGTCCTAAGTACAATTTCCTTTCTGCGAATTGTATTTCGAGATAATTTTTCTTATCCGACAAAATATTTTTTTCAATCCCTTTGACAGAATTTTTAAATTTTAGTAAGTGTGATTTTTAAATTTTTAACAGAAAATTTTTATGGAAAATTTTGGCGATCTTTTTGTAATTTTTTTGGTGGGGTTTTAGAATTTTTGTTTAAATATTTTTCTCTGAAGATTTCAAAGAGAATTCTAGATAAATATATTTTTAAAAGTAATTTTTCAACAGCAATGTTTTTTGAATTTTTTCATTTTCAATTAGGAAAAAAATATTTTGAAAATTTGTGATAGGATTTTTGAAGTTTTTTTCGGATGTATTTTGAGATTTTTTTTAGATTTTTTTTGAGTGAGTAAGTGAGAAGTTATGGATTTTTAACTTTTTTTCACGAAACAATTTTGTTGAATTTTCTTAAAAATTGATTTTTTTTCTAGAATTTTTTTCAAACAACTTTCTTTAAAATTTGGTTTGAAATCAAATTTTTTAAAATGTTGTTCAAATTATTTGACCCTATATTCGTCAGTGATGGATGCATATTAGGGTGGAGCAAAAAAAAAAACATACCTCGGATTTCGATCAAACTCGCAGAAATGGTTTACTTTGAGTTGAGAACTGCCCAAAAAAAAATTTGAGCCCCCACCTCTCAGGGGAGTGAAGCTAGGGACTCTCAAAGTAGGGTCACTTTTGAAAAAAACGCGGTTTTTCGCTATTTTCGGGTAGTTCCAATCGAGTTACCCCCCACCGCACCCCTCTGAAAAAGTGCAGTTTGAGTTTCTACACATCCCTGGACCATCGATTTTAAAATTCGATACCACTTTTGTCCTCCAACCAGGGCTTGAAAAGTTGCAGATCGCTAAAAAATTGATAATTTTGAATTACAAAAAATGGAAAAACATCTGCTTGGTACCAAAACTGGACTCAAATGGCTCCTATTGATGCAAAAAAAATATTTCGATAGAAAAAGTTGAAAAAATTTCATAGCAGGGCTGCCAACTTTCGATTTTCATAAAACATCAATTTTTTAACAAAAAAAGGGGGAAATTTTGATGTTTTATAAAAATCGAAAGTTGGCAGCCCTGCTATGAAATTTTTTCAACTTTTTCTATCGAAATATTTTTTTTGCATCAATAGGAGCCATTTGAGTCCAGTTTTGGTACCAAGCAGATGTTATTTCCATTTTTTGTAATTCAAAATTATCAATTTTTTAGCGATCTGCAACTTTTCAAGCCCTGGTTGGGGGACAAAAGTGGTATCGAATTTCAAAATCGATGGTCCAGGGATGTGTAGATACTCAAACTGCACTTTTTCAGAGGGGTGCGGTGGGGGGGGTAACTCGATTGGAAATACCCGAAAATAGCGAAAAACCGCGTTTTTTTCAAAAGTGACCCTACTTTGAGAGCCCTTAGCTCCGCTCCCCTGAGAGGTAGGGGGCTCAATTTTTTTTTGGGAAGTTCTCAACTCAAAGTAAACCATCTCTGCGAGTTTGATCGAAATCCGAGGTATGTTTTTTTTTTTTGCTCCACCCTAATGCATATTTATCCCTCCCTTATTGACGAGCTATTCGTTCACGAGATTAAATATCTATGTATTTAATGGTTTGATTACAGCCTCATCAAACTTTAATAATTGACGAATTTGAACCCGATGTTTTCCGACAATTAATTGAATATATTCATACTGGCTGTGTTACTTTACAACCTAGAACGTTATTAGGTTAGGCAATATGCATTATGTACCTTTAGTCTTTTATTTGATTTAATGTTAGAGATACTATCTTCACATCGATGCACTAGCAACTTGAATTACATTAGCGTGAGTAGGTTTGCAGACTGTAGAAAATTTAAATTGAGCTTTTAAAATAATATGCAATATTTCTCAAACATCTTTGAAGGAGAAAAAATTCTCATATTTTCATTAACAAAGAAAATACTTCCTGCTTTGTTTGTTCATCCAATAGTACCCGCAATTCCTTTAAACAATATAATTTACCGAGATTTACAGTTTACACATAAAGTAGACAAACACTACAGAAGTGAAGTTCTACATTCAAAGTAAATTACTTACTTACAAATCACTGTAGAAAAACCTACTCCAATTAGTGTACTTTAGATTGCAGAATTGTCACGTAGAAGGCATACTCATGTGACTGTCACAGCATCATTATTCTCGGGGTGTTCTTTGGGTGATGTAGGAAAATTCACAGGGTGAATAGGCAACAAATAAGAAACAGAAAAATCTTATATACATACATAAAGGTGCTTATTTCAAAAATTGAAGGGGCAAGAAAAAAAATTAGGAAATTTGATGTAGTAATAGTATTTGAGTACTAGGGTGGATCGAATATTCTTTTTTATTCAAAAATTCTTCTGCAGACTTTTAATGAAATTGTTTGCGAAGAAATATATTTTTTTTAATTTTTGAAGAATTTATTTCAGATTTAAAAAAATTTAAACTGATTCCGATTTAAAATGATGAAATATGATTTTAGAGCGTATCAGCGATCGATGCTTGATCTCACCCCTTTGGGGCTGGAGCCTCAAATTACATACGTGATTTTAGCTTAAAAA
Organism: Balanococcus diminutus; assembly: GCA_959613365.1. Taxonomy (NCBI): domain Eukaryota; kingdom Metazoa; phylum Arthropoda; class Insecta; order Hemiptera; family Pseudococcidae; genus Balanococcus; species Balanococcus diminutus. The sequence goes on from OY390715.1 coordinate 49,027,915, forward strand.
TGCCATCTCCACGAATTTTTAATCCATTTTCACCAAACTTGGTATGTATGGTACAGGCAGTGAAGGTAACTGCTCTGAAATTTTCTTCTGATTTTTTCTACCCCTAAAATGACTTTTAGAACGATTTTAAAGACTTCAAATCGCCCTAAGACTGGGTAGAATAATTTCGAAAGTAACACGTTTTTTTTTTACAAAAATTGAGAACTTTTTTCAAAAAAATTGAGACTTTTTTTTCTCGAAAATATTGCCAATCTCTTTTAAAATTATAAGGTTTTTTTTTACAAAATTGAGATTTTTTTCATCAAAAAACTGTAATTTTTTGAAATTGATAAATTCTTCACAAAAAATTGCAGATTCTTTTCAAAATTGAGATTTTTTTTTCATCAAAACCGAAGATGTTTTTCCAACAATATTGAGGTTTTTTTTCAAAAAAAATTACCATTTAATTTTTTACAAAAATATTAGATATGGATTTTTTTTTTTTAAATTAAGGACTTTGATTTTTTTATTGGAAATTTTTCAAAAAAATTGAGATTTTTTCCAACAATATTGAGGAAACACGGTTGAAATGACGATTTTTTTTTTTACTTTTCATCATAACATCTCAGAATGGAAATAGACCCGATCATTAAAAACAAAAATTGAGTAATTTTTTCAAAAAAATTTACAATTTACCATGTAATAATAACCAGTGAAACCAGGTTCTTATCCAATTGAAAAATTAAATTTTTTCCAAAAGTTGGAAAAATTGAAAATTTTTGAATTTTTTCATCATTACCTCTCAGAATGGACCAGATTATTGAGATTTTTTTTCCAAAAATGGGAATAATTAAAAAATTATGAACTTTTTTTGTCACAACCTTTCAGAATAGACCCGATTAACGAGAAAAAATTTTTGGGCAATTTTTTCAAAGAAATTGAATTTTAAGGAAATTGTGTAACTAATTCACCATGTAATAAGTACCAACCGGAACTTATTACATTGCAAAAATTATTTTTTTTTAAAATGGGAATAATTGAAAATAATGATGAATTTTTTCGTCATAATCTCTCAGAATGAACCCCATTGAGAAAAAAAATTTTTGAGCAATTTTTTCAAAGAAATTCAATTTTAAGGAAAATGTGTAATTTACCATGTAATGGGAAAATTGATTTTTTTCCAAAAATGGGAATAATTGACAAATTATGAACTTTTTTTGTCACAACCTCTCAGAATAGACCCGATTATTGAGGAAAAAATTTTGGGCAATTTTTTCAAAGAAATGAAAATATTTCACAGCATTTCCCCTCAGTCCCTGTACCTAAATACCAAGCTTGGTGAAAGTCGATTGAAAACTCGCGAAGAAAGAATTTTTAAACTAAAATCACGTGTTTCGAGGATCCAGCCCCAAGAAGTGAGATCAAGGATCGCTGATGAGGTCTAAAATCATATTTTACCATCACAAATCGGAAGCCATGAAAAAAAAATTGAAAATCGCCCTATGGCCATGTGACACCAGGACTCCACTTATCACACCAGAACCTTTGCTTACTTCTAAATTGAAGGCGATATGTTGCCTTAAAAATTAAAATTAGAAAAAAAAAACTTCTTTTTTTTTCAAATTTGAAGGCCTGTAAACCCTTTTTTTTTGAAGGTATGTTGAGAGAAAAAAATGTTTGTATTTTTTAATGCTACGTAGGTACATTTTTTTCCTTATTTCATTTTCCTTGCCTGTCGATTTTGAAGATAGGCGCTAATGTGTATAATATAAAAAATTGTTTATTTTTTATGTGTTGCCTGTTCACCCAGTGAATTTTCCTACATCAGTCAAGAAACACCCTGTACCTATATATTTGTTTAGTGAGAAAACTAACAGTGTTTAATTCGGATTCTTCAACAGGTGTTATGAATGCAGCTGATAGATATGGATTAGAAGACTTGAGGAAATCGTGTCACGGTTTTATACAATCTTGCATAAACGTAGACACGGTATGCGCCTTACTTCAAACCGCAGATCGTTACGTCCAATATAAGTGTACAAAAGCGTTTTTAAAACAAGTACGTACAAGTACATCGCATTTAACAGCCAATCGTAAAATGCTAATGAAATGAATTTTTATTTCGATAAAAACACTTGTTGCTTCGACTACGAAGATACCATTGAATTTCATTTAACCGAATTACCTATATATGTAGTTGCTATGACGATACCGAAAAATATTTTCAATTTTAACTTTCGACGAATTTACCTAATTGAAAGACGATGATTTTTATCATTTCTCCAAAGCCTTTCTCATCATATTGTCACGTAGACGAAGAAAACTTTTACATTTTGATGGCACAGGCTCAGGTACCAATATTTGGGAGGAAATTTCACAACGGTTGCGTTGCGTAGCGTTTCTGTAAACTTGCTAAACATATACTTTGAGTAAGTTTGAAACAAGTTATTGTCTTTATGCGGCCTTTGGGATTTATCCATTATTGTTACTAAAGATGAAAATTACTCGAGTAAACTTTCATTAACGTTGTTTCACAAGGTTAAATGAGAAAAAAGGTATCTTCCAAAAACCACTTGACAATACTAAATTTTACCCGTAGCTTTTAGCCCTATGTTAAACAAGGTATTCTTTACCATTCCCAACCCACTCGATAATAAATTCTAAAATAAAAGACAGTCGAGCACCGAGCAGTAACTTCAATTTAGAATAAAAAAAACTTGAAAACTATATCTATAGGTATAAGCATAAATCTCTAGGTACCTGCTCGTATTACCGACAACACTTTTCAGTTTTCCCCAGCAAACTTCTCGAAACACTTATCAAAAGCTCAGAAACAATATTCTAACCAGACCAAGACGTTTTGTTTCCTACAAATAGGTACTTCAGATATACCTACCTACTCGTATACACTACGTTTGTATTTTCATGAAACCCGGAAAAATTCAATTTTCAGTTTACTGGCGTGAATCGACAGTAGGCTGGGTAGTATTTCAAGGACTTCTACAGTTCTACGAACTGCTAAATTTGAAAATTTTCATCATGTTGTTGACAGAGCAGCCCCCCCCCCCCAGACAATCAAAAATTATGAATGCGACGTAGAAGTTTTCAGAAATTAGAAACCGTCTTGTGAGAAATTTTATTGATCGAAAAACGTTTCAAATTAATTCCAGAATTGTTTCTTTTGTTATGAATAAATTCTTTTCAAAATCAATACCTAATAATTGAAATAATAGAAATTGATTTTTTAACGTACGAGTAATTTTAAAAAGTTAACTTATTCTGAAAAACTTGTTTTTATTTTACAAAACCACAAATTTCGTTTCTTTTTGAAAAAAATCTATTATCTTTTGAAGAAAATTTTTCCGCTTTTGAATATGAAGATGCTGTATAGAAATTGGAAGTTTGGGAATATAGCAATTTTCAAAGTTTTGTAACGTATTCATTTAAAAACTTGGGTAAATTTTTCATATAACTTTTCGTAAGAAGTTGAGCATATTCCATGAATTGTTTTGACGGAATTTTGGCCTTTTTCAAACCACTGCGCCCATTCAGTATTCCATAACTATCGTCGAGATAGGTACTCGTTGCAGATGAAATTTATCGTTAGTTCAACGCTGGTATATTTAAATTTTAATATTACCCACAACTCACTGAGCAGTAGACAGTTAGACACCTCATATAATTTTTTAAAATAGCTTTCTAAACTTTTTGTGTTTCTTTAAACAAAGGTCCTTGTTATAATATTTCAACGGTTTTCTTAGGCTTCAACTTGAAATATTTTTTTAAAGGAGTGTTTTTCAATAAAAACTTTCAGAAAATTGTGGTTTAAACAAAATTTAAACAATACCTAAGTGTTATAACAAAATTACAAAAAAAAAATTAAATAAAATTGAGAAAATTTATTGGAAATAGGTACCTAATTTTTTTTAAATTTAATTTTAAATAAATTATCATGGCCAGCAATTCAGTAGTACCACGCTCGCTCAAACACATACAAAATTTCAAAAATGAATTGAGTTATCTTTTAGAAAATTACTAAAATGCAAGATAAATATTTATGTTTTTAAAAAAATATATTTTACTTGTTTTGAAGAAAAACGTTTCAAATTATGGTAACTGAATAATTTTCAATTTAATTTTTGAAAAAAATAAATTTTCAATGATCTTTTAGAGAAAAAAAATCTGTTTTTTTTTTTCAATGAAAATTACCTATTTTAATTTTTTAAGAGGTATTTTTTCAATTTTCAGCCTCCATAAAGGAGAGAAGTACGAGTAGAATAATTTTTTTAAATAGGTACCTTGTACCTACTAAAAAAAATCTCATTTTTTTATTGATAAAAACTGTTTTATATTCTCGTTTTTAAAATACTTTATAGAAAAAATCCAAATTATTTGTCTCAATTTTTTTAAAAGAAAAAATTTAACCGTCTATCAATTTTACTGGATTTCAAATTTTTGAGAAAATAATAATACTTACCTACCTATTTCAATTCTTTCGAAGAAAAAAAAATCCCAATTTTCTAGAAAAAAATTCTTTCTGGAACAAAAACATTTCTGAACCTTTGTGGAATAAAAAAATAAAAAGTTTTGGGCATCTCACACTTTTGAAAAAATTTCTCATACCTATCGAAACAAAATCTCAATTTCTTTGGGGAAAGATTGTTCTTTTTCTTTTTTCAAGACGCGCGTTTTTGCAATTTTTTTTGGGGGGGAGAGGTAGGAAATTACTTACTTTTTTGGAATAAATTTTGTGAAAAAATTTCCGCATCTAAAATTTTTAGTTAAAATTTTTCTCAAAAAAAAACAATCCCTTACTTTTTTTGAAATAAAAATATTTTTTGTTTTTATGAAGGAAAAAATTTTTTTCTTGGAAAAAATATTTTTGAAAGAAAAACTAATTTTTTCCAGTTTGTTTTGGGAGATAAAATCTCTTACTTGAGGGGGGGGGGGGGATCTCAATTTTTTTGAATAAAAGATATTCGTTCTTTTTACTCGTAGTAGGTAATTGAAATGTTAAAAAAATAAAATTTTTAAAAATGGAGAAAAAAACATTTAATTATCATTTTTTTTGGAATAAAAAACTATCTATTTTTTAAAACATTTTTTTCAATTTTTCTGAAGTAAAAAGCATTTCTTAAATTTTTGAGAAAAAAAAATCTTTATAGGAAGGAATCTGTACTTTTTAGATAAAAAATCTATAATTATGTGCTATTTGAAAATGTTTTTTTTTCAACTTTTTGAAGATAAAATCACCTATTAAAAAAATAAAATAAAAAAAAAACATTAATGTGTTTTTAAAAAAAATTCTTGAGTAGAAACACTTCTAAAATTTTTAGAGATTATTACGTCTCTATTTCACTTCTCTTAAAAAAATGTCTTAATTTTTTGGAATAAGAACATTTATCTCTTTTTCAGGAATAAAAATATTTCTCGAATTTTCGGAGAAAGAAAACCTGTTTACTTATTTTATTTATTTATTATTTTTCTAAGAAAAAAATTTCTCACTTTTCTTAGAACAGGTAACATTTTTTCAATTTTCCTGGAACAAAAAGATTTTTTTCAATTTTTGGACAAAAATATTTCGAATTTTTTTTTCAACTTTTTAAATATGAAATTTCTCATTTCTTTAGACGAAAAGAATATCTTAATTTTTTTGAAGAAACTAAATTATTTTAGCATTCAACATTTAAAAAATTTTAAACCATTACTCCTTCGAGGAAAATGGAGCTACACCATAAAAAGTTTGAAAGTTTCGGCTCTGTACAGGGTGTCTAGTGAGTGGTGTAGAATATTTGAGATTCCGATATCGAGTACAACTAACAAGAAACTCCATGTGCACCGAGTGTCAATCTCGAGTTGGAAAAATTAAAGTGCCAGCGGTTTACAAAATTTTTTAAAAATTCTGTCAGAAAAATACGAAATAAAGGCGCTATTTTTTCAATTTTTAAAATAGAAAATCAATGTAAAAAAGTATTTTTCTACAAAATCAGATTTAAAAAATAAAAATTCTTTATAAGTAAGATTTAAAAAAAGGCTGTTTTAATCAAAATTCAAAAAATATTTTTCCCAATCGTGTTTTTTAAAAAACAATTTCAAAATAAATAGGTAGGTATAAAAATAATTTGTTGCTATTTTCCAAATTTTCCAATTTCTCAACACCTTCGATTTTCAGTCTCACGTGTTGCTCCAGCACACAAACAACGTGAAAGTTTCCGCCAATGTTGATTGAATTTTTAATGAAAATTTCCAAATCGCCGAGAAAATCTGGCGTAAAGAAAAAAAATAACACCCAAATTCCAAACGATAACAAATCTTATCACACATAAACATTGAAAGCTAACTTTATCAAAATCTAATATTTATAATTTTATTCTCAGGTATTAGAATTCGTTGACGAGAAAGGTAATGAAATATTAAATTTGGGCTCGTTTGCTCTACTTCCTCTTCACGTTGTACGCTTAATATTTTCTAGAAAAAGCTTAGTAGCAGATGAATTTACCAAATTTCAGGTAAGGATTAAACTATGAGCTTCATGCTTGCATAATTTATTACAACTTCAGCTTTTAACTTAATACCATCGAGTAAAATGTATCCTAAATCTGATGTTGAGCTAAACGTACATTTATTAGTGTACGAAATAATTGAATAAATAATCAGTCTTGTTCTTACATCGAATTAAAGTAATTTAATATATTTATTAATTATGATTGATGTTAAGTTTAATTGCACGTCGTCTCTAATATTCGTAAAAAAATACGTCATTTTTAACTCCGTGTGCGGTTACACTGTTTCTTAAATACTCGGTAATTTTACCCAACATTTTTCGTTGCATCGCGTAATTTAATTAAAAATTCAGACGTGTATAAAAATAATCGATATTTGGCGAAATTTGAAAATTGTAAAATATTATAATAAATCCACGACGTATAGAAAAATATGTTCCTATGAAAAAGGTTGGTACGAAAAATGAAAAAAAAAACAAACAAACAAAAAGAGCAAAATCCCTCGATACCTTTATTTTTCATTAATATACATATAATATATACCCTTATCTACAATTCAAATTACTTTTTAACGTGGAATAACCAAAGTCGGGCTTATATTGTCAATTCGTGGTCTAAAAATGGGGTTTTACAAATTCGTCGTACCGGTGAAAAGCTTCTTATTCGAGATTTTATGCGTTTCATTTTTACATCACTTCACAAACAAAATAGATATAAGGTCTGGTAATTTCCACGAACGTAATATAAATTTTGATATTCTCGATGCCTTAATTTCATATGCCTCGAATTTATTCACTTCGCCAACTTTTCAAAGAAATCACGAGAAAAATGAGCCCGAAAGATGGAAAATTTTCATAAAAACAATTTTAATATCGAAGAAAATAAATAAAAAGAGGAACAAAAGTTTTCCTCGAATTTTAATGGAAGGAAAAAAATTGGCGAAAAAACACGACGACGGGTTGGGTATCAAATCGATCACACGTATTGTGAGTATTGCTTTGGCGTATAATTTTTGAACCAGATTTTAAATCTCAAGCAAGTTGAAGCTGAATCGCGGCGTTATTTTGAGAACAACGACGATGAAAAATTGAAAAATACTCGATAATTTATTTTTGACGTATGGAAATTCTTTTTAAATTGACATGTTCGATATTTTGGGCCAAATTTTCTTATCGGTTGCAAATAGCGTAATTTTTTTCGCTTAAGAATGACAGAATAATGCGAATATTTCCCTCTCGCTAGTCTCGCTGTCAGTAACATTTCGTATATTTAAACGAATAACTGATTTTTAATATGTTTTTCAGGCAGCTTTAATGTGGACGATGAAATATAGCGATATGAACAGCGACGTCGATTGGAAAAAAGTTTTTAGAGATAATTTTCTTAGTCTGATAAAATTTCATAAAATTCCAGCCAACGTATTGATGAAAGAAGTCGATCCTTTGAAAGTCGTCCCGAATGATATCATTGTTACCGCATTAGCATACCAGGTATTTGTCTTTCTGACTCTTTTTTATAATATTATTCTTATTATTATTTCATCACGCCGCCATTCGAGCCAAAGACGAAACGAAACGCGTCCTTTAATTTATGCTTTACAAATAGTTTACTGTTCTGAGTCGCTTTTATTTTTGTAGCAAGGAAATAGGTACAATACGAGTATTCGTTTGTAGCCCATTTTTGAGAGAGTTTTATTTTTTTCATCAAGTCTCAATATTTACAGCTCACGCATTAATTATCACCTAATGGAGAGATTTTTTTTTGAATACCTACAGTGACAATTGCATTTGCACGGATATTTCATTCAATTTATTTTTTATTTCGATGATAGAAATAGTACCTACGTATCTTGAAAAATCACATTTCACTTGCATTAAATTTGGATTAACACAAATGAAAACGAAGTTTCCAAAATATTCAATGAATTTAAGTATAATAAAATATCAGAATTCTTTACAAAACTGTTAAAAAATTTTCACGAATTTCTAGATTTTTTTTTACAAAATTAAAAAAAAAATTACGACTTACAAAATTTAAAAAAATTAAATTCCAAAAAAAACTGATAATGCCTCTGATTTCTTTTTTTTGCTTTATTTATTTAATTTATTAGGCATTATTATTTTATTTTTATTATTATTTCTTGAAATTTCAGAGAATTCTTTACAAAATTCCAAAGGGTGTTTTTTTTTTTACAAAATCAAAAAAAAATTACTGATTTAGATATTTTTTCACCTTCAAAAACATCCAAAACGACTTAAAAATTTCCTAGATTTTTTCATGAAAATCTAAAACAATGTTCAAAAAATTTTAATGAATTTTTTACAAAATTTTGCTGAGATTCTTTCACGAAAATCAGGACAGCTAAAAATTTAAAATTTTGGTTATTTGAAAAACTCGTTCAACCTAAAAGTGATTTTCGATATTTTTCGATTCAACTCATCCACTCACCTTTCATCACCACAACGAATACAAATTAAGTTTTCAACATTATCAAGTGACCTCTTCAAAAAAGTTGATTTGTGAAAAATCTCAAGTTCACAGTTTTTTATCCCCTCCCTTGTAACTCCCACACTAAAGGAGCTAGAAAAAGAAATAAACAGCTCGTTGAAATCAGTGTAACTTTCTTGGCTATTTTCTACAAAAATCAATTTTTATAACATAACAACTTTGAGAAAAAGGTGGGGGCAAAAAAATGGCGGGGGGAATTGAAAACCCTGGCCGTTTTACGCTTATATAAACAAATTTTTATAGAAAAAATTCGAACTATTATTCTGAAAAAATTGGGAGTGCTTGTTGAAAAGAAGCTCAAAAATTTGCCTTTGAAATGAATTTGGATTTTTTAATCATAAAAAATTGTTTATAAAAAAAATTGAACAATTATTTTTGAAGAAAAAAATTGAAAATAGTTTTTGGAAGAAAATTAAAAAATGTACCTATCCTAAAAAATCTAAAAAAATATATTTATGAGAAAATTTACTCAAAAATGATGATTTTTTAAAAAAGATCTTTGAAAAAATTCAAAATAAAATATATTAGGTAAATCAAAATTATTTTAAATGATCGATTTTTAAAAAAATCAAAAAACTGCCAAGAATTAATTTTTGAAAATATTTTTATAAAAAATTTATAATCAAATTTTTGAAGAAAAAAATATACCTAGGTAAGACTTTATTTTTGAAAGAAATACTTACCTACATAATTATTAAAAAATGATTGGCTAAAAAATTTTTTAAAAATGTGCAAGTGTGAAAGTAGGTAATTATATAAGTGCATATTTGAAGAAAATTAAAACAATTATTTTTTTTTTGAATTCAAGCTGTTATTTTAGGATGACCATTTCATAAAAAAATCATGAAATTATTTTTTGAAAAAAAAATTGTTTATGAAAAAATTTTAACATTTTTTTTAAAATGATTGTTTTTGAAAGAAATGTTGGAAAATAATTTTGTTTTGAATCTAAAAAATGTTGGGAGAAAAAATTTGAATATACCTATAAACTTAATTATTTTAATGAAAAATTCAAAGAATAATTTTTGAAAAAGTTCAAGCGAAATTTTGAAACAATTTTTTTTGCATAATTTTGTTCAACAAAAATCAAACAATCATTTTTGAAGAAGAAAAAAATAGTTAGGTAATGAAAAAAACGAAGAAATTCATAGCTACAATAAATTATCAAATGGGCCGTGTGCTTGAAAATATGGGTTTAAACAAAATGAGAATTAAAAAAAAAAATCTCAACAATTTATTTTTGAGAAACATTTAAAAATTGCTTTGAAAAAGAAGTGAAAAAAAATGTTTGTCTATAATACTTTGTTAATTTATTGCTACGTTGAACAGAATTCGAGAAAACTTTCACCATGGACCAGGTTCAATGGGTACTCTCCTTCCAAAAAAATATCTTTGAATAATAATTGTTTTGGGAGAACATTTTTAAATTGCTTATGGAAAAGTTCAACCGTATTCCTGAAAAAATTTGGGCGTTTATAAAAATTAAAACAATTATTTTTAGATGTAATGATGTAAGTCATTTTTTAAATTTTTTTTTCTTAAATCTAAAAAATTTAAAACATTGAAAAATCAAAAAATTCAATATTTTTAGATTATTGCTTTTGAAAAAAAAAAAAAAAATGGAAAATCGTTTTAAAAAAATGAAAAAATCCCTTTTATAAAAATTGCTTCGTATGAAAATTTAGAAAAAATAATATCTAGGGATTCCACATAAAAATGGCGGCTTCTTAATTTCTTCCCGAATAAAATTCTTATTTTTGAAACCGCACAGCAATTTTTGCGCTGCACAGTTAATTCTAAGCTGTACTTAAGAGTAGGAGGCTCTACACTTCAACCAACCCAATCGAGAATTAGGGATTTTAATAAACCGTCCAGCTTCCAGCATTAGCCGTGCAAAATAATTACTAACGAAATTTTTACCAACTTGATACACAATTACCGCGAAAATAGGATAAATAATCATCAAAACAGCATTATACGCCAAGAATTGGTATCCTAGCTACCGCAATATTAAGTAGAATTTATATTGCGTGCTAGCTCGAGCTCGCAGCAGACATTTGTTGCGTCGTTTTGTCTAGATAAAACATTCGGAGAAAAGGAATAAGTACCATACGATAAGTCGACATCAAAAGATGCGTATACAATATAGGTACAGATTAATAATCCAAATGGGTATTACGTGTGGCTAGCTACCTATATTTAATACGTAAAAGCAAGCTTTTTCTTTTACACAATACAAACAAAAATACATTCGAGGTAATTTCAAAGGCCGCAAACACGCCGATGTACTATAAATTTTACAGCTCGTACTAACGAGTTCTGAATGTAACAACAAATTACTCAATAATAATACCTCCACATACGTTATTATTTATTTATGAAAAAAAAATTAAGTCAACCGTGATAATTCGTAAAAATAACAAAAACCTTTCAAACACTCACGTACACAAAATAAAAATTGGAATTGATATGCTTTTGAGTGGCTCATAACGCACGCTTTTTTTTTTATTATTATTATTTGATTATTGATTTTTTTCTCTCTTTGTTTATCATTTAATCACACTATGTTTATTTTACCACTGGTTTTTAACTTAACGTAAGCTTTCATAATATTTTGGTTTCTGTTGAGTTAAACTTTCTTGTGTTATATTCAGAAAGAACAGGAAGAACAACCTGAACTGGTTTATTGATTACAATGGCCGTCATATAATACGAATCTCCTAATCTTACAATTACTATAATGAATTTAATCGTTAACGCGATAAAAAGGTAAAATTAAAAAATTGTAAAACGGCTCAAAAGAAGTAGTGTAGGTTGCTTTCTTTTTTAATCAGTGTTTTTTACCCCATGCGAATCCTGTTTTGTATTATTCAATACGCTAAAGCTGTGGTAATTTTTCCGTTATATTGTAATAGCATGTAGAAGGTGTGATTTTGAGAATCCATTTGCATATCAGAATTTTTGTACACGATTAATATTGTTTTATACTTTGATAATTGTGTTTCTTTTTTGCTGGAAATTCGAATCGATTTATATAAATACGAGCTTGAAAAGCGAAATTCAAGTCTGACGATGCTTGCAAGTTGCAAAAATACATATATTCCATCGCAGCAGTAGGTACTTGAATAAAAAGTTGGCTTTCAAATTGCTCTTCGAACATGTAATTGTGTAGTTTAAAGCGTATCTACTATAAACCCATTTTTAGTTGTCATTTCCTCGTACCAAGCGATCCGGTTGTTTAACTTGGTGACAAATTTGTAAAAATTTACCAAACCCTTTCGAGCACGGTTTACGTTAGATATTGTTGTGTATATGGTTTTTGTTTGTTTTTTTTTGGTGTTTATTATGTTTTCTTTTCCGCTTTCTAATAATGATCACGTAGGTAAATGGCCGACTTCATACGAGCGATGTGTCGTATTCGTAGTCTGAAACCCGAACTTATGGAAATTGTACCAGGTGTTTCTGAAGGAGCTTTTCGACCTTCTTACTACAGTCGTAAATAGGAATTCTATGTGATGGAAAAGTTAAAATCTATTTTACTAGGTAGGTACTTGATATTCAAAATTGGATAGGAAGGATGAGTCCAGTCGAAATTTTTGTAACAACCAAAATTATTGCTAGGACTTCAAGCTACAACTTTTGTTGGAAATTTTTTTCATTTTAACCCCTAACTCCCCCAGTTTTCAATTATATAAATATTTAAGTGTCGTATTATGCAAAATGGGAGGGGAGAGAGGGGTCCAATCGAAATTTTTATAATGACCAAAATTATTCCTAAAACTTCAAGCTATTACAACTTTTGTTCGAAATTTTTTTCATTTTAACCCCATACCTCCCCAGTTTTTAAAAACATAAGTATCTAAGTCGTCATAATGCGAAATTGGAGGGGAGGGAGGAGTACAATCGAAATTTTTATAATCACCAAAATTATTTCCAAGACCGTATATTTTATAACTTTTGTTTGAAGAATTTTTCAATTGACCTTTTTCCCCTCACTCCTCCAATTTTGAATAAGTATCAACGGATTGTTATGCAAAATTAGTGGGGAGAGAGGAGTCCCATTAAAAAAATTTTCAAACAAAATTTGTAGCTTAAAATCCCAGGAATAATTTTGGTTATTACATAAATTTCGATTAGAACCCCCCCCCCCCAATTTCACAATATAAAACATTCGGCCCTATTTTTTCTTTCTGTGAAAAAATTATCCCCTATTTTTTATTTTTTTCCTAATTAAATTTTAATAGGACCCCAGTTGCCCCTTTCCCCCTACTTTAGAAAAATGAAATGATAAACTGATTTTCAAACTCACGTATTTTTTGGCTATTTAACCCATCAACGTTGTTTAATTAATCCCCAATTTTCAAAATTCCAACTTAAGTAGTACCTTGGGGAGTTCCTAATTTTTCAAAAAAAAAAAAAAAAAAAAAAAAAAATTGAGCAAAATGTTTTAATTTTCCTTTTTATGAGAAAATATTTAATTTTTCAAATTTTTCCCCTAATTCTGACTGGCGCTTAGTCACCCTCCTCCTTTAAAAAATGAAAATTTTTTGAACTCTTACCGTTTCTAAAATTCTAACCTATCAAAGATGTTTCTTCTCATTACAATAAATTCCTAATTTTTTCTAATTTTTCAAAAAAAGAAAAATTGAAAAAATGAGCAAAATGTTTCAACTGGAATTTAAAGTGGATCCTTTTTATAAGAAAATAATTTCCTATTTTTTATTTATCCTCAATTTAGTTCAAAGTTGCATGGCATCTAGTTACCATAAACCGCCCCCCCCCCCCTTGAAAAGAATTTATAAAATCATCGAAATTTTAAACTTACATTTCTTTGACTTTAACCTATTAAATCTATACCGTATAAACCCTTGGTATCGGTGTGTCAAAATTAATTAATGCTATTATGACATCCCCTGTGGAGAATTCCTAAGGTTTGAACCTTTCCTTGGTGGGGTCGCCCAAGTGATGTTACCGCTGGGTTTGAGTATTAAAACAAAAAAAATAAAAAATAAACCTATTAAAGTTCTTCTTTTTTATGAAAAATATCTACAAAATATATTTATTATTTCACTTTAAGGAACAACTTAAAAGTCCAAATTGAAAAATTTTGCTCATAATTTTTTAGTTCAAGTTTTTTTTATATCACTTGAAATAATACCGGGAGAGGAATAAAGAAAATTTGGAAGTTGGTTCTCATGAAAAAGAACAATTTTGATGATTTGAAAAAAATGCAAAGTTTGAAAAATTTCATTTCTTCTTTTTTTTTTTTAAATTGGGAGAGTAGTAGGTGGCACTTAAATTCAGTGTGAGGAAAAAATGAAAATTTGAAATTATTTCTCACCGAGAGGCAAAAAATAATACCCAAGGTTGAAAATGTCACGATTTTTATTTTTTTCAAAGGGGGGGGGGTGATATATTGGCACCACTTAAAATCCAGTGAAAGGGGGAAATAAAAAATAAAGACAATTTTAAATTCCAAATTGAAATATTCTTGCTCATTTTTTAAAAAAATTGAGGGGTTCTCAAGGTACCACTTGAAATTGAGTTGAAAAAAACATTTAAAAAATAGGGAATTAATTTTTATGAAAAAGAAAAACTTTAATGGTTTATAACCAAAAAAAAAAACAACAGAGTTTGAAACTCCTAAAATTTAATCAGGTGGAAAATAAAAAATATGGAAATATTTTCCCATAGAAAGGCACAGCTTTGAAGGAAGGATCCAAAAAAACGAAATTCCAAAATATGAACCATCCCAATGTATATTCTATGAAGTCATCAGATGATTTTCATACCCATTAGATAAAATTTGTGGGGAGGGAGAGGTCTAATCCAAATTTTTGTAATAACCGAAATTATTTTTGGAATCCGAATATTTACAACTTTTGTTTGAAAATTTTTTCAATTGGAGCTTTAGGTACAAAGATATATAGAGGATTCTTTGGCCCCATCCTTATGAAAGTCTTTAAACAGTTTTGAAGGATTAATCCAAAAAAGGCGAGAGTGTCAATTTTTTAATATTTCTGAAAAATGAGTGAGACAACTAAGGTCCACTTGAAATTTAGTTATGGAAAAAATAAAGAAATAGACACTTATTTTTTTTTCTATAAAAAGAAACAACTTTCGGGGTGAAACTAAAGAAAAAAATCATAAATCCAAGATAAGAACCATCCTAACCTACATATTATGTAAAATTGGAGGGAAGAGAGGGGTCCAATCGAAATTTTTGTAATGACCCAAATTATTCTAAGCATCTCAATCTAAAACTTTTGTTTGAAAATTTTTTCAATTGAGGCCTTCGTTCCAGAGATAGGGAGATGTTTTAGAAAGAGGGGAGACTCGAGGAAAAATAAAAGCTTTTAAAAAAAAATCAAAAAATGAAACCCAGCTTCTTTTTTAAGAAAATACGTCTTCGATTACGAATGAATGATAAAAATAGCTTTTAACCTTTCGATCGCATGGAAACTTTCATCTCCGATATGCAACTACATAGTACCAATTTATTCGATAACTTGAATTGCGCGAGTGTGAATAGATTTGCGGCTTCGTACATTCAAAGGCGAATAAAATCATATTTATACGCGCCAAAAGAACGAAGTCTGAATTGTATGAAGTATAAATTTTGCCAATTTACAATGTTAAAGCGGTTACATAACGCAAAATAAACAACCTTTGAGTGAATATGGCCCTTTGAGTATAAACGAAGAAACGAATTCACACTGATATAGTTTCTTTTGTGGCATCACCGAATAGAAGGCGGAAAGTTGCGACCGAAACACCCGGTAAGCTATTTGTAAGTTAGTAACGTCGTTTACTATTTTTTTTTTATCGCCGTAATATAAACTGTTACCAACTCGCGAAGATATTTTTCTGGTGTTCGGGTTTCAAGTAAACACCTTGTATGTTGTTTGAGTCGTTCGTTGGATTTGTAGAGCGTTTACGCTATTTCCATTACGTACCTAAACCTACACCCTTTAATATTTAGTACCCGTGTTATTTTATATAGTTTGGTGTAGCGAGAGATTTTGCGCGCTACGTCGGTGTGAAATTGACGTAGGACGATTTCTGATCGTTTTTTAAACGAGATGAATTTTACAAGTTTCGATAAAAACAAAATTTGATTGAATTTTTATCTATTCTTTTTCCACTTCAAAATACATCCTACGAAAGAGAAAAAAAGCACCCGGATATGAAATTTTTTCCATTATTTACCTACTTCTTGGCAGCATCCGGAGGAGAAATAAGCACTATGATCATTCTCTGTCCAAAATACGAGTACGAAATGCTTTCAAAAAAAAAAATACTTACACATTAATCGTCTGTAAATACCACAACGCTGTTTCACGATTTGAATACATATTTACATATATTAAAATTATATAACTTAATCGGCTTTTCAATTTTCAGGCTGACCCCTCGTGCGTTGACCCAGAAAACCCCAGCGGAAGTATAGCAAATTTAAGTGATAGTATTCAAATCAATAACGCGTCACTACCTAGTCTCGAACTACAATACGCATCCAATTCAACACTCAGTTCATTTGAATGCAGCGAGCACGTTTCGTCTGATGGGAGCTCAAAGGCCCCAGTGTGAATATTCCTAAACCTACATAGTATATCTAATATATATATGTTGTTGACATTTTTGTAATTTGTTTATGAATTTCATTTATTCAGTTCGAATTCATATCTTTTTAATACGTTGTTTTGTTGGAATGCCTAAGAATTATTTATGTGTAACAAAAACTTATTCACCTTTTCGACCATTTTAATAATATGCGTAGTATGTAACTTCGAGAAAATTTGAAAGGAACGGGGGATTTTTATGCAAACAATAATTTTATAATTTTAAACTAGAATTTAATAGGTATTGTTTTTCTATTAACATTATTTTTTAAGCCATTCTAATTTCATCGGTGTATGTTCTGAGGATTTTTAGGGCACCAAAAATTAGCATAAATTCTTAGAAGAAGTCTGAAAAATAGGTACCTACTTACTTCAAAAATTTAATCCTAATCGAAATTATAAAAAAAAATTTAATTTATAAACATCTACCATCTCAAAATAAAATTTAAAAATAAACAGTTTTTGAGAAAAACTATATAAATATACTTTTTTAAATTTTTAAAAAGTGTTTTTAAAGAAAGTGAAAATAGTTTTTAAGAAAATTTATTGATTTTTAAAACAAATTTCTAAAATTTGTTTTTAATTGGGAATTTTTTTTTCATGTTTTTAAAATTTGTTTTTGAAAAAGATGATTAGAAAATTGTTTTTACAAAAAAATCAAAAATAAATATTTTAAAGAAAATTTTAGAAAAAATTAAATTATTTAAAAAAGAGAATTTGGAAAGTTGTTTCTGAAAAAATAAGTAATTGTTTTCGAAAATAGTTTTTAAAAAGAAGGAAGTTTATGTGTGTGTGTGTTTTTTTTTGTTTTTTTTAGAAAATGATTCTAAACTTTTTTTTAGAAAATTTAAAAGAAGATTATTGTTACCAACCTACCTAAGAAAATGTTGAAAAATTATTTTTGAAGAAAAAATGAAGAATTTTATCGTATTTCACATTACTTGAAAAAATAATTTCCAACAATAATCTTGAAAGATTGTGTTTAGAAAATTGTTGAAAACATTGTTTTTAAAGAAGACAAGTAGGAGATTGTTTTCGAGAAATTTAAAAAAAAAAACTAAGTATTTTCAAAAATTATTCTGAAAAATTGTTTGAAATTTTTTTCAGAAAAATATAATTATAATTGTTTTTTAAAAGTAAAAAGTTTCTTTAAAACTTTTAAGAAAATTATTTTTAAGATAGAATTTTTAAAAATAATGCTAAGAAAAATTTGGAAAACTGTTTACGAAAAAAAAGTTGAACAAAATTTTAAAAATTAGGTATAATATACTTATTTAAAAACTATTTTTTTAAATAAGTATATTATACCTAATCTTTAAAATTTTGTTTGAAAGTTGTTTTTTTTTTTTTTTTTTTTTTCATGAGAATTTGAAAACTATATTTGAGAAAACTTTTACAAAATTATTTACAAAAATGATTTATAAGAATGAGAAATTGTTTTTAAACCCTTTTTTAAAATTTTTTTTTTTTAGTAAATTGTATTTAAATTTTTTTGGGAAAACTGTTTTTAAAAAGAGATTATAAAAAAATACGTAAAATTTTTTTTCAACAATAATTTTGAAACAATATTGTTTCAACACAAAAATCAAAAAAATCAAAAAAAATTGTTTTTGAACACAGTTTTGAAAAATTGTTTATAAAAAATATTCGGAAATGTTTAGAAACAACAAATTAAAAAAAATAAGTTTTCTCAAAAAATTCAAAAAAATTAGGAATTTTTAGAAATTTTGAAAAATTGTTATTGGAATTTTTTTTTCTCAAAAATGTTTAAGATGCTCGTTTCTATTTTGGGGGGGAAGGGGGCTGTTTTCAAAATAGAGAATTGTAAAATTGTTTATAAACAAAAAAATTTTAAAAGGATTTAACTAAGAATAAAATGGAAAATTGGTGTTTTGGAAATAATAAAAATTGTTTTTGAAGATTGTCGAAAAAATATGTAGCTAACCCAAAAAATGATTTTTATAGTTTTGAAAAAATCATTAGGTAAGTAAGTAGGTACCTATCTATAAAAAAAAGTTGAAATTGCTGTTCTTGAGAGAAAAATTATTAAAATTAATTAGATTGAAAATTTGGAGGAAGTGCCCAGATCTATGCCTTATTATCTTCTACTTTAAAAAAGTTTCTTTTTCCTTAAATTGAAAAATTATTATACCTACCTATAATTTTTTCAATTTAAAAAAAATATTCTACAAAAAAATTGGAGTTGGAGGAAAAAATCGAATGGGATTTGAAATAATAATACCTATGTACCATTTAAAATCTAAATTGGACCACACAGCAATTTTCTCTTTTCTGGAACTAATCAATCTGTGCCCAGCTGCTCCTTGAATATACACTTTGATTTCTTAATTGAGGCACTCTTGAATTTTCATTACATTTAAAAAAAAATTTAAAAAAAAAAACTTAAATATTCGGTGTAAAGAATTTTATTTTTTTGTTTATAAAATTATAAATCTTTAAATTTTACTTTTAAAAAGTTTTAAAATTGAATTTTACAAAGGAAAAAAGTCTTTCATTTTTGTTTAAGTTGAAATATGTTCAGAGCGTCCTATTTTAAATGCCTTTCTTGCCATGATTTAATTGCAAATCGATTTTTTTTAAAATAATTTATATGTTTAATTTTCAATAGTGATTTTCAATTTTTTTAAAAAACATACATCATTATTAAAAATTGTGAACAATATTTTTGTATTTAAAATTTATTTTTTATTTTTTTGTCAATCATATCCGAAATATCAACGAGTGATCAGTATTATTAATTGAAATTTTACATTGTACAATAGAATAATTTTTTTATTCTATAATTATCATTTTCCTGTATGGTAATTTACACTACTATACTTAGCTTATCATATTCGTGTGTGTTTGTTTGTTTATTATTTTTTTTATGTAACGAGAATAATTATAATGATAAGCATACAATAATACTTAGGCCTAGAAAATTTTTGTTTTTTTTATTTTTTAACGCGTTTAACGCTTCGTTGTGTTAATTTTAAAATTTCCATTTGTACGATATTAATTTTACGTTTTTAACGTTCTTTTATCAAGTTATTACAGGCGAATAACTATAACATAAACGTCTAATTTTTTTAAACCTGTTTTGCATGTCTCAAAAATATCATCTTGATTTTCATCCGAATATGAGGTAGCGCTGTAATCCAGAATATCGTCTCTGTCTCTGTTACGTGCGAGCATAATGTAAAGAACCAAGTTGCAGGTATCTAGTACCTAGTTCGTAATTAATGATGACTCGGTGTCGAGCTGTGGCAATCTCAACTTTTAAATTTGATTTATGATTTTTTCAACAGGTACGTAAAATAAGTACAGTTTCATTGAGTTCGGTGTAATAAAATCACGTTAATGCTACCACTGAAAAATTAATTTTTATTTTTTAAATGGTTTCTTCTGCGGGTAGCTATATTATTACGAAATCAGTTCGAATGAATTCGTACTATGGAAGAAAATTCTTTGATGAGAAATTATTAATATCCGGGAAAAATTCGCGAATAGCTTTGATTAAGAGTTGATAACTTTGGGACAAGTATAAAAGAAAATGCTGTAAAAATGGATAGGATTCATTTAACGACATTTATTGATTTTTAAAACAAAGAAAAATAAGTACCAGTTTATTTAATACTCGGCCGAATTGGACGCCTCGAAGGCGAAGGCGAATGGAAAAGAGCAATCAAAACGGATTTCGATTATTTGTGAATTTTCTTTTGTAGCACACCATCACCATCTACGACTACGACCAATTTTCCACGCTCGACTGCGCATCAACTCTTCTTTTATTGAATTGACCACAAATATTGTGAAAATATTTCCACGTGAGGGGGAGTATGGCAGCATTATTGTCTCATACAACGATCGGAGAAACGGTTGCAGGTCAGTGCTCTCGTTCGTCATTCCAATTGGGTAGCTAGCTACCTCTCAGGTATATTAAGGCATTATTTAGAAAATGAAGTCACTGACAACTACACGATAACGCATCAGCGTATACAGAAGCCGAGGCACCAAGGCTATTGCCTTAATATTTTCTTTTATTATTATTTTTTTTCTCTCGCCATGTTTTACTTTTGAGGTGACCGTAGGCCCAAACTGATTTTTAATGCACTTTAATGGTCTGCGATAAAATATAAGAAGTCTGTATCGATCCGGTGTATGAAATAAGATCAAACGTGATGGAACGATGATCGTCGTTTCGCGTATGAGTACATTTTGCTGTGTTTATAAACTGCACACGTACGCGGGCAAAATCGTCACGAAACTACTTTTCACATAATTATAAGTAGCTTCTTTGAAGGATTTTTTCAATTGTAAACGTGTTTAGCGAATTTTATATATATATATATATATTTTTTTTTTTTCTTTTTTTGTAGAGGAAATACTCTTTTTGGATAGATAACTATTCAAAATCTCAACTTACAAAAAATTGCAAAAAATTTTGAAAAAAGTTCTTCTTCAATCACAATAAGGGGTCTGCTCCTGCATACTTCATTCAGAGAATTTTGGAAGTACTAGATTTTGAGGTTCCGAAACTAAGACAAAATAAAAGACTTCATTCTAAACATTAAAAAAAAACAGAATTTGTCCTGCATAAAAAACTAAAAATTAAAAGATTTTTGGATTTTTTAAAAATAATTTTCTTACAAAAAAAAAACAGAAACTTTTTAAACAAAACAATTTGGAATTTTTATTTAAACAAAAAAAATGGAATGTTTATTTAAACAAAAAAATTGGAATTTTTTTAACAAAACAGTTCGCAGTTTTTTAAACAAAAAAAAAATTAGAAATTTTTTCTCTTTCACCAACAAATTTGGCATTTTTTCCACCAAGTAACTTTTTCAAATTGACTTTTTATTTTTATTTAATTTTTTCTCTCAAAATTAGTATATAATTTTTTTTCGCCCTAAAAAAAACAAAAACAAAAAAAAAGAAATTTTTTCTGTATAAAAATTAAAACAACTTTTACCTCAATTTTTTTTTTAAAATGGAAAAAATTCACTTCAAAATTTTTAGAAAATCCCCAAAAAATAAATTTTTTCATTTAAAAAAATTTGAGAAATTTTTGCACTCTCAAAAAATTGAGATTTTTTCCCAAAAATTAATTGAAAAATTTTCTTACTATAAAAATAAGTATTAAGGATTTTTTATGCATCAACTTATCAAAAATTGAGACTTCATTCTATTCTGAAAAAATTCAGAGGTATTTTTGCCCGAATAACTGGTATGCAAAAATTTATTAATACGTATCATTTCTTTAAAAACCGAGACTTTTTTTATCTAAAAATTAGAAATTTTCTTTTTCGAAAAAATTAAAACAATATTTTTAAAAAATGAAATTTTTTTTAGGTATTTCTTCATTTCAAAAAAATGAAAAAAATTTTAAGTAATTTTTTCACTTTGAAAAAACTGAAATTTTTTATAGATTAGTATACCAAAGTATTTTTTCTTTACTCAAGAAATTTTAGAATTTTTTTATCTCAAAAATTTTTCTTCAAAAGAATTGAGAGTTCGAAAAAATGAGGAATTTTTTAAAGATATTTTTACGTTAAAAAATCGAAAAAAAATTTAAGCCAAAATATTTTTTAAAAATGAGAGGTAAGTAGGTATTTAGGTATTTTTTCATATTGAAAAAATTGGAAAAAAATCTTAAGTAGGTACTTTACCTATTTTTAATTTTTTTTAAATTGAGAATTTTTCACGCCAACTCCAAAAATTTAAGATTTTTCTATTCTAAGAACATTCAAAATTTTTTTCTCCTATAATTAGCTGAAAACTCAAAAAATGAAATAAAAAATACCCGTGCATTCAAAAATAAGAAATTCGATCCTTTCTCAGCAAAACCAGAAATTTTTTTCATAGAAATTTAAAAAAAATTATTTTGATTTTTATTGCTTCAAAAAATTGAGAAAATTTATTTTAACATTAAAAAAAAAAATTATTCCAAAAGAAATTGAAAATTTATTAAATAAAACAACCGGTTAATGGAAGGGCCGGACAGAGGGGTAGTGTACTCCTTGAAGAGGAGGAGTTTCCTCCGCTTAAATTACCTACAATTATTTTTCAAAAAAGTCATTAGTCTTGCCAACAAAAAATTCGCTTACAAAAAAATAGATTAGGCCCCAAAGTTTTGAAACTGCTCTGACACTGCGGCCCCAAAAGTGGGTGTATGCCACTAATCACCATAAAAAAATCAATATTCAATAAAACGAAAGAAATTTTCATTTTTTCCAAAAAAATATAAATAAAAACTCGAAGTAACTCATTAGTATGGCACAACAGTAGGAAAAATTATCGTCATGTAAGTTAGTACGTATTTAACGACTGAAACAAAGATAGCACGATATTTGTTTCTTTGAGATGTTAAAGGTCATCGTAGAACGTAAAAAAAAACCAAAAGGCTACAACAGGTTTCTAGAGGTTATAAGGTTCAGATTAAAATATGCCGTCACATTTTGACCTCACGAAAGGGCAGGGTCACATAGATGGTATAATGATTCACTCGTATTCACGTTTCAGACCTTCAATCTTTCTTAACAGACTGTCTTATGGAGTATAAAATTTTAGTGCTTGTTATATTAGATCTTTCGTAACATTCGCGTATGTTTCCACCTGTTGTTAAATTTTGTTTCTGATTTATTTATCTGATAAGTTTCCGAGATCGGTATCAAAATCTCTATAAGTTTAATTTTTCGGTTTTTCGGAATTTTAGAGAAACGAAAACCTACATCGATTTTTTTCCTTTTAGAATTGAAGGAAAAAGTTTACACGAGGTGATCAGAAATAAGACAATGAAATAACAAGTTCACGATGAGTTTCAATACTGCAAAGAAAAACTCGAATTGACGGGAAAAAAATTGCATAAAGATGATCACATCGTGATATTTAAACATTAGCGAGTCCTTTAATGGTTTGATAATAAATCGTATATTTTTGATGCCTCTTACCGTAATAAGTACTTTCATAAATAAATTCTTTGGCTTAAAAAACTAGAGCAAAACGATTTGTGGGAAAAGCGTTATAGAATTAAAGCGTCGCCGACGCCGACGCTGTCGCTGTCGCTTCAAAATCGCTAAATCATCTTCAAATGAAAGCAGAGTTTTCAATTCAATGTAACATAGACCGAACAGAACACTCGTAGTTTATTTTGTTCCTATCACAAGAGGCGAATCGTGAAAAAATACCATGAAAAGGTTGACCAAGAAAAAAATTCACATGTACCGGTGTCCGTTTAAAATAGCGGAACTTGTATTATTCCCAAAGATATAGGTACCTCTACCTATCTATGTATTTATCGAATACGTTTAATTATTTGTAAGATGTATTTACTCGGATTCAGTGGTGAGCATCTTTCTTTTTCTATTGAAAGATATCGTTAATTTTACTGCAATGTAAATTTAAAAAAACGAACTAGTCAATTTTTAAATCCTCGAATATTTATAATAAACCTAGGTTTGGGTAGGTACCTACTTTCTACTGAACATTTTTTGAAATAAATACATTTTTATACTTGAGAAAAAATTTGAAAAAAAATGAAAAAGGTTGTTGCAGAAATTTATTCAAAATAAAATGAAGGGAAAAAATTAAAAAATTAATAATGTTACTTTCGATAATTTTTTTTGAAAAGATTCAATTTTTCTAAAAATTAATAAAGAGACTAATTCTCGTGCACAAAAATAGATTATTTTCATAAGTTACCCGATTTTTTGAAATTTTGTCAAAAACCATCTTTCAAAAAACATCTTTTTGAAATTTTGCCAAAAAACTTTATTTTTTTTAAAATTTGCTCAAAGGTGATTTTTTAAAATTGTGTTCACCTCCAAATTCTTCGAAAATTTGCTACAAAACGATTTTTTTTTATTAAATTTTGCTTTAAAAAGATTCTTGAAAAAATTTAAAAATTTTAATAAAAACAATTTATTTCAAAAAAATTTAGATGACTTGTGATAAAAAAAAATTCTCAAATGTTTTTAAAACTTTTTAGTGAAAAAATTAAAAGTCAAGTTTTATTCTTCCAAAATAAATCAGGAAGTATTTTGAAACGAAAAATTTCTTATTTTTAGAATAAAAATAATTCATAATTTTTGGGAATAAAATTTTTGATTTTTTTTGTTCTGATTTTTTTTTGAATTTGTTTCATTTTTTATTTTTTTTAAGTAAACAAAAAATATCCATTTTTTTATAATAAAAAAATGTTCCTAAATTTTTGGAATAGAATTTTTAATTTAATTCAAAGTAGCCTTCATTTTTTCAATTTTTCAAACTTACATATGTTAAATCTCACTATATTAAAATTGAATTACACAACAGTTTTTTTTTTAATTTTCAAAAAACAATTTTTTTTGATTTTATTCAAAATTTGATTTCTTGACATTTTGTTCAAAAACAAAATTTTTCAAAATCATGTTCAAAGCCATACTTATTTTTTCAAAATTTTGTTACGAGTATTTTTTTTTCTACTTAAAGTTTATTTATTTATTTACCTATTTATTTTTATTTTTTTATTTTTTAATAGATAGCTATAGGTACATCTTTGTTAAGTTTTTGCTAAAAACCATTTTTTGTAATGTTTTCAAAATAAATTATTTCTCAAATTTTTTTGATAAACGAATTTTTAAAATTTTGTTCGAAAACGAAAATTTTTTGAAATCATGCTTGAATACAAATCTTTCAATATTTTGTTACATAACAGGTTCTTAAAAATATATGTATTACTTATTAAGTAGTAAATTTCTTCAAAACACTTTTTTTTCAAATTGTTCTAAAAATAGTTAAATTGAAACTTTTTCAATTTTTTTTTTCATTTTTTGCTCGAAAGTGATTTTTAAAAAATTATATTCATCCAAAAATACAATTTTTTCAAAATTTCATTTATCAATAATTTAAAAAAAGGAGAAGAAAACTGTATTTTGCTGAAAATAATTTTTTTAAATACTTTTCAAAAAACCTACATTTTTAAAATTTTGTTCAAAGAAATTTTTTGAAATTTTTGTTTGTACATAAATTTTTTCAAAATCACATTCAAACACAAATTTTAAAGAATTTTTGATATAAAATATTTACCTACGTTTAACAACAAGAAAACTGTATTTTTAGGAAATAATTTTTTATAACTTTTTCAAAAAACAATTATTTTTGAGTCTAGTTCAAAAGCAATTTTTTGAAAGTTTGTTAAATTTTTGAAATCAGATTTGAGCACAATTTTTCAAAATTATTTTAAACAGAATCGGGTGGAGAAAATTTTATAAATTTCTTTACTTGAAAATTCACAATTTTCAACTTTTTGGAGCTTTTGTAGTTTGATTTTTTTTTTATCAAGCCTTAAAAATTATTATTCATTACCAAGGAATTAGAGAATCATGGCTGTGTGTGTGTGTAGTTACTTATAACTTTTTGATAAAATTCAAAGTAAAAATAAATTGAAAAATTGCTTTCCATATAATTTGGGGAATTTTTTAACATTTTTTTTTTGAAAAATTATGTGCAATAAAACGTCTAAATTTTTTTAATTAAACTTTTTTTTCAACAATAAACTATAATTTTTTAAAAAAAGCAATAACATCCTATTTTTTCAAAATTAAAAAAAATTTCAACTCCCCCCCCCCCCTCCTTAATGAATGAAATAAGTATTTATTTTGAAAGTACTGCACAAATGCATATATACATATAAATGCTCCATTAAATTTCGATTGATTAAAAATAATGAGATGTTCCCAATTACTAGATTGTAGGCAGACTGTAAGTTGTAGGTATACAAATGATCAACACTTTATACAAATTATTAAAATTCTCCTCTCATTTGAATTCATGACAAAACGTTATTAAAACAGTTAAAATTATAATTCGATACCGAGCGAATCGGTTTTCAAAACGAATAATCAGCACTATTCTACTAATAATATTACCATCTCATCTCATTGTCAAACCCTGACATTTGAACCAACTAACCCATTACCTACGATCTTAAACGCGGCACTGGCAGCGCCACAGCGACAGCCCGAGCCATTGCTTTAAAAACAAGTTCAAACGAGAGAAGAAAAATAATTATACTGAAAGATCACGACCTTGGACCAGCATAAAACTAGACTACAATTCAGATCGTATCGATATCATTTGGAAAATTGTAAATTTTGTTCCCAATCGAATTGAAAATCTACCAAATATTTTACGGAAGAAAAAATAAATAGTGATAGGTATTAGCAAATGACATTGTATCTTTGATTCGATTTTTGATCGACTACCTACATTATGATTATGATTAAGAAATTAGAATTTTAGGTGTATAAAAATTTTCACATTTCAGGTTCCAACTTCTTTGTAAATTACCTTTTAAAATAAATAAAATCTCATCTTCGATTCAATAAAATCACTATTCAACGATCCAGTTTCATTACCCCTTCTCTTGAAACCAGCTCAGCGTAGATACCTGCTGCTCAGACAGATTCCCTGCGACATTAAAAAATATTCGCTCAAAGATCGAGCCAAAAAATTGAACGTTTCGATCCACGCTTAAGATGTCTGATTTGGCAAAAGATCAATAGCTTCCGATTTACCATTCAAAACAAAGACGACTTTTTTTTAAATATTCGTGGATATGGAAGATACGTAAGCCGCAGATTTGATCATGGGTCATACAGCTTGCAGCTAGTGTTGATTATCACTGTCGAGTTTCTCACCTAAAGAAGTGCGCATGCGTGTACGAGTACATGCCTACAAGTAGAGCAACAATCCACAGGTGTAATGTAAGCTCACTTTTTAAACAAACGTCCTTGCGTCATTATACACATTATGTTGTTACAAAGATTTCGGCTACCGAAGTCACATGTCATTGAAGTTCAAATTTCCACCCATCGATCTTCTCCTCGACCAATAAAGCTTCGGTAAAGTGAACTTTGGTTTCGTGTCCGCGCTTATCAATGCGGTTATTACGTAATCCGCGGTCCGGCTATTTTTTCGCGCGTGAAGTGCATTTTTTTGTGTAGAACTGAGTTTTTCGTTTTGATTTTTTGGTGCGGTTTGGTTCGTTTCGTTTTGGTGGTTTTTGGCACATTTTGATTTGTGAATTGATGAAAACTGTTATTATGAAAGCTGGTAGTTTTCGGAGAAATGCGTGAAGTGGAGACGGACAGCTCCGTCATTTGGCCATCTTGGTGTTACAATACAGGTACTTAAATTTATTTTGAGCATAGATATTTACCTATGATTTTTTTTGAGATACGAGAGAATCATCAGGATCGAGATGAGGGTGTGAAATGTCAAAAGGTGATTTTTCATTAAAAATTTATTCAAATTTAAAACCTCTTCCTTCCTCAAGTGTTCCTCCATCGAACTTTTTCATCAACGAACGTTTTTTGATCAAATAAAATACTGTTATTATGTTTGAAATGTACTATTCTTTAAGATGATCGAATGGTCAACGTCAAAACACATCTCAGGTTCATGATTAGCGACCTCGAATGAATAGGAAATGTTCTTATAGGTATCTGAATTACAATGAGCAGCGTTAAATAGATACAGAATAAAAAGTTGTTTCTTCCTGAAGTGAGGCATTTTCTCGTTCTTCGAAGCAAACGAGGGATGATTTAGAATACGAATGTACAAAAAAACCTTGAGGCTGGACTCGTATCAAAATTGAACCTGGGTTGGGAAAAATATTCAGGATCTTTGAGAGCTGAACGAGATTCAGAGTAAATATTACTTTGTCCCCAGTATTTTTTCTAAATTTAAATTTGAGATTTTGATAATTTATTTCAAAATGATTTTTTTCAAATTATACTACAGGCTTGAAAAAATGCTGTAAAAAATTACGCTAAAAATCCAAAAATATGATCAATACCTATATCTATTTTTGAGGGGTTTTCAAAGGATTTTGGAGTGTTGCTTAAGTACATTGTAGGTACGTTTATGTGCAATATGGTGGCAATAATTTGAAAAAATTGAAGTCAGCTGCTATCCCCTAGATCTCTCATTTATCTTCTAAAACTATAGTTAGTCTTAGAATTTTTTCAGATTTTTTAAATAAAATTAACCCATCTCACTGGAACTTCAAATTTTAACATGGCATATAAAAATGAACACTAAACACTTTATTCCCAAAAAACATAATTTTAAAAAAAATCAAGATTTTTTTTTCAAAATTTTTCTTCATTATTCACTTTGCCTTTTTAATCCAAATATTTAAAAAATATTCAAGTGGAAAATTGAATTTTTAGCAGGGGTTCGAAAAATAAGTAATTTTCTGAATTTATACATTTTCAGAGTTTTTGCCATTATTTTCTCTAATTGAAAAAAAAAAAAAAAATGCGAATTATAAATTGATTTTTGGTAGGGATTCTTAAAATTAGTACGTTTTCAAAATTTGTTGATATTTGATATATCTATTTTTCAAATTTTTCAACAATAATTTTTCAACTTTTCTTCCAAAAAAAAAGTTTTCGACACGTTTTTGTACAATAAGGGGAAAAAAAGTCGACAAATTTTGGAAAATACAACAATAAAAAGAACTGTATTTTTCAAGTCCCCTAGAAAATTTAATTTTCAATTGAAATTTTATTTGTAGGTACCAATATTTGAAAAAAATTAAAATTGATACCAACAAAATTTAGATAATTTTTAAAATCCTACACCAAGTTAAGAATCTTTGTCAAAAATTCAATTTCAAAATTAGTAAAAATTTTTGTGCATCAGTGTTTGAAGAAAAACGAAAA
Organism: Balanococcus diminutus; assembly: GCA_959613365.1. NCBI lineage: Eukaryota > Metazoa > Arthropoda > Insecta > Hemiptera > Pseudococcidae > Balanococcus > Balanococcus diminutus. The sequence continues at coordinate 49,057,237 of OY390715.1, forward strand.
AAATCAATTTTGACAAATTTTAGAAAAATACCTATATGAATTAATTTGGTAGGATTAGAAAATTTCATATTTTTTCAAACCCCTAATCATAAATTCAATTTTCAACTTCAAATTTGTTCATGTTTAAATGAAAAAGTGAAGAAAAAAATTACGAAAAATTTTGAAAAAAATCCTGCTAAAAATTCATCTATCAATTTGAAAATTTTTGCTAGATTTCAAAATGCTAAAAATTACAGTAGGTAAACTGTTTAAAGACTAATTTTTATTTTATTTTTTTTACAAACAATTTTTTTTTTTAATTTTTATGCCTAAAACTAATTTTTTTTTTAATCAATTCACAAAAAGAGCAATTTTGCAAACCACTATCAAATTTGCTTTCTTTGGTTTAGACAATAAAAGTTTCCTAAAAATTTGAAAAATTACCAAGTATTTTCAAATGAGCTACATAATCTCAAAAAACATTAAAATATTCTAAAAATTGATATGGAAAATTACTCGTAGTTATACTAAAATATGCCCCAACAATAATAGCTCAATTTGCTCAAAATCTTCTGAAATTTAGAGATATAGGTATTTTCAGGCCTTGCAAGAGAAAATTTGTACCCGATGAGAAAATTTTTTGGGCTAATCCCTCTCCTCAATAACTGCATTCTCCAAAATTTCATCATTCATCAAAATGTTTAGTGTGGTAGAATTTTTGAAATTCTTCTCAAATAAATTTTTACAAATATTTTATAAAATTTTTGAAAATTTAGAGTGTTTTGCAGGAAATTATATAGGGTGTCCCATTTATAAATTCGATACCTAATTTAAAAAGAAATGATGCCACTATTTTGGAGCGAGCATTTACCTATGTAATGTACCTAGTAAATTTTAAAAAATGAATTTTTTTCATTTTTATATAATAGTCGACTTGCAAATGAGTCACTCTGTATATAATATACCTATGCAAGGCTCAAAATTTCGAATATTTTTGGTCAATCTTCATGAAAATTTCAAACAGATTTTTGCAATTTTTAAGAATATTTTTTTTGCCATTTTATAAACTTCAAATCAATCAAAATCATTTTTAGAACATTTTTGAAAAATTCAGGCTTTTTTAATTTACTTTAGTAGTCATCTGTTGACTATTACAAAAAATTCTAATCTCACTATGAATTTACAAAATTGCTTAGATTTTGGAAACTTATTTGAGAAGAAATGTATGGAAAAAATTCTTCCCCCCTTTCTCACAACTTCCTTCAAACATACATTTTATACTTATTGCCAATAGGTACCTAATATTTTTTCCAATCAATACCTTCAAAAAAAAAAAAAAAAAAAAATGTTAGTATTCAATTTTCAACTGTGCATGATCATTTTCCCCTAAAACTTGCATCCCTACTTCTTTATTATAATTATATTATATATGTATGTATATTTTCATTACCTAAAAACGTAACTAAATTAAAACGAAAACTAAAAAATTTTCAAACAAATGTTCTATTTCATTGAATTTAAACATTACGAATTACCTAAAATAAAAGCACGCAATCCTCTCATCTCCATCTTCATTATTCGTTTGAAGTGGTTAAAAAAGTGAATATCGAAGATTCTGAAAAAATGAAACGGGTTTACATCGACAACTGGTCTTGTGGTCTTGTTAGAATTATAATTTAAAAAAAGAATGAAATTTTTTAAAAACATAAGTCATCGACGTACTGATAAAAAATATTATAAAATTAGTAGGAAAAAAATAAAAGGTAAATACCCAGATGAAAAAAATATATACGAGATAAAAAAGGTCGATACATTTGGTTTGTATTTTTTTAAGATAGATTTTTATAGACAATTTGTTGTTTTACTAGTTCTCCAAAAGACGAAGTCACGAAAATATAAGCTAGGAACGAATAAAAAAAAGAATAAACTTCGGTATGATATAAGTATTTTATCTCGAATAAATACTGTACAGGAACGAGTGATGGAATTAAGCAATTCAACACGACTCGTGATGTGATTTTTAAAAATGATTTAGACCCTTTTTTGTATACATAGGTAGTACCTATTAATACTTTGTATGTCTAATTCCAATCATAGAGAGCTAATGATTCCTAGAGTGTTATTGAGGATGCGGGGAAAGGGTATTGACAGTGAATAAAAATTGTAGATTTGAAAAAGAAATTATCAATTCAAATTTCGAGGAGGGAAAATCCAAAATTCATACAAATGCTTAAAATATCTCCTTATTCTAAAGTGCAATTTGACAAGTTTACCAACGAATGAATTGAATATTCCTCGAGTGAATTTAAATAAAATACTTTCATTCTATTTGATCAAATTCCACATTCAGTTGTAACTCAGCAAACCACTCTCATAAAAAATTTCAAATTGCCATGAAACATGTAGATTTACATTAAAATATATAACAAGCATTTTACGAGATACTCTAACGAAGAAATGTAAAATTTCTATCAATAGGATATCGATTGATATTTATCGGTATTTTTTACTCCGATATAAATAACATTGTAAAAAGATTAATACATATATTTTTATATCAGAAATAAGTCCGACATAGCAGTTACCTGGAAACTTGACTGTAAAATATATTAGTTGTTCATTTTAGGTCATGCTCTATATCAGTGGTTTTCAAATACATAGCTGTTTCAGATCTATAGTATGTGTGCATACCACACAAAAAAAAAACCTTACCATTCAATTGCCTTACTTAACACACCTCGCAATTTCACAATAATATGTTAACAATGAAATCGAATTTTAATGAAAAACCCAATAATAGAAAATTAAATTAAGCCAATATCGCACGTTGCTGTTAAAAAAATCCAAATCCTTCCTCGTGCGGGGTTGTTTTAACAACTATGATTATTTCAACGCCACGAAAAAGTAATGAGCTCGTAGGTATGTACAATGTGTCAAAAAAATCAACACGTAAGGTCATGGTGTATATCGTGGGTCAAAATTTCAACTACACTTCTTGAAAAGAAAAAAGCAGGTACTCATTAGTGAACTTGACAGTAATGTATCGAATAAGTACACACTACCTACATACGTGTGGTTTCAATGTCGATTTCAATAAGTTCTTATACTGACATCGATACTTGCAGAACAGAACTTATTTTTCATCGTAAAAATTCTATAGACGTATCCGCATACGAAATGTAAAACTTTTGAAAACATACGATTGATGACGAATCGCGATACAAGAGCCCAAATTATATAGTATTGTCCTAAATATATTTTTTTTAAATAAAAACTTTTAGTTTCGTTTTACTTATTTTGAAGTTTGATTTTTTAGCTAAAAAATGTTTGCATGAATTTTTTTGAGATTTTCATGTTATTGAAAAATATAGAAAAATTGTACAATGGGATAGGTAGGTATAAAAAAATGTGATAAAAAAAATATACCTATTTAAATTTTTTTATAAATACTTAAAATTGATGTTGAATTGATTCAACTTCAGCATGATAAAAAAATCTATCCTTCCCGATAACTTTCAACGACACGTGAATAAGTAAGGTACCTCCGCATTAAAAAAAAAACAAAAAAAAACATGTGTACCTATCCTTAAAAAATTTATCAATACCTACGTACGTACATCTACGATACAACTAAGTAATTAGGTATAACACGATTCAATGTACAGTGAAATGTTCCACACGTACGAATGATAAGGTACACCTACTGTTTAAACAGAAGTAATGTTCGAAGCGAAGTGATGACCTGTTAGTTAGTGTAAATTAATTGTATAGATTGTAGTAGACCTTCGTCGAGAACAGTAGAACTAGAAGAAGCCCAAAACGTGAGAGGCCTTCAGATAATAGCGTTTATCTAAAGACAATGATTTGAGAACACTTGAACGGTATGCTCAAGTGTGTGTCTTACCGAATGCTGTGATTTGCGATTTTTTTTTTACTTGGAAGATTTTCAGGCTCGGATGGATGAAAAGTGACTTAATTTTTATTTTTCGTTTTATGGCAGCTTGATTGCTCAATTATTACAGGAAATGATCTGAAAATTTACCCACAAGTTTAAAAATTAAACAAACAAAAAAAAAAAAACAAAAAAAACATGAAAATTAGAAGAAAAATTTTTCAAAAAATAAAAAAAATGATTGAAAAAAATGTGAAATTTTTTTTTTTGAAAAAAAAAAAATGAGTTTTTGAAAAATTAGAAAAAGTTACTTAGGTATCTGAAAAAATACTAAACATTAAAAAATTAATTAAAAACATTGAATTTTAAAAAAGTTTGAAAGTTTTTGAAAAAATAGGTATGCAAAAGTTAATTAATTTCAAAAAAATTAAGTAAAATAGTTTCTTAAAAAGTGTAAGCATAAAAAAAGAACAATTTGAAAAAAAAATGTTTTTAATTAATTTAAAAAATTGGGGAAAATATTCTAAGAAAAAAATCAATTCTTGAAAAAATAAAATATAATAAAAACTGTTGGAAAAAATCCAAAAACGAAACATCAAAAAGAAGAAGAATTTTTTATACAGGCGGATTATTTAACTATAATAAATTTAACCAGTTAAACACACCACTTGACAAAAATAGAAAAAAAAAACAATTTAAAAATGAAAAATAGATTTTTTTAAATATAAAAAATTGGAAACCTGTTAAAATAATGCTAAAATTTAGGTATGTAGTTCTGAAGAAGAAAACTTTCAATTTCAAACATTTAAAAAAATGACACCTATTAGCCAAATTAAAAAATTTATTTTAGAAAAAAATGTTGAAAATCGTTTCTAAAAAAAAAATGTAAAAACATCAAAAAGAACTATAATTTTGAAATATGAAATAAAAAAGTGACTGTGAAAAAAAAATCCCCAAAAACTCTATTTTAAAAGAATTCAAGTAACTAAATAGATAATATACGCAGTGATTTAAAAAAAAAACTAAAAAAATTTAAACAATAACAAAAATAGTGATTTAAAAGATATAATCAATAGATTTTTTTTTTAAATAAAAGTTTTTAAAAAAAATAATATTTTCTTGATTTTTTTTTTTTTTTTTTTTTTTTTTTTTTGAAAACCGAAGGAAAAAATTGTTGAAATTTATTTCCCAATAATTGGAACAAAGTAAAAATTTTGATTAAAAAATTAAAAATACTTAAGTCTGAAAAAATCTAAAACTGAATTATTTGAAAAACTGAGAAAAACTAACTATACTACTTACGTAGTTACGTACGTGTACGTATCTAAAAAAATCAAAATTAATTCTTGAAAAAAAAATTCTAATAAAAAATGTTGACATTAAAAAAAAATACTTTGAAAAAAAAGTTTCTGTAAAAAATCTCCAAAAACGCAATTAGAAAAACTGTAAATTCTAAAAAAATAATGATTGAATAAAATACCCGCTATAACTAGGTACATATAAGTAGATTTTTTTAAATAAAAAATTTGTAAAAAAAAACGATTATTGAGAAAATTTATGCAAAAAAATAAATTTTTTAAAACTGTAGATAAAAGCCAAAAATTATTTCTGAAAAATAAAAATCGATTACGTACCCAAGCAAAAAATGAAAATAAGTTCTTGAAAATTTTATTTTAAAATTTTCAAAAAATTATACAAAAATTAATAAACAAATTATCAATTTTTGAAAAAAAATTATAAATTATAAAATCAATTATTATACCTACTTAATGAGTTTTTGAAAAAAATCAACAAAAAGTTATTTTGGAATTTCTGAAAAAATTCAAAAATCTTAAAAATTAAATTATAGAAAAAATATAATAAGTAGAAAAAAATTTTAATTCTTGAAAAATATTTGAAAACTGGTAAAAAAAAGTTTTTAATTAAAAAAAATTCATGTTCTGAAAAAAATAAAAATATTGTTTTTAAAATTTTTAAATTTTTTTTCAGAAAAAATACATAAAAAATTGACTATTAAATTGAAAAAATCTCTATAAATAGGTTTGAATAATTAAATATGAAATTTTTACATACTTGAAGGTATTTTTAAAATCAATTTCCAGTCCCTATCTTCAATTTTACCAAAGATCAGATAGAATGTAGGAGCTAACTTTTTCATTCTGAAAACTCAAATAATTACTAAAGGAAAAATCGTTTTTGAAAAAAGTAAATTTTTTGAGCTTGTGTACCTTTGTTTTTTTTCATCCAGTTTTTCAATATTAAGATCCCTGTTTCTCGATTTTAATAATTTTTTCAAGAAACAAAATGCGACTTTTTTTTATAATTTTTGAAATAAGTAATTTCATGAACCTCATCAATTGCATTTTTTAAAAATCCAATAAAACCAATTTTAAAATAAAACCCACTAATAATTCGCTATTATTCCTCAGGTGAAAATAAAATCGAAGCGGACCCGTTGAAATCGCGAAATCTGACCAAATCGCCGGTGATCAGAGTGAAGAAAAGTCGTCGGTCAACGACCTCGTTGTCGAATGATAAACGCGCGAATGGTATTAATGTATCAATCGGAAGTGAAAACAGATGTCCTACACCTTCTGCATTCACAAGTACCACTAGCACAGTAACTTCGGTTACCGGTGCTGCGAATACGACAGGTTCTATTATTAAAATGGAAGTAAAAACCGAAAGATTAAGTCCATCTTCCGCCATCACGGATAACAATTCTTCGGGGTCGGGAAGCAACACGCCATCGTCTTCGTATCCCGGTACACCACCGAATAATAATCACAATGATCGAGTACCTAGTCCTTCATTATCGCCGGCTGCTCAAATGCCACACTCGAAGATGATAGATCAACCGATGGCGAGAAATTATAGCGATATTATGAGAAGTTTAGCTGCCAAATATAATAATTCTAATCCTAACGAGTGAGTATTATCAAAAGTGGATCGCCGCAGTACTGTTTTTTTTGCACCATCGAGAATTTACTGTCCAAATATACTATATAGATATTTCATACTCAAAATTGGAGGGGAGAGAGGGGTCCAATCGCAATTTTGGTAATAACCAAAATTATTTTAAAGACTTCAAGCTACAACTCTTGTTTGAAGTTTTTTTTTATTGAACCCCTACCTTCGCCAGTTTTAATAATTTAAGTATCTATTCAAGATTGTAGGGGAGGGGAGGGTCTAATTGAAAATTTTATAATGAAAAAAATTATTTCTAGGACCTCAATCTACAACTTTTGTTCGAAAATTGTTTCATTTGGACCCGTCTCCCAATTTTGAAAACGTATTTACCTGATGATATGTGAAATTGGAGGAGAGGGAGGGGTCCAATCGGAATTTTTATAATGACTAAAATTATTTTTAGAATCTTAATCTACAACTTTTATTCGAAAAATTTTTCAATTGGCCCCTTCCTCTCTCACTCCTTCAATTTTTAATTAGTATCTTCGGAGTATTATGCAAAAACGGTGGAGAGGACGGGGTCCAATTGAAAAAAGTTTCAAACAAAAGTTGTAGCTTGAAGTCGTAGAAATAATTTTGGTTATTACAAAAATTTCGATTGGACCCCTCCTTCCCCTCCAATTTTGAATATCAACTAATCTATGTAGTATTGGACTTTGTAAATTTTCGACGGTGCCAAAAAAACAGTACTGCGGCCATATCAAGTCAGTTTTCTTAAGTAGATGGATTGTAAGATGAAAATTTTAATTTTTGTATTTTTTTCAAAAAATTCTGTTTCAGAAGTTATTATAGTACGTCGAAGAACGGTTTCTCGGGGACTTTCGGCGATCCTAGATTTTCTTCTTTCAAACCAAACTCTACGTTGCCTTTCGTGAACCTAGTTCCAACCCTACATTCGGACAGCAACTCGCCACCGAACGTATTAAACTCATCTTGTCATTTACCACCCTCGAATACCAAAGATAACGATATCGACTTGAAGCAAATTCTAAACGCGAGTGACGCTCAAAACTCATTATTTTCGAGTTTCGGTTTAAATTCGTTTAATTCTTCCTCTGTTCCTTCGGTAGCCAATCTACCATTATTTTCACCTTTAGTAGATATGTCGTCGACTCAGGCGTTATTAAATATGGTCCGTAACGCGGGTGCGGGCAGTGTTAGCCAATTAGAAACGTATATGAAGACGTCGGGTATAAAGAGGCCGCCGGATATCGCTATTAATCCTCTAGATTTATCGTCCAATTCTCTGCAGCCGTGTAATTCGAAAAAATTGAAACGACCGCCGGGTTCGCATGATAATTTTAATACGACCGATAACTCGATGTCCATGCTGACAAGTGCAAATCAAAAGGCTGCGACGAAAGAACGTCTTCAAACCAAACGTACCGGTAGTGTGTCTCCTAAACCTCGCGTTAAATCCTTCTTATTCTCGGTGCCGCAGAACGCCTCTCAAATTCCAATCGCTGATCATCGAACAGCATCGTGTCTTTCATTATGCACGTCATCGCTTGATAAAACGTGTCCTAGTCGAGATGGCCAAGAGAATATTTCACGATGGACGGTAGACGACGTTCATAGTTTTGTTTCCACTATAGACGTATGCGCCGAATATGCAGATGTGAGTATATCCAATTTCATTGTTTTTTATTTTTATTCTAATCATGTACAGACTACATAGTGTTTGGAATGGTAGAGAATTATGATATATATTTGAGATTAGGGCAGGACCCTGGAATGGAATATAGATAGGTTCTTCAGTCTTGTTTAAATACGTTTCCAAAAATATATTTGGGTAAACATGCAGTTTTAAATAGTTTTTTTCCAAATTACCAATAACTAAGTGAGCAAAAAAAAGTAAAAAATTGTATTTGCAAAAATTTATACCTAATAAATTACAAATTTGCAGCGATTAAAAAATTATACCGTATGAAAATTTGCAAAATTTCAATGAAATTTGTAAAAAATCCAGTCTATTAAAATTAAGAAAATTTTGAATTGTAAAAATATAATCAATTTTAGAAATTAGCAAACATCTACAAAAATTCCATAGAAATCAAAATTTTGAAAAAATTGAATGAATTGAAAAAAATTTTGATATCCAAAAAATAAAAATTGTAAGAAAATCCAATAGATAATTGAATAGTTTTTCAAAAATAAAGAATTGCAAAATTTTAATAAATTAAGGAATCCTAATAAATCAGAAAATTCGTCAAAATTTAATAAACTGAAAATTTGTAAAAAAAATTAAATAAATGATGTTTTAAATTAAAATTTGAAAAAATTTAAATAAATTGAAATTCAAAGTGTAAAAAGCAAAAAATTCTAAAAATGAATTGAATTTTTTTTAAAAATTCAATGAGTAAAATTACAAAATTTAAACCGTAAAAAGATCAAAATTTACAAAATTTCAATCATCAAAAATTCAACAAAAAAAAATGAATAAACGAATTTTTTTCAATTTTTGAAACTAAAATTTGTTTTAAAAAAAGTGGTAAATTGAATACTTTTTGAAAAATAAGAACTTGAAAAAAATTGTTAAACTAAAAATTTCTCCAAAATCGGAGAAATCAGAAAATTCCCTCTCACAATTAAATGAATTATTAATAAAACTTAGTACCCATAAATGATAAAATTTAATAAATTAAAATGAAAACACAAATATGGTAAATTTATAAAATTTGTAAATAATTACGAAAATTCAATAAATCATAGAAATCTGTACAAATTCAATAGGTTAATTTAAAAAAAAAATTATAAATCAAATAAATTTTAAAAAATCAATAAAGAAATCTTTTATGTAAATTTTCTGAAAATTTGCAACTAAAAAAAATTGTCCTAATTTTAATAAATCAGAAACAAGTACCTATCAAATGTTCTTTTTTTTAAATGCAAAAATTTAAGGAATCCAAAATACACAAAAATTTGATAAAAGTAAAAGATCTTCGAAATGTTGATAATATTAGTATTCAATTTGAAAAAAATTTATTAAATGACTTTTCTAAATGAAAATTTTATAAAATTTATTGAATCAAAAAAACTGCCAAAATTTAAATAAAACTGAATAAATTAAAAAAATCCTTAAAATTAAATAATTTAGTGAAAAATTCAAAACATAATTTTTTCCAATTCAAAATTTTCCAAATTGAAAAATTGTCCAAAATTTAGTAGGTAAATCAGAAATCTGTATCAATTGATTGAATGAAGAAAAATGCAAAAATTCACAAATAAAATTAATTTCTTTAGTAAAAATTTCTGAAAATGTGATTGATTATTAAAAATTTTTAAACAATAATTTTTTGCAAATTGAAATTTTCTAAAATTTTCTAAATTAAAAAACAAATTAAAATTTAATAAATCAGAAATCTGTAGGTATAAATTTATAAAATAAAAATTTGAAAAATTACAAAACAGTGAATCAAAAATTCGAAAAAATTTAATGAAAACTTCAATAAATTATCATTTTTTATCAAAAATTCGATTACTTGGATAATCAAAAAATTTTCTGAGTTACCTACTAGGTATTAAAAAAAAAATAATGAATAGATCAGAAATCTCCAAGTAAAAATTTAATAAATCACAATAATTTGAAAAATTTAGTGAATCAACAATTCACAAAAACTGAATGAAGTAAATTAAAAAATTGTTCAAAATGTAGATAGTTGATAAAAATTAGCAAACATTTTTTTAATGAAAATTTAAAAATTGAATAAATCTAGAAAAATTCCTCAAAACTATACTTAAGTGAATTATTTTTTTAACGAATTGAAAAATTAAATAAAAATTTTCAAAAATTTAATATAGGTACATACTACCTACCAACCTACATTAATTAAGAAAATTCCTTCAAGATTGAATCGAAAATTTTTCAAACATTTCCAATACCTAAATGAAGAATATTAGGTAATTAAAATATGCAAAAATTAGTTTTTAAATAAAAATTTTCAAAAATATAACCAACTAAATTTTTTTTTTAATTTAATGAATCTAAGAAAATTCTTCAGAAATTGATGAATTGGAAATTTTTAAAACGATTTAAAAAGTTGAAATATTATTTTGTAAAATAGTTAATATAAACGTGGAAATATACCAATCTCAAACAATCTTCACTTCCTCACCGAACACTCTGTATACCTTTACCAATATAGTTTTACAAAAACAATTATTTTACGAATAAATCGAACGTCGGCGTCGTAGGGAAAAGGGAAGGAAAAAACTTTCATCGCTAATAAATTGAAAAACGATTTACGAGTTATCTCACGTGTACGAACATAATAGCAGATGACAATTCATAAAGAGACAACGTTTAGAATTTCCTTTAAAATAATTTTTCTACGTACATCCGGTTTTCAACTCTGTCCAGTGTGTCTACTTGACCACATAAACGTGTAGAAATGCATGCGCCGCGCGGCACGGCCGACGCGATGCGGCGCACGATGCGTGGCGTACGTTTCCTGTCTATGGGCAATGTAACTGGCTCGTCGGAGATGCGTTTTGCACGATAATTTCTTACACGATCTGTTGATCAATCTAACGCAGTAGTAGACGAGCTAGGTGAAAAATAAAGTTATTATTTCGCCAGTTTCGCAAGGTACCTGAGTATTTTACTATAACAATAAATTGAAAATAAATCCAACGTGTTTTTTATAAATATTCATCGAAGTATCCGTAGCCCTTTTGATGGTTACATGATTGATTTCATTAAACTAGCAATGTTTCTTTGAAGCGGCCGCGCGCCGCAATTAAAATATTACCAAGTAGCTACCTCAACTGGTTAGGTAATCTTTTTAACTGGCGATGGCGTTGACTGACATTTATAGACATTTGTGGTATCGCACTCGCGAGGTGGTCGTATAACTTCCCAAGTTTTTTTTTCATCTCCCCGTTCAAATCGTCTTATAGAATGGACAAATGATGCGAGATTTTTTTTCAAAACCATTACCTTTGTAAATTTATAATGTGGTGAATTGAATCAAAAATAATAAAATTGTCATCTCTTGGGAACTTATTACATACCTACTGCAGGATAATCGGATTAACATCACTGAAAACATATAAAATTACCTACCTACCCGGTAGTTGGAAAAAATATATACTTATTTTTCAACTCGTGTTCATCGGAAAAAAATTCTCTTTTATAATTATTTGTACTTTGTTCAACTTTTATTTTCTTACAAAGAAATTCTATGGATTAAAACGTTGTATACCTATATTACCTAAACCAGAATAAAATTATCCGAAAATTATTCGAGCATAAATTTTGAATTTCCTGTGTATAGTACATCTACATAATACATACCACCCACGAAAACCACTATCGAAAAGTACTAACTAATTTGAGTACATACATAGATAATGTAGATGTAGCTTCTATTGCGAAAAAAAATTCGCAGCACGTCTCATATATATCAATGAACTGGTTTTTTAAGGTAATAGAATATCTGACGAAAAAAATCACATAGAACAGATGTTAGATGAACATTATATTGTATGTTGAAACAACGCAGTATGCACTTAGTTTTTATAAGGTACCTACACCTAATACTCGTATTTTTCAAAAATTAAAATTAATTTGGACAGGTATTTTGTTGAGGTATCATATTTTCGCAAAACAATCCGATACGTCGATACGTCACACAGTGGGGCAAATCGCGATTCTAGCTGGACAAAACCCCAAAAATCAATTTCACTCAAACGAAACGAAACATATGCCAACTTACTCCTTGTAGATACCCCCTAAGCGTAGTATAGTGTTTTTGCCGAAGCCACGCCCAATCGTCGCAAACGCGAGCATCAAACCATAGATATAGATATTAATAAACTGGATCGGCAACTCGTGAAGCAAAAACAAAGTTGATAAGCCACGCCCCTTTAGTTTTTCAAAATTCACATTTTAGAGGAGAAAATTCATGAAAAACTTCAATTTTTTGAATTTTTACTCATATTTCTGTATATTAATTGTTACAAGATGGAAAAAAAATATTTCAACCCCGTTGATTTGACACTACAAGAGAAAAACTAATTTTCCTTCAACTTCACCCTCACGACTCTGATTGGCTACATTTTTCACCCTCACGCATCTGATTGGCTGATTTTCTGCTTCAGTTTTTCCTGTACATTTTAGATGTAAGCTGCCGATCCAGTTTATTATCTATATCTATGCATCAAACTGTCTGGTTTGTATGTTTCTTTTTCTCTCGCGTTTTGTGTGTTTATTCAACTTGTTATTGCCGGTCAACGAAGGGTCGTAGAACATCCCTGTTTGGCTTATTTTAAAGTTCGACGTGTAAGCTTTCGAGCTATGTGTTCGATTTTGGAATTCCGAAATTATTTCTTGTAGTAAATACGTCACAAAGTTAAATAAATTTTGTACAAAAATATTATTCAAGTTGGAGCCGGGAAAAAAGTAGGGGTTTGTAGGGATACAAAAATTCGACCATTACGTACCTAATTACCTATATTATCAGTGATATTGGGCTCAGCTGCCACTAGCTGCCCGTTTCAGTTCTACAGCACAAAACGTACTAAAAATATAGGAATTTTTGCATGATTATGGTCACTGATGGGGGTAAACTGAACTATACAGGTTACAAACGTAAAAATGACTTTTTTGTCAAAGAGAACCAATTTCAGTGATTCTATGTAGTCCACATATTATATGAGGTACCGTAGACATCGTATCAGTGGTTTCCAAAATATTAACTTTAAATCTGAGAACTACTGAAGATGAGATACAGCCAAAAAAAAAATACTTTTTCATCAATTAGAAATAATTTCTGTGAGCCTAGAGCCTACATGGTCGACGCGACGTATAATTAGATACTGTTGACATCATTTCAGTGGTTTCCAAAATACTTCAAATATGAGAACTACTAAAGATAGGATATTACAATAAAAAAAAAAACTTTTTCATCAATAAATAAGTAAAACAATAAACTGATCGAAAATTTGAAATCTACATAAAAAATACAATATTGAAATGATGTATCACTCAAAAAAAAAAAATTTACTTGGAGTATTTCCTCAAATTTGAGAAAGCTGTGAGGTCTTGAATAAATAAAACAAAAAACTGATCGAAAATTTTAAATCTATACAAAAAATGCAATTGAAATGACGTATCACTCAAAAAAAACTTTTTACTTTGAGTATTTCCTCAAATTTGAGGAAGCTGTGAGGTCTTGAATAAGTAAAACAAAAAATCGATCGAAAATTTGAAATCTACACAAAAAATAAAATAAAAATGATGTATTACTCGAAAAAAATCGTTTACTTGAGGCATGTCCTCAAATTTGAGGACCCTCAGAGTGAGTGAAATGAAAAATTAACATCAAATTCGAATTCCTCAGGTCAAATTCTATAAGAAACACTCATTGAAAAATGAAATTTACCCGGAAATGGGTTTTGTCCACCTAGGATTGCGATTTGCCCCACTGTGCGTCATATTGTGTAAGCTACGTAAAATATTATAGGTACCTTTTATTCATAGTCTTGATTAAAAACAAGAGCAACAACAACAACAAGATGGCCTAGTTTACTTAAAAATGCCATTTATTCTTTGGTTTAGAGACGTTATTAAAATCCTTTTGAGAAAATTTTTTGAAAGAAGTCATCAAAGATAAACTCTTTTTGAAAAAATTCTTAGAAACAAAAATATTCACAGGCGTAACTGCAGATTGGGCCAAGTGTCCTTCGGCACATATACTTTTTCCAGCGAAAAAGTTCTGAATTTTTTTGGCGAACGAAAAATAACTCAATTTTTTGGAGAAAAAATAACATTCTTAGTCAAGAAATCTCTTACATTGTGTCTCAATTTTATTTGAAAAAATCTAAACTTTTTTAGTGTAAAAATATTTCTCAAATTTTCAGGGTAAAATTCCTGAATTTTTTGGGGGTAAAAAATAATGCTCGACTTGACTTTTTTGGAGTCAGTGTAAAAATACGTAGGTAAAAATCTTTCATTTTTTTAGGGGGGAAAAAGCTGCCTGCTTTTTTTTAGAAAAAAGACTTTAAATTATTTATAGAGGGAAAATCACTCAATTTTTTGAGAAAAAACTCCCTATTTTTGTCGCTTTTTTTGTAAAAAAAAATTTGGAATAAAAAATGATGTTTATCTTGATTTTTTTTTTTTTTTTTTTTTTTTTTTTTTTTTTTTTAATAAGCGAAAGAAAAAAGTTTTCCATTTTTTTAAAGCAAAGAAACAGGTTAAAAATCTTTTATTTTTTTGCAGAAAAAATCTTGAATTTTTTTTATTTTTATTTTTTTTTAGAACGAAATCTCATGTACATAGAGGAAAAAATCTCTAATTTTTGGAGAAAAAAATTCTAATTATTTTTGTAGGTATCTTGTTGAAAAAAAAATCAATTTTTTGAAGTTGAGAAATCTTCTAATTTTCGTGGAGTGATCTCAACTGTGGGGGAGGAAGATAAATCGTTTTACAAAGAGACAATTTTTAACGTCGAAAGATTTAACAAAGTAACATTGGAAACACTTGAAAAATCAAAATCGAATAAGGATGTTAAATAAAATAATAATAAAATATTGAAAAATTTAATGGATTAATTTATTCTATTTATTTCCATGCTTAGTTCATAATTCATACCTATCAATGTCAAAATTGAAGTTGAATCAAAAATGAATTGAAAGTTGAAAAAAATTAATGTTGATAAAATTAGAAATGAGAAAAAATTACCAAGTGAAAAAAATTACTTGAAAATTTAACTACTTAGAGATGACTGAAAAAATAGAAAAATTAGAAATAGGTAAATTAAAAATAAATTGAATATTGAAGGAAAAAATTTAGAGTTGAAAAAAATGGATAATTTTTAAATAGGTACCTAACTGAATAAATTAAATTTGTCAAAAATTCAAATTTGGTAAAAATTTTGAATTTAATAACTTAATAAGTAAATCTTAAAAATTTGACTAGGTATAGGTATTTTTGAATTTTCCAAAATTTTCCAAAATTTTTAGAACGTTTATTTTTCCAGCAGTTGAAATCCTCTTCGCATAAAATTCTCATGGGTCATGGGTGAAGATTTCTTCAATCCTAAAATTCCTCTTGAGCAGATTAAGAATCTTGGAAAAATATACTCATCGCTAAAAAAAATTCAATAGGAAGAAAATCGTCTTGGCAAAAACTTCCTCTTGAAAAAATCCTCAAGGACAAAAATTTTCGTTGTTAAAAATTTTGGGGACAGTTTTAATTTTGTTTTAAATTCTGTTGGGTAGGTACAAAATTACAAATAGCAAAAAAGAAAATAATATGTTTTTTTTTTTTTGCGAAAAATTCTCAAACTTTAAAAAATGTTTTGGTAGAAAAATCTTTTTCAATGAAAAATTGTCTTTGAATAAAAATTCTTCAATCCTAAAAAAAATTTCAGGTGGTAAAAAAATTTTCTTAGAAAAAAAATTCATTGTAAAAAACAAGTGTGAAGTGTGAGAAATGAATTCTCTTGCTAAAATAAATCTTAAAAGAAATCCTTTTGAAAAAAAACCTTCATAGAGAAAGATTTTTAAAAACAGTTTTCTGAAAAATTAATCTTCCTAGAGAAAACATTCCTCCCCGAAAATTTTTTTTTGAAAAAAAAAATATGCAGGGTGTTTCATAATTCTGATTTAGCGCCTTCCACGTGGTGAATAGGCAATCCATTGAAGAAGAAATATTAAATACACGTCGTATCTATCTCAAAAATTGAAGGGCACGATAAAATCAAATCTATAAAAATGGCTTGAAAAATGAACTTTTTTACTCTTGGCATTTTTTGCCAATATTTGAAAATGAAGGCGCTAAAAAAATTGAAAAATTAGTATTTTCGAAGTTTGAAGTTCTGTAGCGCCCTAATTTTCAAAGATAGACAATTTTTGAGATAGACACCGTGTAGTTTTTGTTTCTTATGGGTTGCATATTCACCTGGTGAAAGGAACTATATCAGCTTTGAAACACCCTGTATATTTATGTAGGGATGGAATAAAAAGTAATGATGCGACCTCCTACTTAGTAGGTTAGGTAGCTATAGTACCTACTAACTTCATCAAATTGTATACACATTTACTACACCTGCATGAACCGTTTAGAAAAAAGAAATGACCCGTCGGTCGTCGTTTTTTTTTCTTCTTCTAAATATTATTTTCCTACCATCTCCATTAATACGTATAGTAACATACACAAAGACGATGAAAAACCTTGAACACGATTGAACCTTGACAAATGCACCGTATGATACACTGGTATTAACAAATTGGTTACGATATAAATAACGCGTATATATTTCCATTTTGGAAATCGATCTTTATATAAAAGATGGTGTTAAAGACAGAGATTCGTTCTGCTTGGACGAATAATTCTTTTGGTCGATTTGAAATTAGCTCGGAGATGATATCAAAGAATGTGCTACCGATTCGCACGTATACGAATATCTGTGAATAGCTCGCAAAACCAATCATACTTTCTCCACGCCAAAAACAAGATACGATACGAGTACTTATTTTGAGCTTATTAATCGGCCAAGATGGATAAGTACCTAAAAAAAAACACCCATTGTAATGTAGGTAATTTTCAAAGTGCTAATTTTCACAAAACCGTAGGTAATTAATTTGTAAATAGGTATTGTAATACCTACTTGCAAATTACTCCGAATAACAAAAGGTGAAAAAAAAAAATCAAAATTTGCAACGCCGTAGAATAAATTGAGACATAGGAGCAATGATGACGAAGATACCTGCAACGTTAAATTAATTAAGACGAGGTAATCTGTGTCAAGTTTCGAACTAATTAACTTCACATAAATAAGCTTAGCGTGCAACTTCATCAAAATACAATTTCAACAACATCAACATCGCAGAGCTCGAGTCTCGAGATCGAGCCCGAGTCCAAGTAGTTAATTAATTAGTTTTTCATTTCGTATCAGAATACATGCGAAAGGGCATCACGGAGTTCATCCCTAACACACGCGTACCTCCAGTGAACAAGTGAACAATGATAATATTTCTAATCGTGAACTCGCGAGCAATGCAGGAAATTAGATCAGAAAGCTATGTACCTACTACAACGAAAAAAATATATCGGCAAAAACGCTATAATTATTAAGTAGAAAGAACATACGAAGAGAATGCGTTGAAAAAAAAACAATAGCGAGCGTTTGGATCGATCGGAGTAAAAGCAGCCTCCAGTATTGAGAACCAGATCTTAACTTCTGCTTCAATAAAAGGTGAGGTCGTTAGTGGCTAAAGGTTACCTCTACCTAGACATTCAGTGACTGACCAACAATACTGGTGGGCGTTCTAACATGAATTGTAAATTCGATTTACTCCTTTATAACTTTTCAAAACATACCAGTTCGTCTTTATTCTAAAATGTCAGCTCCGATAAACACCTACTTCTTTTTTCAGAATAGTGTAAGGCGTGTGCTTGTAAAAAAAAAAAAACAACAACAACGAAATCGTCGATTTGTTTTCGAGTAATGATCGTGAATGTATCTTGAGCAATTTTTAGCCTTTGAGAAACTTCTTCTTGATGGGTCGATTTTAATGGATTTGATGTTTTTCAAATTTAGAGAAATGAATATCAAAATTGGGCATGAGATCAAGAGCGAAGCGACCAGAGCGTTAGAGAGGACCCCCTCCCCCTCTGAGATGGTAAGAAAATTCGAAAAAGTTGGCAATTTTGAGTTCAATTTTGGAAAAATTGGACGATAATTAGAAAAATTACAAAAAAATAAAACTACCTATAATATTGAATTTTGAAATTGACAAAATAATTTTTTTCCCACCTGAAAAATGCTGACGCTACGCCTTTGCATGCGACTTTAAAGTTTGAAAAACTAGAAAATGATGTTATTTTTTTCTTAAATTTTTTTTGAACAAAATTAATTTTTTTTCAAAAGCATTTTCTTCCACAACTCCTAAAAAAATATATTAAGGTACCTAATTTTTTCTACAAGGAATTTCTGAAATTTTTTCCAAGGACAATTTATCTTTTTCTAAACTTTTTTTACATTTCATAATACTTACAAAAAAATATATATAATTTTTTTTTACTCGAAAATTTGGATTTATGATTCAAAAACTGAATTTCCACATTTTTGTTAAAAAAGGTTTTTTGAAATGAACTTTGTTTTCAAAATTTTTCACAGTACTTTTTCAATACTTTATAGATTTTTTAAATAAAAATTTTCTTACTGAAGTTTTTTTTTGCAAGATTTTTTTTTCTTGATTCTTGAGAACTTTTTTTTAAAGACAAATATAATTCAAGTTTTTTTTTCTGAATTGCTATTCAAAGAGATTCTTAATTTAGGAATTATTTTTCAAAAATATATATTTCGAAGAAAATCTTGTATATAAAAGTTTTTATCTTAAAGAAGATCTTTCAAAATAATAATTCTCCATTGATAGGTAATTATGAAAAGTTTTGTCTGAAAAAAATGATTCTGGAAAAAAAAAGTTCTGTGAAAAAAAAAATGATTCTTTTGAAATATATTTTTTAAGACAACTTTTTTACACGATTTTTTTTTGAATTACTTTTCAATGAGATTCTTCACTTTTTATGAGATCATTTTTTCAATTTTCTTCCAATATATTATTTTTTTTTAAGAAGTTTTTCCAGGTGATTTTTTGAAATTTTTTCCCAAAACTACATTCATCCAAGATTTGTCTGTCCTTGAAAGAAAATTAAAAAATTTTCACGAGAGAAAATTATTTTAGAATTTTTTTCTAGTAAATTAGGTATTATTTTTTAAAAAATGGGTATGATGAGATTTTTTCTAATTTATACCTAAAGATTTTTGAGATTTTTTCCCTAACGAGTTTTCTTCCCATATGTTTTTAAACAAAAGGCACCTATTTTTTTTTTATTTTTTAAAAAGTTTTTAACCAAATTTTTTGAACTTTTACGCAAGATTATTTTCTGAATTGTTTTTCAACGATATTCCTCATTTTTTTTCAAACTAACTTTATTCTAATACCTATTTTTCATTTTTGTATAAGAATTTTTTATTTAAAATATTTTTTTGTATTTTTTTTCAAAAATAATTACTTTCTTTCAACCTTTTTTGTTCAATTTTTTTTACGACATTCTTCATTGTTTTCTTTTAGAAATTTTCAAGTTAGATTTGTCTAGAAAACATTTTTGAAATTTTTTCTGATTGACAACTCTTATGTAAGATTTTTCTGAATTTTTTTTCAACACGGTATTCCATATAACTTTTTTTTTTGTAAAATTTAAAATAAAAAATTCTTTCAATATTTTTTGTTTACATAGCGAACTTTTCTCAACATTGGGTATACCAATTTGGAATTTTTTTCAGAAGAAAATTTTTTCACTGAAGAATTTTTAAAAAATGATTTTTTTGTGACATTTTTCTCAAACACAACTTCATCCAAGATTTTATTTTTACTAGATTTTTTATAAGCGAGATTTCTTCTTTTGAATTTTTTTGAGATCTTTTTTCAAACGAATTTTCTTCCAATTTTTTTAGAGAAATTCTTTAGATTTTTTCTTCTTTTTTAACCTTTTTTTTCATGGGTTGTAAAATAATTTATCGTAGAATATTTTTTGGAGAAAAAAATCTTTTGAGGAGATTTGCTTTCAAAAAAAAAAAAAAAAAAAAGCAAGAGTGAATTTTTTCTTTATGTCCATCATTTTTTGGAGGCTCTTGAAAAATAATCTTTTGAAACATTATTTTGAAAAAAATCTTAATTCTGAAAATGTTTTCAAGTACCACCTTTTCACTAAAATTAGATATACCAATGTGGAATAAACTTGATTTTAAATTTTCAAAAAAACTCAATAAAATTCTCGAAAATTCATAAAAATTACAAAAATAATTTCAGCATCAACTTGGCTTTAGAATTTATTGTTGTTATATTTTTCTCAATTTAGTTTTGGATGGTAAAAAAAAAATAAATAAAATAAATAAAGTAATACGAGTACCTAGATATCTAGATAATGGTTTCATAAATCACATGTCTCTGTACCTACGAAAGAAACCAAAAATATTTGCAGAATTCATTCATACAAAAAATTAAAAAAATTATTTCTATAGGCCTTTTTCCAATAATAAAATGTAACACGAGTATAGGTAAAATCAGGCCAGATTATTTTCAATTTATACAAAGCATTCGAATACCCTCGTTTTTTTCCTCATTCAAACCGCACAAAAAAAATAAGAAAAAAATACAAAACAACTCGAGCGAAACAACTGCATCAAGTTGCAAATCGATCTATAACTTTCATCGAGAATTACCCATTCTGAGTTATTTTTTCATCTGTAAATACGCATACGTATCGAAAGTTCCGCAGTATTTGATATTTAATCGTTCAGATTATTTATACGACGCTGATCCCTAAAAGGCGATAGATTTTAAAATACTTTCTAAACGTGATAAACACCGTAGAAGCGGAAAAATTAAACTTCAAATCAACGTAGGATGCAATTCGATGCAACGATTTTATCAAGTTTAGTTTAGTTTCGTTTCGTTTCGTACGTATTTTTTTTTCTTCCACTTCAAATATGGATCCTCGCATTGCGTTGACTAAAGCAAAGAGAGGTAAAGGTAGCGAGGCTTACGTTGATCTGGTTCGCTACTCACGGTTCGATCCAGAATGTGACCTCGCTTCAAGAAGCATGATGGGATTGGCAGGTAAGGTAGAAAGGGTTACTGCCTCTGGTCAGCTCGACCTGTTACCCACTGAACTTCACATATCAAAACCACGGTTCAGTGCAAATAATAACATAGCCGCATACTGTATCCAGATCTAAGATATAATAAGGTCCGTTTCGCCTCGAGCTACCTGCACCTCCTTTACTCTTCCCATTCGTACCGAGATATAATTTCAAGGAATAAATATTCGATTAATTTAATAAACGTAAAAAAATTACGTACGAAAACCCAAGCACGTTTTGAAAAATTTGAATATGGTCGTCATCGACGAAAACGCTCCTCTAAATTTTAGTACAAACCTATTTAGGTTCGGGTAATTATCGTATTTTAGAAAAATCGAGTAAGAAAACGTGATTTCGAAAGAAAAAATGCGTTCCAATCTTTTGGTAAATTATAAAGATAGGACTAGTAGGGTGTTTCGAGACATCTAACCCGAAGAGCTACCTATAAGATTATAGAAAATAACTCAATTTCAAATTACTATATTTCTAAAGCGAACACGCACCAGGCGCTTTAAAATGACAGTTTTTATCGTCCTCATGCTACTTGTTTCAAGTGGATCTCATCAAAACAAAGTAATAAAATGATATTTTAAAATGTTACAATTTCCATCTTCAGCTTTACGTATTTCCGTTATGGTATAGAAAATGAATTATAAAAATGCAAATCAGATCGTAAACCGAAAGATGAGATGCTTTTTAACCCAAATATTCGTACATTTGAATCTGCGAGACGATTTCCTTCCGCCTGCGTCTCCTTTGAAGATCCAAGTCGAACTCGTTAGGCCAAAAAAAAAAATAAGAAGACTATATGAGGCAACAGGTTAATGAAGACAAACAAAATAATATTTCACCAATACGACCGCAGCCTCGCTCGGTAGTATATTGGTTATTTGTAGAAGAATTTATGTGCGTTATTATAGTGCACCTATGTGTAGTGAAATTTAGTTCACCGTTGTCCGTTTCTCGGCTACTTATTGCATTACTGGTAACATTACCATTTACCAAACTTAACCAAACAGGTTCGAGTAATAATAACGAATAAGAAGCGCACGCGTGAATCGGCATTTTGGCCGCGTAGGTAAGGTACCTACTACAATGCCACATGTAATCGTCCAGCTAAGGTAAAGTAGCCGGCTTATAGTGCTGAGTGTGATTAAAAACATAACGCTGGTTTGACTGCATGACTCGACTGCTAGGTAATTCTAACTTATCGATGCTATTATTATGCAGGTTGTTTATTTAAATCGACTGAAATTTTTTTCAAAACGTGATTGCAATTTTAAACGATTTTCTTTGAATTTTTTTTTTTTATTATTATTATTGATGCAGTATTTTATTTTTATTTGACTGATTTTATTTATTTCAAGTCCAAGTAATTAAAAGACCATGTCCATGTCGGAGTTTACTCGTTTAATGAGTATCGTCGTTTTGATATATTTGCGATAAATTGTTGAAAAGTTCTGAAAAAAAACTTGTGATTCTAGATTTCTTGGACAAATTATTATTATTGATGGTTTGGTCTTCTTCGTAATTCTAAAAAGATGTAATTAGGCGGTCGTTAGGGAAAACTTGGAGTAATTTGTAATGTGGATAGTAATTTGATTGGTATTTTAAAATTGAAGTCAATCCAATTTTTTCTTGCAAGGTAGGTCGTGAAATTTGTTGAAATTTATCACCCCTGAGGCTCTGAAGTATTAGGATTAATTTCAAAAGTATTTTGGGCGGCAATTATTAAAGCATCAACTGATCTCCTTAATTTTTTTGGAAGAGAAAATTTCCAAATTTTTCTAAGGGTAGAAATATTTCTCAATTTTTTGGAAAAAATTTCTCTCGTTGTATTTTTTGGCGTTTACGAAATAGGTACTTAACTTCTTTTCATAAAAATTTACTTCGTTCGAAAAATTATCTTACAATTTTTTTCAAGAAATTTTTTTTTTTTTAATTTAGGAGAAAATTCGTCCTTAGGAAAACGAATTTTTCTTGAAAAATTGATGCTAGAAAAAAAATTACCTACCTATTTAACTACTTGGAAGAAGAAAAATCATATCACATTGAAAAAAATCCTATTTTTGAGAGAAAATTCTTTTTAAAAAATTTATATTAAGATGAGATACGAGCAACTTTCCAGCAAAAATCTAAAAAAAAATCATCTGATCACAGAAAAATATTTTTAAAGAACAGTTTGGGAAAAATTTTAGCGAAAAATTCACTCAATAGAATTGTGAAAACTTCGCTTGGAAAATTTTTTGAATGAAATTCTTATCTTCGAAAAAATCGTAAGAAAAGAATCTTCTGGTTGAAAAAAAAATAATAAAAAAAAGATTTTAAAAAATTCTAAAATAGAATCCTAAGGGAAAAATTCTAAGAAAAATTTTGGCAGAAAATTACACTATTTTTTTCAATACCTAAGCCTATAGGTAATTTTAGCAAAAAAAATCACTCAGAAAGAAAAAAATTATCTTGAAAAAAATCCCTGAGTGAAAATTCTTGTTATAAAATTTTTTTGGCAAAAAATCATATTTTTGGGAAAAAATTAAAAATTAAATTTTTTGAAAAAAAAATGATCGCAGAAAAATATTGTCTTGGTAAAAGTTTGACAAAAAATTTACTCAATATAATACACCATGACCTTAGTGAAAATATCCTCTTGAAAAAATCTTGGAGGATTTTCATCAAATAAAAAAATCTTCAGCCAAAAATTGTCTTATCGTTGTGAAAACATTTCAAAAAAAATTTCAAAAATGAAATTCTCTGAAAAACGTTTTAAAAAAAAATTTGGCAGAACAATCATCTCAGAAAACTATTTTTCTTGGAATAAACTTTGCAAAAAACTCACACAAGAGGGCAAAACTCATACTGAAAAATTCGAATAAACATACTTGTCTTGCTGCAGTAATTTGTGTAAAAATCATAAATAAAAATAAACAAAAGTCTAAAAAATTAAATTCTTTTCAAAAAAAACGCAAGAAAAATCATCATAGAAAAATATTTTTGAAAAAAATAATTTACTCAATAGGTAAAAAATTCTCTTGAATATATGTATCTTTGAGTAAAAATTCTTGTAAAAAAAATCGTCATCTAAAAACCACTTATTTATAGAATTAAAAAAAAATTTTCAAGAATGAAACCATCTCGGAAAAATTCTAAAAAAATTTAATAAAATAGTATGGAATTTTTTTTAGCTCTTGAGAACGACAAAAATGCACCCACCAGGTAGAAAAAAACATAAAAAGATCTCATTCATTTTTTTTTAAATTCAAAAAGTATCACAATAAACTATTTTTGAAAAAATGGTCTTGGAAAATTTTGTGCAAAAAATTTTCTCAATAGATGAGAAATCTTCTTGAAAATAATTTTGAGTAAGAATTCTCAAGATAAAAAAATCTTTAGGGGAAATCCTTTATAGTTAGAAAAAAGTTCTTCAATTTTTTTTTATAAATTAAATCCTAAACATAGAAAAAAATACTGAAGAAAATTTTAGAAAAAAAAATCATCGTAGAAAATTATTTTTGGAGAAAAACAAATACTAGTTCCCATGTTTGAGCAAACTTTTAACAGCACTCGAGTAAAAAAATCTTATCTACCATGGAAATATCTTCCACAAACAATTCTCTAGTTAGAAAATTTTCTTTGAAAAAAAATTAAAATGAAGTTCTCTGGGGGGAAAATTCTAAAAAAAAAATCGTAAAAAATTCACCGCAGAATTTCTTTATTGGAAAAATACAAATATTGCTAGCGAAGTCTTGACAAAATTCACTAAATAGGAAAAGATCTTGAAAAAATCTCCGAGTAAAAATTGTTGGGCATTATAAAAAAATCTTCAAATTTTTTTTTAAAAAAAGCAATAAGTTATATGAAATTTTGTGGGAAAAAATTTCCAGAAAAATTGCATAAAAAATCATTGTAGAAATTTTTTCTTGAAAAAGTAGTCTTAGCAGAATCTTAACAAAAAAACTCAGGCAACTGGTAAAAAAATCCTCTTATAGCTAAAAAATATCTCGTCAATAAAGTTCCGCAGGGAAAATAATCCTCATGGGAAAAATCCTTAAAAAACTCCTGAACAGAATTTCTTAAATACACAAAACTTATCAATTTTTTATAAAAGTAATAAATTTTGAGGTAAAATTTTGAAAACTGGTTTGTGAACGAAAATTTTTTTGAATATTTATTTTTCCAATTTTTAAAGGGAATTTTGTACCTATACCTACCAAAAAACATGTCAGTCATTTTTTGAAAGAATTTTTCTAAAAATATGAATTTCTTTCCTTAAAGTACCTAAGTAGGTACATACTTAATTTTTTGATCGAAATGTTTTTTTTATTTTTATTTTTTTCTAAATTAAAAGTTCCTTCCCAATTTTTTTTGATAATTTTTGAGTAGGTACCTTAAGTGTTTTACTTACGTACAGAAAAATTGAGCTTTTTTTGGTATTCATTTTGGCAAATTCTTTTACTAAAGCAAGTTTTATGCATCAAAAACGTTTTTTGGACATTTTTTGAACTTATTTTAGAATTCATTTTTCTTGGTGAAATTCTGTTCAGAGAATGTTTACAACATATATATTTTTTGAATTTTTTTATAGGATTTTTGTACTATTTTCGTAAAAGTTTTTAACAACATTTCATTTCTGAAATTAATTTTCCACAACGTGCCTTTTGTGTTTACTATTTTTTTTCAAAGATTTTTAAAATAAATTTTGAGACATTTCTCAAAAAAAAAAAAAAAAAAAAAAAAAATATGTAAAAAAATATGTAGGTAATTAAATTCAGTTCATTGGCACGATTTTTTATTTATTTTTGTAACAACATTTTTAAAAGGTCTCGATTTTTAAAAAATCTCGAAAAAGACTCCTTCCAGTAGAAAAACTCTTCTCGAAAAAATCAAATATTCTATGAAAAACAACCTTTTTGGGGAAAAAATTAAAAAAAAAAAATATTGAACTGAAAAATTCTTCAAAAAAGATTCATCTTCATCAAAAAAAACCTCCTCTGAAAAAATCATTAAAAATATATGTGCGCAGAACCTTTCCACAGATCGTCACTTGCAAAAAATCACCTCCCTTCCTGAATTCATTCCAGCATTTCCAGCAGCTATAAAGTGAGACATCAAAAAAATATCTTCGCAATAGTTAACCCTGAAGATTATTCTATCCATATTAAAATAGCATATAGTGCGTATTACGCTGCGCATTGATTAAAAACGTAGGATAATTCGCTTTCAGGAACTTATTAATTAGAACCGAACAGGATCATTAATGTTGGTTCACGCGATGCGAGGTAATACTATAAGAATAATGGCATAGAATAAACTCGATACTTGATATTGAAATAAAATTCATAGCCATACGAGTATTTATCGTTCATATAGAGCACAACGAACGAACGAACCGAACGCTTTCAACGCAATCATAATAATCGTATTTTTTATTAGCGATGAAAATAATATTCTAATCAAATTTTCTCATATAGCCTACACACGTTTTACATACGCTATAGAAGCTTTCGTATAGTATATAGACGTATTCCTTTTCCTATACGAAGACATAGGCTATATTATATAGTATAGTATACATGCATTTGTGATGCATACAGTTTCTTAATACGACAGGTACACATAGGTAGATACCAATACATAATACATGAGGATAAAATCTAATTACGACGCAATAAAAGGCACTCCGAGCGTGAAATTTCATACAGCTAATAAATCAATAAATAAAATATCAAAGTATGCAAAATCCAAATAGATAATTTTCTCATACTCATCGGTGTAATATTTTTATGTTTCAGAATTTTCGTGAACAGAGCATAGACGGCATTTCACTTCCGTTATTAACCGAAGATCATTTAAGGACTACGATAAATATGAAATTAGGGCCAGCGTTGAAATTCCGAGCAATATTGGCGCAAAAAATAGGTCATTGCAATGTTTGCATGCATTGTTTACATTGTCACGGAACCACTGGACATTCTTTGACACCTCTTTCGAACACCAGTCCAACCTTTCATTCTAACAATCGTCCCAATAGCGCGGGAAATTAAATTCGTAAATTTTTTATATTTTTGTTATTTTTTTTGTCACGTTTGTAAACTCGTATTGTATAAATCTGATTAAATTTTGTACCGTACGTAATCTTTATTTAATTGCAAAAAAAAAATTGATTATTTTTCAAATCGAACGAAGCGAAAAAGCTCGACCTTTGATTGTCAAATGATATTTAAAAATTCATACGATTTGAAATGAAAAAAAGAGAGCTATTGTAGTTATACAGGATGTCGTTATTATTATTGTCAAAACGAAAGTCTACGTGTCGTTGTTATTCGTGTAAGTATTTAAATCAATTATCCAGCAGAACAAATATTATAATTTTTTGCACTAATTAAAAATAAATATCACGCGAGTAAAAATTCGAAAAAATGTAGAAAATGTTTCGTGTCTATCGCGTCAACACGCGTTGCAATTATAATTGAATAATTTATGGGTAAAAAACGATGTAAAAAAATCATGATCCAGCCAGACTCGTCGTAAAGTACCTAGTAAAAAATATCCCTCGGCTCGTCAAACCTTTCAAATGGTAAAATATACCTAACGTGAAGATGGACGCAGATAAATTCGTCGATTATTTGTTTCACTAAATCGTACATCGATGTGAATTTCATGCCATTAAATTATTCAATGCGTAACACGATTATCTTGCAAGGAAACCAGCGATTAAGATCAATACAACGATATTCTTGACGAATTATTATTTGTACATTTCAACGAATCAATTACTTGTCAACGTATAAATCGTAGAACAAAGCAATGAGTCTGGGACTTGTACGACGATTATCTTACGAGACATCTGAACATGCGGATCTCTGAATCATGTCGTTGAAAAAATCAAATGTCAATCTATTCTTCGCAATTAAAAAAGATAAAGGAAAATTTACCAACGAATCGAGTAAAAGTTGCTGACTTTGAGTTTTTGAGGCTTTGAAGTACTCTCAGCTGAAGGCTAGAGTACAAAATAAAAGTTGATTTTCAATATCAACTTCATCTTTTTGAAGAAAAAAAATATATATAGTTAACAGAAATAAAACATCTGTCAATAAAAAAATACTAACTGAAGAAAAAAATTAAATTAAATGAAAAAAAATTATAGATTATTAATGAAACTTGAAAAAAGAAATTGAAAGAAACTTTTTTACAATTTTTCGTCCAAGTATTTATTTTTTAAAAAAGTATACAATTCACCAAAATTGAAACTCGAAATAAAAAAAAATCAGAGCAACCACTTGATATTCTAAAATTTATGAAATTTTCAAAATCGAAAAAAACACAAAAATCTTTTTTTTTTTAAATCTAAGAAAACGTTATCTTAATGCACAGGGTGACCAGGAAATCCCTTATACAAAAAAAACAACAAAAAAACCCATCAGATTTGGATACACCCGGGCACCATTAACAAAAAATATTTTATACAGATGGTGCCTATCTAAAAAATTAAACGGACAAGGGAAAATAAAATTTAAAAACATTTTTTTAAATTGGATGTATTTGAGAACATTTTTTACTCTGTAGGTTTTTTTTGGTCTAAGTTTGAAAGTGAAGGAACTACAAAGTTTTGAAAATCAATTTAAAAAGCTTCCTAAAAATATTTTCTAATTCAAAAAATAAAAAAATTAGTTTAATTAAAATTAAGAAAGAAATGTTTTGAAAATTTTACTAAAAAAATTGAAATTTTTAAAACTCTTTCACAAAATATAAAAAAAATATTTTGGAGATTTTCCTGAAAAAATTCAATTTCTAATAATTGCATTCAGAAAAAATAGTATACCTACCTACTTTTTTGTAAAAATTCATTTTCAATATTTTTTTCAAAAAGATTCGTAGCCCTAGATTTTTTTTTCTTTTTGAAAAATACTTTTCGGTGCAAAAAATGTTCCTGAGGAAAATTTCAAAATTTTTATTATTTTTTTTTTAAATTTTTTTTTTGAAAAAAAATATTTTAAAAATGTTTGAAAAATATTTTTTGATACAAAAGATTTTTAAAAAATAATGATTTAATTTTTTTAAGTCAAAATAAAGTTGGAAAAAAATTGAAAAATATTTTCAAAAATTTCTTGAAAAAAATTGTAGGTACCTATTACTCAATCAACAATTTTCTAAGAAAGAATTTTTCCAAAAGAAAATATTTGAAAAATTTTCCTGAAAAAATTTAACACACATAATTATACTTAATTCTATCCAAAAGTTTTTAAAATTTATCTAAGTATTTTTTTTCAATTCGTATGAACGAAATTATTTTTTGAAAAATACTTTTGGGCTACAGAAGTATCAACTTTTTGGAAAAAGTTCAAAGAGTAGAGAAGTAAGCATTTTAAAAAAGTTTCTAAGAAAAATTCAAAAATCACTTTAGAAATGTTTGGAAAAATTGGTTTAAAAAATGTTTGAAAAATATTGTATGATACATACAAAAAATTTTCAAGAAAAATAATTTGCAAAAATATAGATTAATTTTTTTTTAAATTCAAAATACATAAATTTGAGGGAAAAAACTGAAAGTCAAAAAATATCAAAAAACAGTTGAAGTTAATTTTTGATACCAAAAATTCTCTTGGAAAAAATTGTGCTGAATGCAAAAAATTATTGTTTGAAAAATGGCTCCAAAAATATTCAACAATTCCATTCCAGTTTTAATTTTTTTTTTTTGACGAAAAAGTTATTTTCAAAAAGAAGTCGTAGTTGAAGGAAATGATTTTTGAAAAATACTTTTTGGTACAAGAAGTACCTAATTTTTGAAAAATTATTTTAGTAAGTTTGAAAAATATTTTTTGATATTAAAAATTTTCTAGGAAAAATATTTGCTCAAAAAAAATCGTGGAAAGGAAATCATTTTTTGAAAAATACTTTTTGATTCAGAAAATGCTTTCAGAAAGAAATTAAAATTAAGAAAAGTTCCACAAAAAAATTATTACAAAAAATGTTGTGAAAATATTTTTTTGTCATTCAAAATTTTCTTTTATTCTCAATTGTTTTTGACTTCTAATAAAAATCTCAACTTTATAAAAATGTATTAAGTAGGTACCTACAAAAACAAAAATAGAAACCAAATAAAAATCGCAAAATAAATAAAGATGTAATGAACCAATTTTGCTAAAATTTGGCAAGCTGCTTATATTACCAATGCATGATGGTCCTCTACTACTACTAGTATAAATTTCACTTCATCATGTCCCAATATAACGTGAGTTACCTTGTCAACAAAATTTATGTACGGACAGAAATGCTGCACGTACAATACCTTAAATTAATATTTATGGTCATATTTTCACACGAAACGTTAAAAATATAACTTCAGCCCACAACTTCCACGACCGGGTTAAATTTACTAGGTGCGACTTTTACCACCAGAGAACTCTTGTACAAAAAATTCAGAAAATCTGGACCAGATTTTACATTTGCATGCAAATAAAGCAACGAGAAAACGAAGAACGTAATTTTATCGATAGTACTTAGTATAAATAGGAGAAAGGCAAAGCATCCAAACCCTTCGTCAATTCATAATCTCCTAATCTAACAAGTAATTTCGTTATCAAAAATGACCACACGGAAGCCTTTAAGTTCATTAAAAATTGTGATTATGCCTGCAACTTAAAGAAAAGCGACTTTAATAACATTAATATATTAACATTTTTTCTTCGTTTCAGTTGCCAAAATTTCGATTTCCATCAGGAGAGTATAACCGTCGCAAAGGTCTTGCGCCTGCTTCAAAGGTTGAAATTCGCGGAACGCCTTTGCAGTTCCGATTGGTTGATAATTTCGTCTGATATTTTCGTCTAGATGAACCGTACCCGCCTTTTCGTTAAATAGATTTCGCGTATTGTTTATCTTTTGTGCCAAAACATACCGTGTGAACTACTAGCAAATATTTTTCATTTGAAAAAGAAAAAAAAAGGCTGAGTGGTCAATTCACCTCGTTTAAATTTTTAAAAGGGTAGAAAGTTAGGTAAACCAACACTTGAGGTATATTTTTCGAGCGAAGTGTAGGTATAGTTTGTAAAAACTCATGTTCGCGTTTACCGGATAATTAATACCTGACGTATTTTGTACCACAGTAGGTGAAAACTTCGTTAGGTTTAGAACGCTAGACGCCTTTCATTTGTTCGCGGAGCAAAGGCTTGCATTTATATTAAAAATTATTACCACAAGTTTAACCTTTCGCGTGATTCGAACGAAGTAAGAAATAGGTATTTTTTCTAGGTCACATGCAACAAATTCGAGCCAAGCGTTTGAAATATACCTATTCCATGGTCGAATGTGAATTTTATTTTATTCATTATCAAGTTTGTAGCGTAACACGTTGAATAATTCGTAGATACCTACTTGGGTTGAAATGAAATGAACAATTAAAATTAGGTAGGTGAATTTTGAAACGTAGCTTTAAAAACAATCTTTCGAGTTGAAAAAAATAATCTTTAAAATGCTGAATTGTTTTTGAATAAGATTTGAACAAAAGTTAAGTATTTATATTCAAAAAAAAGTTGAATAATTTTTTTTTGAATAATTGAAAGTCTTTAACGAAATTTTTAAAATGCTTATTTTTGATTTTAAACAAAACCAAAATTGATTTTTTCATTCAAAAAATTGAAAAAAAAAAACATTTTGAAATTTTTTTAAACAGAAAGGGGGGATATAAGATTTTAAGTAAAATGAGATTTTGAAGAAAACAAAAATGTTTAAAAATTACTCCCGAACCAAATTATTAAAGTTGAAAAAATAAAATTTAAGAAGACTGTTTTCAGCAAAATAAATGAAAAAACTCAAAATAATGATAAAAAGTTTTTGAAAAAAGTGCGAAATTGAAAAAATACTGAAAATTTCGTTTTTGTACAAAAAGAGAATATTATTCAAAGCATTTGAAGTTATCTAAAAGGGTGATACTCGTAATAATTGTTTTTTTTTTAAAAACATTAATTTTCGAATAAAGTCAAATTTTAAAAAAGTAGTTTGCAATAGAATTTTAAAAAAATTCGTTTCTTCTAATACCTGAAAAAATTACTTACAAAATCACGTTCAGAAAAAATGTTTTGAGAAAAAAATTGCGGAAAAATATAAGAACTTCAAAAAATCATAATAAACAAATTTTGAGTACTTAGGATATAATAAAATGTTCAAAAATAATATAATTTTAAAAATGTCAACTTCTTAGATAATTTTTTTTTGAACAAAACATTAAAAAATTCTTGTTGAAAAAAATAATAGACAAAATTTGAAAAAAATTGACACAATGAAAATTAAATAGAAGACATTTAAAATATCAAAACCAATAAAACAAAAATCTTTTTTGAAAATTTTCTGTGCAAAAAATTGAAACACTTGAGTTTTTTTCCGTAAGTGCAATATCAAATTGAAAAAATTGCAGGTTTTTCGAGAAAAAAAATCGAGCAATTTTTTTTTTCTAAACAAAATGTTAAAACATTAAAATAATATTATTGTTAAAAAAAATTATGTTGTAAGAATTAAAAAAAAAAATAAATAAAAAATATTTTGAACAATGTTGATTTTTTTTTATTTTTCTGTGTATACATTGAAAAAATTTGAAAACACTTGAAACTTGAAAAAATGAATATACAAATTTTACCTACTTAGTATATGAAAAAATTTTACGTTTTCGACTGAAAAAAAAAAAAATTAAAAAACTACTTTTTTCAATAAAATGTTACTTATAAATTTATTTTTACAAAAATTAAGTTTTGAATACAACTGGAGAAAGATAGAAAATACTTGCAATTTTAAACAGAATATTTTTATTAGTAAGAAAGTAATTTTCAAAAAGTAATGTTTTCGAGCAATTTCTTTTTCTGCAGAAAATGTCGAAAAATTCATGTTGGCAAAATACTTATCAACTTTGAAAAATATATTAAAAAAATTAAAAAATGAACAGAAATGAAAATTAAAAAAATAATCATTTTCATTAAAAATTTCAAGTCAATAAATTTTTTGAAAAAATACTTTTTTTTAGAAATTATCTGGTAAAAAAAAATTAAAACAAAGAAAAATTTAAAAAAGTACAAGTTTTTGAAAAAATGTTATTTTCTTC
The DNA here is from genome assembly GCA_959613365.1 of Balanococcus diminutus. NCBI lineage: Eukaryota > Metazoa > Arthropoda > Insecta > Hemiptera > Pseudococcidae > Balanococcus > Balanococcus diminutus. Next base: position 49,090,820 of record OY390715.1, read on the forward strand.
TGCTACAGAATTTATTTATACTTGATAGACAGAAAAAATCATACTTTTTTCAATAAAATTCTGAAACAGTTTACTTACAACAAACATTTTTAAAAAGTTATAAAAAAAAACTTTAAAAAATCGTAAGTTGAAAAATTAGAAAAAAATCATTTTCATAAAAAGTAAAAGTTAAAATTCACAAAATTTGAAAAAATTATTCTTAAATAAAATTTTAAAATATTTTTTTAAATGAGATTTCAAAAACAATTTTTTTGAAAATACACTAGAAAAAAATTTAAAACACTTGAAAATGAAAAAAAAAAAATGGAAAACAGAAAGACACTATTGTTCTCGAAAAAAATTTAAAAATCGTACAAAAAAATTGACAAAATTTCAAAATTGAGGGATTTAATTTTTTTTGATGAAATAAAGTAATTAATTTTAAATTAAATAAATTTTATAAAACTATTTTTCAAAAAGCAATTTGCAAATAAATGTTTACCTATATCAAACACTAAATAGATACTTTTTGGGTATGCACACGACTTTTTTCTTTTATTCCTTCCTACCTCCCTTCTCTATCATCTGATACGTTCACGCTTGTCATAAAAATCATACCGGGCTGTAATCAGATATTTACCCCGTTTAGTTGTACGGAAAATAATATGTTATTATTTCGTCAATTTACACGAATAGCTTCGATGTAAAAGGTTAATACCCTGTCAAACCTCCAAAACACAGGAGTTTCTAAGAAGGGGCATAAATCATCGCATACATATTTGATGCAGACAATTAGCTAAATTCAAGCAGCAGGCGACAATATTTGTTGAAAAATTTACGCTAAGTGAATATTTTCATTTCGTTATCCTCGAGTATGATTTAATATTTACCTATTCGGGCATTATAGTGAGTAAATGGTCGTATAAATACGTAATAATAATTTTCATCGCGATAATTATGAAAATTATCACCACTGTATCGGCGTGCAATCCGTGCATGGTTCAAATTTTACACCGCTTAAAAATTTTGTTGTTAGCAACGTAGATACAAAGTAACCAATGGCCATTTGGCCATAAAGCACGTTACATGTAAGGTATAATATTATCATTTCATTAAACTCATTTAATCCGGTACACGCGGTTGAACAAGTCGTCGTCGTAAATATGCTATTATTGTTCAAATTTACGAAAAAATTTCGCGAGTACAGGTGAACGAGAGTTTTTCGCCGGATTCACAACGATGATCGTTTCACTCAATTATTCTAATCATGACAACGGATAAGGCGGCGGAGAAAAAATTAATGCATGGTACTTCGTACACTTACGTGACACGTCCAAAAGGTAAGTGGTTCATTATCATGTTATACAAATATCAACAATGTGGAAAAAACCTACTTTTTATCCATCACGATGGTCAAAGAAAAAAGGAGAAAATAAATTAAATATTATACTTGTTGGCGCAATGTTTTTCCCACTTCTCCCTCTCCATCTGAAGAAAATAGAAAACGTTAATAAAATTGCCTACCTAGTTATTTGTCGGCGTTAACAAAATATTGTTAATGAATAATGATGCTATTCTCAAGTAATAATTTTTTTTCATTTGTCGTTTATGAAATAGTTATTAATAATTTTAATTTAATTTAAATTATTTTTTAAAAATCAATTTGAACGTTCAAATTCAAAATTAATTTTTTTTTAATTCTATCGAAAAACATCTGTATCATTTTTTCAGTATTATGCAACAGTAGCAGTAAAATTAGAAATATTCTGCGAACTGGAAACGCAGAAAAAGTGGAAAAATTAATTAGAGAAGGTTACGGGTATAAATTAATCGGAGAAACGTCGCCTTATCCTAAAATCAAAGTTTTATTAAAAGCTGTACCCTTTTACATGGTAAATATTGAACGATTGGTAGATATATATATTTTCTATGCGTACGAGACATTTAAACCCTTCTAATGGATCAATTTTCAATTTTCAAATTCAAAGGCTCGAATCGACATGCTACACGAAGCCGTAGTAAAAGGGCAATTACGAGACGTACAAATGCTGCTCAACACAACACCTCAGGCCTGTTCGGTTTTAAAAACGAAACCTGAAAATTTGGTAATAAGTAAAGATTCGACTGGAACTGGTCTTCTCCATAAAGCTGTTTTTTACGATTACTTCGATATAGTCGAATGGCTGGCTAAAAACTTCCCTGCTACGATTCATAGTCGAGATAAGGTAAACAATGAATTTAGATGAGACTATCATTTCTTGTGTGAAGGTCAATTGAATTGTCACGAATATGTACAATCATCAGTACATAGATTCGTATCTGGGCCCAGGTTCTTATACAGGGTGTCCGATTGATGAAGAATTTTTGAGATGATATAGGTCTATAACAGAGTACCTCAAACAAAATACTTCATGTACACGTGGTGCCTATCTCACTAAGAGTTTTAAAATTATTATTTTCAGAGTAAAATTGATTGGCAACACCGTATACTTTAAAAACTCAAAATAGTTCCAATCAGATTGGGATGCATATCTTAGAAATTGAAGGAGTTATACCAGAAATTCTTGTCAAGGAACATGTTTCAATTTTCAATTTTTTTTTTAATGTGAACAAGCAATTTTTTTGAGAAAATAGATTCAAAAAATACTCCTTCAGAGATTTTTCAAAATAGAAGAAATTTTTCCAAAAGGACTTGAAATGTTTTTTTTACAATTTTTTAAAAAACTTTTTTCAAAAGATATTTTTCTTGAAAAATTTTATTCAAGATTTATATTTTCAATTCGTATCATTCTTCAAAAAAAAAATCATCCTGAAATTCGAAATTTTTCATTTCAAAAAATTAAAAAATAAAAACATTTTTAATTCAAAAAATTGATTTTTCTCTCCAAAAAATTATTAGGTTTCCTTACCTCAAAAAACTGATTTTTTTTTTTTAACAAAGAAATTAAGTTTTTTTTTTTACTTATTTACATATTTAAATTACAAAAACTTTTCACGTTGACTCCTAAACAATTAAACGATTTTTTTTCCCCCATTAAATTAGGGATTTTTTTCTCTGCGAAAATTTAAAAAAATTTTATTATTATTATTTTTACTTCAAAAAATTGAAAAAAAAAATTGAAAAATAATTCTTTTGCGAAAATTGCATGATTTTCATTTTTTATTCACTTCAAAAAACTGAACATAATTATTCATGTATTTTTTACCCCAAAAAATTAATTTTTTTTTTAATTTTTAAAAAAAATTTCTATAAAATATCAATGATTTTTTTAAATTTACTTTTTTCAAAAAAATTGAAAGATTTTTTTACGAAACGAAAACTGAAATTTTTCTCAAAAAAAATGAAGGTTTTTTTTTGAAAATAACGAAAGAATTTTTCCAAAATAATGAAATATTTTTTTACACATTTCTTTACTTCAAATAATGACAAATATTTTCACGTTGGCTTTTAAAAATTTAGGTAAACATTATTTTTCTACCAAAAAAATTCAAAAAAATTTTCTCAAAAAAATCTTCCAATCTTTTTTTGGGAAAATTGAATGATTTGTTTACTTTGAAAAATTAGAATTATTTTTTCCTCCAAAAATTGAAAAATTTTCTTATTTCATAAAAATCAGTTTTTTTTCAAAAAAAAAGAAAATAGTCGAGCAAAATTCAGAAATTTTTTCTTCAAACATTTGAGATTTTTTTCCCAAAAAGAAATGAGGCAAACATTCAAGATAATTTTACAAAAAAATGATTTTTTTTAGAAAAATTAAGATAGGTAGGTATTTTTTGTTTCAAGAAAATTCAGAATTTTTTCTGGAAAAAGTATGTTGTGTCAAAGCACACTTGGCATTTTAGCAGAATCTGCAGTTACACCTGTTCATTCCTAAGTAAATTTTTCGCATAACTGTTTTGTTTCTTTCAAGAAGTTAAACATGCGTTTTATACGTATTATTCTCTTGACGAAATTTTGAAATTGTTATAATCCTCTGCCTCTTTAAAATCGAGATTGGCACTCTTAATACATGAAGTTTTTCATCAGTTGGACTCAATTAGATCCAAATCTCAAATATTCTTCTCCACTCACCACACACCTTGCATTAATTCTTAATCAAAAACTAACCATTGTTTTACCTACTTCCAGTTAGGAAGGATTCCACTTCACTATGTGAATTCAGCCTCGGATCCAGATAAAGTATGGGATCTATTGGTTTCTTTGGGATCAGATGTGAACGCTGAAGATGTCCTCGGCAAAACACCCCTTTACTTTTTGACCAACGAGACCGAAGTTCAGTTACCAGATAAAATACAAAGTCCACCCAAACCATTTGGATCCGAAGGTATACTGAATTTGGAGGGGGAAAAAATACAGCAAAATTTTTAAACGATTTTTCAGTTTTCTATTTTTATACATTTTTAATTCCAGCAAATACGATAAAACCTTCAAATATACGAATTTGGATTCACGACCAAGACATAAATAAATTACAGCAAGTCATTTGGGATGGTCATGGAGATAAATTGAAAACTGAAACAAGTAATAAACGTTTGATGAAAAAATTTCTAAATGGCGTGCCTCATATGATGGTAGGTATTTTACACCAGGTTTTCCTTATTACAGCTAAACACGAAAAATTGAACCTTCACGATATTATTTTTTATAAATTTCAGAGTGTAATCCAGGAAATCCACAAGGCGGCGATCACAAACGAACTTAACAAATTAAAGTTAAATTCCAGGAATCCAATTCCTGCGGTGATTTTGAGCAGCAAAGATGCCAAAGGAGTTACCCCCCTTCACAAAGTAATTACCTCATTATCTGAAGAAATCTAACCTAGGTCCCTATTAAAAATAACACATAATTATCTCCCAATAAGGCAGCAGGATTAGACCACGATGGAATAGTGAACTATATTCTGAGCAGATATCCCGAAGCAGTTCATATTCACGACAACGATGGACGTACTGCATTGCATTACGCAGCATCTTTCAAAAAAAATAATATTTACGATCAACTTATTAAATTCGGAGCAAATGAAAACATCATCGATAAAGTAAATTGAAACCAATCATTTTCCAATTGATTTCCGAGATAGGTATTTACAATAAAATTTCTTTTTCAGTTTGGCAGAACTGCAAAATGCTACCAATCCAGGCAAAACGATATCGACCCAGATGTACTCTATGAAATTCCAGCAGCTCCTAGAACCGGACTAGCCACAGGATATCCTTCGTCTTGGGACTGGAGCATTCTCAATGCACCAAATTCGATGAATAATCTCAATGAAAAGATATCCAGTGCTAAAAACCACAATACGCCGAAAAAAAATGTAAGTAAACAAACATTTTTTTTAAATAGGTACCTATTTGCAAACATCTGAAATATTTTCGTTTCCTTAGAATGAATCTTCAAACCACTTAAGGGTGAATTCCGACGACCTAAGCAAACTTGAGAGGAACTCTTACGGCAGCTCAAACATTGAAAACGATAATATACCAATAATCGACTCACCTTTGAAAAAGGAATCAATCCCCGAAACTTCTCCCGATGAACTTGAAACCAAAGATGTAAACGATAACACGTATGAAAACAATAACGATACAGAACCAATCATCGAACATATCAAAGAATCTTTTAGAGATTTCCAAGAAACTCGAGAAAATACAGGCACCGTGGATGTGGATTTTGATTCGCAATCGCAGATGATCAGCGAGTATTCGGAACAAATCGATGCCGATGATAGAGCAACAGGTGAACTCTTGATACTTCACAGTGAATTCGACGATATCGTCGATAATTACGAAAGCGTAGTCGAAGAAAAAGAATTCATCGACGAAACCATGTTGAAAAAAAAATTAAACGTAGAACATAAAATTAAAGAAATAATACAGCAGAAGAATTTCGACGAAATGGGTAATTTTATAATGCAAGGTTGCGGAGAGTATTTATTAAATGAAAAAAGCCCGCATTCGGAAGTACAAGAATTCATCAACAATTTACCTATTTATTTGGTAAGTTATACTATTTTACTTGTTCCATTTCATTTGTAGGATTTCCCAATTGCGAATTTATTTTAGAAAAAAATTGAGCTGATTCATCATTGCTGCGAAATTGGTAACTTGGAAGAACTACAAAAATATCTAGATCGTCGAAAATTGGCTGTAGTACGAGAAAATAAAACTGGTTTATACCTAACTCCATTGCACGTGGCTGTGATAAATAATCATCGAGATGTTGCTCGATATTTGGGAGGAAGATTTCCCGAAACGTTCAAAGTTGTCGATAAATTTGGCAGAACGCCTTTACATTTTGCCAGTATTCATCCCAATGGATCGTACATTTACAACATGTTGTTAACTTTAGGTGCTGATAAAAATGTGAAAGATTGGGTAAGTAGGTAGGTACTAGGTAGGTAATACAGATTTATCAATCTGGAAAAAAATTGACAATTTTTTTATTTTCAGAACGACAGAACCCCAGAGTATTATTACCAACATAAAAATGTAGATAGATTCAAACAGCTACTCGATGTCATAAGAAAATCTAAAAGAAAGTATTCGAATGAAATAGGTAAGAAGTAAGAAAAGAACCTCGTAAGAACACAGGTAAGAAGAATATAAAAAAAGTGCCATTAAGGCATCAACAGGTGGTTTTGCATCAACCAATCAGATGGCCGGAAATCGAAATTTGATTGGTTAATGACAATGTTTGTTTACATTTTTCTTTGTATTGATTGGTGACCTTGACGATGCATGAAGGCTCAAGCACGTGGCTCAAAATCATAGATCTTTGCTCAAAATAACTTGCACCTACTTTTTATCAGTACTTATTCGCATCCTTATCATATAGGTACGGAAGGTACCACTTTGAATTTAAAAGAAAAAGTTGAAGAAGAAACGGTACCGAAATCTGAAAAGAATAAAGAGAAGGATGAAGAATTTAACGAGTCTGATAAGGAATTATTATCCGGAAGTAAATAATCAATTCCTTCAATAATTGAAAATAAAAAACAAAACTAATTAATCAATTTTTCAGGACTTGGAACAGCAATCAGAACTGGATTATCAGCAATCGCAAGTGAAAGACCATCAAAACCGATCAAATTTTTAGCCAATTATTTGAGCAGTTACGAGGAACCACCAGTAGTAATAAACGATAAGGTATAAAACGATAAAGAATTTCCCAAAATGACCTACCTATAAAATTACTCACCTCACAACTTTTCCAGCCTGCTCCAACCATCGAAAACACCTCACCACAACCCGAGGTTCGTGAACATGATCAAACAGCAGAAACTCCACCCAAAGAAAGTATTCAACAAGAAGAAGCACAACTTCCAGAAGAATCCCCACCAATGGACGTTCGAAATGACGAACCTCTACCTCTTAATGAAGAACAAGAATTGAAACACATTTCACTTCCAAAGGTAGAAGACAAAAAAGAGAATGAAGAAACCGAATCCTCCGAAGATGAGAAGAAAGCATCTCGAGATAGGAAAAATTCCATCATCGATTATAAAGAAGAAATTAACAATCAGTTTCAACCAATAAGTAGAGTAGGTAATTTCATAAACGATCAAATTAGATCACACTGTGGTCATTTTGGTCAAACTTGTCATTACCATAGTTTACATAAGGGTTGAATTTTTTCTAGGATAAACATGGTCAAAGTATGTTACATTTTGCTGCAGCTAGCAGACATAGTAGAAATGCATTATTACAGACTTTGCAAGAATTAAATGCAAATATTGCTCAACGAGACGAACTTTACAGAACAGCCAGAGACATTGCTGTATTTTCTCAACTGTACGACAATGTCAAAGCCATCGACGCTTATGTTTTTCATTTAGCTGCAAATGGTAGGTGATGAATCTCATTTTTATCTGTTTTTTTCAATGCAATTATACCTAATGCAAAGCGTTTTCTCCATCTTGATGTTCTTATAGGGCAAACAGATAAAATTTTGCAGCTTTTATTAGACGGCTATGATCATATTTTGGAGCTTGAAACAGAAGAAAATGTCATGGACGTGGTGAAAAATAGAAATCACGAACAAACGTTACACATTCTACAGACTATAAATATTTTTGAGGTTTACATTTTATAATACGTATTTTATTTTTGATAACAAACATCGATAGAACTGAACCACGAATTAAATCATTTTTGAATGATCATTAGGAAACAAGAGAAGAACTCCATGCTGCGATAAGAATCGGAAATAAAGTCAGAGTACGAGAAATATTCAATAAATGTGGAAGAGACGCTAAACTAATGGCAATCTGTAAAAACGATGCATCGAGATGCAGTCTGCACATTTCTGTTTTGACTCAACATAAGGATATTGTCAAATATATTGTGAAAAAATATCCGAAAACCATAGAAATCGGAGATAACGTAAATATCTAAAACTTACCTTAACACTGGCTTTGTGTTTGTCCAAAGTAGTAGCAAGCTTTGCTTTGTGATCAAAAGCAAAAGAACTCATTTTGAGATATTTTGATAAATACTTGGTATAGGTAGTTAGGTACCTAATGAAACAATCGCACGAATACAGATTTTTGATTCTTTCTTGAAAAGATAACAAACTGTACAACTGACACTTGACAACTCAACTACATAAGTTTCGAATTCAAATAAAAGACATATTTACATAATTATCAATCACGATCACATTACCCTATGCAGGCTATGCATCATTCTGCACTGCACCATTATTCTGCAATTTGTGTTATCAGAATTCAGATCACGTGTTCGTGTTGTCATTTTGAGTAATATAGGTAGAGTGGTTGCATAATTTAACCTCTTCAGGCAAAACGATTAAATTAAAAATAATAAGTTTTTGAATTTTGATTTTTTTAAAGCTCGAACGTACTCCTTTACATTACGCGATGGGGTTAAAATCTGTAGAAGAATTGAGTCGAATACTGATTGAAGCAGGAGCTGCTCGTGTGGTGAAAGATTTGGTTAGAAAACAAATTCTGACCAGATTTAATTTCATACCAATACTTTTTATTTGATTACTAATGTTATGATAAATTTTCTTAGAAAGGACGTCAACCCAGCTACTACTTCATGGACAATGCTGAAATACTACAAATACAACAGGAAGAAATATTCCTCAGCGACCAACAGAATCGTGTCAAAAGTATGGCAAAAACTGGCCATTAAAACGGAGCATTTCTACTCATCTATATACTTCCAAGATTTTTTTTTTTTTTTTTTAATAAAATACTTTAAAAATTTCATAAACATTTATTCAAAAATTCCAAGATATTTTACGACACACGATAGAATTAACCTAACAAAGGGTTCAGTCAGGATTTCGCCTCTACTCCTGCAACTTTCATTATAGGCAAATCTTCAGTCTCGAATACGGTTTCAAATTGAGCTACGAATTTTTCCTTGCACGATAAGACTTACGATCATAATCAAAATAAAAATTTTTAATATCGGAGCCAAGTGAAAGTACGATGCGATGGTTCCTTGATAATGATAGAAAATTAATACAAATTCACAGAAATTATTTTTAATTGGAATGTTAAATTTACGAAGAACAAGTACGGATATTTCTTCCAACCTGATGAACATTCGAATGGGGCACGAATTAAAATCCATATCATTTCATTGTCAAAAATGCATTTGATATGTAACAAATTCATAATTCAATACTTTCACAATGGGACATTTAATGGTCAATGTCAGTGAATAAAGTTATCACACTGGTAATCTTCGTTTACGTAACAAGGACGATTAAATGCGAAGATATTGGAAAATCTACTGCGTAAAACCCATTTTTAAAAATATATATTCTAAAAGATATTTACAAGTAATCAAACTCTATAGGTAGCTAGTATATGAAATTATCATTTTTTTTCTCAGTTTTATATGAAATAAATAAGTACAAAAGTAATCCAATTCTATCAGCGTTATAAAAATGAAGTTCGAGTTTCGTTTAAATTTTAATAAAGCGATTCGGCATTCGAATTACGTGGTTTCTTCAACTTTTCTAGATTTTTAGTTACTAAGTCGTGTAACGTGGAATAATGGTTACGAATTTCGTGCAACACCAACCACAGTCCTAGATACTGTTTCTCGTCCAATTCTTCAACTGCTTTTCGATAATCTTCGATGTGAGGGTATTTAGCAACCTGTAATATTCACAATTATTATTATTATTTTTGTCGGTATTTCGTGAAATAACTAACGTAAGATCGCAATATCATACTTTGGAAACTAATTTAGCTCGAGTAACATAGTAGCGTGAAATTTGGTCAAAAAATGCCGCAGCTTCTGTTTCTACCGTTTGAATTTCTGCGAGTGTGTCTTCTTGGATCGATACACCGAAGTTATTACCATCTTCAATTTTCGGAATCATGAATGAAATCCACATTTTAAGCTAAAATGAAAAAATCACATTTGATTAACGGGTTCGGCTGTATTTAGCGTTAAATGAGAAATTGAGTATACGTACAATGTTGCTATCTTCTACGAGCTGTTTTATGATTGGTTTCAGAACGTTGATTAGTTTCACTAATTTCTTGTTTGATACAGCCATTCCTGCGGCGAAACTGAAAACCTTGGTACCTTCATGTTGCGCTTCTGTTTCTATATCCAATTTTCGTTTCTTATTTTTCGGCGAGTTACAGCTAAACATAACAGATTCAATTTTAATCGCAATAAAAGTCGTTATTTAACGGTGAAACCGTATTTGGTGAATTTCCGTCGCAAAAGTCGACAGAAGAAACACCTTGTGAGAGCTGATTTGATCAACTTACTTATTTACGATCACAGGTTCGGGTACTGGAATATTAATATCTTCGTGAAGATTGAGTAAATCGTCTTCATTCCATTCTGGTAATTTGATTAATTCATTCAATTGGACAATTTTCTTGGGAAATCCGGTTAGAATCAATGCTTCGCCCTAAAATTACGAAAAAGAAATCAAATATGATGGCAAATCGTGGTTATAAAGATACAGTACAAATTCAACAACAAACCTTCATTTTCAAGTTGTCTTTAAATTGCTGGACCTGTAAAAACAAAGAAAAAGAAACAACTGTTATTCTCTTTTTTTAAGATTATTGCAGAAATAATATATCTACAGTTTGTGATGAAAAATTCATTCATGTACAGTTCAATTAGTATGACGATTTCTTTGAAATTTCAACTTCATCACTTCGGAAGGGAGTGTGAAATTATTAGATGTTTTCTAGTAAATCAATACAAAACTTTTCAACTATTCACGATCAAAATTCGATTCAAAATTTAAAAACAAAACAGTAAGATTATCTTGAGAGGCCCTGCAGGGAAATAGCTGTTCATTCTTCTCATATTTTTAATGCCACGGATAATTCGTACATGTGTCCGAAATTTCATGGCAACGTATTTTCATCTCATTGATTCGTACCTCAGACAATGAAAAGCTACCGTTACTGAGACGTACTTAAAACTGATCAGAAGTTCAGAACAAAGGATAACACATTTTTAGAGGGTTATCTATAATAAATTATTTTGAACATCGAGGACCGAATGGACGACTACAATAGTAAATTCACAATACCTCAGTTATTGCTCCATCTGCCATATCACTACACGAGAACTTCCACGGTTATAAGTAAATAATACACGCGAAAATAAAACTTATTTGTCGTCAATCAGATGGGAATTTGTAATTAATAAATAGATAATTTGCAATTCACGTTGTCCAGCGGTAAACACGCGCGATAATTCGGTCTTGACAAAAAAGCTGCTCCGATACGAATGCCAAATTAAACGAGATTACTGAGATGATTTTTTACGTAGAATTTTGAAAGGAATTTTAAAGAATATCCTGGGAAGGAAGGCCAAAGGTGAATTTTTCAAATGGTAATTAAGTACTAATATTCATCGTCTAGACAATAGGAAACATAAAAGTACATCACTTGCAGGCATCGATTTTGAATTCCGAAGAATGGATCTGTTTTTGGTTAAAAATAAAACGAATTCGGGAATTCTCCCTCTTTATAAAAAAAACTAAAAAGTTCAAGAAAATAACCTTCGACGATGAAAAAATCCAACCGAGTGCGAAAATCTCCGTTCTTCTTTGCTCTGCGTAATGTACGGAAGCGAACGGTAGTATCGCTATAGCGGTTCGAATCGAAACAAAATTTTTATTTTATTTATTTTTGATTTTTTGTTTGCAATTTCAAAAAATATGCCGATAGCGACTCACTTGAGTCACCTCTCAAATGGCATACCTAATTCATCTCAAGTCTCAACTCAACGTATACCTACGTGTACCTTAAACCTTACCTACAAATTACAATGAACGAAGAATTATTATTTCATCTGCATGAATTTTCTTACCATCTTCTGTTTTAAAAAGATCATAGAAACTACAATAAATCTCAAATAAAGTAACTTTTGGAGCAAGTTGAAATGTCCTTTTCATAAAATGTATGAACTCGTAGATAGTCTACAACAATGACAAAATTAAATATTGTATCAGACTTAAGTTTTTTTACCACAAAAAGTAAAATAATTCTTCCTAAAAAAACAAAACAAAATTTAAAAAAATTTTGCTTAAGTACCAGATTACAAGATTATTTTTTTACTCAAAAAATTAGAATTATTTTTTTCAAATTTAGGAGTTTTTTTCTCCTGATTTTTTCTTTGAACTATTATGAAAAGATTTTAATTAAATTAGAAGATTTCCCTTCAAAAAAAAAATGAAACCCCTTTACTTTTCAAAAAATTGAAATTTAAAAAAAAGGCAAATTTTCTACCCTCGAAAATCGAAATTAAATTAGTACCTATTACATACCGATTTGTTTCCCCTAAAGAAATTGAAAAATTTGTTTACTCTAAAAACATTGAGAATTTTCTTAAACTTATAAAAAATTGAGATATTTTTTTTTATCAAAGAAAATTCAGAAATTTTTCCCGCCAAAAAATTCAGTTTCTTTCTCCAAAATAAATCAGCGATTTTTTCCCCTCCAAATTGAGATTTTTTGCAGAAGGTATTTTCATTTTGTAGAAAAAATAAATTTTACTTTTTTCTGCATAAAATATTTTTACGCCAATTTTTTTTAGTGTCTACTGTAAAAATTGTTCAAAAAAATTAGTTGTCACTTTTTCCCCCAAAAAATTAAAAACTTCTATTCTCAAAAAAATCGGCGATTTTTTTTCAAGAAAAATATTTTTTTTAGGTACTAAATGGAACATTTTCTTTCTCACGCTTTTCAAGTTTTTTTATTTTACCTATTCTCAAAAAATTCAGAAATTTTTTTTTATAAATAATTGAAATCAAAACTTAAGGAATATTTTTCAAAAACTGAGATTTTTCTTCCCCGAAAAATACCTAGGATTTTTTTCATCAAAAAAAAAAAAAAAATATAGGGATTTTTTTCACCAAAAAATTTATGGGTTATTTCTTCAGAAAAGTATTTGCAATTTTTTTGAAGAAAATATTGAATAATTTTTTTCAAAAAAATTGAGACAAAAAATATGTGTTTTTTACTTTTTTTTCTCTAAAAATGAGATATCCCTTTCTCAGAAAAAATCGAATTTTTTCTACATTTTAATAATTACATAATTTTTGCCTAAAAAATCGGAAATAAAATTATTTGTAAAATTGGCATTTTTTTTATTCAAAAGAAGCTGAAAAATTGTTCATAATATAAACATCTCAAAAATTTTCTGACTAAAAAAAAGCTGGAGCCCAAGTTTTGAAAGTACTCTGAGGCCCTCAAAAGTAGGAACACACCATAAATAAATGATATTGCAACTTGAGAAGTAAAAACTGTATTTCTATAACATGAAGGAAAATAATGCACAATAAAATTAAATTTTCAAGAAAAGAGCACGTCACATGAACTTGATAAAAAACTAATCTCGAGTCTTTGCTAATATCATCATCGAATGGAAAAAACCTGCTAAAGATTAAAATTGATTTTAAAAATTTGTCGTATAAAATAGAATAAAAATTTGTAAAAAATGTTAAGTACAATACAAAAACATGATTAGTCGATGCACTTCATAAACGCACGTTGTAAATTAGATCATATTCACTTTAATTTTTATAGTTATATTGCTAATAAAGATATTCCGTAGGAATATTCATTATAAAACCACAGTACATACGTCTAAAAAAATGATGTAAAAAAGTAGTACAAATTAAATTATAAAAATATTAAATTTCGTGAAAAAAAAACTACACATACTCCATTTTTTGACATTTGGAGAAAACATTGACCTTAACAGTCAAAAAGCATTACGAATTCATCTTTAAGCAGGTTTCTATTTTTAAGCTTGACTACGTTAGTATCGTATTACAATATACTAAGGGGAACTGGAAAAATATGAGCTCAATAATGTTTCTATTCTAGTATTTCTAGTTGAAGCAAATTTTGCAAAAACTTATAGCATCAATGAATACGAACAGTCGAATACTGGTTAAATAATTTTTTAAAACAATTAAAATAATAACAGTAAAAAAAATTAAACAATTAGCATCGGCGACTTCTTTCTCAAAATTATCCGTTTGAATGATACACGATGAAAAAAATTTGAACACTTTTTTTAAAGTGTTTATTAAACATTATTGTATCACGAATTCAAGATCGCGAAAAAAATCACGAATATAAGTCGATTTTTTTCTCGTGAGTAATATTCAGATCAAAATGATACGTTTATAATGAGATATTTGTCGATACTTCGATAGTGCATTACATCTCGCGGAGATTAAATAATTTCACATAATTTACAAAGTTATTTACAATTACACGTAAAATGTATCTATCTAACAAGGAATAGGATATAAAATAAAAAACAAAAATTTACTAATATTGTACATATTAATCGATTTGTATCAATAAAATCGTTATTAGTTGACCGAAGTATATAATTTAGCGATACATAACTCATATTGCACAAATAAAAAAACTACATCTGGCACATTGAACTAGAAAAAAATTTACGCGGTGTTAAAAACATACATTTCTTCAAATGCACAAACAGGGGTTGAGGTTCTCTCTAACAAAAAAAAAAAAAAAAAAATCCATACTAGTGAATGAATGAAATTGAAAGAAACATCTGAAATTCGACATAAAATCGCAAACGCTTGAATAGGTAAACCTGTTTACATCTTGATTTTTTCAGAAAAATTACAATATTACATATTGTTGGCATTTGATGCGAATAAATTAATGGCGAGTGCGTAGGTATAATTATTTTATGAAACTTATTCTTCCAAATAAAATTAAGTACATGTTAGGAACAATGAAAAAAAAAGAATAAATAATCAAAAAAAAAAAAAAATTATATATTCACAAGAACGTGATTAGTAAGTAAGTTATTCAGAGAGGGCAAAAAATTACTAATAAAGTTTTTAAAAAAACCAGTGATGTTACGAAATAAATACTAACAAAATTATCGTTTTCGATAATCGAAAATCAAATTTCCTTTAACAGCGCCGATTTAGCATTTTTCAATTTATCCAATCGTCGCTGCAAATGCATATTCGTCGTCTCCAGTTCTTCAACTCTCGATTGCGCTTCGCGTAACTGTAAATAAAATTGCATTAATTAAAATCTCGTAACGGAAGTGAAAAGTTCAAGGTACTTTTGGACGCGATCGATTATCAAAGTTGAAGGTAAAAGTTTTAATCCGCCGACTAACCTCTCTTTGTAGTTTTCTTTTTTCAACTTTTAATTCATCTTCGATTTTCTCTGACGTCTCTGCGGCTGATTTATACCTAATAACTTGACTTTCTAATCGGGCAACCTGAAAAATTCAGTCAGAGGTGTTTAGTATCGAGTATCGAATATTACGATGACGTAGTAAAAAGTTATTCTCACATTAGCTTGCAATGTTGATATATCTTGTTCGGCTTTTTGCCATTTGAATTTGTAATCTCCGAGTAAGCCTGATACGTCTCCTACGAAAATACAAACGAGGAAATAATTTTTTTTTCAAGTTGCAAATAAAATTTAAAAAATAAATTTTCTTCGTACTTGATTCGTCGAATTCATCATTATTGGAGCCATTTATCATACCGAAGCAATTACCAGAAGATTTTATTCGTTCTTCATCTAATTCTAATTTAAGTTTACTGATTTCACTTAAAAGTTCTTTACGTTCTTGGGCGTATTTTTTTAATCTATCATCTGCAATGAGGGTAAAAAAACAAGGTAAACAGTTAAACCAAATTCCAAAGTTTAAATTAATTTAAAACACGAACAAGTGTAAAATAATTTACCTAAAGAACCTTCTCCTAAATTCTGCAACAATTCGGCAGATTGCGATGATATCAACACTCGATTAGATAATTTTCGTTTATAATCAATATGATTGCTATCGTTGTGCTCGTCTTCTAGCGAACTATGGATACCATTTTCATCACCATTTGTAATCACAACTAAACCTTGCTCCTAAATACGACGAAATATATAATAATCGTTTGTTATTCGAAGTGAATTTGAATTAAAATCGCTTACTTCGATCAATCTGTCTCTTTCTTCTAATTGTGACCTAAAGAAATCTAAATCTTCTTTTTGCTTGATAAATAATCTTTTCAGCTGTTCGTGTTCTCTGCATTTGTCTTTATGTTCTTTCTGCAAATTTTATTTAAAAAATGAAATTAGAGTGTGTGATCAAAAAAAAAAAAAATGTAGGGGAGGTAGGGGTACGATCGAAATTTTTGTAATAATCAAAATTATTCCTAGTACTTCAAGCCATAAATTTTGTTTGAAATTTTTTTCAATTGGACCCTTCCCTCTCCACCGATTTCACATAACACTCCGAAGATACTAATTAGAACTTAAAAGTTGAAGGTGGAAGGGAGAAAGGGGCCAATTCAAAAATTTTCAAATAAAAGTTGTAGATTAAGATCCTAAAAATAATTTTGGTTATTATAAGAAATTCGATTGGATCCCTCCCTCTCCTCCGATTTCACATAAATGAGGTAGATAATTTTTCAAAATTTGGATAGGGGTCAAACTGAAAAAATTCTCAAACGAAAGTTGTAGATTGAGGTCTTAGAAATAATTTTTGTTATTATAAAATTTTCGATTAGACTCTCCCTCCCCTCCTATTATGCATAACATGACTTACGTACTTGAATTATTAAAAATTGGTAAAGATAGGAGTACAAATAAAAAAAATTTCAAACAAAAGTTGTAGCTTGAAGTGTTGGAAGTCCTAGGAACAATTTTGGTTATTACAAAAATTTCGACTGAACACCTCCCTTCAATTTTGAATATCAAGTATCTATATAGTATTGGATTTTTGATTTTCAAACCGACACTAGAATCAAAAGGGGTCTCAAGTTCGAAATCAACAAAAAACATATTAGGGCTACAAACTGAACTTACGCCAAAATTTTGGTCCTTCAATCTATACTAATTTGTGGGACCATTAGCCCCAAATTCATGTTTTTGGGCCTAAAGGAGAGTTGGGATGACCTGTGGAGCTGAAATTTACACACATTTGAGATAATAAGAGTTTCCGGCGTTGATGCAAATTTCAAGAAATTTATTCACTTTGAACCTCTGTTGAAGGTCCCACAAAAAAGGGCCTTGCTCCAAATTTGGATTTCAAAAGTTGAAACCCCAAAAAAAGCACAATGAACCGACAATGAAATTTTGAGGACCATAGAAAAATTTGGGGCCTGCAGCCTGATCAATGTGAAAAATGGCCTTGAAATTCACTTTTTGAAACCTTGAAAGGCCGGTGGGGATGATCTATGAAGTTCAAATTTCGATATGTCGAAGATAATGTGAAGCCTCACGAGTGGGGAAATTTTTTTAAAAAATCGTCACTTTGGGCATCTGCTGGAGTACCCCCAAAAAATGGGCTTATCGCAAATTTCAAGCGAGGGTCTCAAAAATTTTGAGACATATTTCCTACATCTAAAAGACTTCGTTCAGAAAATTTGACTTCATTTGACCCATTACACTCAGCACTAGAGGCCCAAAAGTAGGAGCAATGTGGATAATTTGAATTTATCCTACTGCCCTACCCCTGAACCAGGGCCTAAAGCAACTGTCATAATTTTTTTTTTCTAAATTCGGCTCAAAGAGTAATCTTTGATTTTGAATCTTACTTGTAATACTGAAAATGCTGCTTCTAAGTCTTGATATTTATCCTTGAATAATTCAACTTGATATAATATAGCTGACTTCTCATTGTCTAACTGAGCATTTTGAATCATGGCTTTCCGAAATTTCTCCTCGAGTTCTTTTAATTCTAACTGTAAAACGAAATTGAAACAAACAAAAAATTAACAATCATAGTCTAAAAATTATAATCCAGTACTCTACATTATCTAGAAGAAAAAAAACAATACATTTATATTGATCATATTTCCACAAATTTCTATTCTAATCTTACTTGGAAAATGCCGAAAGAATTTCAATATCGATACAATTGATAAAGAAACGAATAAAATACCATATCTAGTTTCAAATTATTGGCAAAATCGATAATACAAAATGCGAAACATTCTTCGGATTTTAAAACCGAACAGCATTTAACGTATATTAAACTTTCGTTAGGCAGTAAGTAAAAATTATCAACTTATAATTTCCACACCTCAAAACAGAAGTGCGTTTCACAAACGCTATTTTCACTTTCGTAAACGAAACTCTGTTTCGTCATGTAAAAAATATTTTCAATTTCGGCGTAGTTTCGAAACCACAAACAGCGAAACCGATATAAATAATTCAACAATAACATTAGAATTCGAATCTGATAAAACATGTGTCTAAATTCTACTCACTTTGATATCTCGATAATTGAATCCATCTTCCAACGAGTCCTCGGAACTCCTTCGACTCGTGTTGCTCACTGGTGATGATATAACAGAGGTATTCCTATTATTAACGCAAGATGCATTCCGTATTCCACGATTCGTCGAGTCCACTGAAACCAAAATACAAACAACGCGGTCAAAATTGAACACCATATCACCAAACAAGTACATACATACACAAGCGACACACATTTATGAAGAAAAATGCATTCCTTACAAAATGGAATATATCTTATCCAGTTCTTGAACATTCTAAAATTTCTAATACAACGAAATGAAAAGTGAAATTATTATCAACCGTATCAACGATCAACTAAAATGTAAATAATTCGGTTACCGATTCGTACCATTTTGTCGCGCAATATTTATCTTGAAAACATCTCAATACCGAACGAATCGTACCTATGAGTTAATATTTGCACATATGGTGACTAAATAATTCAAAAATCGTAAAACAAAGCTGCATTCGCCGACAATTTCGTGATTATCGCACGTGCATTGATTCCTCGTAATCTTGAACGTGATTTTGTGCGAGTACATTTTATCAAGATACCTACGTAAAGTTTTGCTCTAATTTTTCCCCTCCTTTATCAAGTGTAACAATAAAGGAACGAGGGAAATAGGAAATTCCCTATTCTATGTTCGTATTTTCGCGTAATTGAACTGAATTTATGAAATAAATTCGTCCAAGTACGTGAAGTCATTAATCTCAATTATTGAGCCCAAAAAAGTGAGTTAATAATTTTCTAAAATTAGTATTAATCGCGTTAATCGAATGATAAAAATGTTAGTAATAAAATCAAGTGCAAATAAAAAATAAAATTTACCTGAAGTATTTATATCGAAAATTTTGTCGGCATTTTCTTCAGCTTCCCTTTGTTGTCTCTCAATTTCACGCATTCGTATTTCTTTAGCTTCAGCACGAGCTTGTCGACGAGCAGCCAAACGACATTCAGCCTGGAAAAGAAAAAACCGATAAATGAAATGAAAACAGTTAAAAGATCAACATTACACGTTCTTAGTACATTTGTAGGTTTTCTTTTTCAAATCAAAATAGCAGTTAAAGCATCGTAAAAAAATTTCAAGGCTCTCCATTAAAAAAAAAAAGAACAATAAATAAACAAAAGGCACGTTTCATTTTCAGATATTAAATTGTAGAGAAATATACATACATTTATGAACTTCTAAAACCTGTGTCGACCTTCAATTCGATGCTAAAGAGTAAACCGATTCAACAGGTAAGCTTTCAAAATTAGATTATGATTTTGCATACGATCCTACCATGGAAACATTTATTTGCATAAATTCGGTCGATTATTGATCAAATGAACGAAACAAGGAGATCAAAAATTTATCCAACACACTGTTTACGTTTGTAAAAAAATTAATTAACCGCGAATATATATTTTTTTTTAAATAAAAAAACTTGATAAAATTTTTAAAAAAATAATACGACCTGTAATTTACTTAGAATTCAATTTCCACGTAAAAAAGACGTGCAAAAAAGAGTAAAATTCGTTGTAAAATTACTTTAAACAGACAATTAATGAATTTTTTAACTCTCACGACACCGTTAATTTAATAATGACAATACGAATACAAAAGGAACGCTTATCCTTGTACCGAACCCAAATAAATAACAGTAATAACAATTCTAATACGACAGTCAGCGTTAATTTTTAACAATACGATACATCCGACACATACTCGTAAATAAATTTTCATTTACAGTTGAAAGGTACGAAGTAATTTATTGAATATTCCGAGTATTACGATCCACAAGGCGCAACTATGATCGACGGTGTAAATTTAATCACGAGGCACACCTAAGATCGTTGAAATTCAGATAACTTT
The DNA here is from genome assembly GCA_959613365.1 of Balanococcus diminutus. Lineage (NCBI taxonomy): Eukaryota > Metazoa > Arthropoda > Insecta > Hemiptera > Pseudococcidae > Balanococcus > Balanococcus diminutus. Next base: position 49,111,431 of record OY390715.1, read on the forward strand.
TTCCTCCACTTGAAAAAAATACAGTGATAACGAAACGATAAGGGGGAATTTTCAACGCTCTAGGTAGTCTACGTTGATATTTGAATAACAATTTAGTGAAGCTCGAGATGTACAAATATAAGGTGATCGATTTAAAACCGTTTTTAATTATCTATTTTCAATTTTCATCGATTCCAAATACCGCACCTGTTTAGCTATTTGATCTAAAGCTTGATCTTCGATTGTATGATTACTCGGTGCTCTTTTACGACCGCCGATGGCGTAACTGTCCATGATATACGACTGTTTGATTCGATATCAGTCATACCACTGATATTTCACAAATGAAGGATCTAAAACATACAAATAAATCGAGGTGAGAAAATGAAAAATTAAACATTACGTCTATATGATAATATTTCGTAAAGTTTTACAAGCAACCAGATTACTACGAAAGAAGGCAATTTTCATTCCAAATTACATAATGATGCAGTTACTGATATAGATCATTCTCCGAAAACAGCAGACCGAAAAAACGCTCACACTTGACTGCCTCTTACGCTATGTAAGTTTTTCCTTTCCCTATTATTAAACAAACATTGTTTTCTCGAAATGTACGAAAATTTTATCAATACTCAATTTGAAAAATATCCGAGTGTTTGAGTTGAACATACGCAAAAATACAATCATAATCAAAGTACATGATTTTCATTCGTTGAGAAAACTGTTCCCAATTATTCATACGGGTCAACGAAACGAGAAAAAAATTCAACCAGTGTTTATAAATAAAAGTACGTGTTTTTTGTTAATTCGAGAATAAATTAGGTAAAAATTTAAAAGGTTTTTAATCGGAATTAGAAACGAGATATGACTCAATGAGAAATTATGTTGTTTGAAGAAATCAAAAACCAATCCACGACTGTTTCTATAATTGCATACAAGTGTGACAATCGAAATCTCATCTCAAAGAAGTGTCAATTTATTGGAAAAATAGTTACTAAACGAAATAAGGCACTGTTGATTTCATATTGATGTAGAAAATTTACAAAATATTTTCACTTTTTCGCAGTTTGAAATGAGCACAGCAGCGTTTGGAAATGATACTTTGCTCAGTAAGGATTCCATAAATGAATGATCGAGTTATGAAATTTGAAAAAAATTAACGAAAATTAAAGGTTAGTTTTTTATTAAATACTTACAACAGGAGTTACAGGTACTTTTGATTAGCGAACAAATGAATTATTCTGGAGAACAGTGATAGTGGAATTTCTGATCGACTGGTGATTTTCGTATTACAACTTTTTAGGGGAAAACTTGTTAGGATAGAATTATCTAGATTATTTTCGGAAGTGAAAAACTAAAGACGTAATAATATGAAAAATAATCATTACTCATTTACCTTCGCAGGCGATAATTCATTGACTCCTACACCAATTGATTAGACATCGATAACAATAAAAATACCCACAGAATATTCGTCACTTCCTCTGCTGCGGAGCATCAATAATTTCCTGAACGCCGACGAGGGATTGAAACAATTACCGAATTTTCATTGAAGCACTAAACGAACAAAATTATGAACATTTTTTCTGATTTTTCTTCGCGAATTTATTAAAATTTTCCCATGGTATTTTAATTTTCCGAGAAATGAAAAATGAAATGAATAATTGACAACGATCAATTCAATGCGTTGATCACAGTTCAATTTTTTCGTTTTTCACTCCATTGAAAACGTACCTATTTTTGTTTTTGTTTGCCTACTTCAATTCTGACGTTTTGATTGGCTGAATTTCATGACGGACAAATAACAGAAACGAACCCTATAACAATAATGTTTTGAGGTAAAAACGTGCTGTTTATTATTAACATCATGATGTTCATTCCTATTATTCTTATCATGAAAAATTTAAATTTACCATAAATATTTACCATCATTTTTATTAGAAAATTAATGCTTAGAATTATTTTAATCGAGTTAATTAATTTTAAACGCTTCGCATTTTCGCTAAAAATTTGATATGGACACAGAAGCCACATATTAAGAAACCAACAGCGAAAAAAGACTCGACAAGAATGAGTACACAACATCGCATTTGTTGGGCAAAACAGAGAACCCCTAAGTAACAGAACAGTTATTACCAACTATACTAACTTTTAAAATACCATTATTAATTTATTTTTGCTTTTATGATAGATTTTGCCTCAAAATACAGTCTCTACAGCCCATCAAAGTAACCATGCGTCGTCCAGTGTGCCCGTACCTACCTCCGAGAAACCAAACGCTGCTGCTAAGAAAAGGTCTGCTATTAATGAAGCCGAAATACTTGAAGCCAGATGGGTTGATTTTTTTGAAAAAGCGGGCCTGCGGAATGAAGACGTCAAGTCATATGCTTCTATATTTATAAACAATCGAATAATGTATGATATGATCCCGGATCTATCAAAAGATTATCTTCAAAGCATCGGAATACACAATGGGTGATATTATAGCAATCTTGAGATACGCTCGCAATATCTCACCACAAAAGGTTAGTAATAATAGTTTTTCAATTTGACTGTTTGTATGTATTACCAGTTCGTTACCATTGTTTACTTTTTTTTATTAGTTTTCCACCATGGCACCGTCTATCGATGAGTTTGGTACAGAAGTGAATAGGAGAAGAATTAATCAACCACCTGAACAAAATACTAAAAGGGTAAAGTATTTATGTAGAAACTATGTTTACATTCATCGGTTTAGCATTCATCAATTCTTCCTCAAAAAATTCGTTGAGAGCTAATTTCTTTTTTTTCTTTTATGTTGCAGAACAGTTTTATAAGCATAATCGAAAATGAATGGTTCGTGGATAAATCGTTACTGCTCGAAACAATCATCGTCAAACTATTCAAAAAATGTCAAAAACAAACATCGGATAGTCCAGTTCCCAAGCCTTTTCGCTTCACCAAACTCAACGAATGCCAGCTAACCGATCCATTGTTGCTTGCCGGACCTAGGAGGTTCGGTAAGACCACCAATCTTGAGATGATGCAAGCTTTTTTTGGTGGCTATATACCTGAAGAAAAGTTGGAAAAGTTAAAAATATTTCAACGTACCGAAACCATGGAATGATACGCGTACTTTGAGGTAATATCCATCACATTTGGGTTATCAGGAGATGACATTTCATCTAAGACAGCTTGTGTGGAAGCATGCCGGACTATAATGCACCAAGCATGTAAAAAGTACGCTTATTTAAAATCATATTTAGACGGAGGTGACCTAAAAGCCTTTGAAGAATGGATTTGTGAAAAAGAATATAAAAAGAAAACGGAAAACAAAATTTCTTTGAGCATTGAGTTTTTAATCAGTTGCGCTTATATGAAAAACAACTATTCAAAAATAGTACTACTCTTTATAGATGAATTCGACAGACTAAGTTCTAAAGCGTTGTTCAAAGTGAGCCGAGACGAATTGACAGTGATTGTCAACTTTTACTCTGATATGATAGGAGCAGCAGTAAAACACACATCAAATTGTTATGGAATTTTTACCGGAGTCACCGCCCTCACCAGCGATACATTGTCTTCACTGAATAATCTGACAATAGTAAGTGTGCTTAATGATGCTAATTTTTTCCATTTTTATGGAATTACATTGGAAGAATTCGAAGACACTCCAATGACCGGGAATTTCAACCGAAACCAAAAACCTGAAAGACACAGCTGTGTCTTGTTATAACGGATACCAGAAAGGAAACATTTCGGTTCTCAATAGCTATGCTGTGAAAAGATTCATCGAATCGAGTAAAATCGAACTCTACTGGCGCAACACTGGCGTTATTTCTGGACTGTCTGCAGCTCTGCGATGTAGGAACTGGAGAAATGTGGTTATGCGATTGATTAATGGAGAATCAATTTCAACTACATTATTGGCTAAATTGGATACCACAGACTTTGAAAATTTCGGCAATAGGTTGTTCGATATGGTCAACTTTGATCTTACCATAAATTTAATGGTTCAGCAAGGATACTTGTGTATTGATGAAGAAGATGGGGATAGCAAAGCATTTGTTCGAGTTCCGAATGTGGAAATTCAATCCGAGTTACACAGACTTTTGTCTAATTCGTTCCATCGTAGTTTCTGCTTTGCTCAAGCAGATATCGAAAGATGTAGGGACTTGTTGGCCAATATACAAATCTCCATATCAGACTCTTGCCACAAATCATTACAAGAAATGAAAGAAATTCTGAATAGAATAGTTTCCAGTAAAAAAAAGGATGCCATTAACGAAGCCTGGTTTGAAGGTTTACTTTTCCACATATTTTGCGAATATTTCGAGGTAAAAACGCAAAAAAAAAATTAAAGAAATTTCAGACTTATTGGATAAAAAGAAAAAAGATGAGAAAAGTGAAAATTTATGACCTATTCGTATTAGATACCGACAAGTGTATTTTATTTGAAGAAAGCCTCATACAAACATCCAGAGAAACTCTTGATAAACTGCTCGAAAAGAAATATTATACAGCTGCATTAGATACAAAGTTGCCATATTTATTGATAGCAGTTAGCGTTGGAGCAGATTCAAGAGGCCATGTGACAGTTGCAATCCATTATTTACGAGACACAATAAAAGGAGATGGTATCGAAGTTTAATTTTTTGTCAATTTAATTACTTTATTGTCTGAACTAATTCGTATGTACATATTATTTACATTAATGAATCGATGACTTTTGTTTTTTTATCGAATAAATTATGTTAAATTATGGTATGGTTGTCTTAAATGTCTTACCTACTCATTCGTACATTATTGTTTACTGCGTAGGTACTAGGTACTAGGTACAGGTAGGTATATCATTCGAATCTGCAATGATTTGATTTGTACTTACCTTTGCACCTTTGCCACTCTTCATATTTTTTCACATTTCTGTTCCTGCGACTATCTTGCATCATCGGGCCACATCGGGCTCCACTTTAGTTGCAATCTTAGTTCCGCTTTTTATGTTGAACTAGTTGAACCAACGTCGAAAATAAAAGAAATCCTTCATCTTTGGCCACGATCGGCTGTTATGGAGAGCCCTTGCTCACCTTGCCAAGTCCAGTGCTACATAAATATTAAATACTTTATATTCAAAATTGGAAGGGAGAGAGGGGTCCAACCGACATTTTTGTAATAACTAAAAGTATTTATAAAACGTCAAGCTACAGCTTTTGTTTGAAGTTTTTTTCAATTGGGCCCCTCACCTCCCCACAGTTTTTAATAATGTATTTTGAATAAGTGTGAATAGGTTATATTACTCAATTGGAGGGGAAGAAGGGGTTCGAATGAAATTTTTGTTATAACAAAAATTAAGGCTCGTTCACAATGCACCTTAACTTTTTACTTTAACTTTAACCAGCTAAAGTTAAAGTAAAAAGTAAAAAGCAAAAAGCAAAAAGCAAAAAATAGTCAAAACTCCTACTAACCAACCATTTTCAAAACGATTTTAAGCATAAAAAAGCTTAAAATTCATTTTGGAAATGGTTGGTTAGTAGGAGTTTTGACTGTTTTTTGCTTTTTGCTTTTTGCTTTTTGCTTTCTACTTTAACTTTAGCTGGTTAAAGTTAAAGTAAAAAGTTAAGGTCCATTGTGAACGATCCTTTATTCCTAGTACTTCAAGCTACAACTTTTGTTTGAAAATTTTTTCAATCGGGCCCCTTACCTCCCCCGTTTTTATAATGTATTTGAATGAGTTGGATTATCAAAAATTGGAGTGGAGGGAGGGGTCCAATCGAAATTTTTGTCATGGCCAAAATTTTTCCTAAAATTTTGAGCTACAACTTTGTTGCACAAAATTTTCAATTGGACCCTTTTCCCTTCCCCCTTCAATTTTTAATTAGTATTTTGGGAGTGTTATGCAAAATAAGTGGAGAGAGAGGGGCTCAATTGAAAAAGTTTTCAAACAAAAGTTGTTGCTCGAAGTTCCACTAATACTTTTGGTCATAACAAAAATGCGATTGGACCCCTCCCATAGTCAAAGCCCAAAGTTGTCCCGTCCATGTAGAGCGCGCTGCTTGTCAAACTCTCCCTCGTACTCAGTGTTGTGAAACGGGAATTCCCATTTTGCGGGAATGGGAATTGTTCCCGGGAATTCCCGGGAACGTTCCCACCTTCATCAAAACCGGGAATTCCCGTTTTCAAATAAATTATTTTTTTGAAGCAAAAACGAGATTTAAGTGATGTAATGATGTTTAGAAATGTCAATTTGAATGAAAATTGGTATTGATACCCTAGAAATACTTGAAATTAATAAAATTATTCAGGGATATCGATATCCCATATTTTATTTTTTTAGATGGTAATTTCAAGGTAATTCTTCAGGTTATTACCACGTGATTTTTTAAAATATTTTTCAAAAATATACACAATATTCGTATCTAATCCGTTTTTATTTAGTAGTATTTTTGTTTTTGTAGTTTCCAACTTTCAAATTCAATTAAAAAATTAGTAATAAAACGAAATAAACGTTTAAGAAGAAAAAATCAAATTTCAGTGGGAAAATTTTGAGAATTCCCGGGAATTCCCGGGAACAACACTTCGTTCCCGGGAACTTTCACAACACTGCTCGTACTTCATGCGTTTTATACCTTTGACTATATACAATAATGGACTGGTAAGGCCCCATAAGAGCAATGTTAAATTTTTGATCCGATATGCCGGCGTCCCGATTATGCAATTTCATAGGCAGAGTGGAAAAAAATCTTCTGCACATGCGCCAAAACAGTAAAAAAATCACAGTAGAGAACCGCTGGGCCGCCATATTGTGCCTTGATATTTTTTCAAAATTTTTCAACTCAAACCAAATTCAATTTTTTTATTGCAATCGAAAGGTTTTTCAATTTTATACAAAAAATATCTCTTGACATTTTTTTGCTAAACTCGTATTTTCAGAGTTATGAGCAAATATAAAATTCAATACTACGCAAAATGGCGGACCAGCATACTTGTACTGAAAATTTTTTCCACTGGAGATTTTTGGGGTTTCTGCTAAGGAATTCCAGCTGTTCTACCAGTCCATTATTGTATATAGTCAAAGTTTTATACGCTTTTATATAGGGAAGGATTTGAAAAACACGTAATTTTTCATTTTTTAGGGGTTTAATTTTTTTTTGAGATTTTTTTTTCTTCAAATATATTTTTAATGCAATGCATACTAGCATTTACAGCAGAAAACTCATTAAATATGATTAATTTGTACATCTATATCCGTATTAAACAGTACAATACTACATAGGTAGATATTTGATATTCAAAATTAGAGATGAAGGACATGTCCTATCTGAATTATTGTGATGACCAAAATTATTCCTACGACTTCAAGCAACAACTTTTGTTTGAAAAGTTTTTTAATTGGACCCTTCCCTTCACCAATTTTTATTTTTAATAGCATATAATAAAGTATCCAAGTCATGTCTATTATCAAAATGGGAGGGGAAGGAAGGGTCTAATCCAAAATTTTATAATAACCAAAATTATTCCTAGCACTTCAAACAACAACTTTTGTTTGAAAAGTTTTTTAATTGGACCCTTCCGTCAATTTTTATTTTTAATAGCATAATATTATAGATAATTAGTATGCATAATCATGTCGTATTTGATATTATTAAAATTGGAGGGGAAGGAAGGGTCTAATCGAAAATTTTATAATAACAAAAATTATTTTCAAGACCTTAATCTACAACTTTCGCTTTGAAAAACTTTCAATTGGACCCACCCTGTCTCCCACCACCAATTTTTAATTTGTATCTTCGGTGTGTTGTGCAAAATCAGTGGGGAGGGAGAGCGGGAGAGGTGCAATTGAAAATATTTTCAACCAAAATTTATACGTTGAAGTCCTAGGAATAATTTTGGTCAATATAAAATTTTCGATTAGACCCTTCCTTCCCCTCCAATTTTGATAATAGACATGACCTTGGATACTTTATATGCTATTTTAAAAAAAAATAGGCAAAGGAAAGGGTCCAATTAAAAAACTTTTCAAACAAAAGTTGTTGCTTGAAGTCCAAGGAATAATTTTGGTTATTATAAAATTTTCGATTAGACCCTTCCTTCCCCTCCAATTTTGATAATAGACATGACTTTGGATACTTTATATGCTATTTTTTTTTAAAAATAGGCGAAGGAAAGGGTCCAATTAAAAAAATTTTCAAACAAAAGTTGTTGCTTGAAGTCGTAGAAATAATTTTGGTTATCACAATAATTCCGATAGGACACGTCCTTCATCTCTAATTTTGAATATCAAGTACCTACCTATGTAGTATTGTACTGTTTAATACGGATATAGATGTACAAATTAATCATATTTAATGAGTTTTCTGCTGTAAATGCTAGTATACATTGCATTAAAAATATATTTGAAGAAAAAATCTCAAAAAAAAATTAAACCCCTAAAAAAATGAAAAATTACGTGTTTTTCAAATCCTTCCCCATATAAACGCGTATAAACCGCATGAAGTACGAGGGAGAGTTTGACAAGCAGCGCGCTCTACATGGACGGGACAACTTTGGGTACGGAAATCAGTTATTTCTCCCATATAAGATTTCCGTCTTCCTCTTGACTGTCTATAATCACGGGGTTTCAAATTCAATTTGTCATGTGATAGTGACGATGGATAGTGATAAGAATTTGTCTTCGCCGTATTTACGTCTTAAAATATGTTTCGTAGGTATTGGAATTTTTCGATAATTTACTACCTTGTCGGCTTTTTCACCCCAATGGTTACGAGCGTAAAAGTACCATAATCGATTGTTAAGAAATAAATATTTTTTGTAAATCTATGACAAATGAATAATCCTAACACTGTCGGTTACATCGGAAATAAATCGTATAATCTGAAGTATTTTACAAAGACTCGTAATTTAAGATGTACATGGCCCCATAATAATATATTTAATACAGCCAAAGAAGAAAATATTTTACTGCGAAATATTCTACGAGAAGATGTAGGAGGCAAACAGCGTGAAATATCCGAAAACGAAAATCTGCATGATTTGAAACGCATCCTAAAGTGTTTTTTGAACCGACATAAAAACACCTATTATAGGTCGATTTTGAAAAAGTGCATCCACCAAGTAAGTACAAACACCAGCTGATGGTAATTTTTTAAATGAATTCCTCACTCTGATACGTGTCTAAAAAAAATCAGAATCATTTACTGAAAAATGAAAATGTATTTTTATTTTTGTTTTTAGCACGAGAATGAAAAATGTCCAACGTCAGCAAATTTACAACCGCTGAGTCGACACGTTTTGAAAGAATTCCTCCATAGGCTGATTTTCAACATTATTCCAATGACTTTATTCGGCTCGAAACAAAACCAAGTGCAATTCGAACGAAATCTAAGACATGTTTTGCGATTCGGAAAACTGCACGTTTATTCTTTGAAAATGATTATGAATAAGATTACGACTAAAAACGTGAAATATTTAAAACCTTTTTCGACTAATTTTGACCGTACGAAATTATTAGCCAAAGTTTATATCTGGATACTTCGAGTTTATATTTTTGCTGCGATTAAGTGTGTTTTTTATGTTACCGAAAGTAATTATAGTAACGAATTTTTATTTTACGATAAACGTACCTGGCAAAAAATGCAACAAAAATGTATGAATAGTATTAAAAAAGAGGTTATTAGGAAGTATGGCAATTTTCCTGTCAACAGTCGTACAATCACATCGAGAAATATTTTCATCTTGAAGATTCTTCCTAAAATCAGAGGAAGTCGACCAATTTTCGTGAGATGGAAAAACGAGTAAGTGAGCCTACCCAAAAATGATTTTTTTTTTAAATTGACCTATTATTATTTTTCTAATGTTTCAATTCTACCTATTTTCAGCGATTATGCGAAGCTGAGAGGTGCCCATGAAGTACAAATTATGAAACAAACGTTGTATCAATCAGCTGCTTCGTGCTTTAGGATCTCACAAACATCCTCCGAAGAATTTCACAATAGGTGGCTGAATTTATACTACACTTGGAAAACGTTAGGAAAACCGCAGCTTTACTTTGTACGAATTGATTTTGTTGACGCTTTTGGAAGCATAGTTCAAGTAATTTTTTTTTCATCACAGAGAATGGTCATTTTATTTTAAAAATTTGATCCTTTTTTTTATCTATTCTCATTCTACAGGATAAACTGATTGAAATCATTAACAGATTAAAGGACGAATTTCAGAAATCAGAAATAGAATACAAACATCAGAATAAAATGAAAAAAGTATGTTTTAAAGATCACTCTGGAAATTTCAACAAATTTCAATTATTCGTGATTTTTTCTTTTTTTTTTGTAGATTGGCAAAGATGAGGCTTTTAAAGTCTTACAGAATTACATTTCAAATTTCGTATTTAAAGATAATAAGTATATCTATAGACTGACACGAGGAATCTATCAAGGTAAATTTTCTATCGATTTGCTATAAAAACGTATTTAATGAAACTAATATTGAAATGTATAATTTACAGGTGGTTCTCTATCTAGCGCTCTGTGTAATATATATTTTTCTGAAATAAATGCAAATTATCTAGTCGATTACTTGAACGACCCCGAAGGATTTTTCGTTCAAAATTGTGACGATTACTTGTACATTACCACGAATCGTACAAATGCCATCACGTAAGTGTAAGTTGTGTTTCAGTTCACATCAAATCTATACTCAATATCCATACAATGTTTATCTTTACAGATATCTAAGTCGAATGCAAAAAGGTTTTCCCGATTTCAACCTTGTGATAAATACTTCCAAAACGAAAACCAATGTCTACGATACCTCCGAGCATATAACTAATTTTGGGCAATACCAAATAGACGTAAATTCGTTTCAATTGAGCAGCTGCTATAAATCGTATCAAGGAATCAGAACAGTCCATCGTTCTAGTCTTCGTTCGGTTGCATCACCCGGAGAGTAATTGCTTTTTATTTTCCAATTTTAATTGTAATGAGAATTTTTCATTATTTCCTTCATTTATTTTCAGGATTCTAATACGAAGATTATTATTGTTCTGTACGATGAAGCTGGATAAGGTTCTCTTCGATTGCACTTATAATACTATTCATACTGTAGCTTACAACGTTTTCCTGGTAGCTTATTTAGCAGCTATTCGTTGTGTATCTTTGATGAAGACCATATTCACGAACTATAACCTGAATTATATTTACAATTGCATACGAATTTGTACCTCTCGTTTATCTAAAACTGTATCGAAAAAAGTCAATCAACATAAAGGTAATGCTGTAAAATTATACCCATTCGTGCGATTGAAAGATAAAAAACAATTTTATGATTGATTTGTATTCTAAGACTCAGTGCCGGCGAACTGAATTTTTCACATGTGTTGCTGTAACTGAATATATTTGGAGGGGGATCAAAATGAGGAGTCAGAAATGAATTCTAACCGGGGGGGGGGGTGTAAAAATTCGAAGAAAAAGTGTACCTTTCTTTTGAAAAAAAATCAACAAAGCTTAATGGAAGTCCATTTTTTTGGTTTCGAGATTTTTATAGTTTATGAACCTACAATAGTACGTGTCGAAAATTCAGAAAACGTAAAAAACTCAAAAGTTGAAAAAAATATAAAATAAAATAAATAAAAAAATATATCAACGAAGTTTAAAATTTATAACTAGAGTGCGGTGTGCAAATTTTTAAAAAAATAATCCAAGATAATTATGTGGAAATATTTTTTTTTAAATCTGAAATATGTGGAAATATATTTTTTTTAAATCTAAAATATGTCCAATTTTTTTTCTATTGAAACGAATGAAAATTTTCACCTTTGCTATCACTACTAAAAAAAAACAGAAAACAATGTTGCCCGAGCGCAGCGAGGGCGAAAATTTTTCAAAAATTACGGTTTTGAATGAAAAAATTTGCGTTTTCTTTATTTGGTTAACTACACGCGGAATAAATTTTGAAAAAATTGAAAATTTGCAGCAACCTGTGTTGCTGTAAATTCTGTCATGTGTTGCTGAAGCTCTCACATGAGTAGCGAAAGCACGCTCGCTACACTCAGTTCGCCGGCTATGCTAAGACTTTTTTAAAAAAAATTTTGAGCTGGACTCAATTTTTTATTTTTTTAGTGCCAATTTATTCCAAAACATCTCTGTCTCTGTACCTAATGCTTCAATTGAAAATCTTTTCAAACAAAAATTGTAGATTGAGATCTTAAGAATAATTTTGGTTATTACGAAAATTTCGATTGAATCCCTCCCTCCACTCTAAATTAAAACCATCCGGTGATTTTCATACGTGTAAAGCAAAATTAGAGTGGAGGGAGGGATTCAATCGAAATTTTCGTAATAACCAAAATTATTCTTAAGATCTTAATCTACAATTCTTGTTTGAAAAGTTTTTCATTTGGAGCCTTAGGTACAGAGATAGAAGATTTTTTTGGAAAGGAAGATGGATTTTCAGAAAAAAAAAACTCAAAAAAATAGAATCTCAGTCCCGTTTCTTAAAAATAATTCTTTGATCATACGAAAACCTAAAATCTCTTTTTACCTTCTGATCGCACGAAAAACTTCTTTTCTTCATTTGAAACTTTACTCATACAGATTTTTTCTTTTTCTTATCCAATGTAGATTTATTTGAGAAATCAGTCTTGCAATGGATCGCTTTACAGGCCTTCTCCGTGAAATTTAAAACCAGCGGTAATGTTCTCAACACCTTAGGGAGCCAAATCCAACGCCGTTCTTCCACTTTATGCGATACTTTCAACGATCGACAAAAAACTTTCATCGTCGAGAAATTCAAAAATGAAAAACCACCGGATGCGATGAAAAGTATAACGTAGAATTATAATAATATATGACAAGTTGCGTTGCATTACATAAAAATTTTATTTTTGAATTTTTTATAATATTTTTTTTATACTGAAAACATCATTAAAATATAGAATACAGTATGTGAAATTTTATAAACCTGGGTTTCCTATTTGAGAATTAATTTCAGCAAAACTGCGATCTATTTAAAAAATAAAATTTCTACGCTGGGACAAAACCTGTCAAAAAACAACATAAATATGTATTTGGTCCAGAAGTATATTATGTAATTACGAAACAATGAGAAAAAAGAGATCCAAAGTAAGTAAATTAGGTAAAAATATTTTAGAATAAACAGCTCTCATCAAGAGGGAGAAACATCTCAATTAAAACTAAACTATTCGTTCTGAGCTAAACAGAAAAAAATATTCTCTTCGAAACAATAACTCGAATCAAAAAAACTAGTGAATTTAAAATCATTTGCGCTTCATAGGCAAATACGAAATTTTGCCACTAAAGGGATTATCAAGATACATAAAAAAGAAATAAATAAATAAATAAAAACTGCACAAAACACAAATTCTTCTCTCACGCTTACATAGAATACAACAATCATAAGACGTAATTAAATTAAACAACTGACATTAATTAAAATTAAATATTAAGTAGACTTAGACATTTTTAAAAACACGATATACTATAATAATACCGCTTACGAATCGTAGACCGAAGGAAAAAAATCATCGTGCATTCGGTAAGCGGTACAAGAGATTAATTAAAATACATAATAAATTACGATAAATAATTTTTTTTTTTGGAATTCTTTTTTTCAGTACACACAAACGTTCAACAAACAGGTAACAACGAATATACTCAACAATTAAACTTCATCTACTTATGTTCTCAAAATTGTAACATTTTCCAAAAAATGATTTTTTTTTTCATTTTTATTATTTTTTTTTGTTGCAAAATTGATAGACGCTACAAATACCCGGAAGAAAGAAAAAAACTCGGTAGATATGTGTTATTAAAAGCATTTAAACTGAAACAGATAGATACTTCTACTCAATTACTCAGGCACTTTAAAACGTGAAACTTAAAAAAATCCTTCTTAACTCGCATAAGACGAGTTTAGGGTGGTTTACAATCAATATTGTAGTCGTGTATTCAAAAAGAAATAGTCCAACATCACTCAACTTTGTACTATAGGTCAGAAATGCTATTAAAATATTTTTTACGATAATGAGTAAAATCTTGAATGAAAATTATGCATTAGATTTGAAGAACGATTGCGTACGTATTTAAATACTTAAAATGGCATGATAAGGCCGCCAAAACTGAGGGCTTGGCGGTCAACCTTTGTCATACTTCTGCGATATCGGAAACATTCTTATAAAATGTTACTGAAGCTATGTGCTGATTCTGCATCACCTATTAACAATAATCGTAAATTAGAGAAATGTCACGTTGATAGTCCATTGAAATTAGACCAGAAAAATAGAGCCGATTGCATTTTGAGCCAACAAAGATATTTCAATTTTAAAATGTTTCTTTTGGTGTCCCTGTCCTGATGTTCTGATCAAGCACCAGAGAATTCCCCAACCCTCATAGCTTGGCAAGTGTCTCCCAAAGAAAATAGCAGTGTTTTTAGGAGTGATTTGGTCCTGACGCCCTGGGCACCGAATTTGAAATTATTAGGTGAACACGAGGGTGGCTCCTATTTTGGAAATTTTGGAAATGTTTAGAATATCAGGCGTCAATTGGTGACATATATGGAGACAACAATTCCATATTTTTTTATTTTTCCCTAACTGCATTTTGAGTCGTGCCGCCGGCCTCCAGTTTTAAAAAAATTTAAAAAAGTAGAAAAATAGACCATTTAAAAATTTTAATTTTTTTTTTGAAAAATCGTCATAAGGTGGGTACCTATTATTATATAAAAATGCCATTTTCGATGATTTTTCATCTTTACCCTCGTTTTCATGGGACATAAAAAACGTCATTTTTTACAATTTTTTGAAAATAAAATTAGACAAAATAGTTAAAAATTGAAAAAAGGTCATAATTGAGAAAATTGTTTTAACATACATTACAACCCAAAAATACCATTTACAGTGATTTTTCATCATTGACGTATCGGTGGGAATTTTTCAAAACTATCAAAAATGTGAAAAAATCATCTTAAGTGAGGGTTCCTGACCCTTCCTCAAAATTAAAGTAAAGTTGAAAAATTGGGGTAAATGGTCTTTTTGGGTGATAATGTGTATGTGAAAACGACTATTTCAATTATAGCCTTTTTTTTTTCAATTTTCAATCTTTTTTTCATTTTTTTTTCAAAAATCGTAAAAATGGCGTTTTTATGTCCCATGAAAACGGGGGTAAAGATGGTATTTTTATATACTAAATCCCACCTTAAGACGATTTTTCAACAAAAAAAATTTTAATTTTAAAATTGTCTATTTTTCCATTTTTTAAAATTCTTTAAAAACTGGAGGCTGGCGGCACGACTCAAAATGCAGTTAGAGAAAAGATAAAAAACAGGGAATTGTTTTCTCCAATATGTCACCAATTGACGCCTGATATTCAAAATATTTCCAAAATTTCCAAAATAAGGGCCACCCTAGTGATCACACATCATGAATTTCATTTTTTCCATTTTTCTAATTTTTCAAAATAAACCCACGACCTCTTTACAATGAAGCAGGGGTCTAAAAATTTTGTCTGGTACGTGCTTATCTCCATAAATTTCAGAAAAATCGAAAAAAAATTATTTTCTGTTCATTTTTACAAATTGGATATTTTGACTTGGAAAAATTTGTAGGTACACAAGATTACGTAGTTGATTTTTTTTCAATTTTCAATTTTGCTGAAATCGCTATTAATAACAAAAATATCGAGTTGAGATATATCCAGACTTGAATTTTAGACCCTTGATCATCTGGAAGGTCGTGGGTTCTCAAAATGGAGTTATTCGGATATTTTGAAGGGAAAATTTTAAAAATTAAAAAAATGAACGAATTTGGTTTGAAATTGACGGTGTGTTTGGAGTATTTTGTAATATGCATATTGCAATATTAAAAAAAAAAAAAAAAAAAAAATGACAGTTTTATTTTATGGGAGAAAAATGGTGAAAAATCGTTTTCTTGCATTTCTTTTCAAGGTTACAAAATCTTTAAAAATATTAGATTTTACAATTGTACATACATCTAGACTAAGGGCATGATTTCTAATTTTCTAAGAATTATACGTCAGGAAGGGGTTATCAAAATGGCCACCAAGAACTTTGAAATCTCCATTTGACCTTGAAAAAGTTTTTGATTCCATTTTTAAATTTTTTTCACCTTGTACATTTTGAAGCTTGTTTTTGCGCCACCCGTTCATTTTTCGAAAAAAATTAATATGAGCTTTTTGGTTGCAAATTTTATATACTTTAATTTTAATTAGTATCATTTTTTGGTTTAAATGCATAATAGAAGAGTTATAGGCAAAAAACTAAGATGAGATCTTTTTGAGGCCAAATTTGGAGAACTGGTCAATGAATGATGATTAATCACCAAAAAATCACCAAACCTCATCTTCGATCAGTCCATCAAATGATAGAAACATTTTAAAATAAAAAAATCTTAATGAAATTTCATTTCCATATTTCACTGAGCTATGGAGAGTAAAATATGAATGCAGAAAAATAGGTTTAACGTACTTCAAAAATCATATCTTGGTAACCATAACAAAAAGTGGAGCCAAACGGATTGATATTTGTACAACCTGATCGGTTCAAGACCACTGGACGGTCACTATGCTTCAACTGATCAGATATGTCATCCCATTTAGTAAATGCAGTTATCTAAGTAATAAAAAACATTAAATTATTAGAATTTTGATCGAAAAAGTCAGCATTAATTTTAAAACACTTTAGTACATACCTCTAAAACTTTATCTTTAGAATTTTGTTTCTTAGATTCAGGAACTTGCTTTTCTGCGTTCAAACAGATACGAAAATCGCAGCGATTGTATCTACAAAAGTTTACGTTAAAAATTGACCGAAAATTTGAAATAAAAAAAAAAATACTCGAATACTCACATATTGAAATTATAATGGCCAGGGTAATTCGTATGAAGAATGAATTTTTTCATACGTTGAGTTTTGGCATCGAAAAGTACATCCTAGAAAAAAAAATTACTTCAGATTCTTGGCAAAATTTTGACTGAAAAAAAAAATGAAAAATTTGTAAAATACCAATCCTAATGAGAAATAATTGAAGAAGTAATCCGAACGACGGGGGGTTTTAACGTGTAAATGAGCGTTCGGGGAATGTATCTTCATTTTGTCTTCTGATTTATAAAATACTTGAGATGGCGACCCCAATAACGACATCACGTCTTGACAAGTGATACCGAAATAAAGGTCTTTCAACAGAGTGATTCTTTGTCGCCTCAAAGATCCTAAAACGACGATACGAGTGAGCATCTCTGATGAAATAATTAGCAAACACGTATAAACGATTGGTTACCTGATCCTTGCAGATATAGAGTCAATTGTAACCCTTTGGTGTTTGTTCTATCTCGTAAAACTAACGCTTTTTCCACATACGACAAACCATGGTAACAAGTAATGGGTAATGGGACGACTGGAACTGGAATAATACCTTGGTAATCGTTGCTGGTGCAATTCTTCAAATTATTCCCAGCGTAGATTATCATTTTGGAAACAACTGGAGAGACGCCCGTCGTAAATTGTAACGATCCAAGACCACATTGAGCTATGCCAGGCTGAAATCGATATTTTGATTGAAATACGTCGCCATCGAGGAGTAATAATCGATAAATAATGACACAAACCTGGAATTTAGAATCTACATCGAAGGAAAATGAAAGCCCTCTGAAATTCAACGTAAACATTTGTTTTTCACAGTCGAAAATTCCAGGATGAGTAGCTCCAAAACATTGCTCAATTTCTTGAATCGTTGGTAAAATTTCGGATGAGTTGAATATCGAGTTACTGCGATGTAAACAAACACAATAAAACACTCGATATTTTTCTTACATATTTAT
The DNA here is from genome assembly GCA_959613365.1 of Balanococcus diminutus. Classification (NCBI taxonomy): domain Eukaryota; kingdom Metazoa; phylum Arthropoda; class Insecta; order Hemiptera; family Pseudococcidae; genus Balanococcus; species Balanococcus diminutus. The sequence goes on from OY390715.1 coordinate 49,129,235, forward strand.
CGAATAGTGTTTCAGGCAAACACTTACCAATACTTCAGTTTGACTAATTTCATATCGAAAACTTCGATGAGCTGAGAAGTAATAAAGGCAAAACAATCGATTATTTAACACGTAATTGATAATTCGAACTACGTAGTAAACATAAGAGGTGAAATTACTTACTTTTAATCGTTGCAGAACGGCATCGAACACAAATCTAATACCATCTTGGGGTAAATGTAAAATGAGATCGTAGTCAAGTGGATTCTATTAAGAGAAAATAAGCAAATCTTAGGTAATGATTTATAAACAGAAACGTTATCAGTTTGGGGTTTACTAACTGTATCGCTGTAGTAGACTTGTACTCCTTTAATAACGCCCACCTGGGACTGAATTATGGCCACAGCTTGGGAAAAATGCATTCCTAAACAGATATGAAAATAATTACGTTTTAGTTTATCAGAACTTACACTGTTGAGAATATAATTAATCAATACGAATACAAACCTAATATGAATTCCCATTGTTCGCATCCTAGAGATCTTTCAGGTACAACATCTAATTCTAACATTATACACAAATTTACGATACAAATTTCGTACAGAAAACTGCTTATCAGTGGAAATTTAACGTTATTATGTTAGACATATATAGGAGCAATCATTCGATCGAAGTTAGAACTTGTTTATACAGTGAAAATAACAATTTACGTAGTTCGAATTGCGTCGTTATAAACAATAATAACCGAGTTGATAACGATTTTAAACAACTAATCACTAAAAATTCTCTTTGTTCCTAGTTTTCTGTCACCTTTATAACTATTTTGTTTTGAAGAACTCTGCAGAGAAGAGAGAACAAATTTTTTCAAAACCAAAACAAAGAATAGAGTAAACGCAGACTAAAAATAGCTTGGTTATCACACGTTATCACCAAAAACACATCTCACGAAATCATGTGATGTTGTGACTCACGTATTGTTGTGTGTTTTTCACTTTTTCGAACCTGCGTTTCCCAGGGTAAACTGCTGAAGTAACGTAAAGGTCGTTAGGTTTGCCTACTCTAAGCGATTTTGGGCGTAAATTTTATTTAAAAAAGAAAGGGAATGTTTCGAGATAGTTTACTTTCCATAAAGTTTTTAAATTTTGTTATAAAATTATACTAGAAATGAATAGATACGCTAATTTTGAGTTTCAAGTTGGCAAAAAGTTGGCAAATTCAGTATTATGTTGAAAAAAAAATTGAAAAGTTGGCATTTTGAAGGTAAATTCCTCCCTCAAAAAATCATTACGCTACGCCTCTGCATATGAGAAGAGTAAAATGAAGTTAAAATAGGTATCGATCGTCAGGTATTATTAATATTTTCATCTCGTAGCTCAGTTTCAGTAGCTGTTGTACTCTTTGTGGATCAATGAACATGAGTACCAAGTACCTACATTAAAGTTCGCATGTAAAGACCTACCTGAACCTATCTACAGAATTTTTCTTACTTTTTTCTCTGTATGAGCTACATCCTGGAACATGCCCTGGAAAACTCCGAAAATGCAAAATATAAATGAACCACACCACTTCTTAAAATCTCTGTTCCTTATGGAGAAAAGAATCATTCAATTATTTCTTTTTATAAAAATCCTTCTATTTTCTGGTTTTTTTTTCTGAATGTGAAAGAGATTTCTTGTTTTTAAAAAAATCTGATTTTTTGGAGAAAAAATTTCACAATTTTTAGAACAGAAAATTTTTCTCATTTTTCGGGGGAACAAAATTCAAATAAAAAATTCTCATTATCTTGAAAAAAATCTCAGAAGGAAAAATGAAAAATCACATTTCTTTAAAGAAAAAAAATCCCTAAATTTTTTTGGGGGAAAAATTTACTTTTTTTGTTTGGAGAAAATAATCTCAATTTTTTAGAAGGAAAAATCCAAAACTTTTTTTCGAATAAAAATTTTTTCAATTTCTTGAAGTAAAAAATGTCGTATTTTATTCAAGTAGAAGAATTTCTCCAATTTTTTTATGTGAAAAAAAAAAAATTTAAAGCAAAAATATCTCAGTAAGTTCTATTTTTTTTTTGAAAAAATCCGAATTTTTTGGAGATAAAAATTTCTTAATTTCTTGGAATGATGAATTTTCTCATTTTTCTCGAAGGACAAAATTTCTAAATCTTTATGAAATAAAAAAAATCTCGATTTCTTAAAGTAAAAATTTAAAAAAATTTTTTTTCAATGTTTTTTGAGAAAGATAACAATAAAGTAGGGTACCTATGTCTTACTTTTTTTAAAATCCCAATATTTTTTAGAAAAAAATTTCAAATTTGTTGTCTAAAATTTTTTAGAGAAAAAAAAATCACATTAAACAATAAGTAATTTTTATCATCCTGTCACCTTTTCTGAAAATAATTTGGTTACACCCTAGAAAATTCTGAATTGCTGGCCTTGTACTCTACATACGTACGAGTACCTTCAACTTGCATTTCACACATTTATACGCAGATACATAGGTAAGAAGGATTGAGTAGACAGCTACATATTTGAAATAAATATCCTCGCTCATGTTTAATTTGCTCTCATATGCTCTATTTCAATATCCTAATAAATTAGCCATTATTTCTACTCACGTATTAATATGTTATTATTTTTAGAATTATTCATGCTAACCTCATAAATGGTATACATATCTGTGAAATTGAAATCAGTTCATTGAAACTAATTGTCCGTAATTCTTTTCATTAAATTAATCATATTTTTTCACAATCGAAAATAAATTTAATCCGGTACCTACCTAATCATATTTCACTCTAATTTGAAGACATTGCACCTACCTATGTGACTCGTATAGAAAATCTTACACTATGAAAAAAAAAACATAATAGGTAGATAATATCAAATAAAACCATAAGAAAGTGCGATCATTGTAGAACAAAAAGAATGTGAACGATGTGGTTATAATTTTTCACACTTGATTACCCATTTTCGTTTGTCGCTATTTTATAATAACAACAGTTTCACATATTTTATCTATAAATACGAGTGCGTATAGAGAAGATGTGATTATTATTGCTATTTAATAGGTAACGAGTCTTAGTTAATTCGATCGTTTTTCACTTCCACTTAGTCATTGATGTTTTATTCTGTTTCAACGCAATATGGAATATCATCGAGTGAGTAAAATTCAACTTTGAGCACATTTTTATTTTTATTTTTTTACATCAAGAGCTATGTAAATTAACGTTCGGTTCATATTTTGTTGTCATTCGTTTAGTTAATTTTTTTCGGACTAATTGTTACCGCAATGGCTCAGTTATACCCATCCCGAGCCATTCCTAGTTCTTGGTTTGAAGATTCAGACGAAGTAAGATCCGATCAAGATCTAGAAATGGATAGAAGGCAAGATCAAGAAGAAGCTGGCACAAATGACCGTAAGTGAGCTACAAAATTTTCATTTTTTTTCCTTGGAAGATATACGAGTATCTTTTATCTGATTCGTGAATTATTTACAACAGATCATCACGGACGAGTACAAATAAAAGTTTATCGAGGTCCCGATTCCCAAGACGAACACGAACATTTCGCCCCATACGGATTTTGGGTCAAGCAACCTGCCGACAACGATCATCATAAGTGATACGGTTACGTAATTCTGATTTCTTTTCCTGTAATTGTTCGATGGATCTACGAGTAACTGTTTATGGTGCATTATTATGAGATTTTCACCGTGTAAAATTAATTCAAGTTTTTTTCATTTCATGGTGTTTTACATAGATTATGACAATTTTTTAATCAATAACTCAGGATATTAAGTAGCCTATGTACGTGTTTTTCTTTTTCAAATAAAAAAAAATGAAACGCTATTCAAAAATTTATTTTAAATAAAATCTCGTTTGTTCATAATAAAGCCTAAAAAAGCTGTACGTATAAATTATCCGATTTTCCTAAGCAACATACACGACAAAAACATATTAATAAAAAATGCATAATTCATAAATTGCAATAATCGCATAGGAAACACTAGATTCAATTATTAAAAATCACAAAAAAAAAATCGTTGGCGTGAATTGAAAAAATATCAAGTGATATGAAAAAATAAAAGTACATATTTTAAATCACATTCTGCACAGTTCTGCTTCATCGAAGTAAACGGAATGAAAAAAATACAGTTATAGCATGGTTAACCATGCCCATAGTAAGTATACGTATCTAGGTTTTTATTTCATAATTAATGGCCGGCATTATAAACTTTAAAATTAAACTAAAATGTCTCGATTGTACTAAAATAATGCAAATCTTCAACAATAATAAGCAAATTGAACTAATACCTTGTAGTCTCGTAGAAATTTAAAAAGCTATTCTGATGATAAAAAACTGATAAAAAAATGGCATCGATTACCAATCCAAAATTGAAATAAAAATAAAACAGTAGAGAATTGCGAACAGAACACCACGAAATACCTTCACGATCACTTCTTACGATGATAATAACTTATTGGAATTACAAATAAATAAAATTCACCAGTCTAGATCTAAGTTCAAAATAATATTTAAAATTACATTCGTAAAAAAAAATAATAAAACACCGCTAATCGCATAACTAAACGACAGACGCGAAAAGTGTACAATAATTTACAATATGCGTTGATTTCTTCGCTCGAGAAAATTTACATAGTTTAATTTTTACTAGCTTGGTAAGATTGGGTACTCGACGAACTGGAACTTTGACCTGGGACCGAATACTGAGGTCGGAAATTGGCGAAACTGGTGTTAGCCAGAGAGCCACTCAATTGACCCGTACTATCAACCCCTGTAGGGAATTGATTACCGATACCCACTGAAAATGAAAAAGATGAAAATTATAATTTTCACTGGATCAGTGAATAGAACATGGGCGATAACTTAGCAGTAGATGGGGTGCCTGAGCTAAACCCAAAAACTACCCATTAATTTTTTTTTTTTTTTTTGAGAAAAGAAACCTAATAAGATTTTTTTTAAAGTTTTTCAATTTTTCGATGAAAACAATATAGGTTAATACAATAATTTTTTTTAAATTTTTTGGTGAAAAAAAAATCTTTGATTTTTTAAAGAACTATGAACTACTATTTTTTGGAATGAAGAATTTTCTTAAGCAAAACAATCTTAATTTTTTGGTGAAAAAATTATTGTTTTGCTTCAGGGAATTCTTCATTCCAAAAAATAGCAGTTTTTTGTTCTTGAAAAAATACCATTTTCTGGGATAAAATTTTTTTTTAAATTTTTTTCAAACCCAAAATATTTCAATTTTTTCGAAAAAATTGCTGTGTCTGGGATAAGAAAATCTGAAAATCTATTTTTGTATGACTGTATTAATTTTTATCTCAAATTTTTTTTAATGAAAATATTTTCAATTTTTATTTTTGTTGAATTAAAAAAAACGATTTTTTAGAAAAAAAATTTATTTAAAAAAAAGTACTTTACCTATCTTTAAATTTTTTGGAGAAAATTTCTCTCAATTTTTACGCAGAAAAAATCGATTCTTCGAAGAATAAAATTCTCAATCTTTTGATGAAACAAAAATCTAAAAATTTTAAAGAAAAAAAATATCCAATATTTTGGAATTAGGTAAATTTTTTTAAGTAAAAAATTTCTGAATATTTTAGATTAAAAAAAGTAAAAATCCTGATTTCTATGAAGAAAAAAATCGAGCTACACCCCAGAAAATTCTAAATTCTCGGCCCTGAACTACAAGAAGCCTTACCTGTTTGAGTTCCACATGATGGTACAGTAGCAGAAGATGTAGTAGCTGCTAATCTCGAAAGGATTGATCTTTCGGACATTTGTAATCTTTGCGCCACTGGCGGTATTCGAGCTAAAGTGGCAGGCAATCTACTAACATCCGATTTCATGTCGGATAACAGCTCTTCTAATTGATTCAATACCTGAAGAAAATTCCGAATAAGTAATGCGATTTTTATCTATCTACGACCTTTAAAATTTCACCACGTGATTACCTTATGCAGAACGGCATTTGCTGGCTTATTACCAGCCAAACTTTCTTTAGAGAGATGTTGATGAGATTCAGCCAAACACTCGACTTCTGCGAAACGTGCATTCAATGACATAGCTGGATGATTTGGATCTTGCGTAAGGTTTAAGTACGCTGCTCTACGAAGTTGTTCTTCGATAACTAAAGCTTGCTCGAGAAGCTGTTGGTAAAATATACTCGTTAATCATACAATATTCACTCATATTTGTGATACAATTTTTTAATTAAGTCTTACTTTAAATCTACGGGCTAAAAATTTATTCTTGATTTCCAAGAAATTTCCTTTGCCAATATCCATTTTGAAAGGTTCATTAATTATATTAAACCTCAAGTCATTTTGAATATCTTGCCAACGTCCATAACCATGGGTTACGATTCCGGCCAAAAGCCAAAAATCATGTCTGCGTTGAAAAAAAAAATTAAAAATTAATTACAGATGTTTACCGAATAAAAAATCAACACTTTATCAAACCGCAGCTAACCGTCTATGCCAAATCTCGTATTCACGACCAGGTACCGCAGCCTTCTCTTCGTTGATCCATAAAGTATGGAGTTCGGTAAAACCACCGTCGGCTATATTGAACATGAACGTTCTGTTTAGTTTTTCATCTTCACTTCCGATACCAGCGGCTACTTTCACTTTTTCCATCAATTTCTTCGTTTCTTCATCCATTTCTATTTTGACCTTCTCAACGACAGGTTCCTAAGAAAGCGAAGAAAAAACTATCAGTTTTTTAAAATTTAAAAATGAGTAAAGATATGGAAAAGTATACGTACTTTCTTCTCTTCGCCTGGCTCTTCTTTAATGGTTTTCGCTGGAGAACCATTTTCAACGGGCTTTTCTTCTTTATTTTCTTCGGAGGGTGTTTCGCTCTTTTTAGACGCGTCTTCTGCTTCGGCTTCGGGTTTCGTTTCTTCAGTTTCAGCCTTTTCTTCGGGTTCATTTTCCTTCTTTTCTGGGCTTTTTTCGGCGGTACTTTCGTCCTACGAGAATTGATTTATAAATTAATAAATAGGCGTCGCAGAGGAAACGATGGTTTTGACGTATTTTTAAAATTAATTACACACCTTTTTAGGTTCCTCTTGTTGTTCTTTTTCCTCAGTAGCCTGCTTTACTTCAGTATTTTCGGCTTCTTCGGATTTAGATTCTTTCTCCTTTTCCGGTTCTTTTTCAGCGGTATCTTCTTTTGCCTCGTTTTTCTCAGAAGTTTCCTGTAAAATTAATCAGAAAATATTTTACTTTCAAAATTTATCATATTGAAGACTTTTTCAAGTTAATCATCAACGTACATCTGAGGGCGTTTTTTCCTCTTCTTTCGATTCCTTATTCTCTTCGTTTGTTGCAGTATTAACCGACTGCGTGCTTCCGTCAGTAATAGCAGGTTTAGGAGTATCACCTTCAACGGCTGGTTTAGTTTCACCCGGTGGGAGTTCATTTTTCACCGGATCTATTGGTTTACGTATCAATTCAGGAACACTATAATATCCATTTATATGCTCGAATTCTTTGACCTAAAATTAAATTCGAATGAATAAAAAAACAATCGTAAAATTAAGCAACGATGAGCGAATTCGTACTTTTTTCCTTATCAAAGACATGACTCCTATTCTTGTCAGTACATGTTGCCTGCTTAATCCTTCTCTGGGGACACCGTCGGCAAATGTTTCCGCATTGTCAGCTCCAGGCTCGCATAAATGACGCATAAATAATGAGACATAGGCTTTGAAATTTTTTTCTGACTTTCCTCGAAGATCGCGGACCAACCTGAATTTTTTCCAGAAAAAAAAATTAGCACGTCGAAAAACAAAATAAAAATCACCGAGTAACGTACCATTGAGATTTAAACGAGTCTTGAGGAGGCATTCCGAACCTCATAATAGCATTAAGGAAAGCTTTACGTTGTCTGGCATTAAATCCAAGCACCTGTGATTAAAGTTATAATGGATAGTGATTAATTATTATTACATAAATCTTAATAAGATGGCGAATTTATGACGCACTTCGATATTTCCACCCACACGAGCCAACAACGGAGGCAGTGGTCTATCTTTTTCTTCTTTACGTTCCAATTTACGTTTACCACGTCTTCCAGTTTCTCCTATAAACCAAACGATTCAATTAGAAAGAGATAAAATTTAAATAAAAATTACAGGAAGATAAAACAGCGTACCATCTTTCTCGTCGAAATCATCATCTTCTTTGTCGTCATCTACACAGGAGAAAATCGCAGATTTTATAACCAATTAAAGGATTGAAATTAAATTTAAAAATGTTTTGAAAGTTACCAGAAGGTGCGGAGAAATCGGAATTATAATCGGATAGATTTTCCTGCCACGTTGAATCGTCAGGTCTATCGATAACACCGCCATCATTATAATTGACTTGTTTACGGACACGTTTTCCTTTGCCCAAAGTTCTAGAAATGTCTTCTTGCTGTTGTTCGTAATGATGTCGGAGTAATTTAACCCAATAAGCCGGATCTTGATTTTCGGCTTCTTGTTTTATAACTTCGGTGCCTACTTCTTCCTCCTAAAAAGATTAAAACGTTAATTCGAGCTTCGAATGGAATCAAAGTACAAAGAAAGCGTAGTTCTCACCTCTTCTTCTTCTTTGGTGACGTAACTCGCTACTTTGAACGAAGATAGATATTCGTTGGACCAATTTTCTTTCTGTTCGATACCCATTTTCGTTCTGTCTAATAAATCGTCGACTGCTTTATCGTCGTAGTGAATAGCTTCGTCTTCTTTACCCTAAAATACGATCAACTATGGTATGAAAAAATTATATACGACAATCTTGAGTCAATATTAAATATTTACCTCTTCTTCTTTGAATAATTCTTCAGTACCGAATCTTAAAATATCATCTAATTCTTGTTTCGAGAAATTCGTTTGTTTACTTCCCATGCCGGGTCGAACGACTAAATGAGTAAGCATCATCTTACGTTTGGCTACTTGTGTTACTCTTTCTTCGACCGAATTTCGGGTCACGAATCGATAAATCATTACCTAAAAAGATGAAAATACCAATAAATATTTGAACCAGTTCGAATGAAAAATTCACCATACGACTTACTTTGTTTGCTTGACCGATACGATGAGCACGTGAGAAAGCTTGAATATCATTGTGAGGATTCCAATCAGAATCGTAAATAATTACAGTATCGGCGGTCGCTAAATTAATCCCGAGACCACCAGCTCTGTAAAATTTTAAAAATACGTAAATTTGCAATTCGAGAAAAAAACTAATAATATTTCTCAACTAACCTTGTTGAAAGTAAGAAGACGAATTGCTGAGCACCGGGAGCATTAAATCTATCGATGGCTTCTTGACGCAAGGTACCGGTGATAGATCCGTCAATTCTTTCATATTTATAACCTTCGCCTTCTAGGAAATCTTCCAAGATATCCAACATTTTGGTCATTTGCGAAAAAATCAACACTCTGAAAATCAATTTCGTGAAAGAAAAATTTCCGAAATGCGTAAGACGAATAATTCGATTAGGCAAATAACCTGTGTCCAGAATCGCGCAATTTTCTCAACATTTTCGCTAATAAGACCAGCTTTCCGGCAGCTTTAATCAAAGCTTGAATTTCATAACTGCCATTAGGACCGGAAGGGGCTTCTTGAGCAGCAGCGGGGAACAGGTACGGATGATTGCAGCATTTTTTCAAATCCATCATGATATTCAATAATGAAACCTGCTGTCCACCTCCTTTTGGATTCAACGCTTCGTAATTACGAGTAAGGATATATTTATAATATTTCTTCTGCATTGGAGATAATTCCACTCGAACGATAAATTCCGATTTGGAAGGCATATTCTAAACATAATTTCGGTATTAATATTCGACGCAAATGGTAATTTAAAAATAGAGAGGCAGGAATGAAAATCACCTTCAACACATCAGCCTTCAATCTTCGCAACATATGAGGTCCCAACATTTCGTGCAATCTTTCAACTTGTTCTTCTTTCGAAATATCCGCGAATTCATTTTGGAAAGCAGACAGATCGTTGAATTTCTCCGGAGTCAAGAAATTCAACAAATGGAACAATTCTTCGAGATTATTTTGCAAAGGTGTTCCGGTAAGTAATAACTTGTTAGCGATGTTATACTGAGCCAGCAGTCTGAAAAACTATTTTAAAAAAAGATTTAAGATTCGGTTTTCAGGGAACGATTTCAACGTAGCTCGAAAATGTCCTACTTTGGATTGATTGCTCTTGAGACGATGAGCTTCATCGACGACCAATACAGCCCATTCGATGGACCCTAAAAGAGACGAATCGATGGATATGAGTTCGTAACTCGTCAACAAGACGTGAAATTTGAAATTAGTCGTCTTCATTTTGGAAGCTTTGCCGGCATTCATACGAACTGCGTTTTCTTCGAATGATAATTCGTTTTCTCGGATAACAGCTCTGCTATCCTTGTCTCCGACGTATGTAACCACATAAAAATCAGGAGCCCATGTTTCGAATTCTCGTTCCCAATTGATGATGGTGGATAATGGAGCGCTGACCTGTATTCAAATCGATTATTTTTAATAATTTTCCGAAGTAAAGAGTTGAGAATGGCGAAATGATAATTTACCAAGAAAGGTCCTTTGCAATGTCCTTCTTTGAATAACGAATACAAGAAGGTAATCGTTTGAATTGTTTTACCGAGACCCATCTCGTCAGCCAAAATCGTATCGATTCCTTGTCCCCACGAATATCGCAACCAATTCAAACCTTCTAATTGATAGGGATGTAATTCCATACCAGTTTCTGCGATAAAATCGGGCTGTTTGTCATATTTTCTTTTCAAATCGGTGCTTGGTTTCTCAGGCGGTGGGATAAATCTTTTACTAAACATGGATAAAAAAATATAATATTCGTCAATAATTTTTTCCAAAATACGTAAGGACTTCACTGAGAGAGTTAATCAACTTACAATAATGTCTTTGGTTCACCATCATTATCGAGACTCTCCTTCGATTTCTTTTTGCTTTTGCCTTTTTTGTATTTTTTCGACGGGTCCATCAAAGCGCGTAAATCCTAAAAAAAAAAAAACATCGATAACAATCCTCAAAGTAAACTGGTGATTTGAATGAGAAAATCTTTACCCAATAATACTCGATGGCTTTTTTGAAATTAGGAATATCTTTAGATTCATCTTCCCAAGTCGCTAAATCGTACGGCAGGTCTCGCCATTTAACCAAGTACGTAGTTCTACCGTCTTTAAAAGTACGATGATTGATGATTCTATGAATGATCAGCCATTCTGGTTTTACTCCGTACCTACAAACAATGAAAATATGAAGACTTGTTCGAACACAAAATAGAAACCAACAATACGATATTTTTACTTGTAATATGTCTCATCCAGAGCTATTTCGTTTCCTTTACTATCTGTTATTCGTTTAACGCAACCTTCATCGATGGGATCTTCAATTATTGGAGGTTCCTCCATATCAAATTTACGTACATAGCTTCTCATCAAAACCGGATGGAAAACTTCAAGCTGTAGAAAAAAATCAAAATATATTCTATTAATTTCAAATTGCTTATCACGAGACCAAAAATGAAATAGAATATACACCTGTAACTCAGATATCCATTCACAATCCCAATAAGATCTGTCGTGCCATTTGACGAACATTTCTCTCGGTCTTGATCGTAAACTTTTCTTCTTTGAAGCGTCATTCGTTTGATTAGGATCTGGTTTATACCTCCAGGTTAGAATTTTATGTACTCTACCTGGCAACGGTTTAGCCTTGAAAGAGAAAATAATGCAAAAAAGGTAATTAGATAGAGTCTTATCCAATTGTACAAATCTAAAGTTGTAATATTTCTTACCGAACACCGAGGACATTTCCAATCACCGTCGGGGATAGTGGTCAAAGGAGGATTCAAACAGAACGTGTGATACGCCGATGGACAAGAATCACAACATAATAATTCGCCACCGTCTTTGCAAACTCTGTGAAAAAAATACGAGGTATAATTTTCGTTTCGAAATGTATTCTTTAGATTTCGAATTTTAGAATGCACACCTGCAAAATTCTTGATGTTCGTCGTCGTCTTCTTTTTCAGGTACACCTCCTTCTTCGCAATGTGGACACGACCATTTACCTTCAGGAGCTTCTTCCAACTCCGGTTCCAAGCAAACTAAATGATAAGCTCTCGGACACGTATCGCATAAAATGATTTCACCACCTTGTTGACAAACCTCGCAGTAATCTTGATGGTCCGTCTGCAGTATAAACAAAACGAACAAATAAATTCGTAGTCGATAAAAAAACCGCAGAAGCAATAAAAATCAACTTTACAGTAGTAACTTCGTAGCCGTCCTCATCACCACCGGGGAATTTAGAAGTTGTTTTCGTCTTCTTCTTTTTCTTCTTATTTCCGAACTTAGTCTTGGCCTTACGTTTGACCGGAGCTTCGGCGGGGTCCGCTGCTGCAACTTCTGGTTTCTCAACCGATGCTTCTTCGGCGTCTTGAAGCATTTGCTCGAATTCGGCGTCCGAATCACGATCGGAGGCTGCTTTTCCGGCGCTTCCTCCACCTTCTTCGTCCTTTAATTATCAATTCGAATTATTTCACTAGTAACGATTCAAACGTAGGGATGAATTGAATACTGACCGAGCTTCCATGTCTTCTTTTGCCCAGTTTGATTTTCAACGTAGGAACTTTCGAATTACTAGAACTTTTTTTACTAGCGCCTTTCTTGCTACGACTGCTACGCTTCTTTTTCTTATCTTCGAGTTCATCTTCGTCCTCGTCGATTATGTCTTCCTGAGCTGGAGTCTAAATAAACGTTACGTTTAATAAAAAAACGAACGATTTCTAAATACGTGAAGAATTCGGTTCGATTACCTTTGATGTTCGGGTACGTGTTGGCTTTGGTGTATAATCAGGTTCTTCATTTACATCTGACTCTGCTTGTTCAGCGTTTGGATTTTGACTTGAGAAGTCGCGCCATTTCGCTGCTACCAACATCATCAATTTACCCACCGGTATCTTTGGATTTTCTTTGGCAAGAATCGGACGAACATGTTGAGCGTAAAATTTATACGATGTTAAATTTTGAAAATCTGCTTCGGTGTATTGGATTTTCACATCGTTTAATCCGTACGTTGCGCAGACTTCTTCGACAGATGGCATAACTAAAATCACATCGAAATATGTTTTAATATACGAAGGAGTATTATATCTAATTTTTGTTTTTCTGTTGTGTACCAGTGTTATCCGTTGGAGTCGAAACAGGAGCAGCAACTGCAGGGGCAGCCGGAGTAGCAACCGGTGGCGAGGCAGAAGAACTATTTTTGGCGGAACCTGATTTGGATTTTTTAGATCTGCGGCTCGATCCGTAATCTGAATCAGCGCCATTTTCATCATCGTACAAAAAATCACTTTCCTACAAATGCAATAAAGTATTAATTCGGTTCGATTATGAAAATATTGATAAATCAACGTATTATTGCACAGAATAGCAAATATACCTCGCCAACACTGTCTCCTCTTTTTCGTTTTTTTCGTTTCTTTTCTTTTCTCAGTTCACTCTTCGTTTTTCTCTTCTTGCCTTTCTTCTTTTTGTTACGAGTGTCTTCCTGGTCATAATCGTCTTCTTCCTCCTATAATACACCGATATGCGTGAATAACACAGGCTAGAGCTAGAGTAGTTTGATAAATTAAAATCAAGTATACTCACTTCAACTGGTTTCTCTTCATCCGATAACACTCCAAGAGGATTAGATTCGTCTAAATCATCTGCAAAAAGTATAACAACGTGAGATAAATTCTGTTCATTAAGACGTAGTTTAGAAAAATGAATGATCAGGAAACAACCAACAACCCCAGTGGAGTTTTTGACCCACAGCAATAGGCTAATCAACTTATATGAAAAATGAAAATAGACTTTTTCATTACTTGAGTATTGGTCGTTTTCTATCATAGATTTAGTTTCTTTTTCTAAAAAAACAAGGTTTTATTCAAACTAAGTATGGGGAAACGAATTTAGTTAGGTCAAGTTGACAAAATGCCAAGATGATAATGAGTGATACAAATTGAACAAAAGAGGTAAGTAAACAATTTATAACCATCATAAATGAAGTGATTTCTCGCAATCATTGCTAATTTTAATTTTTACGATACCAAAAAGGAAAGCACTAATAAACTCAGGTAAAATTTGTTTTTTGAACATTAACAAAACAGCCTAAAGTGATCAAATTTCAATTAAACGAATAAAAATTATATATCAATAATTTACCGGCAAAATCATTTTCAGCCTCATTGGAACCCATGTTATTCAACGAAAGTTGAAAGTTGCACAAAATTAAGCTATTAAGGTGCCATTAATGCCATTAAACATTAAACAATATCATAATTATTGCAATTTGCACTCCACGCGAACACATTTAACCCCCTTGTGACATAAATATAAAGTCCATTTAGCATCAATAGCATAGTAGGCTCATAGGTAGGGCGCTTAGCTTCAGGTAGAAATTGATTCCGCCATTTCTGGTGCAGAGAGGTACGTTATATTGACGTCTAATGAGAAACATTTCACGTTAGGTATGACTCATCTCGTTCATTTCCTAAATCGTGCTTGGATGATAAAAAATCTGGCTTGGAAGTTGGGAGGGCTTGGGACATAATTATGTAGGTTCTTGATTTTGACTTTTGAAGATTTGAGTATCGTTTTCTTTTTCTTTTCTGTAAGTTAGGTAGGTGAGGTACTGATGTGTTATAAATTCTTCAAAAAAAAAACGTCTTGAGAAATGTTTTTTTTCAAAAATTTTGTTTCAAAAAAGTTTTGTAGCGAATTTTCTATTTTTCTCCAAAAAAATTCTTCGTAAAATTTCTTGATAAAAAAATAAAATTCCCTCATTAAAAACGCTTCGCTTAGGTACCTACTAGAAAAAAATTGTTGGAAAACTTGTTGAATTTTTCTGATCTTCACGCTCTCTATTCTCACTTTTTTTTTTCAAAAAAAACTTGAAATTTTTCTTTTAAAAAAAATCTTTTATAAAAATTTCTTCAAAAACTCTTGAAAAAAAAATATTATTTTTTGAGAAAGTGCGAAAAATTTTTATTTTTATCTTATGAGAAAATTCTTGCATAATTTATTAAAAAATTGCTAGAAACATTTTTAAAAAACTTATCTTGCTTTGAATTATTTCTCTTAGATATTCGATAAAAAATTTGTCGAAATAGTTTTTATATCCATTTTTGATTATGTTTCAGATTTCCTTTTGAAAAGTTTCCTCTTTTGAATTTTTGGAAAATTTCTCAAATGATTAAATGTTTCGAAAAGGTTTCTTCAATTTTTTTTAATTCCTCTAAACTTCCAAAATTCAGAAATTTAGCTGTAAAAATTGAAAAAAAAATCATATAAATCATCTTGTTGTTATGCAAACTGAAGTTTTCTCATTTAATTTTTAAGAACTCTTCATTCAACCTTCAAGAAAATCCCATTTGTGAGAAAAATTGTATATTTTAGCATGACGTAGGTAGTTACCTATTTAAAATTCAAAATTTGAAAATTCAAATTTGTTTGAAAGAAATCCCAACTATATTTTTTGTTAAAATTTAAATCTGAGTATTTAAAAAAAAAATGAATTATTCTCAAAATGAAACAAAATAAAACTCGATAGAAAATCTAAATTTTATTGAAATTACTTTGTTTTTGCAAAAATTCTTGAACCCTTTATTTTTTTTTCGAATCACTGGTTAAGTGGTTATTGCTTTTTCGTTCGTTCGTCGATGTTTCGCATTAGACGTCAATATAACGTACCTCTCTATGCGGATGGCGGAAAGGAAGGAGCGGAATCGGAAATGTAAACAAACGATGAACAAAGATGAATTAACGGTATGCGGCGGTGGCAGCGAGGCGTCAGTTTCCCCACCCTGCTGTCACCGCTACTCCCTTTTTTCGAATGTGTGCACCCAAAATGGCAGAATCGATTCTACCCAAGTGAAATTAGGGATATGCTGGTCCGCCATTGTATTCCTAATACGTATTTTATATTTTTTATAACTCATAAGCCATGACATTTACAAAAATTTTACAAGAGTCCTTTTTTGTAAATAATTGAAAAATACGATTAATTTTGCAAAAATATTGAAATTTCGTGCCGTAGAAATTGAGATATTGAAAAAACTATGAAAACATAGTTTTGATTTTCTTCATAATAGTTTTTTCAATACCTCAGCTTATACTAAACAAAATTTCAAAATTTTTGCAAAATTTGTCATATTTTTTAATTTTTTACAAAAAAGGACTCTTGTGAAATTTTTATAAATGTCATAGTTCATGAGTTATAAAAATTCCTAATAGGAATAAAATAGTGGACGGCCTCCCTCTCCAAATGAAAACACAGGAGATACGTCTTCGGGGGACATCGAGGTACAAAAATCATGAATAAAAATACGAGTCCAAAATTTTTTGCAAAAACAAAATACTCGTAATTTCAACATGATATTAGATTTTTTTATCAAGTTTTATTTCATTTTGAGAATAATAGGTATTCCCATTAAAGAAATAGGTTTAAATTTTTAACAAAAAATATCTTCTGGGATTTATTTTTTGAACAAATTTTGAATACCTACTTAATCGTAAATTGATAATTTTTCTCACAAAGGAATTTTTCTCAAAGAGTTCTTAATAAGAAAATTTTTCCCAAAAATTGAAAAGAGTTAACTTTTCAAAGTAAATCTGAAAAATAATCAGAAATGGATGCAAAAAACAATTTTGATGTATCATGTCGTTAAAAAAAAATCTATGTAAGTCAGGATCATGGTTGGTGTTTCAAACTTTTTTTTTGTTGTTTTAAACGTGATTTTTTTTAACTAAAAAAAAACAAAAAAAAACACAAGTATTAATTTAACGTTTTCCTGCCTAATTTTTTCAATTGATCTTTTTTTTAGTGGCCAAAAAAAATTTTGTCAAAAAATATTTTTGAACATTTTTCAAAAAAAAAAATCATTGATAAAAAATTAAGAATTCCTTTCAAAAAAAGTAGGTATCTTTTGAAGTTTTGAGAAGTAAAAAATTTTCTCTAGAAAAATCCTGCAAAAATTTCTAATAGGTAAGCCTTGGAGATATTCTCAACGATGACTTCTGTCAATAAAAATATTAAAAAACGCAGAACCTCAACTTTAATAATTTTACATCTCCTAATTAACCCTTCGAAAACCCCATTGTCGATGATGATTTTATCATCATAAAATACGAAACAAATTCAACTCAACTACCGTGAATATAATTAATTTTTAAATGAAAATCAGCGTTAATAAACTGCCAGACTTACGCTTCTACCTCAGAGGATGGTTAAAGAGGAAACGACTTTCGCCGAAATGTTCCGAACAGCGGAAAATTCAAAAAGAAAAGCGGGAACTGCATTTCAGCAATTGAAAACTTGACGTATTTTGTCGTTAAGTGTGGTGCTAGTGTTTTCAACTTCCTTAAGGGGAAATAGAAACGGGCCTTTGAAACAACAGGTAATTTTTCAATTAATTCTCTCGTTACGTAATATTATTTTATCATTTTCGTTCGTGATGCTTTTTATGAATTTCTAAATTGGGTTTATTTCGCGTGTTTTTCGTACGAAGGTTGGAGAAGTAGGTACTTAATTTGAGTTTTGAAGAGTTTATACATTTCAGTTCTTAAATTTTATTTCAGTAATTGAAATATGTGGGTGTTCGAGTTGGTTGATTTTTTTGTACTTTTGACGAATATTTAATTTTATTCAGTTAAGTAGGTACCTACTTTTTTCTCTCTTGAAAAAATTAAGAAAAGTGGAATTATTACTTTAGGTTATTCTGTGTTGAAAAAGTACCTCTTACCTGCGGGAATTTTAATTAGGATTTAGGAGTATTTTTTTAATTTTTGAAGGTAGGTACCTACCTACATGCTTTCCTTTCCTTTACTATTCTATTTTGGTAATATATGTATTGATGAATAGAAAAAATAATGAAAACGTTCAAACTTCAAAAAAAGAATGTGCATTGTGCAAAAGTGTTTTTTTTTTGTTTTTTGTTTTAAATTTAAATAAAAATACGAGAGTGATTCCATCATTATTAAGTTTTACTAAAATTTACACCAAAATTGAGCTCTTTCTATGGCACCCCATGAAAAATATTTTAATCGATCAACATTTCAGCTTTTTGTTTACATTCTAAAACATTTTGAGCGAAAAAAGTAACATCGAATTCATTAAGTATACGTATTATACTCGACCATAGATAAAAGACGAAATTTATTATGAAAAAAGAAGGACATTGATGTTGAATACAAACGACGCTATTAAAATCCATGGGCGTTGCTTTTCACACAATTTTGTAAAAGTTAATTTTTATAATGTTTTTAAAATAACACGAAGCGATAATAAAGATGAATTATTTTACAGGAGTGAGGTTGCGAAATCTGTATCCATCGGGCAAAAAAGGAAAAGGATTCCGCATTATCACTGCACACGACACGGCGATGAATTTTAATTCCAAGTTCAAAATGGTGTATTGACCTGAAGGTCGATATTCGCCGATTCCAGCATCTTGAATAGGGTAAAAAAAGAAGAATGTAATCAAAGTGATTTATCATCATCTGGTTTGAGATTACCAGCGAAAAGCGAACGGTTAAGTAAAGAAATTGAAATTATACCACCGAACGAAATGGCAGAAAATACTCGAGAAAAACATTCGGCGACCGCGACTGTGCCGACGTCTCGCGAACCTAACGTAATTGTAGAAATACCTATAAGAAAGGAAACTCGAGTACGTTATAAAAGGAACTCAGTCAAGGGATCGAAAGGTTCGATACAAGAAGAAATAAGAATTTATGATAACCCGTTTACATCTTATTATCCGGCAGATGGACAAGAAGGTGAAAACTTGAGATGTTTTAGAGAAAAGCGAGGAGTTACGTTTTACGTTAAAGATGCTTTCTGTCCGATTAGACGAACGTGCACAACGGCCATCTGTTGCATTTCTGCTATCCTTCTAATCCTTTTCATATCGTTAATTTTCAATACGTCGCAAATTCATACCTCGAAACGTAAGTTGTTTACCTTATTTTCATAGCTCTTTAGTTTAGCGAATAATCTGCTGATGAATGGTCAACAGAGAGTACGTTTAGCTGAGATCAGAGCTGATCATATGAGGGAATGGGGCAGGGATTCAAATAGACATGCAGTTTAATTCATTTTTGGTGCATCTAAACATTCGTTATATTTTTAGGATTTCATAATATTATACTGTGCAGGATTTTTGAATTTTTTCAACGAAAATTCCTAAAATATTCTCAAACAACAAATTTTTTAACATTTAAAAAAAAAAATTAGTTTTATAATTTTTTAGGAAAATTTGAAAAAAAAATTCTGCAAAATACTTTTTTATGTCTCATTACCTGAGTACCTACCTATTTTTTAAAGGAACACACATTTTAAAAAATTTAGGATTTTATAATTTTTTCTGGAAAATTTAAGAAAAATTTTCTTTCTGCAAAGTTTTACATCACAGAACTTTTTCAGGAAAAATTTTCAAGAAATCTTTTTGTAATTTTTTGACGAATTTAGGAATTTTCTTCAAAATAAATCAGAAGATTATTTTTACAAATAAATAAAAAAAAAATTAAAAAAAAAAAACTTTTTACTTGGCCTTTCTAGAATATTTCAAAATTCTAATTTCTTCGAAAGTTTTTAAAACCGGTATTTCTTTTTAAAAGCAATTTTTTGAACCAAAAATATTTTTCCAAATTTTATCAAAGTTACTTTTGATATTTTTTTTTTAAGAAATTTTTTTTTTAAAAATGTTATGTGAAGAAGATATTATTTAAAAAAATTTGAAAGAATTTTTAAAAAATTTCCCAGACAAAAATTTTCAAAACCCCTTCTTGTAATTTTTAAAAGAAATTACTAGGTAATTTTTCTCATGATTTTTGATCTTTTTAAAGAAAATTCTTTGGATGCCTACATATTTTACGTAGGTGCAATCTGCGATTTTTTCCCTCCAGAATGATTTTATAATTTTTTGCAGGAAAATTTATCTTAAAAAAACTTCTTTCTGCAAAATACCTTTCTAAAAAGATTTTCAAAAACAATTTCAAACATTTTTTGAAAAAAAAAAAAAATTTTATGAATTATCTCTTTCAGCTAAAATTTTTTCTAGAAAATATTTTTCAATTTTTTTTTTCAGAAAAAAATTTAAAAGAAACCTTTTTATAATTTTTTGAAGGAAGTTGAAAACTTTCATCAAAAAAATTACATGAGTTTCTATCAAAAAAATATACTAATTGAACAAATTTTTTGAAAAAAATTAAGGAACTGTATAAAAAAGAATTACTTAAAGGAATTGTTTGAATTTTTTTTTAATTTTTCAAAAAAAAAATGCACGATTTTTGTAAAATTTTTTTCTTTAAAAGAACTGAAAGAAATTAAACTAGGTATTTGTAATTTTTCTCAGGAAAAGTAATGAAAAAATTTCTCCTGCAAAAATATTTACCCAGAAAATTTTCTCAGGAAAAAAAAAATGAAAATTTTCCTTAAAAAAAATTATTAAAGGAGTTTCACTAAAAAATCATAATTATTCAATTTTTAAAAAAAAAATACTTGAAGGAATTGTTTGAAAAAAAATTAAAGAATTTTTTGAAAAAGTTTCACTGAAAGAAATCAAACTCTTTGTAATTTTTCTCAGGAAAAGTAATAAAAAATTTCGTTTGAGAAAATTTTTTCCCAGAAAATTTGGTCAGAAAAAATATTTCAAAGACAATTTTAATATTTTTTGAAAGAATTTGAAAATTTTCCTCAAAAAAAAAATATTCATTAAAAAAATTACTTGAAGGAATTTTTTGAAAAAAATAAAATACCAAGGTACCTACTTGAAAGAATTGTTTGAAAAAAATTGAAGGAATTTTTCTAAAAAATTTTGCACGGTTTTTGTAAATTTTTAATACATAGGTGGGTACCCGATTGTTTTCTTATCCAGAAGAATTGAAAAAAATTAAACTTTTTGTAATTTTTCTCAGGAAAACTAATAAAAAAATTCTTTTTGAAAAAATATTTTCCCAGAAAATTTTTTCAGAAAAAATTTTGAACATTTTTTAAAAGAAAGTTATATTTTTTTCTTGAAATAAGTTCGTAATTTTTTTTCCTAGTTTTGCATTTTTCTCAAAAATAAATCAATACCTGCCTAATGTTTTTTGGAAAAAAAAATCATTAGATTTTTATTTTATTTTTTCACGAAAACGTTGAAAATATGTCTTTTATGCTACGACCAAATTCCCAAAAGTAGGTATTCTTTAAACTTTGTTTTTTTGGAAAGAATTTTCGATTTTTTTAAAAGAAAATTTAAAGAAAATATTTTGTAAAAAAGCATTTTTCATTTTTTGTAAGATTTTTAAATTTCATTTTCTATTAAAATAATTTGGAAAATATTTTATACTTATCGTATCTATGGAATTCTTCTCAGAAAAAATTAATTTTTTTTTTTTTAAAGATGAGATATTTTTTATATTTTTTTGACAGGATTTTGCATAATTTTTTTTAAACGTTTAAAATATTTACATTTTGTAAAAAAAATCAACAGTAGGTAATTTATTGCGCAAACAATTTTTCTAAATTAATTACTTTTGAAGAAAAGTTCTATTGATCAAGTAAATTCTCTGGATTTTTTTTACAAAAAAATCTCGTAAAAAATTTCTTTTAAAGCGAACTTGCGAGAAAAAAGTTCTAAAAAGTCTCAGTGAAAAAATTTCACCAATACGAGATTCTGAAATAGATGCGTCATTCTCTTTTATATACCTTCTTCCACCACGACGAAGAAATTCATCGAAAACTGGCGAAATTAATTAATTTAAAAAATCTTTCCGAGCCAAAAGATTTACTTTAAGCGAGTTTTCAAAAACAACGACCAAACTACTGATCAAGTTTAACACAGATGATAAAAATTAATGCTATAGACTACCGATGCGTATGTTACGAGCTTATAAAAGAACGGTCATATTTATCTTTTACCACTTCAAAGACATTAGGGGTATCATACCGAGTCCGACGGAGTGACCGACCTTTTTTTTTTTTTTTTTTTTTTTTTTTAGAAAAATTCACGATTATCACTTTGACGGAGTGTTTTTAGTATTTAGGGGACTTGTATACAATAGCATTTGATTCGTCCAGCTTTATCTGGAATTACACAAAATTCGTCTCTAATTTGGAAATAAAATGCAGCTTTTAAAATATTCACGTAATCACGTATCTAACGTTGTACAGACACAGAACTATCTACGCAGATAATACAGAGTGTCCCGAGAGTGGTTGGTACATTTTGAGATGAAAAACGTCATGTAGGTACACATGATGCCCATCTTTGTAAATGAAGGCGCTTTAGACCTGTAACATTTTTGTTTTTCAAACGAAATAGGTTGGAATGAGGGGGGGTAAACGTGGATTTTCGTTAACAATTCCCATTTTTGACAGTTTCAAAACGAATCTCTTCAAATTTGCAGGAATAGTAAATGGCACCAAGAGTAATTTATGGATTAAAAAAAAAAAAAAAATTTCGGGCATTTTTTATGTCACCTTGAAAAAATGCAAAAAAAAGATTTTTTCCACCACTCTTTGCCCTTAAAACAGTCATTTTCGGTCATTTTTTTTTTTTTTTTTTTTGCTACAGTATACAGGGTGTCTCGTCACCAGTTAACACCCCTTCACCAGCGATATAGTCAACTCAAACTAAGCTCATGTATGCATGTTTGCCGACCCTATGAATTGAAGGGGCAAAGATATGCTCAACTGAAAATTTTTCTTTTTCAGTTTCGTTTCAGATTTTTAACCATGCGTTACTCGATAACCGAGATAGGTAGAAAGTTGCGCTTTGCGGCGTTGGAAAGGGAATTTTATGTAGAATTTTTTAGTGGGGTCGATCATTGTACTAAGTAATCAGGGAGGTCTGTACTGCATTAATTATCTTAAAAAACGTGTTCAAAAATTGTGACATTTTTGCAATTTTTGAGGAAATCTCAAAAAAGTTTCATCATTTGGTATTATTATTATGACTTGTCTCAGATGAAAAAAGTTCGACCTTTTGAATGCCGCAAACCAGACTCTTCTATCTCACTTGGTTGAAAAGTTATAGCAGTTTCAATTTCAAAATCAGGTCTGAAAAAAAATAAATAAAAAAATTCAAAAAAATTTTTTTTTCTGAAATGTGGTTTAATTTATTTTAAACATCGAGTTTCACTCAAATTAATCATTTATGTTAGTTATCAAGTTCCAAAAATAACATAAATAAATTTTTTTTTAAATTTTTAAAAAATTAATTTTTTTTCTGCTAAGATTTTGAAATTGAAATTGCTATAACTTTTCAACCAAGTGAGATAGAAGAGTCTGGTTTGCGGCATTCAAAAGGTCGAACTTTTTTCATCTAAGACAAGTCATAATAATAATACCAAATGATGAAACTTTTTTGAGATTTCCTCAAAAATTGCAAAAATGTCACAATTTTTGAACACGTTTTTTAAGATAATTAATGCAGTACAGACCTCCCTGATTACTTAGTACAATGATCGACCCCACTAAAAAATTCTACACAAAATTCCCTTTCCAACGCCGCAAAGCGCAACTTTCTACCTATCTCGGTTATCGAGTAACGCATGGTTAAAAATCTGAAACGAAACTGAAAAAGAAAAATTTTCAGTTGAGCATATCTTTGCCCCTTCAATTCATAGGGTCGGCAAACATGCATACATGAGCTTAGTTTGAGTTGACTATATCGCTGGTGAAGGGGTGTTAACTGGTGAAGGGGTGTTAACTGGTGACGAGACACCCTGTATAATCGAATACATCTAAACACGCCTCAAACTTCAATTTGGACCAAATTCGTTCATTTTTTCAATTTTTTCAAATTTTCTTTTAAAATCTATATGACGTCATTTTGGAAACCCACGACTCCCTTCTACATCACATAAAAATTTAAAATTTTTGTCTGGACATATCTCAAGTCGATATTTTTCTCATTTGTGGTGATTTCAGCAAAATCGAAAATTTTAAATTATTTTTTTTTTTCAGTAGGTACAAAATTTTCCAAAGTTAAATAATTTGTGAAAATTTGTAGAAAAATTAATTTTTTCAATTTTGCTGAAGTTTCGACATGTGGCGTATATCGGAGTAAAGCATGTTCTAGGTCATCTGAAAAGGGATCGTGGGCTCGCGAAATGGCGTCATTCCGGATCTTTTTTTTTGTTTTTTTATTTGCATTTTTGAAGATGACACACCATGACTTAGAAGCGTTGATCTTTTTTTTTTTTTTTTTTTTTTTTTTTTTTAAATAATATTTTGAACAAAATTAGAATTTCAGATCAAATTTTTAGAAACACGACCGATCAAAATTAATTTTATGGTCAATTTTTTTTCGAAATTGAAAAAAAATCATTAAAATATTTTTTTTTAAATACATAGGTACCTACCTAGGTATTTAGAAAAAATTTCAAATGTAAATTTGGTGAAAACGATTAAATCAAGCTTTCTTTACATAATTATGGAAATTTTTTTTTCAAATTTTCAATTTTTAAAATACATATTTTATTCCAATGATTTTTTTTCCAATTTCAAAAAAAATACTATAAAATTAATTTTACATGGTGGTTTTTCTGAAAATTTGATCTGAAATTCTAATTGTTTTTTTAAAAAAATATCAACGCTTCATTTTTTTAGAATGTTTTTTTCATTACTCTCGGGACACCCTGTATACCGTTTATCTTTGATCAAATATGTTTAGGTAGATTGGATACCTTTAGTTACCTGTGTACTTCAGTTTTGAGGGAGGAGGGGGGGGGGTGAAAGCTTCGCGAAAGTAAGGAACGATTACGAATAAGAAAAAGGATGTTGACACACGTCCACATATGAAACACTTCGAGAAAAGAAGGGGCCTGAAACAGATAAAAAAGGGACAATTTATGTCTGCTCAATGTTCACACAAGCAGAAAAATCCAAATTGGCTTGAAAAGAAATGTATCATCTGTGTACCTTCGGTTTGGGATGTAAGAAGAACTCGTTTACTAATTCTCCTTCGATGATTAAAAAAGTTTATAGGTAGGTACACAATGAGTTAAGTAGATTTCTATCAACAAAAAAAAAAAAAATACTTGGAGTTTTTTTTTTTAAGATAGGTAAACAAAGCTTATTTTATTCCTATTTTGTTCGCAGTTGATCCTTCTATAGTTACATTGATTGAGTGAAAAAGAAATCGAGCTTTGCTTTAAATACTTCACTGAAGCAGTTCTTTTCTTTGTTTTCTGTTTCAGTAAATTAATTTTATCAACGTAAAATATTAAACAACATGAACAGCACTGCCATTGAATAAAAACATAATCTCTCTCAGAAAAAAAAAGAAAAATAAAACATTAATAATAAGCAGATTTCAACTGCAATTCATTTTCTTTGATATTGAAGTGCATCGCAATTATGAAATCTCGAAGATAAAAAAGTTCGTTATTTTTGGTACATTCTTTCATTTCTTTCTACTCTTTTAATGTTTGTTGATAAGACGAAGTAGGAAAAAAAAGACTTGAACGAAATAAAAGAAAAACAAAACAAAGTATCTTTCAAGTTTCACTTTTAGCATGAAAATGTTCGCATTACCCTTTCGTTTGGATTCGTTCATTAATGTTTTTTTCACTCTAATTCAAAGGCTTATTAAGTTAACGAAGTAAGGACATTATTTTTTTTAATGGTATCTCATGTGGAAGGTAAATAAAGAGAAGTAATTACGAGTATCTCGAAAACAAAATTTTTCAGTTGATAATTTATTTCGTTTGAGTTACCCTGTTGAATTAATTTTTCTACATTGGCCGTTAAATAAAATTTGCAAAATGACTCGGAATTCTAGCTACATTTAGATCGTTTTTTAATTCGCACAGAATTCTACGCCGTAACACAACTTTTGCCGGTATAAATGGAGATAATTATTTTTCTTCGCTAATTAACTTTTTTTTTGAAAAATCAGTTTACTCGCTGTGAAAAATGTCACTCTACGTAGATCAACTAAATTATTGCGTATATTTTCTGAATTTTACTACATCGCCAGGGAAATTTTTAAGCGAATAAAAAAATTATTTTTATGAATACTATTAACGCGTTTGTTCGTCTTCGTAAGCCTTGTATATTTCTCTCTCGAGATCGAAATAATTTTCTAAAAAGGGTTTTAATTTTTTCTCTTTAGCCAAGGTACCTTTTAGTTTATCTTATTATTATTATTAAATTTAATGTTCGCAGTACCTATAATTATTTAACTCGACCTTGGTTATATGTTGGTTACAGAAAGTGCACCTAGAATATGTCTCACTCAAGAATGCGTAAAAACAGGTAATAAACTTTTATAAGGTAGATAAACATTAGACACGAGTCTTAAGTATTTCCTCAAGTCGAAATCGTGTAATTACTGTGCGTTGCAAAAAAAAATTACCTGAAATACCTAAATAATTCGAACAAGTTAAAAAATATAATTTATATTTGTAAAAAAAATCAATGTCACAGAGTCTGTTACTCATCCCTCGTCTAGACAAACTTTTCTTTTGCTGATAAAAATTAGTTGTTTCTTGAAAGGAAATTAGATTTATACATAGACGGGAATGGAACTACTGCGCCAGGAGGAAAATTTTGAGAAGCGGTGACCTGTTCAATAGGGAAAAAAATAATTATACGACACTTGATGGTTTTCAGTAATTTATATCTAATATGAATTACCTATACTTTAATCATTTTTTCAAACTGAATAATTAATTCTTTTTTTCAAAAATTGAAAATAATTTAAAAATTAAAAGTTTTATAAAAATTGACTATTTTTCAAAAGTGAGGGTTTTTCAAAAATTAATAATTTCTCAAAATTGATTATTTTGTCAAAATTAATCATTTAAAATCATACCTAAGAAAATTTTTCAAGAATGAAGATTTTCTCAAAAATTGAGAAAAAGTCTGATGTAGGTAAATATGTAATTTTTAAAAACTTGAATTTTATAATAGGTAAAAATCAAAATTTTGGTAATTTTTGTGTTATGAAAATTTCAGTTCAATTGTTTTTTTTATTACTTAGGTACTTATTTTAAGAAATTATCGATTTTTGAAAAATCATCTTCACTTCTTAATAAATTATTAGGTAGGGTAATTTTAAAAAGTTATCAATTTTTGAGGAATTATCAGTTCAAAAAAATAATAAACATTATTTTTGAAAAATCTTTAATTTTTGGAAAATTATCTTCAAGTAAGTATTCAAAAAATTATCAATATTTGAGATAATTTTTTTTTGTTTTTGGAATTTTTTTTTTTTTTTTTGAAAAAATTTAGAGTATACATAATTTTTGATGAGTTGTCAATTTTAGAGGAATTGTCAGTTTTTGATTGAAAATCAAGAAATCTTACTTTTTCAAGGCTTCAATTTTTGACGAATTTTCATTTTTTGAAAAATCTCAAATTTTTGAACAATAGGTATTTAATTTTTAAATAATAATTGGTAATTTTCCAAAATCAATTATTCCTCAAGAGTCAAGAGTTAAAGATATCTCAAGAGTTATTAATTTCTCAAAAATAACTATTTTTTAAAAAATTGATCATTTTTTAATATCTAATGATGAGTAATTTCTCAAAAATTGTCGAGTTTTAAAAAATACTTAATTAGACGAAATTTTAAGAATGCTATAGCAGGATAAGTATTGTGATTTAGCCCCAATCCTACCTTTAGGAAAACTGAATTTTTTTAATTTAAAAAAAAATGCTTTCAAAAAACGAGAAATTTTATTATAAAAAAAAAAAAAATCAAAAAAAAATTCCTAAAAAAATATGAGAAATAGTTATCACTAGTTCTAAACCTATATTCTTCAATATAAAAAGTTAAAAGAATTCTTGTTAAAAAAACGAGGGAAAAAAATGTTCTCAAAAAAAATGAAAAATTTTTGCTCCGAAAATTGGAAGATTTGTCATTGAAAAAATTGGCAGATTTTTTAATTCAAACGATTTTTCATTCTTAAAAAAAAGAAGTAAAATGAAAAATCGTTCTATCCTAAAATAATTTCAAACTCGAAAAATTGAAAATGAAATAATATTTTTTATTGAAAACTAAACCCGAGAAATCAAGAGAAATACTCCTAAAAAACGAGAACTTTCATTCTAAAAAAAGAATTTTAAAAAATTAAAAAAATTAAATGATTTCTAATTACAAAATGATCGAGAAATTTTTTTTCCCAAAATGAAAAAGAAAAATGCCTTCATTTAAAAAAAAATGATTTTTTTAAAAAGCGAGAAATTTTTCCAATAAGTAAATCAATATCTAATAATATAAAAAGTTAAGAGAATTTTAAGGCCTTTCAAAAAAAAAACGACAAATTTTTTAATAAGTC
Organism: Balanococcus diminutus; assembly: GCA_959613365.1. NCBI lineage: Eukaryota > Metazoa > Arthropoda > Insecta > Hemiptera > Pseudococcidae > Balanococcus > Balanococcus diminutus. The sequence goes on from OY390715.1 coordinate 49,157,588, forward strand.
AAAAATACTACCTAAGTATTTCTAGTTTCTACTCCCAAAAAATTGGAGTTTTTCATCAAAAAAAATTAAATATATTTTTTTTAAATAGATAATTGAAATACTTTTTATTGGAAAAATTGCTTGTTGGAAATTTTTTTATTCAAACGATTTTTCATTCTAAAAAAGAAAAAATTAAAATGAAAAATCGTTTTATTCTAAAAAATTATATAGTTTTAATCTTGAAAAATTGAAAAAATTCCCTTCAAGAAAACTAAAACATTTTTTATTAAAAAAAAAAAAAATCGAAAAATAAAAATATATACAGTCTACCTACTCTCAAAAAGGAATTTTTTTCTCAAAACAAACAAACAAACAAGCAAACAAACAAATAAAAAAGAAAAATTTTCTCACTAGGTATTTTTTATTAAAAAAATTTGGATTTTTTTTATTCAAAATATTTTTCATTCTAAAAAAAAGTAAAATAAAAAATCGTTTTATTCTAAAAAAAAATCGAGAAATTTTTCCTGAAAAAAAAAATGAAAAATACGGTATTTATACTTTCACTCCGGAAAAATTTGGAAATCTCCTTTGCCCCTCCCCAATGATTATTTTTTAATGAAAAATATTTCTACTCCCAAAAAATGAGAAATCCTATCCTACAAAATTTTTTTTAAATATCCAGAAAATTGGAAGATTTGAAAAAAAATTGAAATATTTTTCTGAAAAAAGATTTTAAAATATTTTTAATCCAAAAATTTCGAATTTTTATTCAAAAAAAAAAAAAAAAAAATGAAAGATGTTTCATCCAAAGAAAAAAATTTTATGGTGATCAAAAACTGAGGTGATTGCTGCCCAGCGATGCGAAGGCGAAAATTTTCAAATAAATAATTATCATTTTGAATTTTAAAATATCCATTTTCTAAATAATGTTGAAAAAGTACAATTGTATGTAGTTGGCGTTATGCTGCCATTATCGTCACCTACCCGCTGAGAAATCTTTGCGTGCCCCTTGGGGTAGGTAGGTACATGTACTACAATTTTGAGAAACACTGACATAGTACAAAATAGTACCTCAAACGGGGAAAAAAGAACATTATATTAAAATTTGTCACTGCTTTGCCTTCAAAGTTTGCAATATGCATTTTGACTACCAATTCTACATGTTAATAAATTTGCATACCCAGTTTGCCTGAAATATGTTGAACTCATTGTCAGTAATCACATCCTCGCACGAATTAAAAAATTAACAGGTACATGTCAGAAGTGCCAGGAACCGATTGAAATGGAAACATGTTTAAATTGTACTACTCGAGTAAGTTACAAAACCAAAATTGTAGGTGCCCGTTCCCATTAAAAAATTTTTTATGAATTTTTAAAATGTAAAATTTTGAGAAAATCAAGAAATTTCAAAAAATCATTTGAAAAATTTTCTTTGCACACTATCTTATAGAACTCGAAAAAAAATTACATATTTTTGCCTATCTCTGAAATTGAAGGTGCTATGAGAAAATTTTTTTATTTTAATTCATTAGAAAAATTGAATTTTTTTGAGTGAATTAAAATAAAATGTTTCTCTGTAGCACCTTCAATTTCAGAGATAGGCAAAAATATGTTATAACAAATTTTGTTTGTTTTTTCAAGTTCTATGAGGTGGTGTGCAAAGAAAATTTTTAAAATTATTTTTAAAATTTTTGATTTTTTGAAATTTCTTAATTTCCTCAAAATTTCACACTTCAAAAATTCATAAAAAATTTTCTAATGGGAACGGGCGCCTATAAATTTGGTTTTGTAACTTACTCGAGTAGCACAACAATTTAAACATGTTTCCATTTCAATTGGTTCCTGGCACTTCTGACATGTTCCTTGTAAGAAGTATACGACGTACTTTTGAAATACTTAGGTTCTACGATAACGTAAGATTATTTACAGCGAACCCATTTTTAAGGACAATATAAACTTTAACCACCTAAGTGAATTTACCTTACTAAATTACTTCAATAATTGTCTAGAACATAAAAATGTACTCGTATCTATAGCATATGAAACGTAATACACATTGCAATTGTCAAACACCTCACGTAGGTAGTTTCAAGCATTACAATACTTGAAACTTTTTCACGTCACAAAACCATCTTCATACATTAGAGAAAAAAATAATAAAATAATAACAATACCAAAAGACACAGGTCTGTCGGGATAAAAGTTACAGGAAACTGGAAAGTCAGCCATTTTGTCATTTCTAATCTTCGCCTTATTCTGTAGGAAACAGCGTCGTTGGTAATTTAGAACAGATAAAGGCGACGGACCCTTCCTTATCACGTTTACTATGAAAATTAAATCAAATTTCCTCCAAGACCGCTCGCGTCTCGAAACTACCCTCGTCAAAAAAATGCAATTTGATAAAAAACCAATTTTCGGCTTCTATATTCGAGCCATCTTTTATCACTCGAAATGCTTATAATTTTTTGATAAACAAAAGAAAAAAAAATGTGTTCTCATCCTATTTTTATTTTTTATTTATTTATTTTTTGTTAAATTGCTGCATTGTTTTTTCATTATTTTCCATTTGTTAATTTCTAGCTGCATTTTTATTAACTGGAATGGATCAAAGCGTAGACCCTTGCGAGGATTTCTTCGAATACGCTTGCGGCATGTGGAATAAAATTCACGTCATACCAGAAGACAGAAGTAGTATTACAACATTTGAAGTATTAGCTGACCAATTGCAACATGTGCTAAGAAGTAAGCGATAAAATTTTATAAATAATTGAGTACACGATACACTAGGTACATTTTTACGGTTGCAAAAAAATAGCTAGGTACCTATCTATGGTAGTAGAGGGCAAAACGTATCATTTTTTAAAATCTTTTATCAAATTAGAAACGTCATTTTATGGCTTTTTACTGATACGTGTATTTTTTTAGAACGAAATAAAGGAGAGAGAAAAAAAAAAACGTGAAAAAACACTAAACAATTTATAAGCATTATTCGCTTTGATACTGCAGAAGAAGTACATATAAAGTTGAAAAAATATGGTATCGAAATAAGTGGAGGGTATAGTACATATTTTAAAAGTTGCAAAAAGCTCAAATGTAATGGGATGTAAAAAATTCCGCAAAAGACGTTGATATATGAAGGCTTTTTTATTGAAATGTTTCGCTGAGAGTTGAATTTTAATAAGTACGAGTATGTCGGTCATTTGGGAAATTATGAGAGGATAACAAAATATACAACGAATCTGGAGCTTGCTGACTTTTATATATAAAATCTACGATGCTCGAGTTGATTTCATATGGAAAATAAATTCTTGGCGAATTAATAATGTAAACTCGATATTTATGCAATTTCTTTCATCGTTGGCTTATTCTGGAATCGGGGAAATTTTCACTATTGATCAAACTTACTCTTCGTTTTATATTTAAATTACCTAAGAAAAAATACTCGTTCGGATTGAGCTAACTATTTGAATCTTCGCAGTGGATGTCAACTCATCTACAAGCGAGGTAATTTTAAAATATTCATATTTTTTAAGTAAACTCTTTATTCGCGGATTTAAAAGCAGGCGCGGGCAGAGACGATGTATTTTTTAAAATTGCTTTAGGTACTTACAATTCCTATAGTATTAACACAAATCTCCGATGTCAAGTCTTGAATTACGAGTGTTCTCCTGCGTGACTTTTTCCTCTTTCTAAAGTACCTAATTTTTATCCTTTAACAAGTATCCATTAGTTTTTTTCTTTTGGTCACGTCAACCGGTAAGTTATATCATTCATTAAAATTGAGTAGAAAAAAGGTTTGGATATCTATCCAGAATGTACATTTCGCAAACGCCGTTAAATTATTATAATTTATCAACTAAAAAAAAGTGCGCCGTGGTAATTTCGTTCCCCTACCTTGCAACATTACCTATAATTTATGCGCATTTTTCATTTATAAAAGCCTCGATCAGTGAGAAATATGGTATTAATTTTAGGACTACTGGAGGAGCCGATAAATGATGAAGATAATTCGGCCACCAAGAAGGCCAAAATGGTGTACAGGTCTTGCATCGATACGTGTAAGTCAATGATACATTTATATTTTGCTTATTGAAATAATTAGGTAGATACGTGAATGGGAAATAAATCAATCTTTTCATCTTTTGTTTTGAATTTACCTAAAAAAAAAAAAAAAAATGAGTAAATATTTTTTGAGTATATCTCAAGTCAAAATAAGAGATAGGACCACAAAGCTCCACTTTTTAAGACCATTGGAAAAAAATTGAAGACACATTTTCCACCTTCCTTATACCCCCCCCCCCCCACAAACAATATACAAAAATCTTATTTTTTTTAAATTAAATGTTCCCATTTTGGGAACTGTGTGAACACAAAATTTTAACTTAATGTGATATAATAATAGAGAGCGGGTGTTTACAAGTTTTTTCAACTTTTTTCGACTTTTTTTTTGCAATGTAATCCAGCCAAAAATACCCTTAGAAATTTTCAAACTGCTATACAAACATAATTGGACCTTTTCATTGGGTTGTGCCTTCCTCCAAAAAGGAATAGAAATTTTTCGACAGCAAAAAATCGATTTTTTTCATTTCTGAAAACTTGAAAACATTTTTTTTTATTTCAAAAAAAAAGATGTTTCAAAGAATTAGGGAGTTTTCCTTGAAAATTCTGTGGGAGGATTTTTCTCTCTATCTCTCAAAAAAAATGAAGCATTTTTTAAACTAATTTTATGGCTCAAAAAATGAAGAAACTTTTTCACGTCGAGTAGATCACAAAAAATTCAAGATGAAACGTTTTATTTTGTATTTCAAAAAAAATCTAGAAATTTTTTTCCCGAAAAAACTGAAAGATTTTATACTCAAAAAAATTGAAAGTATAGGTACATAATTATTTTTACCCTTAAAAATCAAAAAAATTCCTTGTCCAAAAAATTAAGAAAAAAATGTAACAAAAACGAAGTAAAAAAGAGCATAGGTGATTTGACCCCCCTATAAGCACAACATTTCAAATTATTAACTTTTTTTTTTTTTTTTTAATTTTGAGTATTTTTTTAAGATCAAATGGGCATTTAAGGTTTCTAACACTTTTTGGCAACCACTTTTTAGAGATACAATTCTGAAAAAAAATATCATGTACCTACTAAGACTAGATGTACAGAGTGTTCAATTAATTCCGAATTCTTACTGAGAAATATAGTAACAGGGAATGTGGCTACACTGATTATACAGGAAAGTAAATTACGCGAATAACATATTTTTATTCGCGTAATTTACTTTCCTGTATAATCAGTGTAGCCAAATTCCCTGTTACTATATTTCTCAGTAAGAATTCGGAATTAATTGAACACTGTACCACTTTATACATCTACTTTTTTTTACGTAAATTTCAAATCGTGGTGCGTCGTCTTCAAAAATTAAAAAAGAAAATTTTCCCGCCATTTTTCACTCTTTTAAAACGGACAGTTTTAGTCGAAATTTTTTTTATTGTAATATACTCGTATCATTGAATACACCTTAATACACCATCAACTTCAATTTTGAACCAAATTAGTTCATTTTTTTCTAATTTTCTTTTAAAAATATACTATGCTAATATCCGAATGACACCATTTTGGGAACCCATGAGCTCCTTTCAGACGACTTGAAGGTCTAAAATTTATTTCTGGCCAAATCTCGACTCGATATTTGTCATTTATAGCGATTTTATCAAAATTAAAATCCTTTTAAGCATTATTTACTTTTTTATTTCAAAAAAATTTAGATTTTTTATTCTAAAAAAGTCACGAGATTTAAAGATTTATCCGCAAAAAATTGATACATTTTCTCTATGAAAATTATAGATTTTTTATGTACAAAAAATTGAGAATGTTTTACACAAATTTGAAAAATATTTTGTACCTACTACTTGAAACTCCGAAAAATTGGAGCAAAATTTTTTCACAAATTTTTTTATTTAAAAAAATAAGGTATTTTTATTCCAAGAAAATTCAAAAAAATTTCCGGGAAAAATATATTGTGCTAAAACACACTTGGCACAACCTGCGATTACCCATGTACTGTTATAATTTTGAAACTAGAAGGACAAGAAGAATGTTTCCACTGAATGTTAGTCCACTTTAGCGAGTTTTAAAAAATTTTGTAAACATTTTATGACAAAAGATCTCTTGAAAAAAAAAACTTCTACAAATTATTTTTCTCAGATGTTTTGGAAAAAAAAACATTTTCTTCGCTAGAAAAGATCTTAGAAAAATTCTCACATAAAAATAAATCGTTTGAGAGTGTTTAAAAAAAAATCTAAAAAATCTTCTTCACAAAAAATCATCTTGAAAAAGAGATACTTAGATAGACCTTTTCCTGACCCCCCCCCCTTTCCTTTGAAGTGTTGGAAATAATACCTACCCAAATAAGCACATAATCTCGAAAAGGCCCATCAGAAAAAAATTTAAAAATCTGCGAAAAATTCTCCCTGAAAAAATCTTAATCAGCAGAATAAAATCATTGTGGAAAGAAAGTTTGTCAGAAAAATTGCTTAGGTGTGATTTTATAGCACTTTTTTTTCTTTTAAAAACATTTTTTATCCCATTTTTTAAACAAAATAAAATTTGACAGAAAAAAATTGTTCGGTAAAATGATTAATTTTTGTACAAAAATTTTCATTTGAAAATTTCTCCCAAAAAGTTTTGTAATATTTTCTCAAAATTAAAAAAAAATTTAAATGCTTTCAAATTTTTCTGTTTTTAAAAAAATTCTCAATTTTTTTTGATTTGCAGATTTTTTGAAGTATTAAGGGTCTTTTATGTTAGAGAATGTTTTTGTTTTTAGAATTCCAGAATTTAAAATCTTGAAATTATAAAAAATTTCATGGGAATGCGAGCTATTATTTTTAGGGCATAAACTCAAAAAGTTCTCAAAAGTTTATAAGTAAGCACTTTCTCTACAAAGCACTAAATTTCGAAAATTTTGCTCACACATTTCACAAAACAGAAATTTTCATTTTGTTAGTGTACATATAAGATAAAATAAAAAATCCAAACCATCGACCATCGTACACGATTGCCAATTTATTATTCCATAAAAATTTTCGAGTTGAAATTTTAAAATTTTATTTTTTCCGCCTTTCTTTTCCAAATATAGGTATGGTCGGTTTCAGAATAAATCAGTATCCCTATTTCGATGTATCGACCTTTCAAAAACCAAAAATAATTATATTTCGCTCTTGAAAATCTCTTTCGAACTCACTTTTGTTGACCATATTACAACCCTCCGTAACTTGTTTACATTTTGACGACGGATAATAGAAGCCATTACAGCTTTTGCCCTTTACATTAAAAATATTTTTCTATTGTCTTTTAAATTATTTATAAACTTGCAATAGTATGAGAAAACTTGAAACTTAACGAATTATTTTGATAAACAAACATTTGACAATGAATAGAGAGATATCAAAATTTGCAAAAATACTTCATCATTAACCCTGCCCCTGCTGAAAGTTGAATAATAGCGGATTGTCAGGGTTGGAGGGGGTTTTCACGAAAGGGCGGGTAAAATAGAGGGTGAGATTTTTCAATTAATTTCCATTATTTTATTCTCTTTCAGCGGAAATAAAATTAAATGGCGAAAAACAAATGAAAGAATTAGTGAACTTATTCGGTGGTTGGCCGGTTGCTGATAAGAGATGGTCCAACAATACGAATTTTTCAATGGAGGAGTTATTAGGACAATTGAAATACGAACTGAATGAGGGTATTCTGTTCGAAGTCTGGGTTGGTCCGGATGATAAAAATTCTTCGCTTCATGTGATACAAGTAAGCATTTTTTTTTTACGAAAGCTTCGTGTCTGCATGTCTGCTGCAGACTCGTATATGGTTCCCAAAAAACTTGCAAAAATGTGCCTTCTACTGACCAGTTGATTGATTTTTTTGCTCTTTATAGATGGATCAACTCCAACTTGGTCTTCCCGGCAGAGATTATTTTTTAAAAAATACCAGCGACGGTACCTTGACAGCGTATTACAATTATATGGTCGCTGTAGCTATTTTGTACGGTGCTGATGAAAATGAAGCTGAGAAAGAGATGAAAGATGTCTTGGATTTTGAAATACGTTTAGCTAGCGTAATAACATTACTTATTTTTTATAAAATTACACTCGAACTGCTTCAAAAATCGTAGGCTTTCTGACCTAACCGACGACTGAGAAACATAACCGATACATTTTTACAGATTTCACGACTGGTACCTCTTGATCGTCGTGTATTTTTCCAGATTACAGTTCCTGAAACCGATCGCCAAGATACCAGCGAAATGTACACCAAATTAACCTTATCTGAATTGAAGACCAAAGTACCGGAAATTAACTGGAGTCGATATTTTTATGAAATATTGAACACTATGTTGACTGACGAAGAACCGATTGTTTTCTATTCTTTACCATACTACATCAAATTGAACAAAATTTTAGCTACTACGAGTCGCAGGTTTGTGTGTTTTTGGGAAATATTTATCACCCTTTAACTAGAGCAGGGATTTGTATGATTTTCTAGGTACCTATACCTAAATATTTTTTGGAATTTTTTTCTACAAGAATTTATAAGATATTTTCCATTTACAAATCTATTTTCAGAGGAATATCTAATTTTTAACTTTTTGAAAACACAGCAAAGTTTTTTTCAAAATATTTATTGTGCCGAAAATAGGATTTTACTCGTAGGTATTAAATTTTTTAGGTCAAAAATAATTTGAAATTTTTCAAAAAATGATTTCGAGTTTTTTTTTTTTTTTTTTTAATAATTACTAGGGCCCGGATTTTTATGATATTGCTTATTTTTTCCTGCTGCACTAGATAGGGCATATCACAATTTTCTTTACGTTTCATGCAATTCTGAGAAGAATGGTGAAATTTTTAAGCGCTTATTTTTGCTTATTTTAGGTATAAATGCTTAAAAACGCGTATTTTTGTCAAAAAACATCAAAAACCCGCATATTTTGCGGGTTTTTTTAGTTTTCAGCGCTTTTTTTCGAAAAAACTGAAAAACCTGACCAAAAAAAATATTAAATAAAAATGTAAAAAAATTTTAAAAAACTACGCTTTTATTTAAAGTTGGTCATTTTGTAAAATGTTATTCATAGGGAAAGAGTAATGCCTTAAAAAACAAAAAATAAAATTTACTTGAATACAAAAATGTGTCATGAAAATTTTTTTTTCAAAAATTTTAATGATGAAAATCGTGGTGGGCGTTAATTGAAAAGGTATTCGTTTGCTCCTCGCACACCCCACCACGCTTTTCATCATTAAAATTTTTGAAAAAAAAATTTTCATGACACATTTTTGTATTCAAGTAAATTTTATTTTTTGTTTTTTAAGGCATTACTCTTTCCCTATGAATAACATTTTACAAAGTGACCAACTTTAAATAAAAGCGTGGTTTTTTAAAAAATTTTTACATTTTTATTTAACTCTTTTTGTCGTTGAAAATATTTTAATTTCATAGTTTTACTAGGTTCGAATGTCTATCTAAAAAAAAAAAAAATTCAGCGGCCTCGAAAACCTACATTTCGATACCAATGTTGTGATTTTCTGAAATTTTCAAAACTGAACCCCCTCATAGGGGCTCAATTTGGGGTCGGGGGTAAATTTGAGTTCGAAAATCGAATTCAGCTACCTCGAAAACCAACATTTTGATATCAATGTTGTGAATTTTGAAATTTTTAAAATGGAACCCCCTCATAGGGGCTCAATTTGGGGTCGGGGGTAAATTTGAGTTCGAAAATCGAATTCAGCGACCTCAAAAACCTACATTTCGATACCAATGTTGTGAATTTTGAAATTTTTAAAATGGAACCCCCTCATAGGGGCTCAATTTGGGGTCGGGGGTAAATTTGAGTTCGAAAATCGAATTCAGCGACCTCGAAAACCTACATTTTGATACCAATGTTGTGAATTTCTGAAATTTTCAAAATTGAACCCCCTCATAGGGGCTCAATTTGGGGTCGGGGGTAAATTTGAGTTTGAAAATCGAATTCAGCGACCTCGAAAACCCCTAATGTGAGCACTATGTTCTTTCAATTCCAGTAAAATATTAAATGAGAGAGGATTGGTCGAAAACATACTCTTGGTTCCATGAGACATACAAACAAACAAACGTATAAAAGCGTGGTAAAAATACAAAAAATTGTATTTTTAATTTTTTTTTTTTTTTTACTTTTCAATTTGCAATTTGAAGGAACTTTCAGTTGTGGAGGCGTTTTTCAAACTATAATTTAATTTTAATTCAATCTAATCGATTTCGATTGTGAAATCTCATCGCGGTCAAATTTATTGAATTTCGCATTATTTATTTTAAAAATGAATGTTTTAATGTTTTTCTGCTCCACATTTGTTCCAGTTTCTACATATGTACGATTTGATAAGTTTTTCGAAAGCGATTTTAAAATACCTGCATTTTGATACCCATGATGGTATAGTTTTAAAGCACTTATTTTTGCTTTTTTCGGTTTTGTAGGGCATATTTATGCTTATTTTTCATATTTTAACCGCTTGACATAAGCGCTTATTTTGCTATTTTAAGCGCATAAAAATCCGGGCCCTAATAATTACGTTTTATCTGCAAAATTTATTCAAAAATTTCATCCGAGTAGATTTTTCCTTGAAAATGAAAGTACGAGTACAGTAGCTTTTTTCATTAATCAAATACAGTTAGGCTAAAAATTTCATTTCTCAAAAATTATACAAAATTTATGATTTAAGAATTTAACAAAAATTCCATCAGAGTAGAATTTTTCCTTGAAAGTACAGTAGCTTTTTTTCCTACTAAAATGCAATTAAACAGAAATTATTTTCATTTCTCAAAAATTTTCAAAATTTTCAATTTTAACAAATTCATGGCTTAAAAAATCTACAAGAATTCCATCAGATTTGGATTTACCCTCGGAAGTCAGTAATTTTCATTAATCAAAATGCGATCAAACTAAAATTTTTCTCTTCTCAAAAATTGTCTAAATTTCAGGTTTTCACAAAATTCATGATTTGAAATATTATCAAAAATTCCATCAGAGTAGAACTTTGATATGAAAGTACTTATAAGAGTATTTTTGATAATTTTTTGTAGTTTCTTTCAAATAATTTTTCCCAAAAAAAAAATCCAAGAGGATTTTTTGCAAAAATATATTTTTTATAATTTTTTGCAGAATTCGAATTATTTTCTACAAAATATTCTTAAAGTCTTTCCCAACAACATTTTTTTGTGACAAATAAAATTTTTCATAAGTATCTAGGTAATTTGTATGAATTTATCTAAAAAAAAAATAAAATAAAAAAAAAACTTTTAAAATAGCAATTTTGTAATTTTGAGCAGTCTTCCAATACTTAGTTATACGTCGAACAAAATTTCAGCAAATCTCTTGCAAAAATGTTTTTTTTTTTTAATTCTTTAAATTATTTTTTTATGAAAATTTTTAAAGTAATTTTCTATCTTCGAATACGATTTTTTTAATATTTTGAAAAGGTTAAGCGAATTTTTTTTCAATTTTTTTTTTAATCAGAAAAAAAATTTTATGAATGTTTTTTTTAGAAATGTAATTCATGAACTTTTTTGAAATTTGTGCAGAGTTCCAGGGTTTTTGATTTTTTCTATTTCTAAAATATTTTCCAATTTCTTTTATGCGAATTCCTTATGCCTAAAAAATTTTGAAATAACTTTTTAAAGGGTTTTAGAATTTTTCAGGGAAATTTTCAACATACTTACTTTTTTTTTGCAATCTTTTTCCACTTTTTTTTTATTTCAACCCTTTTTTGTACCTATTATTTAATTTTTTCAGATACTTTTTTTTGTTTTTTCATTTTAAAATATTTTTCATAGTTTTTGTAGGATTTTTGATTTTTTAAATATTATTCTTCTGCGAATTTCTTTCCATAAAATTAAAAAACTTTCTCAAGTAGGTATTTTTGATTTTTTTTTTTGCGAAATTTATTTGGTAATTTTTTTTCAAACTTCTTTTCCAAAGAATTTTTTGTATCAAAAAATATTTTTCAAACATTTTTTGGAAGGGAATGGCATGTTTCTAGACAGAAAGTCAATGTGAGAGGAAATTTTCAATTGAATTCAATGTACTGGTAAATGGTAATAGGTACCTAGACCTACACCCAATACCTACCTATAGAAGGTAGTGATATTTTGGAAATTTTATTCACAATAATATTAAATGAATATTTACGTGTTGATGCGCAGAGTAGTTCAGAATTATGCGATATGGAGACTATTAATGAATAATTTTCTGCCACATATGACGAATGGTTATCAACAAGCATGCCTAGCTTTTAAGAAGGTACTACTGGGAATATCGAGCGAAAGAAATCGTTGGAGTCAGTGCGTGGAATGGACAAATAAAAAATTAGGCATGGCAGTAGGTGCCCTCTTCATTCAAGAAAACTTCAATCCGGATAGTAAAGTAATGATTGTTGAATTCGATTTGTATAAGAAAATCTACGTATGCGTACTTAACTACTTATGGTTTGATCATCGAAATCATTTTATTATTATTTTTTTAAAGGAGTCAGCTGTGGAAATGATTCGCAATATTCGCGAAGCTTTTAACGAATTATTGGATGAAAATGAATGGATGGACAATGAGACTAAAAAATTAGCTCGAGAAAAGGCAGAAGCGATGAATGAAAGAATAGGGTATCCAGAGATACTTACTAAATTTGACGAATTGGACGTCGAATATAATAAAGTAAAAATCAAGTTATAAGTATTTTTCATTTCGTAATGTAAAATTTAAAAAAATCGCAGTTAGTAAGTCTCTGTTTGCATTTTGCAGTTAAATGTGACGCATCAGCATTTTTTCCAAAACATGTTCAATGTTTTACAATTCGAATGCATTCGGAATATGGACAAACTTCGCAAGCCTGTAGACAGAGATAAATGGACCACTGAGCCAGCTGTTGTAAATGCATTTTATAGTCCGAATAAAAATGATATCGGTGGGTAGAAAGTTTACACTAATCAGGGTAGGATTACCTATCAACTTTTACCTATTAAAAATTGAATTTTTTTCATGTTGTAGTTTTTCCTGCTGGTATTTTACAACCTTTCTTTTACAGCAAATATTTTCCAAAATCTGTAAATTACGGTGGCATTGGTGTTGTAATTGGACACGAAATGACTCATGGGTTCGATGATCGAGGTAAAATTTCTGAAAAATATATTTTTGAATGCGGATTCATTTTAATGTTTTAACTGAAAGAATTTCAATTTGAAATTTATTCGCAAATGATAAATTTTGGTCAAGTCAAACCAACTTTTGTGAAGAGAAATAAGGGCATCTTTTTCCTGTGGAAAGCAACAAAAATATTTTTGAGACCTCGTTCTCAATATTTTATTATTTAAAAAAAAAATCAACCAAAGAAATTCGAAAAAAATTACGTAGATTATAAAAAAAAAAATATTATCTACAATTTTTTCAACGAAAAAATCCAAGATTAACTGCAAAAACTAAATTTCCAGAATGATATTTTTTAAGACAGTTTATATTGTTTTAAGATACCTAAATCTTTCTTTTTTTAAAAAGAGCTAGATTTTTAAAAAGTTTTCCAACATTTTTTGAAAAAAAAAATATACAAAAAATTCAAAAAAGCTTTCTCATGAATGATTTTTTTTTTTTTGGAGAATTTTTAATGGGAAAATTCATTAGTTGTGGAGAGATCATTTTTATGGAAATTTTTCTGATGAGTTGAATAAAAATTTAAATAATTCTTGCAAAAGAACAGTTTTTCGAGAGTTTTGAATTTTTTTTTTAAAGAAAAAAAATGTTCAAAAAAGAAATGAAGAAAAATAGGAGACTATTAGGTACGAAAAATCTATTTCAAATTTTTTTTTTATTACTCTAATTTATTTTTGAGACTTTTAAAAAGAATTTTGTGTTTCGTAAAAATGTTTTTCACAAATTTTCTTTCCAGAATGATTTTATTCTATAGTGAAATTTTTTCTGGTGAGAAAATTTCAATGATCAATCACTTTATTGAGAATTTTAAGGAGAACATTTTTTGGATACCTACAATTTTTCCGACAATTTTTTTATGGAGAAATTCTTCAAGATATTTAAAAATTCTTTCCAAGACCTCAAAAAAATGTTCAAAAAAAATTATCCGAAGAAAAATGTGAAATTTTTACATTTTTCCTGATATGTTTACTGATTTTTTCAAAATTTTTTTGTTCAATTGAATTTTTCGAAGATGTTTTTTCATGAATTTTGACGAAAATTCCTAAAATCCAAAAGAGAAAAATTTTCAAAAGGAAATCTAAAGAATAATAAGGGATTTATGCAAACAATTGTTCTAATAAATTTTTCATTAAATTTTGCATAAATTTTTTTTGAAATTTTTTTTAATGAGATTTTTTTTGGAAGAATTTTTTGATTGAGAAATTACAATTCTCATCTAGACTTGTTAAGGATAATTTTTCATAGAAATGACTGATTTTAAGACACCTCAAGATAGGTATTGGGTAGCTAGGTAGCTACTAAATTTTGATCAATTTTTCAAATCAGGTCGTCTGTTTGATAAAAATGGCAACATGAAAGAATGGTGGAACAATGCTACGATACAGGCATTCAAAAAACAAATTCAATGCATTATAAATCAATACTCCGATTACAAAATCGAAGAAATTGATATGTATCTGAATGGGCATTTAACCGTAGGAGAAAATATAGCAGATAATGGAGGCTTGAAACAGTCATTCAGAGTAAGAATGCTCCTTTTTTCATACCCCAAGTAGGCTATTATATCGAATATACTAATTTCGTAATATATTTAATAGGCTTATCAAAAATATGCCCAACGATTTGGAGACGAGCCACTACTTCCTGGTTTAAATATGACTCACGAGCAGTTGTTTTTCTTGAATTATGGACAAATCTGGTGCGGATCTATGAGGCCTGAAGAAGCCTTGGCCAAACTGAGGTCTTCGTCGCATTCTCCGGGTAAATTTAGAGTTATCGGTCCTTTATCAAATTCGCACGATTTTGCAAAAGCATTCAACTGCCCTCCTGATACCAGAATGAATCCAACGAAGAAATGCGTTGTATGGTGAAGGACAATCTACCCAAATCCAGTACCTATTATTTTTCTTATTTTGTAAAGATACCTACCTATTTATTTGTATTTTTTTTTTCTTGAAATGAATTACCCCTTATATTCGTATTACTTAAGTAGGACCTATACCTATCTAATACCCATCTGTTGTATAAATTTAGATTGGTTTTTTCTCCTTTTTTTTTTTTTTTTTTTTTTTTTTTTTGTGTGCTTTGATTAGTATAAATTATAGAGATCGTTCAGGTAACAGGTATATTTATGCAGAATTGCAGATAACCGTGGATTTCCAGTTTAAATTAGAGAACTACGCTGTACATAAATATAATATAAATTTATAATAACTTAATTAATCACTTATTGTTATTTATGGCTAAGTACGTGTAAGTATGTATCCAAATTAATGTAACCATTTCGTGATAAACGTATATTTCCAGAGTACCCACCAAAGTACCCACCTACAAAATGTACTTCAGTATCAAAATACTGAATGAACTTAATTCACCAATACAGTGTGTAAAGTCGATTTGGTCAAGTCAATCATTACACGATTACTTTACTTTTATACATTCAATTCTCATAATTTTTTTTCCAATTTTACAAAACATATCAGTTGAAGACAAATCTCTCATTATCGTTACTTTTAATTTAAGAAAATGTAAAAAAATTAATAAATAAATAAATGAAATTTAAACTTTGTTCTGATTTCCAATTTTCTATTAACGTTTTTGCTCAAGAAATTGTCATTTTTTAAAATCAAAGCTTGCTCAAGTTTTTATGAAAGTAATTTTATGATTTTTATTTTATTTTATTTTTTTGAGTAATTTTTGAAAATTAGTCACGTATTATTTAGTACTTGATTTAAAAAAAAAAATTTTACTAGATGGTTTATTTCAATTTGAACAATGCTTTCAACGATCAAATAAGAATGCAATTCAAGACACAAAAGTATAAATCGAAAATAAAACTAAAAAAAGAGATTTAATTAAAAATAATGTATTTATTTAATTCGCCAAGTAGGTATACAAAGAAATTGTAACTAAACAATGTAGAAAACCATAAAAACATAAAAAATTAAACGTACGATTATATGAACGACTTAAAAATAGATACAAAACCCGAAAAAAAAAATACTAAAAATACTGGAACCGCCATATAAAAAAAATTAGAACATCAATTTTTCAATTGTTGATTGAAAAAAATTGACAAAGAAATACAATAAGTATTTTCAAAACATCTACCTAGTACCTACGTGTTTGATAGATTCAAAAAAATAATAAAAAATAGAATAAAGTAAATAGGTAAAATAAAAAATCTGAAAAATTTTGAAAATGTTGACAGGAAAATTCCTATTTTACCTACTCGTACTTCAAAATATACAATTTTTTCAGTCATTTTACGTTAACAATAATCTTTTTAAACGTTCAGGAGTTCAGGTAAATAAAACTTTTCAAATTTCTACAGATTTTTTTTTTAAATTCACTTTAAAAGTAATCACAAAGTTTTAAAACAAATTTGCATAAACAAAAACTGTCAAAAAATTGGGCACGAGTATAAACAAAGCTTTTCAAGTAATTTGCCACAACGAATAATTTTTCTTAACTCTACGTTAGCAAAAATAGGTATTTAAAAAATTCGTGTACCTACCTACTTGAAAATTTTCAAAAAAATTAGGCAAATACAAAAACCACCAAAAAGTTTACGTGAAGAAAAATTTTCAAAATTAAATTTTTTTTATGTAATCGAAAATTATGTTAAAAATACTTATACTTGAATACTTTTCGAAAACAAAAATTTTAAAAAATTGTAAATGTCCAAAACTTTCGTACAAAAATGGTTGACATCGTTTTTTTTTTTTTCTTCTTTCTATTTTGGGTAAAAAAATATTTTTTAAACAATTTTCAATTTTTTAGAATAATTTACGTTTACCAACAATTTTTTTTAATTTTTTCAAAAAAAAAATCAAAAGATTTGAGCACTATTTTTTTTGTCAGTACCTAGGTAAAAAATTTCAAATTTTTAAGTTTGCATAAAACTTTTTTTTACATGGAACAATCCTTGAAAATTGTACCAAAAAAATACCCTCAACATATTTGCAATTTAAAAAAAAAATAACGTAAACAAAAATTTTTATACATGGAACGAAACAAAAATTTGAAAACATTTGCGTAAACAAAATTACTTATTTCAAACAACAATCCGCAATAATTCCACCAAACAAAAATTCTCAAATATTTGATAGAATAATTTTTCATGAGCAAAAATATTTAAAAATTGTACGAGAAAAAAAGTTGTCAACGTTTCTGTAAAAGGTACATGAACAAAAATTTTCAAAAAATATGCAGAATGATCTTTTTTCACTTTTGAG
Organism: Balanococcus diminutus; assembly: GCA_959613365.1. Taxonomy (NCBI): domain Eukaryota; kingdom Metazoa; phylum Arthropoda; class Insecta; order Hemiptera; family Pseudococcidae; genus Balanococcus; species Balanococcus diminutus. The sequence continues at coordinate 49,175,019 of OY390715.1, forward strand.
TTGATAAAAAATTTCACTTTGTTTTAAAATTTTCTTAAAAATAACAATTGTTTTCGATCAATATTTTTTGAAAACGAGAAAGTGAAACGTAAATTATTCAGAATTTATTTGCGTTAAGGCAATTTTTTCAAATTTTTATGAAAATTTCACAAAATTTTTTTATAAAATTACCTTCAAACTAATATCTTTTCCAAGTTTGTTTCAGGAAGAGACTTTACAAAATTGTGTGATGAATGTTGAGAAAAAATTGAAATCGAGTTTTGATGAAAGTTACAAATTTCTACATTAAGAGTAAAAATAAAAGGAACGGTATCAAGTATTTCAAAAAATGAACATAATTATCAATTTTTCAAAAGTATTACATCATATGTAACAAAATAATAAATAGGTACCTATTCATTATTTTGTTACATAATTATGATTTTCTTCGCTTATGTTTTCAAATACAAAATATTCAAAATATTTCTCAAAAAAAGCTTTCAACTTTTTTGAAAAACAATCTTATTTTTTGGGGGGTGGGGTGGAGTGGGAATCCATTTGAACTGTATTAGAGTGAAAATATTCCTCAAAATTTTGAAGAAAAAATTTTTATTATTCTTGAGAGGGAAAATTCTTTTTCAATTTTTTGTAGTAAAAAATCTACTAATTTTATCCAAAAAAAAAATCTGAATTTTCTTGGTATGAAAACTAAGAATCTGATGAAAAATTATAGGGATTTACCTATACAAAAAGTTATTTTAACATTTTTTTCATTATCAAGTAATTATGATTAAAAAATCTTCAAACTTATAAAAAATATGGATTTTTTAAAGAAGTTTTTAGGTAGGTACCTTTAAAAAGAATTTTATGCAAGAAATTTATCATAAAATTTTTCTCAAAAAATATTTTTCTAAAATAATTTTATCCTGCAATGATATTTTTTCACGAAAATTTTTTATGAGAAAATTTATTTCTACGAAGAAATACATCGCTTTCAAATCTAGTCAGTTCTCATCAATTTTAAAAAAAAATTTACAACCCGTATCAGTTGAAGACAAATCTCTCATTATCGTCACTTTTTAAATGGTCGGAGTAAAGACGTTTTCCCATTGTGACGAAAATATGAAATTTCTTCGCAATTCAATAAAATTATCTGTGCTTTTCATTTTTTAAATTCGGGCTTGCTCAAATTTTTTACTTTTCATTATTCAATTATCAATATAACAATTCACAATTTTTTAGAATTTTTGTTGAGTAAGATTTATTTTTTATATTTTTAGATGTGCGCAATTTAATGTAAAAATTTGTATCATTTTATGTTAGGTACTTGAAAATTTACCAAAGTTGAATTTTCTGGCCCGAGCAGCACACTCGACAAATTATCGAAATAAAAAATCGACAGAATATCGAATTCGATAAAGTGTCGCGTTAGTTCCGCATAAATCGTGAAATTATCTTTCGATATATAGATAAATTATCGACGAATTATAGTTAGCAAAAATTTCGAGATTATAGTAAGATATTTTATCGATAATATATCTATAATATCGAAAGATAATTTCACGATTTAGGCGGAAGTAACGCGACACTTTATCGAATTCGATATTCTGTCGATTTTTTATCGATTTTTTATTCCGATTTTTCATCTTTTACTAGCTTCTTTCTATAATTAAAAATCATTAATTAGCATAATTAATACATTAAACTATGCCTAAACACATTATTCATGTTACGGTAAGAGGATCATTTCAGAAAAAGTCAAAAAAAATTATAAAAAATCTGCCACCCGTGGGGCTTGAACCTTCTACCTCCTGCATAGTAATCCTCTTCCTTAACCACTATGCCATACCTTATCGTTGAGAAATTAGCAATAAAACGCTTATAATAGGCAGTTTAGTACTTCCAGACGTGTTGGACTTAGAAAAATTTTCACCAATTTGGAAATAATTTCAAATATCGTCACAAAATCGTTGAAAAATCGTTCGACAAATTTCAGATTATTTGTCGATAATGTAGTTTCAAATATCGCCACAAAATCGTTGAAAAATCGAATTCGAGGAATTTCATATCACGTGTCGATAATATAGTTTCAAATATCGTCATAAAATCGTTGAAAAATCGAATTCGAGAAATTTCAGATTACGTGTCGATAATAAAGTTTTAACTATCTTCACAAAATCGTTAAAAAATCGAATTCGAGAAATTTCAGATTATTTGTCGATAATATAGTTTCAAATATCGTCACAAAATCGTTAAAAAATCGAAATCGAGAAATTTCATATTACGTGTCGATAATATAGTTTCAAATATCTTTACAAAATCGGTAAAAAATCAGATTCGATAAATTTAATATAATCTGTCGATAATATAGTTTCAAATGTCGTCAAAAAATCGGTAAAATATCGAAGTCGAGAAATTTCATATAATCTGTCGATAATATAGTTTTAAATATCTTTACAAAATCGTTAAAAAATCGAATTCGATAAATTTAATATTCTTTGTCGATAATGTAGTTTCAAATATCTGCACAAAATCGGTGGAAAATCGGAATCGATAAATTTAATATTCTTTGTCGATAGTATCGTTGACGAATATCGTCATAAAATCTTAATAATATCGAATTCGATAGTTTTTAGATTTTTTGCCTATGAAGTTGTACCGATAAATCTTTGTAATATCGTGAGAACATCTATAGATTTTCAAACGATTTTTTATCGATACGTTACATCTTCCGATATTATCGATCGAGTGTGCCGCTCGGGGGAGTTAATTTCAATCGAAAAATGTTTACAACGATCAGATAAGGATCCATACGGTATACAAAAATCATAAAAAAAGAAAAAAACGTATAATTATTAATTGTATTTAATTCGTCGAGTATAAAAAATAAGTTGCTTGAAAACAGCAAAAACATGAAAAAAACTGAACTTACGATTATGAACAACTACAAAATATATAAGAGGTATTAATATGAGAAAAAAAAAACATTAAAATTACTGAAATCTCTGCGTAAAACAATAAAAGTACAAGATTTCAAAAAATATAAAACGCGAATTTCTCAATTATACTTAAATGCTTGAGGAATTTAAAAAAATTAAATTAAAATGTTTGTTTTGGAAAAAAAACAACAACAGCTGTTTCATCTGGCATGAGCAAAACCTGCAAATTTTTAAAAATCGTGACCAAACAGTATAAGCTTGATTTTTTTTTAAATTTTGCTTCAGCAATTTTTTAAAATTTAATCAAACAATTTATTTTTTTAGATCGTCAACTTTTTCAAACAATTTGCAATAAAAAAACTTATCAATCCAAAAATATTCAAAAAACTTGTATACAAGCAATTTAAAAAACTTGCTGAAATGAAAATTTTCAAAAAAATTTAGCAAATAGAAGCATGAAAAAATATGTAAGAATTAAGAACAAATTTCAAAGAGTTGACCCAAACAATGATTTTTAAAATTTTGAAAAAACCAAAATTATTTTAAAATATTATTAACAACCAAATCATTTTTAAAATGTTACAAAATGGAAATTTAAAAAAATGCAATTTTTTCACATAAATTGGGTAAACAAAATTTTTAAAAAATTGCATGAAACAAAAATTTGCTAAAAAAAATGCACGTACATCTACGACCTACGTATAAAAATATTTATGAAAAATTACGTAAACAAAATTTTTTAAAAATTCAACATGAATAAGTTGTTTTTTTCAATTTTAATTTTAAACACCTACCCAAGTACAATGTTTTCTATCACAATTTTTGAAAATGTGAATGTGGAATGATACTTAGTCAGATATACAAATACGATTTTTTCACATTTTTAAGCCCAACTGCCGAAGAAATTGTACTCGTAAATTTTTTGAAAATTTATTCAAACAGGTTTTGGTTGTAAAAGATTTTTTTTTTCAAAAGTACGTTCAATATAATTTCTTTTCTAATTTTGTTTTACTGTGAATTCTTCCAAAATCGTAACTATTGAGAGAAAAATTGTCAATCGAGTATTCATAAAAGCTCCATAATATGCAGTAAAAAAAAAACAGCCTTAATTTAAAAAAAAAAAACAACAATTCAATTTTTCAAAAAAATTACGTGAAAAAATAATGAATAGGTAAAACACTAGCTATCACAATTGATAACAATGATGCGAGAAAACAAAGGGGAATTGTGTGAAGAGCGTAATTACGAAGCATAAAATGTAACAAGAAATAAAGAATAAGATAAGCGAATATTTTTAAAATAACCATAAAAATAATCGATGATCTTCCGGTTCTACATAGACGCTTCCTCAATTCCTCAGGGCTATTGAAGTACCATGCCAGAAGAGTGTCGAGCATAAGAGGATAGGTCAATAATCGTTCATCGAGGTTTTTATTTTTCCCACTTTCAAAGGAATACTTCTCACATTGTTGCATATAATTACGTAACGCATCATCACTGGGGGGTGTCAACTGTCTGAATGATTCCATTGCTCGTTCTTTACTGCCCAAGCACCAAACTAGAAAATGTTGCAAATATTCGAGTCTGATAATTCGACCATTGCTCAAATACGATTTTAATTCATCGGCGAAACGCTTCTTCAATTGATCCACATTGTAACCACGCGACTCGAACGAATCAACGAATTTCTCTACTCGAAAAAAATTTTGCGCGTGGTCATAAAGAAACGTTAATAACGCAGCCTCGGTGTGAGACGATGATAGCAATTGGTTATAAAAATCGTTGATCAGATCGGCGTCGTCGGCGAAGGCGTCGTTGATGAATTCGTGCATTGATTCCGATTCACGAATAATATTTTCATTCAAAAGCGAAAACTCGTCCAAGAAATTCGATTGCAAGCATTGTCGTTTCAAACTTCTTCTAGTCTGCACATCACCCGAGCAAATGAAATGCAACGTATCGGCCAAATGTTTGAAATAACCCACGAAGATAAAAACTTTGACCATTTCGTCGAGATTTTCGTATTTAGCCATTGTATTCCTTTGGAATTGGCTAATTTCGTATTCGTTTGCGAAACACAATTTCATAATGTGACTGAAATCCTTGATACGCGTCGAATAGAGCAGGTCTATCCAATGGTTACTCCAAAATATACGTCTGTCCTCCAAAGTGGCATCCATAAGTACCGTCAATAGAAACAGTCTTTCTGTAGGTCGAGGGTCTTCGAGCAGAGGTTTTTTAAACGAATTCTCTGCTAGGAACTTGGCCGGGAAAAGTTTTTCAATCAACAGTTGTTTTAGATTATTCGCAGCACTGTGCCATATTTTACAACACGATCTCGCATATTCGTATGTTTGATACTCGCTGTCGTATTCGGATTTTTTGATCGAGAGATTTTCGACCATATTCGAAGTTTCGTTCAACAATAAACTTATAATCAGACGTGCGAAATCTATTTCATTCACTTTGTCTTTGATGTACATCCAAACCGCAAAAACGAGCTCGCTTCCTTCGGACTTTCTGCACAAATTATACAACAAAACGATGCCATTCTTAGTCACAAATGTCATCAGCTGTTCATCGTTCAGCTTTGATAAAATAAATCTTCCACAAAACGTCACGCCGTCAAAATCTTCACCCGATGACATTACTATTACAGCATTTCTAAATCGATTTTCCAGTCCAGCCAGATGCCAAAAATATTCGAACGAAGATCGGATTCCACACCGGGATTTATTCAGCATCAGTTCGAAAATGGGAATATTTTCTGCGTTAGGTATTTTATCGATTTCATTTCGAAGGCAACGCACCCAGTAATGTAGATTGGGAAATTTGTCGAATTCAATTTCATCCAAATCAACTTTTCTCCGAACGTAGGGCCAAAGTTGCCTTATATCTTCCTCGAAACAGTACTCGCAGGCGATTTTGAACTTCACATCTTGGCTAATTCGGTCACAAAGCATCAGACGTTTGGCTGTACAAACGTAATGAATGGTGCCATCGTGATCGCATACGATATCGTCGAAATCTTTCAAAATTGCATTTGGCATAAGGCAATGAAAGCGAAATATTCGAGAGTAATTTGTCAATAGCCAGTCCATCGTCGAGTACTTGAGTCTTTTTATGTATTTCCGAGTTATTCGATCGATCACCGAAGGAATATCGGGAATTACGTCCAGTAGTGTGAACCTTGGGGCTAGTTCGAAATACTCGCAGTAGACGTCTTTTTCAAAATCATCGCTCTTGATATATTCATGCACATCCAAACGCCACAATTCGAAGGCCACAGCAATGGCAGACAGATCACTTAATGGAATCGGACTGGGATATAAAATATCGTAAGCTTTATGATTCGCGACGTCAACCATTTCTAATTCTTCTATGAGAGAAATCTGAAATCGAACGATCGAAATAGAAAATTAATATTATTGAATAGTTTGTAGGTAGGTAATAGGTATCCATACTGATACCGTTATCTCCATGATTATGTACAAATGAGAGACAGGAGAATTTTCATCTTTGCAAGTAATTACTCTATCCGAATATATGAACGTTGGTATAGTAATAAAAAGATTCATTTAAATCTACACGTTTTTTTTACCCAAATTTCATCTCAATTTACGAGTATGTTTCAAAATCAAACGTAAATATCCAAAATAATCGAAAGGAAGAGCCGACTGCGGATTGGATTATCATTTATAAAGATAATAATATGCAAAGGAAATGGTCTAGATCACTTTTATACATACCTATGTAACACACATGCAGTCGATAAACTGCTTTTGAGCAGTAACTGAAACACAGTAGATAATTTGACTTATTGTCTTGTCAATACAGATTCTCCGAGTTCTTCAACATAACAAATACTTTACGACACGAGGAATTGATCGAAGTACGCCGAAATGGTTTAGGTTCGCCTTCGACGTAGTTTTGCAACCTGAAGATAATACCAAAATAAGTACAAAATATACTTATGTAATAAAAACTGCGAAAAATGGCAAAACGTCGTAAAATTATTTTCGTGTACTCACTCGAGTAGATAATAAACGAAATGATGAACTAATAACAAATTAAGTATACTGGTCAATGGTCATCATCTGATAGGAGTTCAACTTCAAATACAACTGGTACTCGGTATTCCGCCGAATTTCTGGGCAAACAATAACAAAAGCGTGGTTCACGTAAACTTTCGGCAAATGAGCTGCGAGCTATCAAAAAAATAAGTAATTGTCATTTGAGTGATCAAATTTTCATAATTCACGAGATATAAAGTGACATAAGAAACAAGATTTGATAAGTAACTATTATGTACTTACTTACGGAGGATTAGTGTTTATTCTGCTAAATCCGTTGGAGAAGAACACTGATCGTGATCACAAATTCGCAGTAGATTTCCGAATCGAAGAATTTCCTTGAGAATTAAGCAACAGGCAGAGCTTCAAGAGCAACCATCGCAGTGTAGACGAAGGACAACACACGAGACGACTTCCTTTGTCGAGTGCCTAGCTGCCGACAGGCGATAGCGACATAAATGCAATAATCGAGGAACCAACCGTACCAAAGCAAAACCCCAATACCCAGGTTCCAGGAAATCTGTTCAATGAATAACAAAAAAACACAACGAAGAACGGACAGATTGGTGAGGTGGGGTGAGAGGGTAAGAGAAAAGATAAAGATTCGACTAACAAAGCAAAACATTATTCAATTTCAATCAAATAGTAATCTTTACGCCAGTTCAAATTGTTGATAAAGAAAATATTTCTGAAAATGAAGAAAAAATATGTTCTGAAACCCTGATGAGTGCCCTACTGAGGAATACGAAATAAAGCTCGAATTATCTTAATTTTTTTTGTAGTCAGCTTACAAAAATTTCTCGTTTTTAAAGTTCTTGAAAATTAACCATACCTAAAAAATCTTGCAATTCTTTTAGAAAGAAAAAAGCCTTATTTCAAATTTTTTGAAATTTTTTTTCTTGGAAAATAATCTTTTATCTAGGTACTATAGAAGAGAACGAGGAGCTCTCGATTTTTTTTCTGTTTGAACAGAAAAAATGTTCAATTTTTTGGGGATTTTTTTTCCTTTTTTCTCCTCGTAAAAAAAGGGAAAATTTTCTAAATTTAAAAAAATCCCTTAGGTAATATTTTAGAAAAAAAATCTCTTGATTTTTAAGTGAGAAACTAAATTTTTTCGAAAATAATGTCCAATGTTCCAATTTTATAATATACCTAGAAGAAAAGAACTTTTTTTTTTAAACTCATTTTTTCGAATACAAAATACTCAAAATATTTCTCAGAAAAAAGTTTTCAATTTTTTAGAGCAAAAAATCTCTAATATTTCTCAAAATTTTGAAGGAAAAAAAATGACTGAATTTTCTTTTTAAAAAATTACTTAGGTCTAATTCTTGTCTTTGTCTTAGTAATTTTTTTGAGATCAGTGTAAAAAAAACTCATTTTTCTGAGGAGAACAAAACTTTTCAATATATTTTTGAGATGTACTTTTTCAGGAAGAAGTCTCTTCCAATTTTTCAGAAGATATTTTATTATTATTGAGAGGGCGAGATTTTTTTTCTATTTTTTAGAATCAATAATCTGCTAATTTTTTCAAAGAAAAAAATTCTGTATTTTCTTGGAATATTTAATTTTTTTTTTTTTTTGAGTCAGCGAAAAAAATTGTGGTTTCGTGGTTTTTTGAAATAAAGGTATAACTAGGTAGATAAAAAAATTTCAAGTTTTTTGGAATAGAAAATTATTGGTAAAAAATTTCTCAATTTTTTGGAAAGTACCTATACCTAAATTTTTAAATAAAATTTAGAATTAATTCAAGGATCGTCTCCATTCAAATTATCTACCTACATCACTCAATTTTAAAACCTTCAACCAACAGAACGAGTCAACTTTTCGAAAACAGTGGTATTTTGCTTTCGCTTCACAAAGAAAAAAAACGCGTAGCAGTCAAGATGCTCCGCGACAGCCGAATTTTTTTTTTCAAGTTAGTGTACCACTTTGAAAACGTTTTCATCCATGGTATTTCAGTTTCAATATCAGTTTTAACTTCAAATTCAGTTTAAAAATGTCAGGTTTTTGTCTTCAGTTTTAGTTCGTCTCTGCATTGAAGATGTCATCTTCAGATGGGGGCTCCGCCCCCATACCCCCGCGTTGGGGGCTTCACCCTCAACCACCTCGTCACTTCCAGTTCTTCAGATGGGGGCTCCGCCCCCATGCCCCTATTAGGGGGCTTTACCCTCAATAGGGACATGGCAGGAGAGGATTGAGGGCTTCGCTCTCAATCCCCTTCACACTTTCAGCTCTTCAGACGAGGGCCAACACACCAAAAAAGAGGTTAACACGTGAAAATTTATGATTTTTGACCCTGTACGGGGGTCAAATGGTGCTCAAAAGTCGAAACCCCCAAAAGGCACATCAGTGACCTCTACTGACCCTACATCCCAAATTTCGATTGTTTAGGTCTTTTAGTTTGGACTGTAGGCTGTTCAACGCGTCAGAAAAGACAGGTTAAAACTTGAAAAATATTGATTTTTGACCCTGTATCGAGGTCAAAAGGGGTTTAAAGGTCAAAACCTACAAAAGGCACATCAGGGGCATGAACTCGATCTATGATAAAAATTTAGGCCCCCCAGCTCCATTTGGGGGGTCTGTAGCCTGATCAACGTGAAAAAATGACCTCAAAATCCACTTTTTGGGCCCAAAAATGGGGTGGCGATGACTTGGGAAGCTAAAATTTGGATACAGTGGAGACGATCAGAGTCACTGTTGTTGGTAAAAATTTCAAATCATTTTGTCAAATTGGGGCCTCTTTAGAGCCTCCCTCAAAAAAGAGCCATCCCCAATTTTGAGGCTCGAGGGTCAAAAACCCCAAAAGGCACCTCAGTGACCCTTACCTATCCTAAATACCAAATTTTAGCATCCAAGGTCATTTGGTTTGGGCTGCAGGCTGATCAACGTACCGAAAAGCGAGAAAAAACATGAAAAATTGTGAAAAATCTTGATTTTTGACCCTTGAGAGGGGTCAAAGGGGGCCCAAAAGTTGAAACCTACAAAAGGCACATCAGGGGCACAAACTTGATCCATGATGAAAATGTTGGCCCCCCAGCCCTATTTGGGGGGTCTGTAGCCTGATCAACGTGAAAAAAATGACCCCAAAATCCACTTTTTGGGCCCTAAAATGGGGTGGGGATGACTTAGGGGACTGAAATTTGACTATGGTGTAGGTAATTTGGGTTCTCATCCCTGGGGCAAGTTTCAAAAAATTTCATGATATTGGGGCTCCCCCGCACCCCCTCAAAAAGGGGTAAAATACCCAATTTTGAGTTAGGGCCCCAAAAATTTTTTTGCATCATTCCTACACCTAGGGGACCCTACCTATCAAGTTTGACCTCATTTGACCTGTTAGGCTCGGCCCCAGAGTTCCAAAAGTAGCGGTAAAATTTTAAAAATAGTGAAAAATCTTGATTTTTGACCCTTGACAGGGGTCAAAGGGGGCCCAAAAGTTGAAACCTACAAAAGGCACATCAGGGGCACAAATTTGATCCATGATGAAAATGTTGGCCCCCCTGCCCTATTTGGGGGGTCTGTAGCCTGATCAACGTGAAAAAATGACCCCATTGGGCCCTAAAATGGGTGGGGATGACTTAGGGGGCTGAAATTTGACTATGGTGTAGGTAATTAGGGCTTTCATCCCTGGGGCAAGTTTCAAAAAATTTCATGATATTGGGGCTCCCCCGCACCCTCCTCAAAAAAGGGTCATATCCCCAATTTTGAGTTAGGGCCCCAAAATTTTTTTTGCATCTTTCCGCCACCGAGGGAACCCTACATATCAAGTTTGACCTCATTTGACCTGTTAGGCTCGGCCCTAGAGTTCCAAAAGTAGGGAAAAATTATATATATATATATATATATATATATATATATATATATATATAAATATGTGACATGTGACAGATCGTCATCTTTTGGTCCCAAACGTCGACAAATGGGGTCAGAACTCTTCTACCCCCCCTCCTTCTAAATCAGGGTCGGACACAATAGCCTAAATTTTAAAAAAAAATTCGGCTAAAAATTGAAAAAACACCTCTCCTGAGAAAAATATCCAAGGTTACATTGTTGCCAAGAAATATTCCTAGAAACGTAAATTTTTCAAAATTTACATAAAAACTCCAATTATTAAGTAATTCATAATTTCATAACAAAATGATATAGGTAATTTTTTCAAATGTTTAAGCCTAAATTAATTCCGTAATATTTTTTGAAAATTTATTCAAACTCAAATTTCAAATCTTATTTCCAACTAATTGTATTTTAAAATTTGCTGTGAAACGAATTTTTCCAGTGTGACAAGTGTTGAGCAGAAATTTTTAAAATAAAATTTACACGTTTTTACAGCAGTAGAAAAAAATCAGTCTTTATTTCAAAAAATAAAAATTTCAATTTTTCAAAAGTATAATCATGTAACAAAATAAATATTTAGGTATACGAGTAATTATCATAGATGGGCAGATAAAAAAAAAAGGATCAGATCTGGAAAAAACAGATCAAAGATCAGATCAAGATCACGATCTTTGATCTGATCTGGTTAAAAAATTCCGTGATCTGATCTGATTTTTTTTTAGTAAAAAGATCACAAAAAAGATCAATTTACCATTTAAAAAAAAAAAATGAAAAAAAAAAATGAAAAAAGTTGTTTATAAGTGACAAACTTCTATTAATCAACAAAACAGAGTTCTTAGGTATGGTAAGTTGCCAATTGCCATTTTCCATTTCCTAATTCAAGTTCAACCTTCAACGTATGGTTTTTTCTTTTTTATCTTAGTATTTTAAACGAATTATCAGAATTTTGATGTTCAGCACTTCAGCTCACGCTCAGTACCTCACTCAGTTGTTCAGTTGTTTGCTGTCCCAAATTTGAAAATGTAAAAAAATTGCTTTCAGAATCAGAACTTTCAGATAACCAAAATACAGATGATTCAAAAATAAATTAAATACCATTATTATAACTACGTGTATCAATATCAATGAATTTCAATATTGAATAAATCAAAGTGAAATTTTAATTATCTAGAAAAAAAATCAGTTCAAATTTCAAAACATCAAATCTTTTATTTTTCATTTTTTCAACATGATTTTCATTTTTTATTTTTGAAGAGAAATTTCGATTTTTCAGAAAATTTTTATTTTTTATAGAAAAAATTTGATTGATTTTAATATTCAGCACTAAATTTTACAGAAGATAAGATTAGAATCATCTATTTCAAATTTTAAAATTAAATTTTGCATTATACCTATTGTTATATTTATTAAATAATTTGATTTTTAAAAATTTTATTGATCTTTTTTGAAAAAGATCATGATCTGATCTGGAAATTTTTTTAATGATCTGATCTTTGATCTGATCTGCTTAAAAATTCCATGATCTGATCTGTGATCTGATCTGATCTTTTTTTTTGATGATCTGCCCATCTATGGTAATTATGAAATAACGACCCGGGAAAAAATCTCATGGATCAAGTCATATCTATTTGGATAAAATCTGATCAGATTTGATCAAGTTTGATCCAAATGTTGATCTGATTGGATAAAATTTAGTCAAATTGGATCTAGTTATATCAGAGAAAATCCACTGATATCTAAAATGATTATATCAAAATAGATCAAAACATATCAACTAGATCAAGTCATATCAGTGAAAATCCAGTTATATAGAAATGCTTATATCCGAATGGATCAAATTGGATCAAATTAGATTCTCTCATATATAATTTGATATTATTGGATCAAGTTGAATCTGTAAAACTCCAGTTTTATCCAAAATGGTTGTATCAAAATAGATCAAATCATATCAACCAGATCTCCTCATATTTGAGGCTCGAGGGTCAAAAACCCCAAAAGGCACCTCAGTGACCCTTACCTATCCTAAATACCAAATTTTAGCATCCAAGGTCATTTGGTTTGGGCTGCAGGCTGATCAACGTACCGGGAAGCGAGAAAAAACATGAAAAATTGTGAAAAATCTTGATTTTTGACCCTTGACAGGGGTCAAAGGGGGCCCAAAAGTTGAAACCTACAAAAGGCACATCAGGGGCACAAACTTGAGCCATGATGAAAATTTTGGCCCCCCAGCCCCATTTGGGAGGTCTGTAGCCTGATCAACGTGAAAAAAATGACCCCAAAATCAACTTTTTGGGCCCTAAAATAGGGTGGGGATGACTTAGGGGGCTGAAATTTGACTATGGTGTAGGTAATTAGAGTTCTCATCCCTGGAGCAAGTTTCAAAAAATTTCATGATATTGGGGCTCCCCCGCACCCCCTCAAAAAGGGGTAAAATACCCAATTTTGAGTTAGGGCCCCAAAAATTTTTTTGCATCATTCCTCCACCGAGGGGACCCTACCTATCAAGTTTGACCTCATTTGACCTGTTAGGCTCGGCCCCAGAGTTCCAAAAGTAGCGGTAAAATTATATATATATATATATAAATATGTGACATGTGACAGATCGTCATCTTTTGGTCCCAAACGTCGAGAAATGGGGTCAGAACTCTTCTACCCCCCCTCCTTCTAAATTAGGGTCGGACACAATAGCCTAAATTTAAAAAAAAAAATTCGGCTAAAAAAAATCTGTTTTATTAGTATACTAAAGGGTACCACTGCAATTGAAACTCCGTAACTGATAATTTTGATAACAATTCTCTTAACTTTTTCTCTTAAATTCTCATTTCTCAATTTTTTTGCAATTTCTCACCAATTTCTTCAATTTTTAAATAATAAAAAATTAAGAGTGTGTTGTGTGAACAATATTTCTGTTTCTTTGGTCTAAATTATCATCATCAAAAAACTACTACCGATTAAAGTCATTTTAGAAACAAAAATGTTATAATTTCGTGAAGTGTTTTCAAATTTATAAAATCATATTAACATGGCTGTTGCGATTGCAGTACTTGGGAAAGATGTAAGATATTTCGCTTAATTTCATTAAATTTCCTAACCATTTATCGTTTTTTATTCACATTTTCAGAATTCTCTCAAGTATTTCGCCTGCTTGAATCCGGAGCTAGATCTTCAATTCCGTTATAAAATGCATACAGCTTTGGATTTCATAGAAGAAAAACTCTCCTCAGCTGGTAAACCTACAAATGATGTCAGAGAGCTATACTTAGGACAGTTGTACGCCGCAGAAGATTATAAATTGTTCGTTAAATGCACTTCGAACGGTTTCAATTAATTTAAACACAATTTACATATTATCCTTGTCGTATTTGTTATAGATACGGTTACGTTACTAATACCAAAATCAAATTCATCATCGCTGTCGATTCTACGAATATGTTACGTGATAATGAAATAAGATCGGTAAGTATCAATTCAAAATAGGTTATTTATCGATCATCACTTTGGTTTCTAATTTGAGTCGTGTTCTCTGTGCTGTTGTTTACCATAGATGTTTCGAACTTTGCACAATGCGTATGCTGATGCTGCTTGCTGCCCTTTTTATGTACCTGGAAGTATTATTAAATCTCCGTAAGTGAGCTAACGATATTAATTGATCAAGGTATCAGAATCGTATTCGTTTTTACTATAAACTAATACGATGATTACAGAAAATTCGACACAATTGTCAAGGGTTTGATGGAAGAAGTTGTCTAGAGCTTGATCGTATAATCGAAATTCATAAGAATACGTTTCCATTCACGGATCGTTTTGTATTAAAATACACCTTATCCATAATGTCGAGTACTCAAGTCATATGAGTGAACTCGGTTCGATGAAAAATATGTTGAAATTATTTGCGACGATTGCTGTTTCATTGTGTATATTATTATGTTCATGATTGTTATGTATTGTAATAATTAATTATATATTTACAATTTCTTTTAACGATTTATAGTGATGATTCTTTTCTCAACTTTTTGAGGACGAAACCTTTTTGCTAGAAAAGAGTACATACATACAATCTTTTCAGAGAGAAAAGTTTTAATGTTCAATCTCTCTTGAAAAAAAAAAACATTTCATTTATGGAGAAAAACACTGCCGTAAAATTTTTGTGGATGAAGAAATTTTTCCATTTCTTGGGGGGGGGGGGGGGGCTCATTCTCAGGAAAAATAAAATAAAATCATTTTTTTTCTTAAAAAAAAAAAAAAAAAAAAAAAAAATGCTATTAAAATATTAAAACTGTCTTTTTCTTCCCAAAATTGAAAATATTGAGAAAAAATTCAACTTTCAAAGAAATGTTATGATTTTTTGGAGGATAAAAAAATACGATTTTTCGTTTTTTTTTTTTTTTAAGAAATCACTTGCTTACAGAAAAAAATTGACCCTCTAAAGAAAAAATCGTGCAATTTTTGAAGATGAAAAAACGTTTATTTTAGGATTTTTTTTTGAAGGAAAAATCTTCCGAATTTTTTCAGAGAATCAACTCTCAATTCTTCGGCCCATCAGGAAATCACTATACTTTTCAATATTTTTTTATTTTGCAAAATTTTCAAAGTACCACTCGCTCAAAAATGATCAAAAGTTAATAAGCCCCCTCTCTTTTTCAAAAAATTAGAACTCGAATATATTGCAGATAAATTTTTCAAATATCAAGAGAGAAACTCTTTATCTTGAAATTTGCTCAATAATGAGAAAAACTTTGTAAATTTTTCAATTGTTTCACTATTTTTATTGAAATGTTTGCAAAATTCATTACCTTTTCACTACTAGTAGACACCATGTCTTTAAAGCCACTCCAGCTCCATAATATCAAAGAAAGAAAAACATTCAAATGAAATCTTTTTACTTCAATTACAGAATCATCGTAATATTACATAAAAGTAAAAAACTTACAAAGCATATACTCAACAAAATATTAATTTCAATTTATAATTATAAACTTACAAGTGAACTGCACCTTAAATATTAATCCTGGTAAAAAGGTAACGCACTGTAAATATTATGTAGAACTTCTCTAGCAACACATACGGCTTAATAAATATTCGAGGCACGAATGTCAAATTGATATCAAAAATTCATTTCATTTTGATTCTCATTATGACCCAATCGTCAAAAAACTATACCCATCGAATCCTTATAACGATATCAATTCGACATAGGTACCCAAACAAAGTGCAACACTGCCACTCGTCGAATATCTATTCGCTCAAATTACACATACGTACTTTTGGGGTTACAATCTGAATCCGAAGGTAATAAATAAACGTTAAATATTGCTTCGTTTTACTAAACAACAAAAAAAAAGGGGGCGAAAAAAAGGAAAAAATAAATAAACTCATTCGATAATATTTTAATTTAAACGACATCTAAATTAAACGAACCGAACTTAAAACGTGTAATGAAAAAATTAAGTATGTTTGATTAAAATAAAAACTAACATTAAATTTTATAATTTTGTCGTAATTATAGCCTCTCAAGTGACTAGCAAGACGAGATTTTATTTAAAATAAATGCTAAACTCGAGGTTTATTATTCCACCAAAGGTATCGTTTAATTTCCAATAATAATAATACGATTCGAATGAAAATTAAATCAATTTCGATTAATATTTTTTCCCTAAGTAATCAAACTCATTAATTTGGCAACACTGTTGTTCACAATCTCAATGAATTTACGAAAATGCTACCCCAATAAAACACACGACGAATAATTAATTTACTAAAGGAACTGTCGGATGGTAATCGTTAAAGAGAATATAAATCGATATCGAATTCAGAAAAAAAAGAAAAAAAAACACAATTAAAACAACACAACATAATGTAGTTCGTTCATCGTAAGATAATTTGTAGAATCGAGATAGAAAAAATTCGCCATAAATTAAAAATATAATAACTCGACGCCTATTTTTCGAATCATCGCCGACGATCAAAAACTTCAATTCCTTATACAACTAAGACTAGAGAAAGGAAAAAAGAATAAAAAATAAAAGTATTAATATTCGATACTCTAACGAACTACGAACAAACCCCCCCTAAAACACATCACAATTTACCCGAGATAGCATTTTCATAATCATCGTTGGCATTTAAAATTTTTTTTTTTTTTTACATCAAACATTCCCAAAAGCTTCACTCGATTCGTGAAATTTCGGCGTATTTAAATCGATTAAATTAAATAAATAAAAAAATTCTTACGTTATAATAATACTACAAAGATATTCTCAAAGGCAACGGATTTGGAACATTAAACTTAAAATAAGCGTTTTTTTATTCGTCTTCTTCTAAGCAGCGACGCCGAAGTACGAACTCATAGTTTAACTAATTCTAGGTAGGGGATTAAAAAAAAAATCAGGGTACATGTTGCTAATTTCCATTACTCCAGCACGGCTTTAAAAATCGCACCATACGAATAAATAATAAATATGGGGAGGGGGGATCTACATACAAAACACGACCACAATAATCCTAATTTAACGGTAACTAAACAGTGCGCTACAGCTCGTAAAATTAATAACTTGAATACTGAGCACGTTAATTTCGACAGCGTCGATTAGTAAAATAACAAATAGCGTACTAAGACTTGTAAAAAAAAACCACAATAAGGATAAAATTAAATAAAAATAATTGGAAAATTACTGAAAAAAAAAAATGACCGACGAGCTCGTATTTCTACGTCACTGACACACTGGCTCACAAAATTTTCGACGCAGGCACGATTTCATTTTATAAGCAAACCGATCTGTATTCGTGATAAATATGACTAAGGTTTTTCTCATTTTTTTACGCTCATTCCGTATCCGTATTAATTTCAGGCGTTATATCCGTTTCGTATTGTCCACGACTTATCACACGCACACACACACAACATAAACTACGCGGGGGAAATGATAAAAAAGAAGCCGAATCGGATTAAAATGGAAATTCGATAAAGTTACTGTACAAAGCAATTAAGACTTAGAACTTAATGCAACAAAACAAAACATTCTAAAAATATGACAAGAGAAAGGGGGAGAGAAAAAAAAAAAGAAAATTAACAAAAACTCAAACAACAATGTTTTTGTACTTTTTTTTTATATAAGATTATTTCCATTTATCAAAATTACTTTAAAAAATGAGAATACAAATTTAACAATTAAAAAATTTGTACTAATCCTTTCGGTTAAATATTTTCACTTGACACCAACAATTTTTTCTAATAATACGAAGGATATCGACAGACATTTAAAAATATATCACAACATTTACAAAAGATCAAGAAACACGTTTCAAATCGACGCAATTCGCACGAAAAAAAAATTACACCTTTCACATAAAATCAACGTTACGATAATAAAATTACCATATAAAATAGGAAAAAAATGTTTTCATTATAAAATAAGAAATTAGAATTAAACGGCACAAAAAAACGCGTTCTCATAATGCAGGTAAACTTAATAAATGGACACGCACAAAAAATGTAAAAATTATAAACTGGTAAAGTCGAAGAGAAAAAAAAAGAAAAAGAAAATACAAACATAATAAATACACTAGTTGGTTAAAAAGAAAGAAAAAAGGAGAGAAAAAAAATGGTATAACGTCCGAAAGAATTCATAGCTAATTCTAAGTACACTAAGAAAAGAGTTGTAAAGAGTGTGGTTCTTGGTATTAAGAAGCCACGTCCCAGATTTCCGATAGAAAAGGTGGTAAAACTTTACTCTTCAGTTTCAGCGTTAAACACATTTCAAAATTCCTATTTCCTAACGTCCTTAATTCAGTCAATACTGATAATAATCTAGCAAATATGGTAGTTGAGTTCGGTCGAACTCTGTTATCGACGTAAGATTTCAAAGTTTCGATATAAACCTCTTGTATTTTCTCCACTTTCCACTCTTCGACCAAAGAAGGTCGACCTGGAATCAAAATACAACCTCGGATTAATATAAATTAAAGTGTACCTCGTACTTCAGGGCTGGCAATAGAATCTAAAGTGGAGCTCGATTTTTCCACAAAAGGGTGGTGGATTGAATAATTTCCACAAATTCGAAAAATTTTGAAGCTCCAGAGCAATTTGCAGATTTTTTCCCTCCAAAAATAAAAAACAAAAAATTGTGAATTTTATTTTCAAAAAAAAAAATGAAAATAATACTCCAATAAAAATTGATTATTTACCCCAAAAATTAAAAATATATATATTTTTACTTCATAAAATTTGGTATTTTTTTTATTGCAAAAATTTCAAACTCAATTAGAACTGAAAAAAAACTAACAAATCCCCCCCCCCCTAGAATTTTAAATACTTGAAATTTTTTCAATTTTAATACCCACAAATTGAAAAAATCTTTCAATATGCAAAAATATTAAAAACTATTCTCCAACAAACTGAGACTAATAATGAAGATTTTTTTTCAAAAGAAGAGAGAATTTTTTTCGCAAGAAAAAAAATGAGAAAGTTTTACGCTGCATAAAATACAGTTATTTTTCATGCCAAAATTTTTTTCCCAAAAAAGTAGAGAAAAAAATTAGGACTATTTATTTATTTATTTTTTTTTTAAAGCGAGAGGTATTCTTCTAAAATTTGAAAACTTTTTTTTTACTACACTTACAGTAAATACTTTAAAAATGTTTTAATTGCTACCCAAAAACATTATTACGAGTACAAAAAATTGAAAGATTTTATTTAAAAAAAAGAAATCTTAGGTACGTTGACACCCGAAAACTTAAGATATTTTTTATGCCCATATTTTTTTTTCAATCTTCAAAAAAAAAATACCAACAAAAAATTCAAAAAACTTTCACCACAAAAAAATCAGAGACTTTTTTATTTATTTATTTAAAAGATTTGTTTCTCCAAAAATTGAGACGAATGAGAGATTTACTCTTCAAAAATTACCTAATTTTATTGTGAAACATTTTTGCTGCAATAAATAGACCCCCCTCCTTTAAGAGATATTTTTCTCTGATTTTTTCCCAACAGTTAAAAAAGTATTTTCAGCCAAAAAATTTAGAAAATTTTCAATTCCAAAAAACTGAAAGATTTCTACTCCAAAATTTTAGAAACATTTTCATTAAAAAAAAGAGGCAGATCAAGACAAGTTTTCTCCCAAAAAATGAGCCCCCCCTCCCCTCCAATTGCGATTTAGTTCTACAAAAAAAAATAGAGTTTTTTTCTCCTAAAAAAATTAGTTTTTTTTAAAATGCGATTTTTTTTATAACAAGAAAATTCAGAACGAGACTTCCCAAAAAATACCTAAAAATTGGAAGACTTTTGTTCTAAAAAATTCAAAAATATTTCTCAAAAAATTTAAAACATTTTGCACGTCAATAAATTTTTTAAAATAAATTTTAAAAAAATCATAATTATAAAAAATCAAGAGATTTTTTTCGATTTACAAAAAATCGAGTGAAAAAATTGAAGAGTATTTTTTTTGGGGGGGGGGCGCCTTGTCGTATATACATTATCAAAAATACACACCTGAAAATATCACAATAGCTGTAAGCAGTGCGTACTCCGCATTGTCGACTTTCATTGCCCACATCTGCCTACAAAATCTTAATAAATCTTCGATAGTTTCACCCATTCCAGCATCATTATACGAGTCTTTCGTATACGGCTGGTTATTTGCGAAAACGATCGAATCAGTATTTGAGTCATATTTTCGAGCCATTCTTAACATCATTACTTCACTCGAACATGCCTGAAAAAAGAAAAAAAAATAACCTTAGTTAATCATTCATCTTCTACGAAATACAAAATCAATAAAAAAATATAACAAGTTGAAAAAAAAACGACAAAAATTCAAGTTTATCGACACATTTGTCATTCGAACATCGTACCGTTTAAATTTTTTCTTTAAACGCAATTTTTTCAACCTTGGATTTAAGTTAGTACCGTTCAAAGTGTCACTCGAGTACACGTTTAACCTATATTTTTATAAATAAGATTATATTTCAAGGAAATGGCGACTTAAATGTCATGTTTCTTAATCACATGGCAATTGAAAAATACGTATCTACACCGCGTACAAGGAAACCCGAAACGTTCGACGAATAATTTATTGTCAACGAAATCTCCGACGTGTCTGCGCAGTGGTTTTTTCCACCATTAAATTTTTTAGAAAGACATTCGCGATAAAAATTACATTTGATTAGGTAGCCTAGTTGAAATGAGGTTGTACTTAAGAACTAAAAATGATTACGTTGAAAGGCTGAATAATTTTCGCAATTAGGTACTATGTACCAGAGCACCTTTTTCTCTTGAACAATGTACATAGAATTTTTGTCCCTGAATTAGGTGGTCTGCTGACACTGCTGCAGCTCAAAGGCGTCATTAGCGCGCATTGCAGTACATTTCCTACGAATTGATTTTTTTTTTATGCCAAGAACATTTTTTTTCGTTCAACTCACAAATACATTCTTCAAAAAAAAAAAAAAAAAAAGGCTACCGACTGAAATTTGAAAAATTCGATTTTTATACGGATAAAATGTGGGAAAGCTATTTATAAGGATAATTCAAAAACTTTGTTTTCAAATAGTAATTTCTAAAAAAAAAAAAATAAAAATAAATAATGGCGTTTTATCTATTGTTGTAATATAAAATTTTAAAAACAAATTCTATATCAATAATTTTTTATTTGAATTTAAATTTAAAATAAAAAAGCAAAAATTTCAAACAGAATTTTCAAAAGTTATTTTTAGATCAATAATTTTTGATTTGAATTTAAATTTAAAATAAAAAAGCATCAAACAAAATTTTCAAAAATTATTTTTTTAATTTTAAAAATTGCTTTCAAGCAAAATTTGAAAATAAATCATAAATATTTGAAGAAACAAAGAAAAAAAAGTTTTTTATTGTTCACAAAAATTTCTAAAAAAGTCAATTATTTTAAATCAAATAAAAGAAAGGGATAAAACTGTCGAGCGAAATTTAAAAAAAAAAAATTGAAAAACTTCGATAGAAATTATAATAAATTTTCAAAAAAAATGAAAAAATGAAATGAATTAATTTTTAAATAAAACATATACAGAAATTAAGTATTTGTTTTTAAGACAAATCAGATGAAATTGTTTTCACAGAGAAAATTATTTTAAAATATGTGCTGAAAAAACCATTCTCAAAAATAATTATTAATTTTAATTAAAAGAGGAGGGTGGGGGTTCTCTCGCTGAAATAAAAAATCATAAAAATGGTTTACACAAACACAATCTGTTACACACAAAAAAATCAAATTAAAAAAAATAAAATGATTTTAATTTTTAAAAGCAAAATCTGAAAAAAATCAAATAAAAAAATTCAAATTTCAAAAACAATAATTTCAAAATAAAACTTTAAACTGTTTCCATTCCATGAAGAAAAATTTCTTTACATAAATTTTGGAAAATAACAATAATAGCTCAATTATAAAAAAAGGTATAAAATTGATTTCAAAGAGAAGGTAAAAACTGAGCCATTTAAAAAAAATGAATGAAACCGAAAAAAATTTAAATAAAAAATGAAAGAAAACAGTTTTTAACGCAAAATTCGAAGAAATTATAGATATTATTTTTAAAAATGAAACTTTAAAAAAACAGTGAATTTCGGATGAAATGGGAAAAAATGTTCAACAGAGAAAGTTTTTTTCAACAAAATCTGAGAACTTCTAAAAATAATTAATTTCTAAATTAGCCTAATATAAAAAAATTATTTTTAAGAGAAAAATGGATATTTCAAGCAAAAGTTCAGTAACTTATCAAGTTATCAATAAGTGAAATCTGAAAAATTGTTTTTAATAAAACTGTTTAACAAAATTTAGTATACCAAAATAGAAATATAAAAAATTTTGGATAACAATTTTCTAAAAAAAAAAAAAGTTTCCACGTGAAATTTTAAAAATTATTTTCAAACAAAATTTGAAAAAAAAAATGAGAAATTATTTGAAAAACTGTTTTTAAAAATTCTAAGAAAAATAAAGTACAGAAACTTGTGTCTAAGCAAAATCTAAAAATTTGTTTTTGAAAAAATTATTTCAAAATAGGTAGAAATTAAAAAAATTTATCTGATATTTCCAAATTCCAAAAAAATATAAAATTTGAACAAATAATTTTTTAAACTGAAATTCGAAAAAATTACTTCAAAATAAAAATTAAAAAAAATTGATTTTTGAATAAAATTTGGGAAATGGAATTGCCTGAAAATCATTTTTTGGAAATGTAAATTCCTTAAAAAAAATTACTTTTTAATCAAATTTGAAAAAAGTATTTCAAAATTTAAATCTAAAAAATTGATTTCAAACAAAATTTGAAATAAATGATTTAAATGAAATCCTATTCAAATCATCTTAAGATTGTGGTTCCTTTTTTATACTCTTTTGATGAATTCAACTCATGCTTTACTTGGCAAATTTTTTGGAGCTGCACAGATTTTACTTCGCTTATATTTCACCACTCGATCGATCCGATTGGCTTGTTTACAAGCTGACTAATAATAAACGTAAATATCCGTTTCGATGGAAATTTTCATTTTCGCCGCCTTCGTATCGAGTATGCGATGAGTAATCCTACACGCGATATGAAATTTCACCACGAAAAATTTCCAATAACTAGCCAAAAATGAAAACACGCCACTTGGGAGACAATTTCGTCACTCGAATATTGCCAACAACTCCGATAACGTGAGAGATTTCAAAAAAAAAAGAAAAAAAAAATGTCTATCAAAATCCTTTACGTAGGTACGAGCGACCTTCAGGTACACTTTACACCTCGTAATCAAAACAAATATTCAAAATTCATTTACCTACGTTACCTCAAGAAAAAAAAATTGGGGAACACGATTATTCGAGATTATCTTACGTGTACGATTATCAGGATCAGGGTTAAATTATCGTTTCAGAATGAGGTAAAATTCTCTTATCGAAGTCATTAGTGAAACGTTATCTCGAAAATGAGCTGATTTTTACGCGGTCAATATTTCGTACGAAAATGCAACGGAAACGAAATAAAAATCCACCTCGTGCTACCCTGGTAAATTTTTATCGGGATTTACCGGGTCTAGACTAATAATCGTAAAATATACTAATGTGAACTCTAAAGCTACGTAAGATAAAAACTTTCAACCGGGCGATATTTACTTTTAACAAAGTGATTTGATCCTCTCGCAGGAGTTTATCAAATCCGGGTAAACTTTTCGCAAATTCAACGATCAACTGCACCGTTAGAATGGTCATTTCGGTAATATGTTTATACTTCATATCGCCTTCGGCCGGCGCATCCGAATCTTCGCCCTGTGAAACGTACATAAAAATGTTAATTTTTATATTAAACGATGGAGCAAAAACAACGACGATGAAAAGCTTACGCTGAAAACTCTTTGGAGATCATCGGGTGATGGCTGCTCGTACTGTTCTTGATAATAAACTAAATTCTGTATAAGTTCTTCTTGTTCGGAGCTGACTGGTTTCATACCGTTCAACAGCATCGGATCTGAGTCGACCTGTAAATGCGATCAATCGTAAATAAAAATCTTTATACCGCCGAAGATTTTACTATTAATTTAGATCTAATCTATGGGATCATGAGTGAGTATACAATCGATGATGAATTACCATACCGCACACAATCGTCTATTATAAGTCGAGTTTCATTTCTATTCTATTTCGCAACACCCAATTTCAACGTGCGAAACATGTGATGTTTCTCAAATGATTTATTTTTTTCCTGGGTGGTGGGGAGAAGGGACACGAATCAGGTACGTGGAAAACATACCGAGAGTTATTACACGTAATGGAAAAAGGTTACGAGAATACGTAGAAAAATTACCCTTTGCAGTTCCGGCTCGATTTTTATGGTTTCTGGTGAACCGTTGGTGGTTGAATTAGGTTTATCTTTATCTTTTTGCGCTTTTTTCTCCTTTCTCTTGACCGCACATTGGTATTCTGGTACAACGCCTGCGAATAAACGAAACCAAAATTGTCAATAACGTCACAACCCGCAGAACTCGGGACGAAAAATAGATTCTAGTTCGGTAATTAATGAATGAAAAGAATAGAACGACCTTCACCTGAAAAAATTCAAACGAAGGTGCGACTCGGCTTAAATTGCGGCCGATTGTCTTCTAATTAAAATTTCGCCAAGTTGTAAAGAATAAAAACAAACTAGGCAGGTAGCTAATAGCTAGGTACTTGCCACTTTGAGAAGGGCAGTTGTATAGTTGGATGTTACAAATTTAATTGTTCAAATAATACAAAATATTTAGAAAAAAAATGGAAAATTTGATGAAATTAGGTACCTAGATAATTTTTTTAAATATTGAAAGATCAATGTTGAAGTTTCCGGTGGGTTTTTGAAAAATTTAAAAAATAAAATTTTAAACTTGAGGTAAAAATATTTTTAAAAAACAATTTTTAAAGTTGATGAATTTTCACATGAATTTTGAAAAATTATTTAAATTTTCAATACAATAAATCTTTAAAACCGAGTGATTATTTTTTTAAAAAATTTCATCCATTTTCTAAAATTTTCAAAAGATTAGATTCGGTAATAATTTTTAAGATGAGACGAATTTTTACAATAATTTTCAAAATATGTACATTTTAAAAATTTTGTACTAAATCTTCAGGCCTTGGCAATTTTAAAATAGTAAGAAATTTTTGAAATTAGAATTTGATGAATTTGACAAATTTGGCAAATAAAAAAAAAACAGATAAATTTTTTTTATGTAGTTAGTCCTTTCAAGATTTCATAAATTTTTAAAAATTGAACGAATTTTTGGATTTTTGGAAAAATGACAAAATATTTGTTATCAAAGGTTTGATGAATTTTTACAATTTGAAAAAGAAGTAAATTTTTTATAAATCGTAAATCTTGAAATTTTCAAAATTAGGCGGATTGTTCAATTTCAACAGTTCTTGAAATTCAACTACATAGGTAATTTTATCAAAATTTTCGAAATAGCAATAAATTTTTACAATTTATTATCAAAATTTGGCCAATTCATAAAATTTATAATTTTTTAAATTTATTAAAACTTTTTAAATTAATCAATTTTCAAAAGATTTTGAAATATAAATTTAAAAAAAAAATTTAAAATGAAAAAATGTGGTAATTTTTCAAAATTTCTGTCATTGAAATTTTCTTCAATTCTAAAATTTTGGATAACTTCAAAATTTGATGATTTTGATACTTTCAAAAAGTAAATTTTCAAAGTGTAATAAATGTTGACAATAATTTTTAGAATTTGACAAATTCTTAATGTTGTTTTGGTCACTTTTAGATTTAATACAAAATTTTTACAATAAAATGGTAAATTTTTTCAACGTGTTAGTTATCGAAATTTTGTAACTAAGTCTCAAAAATTTGAAGATTTGTTTCAATTTTTATCATTTTTAAAATTTGGCCAATTCTTCAAGTTCAGCAGTATTGGAAAATCATTTTTAGTTTCAAAATTTTCAAAGTGAGAAAATTTGAACAATCTTTAAAATTCGGTTTATTTCAAAATTTCATGACCTTTTGAAATTAGATCAATTTTTAAAATTCGAGAAAAATTTTGAAAGGTTTTAGAAGTTTTTCAAACGCTCTTTAATAAGTCTTAGAAATTTTGTAATTTTTTAAAATTTCGTACATCTCCATAATTTTATGATTTTTCAATTTTCTTTGAATTTGGCCAACTCCTCAAATTCAGCAGTTTTAAAATTCAACTAAATTTCATAAAAAATTAACAAGGTAAATTTATTATGGTGTGATCAATTTTTGAAATTTTCAGAATTCGACCAATTTTTAAAAGATTTTAAAAGATGAATTTACAACGTTTGACAAAATTTTATAATTTCGAAAAAAATTGGTAAATTTTTTAATCTGTAAAATTTTTACAAATTTCTGAAATTTTTGAAATTTGACGATTTTTAAATTTGGTTAATTTTTTCAATTCATCAGTTTTTAAAATTCAACTAAATTTAACCGAATTTGCACATTTTATTATATTTCCTTAACACAGGAAATCTTAAAAATTTTGGGTTAATTCAAACTTTTGGTAGTTTTCAAATTTTAATAAATTTTTCAATTTTCATCAATTTTTGAAATATTGCCACAACTAGATTTTTAAAATTTTTCAAAAGATAAATTTTTAAAATCTGATATTTCTTTTTTACAATTTTCAGAATTGAATATGATTTTAAATGCAACTAAAATGAAGAAAAGTTTTAATGCAGAAAAATTTCAAAATACGATGAAAATTCAAAACTAGGTAA
The DNA here is from genome assembly GCA_959613365.1 of Balanococcus diminutus. Taxonomy (NCBI): domain Eukaryota; kingdom Metazoa; phylum Arthropoda; class Insecta; order Hemiptera; family Pseudococcidae; genus Balanococcus; species Balanococcus diminutus. The sequence continues at coordinate 49,202,073 of OY390715.1, forward strand.
TTTTTAAATTTTATTAAATTCTTCAAATTGCATCATTTTTTAAAACTTGGTCAATTTTTAGAATTCAACTAAATTTTCTAAAATTTTCAAAAGATTAATTCACGATGTTGTGATAAATTTTTACCATTTTCAAAATCTGGCAAATTTTTGAAATCAAATCAATTAAAATTCACTATTTTAAATTCATTTTCGAAAAGTTCATTCATTTCATTCCGACTGAAGCCTTTAAAAATCGTAAATCTAAATTAAACCGAATACGTAAACAAAACGAATACTCACATTCAGGCCTCATACCAACACTAAGGCACTTTTTCAGTCTACATTCTTGGCATTTTCTCCTCATGTACATATCAATATCACAATGGTTTCCATATTTACACTGGTAAACGGCATTTTTTGTAATACTCCTCCGGAAAAATCCCTTACATCCCTCACAAGTGAGAGCATTGTAATGATACCCTGAGGCGCGATCTCCGCATACTAAACATAACTCTTCCTGTTGTCGGGCCGTTGCAGTCGGACCTTTTTTCTTTTTATTTGCGTCACAAACCTCCATTATGTAACCATTCTGGCTGTTTGGTGACAAGTCTTCGCCACCTGTAAACAAACAGAAGAAGAATTATGTTAGAAAAATCACCAAATGTAATTGCAATTGCAAACAGGAAAATGCTACGAGTTACAATAATTAAATTTAATCGAGTGTTGAGGTTCGTTTAAATAACATAGCCTATATAATCTCGTATAATTAATTTTATTTTCGAGAAAATTTTTCAATTATCGACACACGATTCGACGAAACGTTGAACCGAAGTAGGTAGATGATAAATCGATAATCAAGACTAATCTATTAGCTCGAATATTTCGATATCAGGGCAAGTTCGAGACCTTGAAAAATATATATTTCCACCAATTCACGCGTTTAAAAATTAAGCAAATAATTAACATAGTTCAAAATTAACTTTTCGTTTCCTTCGTAATTTAATGAAAATGCTTTGAAAACACCTAAAAGCGACGAGTCTTTTTGCTCGATTTCGAAAAATGAAATAAACAGAATAAAATAAAATACAAAAGACGAACGTACGTATTTTGCACCGAAGTCGTTTCCAAAACGAACTTCCTCCAATTGTGAAATAATAAGTGGGTCACGAGTTTGAAAACTTTGGGAAATACTATTCCAAAGAAGCACTCAACTTGAAGAGTCGATATCATTTTGACCTAGATTCGTTTCCAACTTGACCTCGCACTCGACGACGCGTTCTTTTTCGGCTGCTGTGGGTTTTTCAAAATTCACCTCATCTTAGCGAGTGTTGGATCGACATCGACAGTGACATCGAATTATTGTAATATGATTTAGATAATATATTCTGCGTATAGAGTAGATCTATTATTGTGATAATGTTTGTTAGTACCGTACTCATAGGTAAAGGTAGGTATAGCGAGAAAGAAAATATATCGAGTGAAAGTACATACACGTGGTATAAGAACTTGATTGTTAAATTTACCAACAAAAGGAAGCTATTATCGACGACTGATATTACAGACGCGCGTATCTATACAATCAAGTGTAAGATATACCTCTATTTTCCAAGAAATAGATTCAAATATATACCTACTTACCTATACCAATCACAATTGCTACATAATTAATAAAGAACTGCCTAAATAATCGTCTCACGAGATTGATTCTGACTTTCACTATTTTAATGCAAATATTTAGGAACAAAGTTGAATTAATTTAGCACCAACTTTTGAATTATTATTATCTATATTTTTCTGATAATATAGTTTTCCAGTAATTCGAGCAGAATTTCAATTTATTTAAAAATTCTACTACCTACCTTGAATAGGGCATTAGAGTCGAGTTTATACATTATAATGGCATCAAGGTTTAGACAGAATCACAATACTTACATAATTTATCGTGTAATTATAATTTGATTAGTTAGAAAAGTGAGGTCATTTCAGCTTTGATTAAACTCCTAAGAAAAGTTGGTTTAGAATCAGATTCTGGATTAAACCTAAATTACCTACTATTTTTTTTCCAATAAAATTCATTTAGGTACTTATTTGAAAAAACAAAAACAACAACAACAACAACAAACAAATGAATTCAACCACATTTAAAAAAAAAATCAATTTTATGTCCAAAAAAAAAAACTAAAAATTTCATAATCAATTTTATTTTTGATCAGAATTTTCAAAAAAATTTCGTGTATGACTCAATTTTTTTTATAAAAATTTAAAAACCAAATCATTTGAAAAAAAAAATCAAAAGATTTGAAAATAGGTATTCATTTTGAAGAAATAAATTGTTTCATCAATTTGAGAATCATTTTTTGAAAAATCTTCAAAAAATAATTGAATACCTAATTTTTCAAGACAAAAAAAAAGGAAAAATGAAAAAAATCAAGTATAATCAATTTTTGATGAAAATTTTCAAAAATCCTTCGGTACTAAACAGAATGTAATAATATAACATTTTTTTTTGACAAATAAATATAAAAATGAAAATTGAAAATGCTAATATTTGATTTCATAAGAATTTCTGTAAAAAAAAAAAATTCGTAATAAAAATTATAGTTTTGGAATCTAGAATTTTTTCCCAAAGGTCATTTTGAAGAAATTTCAAAAAAAATTTGCAGAAAAAATCTCAATTTTATATTTTATTGCAGGAAAAATAGTTATTTTTCAAAACAGTTTCTTATTTTTTTATTTTTGGAAAGAAAAATTTATTAATTTTTTTGGCGTAAAAATATTTCTCAAATTTTTGGAGATGAAAATCCGGATTTCTTAAAATTTTTGGAATACTTAATTTTTTACAAATTTTTGTATAGAAACGATTTTTCTATTTTCTTTTTCTTTTTCAATAAGAGTGAAAAAATTTCTTCATTTTTTGAGAAAAATCGCCTAATTTTTTGAAATAAATTATTCCTCAAATTTATTTTGGAGAAAAAATTCACAGTTTTTTGGAGTGAATTTTTTGAAGAAAAAAACTTTTCAATGTTCTAGAATTTGAAACTTTTCTCATTTTTTTTTTGATTTTTTTTTCAATTTTTGCAGGAAAAATTCAAATTTTATTTATTGCAGGAAAAATGGTAATTTTGTTAAAAACAATTTCTTACCTACTTCTTTTGAAGTCATTTTTTACGTAATTCTTTTGAAATAATTTTTTTTTTAATTTTTGGGAAGGAAAATATTTCTCAATTTTTTTGGAGCAAAAATATTTTGTTAAATTTATTGAGAAGAAAAACCGGATTTTTTCATTTTTATTTTTTGGAATATAGGCAGGTCCCTAATATTTTTTTAAAATTTTGTACAAGATATTTCTCAATTTTTTGCTTTTTGAATGGGATTGAAAAAATTTCTCAATTTTTTTTGGAGTCAATTTTTTGGAGAAGAAATGTCCCAATGTTCTAAAATTTGAAATTTTTTCTTTTTTAAAATTTATTTAGGAAAGGTGGTCATTTCTTCAAATTTGTTTTTTTTTTTCAATTTTTGGGGAGGAAAATTTTTCAATTTTTTGGGGTAGGTAAAAATGTTTCTCAAATTTTTGGAAAGAAAATTTCGTATTTTTTTTATTTTTTAGAATAGGTACCTACCTGTTTTTTTTTTTTTTTACAAATTTTATAGTTGTACAAAAAATTTCTCAATTTTTTTGCTTTTTTAAAGGGCTTTTCAGCAGAGAATGGGCAATGGGCAGCTCACGAAAGTTCAGACGAGTTAAGATAAAGATCAGATCACGACATTTTTAACGAGATAAAGCGAAGCTTTTCCAATCCTTTAGACACTGATTTTATGTGTCATCGAGCATTTCGACAAATGCCAATATTTGTATATTACTTCGACTCCCCTCCCCCCTCGTCAACAGTCTACAGTGTCATGGAACCGTTTGCAAACTTTCGCGATACTCGAACAGTACATTGTTGAAAACTTATCCGATACTGATGGAAATTGAAAATAATTCCATCAACGAGCGCGCAAATCGCAGAATAACTTGATAAATGAATTCAGTCTGCTCGTAACAGGTATTTCCTGTCAGAGGTACCTCAACCCGCGGTACACGTCAGAAAGTGATAACATTTTCATCAAAGAGTAAAACCAATTACACGGCGCGAAACTGTCGCCGTCTGTGTATTACGAGTACATCTCTCGCCGAGGCAGAGACAGAGGCAGAGCCCGAGAGCCCAGAGACGATTCGCTTTTCATCTCGCAACTAATAACGAGAAACGTGATGGTGCTACTTCGTTTACGTCGTCGTTGTTGTTGTTGTGCAATTGAAAAACGTTTCGCAGATGGAAATCAGTAGTTGAAAACGTGAACGGCCAACCATGAAGGTCAAAGTAATTCTACCGAGTAAGATGGTATGGTAAACTTTTATGCAACGATGTAAACATTTCATCTCTGCTGACAAGCTAAGCCGAGCATAGCCTGCATTTTTTTTTTCGTTCGATATAATTCATCTCGTCTCGTCTCTCACGTAGATGGATGCAAGTGCTTGACGCTACAATACATATTATTGTTATCACCTGAGAATAATCGTCGGTTGCATCTTCTCGGTATTACGTAGAAAATAAACTTCATAGAGCGAACAAAATAAGTGGGTATATTAACTCGGTTATAAGGTAATCAACAGGGTTCGGATTTTCATGCTCGAGCATGTTTTTTTGTTTAATACTAGATCGAGAATTTTCAAGTTATCTTTACGTTTCAGAAAATTCTAAGTAAAATTGACCCAACTTGTTTTTGCATGTTTGAGCATATTTCACCTTTCAGCGCATATAAACGCATATTTTGGGTATTTTTAGGGAATATTTTAGGTTTTTCGATAATATTTCACGATTTTCGAGTTTTTTCGAGCATATTTTGACAAATTTGCAATTTCTCACCTAAAAATTTAGCAAAACTGATACAGCTATTTTTTTTTCACCCGAATGTGCAACACTGGTGGTACTTTTTTGCATATGCCGGCTTGGCGAGTCGATTTAATTTTCAAACTTACCTACTTATTTTGATAAAATACAATTTCGTTATTTTCTCTGATTTAATTAGAATCAGTAGAATTACCAAATTAGAATTAGAATTAGAACGTTTTTTGCTTTTGAGTAAAAATAAAATTCATTTTTCGTTCTTTTTTGTGTAATTTCTCAATATGTGTTCTAAATACGTCCAATTATGAATCAAAATCATGTAGCTGGCGTTTTCCTCTTTAAATTGACACCCATATCGTTCGAGAATATTTTTAGGTTTTTCGCGCATATTTCGTGTTTTTTAAGGGAATTTTTATGCGCATATTTCCCGTTTTTTCGAGAAAGAATGTCCGAACCCTGGTAATCAAATATGTACCCATTTGTAAACACCTTGTTTTACATCATTTTAACCTATAACATTGAATAAAATGAGTCATTTTTTCTTTCAGAGAATTTATATAATTACAACGAACGTCTTTTACTCGCCAACTTTTCATTACAAATATTGAGATAAAAAATCAAAATCAAGATGAAAATATAATTTTCTCGAGGAGAAAAAAAGAAACACATTCAACTTGTTCCGAAATTTACGTAAATTCCAACGCAGTTTACAACATAATCTATTGAACCCGTCATTTTTTTCCAACGACACGCGATCATTGGCACAAAAAAACCATTCTCGAATTATTTCAAGGCTCGCGATAATTTTCCACTAAAAAAAGTTATACCTTGAAATTAACTCTCAAACTATTTCAGACGAATATTCAAGCACGGTTTGCGACACGTTTTGCGAGAATTTCCCGTACTTTTTATCAAGATTTAACGATAGAGTCGTAAACGATTAAATGTGAAGCATCATTTTTGTGTTGAAAAATAAAAAAAAGTACATTATATTACACATGTGCTTCTATACGCGAACTTATCACGTTGAATAATGCGGAAAAAATTCCACGGACGTAAAGACATTCGATAAATTTTCAACGTTGTACATTTTTAAGTCGTGCTGTTTTCAAAATCATCCTGGGGCGTCGTTTTGTCTTAAATTTTCCGGTGGAAAAAAGTGGCCATTCAGAAGACAAAATTTACTGCCCATCGAAGCATTAGAAAATGAGTTCGGTTGCTTTATGGAAATTTTCAAGAGGTGCCAAGGGGGCATAAAATAATCAAATTCGAATAAAATTTAGATAAATATCTTGGTAACTGAAATTATGCAATATTTTTGTAACTTTCTCTCACATTCAACTTCTGAATGTGATTCATTTACAACCTGACTGCTACATCTCAATTCTAGAAATGGCAAGACTCGCATTAAAACACAATTATACAAGGTGTCCGCTGACTGATGAACAATATAAAAGACTTGAAACTACAAAAAACTACGTACAACAGGTGTCTATCTTTGTAAATAAAGGAGTTATTGGGTTTTGAAAATTCCTCAACGATGGACAGCAGCTTCAAAAAAAATCTAATCAAATTGGAATGCCTATTTTAGAAATTGAAGGAGTCATAAGTCATAAAGAGAAGAAATTCTTGCCAAAACTACTGCTTTCCTCAATTTATCAAAGTGCATTAGGGTGGCATAAAGATTGATTATTTATACCTAATCAAGGCAATAATATGTGAAAGAAGTAGTTTTTTATTAAATTGCAAATCGTAGAATTTGTAGGAAGCCGGAGATTAAAAAAATAGGACTGATTATTTAGTTTTTCAAAAATTGAAAAAATCAAATAGATGAAAAAATTTTAGAAAAAATTTTTGAAACATGAAAAATATTTCAATTTTTTTTCAGTGTAGGGAATTCACAAATTGAAGACAAAATAATGACACAAATTTTCAAGATGAGGGAGCTTACTAAGGTAAAATTGCATGTCAGTAACCCCCCCCCCCCTCCCAAATCTCATCTCAACAAAATCATTCAATTTTTTCGAGAGGAAATATTTTAATTTTTTTGGAAAAAATCAACAATTTTGGTCTATTTAAAAATATATTCCAACAGAACTTGTGTGATTTTTTGAAAAATTTTTGGTCAACATTTTTTTGAAAATTTTAGAAGATTTTTTATACTTTTTTTTATAGATTAACTAAATATATTGTTTCCTATGATTTTTTGATTTTTTTCGAAGAAAATTTTGAAACTACCCATTTATTTTTTCTCATTTTTCTTCAAACGATTTTTTGTGGATTTAAAAAAAATGAAAAGCTTATAATTTTCTTCAAAAATTTTTAATATTTCCTGTCAAAAAGAGCTGAAGGATTTTTGCATGAAAACTTGAAAAATGTTGATGGGATTTTTGATTTTTTTTTGTCAAAAATGTTTCCAAAAATTTTTTATTAAAAATTTTTTAGATGATTGTTTTCTCAAAATGGTGATTATTGGAATTTTTTCTTCAAAAATAACTTAAAATTGTTGATCAGATGGGATTTTTCATCATTTTTTTTCAAAAACATCTCGATATATTTTTTTTTAAATATTTTTTTATCGAAATGATGACTACCGAATTTTTTCCCTTCGAAAATTACTATTGAAAAAATGTGTTGATGGGATTTTAAAAAAAATTTCAAAAAAATATTTTGAAAAAAAAATTTAGACTTTTTTTTGTCAAAATGGTGACAATTGGAATTTTTCCTTCAATAAAATTTGAAAAATTTTGATCAGATGGGATTTTTCATCATTTTTTCAAAAATATTTCGGAAAAATTTTTTTTAGAAGATTTTTAGTCAAAAATCAAAATGGTAGGTATGACTACCAAAAAATTTTTTATTTGAAAAAATATACCTACTGATGGGATTTTTAATTTTTTTTTTTTCAAAAAAATATTTCGAAAAAAAAGGACGATGTTTTTGTCAAAATGGTGACTACCGGAATTTTTCCTTTAAAAATGACTGTTCAGAAAATTACTTTCCCAAAAAATGACAGAAAATTTAAAAGTCTCTCCTCTAAAAAAAATCCAACAAAAATTTATTACAGAGAAATTTTCAAATAGCAGGAAAAACTTCATTTTAAATTTTGTTCAATAATGGACAAAATTTCATGATTTATTTCTTATCTATCTAGAAGAAAAGGAGCCAACCCCATAACTTCACCCGGTTTGGCCAGCCCTGATTGTACTGCATTCGCAATCTGCATAGTACTTCACCAGCCTCAAAAAACTACCTCGATTACCTCGCGAACTAGCGTACTTATTAGCTCGATAATTCCAAGAAATAAACAGAGAAAAAAACCACCTCGTCCGTAACTGCATATGGCAAACAATACCGCAACTTTAGCAAAATATCATGGAATCGGGAGCAACGTAATGCCACTGAAGTTGATATAAATCTAAATATATAAGTAGTTCAAAAAACACAATTCATGTTACATGCCCGTTTCGTCGGCCAACAATTATCCACACGGAACAAATAAATTATTTAGTATATTTTTTCAAATTATTATTCGCATTTAAACACGACCGACGTTGGGCCACCATGACCTAAGAAGGATTACACTTCAATGAGAAAATTTATGTAAAATTTGCATAATACACGAGATAGGTAAACGAAGTATACACCTGGTTCAATTTAGGCAAATTCTAAAAATAATAAGTACCCTAAAAACTTGAATTTTTATGCTCCTACAGAATCAATATTCGCGCTATTTTCAAAGCACTTATTTTAATGGTTATATTTTTCGAAAAATACGCAGAAGGATAATTTTTGTTTGATCGCTTTTTGTAGATTAATTCTATCCAAGATGGCGTTTGAAAATAACGAGCTGTTTTAAAAACCGTTTCACGGTCGAATAATTTTTACTCGATTTGAAATTCAACTTTTACTTTTCTATACTCGTACTTGACGCGAAGTACCTATAGTAATATAAAAATTTAATCTACGAGGGTTTTAAATAAAGCGATGAATTTGCTAGCAAATAAAACCAAAAAGAAAAAAACCTTAGTTGACTTACGAGTGAAATTATTTCACAAATTGCTGCAGCGAAAAAATTAAGAGTCGATCTCTTTTCAATTCGACTTTAATTTATACTTCATAATTCTACTATTCTGCGAGAATTCTTCGAAATGTAATATTCTAGAAATTAGATTCGAGTTGTACGAGTACTTTCAATACGTCGCGCTTTTACCTTCTAAATCATCTCTGTACCTTTTAACTTCCTTCCTAATACTCGTAACCGTTTAAAATTAAATTAATCCTCGTATAAGTGATCAACTTACTCGTATATTGGCACATTGAAGAACGTAGCGTGGGTGCGTTTGCAATTCGCGTTTAAGTTTATAGACGACCGGAAATAGAATGAGCTGAAGCCAACGTTACAACTGGGTCAATATGAATGATTTTTACCTTAGGAGTTAGGAGCGAAGTACTTCGAGCGTTAAATTAGAACCTAATTCGAGGTTGAAACCGAATCTATAACGAGATATCTATAGGTAGAGGTACCCGAATTAACGATATCGAAATTCGTAAATAGCGTAAAACACGAAATTCAAAGAAAATCAAACGTATACTAAATTCAAATTGCTTCCATACTTTGTTTTGTAACATCGTTTGGAATTATCTTTTTCCTCCGTAACCTCCAAAAAAGGGCTGGGTAATTCCAATCTACGAGTAGTGTAGATTAACCAATTCAAAATATAAAAACAGATTTGATCCGCACATTTCGAAAATTGATATTAGGTACAGCCAATTTTATTTTCTAGGGTTTTCTCTCAAATTATATGTACAACTACAAAAAATTCAACACGTACCTATTTTGACTTCTGGAATCACAAAAATTCAATTTTTTTCAAAAAAAAGTTTTTCTCAAATTTTGTTTTGGCAACAAATCTTTGGGAAATTGAAAAACACATTATTTTGATTGTTCAAATTTTATTAATTCTTGTTGAATAATTTTTCAAATTTTTTGTTCATAAAACAACTCGTTTGGATTAAAAAAAAAATTCAAATGAATTAAAAAACAACATTTTTTAAATTCGGGTTTGATAAATAATTTTTTGAAATGCAAATAAAACACATTTTTCCTAATTATTGTTAAATCAATTTTGTTTGAAAAAAATTATTTGATTTAAAAAAAAAATGTATCTTGCTCAAAAACAATTTCAAAATAAATTTTGATCAAACTGAATTCAAAAACAATGTTTTATAGTCTAGTCTCTAACAGCAAAAAAGAAGCGTCCGTGCGACCGTGCGGTTAAAGGTGATTTTATGATGGATTCGTAATCTAGGACGTATTTTTTTAGCCGATTTTTTTTTTTTAAATTTAGGCTATTGTGTCCGACCCTAATTTAGAAGGAGGGGGGGGGGGTAGAAGAGTTCTGACCTCATTTCTCGACGTTTGGGACCAAAAGATGACGATCTGTCACATGTCACATATTTATATATATATAATTTTACCGCTACTTTTGGAACTCTAGGGCCGAGCCTAACAAGTCAAATGAGGTCAAACTTGATATGTAGGGTCCTCTCGGTGGCGGAATGATGCAAAAAAAATTTTGGGGCCCTAACTCGAAATTGGGGATATGGCCCCTTTTTGAGGGAGGTGCGGGGGAGCTCCAATATCATGAAATTTTTTGAAACTTGCCCTAGGGATGAGAGCCCTAATTACCTACACCACAGTCAAATTTCAGCCCCCTAAGTCATCCCCACCCCATTTTAGGGCCCAATGGGGTCATTTTTTCACGTTGATCAGGCTACAGACCCCCCAAATAGGGCTGGGGGCCAAAATTTTCATCATGGATCAAGTTTGTGCCCCTGATGTGCCTTTTGTAGGTTTCAACTTTTGGGCCCTCTTTGACCCTTGTCAAGGGTCAAAAATCAAGATTTTTCACAATTTTTCATGTTTTTTCTCGCTTCCCGGTACGTTGATCAGCCTGCAGCCCAAACCAAATGACCTTGGATGCTAAAATTTGGTATTTAGGATAGGTAAGGGTCACTGAGGTGCCTTTTGGGGTTTTTGACCCTCGAGCCCCTAAATTGGGGCTCGCCTTTTTTTGAGAGGGGCTCTAAAGAGGCCCCAATTTGACAAAATGATTTGAAATTTTTACCAACAACAGTGACTCTGATTGTCTCCACTGTATCCAAATTTCAGATTCCCAAGTCATCCCCACCCCATTTTAGGGCCCAAAAAGTGGATTTTGAGGTCATTTTTCACGTTGATCAGGCTACAGACCCCCCAAATGGAGCTGGGGGCCTAAATTTTTATCATAGATCGAGTTCATGCCCCTGATGTGCCTTTTGTAGGTTTTGACCTTTAAACCCCTTTTGACCTCGATACAGGGTCAAAAATCAATATTTTTCAAGTTTTAACCTGTCTTTTCTGACGCGTTGAACAGCCTACAGCCCAAACTAAAAGACCTAAACAATCGAAATTTGGGATGTAGGGTCAGTAGAGGTCACTGATGTGCCTTTTGGGGGTTTCGACTTTTGAGCACCATTTGACCCCCGTACAGGGTCAAAAATCAGAAATTTTCACGTTTTAACCTCTTTTTTGGTGTGTTGGCCCTCGTCTGAAGAGCTGAAAGTGTGAAGGGGATTGAGAGCGAAGCCCTCAATCCTCTCCTGCCATGTCCCTATTGAGAGTAAAGACCCCCAATAGGGGCATGGGGGCGGAGCCCCCATCTGAAGTTGAAATCTTCAATGCAGAGAGGAACTAAAACTGAAGACAAAAATCTGACATTTTTAAACTGAATTTGAAGTTAAAACTGATATTGAAACTGAAATACCATGGATGAAAACGTTTTCAAAGTGGTACACTAACTTGAAAAAAAAAATTCGGCTGTCGCGGAGCATCTTGACTGCTACGCGTTTTTTTTAAATTAGCAGGGGTTCAATTTTTTTGAAGCCCCCTTTTCGCAGGATCCATCCCTTTCCAAAAAGTTTTTACATTTTTGTACCTAAAGCTCCAATTGAAAAATTTTTCAAACAAAAGTTGTAGGTTGAGGTCCTTGAAATAATTTTGGTTATGACAAAAATTTCAATTGAACCCCTCTCTCCCCTCCAATATTTCAAGGACGTCAATCTACAAGTTTTGTTTGAAAAATTTTTCAATTGGAGCTTTACGGACAGAGATAGAAAAAAAATTGGTATTGGTGAATCCCCAATAAAGGGAAAACATGGAATGTGAAAAAATACTCGTTGTTCTTTGTTTTATCTAATTGTTTGGTCGAATTATAATCGAATCGACTATTTACAGAATCCATTTTTCACCTCTTGGCTGTATCCCAAGCCCCAAGTTACATAACGGTGACTGCTTGCTGCACAAGTTGGATTTAAATGTAATTTTCGTACGTACTATGCAAAATTGGAGGGGTCTAATCGAAATGTTTGTAATGACAAAAATTATCCCAAGGATCTCAATTTATAATTTTTGTTTGAAATTTTTTTCAATTGGAGCTTTAGGTGCAAAGATGTGAAAACTTTTTTTCGGTCTGTTTTTTTTTTTTTTTTTTTTTTTTTAAATAATTTTCTTTGTTCAAAAAAATTATTTGATTCAAAATCAAATTTTAATAAATCGTATTTTGGAAAATTTTCAAATTGTGTTCAAAAACACTTTTTTTTTTAAATTTGTTGAATCACTTTTTAAAATTTTTTTTGTCATATTTTTTTTAAAAACTCAAAATGTGATAAATTTGAAAATTCAATAATGTTTAAATTTCATTAAATTTTTGAAATTTAGTAATTTTAAAATTTTGGTTATTTTAAAAAATTTAATCAATTTCAACATAAAGATTGATTTTCAAAATTCACCCAATTTTTCCCAAAATTAAAAAAAAAACGAATTTTCAAGTTATAAAATTTTTTCTCAACTCTGAAAATTTGTTCAACTTATTAAAATTTACTAAATTTTTAATGATTTAAAAAAAAGTTAAAAACTGATAGGTTTTTAAAATTTGGTCTTTTTCATTTTTTTAAATTTTTATTTACTTCAAAAATTCGTCTAAATATTCTGGAATTTTCAAAAGGTCAATTTTGAAGGTGTAATACCTAGTTACATAAATTTTTGCAATTTTTCAAGACTTCGTGAATTGAAGATTTTCATCCTTTTTTATTTATCCAAAAAAAAAAAAGGAAGGAAATCTTTGATAAAAATGAAATAATAATAAATATAAATCCTATGGTAATTTTTTAAAATCGAAAGTCAGCTACCTCCTGTAATTTCGCAGCCCTGCAATTTTGTCTTCTTCTCTTTAATTAAATGTTACGAAATCCTTTACATGGTAAAAATATGGAATGCTTATGTTCAAATATTGAAACACGAACATAAAACCTAATATTATTTAAACATGGCAAAGTTCATTAGGCGCTAGTCTCGACTTTATATGGTTTACTGACCAGCCTAACTGAAAAAAAAAATACATATGATCGGCGCGTTAAACGGATTCAGTAGTAAAACGAAAATTGATTTATACATGTACCGCTTTTTAGTTTCAAGAACAATATACTCGTATCTGTCCCGGTGCAGTTAAAAAGTTGCCGATTACGGGATGAATTTTTAAATAGTTGTAAACTAGTTTTAATCACTCGAGGCGTATTTTGCCGGCTCTTATACTATACAAAAATATGTTGAGATGATCATCTTTCAATGAAGGTTACCTACTCGGTGGATTTTTCTCAGCTCTTTTTAACAACGTTCTCGCTTATGGATCGTGATTCTATCCAACATTTTGGAATGGTTTTCACGCGAAAACAATGTTGATTTTTCGAGTTTTTCAGAGGATTTTTTTTCTAGATTGTAAATTTGCCCAGACCGAGCCAGAAATCCACAGCAGGGTACTAGTATAGTATTTGCTCGTATCATTACTATACAGCTCTAACAGAAAAGTCGTGGTACTAAATTGAAACACCTACTTCTACTATAGCTAGAAGGCTAATTTTTTTTTTAATCGAAAGGTTCCGATGAGTACATTAAAGGAAAATTATAAAAATGGGCAATTTTGGAATTGGGAGGCCCCAAATTTGGGGGAGGAGGTGCCAAAATTGAGATATCGAAATTTTGAAAAAGTAGTTTTTAACATATCGCATACTCATTGCATATACCAACTTTCAGCTTTTTAACTCCCATAGGGAGGGAGGTACGCCCCAAAAACCAAAATTTCGGTATTTTCTCACCCCCAACCCCCCGAATTTTTCAAAAAATTAAATTATGACCACAACAACTTTTTTCATACTGTACCCTATTACCTAGGCCATTTTTGAACAATTTTGCCCCCATAGGGGGGGAGGTATTTAATAAAAACAAAATTTTGCTATCTCGTGTTCCAATAATCCGATTTTAATTTTGAAAAAATCCACAGTTGCCTTTTCAAAGCAGAAAGTTTGTATAAAAATTTCCAAAAAATCCGCACGTAAAGAACCCCGCAATGACGAAAGATATTTTTTTCAAAACGCCGCGTTACGAAATGTTGTGGTAATGTTGTGTGCGCATATCCGCGTAGGCGCGCGTCGGCGCGTCGGCACTACACATTGAATCGTGCTACGTGTAACGGTTTTTCTTTTCAAAACGTTTGCGCTTGAATTCAAAATTTTTTTTCATCAAAATTCCATAGGACAAATTTTGTTTTTCATCAATTTGTCCTATACTCTCTGCTTAACATACCTAGAAAATTTGAACTTTTTTAGTCCCATAGGTAGGGAGGTAATCATTATATTAAATAAAAACCAAAATTTTGCCATCTCAAGTTTCCGTGATTCAATTTTAATTTTGAAAAAAATCACATCTGCCATTTCACAACAGAAAGTATGGTGTTGGCATCGATCTAAGGGAACATATATTTGCCCATGGACAATTATATGTTGCATTAAGTCGTGCTAGACGACTGGAAAATGTTTGTATTTTGACTAAAATAAGCCGAATGTTTGACGAAGATTCGCTTACTACTAGAAATATTGTACATAAGGAATTGCTTAGTTGAATAAATAAATAAAAATCCAAAAAAATAAAAAAACAAAAAACCCCAAAAAAATAAAAAATATAAAACCAAAAAAAAAACGGAGGGGACGTTGCCTACCTCCTCGTGGTCCCTCTGGATGCCCTGTTTTATTTACATAAAATAGTTAGGCTGAATGTAGCTTTATTATTATGATGTTATTAGCAGAGTAACTGAAGGCAACATAAATGAATGATTAATCATCATGTAGAACTGAGAGCGGAGCGAGCGAAGCGAGAAAAATGGGGGTTTGGGGGCGAAGCCCCCAAGGGCGGTTCGCGAAGCGAACCGCCGTGGGGGTTGGGCCGCGAGGCGGCCAGGGGGCGAAGCCCCCTAGTATTTTATACAGTTTATGAAACGAACGTGCTATAGTGACAGGTTGGATTGCATTATATTTGCAATAGGTGAAAATTCGATTACCTTGAAATGCTATAACTACGTGTTGTAAGTTTTCCACGTTGCTAGGGTTAGGTTCGGAGGCTGGTACAGTGGTACTGGCGATTGGTTCAATTATGCAGTACTCTCTAATGTCTCTGGATTCGATAGGATACGATGGGACGACGATGATGACGAAGAGTAGAAGTACAAGTACATACAAAATAGAGAAGAGAAAAAAAAAGGTACATAGGAAAAAACATAGGTAATTCTTTTATTCACTTTTCCTTCTTCGCATGTAGCTTCCCGCTCCGCCAGCCACCTCGACATCGTATAAACAAAAGAATCGGCGACTGGTGGCTGATGCGAACAATGTAGGAAGCAGGATGCGAATGTAAAGAGGCGTAAAGGGAGATGAAGGGAATTTCAAGGATAACTATAAAAAGTATTAGTTACGGCTATGGTACGGCGGCATTACGCAAGCAAACCGTGAATCAGTTATTGTGATATGACCGATGCAAGTGCGGCGCTCAGGGGGGCAGGGCGGGGTGAGGCGCGGTATAAGTAGCGAGGCCAATTTAAAATAACCTTCCAGCGTGAAAATGTTGGTACTGTGAAGTGGTGCCTATTAGATTGTGTTTTTGTATACGACTTTTTTTTCTTTTTTTCTTTTTTTTTTACTCTATAGTCTACGTACCTACTATTTTAATGTCGCGGATGGAAAATCTCGGATGGTGTGGAGTGGACATTGTGGACTGGGCAAGGGTATAAAGATGAGGTACGTGTGTAGAAAGGTGGAGGTGTTTTGGGAAAACTGCTTCGTGTCGTGTGTGGGTTGGGTCGAGGTGATCAGTCTGTCTACATTGTTGATTTTATTCGCATGTAAAATTTTTTATTTTTAGATTTTCTTACCTTTGTGCTGGTAAAATGGGAGGGGAGGTTAGAAATTGCATCGAATACAGTGTCGAATTTTTTCTCGTCATTTTTAAGACCATTTTGTAAGTTTTGTTCTCTGTTTTCATAAGAAAATTTTGAAAAAAATTAAGATTATGCTGAGCTGAAATTTTGTTTGAATTGTAATTTCAACTTTGGGTATTGAAAAATTCGTCATTCTAATGCGAAAAAATCAATACTTTATTTATCAGTTGGTGTGATATACATATTCTTGGCTATTTCCAAAATCGGTATCGAATTCACCTATTTTTTAAAATTTATTTGATCAGTTGATGGCAAACAATCCTTTTCCTTTCGGGGTTACATAATCACTAACGTAAGTTTGAACAGAATATTATATTGAATTAAAAAAATTGAGAAATTGTTTTTGAAAACAAAATTTACAAAATCGTTCGAAAACATAATTCAAAAAATTCCAATTGGGATTGTGAATCTATATAATTATTCAAGTGGAGATAATTATTTTTTTTCTCAACAATAAATTTAAAAAAAGATTTATTGACAAAAAATCGAAAAAATGTGTTTTTCAAAATTTCAAAAAACTATTTTTGCTCAATTTTCATTTTATAGATTTTTTTTTGGCTTTTTATTTAGAATTTCAATTAAAAAAATACTTGAACTTGGCTTGATTAAGTACAAGTGCAAGTTGACAAGAAATTGGAAAAAATTCAAAAATCCCATAAATGAATTTTTCAATGTTTTTTTGCCAAAAATTCTCTTTAATTTTTTTTTCTCGAAAAATTCGATTTTTTTTCTGAAAATAATTTTTAGCGCTAAAAAAATTCGATAATTTAAAAAATTTACTAAAATCGAAAAACTTCGAGAAAGTTTAGCTAAATTTAAAAATTGATAAATTTCAACAAAAAAAAAATCAAAAATTAATTGGAAATCAAATCATGACTAAATTTTATAGTTTCATCAAATTTTAGACACAACTTCACGAATTTATAATCTTCATCAATTTTAAAATAACATAATTCAAAATTTTAAAATGATACCTAAAATTTCAAACATTTAATGAAATTCCAACCTCAATAAATTTCAAAGTTCCGTCAAATTTAAAATTTTGAGTTTTCGGCGATTTTAAAAAAATTATTGAAATTCAAAAATTTTGGATAATTTGACTGACTTTTTAAAAATTGATCTAATCTCAAAAATGTATTAAAATTTGAACAAAGTGTGATTGAAATACCAACACAACTAAATTACATAGTTCCATCAAATTCTGAAAATTTTCCTAATTTATTTCTTTTTTTGAATTTTAAAAACTGACTGAAATTTGAAAATTTAAGAAAATCAGCTCAATTTTTTTAAGGATCCAAATATTAAAAATTAAGCTCAAAATTTTAAAATTTTGGCAACTTTTTGGATTAGTAAAAATTTTGTGTAATACACGCATTTGAAAGCAAAAATCGACTTTTCTGACTTAGTTTCTCCTCGGGGGGGGGGGGGGGAGGGGGGATCCAATGAAATTCCATTCCAACGAAAAATAAATTCAACCAAATTAACGAAAAATCAGCCTTTCATCTTCAAAAATGGATCAAATACGCAGTGTTGCCAAAAAAATGAAATCCAAATAACTTAAAAATTGACAGAACTTCGTAATAAAATTCGTAAGCGAAAAAAGTTACTTTTTAACCAAGAATCCGTCAACTTTCTTCAAAAAAACGATCAAAATGACGCAACCGTTCACCTAGAGGCAATACACATCGAACGGGTACAAACATTTGACACCATTTATACAAAAAACGTACCAACTGCGAGAAAGAAAGTAAAAAGAAAACAATGACGAAATAAAAAGCGAGCTTTCAGCGATAAAATGATTTTTCTCCACGGTATATCGAGAGAGTCCGGGTACAAAAGAACGTGCTTAAATAACGCTCATATGGAATATTTTTTCAATATCACTCTGAGAGTGAAAAAAAACCCACCTCGTCGAGTTCGTAATATAACAAAACGAGCGTCGAATAGCTTTTTTTTTTTAAATCTCATCTCAATTTTCTTTTGTTACGTTTCGCTTTTTATAAGCGTTAACTCAAAGCCAGAGCCAGCATTTAATTGTACGACAAACGTTGCATAACAAGAATCGATGGAAATTGATGACGCTGACGAGTACCTACATAAAAAAAAGTGCAGCGGCGTTGGCCAGGTGTGCGAGGAGGGGAGGAAGACTCCGAGTAATAAGATATTACTACCTGAACGCGATTGTTCCGAAGCCGATGTCAAGGCTAACTTCCCAGAACAAAAAATAATCTGACGAATCGCTCAAAGTGGTAGTTAATCTTTAACTCGATCCGTTAACTTATTAAGCGCAACGACCACCGATAAATCAGCCGCTACAATAACAATACACCATCCTATATAATCACAAAGAAAGCAAAATGCAGCACAAAAAAGTTCTTCAGACCGCAAAGATGCTCTTGGTACGCGTGTATAGTGTATACGCTTCGAATGATCAATCAAAGGCGATACCTACGAGAAGAAGAATCTAATCAATACAAAGTACAAGACGAGTACAACTTATTCGTAGAAAACTGTATCGCCTCCAAACTTATAACGCTATTAGTCTGGTGCTATACGACAACAGGTTTCTATTATTTTCTTTTCCTATATTTCTACTTTTGATCGACGAAATTCAATTCATTTTCCAAACAATAAGTAGGTAGGTACCACAGGTACAGGTCACAAAAAAAATACATTTCGGTAGTATACAAGGTGTCCTGATATGAGAAATGATTTGATGTACTTCTACAGTGCATATTGTAAAGTTCGTAGAGCAAACTAAAACTTTTTCCAAAAAGAAAAATCACATATTTTTTTTCTTCAAATCTAAATCTTTGATAAAAAGTACCTGTTTTTTTTTTAAAAATTTTGTTAAAAAAATAATTTTTAAAGTTTTTACAAAATTTCTAGAAAATCACCATCACTCTTCCAAAAATGACCAAAAATGGAGAAACCTTCTCTCTCTCAAAAAAAATGAACCTCAAAAATTGTGTAGAAGAATTTTCGAATACTGGACGAAAATTTGTGATTTTTCGACATCAATTCATTTTTCATTTTTACACCACTTTATTTATTGAAAAATTTGACAAAATTCAGTACTTATTCACTACTTTCACCACTGGTAGACACAATGATGAAAATTTAATCATTTCTTAGAAACCAACTTTTCACAATTTTTCTTCAATTTTATGATACCTACCTACCTAAGATTCATTTCAAAAAAATATTTTTTTTAATTTCTTTCTTTTTAAAAAAAAAATCCTTAGTTAATGGGAAATAGATTTTTTGTAATATTTTTTCAAAATAAAATTTATTTGAAGTTTTATTTTTAAAAAATATTTTTGATTAGGTACATGTTAAGAAATTCTGTTTCAATATCAAATTTTAAAGTTTGACTTGAAAAAACTCAAGTTTTATTAATTTTAAGCTTATTTATTTGTTCTAATTAAGTGAAAAATCCAAATAATTTTTTTAAAAATCGATTATTCAATGCTGACCATTTTTTTTTTAAATTTTTTTTTTTTTTACAATTTCCCAAATTACTTCTTCAAAAATCTTGATAGATGACATTTTTTGTTGCATTTTTTCAATTATTTAAAAATCATTTTTCAATTTAAATTTTGATAGCAGAAATTAGTTTTTTAGATTTTTTTTTGTAAATGGAATTTTTCAAGCTTTACTTGAAAGACTTTATTTCAATTTTTTTTTTAAATAAGAACTACTTTTTCATAATCGAGCTATTTTCAATTTTTATTAAAAATGGATTTTTTGTAATTTTCTTTTAAATTTTCCAACGTGGTCAGCAAGTATAATATCTTTTTATTTTAAAAACATTCAATTTCCTTTTAAAAATTTTCTAGTTTGATTCAAAAGTACTTTGGGGGAAGGGGGTCGTCATAACAAAAAATAGAGTTCCTACATAATTGAAATGATTAAAAAAAAACTGATGAAATATTGGGTAATTTAAAAAAAAAAAAAAAAATGCACAAGTTTTGTTCAATAACGTTATAAAAAAGAATTGAAATGAATTTTTCTCGATTTTTGAGAAAAATAAAATAATTCTCTGTAAGTTATTTTTTGATAAAATGAAATTTTCAAGTTTTATTTTTGAAAATTTTAGAAGTTTACTGATTTTGTTTATACCCATAAATTTAATGAAAACTTTTTTAACGTGTGTAGTACATTACGTACCTACATGTTTTCATTTTGAGAACATTTTTTTACATAAAAAACAAAAATTAGATGAAGTTATTTTTTTGTAATTTTTGTTTATGAAAAGAGTTCAATTCAAAAAACTTAATTTCAATCTAATTCAATTAATTTTTTTTTTTAAATGTACAAGTATAATATTGATTTGAAACAAAGTTTTGTTAATTCGGATTGAAATGAAATTCTCGAATTTTTATCCCCCCCCCCTCACCATCTTACAATAAATAATAACTGTTTTTTCTATTTTTAAAAAAAGTAAATTTTTTTATAAAATCGAATTTCCAAGATGGTTTTACTTAAAAACATTTTTAAAAAATTTCAACTTAAAAAAAATCATTTGGAAAAAAATTAAGAAAATGATAAATTTTCAATTCTAATAAGAGAATAGATTTTAAGACTAGCCGTTAGCGACCGAAAACTTCGATTTTACTCCGACCAATGATAACGTGTTTACCATTCCTCTTAAATCATCACCAAAACTGATAACGTCTTACATCTTTCATAAATCTCAAATTAAGTTCGTTTTATATAAAAATATTTCAAAACAAAATGATCTAATAAAAAAATTGAAATATTACAAAAATAAAATAATTATAAAGATATAATCTTTCTAGACTATGAATTAACAAGTAACATTTCAATTTCTAAGCAACAACACTTTTGTATGCTTAGCTTCTCCAGTGAAATTTTCAGTTTTGAGATAGAAAATAAATTAATTTTAAAGGTGTGTACTCTCAAGTCTTGAGAAAAAGTACTTCCAAGTCCAAGTTAAGAGACGTGCGAAAACACTTGAGAGTAAAATTAATTTTGGAAATTTTTCAAGTTAATATCTATTTCAATGTGATGACCTGATGAGCTATTTTATTAATTTTATTATCATGCATATCAATAATTCAAAATTTATCTTTATTCAAATTTACAAAAATTCTCAAATTCAAACTTTTCTGTTCTTCAAGGCCTGGGGGAGACATGAGTCATTTTTATTTTTTATTTTTTTTTCAGTAAAGTTGAGTTTTAGAGCGAGTGTTAACGTTAACGAGCGACTTCTGATTACAAGATGTACGTATACTCTTACGTACAAAAAACACCACAATGATTATGATGGATCACATTTACAACAAACATGGCATAAATTAGAATAATTGTTTATAAAATATAATGATTTCAAATTATTTAATTAATTTAATGATGAAAATTGAAAAATTTTGTAATCTGCGAAAATAAAATGCGTTATCTCAAAGAGTAACTGATGGGTGGTGTAAAGGGATTGGTAAACACGTTTTCATTGGTCGGAGTAAAATCGGAGTTTTCGGTCGCTAACGACTAGTGATTTTAAGCGATTTTATTTTTAAAATATTTTTTTTTTTAATAGGTACCTATTTAAACAATTTTTTTTTTTCATACAAAATTTTGAAAAATTTGAAAAAAGATGCTTTCAAAGAAAACACTAATTGAATATTTTATTTTAAAAAAACTGCAATTTTTTTTTCTAAAAGTAAACGAAAATCGATTTGTTTTGATATAAAATGAATTTTTTACATTTTACAAGTTTTATTTAAAATCGTCTTGTGTTATTTCATTTTATTTTTCAATCCGATGGATAATAAGTTTTTTGCATTTTATTTTTTATTCAAGATTTTTCATTTTAAACCGATGTTTTCTCCATAAAAACTATTTCTTTTCAACTTTAATAGTATCTAATGCAATTCTCTCTCTTCTGCATACGTTTAAAATAAATCAAACAATATTCACAGGACACCCTATATATACTAGACACCTAAAAAACCCATTATTGTCGCGCCATTTTTCACATTCGATTCTATACCACACGTACCTCGATCAGTTTTGCAATACTTTAATACGATGCTGGTACGTTTCCAGTCCATGGTATATCGAATCACTCTATTCAACCGATGTAATGAGTTGTTTTAGAAAATACCAACGTACCTAAGACCTAGGTAGTAGGTATAGATAGGTATTTCCACTCAAACCATACCAGCGTTTTTCGATTACTCCGAAAAATCTATTATAGTAATTAAAATTTCATTTAAATATTCTCGCGTTGTCTTACACGTACATTACATACCTCGCAGATGTTTCATTTTTCGCTTAACATGTTATTGTTGTAGTATCAAATATTTATTAAAACGTTCGAAATCGTTTAACATGTTTATTGTTCAACGGTGCGTAAATTTTTAACAACACCGACGACGTTGACGTCCTGATTAATATTTTTCTATTACACAAGGTACAGGAGAAAAAAAATCTTCAATCGAATGCAAAACATCTCATTTCTAAAATCATCAATTTATCCGTACACTCGTACGACTTCATGGAAAAAAAGTAAGTTGATAAAAAATTGTAGATATATATCTAGCAATCTCGAAAAGGCGAATTTTGTAGCGAAATGGTAAAACTAAAAAATATGCGAAACGAAAACTGCACATGGTGGCAAATCCACACAACCTACGTCGATTTCGCTATCACGATGCGAAATAAAACATGAAAATATAACCATTATCTAGGTCACAGATGTTACACTTTGCGAATTTCATTTCAACCTATATAACACAACGTAACCGTTTCTGAAAGCTTTTCAAAGGACGATACGATATGGCCGTTTTTATCTGAAAATATCATTTAAATCGCGACTATAGCTCGAATAAAATAACAGGTATCGTATCATTCGACCGAAGGAAGAAATCAAATATAATTAAAAGATGGAAATAGATTTAATTTTATAGATTTAAAGGCACTCGTACACAAACCACCCTTGTAATTTTCGCAACGTTCGCGAACCTGTCGTCTCTAATGCTGACGTAAATTTATAATTAATTATTCGCTCGAGTTTTCAGACATTGTACATAAGTTACTAGTTTACCACCTCACCCCGCCTGCTTCTGAAAAATGTGTCAATTTCCTAACTAATTTACAAGCGTGAAATTATAAATTAATGCTCGCGATCGTTCGTTGTTGTGTTCGCAACGAACGACCGTCAATATTTTCTTATTTAATACCTATCTTGGGCATACTGTTGAACGTATACGATACGACAGATTCTACCAGAGTCACCGTCAAAGCGAATCCAATTTATTTTTTCAAGAAAAAAAGAACAAGTGACAAGAAACCGGAGAGGGTGTGAAAAAAGTTACATTTTGAAAATAAATCTTATCGCACGAATGGAAGGAAATTAGGTCACCAGACGAAATTTGTTGCGAGGAGATTCGACGATTTAAAAAATTCACGAATACCTACGAACTATTGTCACGTAATTTGTTATATCATATTTTCCTTTCTTCATTTATCAAACCAACAGATTTCATAACGGAATTCTTCCAAAAAAAAAAACTATAGTAACCATTTTTTATCAAAGTAATTAAAAAATCGTCAATTTTCAAGATTTCTTCATAAATATCAATTTCGTTGAAGCACAAAATTTTTCCAAGTTTTGTACAAACATAATCAAAATTCTCATAAACTATTTTGTGAAGCACGTTTCCAGAACATTTAAAACAGGGCATCAGTTTAAAAAAAAATTTAAAGTTCAAAATTTTGAAAATTCCATTTGAACAATTTTTTTAAAATTTTCGATTGGAAAAAATTTTAATATTTTTTTTCATAATTTTCTTAGAGCACTAATTTTAGATTAAGATAAAAATTAAAAAAAAAATCAAACACATATTTTAAATTTTCAAAAAAAAATTATTTTGTACAAACATATTCAACTTTTTAAAAATTTTGGTCAAAATCAAAATTCTCAGAAACTATTTTTGTGCAGCACGACGTTTTCATATCATTTAAAACATGACAGTTTGAAAAAAAATTTTAACTTCAAAATTTTGAAAATTCCATTTCAACAATTTTTTTTAATTTTCAATTGGAAAAAAAACTCAATACATATTTTTTTCAAAAAATTTTCAGAGCATCAGCTTCAGATTACAGTATGATAAAAATTGAAAAAAAAAATTTCAACACAAATTAAACTTAAATTTTCAAAAATTTTAATCAAAAATTGAATCATTAAAATTTTGTTCAAACCCAAATATTTACAGTACTGTTTGATGTTTCACACAAATTTTTGACATAATTTTCAAAATTTTGATTAGTATATTGAAAAAAAAAATTAATCATCCAAGTTCTAAACTTAAAAATTTGCGAATTCTGAAAAAAAAATCCTTAAAATAAGCACCTAAAAAATTGAGATAAATTTTTTGAAAAAATCCAATATTTTTTAAAGGAGGTAAAAGTGAGGTAGGCGGCAGAGGAGCCCTACATAAAATATACGAAAAACTTTAGTACCCCGATACTTCTCAAAGTTGACTTGGAGTTATTCAAATTTTTCTTTTATTCAACTTGAAAACTATAAAAACATAACTTCGAGTAACTTTTAGAGAAAGTAGTACTAAAAATTAAGCAATGATGTGAGCATGATATTTGAAAAATAATCACTAATGACACCTGAATCAATCACACCTTTTTTTGATACAATCAATTCGAATTGTCCAGAAATTTTTAAATTATTTTTTGGAAAATTATATCACCATCTTCTTCGAAAAAAAAATATCAAAATATTTAAATAATTTCGCTTACCCATCAAAAAACGAAAATAAGGTTGGAAAAACATATCGCACAATATAATATCTATATCACAAAACACCTCTTTAAAAAATAAATAACTCGAAAAATAACGAATTTTCTACTAAAAATTCACCCAAAACCACCGTAACGTTTAAAACCACGACGAAGAAATTGACATCGAGAAGTCACACACCGAAATAACCTATACCCAGACCTGCACAATGCACATGTTCCAGAGTTCTTTTGCCTCTTGCCAAAGGCCTAGTTCAAAAAAAAAGAAAAAAAAACTGGTTTCCACCCTCCACAGGAGATTCCTACACATAGGAGGCTTTTAGTTATTTAATTCGAGCTCGCTGAACTCTGTACGAATTCTAGGAACATACCCGAACAACGATCGTATTGTCTCATCACTGTTCCTTGAACTGACGTTAAGTATTTAAACTTCGACGCCAATCCACTCTAATCCTCGTCGACCATTTAGCAAATCGCTTCAGCATACTGATTCACATGGCGAAATTCGAAAAGAATTCTCACAGTTGGAATCGGCTAGACGTACTAGATTAATATTGCCAATTTTTACCTATTTCGAGGAATTAATTCCAACATTCAAAACAACTAAACAAATGACCTTTTTTTTTCAAATGTGAGCACCGAGGAATGCCTTTTTTTCGGTCGAAATATCGTGGAAAATGCCCAAGCGATATTTTATCTTTCTATTACGTAAGCAACATCCGACCAAAAATTCTCTACGTATAGTGAAAGTTCCATAGCTGCAGAACAACATATCATGTCAAAAGGGTAAGTTCATAACCTACTAACCTATAAAATTCGGATTAGGGGGAACGCCGAACGGCGACAACGGCCATGTTTGAATATCATTTCGATAACGCGTAGCGCAGCGCGGTGCACCGCGTACACCATCCAGGGCAGTAGCGTTGTTAGCAAGGTCGTTCCAGAGGTGAGGGATGGGGAACGGGGTTCGACAGTAGTTTAATCGAATATCCCTTGTGAATTTTTTTCCTACTTTTTGGAAACCTTTGCCAATTTATGTTCGTGACTGATGTAAAAGTAGAGCACAGATAATTTTTTCAAAAAAAGAAAAAAAAAAGAAAAAAGAAATTATTTCAAACGATTTTTCTGGATCGTAAAAATTTGAAAATTTTGTGATTAAAATCACTTTTTGGTGCTAAGGAAATTGAAATCTTGCGTCAAAATTTGAATAGATGTAGTATTAAAAAAAAAACAATTCATTTGAATAATTGAAAAAAATGGTATTTTTACAATTTAAAAAAAAACACTTAGGTATCCAAATTAAAAAATTTTTGGTTCACAAAATGTTTTATAAACTTTTGAAAATTCGTGTTCGTACTGTCTTGAGCTGGTACAAAACTTGAAAACTATCAATTCATGTTACTCGAACATGGGTAATTTTTTCAAAACAGAAAAACAACAACAACAACAACGAAAACAAAAAAAATTGTGAACTCCAAAAGGTCAAAAAAATTGTCACTTCTTCAAAGATTAGGTAGCTAAATCTAAAAACTCAACCTTTTTTTTTTTTTTTTTTTTTTTAAATGGAAAGAAATTTTGGAGCCTCATTTTGAAGAAAAACTCAAAACAAATTTTTTCAACAGAAAAATTTCTAAAATCAAGGTCAGTTGAAAAAACAAGCAAAATGAACGAAAAATTGGGTAAAAATCACGAATTGGTGATAAATAAGATGATAAAAAGTTTACAAAAATTCATCAATAAGGAAGGACCCTCAGGTCAGAGGCGGCAACTGAGAATTTTCCCAAATGGTCTGTTGTGAGGTCTTTTATTGTGGGGGGAGGATACTTTCCTCAAAAAATTGAGATTTTTTTTGTGTTGATTTCAAAAAAGTTGAGATACATATCTAGTGACGCGGTCGCGTCACCCCCGCCCTCCCCATTCAAAAGTAAACAAAGCGACCGCGGCACTTTATATTCTATAACTATTATAGGGCTTAAAACGCCAACTTCCGAACGATTTTTCGAGGTTAAATACTCGTTTAAATCAAAAAATACCAAGAATAAAAGTGTCTTAGATTTTCGAGTACTTCATTTTGGTACCAAAACGAGCTTTCTACGATTGAAATTCGCCAAGTTCCAAGTATGACGAATTTGGTGAAAATGATAATTTTTGAAAATTTGGTTCAGACTCGCACCATGCAAAAACGGCTGGACCGATTTCAATGAGATTTTAGTTATAGGTTATGTTCGCTGTGAGATTGTTTGGAAAGTTGAAAAATTTTGAAAATTTTGAAATTTGCCTCCTTCACCCCCCCCAATTGGGGCCCCAAAATTTCGAAAATTGGGGGTCGAAATATCAAAAGGCACTTCACGGCTTGGGACTCTATACGCATGCCAAATTTTAGCTCAATAGTTCAATTAGAGTGATCTGTAGAGATGGACAAAGATTTCGAAAAATGGCGAAAATTGGACAACGCGTATTAATAATGTAAATTAACCATTCGTATTTAATTCTGTAGCCTTGGACAAAGAATGATGATAATTGAAATTCAATGTTATTGATGATTTATTTTGATTAAAAAATCGATATAAAACATCGATATATCGATATTATGATATCGTATGAAAAATTGAAAAGCGGTGTGTTCTTATCACCATTTTAACTATCGAAATAAACAATCATCTTGTGTTGCTGTAGCCTTGAGTAAAGAATGAGTAAAAAATTAATTTGTCATAATCTGTCATGTCAATGTCATATGAAAATATGGTTAAGCGTTCAGGACTCTTGACAGGGTTTTCACGTATCAAGTTTTTGTTGTACGATGACCATATTATGTGATAATAATTTAAATGTAAGTAAGCCCCAACGCAGATTGGTTTGGGAATTCCAAAAGGCACTTCTACGATGTTCAAAGTGCTATGTACAAAAATTTTGGAGAAAAAAATAGTAGAGGGCTCAGTCACTTCTATGTATTTGCAAAAAAGCAAATATAATTTAAAATTAAGTGAGACTGAGCCCTCTACTATTTTTTTCTACAAAATGTTTGTACATAGCGTAGTAGTTGTATCCATGCATTCAAGCCGGAGTGGAGAGAGGTGAAAGGGGGCGAAAAGGGAGGCGGTTAATTAAATTATATCATAACATTTTTTACCCAACATTTCAAGAATTTATTTTTAAGAAATTAGGAGGGTGGTTAAATTAATTATAGATATCAGTACATTTTTTACCCGATGTTTCAAGATTTTTTTTTTTTAAATAAAAAATATTTTTTGGCACAATGTTACTAGGGTTGGTAGAGGGCGGGAACTAATTCTTTTTCAGAGAATTTTTTTGGAGGATTTTTTGTTACAAGAAAATTTAATAAAATTTTGATTTTAAAAAAATTTTCATTTATTTTACTCCAAAAAATCGAGAGATTTCTTCTTCGAAAAATTGATGTGCTAATGCGTTAATTTTATAAGTGCACTTGTTTTTTTAAATCACATATTCAGTTCAAGCATCGGAACAGTTGGGTAATTTCAGCCAGTGCTTCGGATGTTGACTCACTCAGTGATATCAGAAAAAAAAGGCAATTTATCTCCTAGAAAGTAATCATAGAATTTTTTGAGGAATTTCCTCAAAATTTTCAAAGACAATCCACCAAAAAAAAATTTGCAGAAAAATGAGTGATTTTAAATCAAATTTTGCACGAGTTTTCTTCGGAATTTTAAAAATTGAATGAATTTACAAAATTTCTGAAATTCACTACTCGTACTATAAGTACATAAAACGATTTGGAAATTTTCAATTCACCTCGAAGCCATAATTTTGGAGGTGACAGGTGACATGACGGAAGGTTTCCCCTCATTCTTTGATATCATTTTACAACATTCAGATTTTTTTTTAGAATTTTTTGATCTGTGGGAACATCGTCAATAAGGCCAAACACTATTTTTCCACGATTTTTCCCACCCAAAAAAGTCATTTTTAATGGAAAATTGTTTTCTTGTGATATATCATCAAATACACCTCTATTTACTCCATCAACCTTTATTTGGGCCAAATTTGTTAATTTTCTCCATTTTTCTATTTTTTTTTAACACCCTATCTTTTCACGAATCAAATAGGTATTTTTGACTGTAGAAAATTGTGCAAAGGATGAGTTGCAAAAAAAGAAATTAAAAATTTTCAGATTTTCGTGGAATCGCACCATATGGCTAATATCCAGTTTAAATAATATGTCTAAACATGAATTTTAGGCGCTTAGAACATCTGGGAGTGTGGTTGAGTTCCCAAAATTGCGTCATTGAGGTGTTTTTAAAGTCGAAAAATCTAAAAAAAAAAAGAAATCAGGCAATTTTTAAAAAATTGGTCGAATTAAAAATTTCCTTTTTTTTTAATTGAAGCCAAAAAAAATGATAAATGTGTAATAAATTGATGAAATGATGGAATAAATGGACTACTTAGATTTTTCGCCATATTTGATCTCCTTCCCATTTTAGTACCCATCAAAGACCAGAATCTATCAAAACTTAAAAGCATCTCGTTATTTTCACATCATTTGCAATATGTAAACACAACACACACAAGCAACATCGAAAACATAATTCTTCTCTACAAAACGGACACATGATGAACAAACAACATGTCACTGATCTAACAACAGACGTAGTACGTAAACGTACACATTCAATACTACAATATACACTGCCATAAACGTTAAAAACATATAAAACTAAACCTAGTGTAAAAGTATTACCTACATAGAAACAAAATTTCAACTCCACTCTATTGCATAAACCTCTCTATTGAGCAATATAAAAGACAATTCGAAGCAGTCAATTATCCAATCCTTAGTACCTAATCAAAGCCGGCCACCATTGTCGTTGATTTTCCCTCGACACCGACCAAACCCACTCTATATATAAAATCACTTCATCAAACAGGGGGAAAAATAAACGAAAAATCACGACTAGAAGGTAAAATTCAATTTAAAAATTCCAATTCTCCAATACCACGAGATTTCCAACTCGTTCGAGTAGCACGTTGCGTTGGCCAAGCCAATGTAAACGACATTTAAACGAAATTGAAAAATCTGCCAATTTAGCTCGCCAATTTGACAAGGCGAAAATTAACGGGATTAATAATCCGCGCTCTAAAGGTATAATGTATATTGGCGCGATCCAGCTCGAGAGGGGATTAATATACGTATCTCGAAAACCAGTTCTTTTTTTCCATTTTCAGAATGGAAGCGCTAAACAAATTTCAAGGACACGACCACACGTCAAATATGTGACTTTCGAACGCGTCGTAATTTAATAACGTAACCAGAACGCAATACAATGAGAGAGATCTGCCAAAACTACGCCGCTTCGAGTTCGAATTTACCAACTCGTCGAGCAGAGTTGATTCATCTCGCGATAGAAGAATATTAATAAAATCTGCCATTGCCATTGCCACAACCCTACACAACAAATAGGCAGGCATCAGCGAAGAATAAAACAAAATGTTAAAAAACGCGCCATTGAAACGCGAGGAAGCGGGTTCTTTTACATAAAAATAAGCCGCAACATGCGGGTAAATAAAACGAAATATTCTTATTTGAAAAAAAAAAAATTAAAAAAAAATCACCGTTATACGGGATATTGTGTCTGAAAACGTGAGTTTTCACTACATACAATTTAGTACTTCAAGGACGTCGATATTTTCTACAAAGAGAAAAAACCACTAAAATCGACTCTAATTAATATCGAAATAGCCACAATTTAATCCACTTCTGCTGGTACATCGCAGAAGACCTACGTACAACGAGCACAGATCTCAATACTGAAAAAATGACTAGGCAATTTTTGTTCAGAGATGACTTAAATCTGGTATAAAATCGAATTACCAGTCGTTTAAATGGAGAAGATCGAATGAATCGTGATTACGAAAAATATTTCAGGTTTTAAATTTCATGCCATCAAAGAGTATAATCGTGAATCTCATTCAGTGAGGTTTTTCTTATTTTTTTTCTTCACTTTGTTGTACATCGAGGTACAATACAAAACCCCGTCGCGACCAACAGAATATATAATTGAACAAATACATCCATAACAAAACGCTATTCTCTTGGAAAAAATTCGTCGCCACTGATACAATTCTTATAATAAATCATCATTTAAAACCGTCTGATCTCTGGGTACAGTGTTCTTTCCTCGATATATGCGTAAGCATATAGATGTACCTGGAGACAAACAATACACGTATGCGACAAATTTTCTGCCAATGGTTTCGAAAAAGAAGAGAAAAGAATGAAAACGGTATCATTTTTTATCTATTTGTCTCCTAATATTCAAAGAACTTTAACCTTTTGCCACCTAAGAAGAGAGAGCCTCTGTCTGCGATGTAGTCGTCTTATTCACGGGGCGAAAAAACTTTTAAAATCGCAAAGGTCAACTATACACTGGATACAATTGATTTTGAAATCTTCGGTACAATACTCCCTTCTACGTCGTCTTTTGCTCTGTAAAATAAACCTATTCGAGTCAATTTTTCAAAAGATTTTCGTACCTTTTTTGTTTGCAAAACAAAACAATACCTGCACGCGAAGATCTTGAAATCTTTAACAACCCACTGCTGGGCAACTTTTCAGAGGCTCAAATAGGTTATCTACCTCGTATCTTTAGACATAGGTAAAGGTATAGAAAGAAACACCAACTATTTTTAGGAAACAGGTGTATTTTTCAATTTTTTCCAGGTAAATGCTCGTCTAAGATAGTGAGCGAATTGCAAAAAAAAGATTTTTAGTTGTCTATTAAAATTAATGAATTTATGCTTCGTTCTCTCCAAAAAGATCTCACTATGGCGTCTGGATATTTTTGAAAAATTGTAAATTATGACGATAATGTATTTTTATTAAAATTCGAGTACAGCGAATGTAATTTATGAAAATTTTCGACTCGGTTAACTTTTTTTTTCAAAGTTGAGATACAATCTTTTTTCACCAACTACATTTCCATTTCGAGTTGGCCATGAAACAAGGTACCTATAGTTACCTACGTATTAAAAAGTAAGATCGGAAATATCTATATTTTAAAATCGTAAAATATGCGCATATAATATACTGTAAGAACTGAAAATATGCAAAAATATGCAATTATAATATGGCTATGGATAAAAAGAATTTTTCAAGACGATTGACTACAGTTTTCCTGGATTTTGAGTTCATTTTGCTTCAAATTTCAATAAAGGGTATAGCCGGGTTAAGATAGGCGATTTGGCCCATCATACGGATTTTGAAACCAACTAGTGGAAGTTGGTCCCCATGGTCTAAAACCCCCGTGACCAAATTTTTGAGTCGCTACCCCTCCCCTCCTAGGGCAAAAAACGTGATTTTTCGATTATAATTTTTGATTTTGGCTGCTTTCAACCGATTTTTTTCAAATTCGGGTAGATGCTAGGTATCATCAAGGGTCATTTATGGAAATTTTTTCAAAAATTTTCAAACCTATCTTCACTGTGAAATGCGCATTTCAAGTTTTCTAACGGCCATTTCGACAAGTTCTTTCAGAGGTGCAATAATTTAAAAAATATATGTTGTACACCTAGTCTGGATGTACAACATATATTTATTTCAGAATTTTCTATATAGGTGGAAGACCTTAAAAAATGCAAAAAACTGATTTTTTTCATCATGCCTAACAAAATGTCTGAAAGTCATCTTTCTAAAAACAAGTTTCAGAATGTCTGACCAAATGTCTATAAAATGTCTAAAAGTCATAAAATTTCAAAAAATTTACAAGTTTCAAAATGTCTGACATAATGTCTAAAAAGCAGAATTTATTGAAAATTTTCTAAGTTTTTTTTTGTCATCTAAACCTAACCTAATGTAACCTAACCTAACCGAATGGGGTCGGATTTTCGTGTCGTTTTTTTCTATTTTGGTCTCAGTAAAAGCATATACTATTATGAAAAAAATCAGGTATGTTTTGACAGCACTTTTGAATTTTTTCAGGAAAATATTGAAAGATTATCTTTCCAAAAAAATGATATCGATTAGAATCTTTCAATTTTTTCATAGAAAATTTTGAAGAAAAAAAATGAACAATTTTTTGTAGATTAAAGAAAGTTTGATAAAATTTTCGATTTCTTTCAAAAAAAAATTGAAATCTCCCCCCCCCCAAAAAAAAAGAGAGTACATATACCTATTACTCAATTTGTTGTGAAATTTCAAGGAAAAAATTTAATAGCACTGTTGAATTTTTTCAGGAAAATACTGATTTTTTTTCAAAAAAGAAAATTATAGAATGTTTTCATAAAAGTTTCGATTTCTTTCAGGAAATTTTGAAAATTTTCCTCTTTAAAAAAATATATTCCAAAAAAAAATCTCAAACAATTTGATGTGAAATTTAGGAATATAATATTATATTTTGATATGATTTTTGAATTTCTTTTAGGGAAATACGTAGATGGTGTTTTGAAGGAATTTTCCAATTTTTTGCCTAGAAAATTTTGAAAAAAATCAGATAACTAATGAAAAAAAAAATGAAATAATTTTTAACTTTTTTCAGGAAATTTTCAAATTTTTACTTCCAAAAAAATAAAAAAAAGTTTTAGAAGATGGCGTATCGATAAAATCTTTCAACTTTTTCCAAGAAAATTTTGAAGAAAAAAAACATCAGCCAATTTCTTGTAGAATTAAAATACAAAAATGATGAAATTTTCGACTTTTTTCAGAAAATTTTGAATTTTATCCTAAAAAAAGAAAGTACTTCTTTACCAAAAAACAGTTTTAGAGGATGTTTTGATAGGATTTTTCAAATTTTTTTTTGTAAATTAAGAAAAAGTGACGGAATTTTAGATTTCTTTTCAGGAAAATTGTGAAATTTTCACTTACAAAAAAAAATTCTTCAGAAAAAATGAATGAGATTTTAAATTTTTTTAGGAAAGTTGATTTTGAAGAATTTTGATTGTATTGTTCTCTTTTCTCAGTAGTTTTGAAAAATTCCCTTTAAATTTTTTTATGAACGAATTTTTGATTTGGTACAATGAGTTAAAATTTGTTTTTACATTTGTTCAGTACCTAAAGAGATTTGAGCGAAATAGTGACAAAAAAAAGGTACCATGCAGCAAGATGAGAAATACTCGTATAGTGATGAAGCCACTATAGAAGTGGTGGCACGAAATTTCTAAACTTCGATGTAGCAATCGTGGCCTAGAATTTTTCCGAATAATTTAGTTTTGTATTTTGAGAGGGTCAGGCCCGTAGAGAAGGGGGCATAGGTGGCATTTTGCCCAGGGCCCGGAGTTTTGCTAGGGGACCCAAGGTGAAATTTTTCCGCTTGAGTTGGAAAAATCATATAATTTTTGATCAAAAATTCTCTTGGAAGAGGGCACAAAATAATTTTTGCCCCGGGGCCCACTTTGGCTCTCGACGAATTTGCAGTTGCTTGAAATTTATTGAAAACATGCTTTAAAAATGATCAAAATAAGTTGAACATTCTCTAAAAAAATATTTAAAAAATATGCTGCTGATTTTTGATTAATAATTCGCAAGTTTCTAATACGAGACAAACTCGTCAACGAAAAGAAAAAATTCGACAAAAAATGCGAGAAGACCTTGCGAATAACTTTCCATCGATGATACCTCGAGTACTAACGAATGCATCTACAAATCAAACCTAGACACTACACCTAAGGTGTTGAAATTTCTACAACAATTTCAAGCACTTCTACGCTCGGTGTCGTGTATAAATGTGAAACTCATATTATAACGATGAATAACCGCCGGTGTAAGAGTGCAGAAATTAAACGTTATGTATCTTACATCTTGACAAAACCGCAACTCCGCATCTCATATCGTGGAAACATTTTGCCAAAGTTGTTTAGCTGTGACGCGGTTAGTTATACCACAGTATACCTCGACTCAAGAGCTACGATATAGGTAAACGTACGATAGGTAGGTAGGTATAAGACAAGAATTCCAACCCAACACTCGAGAAAATTTTCTAAAAATTTCACAACCAGAGTCAGAGTCAAGATCACTTACTCAGTTTGGACGCCGAATTATACGGATCGTAGCTGCTGGTCGACATGGTCGGTGACGGATATCCATTGGAAGTGCTAGGATGATAAATGGACGAATGCAGAGCTGGTCCCGGCGACGAGCTTAGATTCGACGACGTAGACGCCGACACCGCAACCGAGCTTACGACAGTCACCGGAGAACGTGGTGTGACTGTGAGCCAGTCGTCGGGAGGACGTAGCCTCTTCGATCCGGCGATTCCATTGAATAAGCCGCTGGAACTGCTGGCAGTCGGTGGGCTCCGAATGATCTCTCTGCCTTGACTATAGCAAGGACTTCTACTGCGTGGTTCGGATTTGATGACAGACTGACCTTTCGGCCTGCCACCATTATACATAACATCGTGATGTTTCAAGTCCATCGCGCACATTTAGCCGCTTGGTAATATACATTAAAATCACCTTTAATCGATACACACTCGTACAAACGCGAAATTTGCAGAGGAAAAAAATCAAAAAAAAAAAAAAATGAATAACTTAATCGTAAGTTTGGTAACCAAACGAAATACTGCCGTAAACTTTTTTTCCAATAATTAAATTACGCGGAATGAAATAAATAAAAATAAATTTTAAAATTTGTTCACAAAACACTTCTCACTGGTACAATTTGCGCGCGTAAAAATCGCAAATTATCGAGATTTACGCGTACATGCGACGTACAAACGGGCATAAAAAACATACACCAACACCGCGAGATAAATGGCACGTGAATTCGCGCTCGTTAAACTCTACTAAATAACACAAAATATTGTAGAACGATGTGAACGTAAACGAGACGGTAGAGTTACGATATGGCGGCGGAAAGGAAGCTGATGGCATTGAAAGTGACTATCGGATATAGGTGGTAGCGAGTCTATAATTGTCTCGGCCGTAGTTCTTGCCATCGATTCTTGTGAGTTGTTGCGAAAAATACGTCCTAGACGACGTCACCTTATACAACTTTTCATTTGCGTGACATTCTGCAACAAAAATAATAATAATAATAATGAATAAACGAGCCGATAAATCGATGTAAAATTCTAAAATAAAGTCGCAATAGCGTTCTAAAGACTAAATTTCTCACTTTCAATATTATTCGAGTTACGGTAGTCTGGTAAATGAACTAACAAGTGGCCTTCGTCACTTTGCCAAAAACTTATTCGAAAGACAGCTCCGGAGCTCGCTAATGAGTGAAATTTTCGTTTTTTAATTTCATAAAATTAACAACCTTGTGAAAATTGCCTTTGTTTATGAAATGAATTATTTCTTTTATTACATTTTTCCCATTTTGAGACCGACTGAAAAAATTGAATGCCTTTGCTTACTCAATAGGATGGCCCTTATATTGGGCTTGTGATTTTTTTTTTGTCCCCTGTCCCCGTTGTTTCTTTTTATGATAAAATAATTCCCAATTTTTTTTTCTTTCCTTAATACAATTTCAAGTTGTACCTTATTGGAGCACCCCCATTTTTCAACAAAAATTAATAAATAAATAAATACAAGCGGTGCTATAAGATTTCCATTTCGAAAATAGTAATTTTCAGTATCGAATGAGAGAATGATTTTTTTTTCATTTCAAAAAAATATATTTACTTTTTTTGAATAGAAAGGGAAAAAAATATTGGGTATTCCAAAAAATCGAGACCATTTCTTACTCTAAAAAAATTGAAAGATTTTTTTAATGGAGACAAAAAATTGAGATTTTGCGTCAAAAAGTAGAATCGATTTTTTTTACTCTAAATAATAAAATTTAAAAAAATTACCCCACTCCCAAAGAATGGAAAAAAATTTGATTCCAAAAAAACATTGAGAAATTTCATTGTTTTAAGAAAATAAAAAAAATGAAAGATTTTTTAATAATTTCAAGAAAATAAACACATTTCTTAGGTATTCTAAAAAATAGATATTTTTCCTCCAAAAATTTGAAAATATTTTTTCTCCAAAGGTACCTGACCTACACAAGTATTAGTTTCGATGAAATTCACCAAAAAATTGTAAGCTTTTCTTTTCAAAAATTTAATAAATATTTTTACTTTGCAACAGTTGAAGAGTTTTCTTCAAAAAATTGAAAAAAATCGAATTTTTTACTCCAAAAAATTTGAAAAATAAATATTCTGAAAAAATCAAGAAATTTTCCTACTCGTAATAATTTCAAGAAAAAAAAACACATTTTTTATTACCTAGATTTTTTTCGAGCAAAAATTTGAAAAATATTTTTCATTTAAAAAATTAAGGTACACGAGTATTTTTCAATTCCTATAAAAAATCAGTTTTTGCCAAAAAATTGAGACTTTTTCTTTTAAAAAATTTGAGAAATATTTTTACTTTAAAAGTTTTCAAATTCTCCGAAAAATTGGAAAAAATTCGGATCTTTTTATAGTTTTTGTTTTAAAAATTTTGAGATTTTTTTTTTTTAATTTCAAAATTATTTTCAATGACATGACAAACTGATAGATAGCTTTTTCAAAAATATTGAAGCAAAATGTTGAGATTTTTTCTCAAAAAATTGAGAAATATTTTTACTTTAAAAAAGATCAAGTTCTTCTTCGAAAAATTGGAAAAATTCAAAACATTTTATTACTTCAAAATAGAAATTTGTAAAATGAAAAAATATCGAATGAATTTTTGATAATAACTCGCAAAACTTTGATGGAAAGATTTTGCGAAATTATTCACAAATTTTTGCCTTTTTCCCACACCGTGAAATAATACGAGCACATTTGTATTTCATTTTTAATTCCTTATCGTTAATTTCCCTTCTTATTACCGCGTGCATTTAACAAAATCAATTTTTATTTACACCTGTATACCGATGACGATGAATACACCGCATCTCATTAAAAACTTGACAGTAAGTTATTAAAATAATAAAAAAAAGAGTACCAAGCAGGAAATTCTATTAAAAACATCTTGCACTTGAAGCAAGGTCAAATGGAAGAGAAAAGAAATGAAAGGAAGTGCAGCTGTTTTTCTCTCGTCAAATTATCCGGCTATTTTATATTTTTTTTTGAAAAATAATTTATTTATACGCGGATACCTGTTAAATGTTTTCTCATTTGTACGGAAAATTCCGACGTGAGAGAATATCGCATTTGCCCTCACTGTCGCCATTTTGTTTACAAAGTATCATTCTATTACGTAGGAATCCTGTATAAGCATAAAATTTTTCAGGTCAAAATAAGTTAAGTTCGCCACTTGTAGAGTGGAAAATTCCATGTCCAATGAGCTGTTTTCGAAGTCTGTACGGTAATTTTTGAAGGTTTTACTGCGCTTCAAAGTTGAAAATTCAGAAAATAAACAATTTTGGGGGGAAGGTTTTAGAAAAATTTATACAAAATTCTCCTTATTACTGTGGAATAACTCCTATTACAGGTATAAATTTCAATGACCACTTGACCACTCATTTGAAAAAAATTGTATGCTCTACACATCGTGGTGGTCTCAACAAATTTCCATAAGTTGAATTGGGACTGAAAAAATCAAAGTAAGTGGGACCTTTTCCTAAATAATGCTACATATTTTGAATAAAATTTATTGATTTTTTTTTTCAAAAATTTTTTACTCTCTCATGTAGGTTTTTATGTGATTTTTCTTGAAAAAATCCTCGATTTTAAAAATTAGGTATCGTTTTCTCCATTTCAAAAAATAACAATTTCCTCAACTTAAAAAAAAATATTGAACTTTTTTTTCATTTATTCAAGTAGCTAGTGTTTTGAAGTTTTGTAAATTTATACTTCGTTGTGATTTTTTAGAATTAAAAAAAATTCTCCAATTTTTTTTCAAATTGTGTTTTTTGATTTCAACTTTTTTTTTTAAATTATTTCCTGGAAAATTTTCACTAATTTTATTTATTTTATTTCTAAATTGAAGCCAAAATTAAACAAATTAAAATCTGATCAATTTCAAAGCATTTCTAATGATTGTATAAACCTCTATTTCCATTTTTACAAAACAATACGCAAGGTTTTTATACACGATGTGATTCCATTACCTTCCTAATTCGATTCAAAGATTATTGTCCGGACGCTAAAATGTAATAAGTCATACCCTGCTGACATCTTATTCGATATCCTTTTTTCTTTTCCTTTAACCTAAAAAGTTTCCCTCGCTAGATTTGTGTTCCACTTTATTTCATTGGAGACAGCTTTTAAATATACGTTTAAAAAAAAACGTTTTACCCTTAATGGAGTACTCGTATAACAGGTACCTGCCCTATCGCAAAGGTATGAAAACAAAAAAGGTATTTTTGTACACAACGACGTCGGATGGTCCAAAGAAAAAAAAACTGACATTTTATCAAGAAACTCTCGCCACGTCAGATTCAATTACAAAGCTGAGAGAAAATTTCCCAAAGCGTGCTATTCGTTCGTATAGTAACAGTTCTTATATTTAAAAATATCTACTAAAAGTTGATATTTAATGTAAAAGTTTTTCAACACGCTATCCTCGTAATACGAGTACAAAACCCATCAAATAAATTTTATACTCGTGCCTTTTTCTAGGAATTTTCTCAACACGTATCGTATATACCTTCAGTTCTTCTAAACACATACCAAGATTAATCTATCGCAAAGGTACGAGAATACGAGTAAAATTGGAAGTAAACGAAACGTCTTCGTGTATTACTTTCTACAACGAATGACAACTTTCGTGAGAACAAAAAAAAGACTAAAAAGTAGGTCAAGTAATAAATTATACCTAGAACACAATGTTGCACCCTGTTCTAACTGGAAAACCTGTTCGGATGGTTTAGAGGACTATTGATCTCTTTCACCGTGAAACTGAGTTGAACCTATTGTGTTTGGAATATTTGGGTTTTCGGACATCATTACTGACACAAGATGGTACAAAATACAAACAACGTGTGTTCATTTTTCAGTTAGGTTTCTTTGAAAAACCATTTTCGTTTTCAAGAAAATACTAAATATGTTTTATAAGTGCATTACCCTTTGAAGTGTTTCACCTACAAATATTTCCACACTGAAATGAGAATAAAATGGTCTAGAAAAAATAATCTAGGATTTCATAAACTTTTGAAATTTTTAGTAAAGAATTTAGGATAATTGGAAATACCCATAGAAGAAAAAATTACTATTCTCTAAACAGAGTCACTCTTCAAGGGTATCTAAACAATCAGATTAAACTTTACTCGGTTCTTTATTGAATTAAAAGTCCATTTAATCTAAGACCTTGAGTAAATTCAAGTTTTCGCAGTTTTCTCTCGTTATTTGCACTCGATAAAATTCTTTCGAAATACAAAAAAGAAAAAAAAAATTAAATCGACCCAACGCGAAAATTGTAACTATGAATAAAAAAATATACTTATAAAAAAAACATATAAGTCCTCATTACAGCACACGCATTCGAAACACAATAATTACTAGCTTTTTTTTTTTACCATAGGAATGTATAACGAGCACATGCAGCTTATATTCTTATTACCAGAGCTTACATTCGCTGAAACCTAGGGGTACCTAATACGACGAAAAATCGACCTCATTTCGAAATAAAAATAGCTTTTTGGCATCTTCCGAATGCCCTTCCCAAGCGATTAATTTTTTACGTCATCGGTTTCTTTCTTCAGCTTAGTACACGTGTCGAAAAGGTTGTATAAAAAATGATAATTGCCTACCTAGATCAAAGAAAAGGGGAAAGAAAACACGCCATAATTTTTCGACGAAAGAAAAAATATATCGACGATTTATACAAAAATAGTAAATCGTGTTTAGAGACAAAGTTGAAATTATTAAAAAATATATAAATCAACGAGAGTTTTGGCAGTAATTAGCGTTTATGTAGTTCAAATTTGTATACCTAATTAATACATAACAAGGGCGAATTAGCACTTGCATGGTTGCTGTCTGAGAAATATTTTAAAGAAGAGGTCCCATGAATGCTCAACATATGTCGTTTTACTTTTGCTTTTCTTCCGAAGTTCCGAGGGAAGAATATTTCACAATAATAAAACCTGAATCGCAAGAAATCATGATCCCTCAAATAAATCTCCCAACTTAAATTTTCGCACCACCTTCTAAAAAAATTGTACGAATAATAATATGACGATCACTTTTAAACTTAATAATTTTACGAGTCATATTTTCACTTTTA
Source organism: Balanococcus diminutus (assembly GCA_959613365.1). Classification (NCBI taxonomy): domain Eukaryota; kingdom Metazoa; phylum Arthropoda; class Insecta; order Hemiptera; family Pseudococcidae; genus Balanococcus; species Balanococcus diminutus. The sequence goes on from OY390715.1 coordinate 49,243,195, forward strand.
AACAATTTTAAATTAATTTTTCCACCAATTTTGAACGGATTTGTAAACTAACTTCGTGTTAGGATGAAATTCCCAACCGTAAATTTCTTCCAGACTAAGTCATATTCCGTCATATGTATCGAATCGTAACAAAATCAAGAAAAAATGTTATTGGAACAAACGGAAGCATGGATTGTGGTTTTTACTCGAACGAACCAATTACACTACAAAATACGTAGTAGGTAGGTATGTACTATGTACCTACAAACCTTACATCTGATTCTTTCCAGCTCCGTAAATTCTACCACTAACACGAGTTTTCAAATTACATTTTCTACGGTTGGATTGGATATTTCCAATTAACGTCGTCATATCATATACCCTTTTTGAAATTATTCCGACGAGATGTATTATTTCACCGACTCGCGTATGTTTCTTACGTTAATTCAGTTTTCTTTCAGTCATTTATCGTTCGATCAAAAAATTACAAAAAATTTTACGTTGAAGTATTTTCAAAAAAAAAAAAAAAAAAAAAAAAAATGGCAAATCTTATAAGTATAGGTACTTTCTCAATCTGAATCAGTGAATTTTTCACTATTTCGGGCAGTCAACTTTATTTAACTGATGAATCTGTCAATTTTCACTGAAATCCAGTCAATTTGAATAGAAAATGAAATGCTGATTCAATTCAGTGAATTATAGCTAATGTATCAGCAAAAATTACGCTGATACATTAGTGAAGTTATAAATGACTGCATTGTATTTGTATCAGCGAATACAAAAAGTCGTTATATAAAAAACTGAATGATCAGTAATCTCAACACGGAACAACAAACTGTTTAATCAGTGAATTTTGTCACGCGTATGCACATAGATATTAAATTTACAAGTAACGTTCGAGTTTGGCTAGTTGTGTTTAGCTTTTTGATAATGTGAAGTGTGATGAAGTGAGAAAGTGAAAAATATACGTAATTTTGCAGTTGTTTTTTGATCTGCTTTTAATTTCGCATGTAAGGCTTAACTGTATAGTGGATACAGAACGGATCCGGCACTTGAATCCGATATGGGAAACTTGAACAGCAGATATGTTATCATGTGAAAAGTTGCGTTTACAAGTGAAAACTTATTGATTATTGGTTGGAAAAAGCTCGAACATATGCATTTAGATGGCTGTTTGGCAATATAATAATTTTGTTTCATAAAATGTGATAACTGATAAGACTTCTGTTTTGGTATCTATAGTGCCGGATTTTGTGTATTATAAGCCTAACTCGAAAGTTTCACCAAGAGTAATGCATATTTCACTATTAGGTATTAGATAATTGTGCAGAAATAAATACGTAATTATCTTGCTGCGGTGGGTTGGAGGTGGAATAACAAGTTGTTACATTGGGATTTTGTTCAATTGATGGATTTGATTGTATTTTTTACCAAGTACTTACTCCCACTGTAAAAAGTGCAATTAAATCCTTGGATTGAATGAAATTCAAAATCAAATTTTTCATTTAGGTATAAGTGTTATCACTATTATCAATACCTGGAACTACAAAATCAAAATTCACTGATTCATCAAATAAAATTGAATAATTTTAACAGTGATAATTTTCTCTATTTCATCAACAAAAATTCACTGAAAGCGGTAATAGTGGTTTTTAACTGATACAAATCAGTTAAATCCACTGATTTATCTGCGGTCCCCTTTTCTTGATTTGATTCAGTGAAAATCCACTGTACTTCAGTGGATTTTAACTGATTCAGATTGAGAAAGTAAGCTATTGAATATTTTATGGTGGGTTGAAATCTTCAAATTCAAACTTTTTCCCATCTATATGTATCGTGAAAGTTCAAAAGATGCTAAGTGCCAAAAACATGTTTTCGAGATAATCGCGTTTAAATGTTTGCATAGCTTGGAGATTTATAGGAAAGGTTGAAATCGTGAAAATGGTGGTACATAGCATACTTTGAATCCTTCATCATCATTTTGAGCAAAAATCGAACCAATATCAACATCTTTGAATCGATTTTCAGGGGTTTCAAAAATATGCATTGAGCATTAAATTTAAATATAATAGTGTTTATTCTTGTTTAGTGCCTAAAATATTGAAGATAGGCAAAAAGTAAAGAGAACCTTTTTGAAAGGAAATTTAATTTTCTACACGATAAATCTATTTTTTTTATTCATTCAACTTTAAGTACACATCATTTTCTTTCATTTGAAAAAATTGATAAATTTTCATAAATTAACAAAAATGTTTTTTCTTTCTCGCATAGCTCCTGAAATATTGAAGATATGCGAAAAGTGAAGAGGACCTTTTTGATTGGAAATTGAATTTTCTATAATGTTAAAGTCTTACTTTTTTAATTTCCTCAAACTTAGCAAACTTTGCTTATTTGCGCCATCTTTAAGCGAATTTTGGACTATTTAGAAATAGATATTGACATATTTGATAGGTTCAGATTATGACGGCATGAACATAGTATACCATAATAGCAATAACTGCATTTCGACCAAAATGGCACTTAGCATATTTTGAACTTTCACGATACATATGTACAAGTATTAGGAGCCACTGAAAACATTTTTTTTTTTTTTTTTTTTTACAATTTCAATAGTATTCTTGTGTTTTTTGGGACTCGTACTATATCAAAATAAAATTTTCAATATGGAAAATTATGATGAAAAAATCCAAAATTCATTTTCAGGACAAGAGTTCTCAAAAATTATGGATTTTTTTTTATCTGCACCAAGTGGAGTATTATTAATTAGAATCATAAAAAAAAATATTTGGTATTTTTCTATATTTTAAAATTTTGTATACTTATGTGACGTTAAAAAATCGAAAATTCATTTTTACAGAGTGTTTAACAAAATTTCCAAACCAAAAAGCTAGATTTTTACAGAGCCTCCAACAAGACTTTTTCAAAATTAAAAAAAAAAATTAAATTGTTAAAAATACCTATCAAATTTTAAACATCTGTCAAACTACGGAAATTGTTTTTTTTTGAATATGAATGAATATTGGAAATTTACGTATGACTAAATTTTGAAAATAATAATAAGTATAGATACTAAATATTTTTTAAAATTCCAGATTTTTTATATTGTAAAAGTTCTACCAAATTGAGCGAATTTCAAAAATTTATTAAAATTAAAAAACAATCAAAATTTTCCTTAATCAAAAAATTTACTGAATTTGAAAAATTAAAAAAAAACTGATCCTATACTTCAAAAATTCATTAAAGCTTCAAAAAATGTTTCTGTTTGTTCACGTTTTGCTTGAATGACAAGGTTTCAAATTTTGATGAAAAAAATAATAATTTCACCTAAAAGTAGGAATTATGCAGGGGCATGAACACTTCGTTTCGGTGGTTTTTCAATCGCATACCTACTATGTTTGGAATCCCTGAAGATCATTTACAGAATTTCAAGAATTTTTGTAAATTTATTAAATCGTATCATTTGAACAACTTTTATACTCATTACCTAAATTGATGATGAAAAACTCAAAAATTTATTTTCAGAAGTTTGTTCTCAAAAAATATTTTTTACTCGTTTCTACATAGGTATTAGGTACATCGCTTCAACCCCCTGAAAATGAATATTTGAGGAAATAAACATATTTTCACATATTTCCAGTAGAAAAAAATACATGCAAATCGAGAAAAAATCTCTATCATTTTATTTATTCATTTTTTTAAGTGCGGTTTTCAAAAAATTAATCTCATTTTTTCGTTAGGTACATATTTTTTTTGGGTGTTTGTAAAAGTAATTTTTTTCTTTTTAAAATTTCACTAGAAAAGTTTTAAAAAGTGAAAATTTAAAAACAAAATTTTGCCAAGTACTTATAATTTTTTTTAGGATTTTATTTGAATTTTTTTTCAAATTGTACTTTATAAATGTTTATAATTTTATTAAGAGTATTTTTCTAGGGATTTTGTGCACTTTTTAAAAATTCTCATGAAAACAATATTTGAAAATCTTGTTCGTTTTTTCCCCTTTTTGCTCAAAATATTATTGGAAAAAAATCGCATATCTTTCAAGATTCCAAAAAATTTATTTATAGGTACGTATTTTATTATTAGCATATATTTCGAGTCAAGAGCTTAAAAATTAAAAATAATTTTTGTAAAAATGAAAACATTAAAAAACTAATTTTCAGGAATTTACAAAAAATTATTTCATCAACAGGCATATAACTTTCTACGTACTATGTTTTGAACCCCCGAAAATAAATATTTAAAATTTTTCTGTCATTTTCATATTCTTGAAAAAACTCGTCATTAAACAAATTGTCAACCTTCATGACACCAAATAACGTTCAAATAACATGCGAAAATGTCGTTAGCACAATAAGCAAAAAATATGTCATCAACACAAATAATGGATAAATTTTCACAAAAAAAAACAAACAATTTGGAACACTCGATAATCAAAGGGAAAAACAATAACAAAATAGGAAACCTTAGTAAAAAATCAAAATCAAAGTGTGGAGATAAACAGCTAACCCATTTCTAATGAAATTCGAAAATAATTCAACGCGACGCAGAATCATTCAACACCTACGAAAATATCAATTCTCCAGACTCAATTTCGCGGGTTTCCCTACTCTCGAGTAGGGAATTTTTACGGGCACTTTCAAGGATTTTTAGCAGAAGCGTGTACTGCCAATAAATGAGTATTTTTTCCACTCGCGCTCGCAAATGATGAAAATGAACTGCGTGAAAAACACCACACGCTCAACCCTTTGTACGATATAATATTGGTTTCCACCTATTGTATTTTACTCCTATACACATTTGTCGATATCCGGAAAGCAAAAGTACCTGCGTCGTACCTGTGCTACCTGCGATACATAATTCCAGCGAATCGATACAATGGAGAATAAAAGAAGAAAAATATTGTCTCGTCTTACGTCATATATCAGACATAGGCAGGCGTTTGACCTTATTCGCCCTTGAGTTCTCAAGTCGTATAAAAAGGGTGTAGGCGAGAATGAGTATAGCGGTACAACAACGCCAGCATAGATACAATGCACAACCACCGTTATCAAGATAAAATACCCAAGAAAAAGAACCGGTAAATAGGTCGTACAAAAGGGTCGAAAAAACTAACCCAACATATTACCAGAGCCAGACCAACGAAAACCGTTCGTTCTCACTACTATTTTTACACAACTGGTTCATGAATGAAATGTTCGACTGTATAATAATTTCATAACACTAGCAAAGTTTTAGATTTTTCTCAAAATACCTTCGTTTATTTCCCTGTTTTCCCCTCGACATTCTTTTGTAAATAACACGGGCGTCGATCGATAAATCGACGATGCTGTGGGTTGATTTTTTTTTTTTTTTTCGTTACAATAAAACAAAAACCAACCGAACTCCATTTTACACGATTAATTAAGGTCAAAATACTTATCAACAGTACAAAAAAATTCAACATTACATTTGGTTAAACTTCGATCGATTATCATGTTTACAAGGCCAACATGATAACGTTAAGCGTACATAACCCAAATAAAATTTACTATATCAGACAATAAAATATCATTTCGATAGAAAATAATTCCCACTTTTTTATTTTTTTATAAAATCGTGCATTAAAAAAAATAGAAAATTACTATACCTAGAAAAAAAAATTGCTTATCGCAATATTTAGTCGAACTACAAGGTACCAATACATACCTATGAATTCCACATACTATACAAAGCTCAACTCATTAAAAAGGAATTTAAACGTAATCTTTTTCATATTACAGCCAATACGACCATTCTTTGCAACCAATCTACCTTAAATCTTTACTCGACCATTTTCTCAACAGTGCAGCTTTTTTTTATAAAGACTTTCAAGGTTATCGTTATCTCTATTTACGTTCGGGTACGGTATGCTATGTACTCGGTTTATTAAATTTTTCATAATGTTTCAGTCCGTTTACACGCTCCTAAGTCTCGACAATGTCGACCCAGCCATTCTTTTCATATCGCTTTGTACATATATATAATTTCTCACGTGTGTCTATATATTCTACCACTTTCCTCACCAATGCTTTTGTCTATCTTGGTGGAAAGAGTAAAGTCACCTCATCGTACATACGTATGCGGATCAGTATTTGAATATTTATTTTATATACGAATTGGATTACCTTTATCTGTTTCCTTTTGACTCGAACTCGAACTAAAGAATATGAGATAATACTTATAATTATTTTTTTTAAATTGCAAAATAAATTTTTTTTTTAAATTTAAAAAAAAATTCTTAAGATTTCAAAAAAAATTGCAACTTTAAAAAGAAATTGAAAAATAAAAACGAGAAAAAGAACTTTACCCAATTCAGAATTGACGAATTTTGAAAATTTATTAGGTATTTAAAAATAACTAAAATTCCAGCTTTCATCGAATTAAAAATGACAAAAATTGAATTTTGATCATATGAAAAATGTTTAGTAAATAGCGAGGGCAAAAATTTTGAAAGAAGCAGGAGCTACAACTTGAAATTTTGACTTTTGCAGGATAGCAGGAGAATCTAGCAAAAAGCAAGACTTTGTGGGACGAACAGGAGTGCTGGGCAGTGGACACCATCACGTCTGTCAATATAAAAGCTCACATTTTAAAAATGCCACTTTCAAAAAATAAAATAAATTTAAAATAATTTTTAAAAAATCCACAACTTTTAGACTTTTAAAAGAATACAATTTCCAAAAAGAAAGTAGAGTAAGTAAATGAGAAAATAAATTGAAATTTAAAAAAGTAACATAATTGCTGAAGTAATAAACCAAAATTCAACTGAAAAATTCTATATTTTTGAAATTTTGAAAAACTCTTGAGTTCTCATGCTCAATTGCTCATGCATCAAATCGAAATTTGAAAAAAAGTAGGTAACTTGAGTTATCAGCAACTTTTTCAGAAATCAGTTACCCCTCCCCCTCCTCCCAACAACCTTTTCAACATTTTTGTTTCAAAATTTAAAGCAATTTTTAAAATTTTGTCAAACCCAAATTTTTAGTTTTTTTTTAGTTTTTTGTTGAAAAGAAAATTTTTAAAATACTTGAAAGCAGTTTTTTCCAATCAATTATTCTAAAATTAAATTCGAAATAATTCTTTTTTTTATGAATGAATAATATGGCCCTAAGATGTTATTAATTAATAGGTTGGTATTAATACACTTTTTTTTGGAATTTCGTTCATTTTAAAAAAAAAATTATTTTGAAACAAGACAGCAATTTTTCATTACTGATTTTTCAACAAGTGTAATGCACTTTTATCACAACTGTATGGACAACAAATTTATGCCGGACATGGCAGCCAACCTCATGGCAGTATTTTTCATATAACTGATTCGTGTGTAACAGGAAATCTCACCTATTCACAACGTACAAATGAAATGAATTGACGATGAAAATACAACACTCGGTGCATTAATTAATCACCATACCGAATCACGTTCAAATTTTACCTTCAAAATCAAAACCTGTCATGTATTTCAATCGTCAAATTAATTTACAAACTGAACCAGAGACGCTCCTCTTCTTACAAAATTGAAAACAAAACACGAGTTATTTTCCCAGGATTTTGTAACAAAATCTCAAAACCAAAAAGCAGACATTTTGCAGGAAGTATTTTTTTTAGCAACGCCTTTAAAAAATGTGACCTCCCCCCCAAAAAATTTATTTTCACAAAACCAAAAAAAATCCTGTAATAAATTTGTGATTTTCAAAAGAAAAAAAAACCAGTAAATTTAACCTAATTTGACTAAAAGCAGGAGTTTTGCAGGACGAGCAAGAGGCTGTTTTCAAACATTCTCATTCGTTTTAAAACAAGAAATGGGTAAACTTATGATTTGAAAAATAATCCATTTTTGCACCATTTTACTCCGGATAATCGAACAATTTACATGTTTGCATCATTCGTTTGCCATTTCACATAAAATACCTATGCAACTGTATAGTAATAAAACTGCAGACGTATAAAAATGAGCAAAATAGGCTTAAACGAGAATGTAAAACAAGCGAAGGGAAAAATTACGAGAACGTTAAATTAATTACGTAGATATTCTCGAATGAGTAAATTGAAAAACAAAGCACTTTGTTCCGTTCAAAAATATCCCAATGGAAAGAGAAAAAAATTCGATGAATCAAGACAACGTCGCGTCGAGATGAAAAAAACACATCTTACAATTCGTTCGGTCCTGGGTCGTTTCATTCCTAAACCGTGTAGAAAACAGAAACAGCTGAGAACAAACGGCCAAGATTTCTGAAGTAAATTAAAAATAAAAATACCAATACGCAACTAGGTTAAGAGAAAGGCCGATAAATGAAAGAAATAATGAGACGGTCTCGATATAGCCGAGCGTCCAGAGAAGAGTAAAAAAAGACCAGAAAAAAAGAAAAAAAGGGATGCACGCTCGTGACCTCAATTCTCTTACCGAAACTAACAAAGGTTCAGGGACAAATAGGATACGGTGGGGTGGGATGTGACGTACGTGTACCCTCGTTGAAATTTCATCGTGTCGCTCTCCGAAGCACCAACCTTCGAATCGTCTCAATTTTAGACTCCGTTCAGCCTCCATTCCGCCATCCACCGACTACACCGTCGTTGTCAACCTACTCACTACGGCGCGCCGCGCTCCTGCTCTACAGTCCGCGGCAACAGCCATTTCCGACCATCGCCAACGCTGAAATTCACGAGTATTAGTGTGTTTTCCCAACCACGTCTCGTTAGGGAGGCCCAATCAAAAGTCGAGCGTGCGTGCATGCGTCCTTGATACGAATATACTACGTAGTCCTTACTCCTTATGTTTTCTTTTTCCAGTTTTTTCCCTATCGCTATCCATGGCTCATTTTTATTCATCTCTACTTCTCTACGTTTCAGTTTTTATCGCCTGATTCCTTCTACAGGATGCCCCGGTTCAGAGTAACCAGACTTGAGATTTGGATCCAACTTTATACATATATGCACACATGTTGCCTGAATTTAAAAATGAAGGAGCTACAAAGCTTTGAAAATTTGTATTTTACCAGCAAAATTGATTGGCCACAATGCTTTCAAAAAAAAAAATCAACCCCTGCAGAGGATAGCACTTTAAAAAAGTAAAAAAAGTTCTAATTACATTCGGTTGCCTATCTTTGAAATTGAAGGAGTTGTAACCACACGAAATTCCGATCAAAAATATTGCCTACCTAATTTTTTCACGGTGCGTTGATGAGACATGAAATTTGCGAAATTCCATCAAGACAATACATGGAGCAGGAGAAACTTTTTGATAGGGACAAAAAAGTTATAAAAAAATTTTGCCTATCTTTGACAGTGGAGGCGTTATGGAGCCTTGAACTTCAAAAATACCGATTTTCGAAGTTTTGTAGCCTCTTCATTTTCGAAGATAGGCAAATTTTTCATATAAATATTTTTGTTCCTCTCAAAAAGTTACACTTGCTTCATTCAACTAGTGTCTAGTTTACTCAATTTGTTCACATCGTGGCGGGTCGTTTTTGTTAAATTTTTCCACTTGATGTTCAAGATTTGAGGTGAGGGAGAGTTCCTATCGAAATTTTTGTAATACCCTAAATTATTCCCAGGACTTCAATCTACAACTTTTGTTTGAAATTTTTTTAAATTGGACCCTTCCCTCCCCACTGATTTCGCATAATACTCCGAAGATACAAATCTAAAATTAGTAGTGGGATGGAGGGACCAATTGAGAAAATTAATAAGAATTTATGACCTAAAAATAAATTTGGTTAAAATGAAAATTTCCCTCTCCTCCGATTTCGCATACAATATCAGGTAGATACTTTTCAAAATTAAGAGAGGGGTTCAAATGAAAATATATTCAAACAAAAGTTGTAAACTGAGGTTTTGGAAATGATTAATGTTATCATAAAATTTTCGATTAGACCCTTCCTTTCCCTCCAATTTTGCATAATATGACTGATTACCCTGAACCGGGACACCCTGTATACTTGCATCTCTTACGTTAGGTAACTTCATATAAATCTTCTCTTCAAATAAGAGACGGAAAGTTTATAAAAAATTTTAATATCTGAAATGATGGTGCGTTAATTTACTCTACAGCTTTTGACCAGGGGGGGGGGCAGATTTACGCGCCAATTTACCATCAATGAGAAATCCTGCCCTTGTATGATGAGGCTCAGCAGGAGCGAGGATTCTTATTGGCGGCGGACCGGTTGTACGTATTTTATTTCGACTATATCGCGACAAAATGTTCAAAAAGATTGAAATATGGCTGACATTATGCCGATGATAAATTACTCTAAGGAATCATTCGTTGTCGCAAATAAACTCGCGTAAACAGAAGTTATACGACCGATAATGACCACGGTATCTACAACCTACATATCGTAAAAGCTTACTAGTTGATCGAAATTCATAATAAATCACGGACCTATACGTATAAATAGTTCGTAATATAAATAGAAGAATACGAAAAAATAAATGACCTATATTATAACCGAATTCGCGCTCGTTTAAACCGGTTCACCCGACGATGCATTTACTACTTTATGGGATACGAATAGTACATACGAATTTTGAAAAATGGACTAGTTTCTGGTGCAGTCCAATAATTGTAGTGCATTCCTACATTTAAATATAAATTAATTCTGTCATTTTTTTTTAAAGCTGCATCATCTTCTCCTTCTTTTTTTTTAATTACAACCAGTTTGGTACCTTTTTGTATAATAATTTCCATTACCACGCTACCATTTTAAAGTACAGCTGTTTCCCTCCTTATCAAAAAAAAAAAAGGTTAATTTTCTTTGAATATTTTACAAAAATTTATAATTTTTCTTTGTTTGGGTATCATAAACGTGATTAGGTAAATACAAAATGCAAGATGAAAATTTATTCTATTTGTCGATCAGATGTCCCTAGAAACAGTTTTCAAGTCAAGACTTCAGTGCTGCCAACTCGAAATTTCATTCCAATGCCAGAATGAAGTAAAAATATGCTAAATAATGCCAAATTTGCTCAAATGTGATAATGCCAAAGTTGCGGAAATTATTTATTCCAAACTTATGTTAAATTACCTACTACGTTCTTTAACCTTCGAAGAAACCAATTTAACGTGGTTTATTTCGTAAAACTGAATATTGATTATGGGTGTTTCAGGCTATCTTCAGGGATGGGACCTATTCGGCATTTTAAATAGAAATAGTCTATTTAAATAGAGTTCAAGCGATACTATTTAAATGGTCTATTTAAATATATTTTGTAACCTATTTAACTATTTAAATAGTTTTTTTTGTTCTTTTTCGCTTTTTTCAAAAAAAAACAAAAAAAAAAACACTGCGTTAACCCAATTTGAAAAAATGAATAAAATTCTCATTTTAGAAAAATTGACAAAAATCAGAAACATCGATAAAAAAATTAAAAAATTATATTAAAGATAAGTTAAAATAAAATAAAATGAAAGAAAAATGTCTGATAAAATGTCTAAAAGTCAAAAAAAGAAAAACAGAAAAAATAGGAAAATACTAATATGTAAAAATTAAAAAATATAAGTAATAAAGAATAAACATAAAAAGTCTATATTTCTAAAAAAAAATCCAAGTTTCAGAATGTCTGACAAAATATTTAAAGTCTTCAAATTTTTTGAAAAATTTTCAATTTTTTTCCCAAGTTATTCAAACCTAACCTAACCCAATTTAGTCTCGGATTTTCGTGACGGATTTTTGTGTCTTTTTTTTCATTTTGGTCATCGTAAGAGCATGTAGATATTATACGAAAAAACTATTTAAAAAATCTATTTGAAAAAGCTATTTATAAATAGGGTATTTAAATAGAGTATTTGAATAAGTTTTTGGAAGACCTATTTAAATATCCTATTTAATTGGGTTTTTTTAGGACCTATTCTATTTACCATTTAAATAGGTTTAGGTACCTATTTGTTCCATCCCTGTCTATCTCTTGCAATATCAGCCAAAAATCGATTTTCATGATTTTAAAAGCAATGATCTTTCAAAAATTGATATAAAATTTGGATACTTAAAAAATGAAACATGTTGAACTAATTTTCAATACAGTAGAACCTCTATTACATGGTGTCTACCTTACTTTTCCCCCCTAAAATCACTACTTTTTCACTACTATTTCACTGCCTTTTTTCTACCACCCCCAAAATTTTCAGCCTCTCCCATCCAAAAAAATTACAGAAAATCAAGGACTCTCACAAAAATTAATCTAATCCTAAAAAAGTGACACCAACCGGGAAGATTACAAAAAATTAAGGACTCTCGCAAAAATTGATATCTCCCTAAAAATGCGACCCCTCCCCACCCCCCAAAAAAAAATTACGATCCAATATTTTACTGCCTACAGAAGAATTTTCAAATAGAAGGAAAAATATTATTTTGAATCAAAAGTTCAAAATTACAAACAAAAACTCTTTCAACTGAAAATTCTCAACTCCACTAGTACTTGCATTAATTTCGCGTTATTTTCGAAATTTTCATTTATAACAGAGGTAGAGGTTTGAGGGGATAAGATCAGAATAAAAATATTTTGTATTATTTTCTCCTTTTTATTTAGAAGTTACTAATTCATTTGTTTTTGAAAATGAAAATGTGAAGATGAACATCGAACACTACCCGAGCGAAGCGAGGGCAAAACTCTTCTAAAAAAAACTAGTGCCCGAGCGTAGCGAGGGCGAAAATTTTGAGAAAATTAATTTCTAATGAAGAAAAAATTGGCTATTTTGTTAATAGACGAAATTAATTTTTCGATTTTCGGTTTTTAATTTTTTCACTACTTTTTCACTACTTTCATGACCCATTTTTCAAATCACTACTTTTTCACTACTTTCACTACTTTCACTTTTGGTAGACACCATGTATTATCAGTGCAAAAAACTGCAACCGATTTCTTTCGATTCTCCAGTGCCCAAAAGTCAGTCAATTTTTCATCTAATTTCCCATCATTTTTGCGCATAATATGATCTTAAACGTATCAATGCTCGGTTTGGAAAAATTTTAGAAATAACATTTTTTTATTCCAAAAAAATGGCAGAAGAATTGTTTTTAACAAAATGATAAATCGTTCATTTCAAAAAAAAAAAAAGAAGGAATATTTTTAATTAGGTAATTAATATACATAGGTAGGTATAAATCATTTTTTTGAAATGTACCAAATCACGAAAAAACAATCGACGATTCGGATTTCATTTCAAAAATGTGAACTTTTTTTTAAAAAAAACAACTGAGAATTTTTCAATTTTAAAATTAAAAAAAAAAAAAAAATTAAAAAAATAGCTTTTTTTCAAGCCAGAAATTTGATTTAAAAATTGAGAGCGAAAAAATTGATAGATATAAATGAATGGTTTTTTTTTGTTAAGGGGGGGGGGGGCTACTTTTAAATCGACTTTTTATTTTATTACATAGAGTACAAATGTATTGACAGTATAGTTGAATACGCCAAGACCGGAATTTAAAAATTGAGAGCGAAAAAATTGATAGATATAAATGAATGTTTTTTTTTTGTTAAGGGGGGGGGGGCTACTTTTAAATCGACTTTTTATTTTATTACATAGAGTACAAATGTATTGACAGTATAGTTGAATACGCCAAGACCGGACCATCCCCGGCTCCACTGACTCCAAAAAAATAGGAAATTAAAAATTTCAAAAATTCCAGTTGAATATTTTTGAAATTGTGATTTCCTAGATTTCGTAGTAAAAAATGCATAGAGTTTTTGAGACTTCAAAATAATTCTGTTTCATTATACATTGGTCAACAAAATAACAAAAACATATGAATGTATTATTGGAAAATCAAAAAACTCTAATTACCCTTTTTCTGTCCTACCCATTTCACATGAATGCCCCATTATCTCAATAACTAATGGAGGTATCGATCTCATCTTTTTTTGGGGTTGTAGAAGTTCTCCCCCATACTTTAACGAGAGGATTTTGCAAAATTTTAATTTGTCGACGATTTCTTTCGAGTTGACTGGAATACTTCGATGAGAAACTATGTGAGGGTTTGATAAAATCGGGTAGAAAGTAGGAATTTTGCAAAATCCTCTCGTTAAATTACAGACCAAACTGTACTGAATACAAAACATTATGAGGAAAAACCTCGTGGATTGCAGAGTTTTTCTGGAAACGGGGCATTAAAAAAAGTCGCATTGTTTTCCAATTTTGACGTTTAAAATTTTTCATTTTCCAAAAAATCTATCAATATTTTTTGCAAAACATCATCATCAAAATGCAATATGAATATAACTTTTCTTTTTTGAAAACTCCATGCATTTTATTTTTCAAAAGTCAAAAATTAATTTTTTTTGTAAAAAAATGCAAAATGATTTTTGTTTCCAATTTTTCCTCGATACTTCAGATAAAAAAAATCAAAAATGCATCATATAAAAAAGGTCTTAAAAAATTCCGCTTGTCAACGCTATGCATTAAAAAAAAAAAATTAAAAGTAGCCCCCCCCCCCTTAAATGTCTAGGTACATCCTAGCACATCACCTGTCGTATTTTCGATACATCAGGGTTGTATTTTTTTAGAAAAAAATTTCCAATTACCACTTTAAATTGGAGAAAAATAATGAATTTTTTTTTTAAAAATCAACTTCACATTTTTAATTTAATTTTACACAAATCTGAGGTGAGATATTTTGGACGATCTGAAGCGTGTCTTTTACTAGCCGAAGACCACCGAGGAAATTTTTCTGTTATGTACGAGTTGATATAAATTTTCTATACGTGATGTTGTCGCATAGTATAAAATTAAATTAAAGGAAGCCGTTCATCATTAAAACCTGTTTGCTTATAGCGTGATATATGCGGCATATCTGTGTATATTTTTAATTTATGTCACGTATACCATTCGGAAAGTGAAGTTAGGTTTCTCTTCATCATTATGCTTTATTGTTATGTAAAAAATCGAATCGATTCAGGTGTATACCTACTCTTTTTTCATTGTCACAAAAGATAACTGCCCGACGCGATGTAAGAAAGCTAAAAAAGGCTACAATATATTCTTTCGTTATTTGATGACTTTGATATACCTCCTACAAAAAAAGAACCTTCGTAGTACACCTGAAGCTAAAATTTAGAATTTCAAAGTGTGTTGATTGCCTGTGATTCATTGTACAAAGCAGTACCTATATGAAAAATTTGTCTATCTTTGAAAATGAAGGGGCAAGAAGCTACAAAACTTTGAAAATTGATATTTTGGTTCATGAGGCTCCATAGCGCCTTAATCATTAAAGATAGGCAAATTCTTCACATAACGTTTTTTGTTCCTCTCAAAAATTTACACCTATTTCATGAATCGTTTTGAGGGGGTTTTGAAGGCATCCCAACTTGATCAAAACTTTTTTTTGCTTTCTCAGAATGCTATCAACTCAACTGCCAATGTCGAAAAAAATTTTGGACGCACTGTTGCCAGCCAATTTTGTTTGAAAATATCCCGATTTTCAAAGTTTTGTAGATCCTCTATTTTCAAAATTAGGCAATACGAGTACGTGTACATAAAATGTTTTATTAGTCGTACTCAGTTATATCAAAATTTCAAGTTTGGCAGACCACTAGCCGGACACCCTGTATATAAATTACGTAAATTTCAAAAATCGGTAATTTTTCACCGTTAGAAATCTAAGGAAAATAAATACCGCAGACTTGACAAATTTTTCAGAGTACGCGATTTCAAGCACTGTCTCGAATTCACAATAACGGGCAACAGTTCATTGTATTTGTACAATGAACATCAAAGCTAGAACAACGGCGAAATTAATTATTAAAACGTAAGCATTTACGATATCGACAACTTCTCTATTTTCACCGCTACGATAAAACGTTTGCGAATCGACATAAGAATGTGGACGAGTTTCGTAATTATAATTTCATTGTAAGAGGATAATACGCCAAACGGACAATGACAAACGGATTTCTTGTTAGTTTTAAAACGACGTAGAATAGTTCCGTTGGTTTTTCTCTCTCTTTTTTGGTCGAATTGGATATTTGAATAATAAGAGTGCGTTAGTTTTTACCTGAATACCTTTAATTTGTTGTTTTGTTAAGGTTTCCAATGTAACCCGAGGTTTCTAGTCACGAGCAAACGAATATTTTCCAATGTACAGGTATATGTTTGTTTAACGGTTTGTATGTGTATCGATACGACTTACTACGCAGGTTCTTTTGAAGTAAAATCGACCTTACTGATAAAGAAGGGATTTGGAGTCTGGTTTGGATTTTTATCGAGCAAAGTAAACTTTCAAAATAACGTGTAAATTTTTTCCATCATGACTAAATATACATAAAGAAGGTCTCTAGATGTAATTCATTGTTGAACAAATGTACCTATACTTTCAAAACTTGAACTGAGCTTTTTAAAAAAAAAATTTACCTACATAATGAATATTTTATTAAACGTTTACTTTTGTAAATGCTCGAATAAAATTTTGCGTTATTCGTGAATTTTTGTATAATTAGTCATTATAATTTAACACGGATTGTACATAAATTAATTACCGAAAGAGAATGTGTAAATTAATTAGAACGAGTTAATAAACGTTCGGTAATGCCAACTTTATTGGTGAAACACGTTCGCTGATTATATGATTTGATGGTGCGCGAGTCGCTTCGTGATTTTCATATAAACGAAGAAGTGAAGAGGGGGTAATCGAGTTTAAATGAATATAAAGAGCGGTTATTTTTTCGATTTCTGAGAATTAATAGCCCAAAGTATATGTAAAAAATCGGGTTTATAAGTTTCATCAGGTATAAAATTCTACTGAGGTGGTGAATGGTGATAATTTGGATTCCTGCGATTACCAACTGGCATGGTATGGTTTTGATCTAAAGGTAACTTGAATGCTGGTATTTTTTTTACCAATGATTACGAATTTAAAAGTAAGGTAATATTAAATAAAAAATTGAGAATTAAAAAAAAATAGAATAAAATGTAATATGTAGGTAATAGGTATGTATAAAAAATTGAGCCAAAGCCAAAACAGAAAATTGAAAAGTAAAAAAAAAACAATAATTGGGAAAAAATTGAAAATTAGATATAAAATCAAGAATTGAAGAAAAATTTAAAAAATTTGCAAATTGACAGAAAACAGAATTATTTAAAAAAAAAATGAACCGATGAAATGTAGAAGTTTTAGAATGAAAATTGAGTTGAGAAACTAGCAATTAAAAAAATAACGAATTGAAGAAAAATTGAAAGTTGAAACCAAATTAATGAAAAAAACTAGATACCTAAAATTGATAAAAATAAAAAATTAAACAAAATTGAGAATTGAAAAAAGCTACAATTAATAAAAATTTAATAAAGAGTTGAATCGAAATAAAAAATAAAAAATGAAATGGCGATTGAAAAAAAGTAGATGTTAAAATAAACTTTTAAATTGAAGAAAAATTGTAAATTGGAGCAACATTGAGGTATGAAAAAAAAAATTCTTAAACATAAAAACTTAATCAATAAAATAAAATACTGAAAATAAACAAAATAAAATGGAAAAAATAAGCACTGGAATAAAATCAAAAATTGAAGCCAAAATGAGAATTTAAAAAAATACAGTTTGTAAAGATAAAAAATTGATCTAACGAAATGATAAATTAATAATTGAAAAAATTTGCATACAAGTACGAGTAATTTAAAAAATTTAACTTGAAATAAAACTGATAATTGAAGAAAAATTAGCAATTGAAAAAAAAATGAAAAATTGAGGGGAAAATTACCAAAGAATAATTACAAATAAAAAAGAAAAAAGAAAAAAAAAAATACATTTTTAGAATAATAAAAATTAAGGCGAAATCGAAGATTGAAAATTAAAATTAAAACTCAAAAAAAATGGAAAGTCGAAATCAATTAAGAATTAAATAAAAATCAAAAAATACAAAATTTAAAATTTAAAGAAATGAAAAAGTAAAAATTGAGAAAAAAATATTATTGAAGCATGATTAAAAATTTAAACGAAAAAAAAAACGATTAAAAAAATACATTTTATAACAATGGAAAATTTATGAGAAATTGAAGATAAATAGAAGAAAAAGGAAAACGAAACCAAATAAAAAATTTAAAAATCGATAACTCAAATCAAATTACTAGTTCCAACCATAAAAACAAAAAAATTTTAAACTCACAAAAAATAAACTTCCAACAAATTCAAAGCCTCAATTCACCTACAAACAATTTAATTTTTCAATCCTTAAAGGGAGATGTGGCACTTTGGTCCACAAGGGCACTCCACTTCATTTGGTTATTTTTCCTCTTACTTATCCATTCAAATCTGTCAAAATGAAGAAGATGCGACTCCTCAAAACCACTTTGGTCTAACTGACCAACAAGCGAATTGGCAAAATGACAATTATTATTTTATTTCAAATCATAAATATAACTTACAGTTTCCATTACAATATTCTCCTATATTATTATTATTGATGGAAAACTCGTACTCACCTAAAACAAACGAACAAAACAATTGTTGATTAGTCAAATGGTAAATTAGGAATCATCTTACAACACAATTTGAACGCACATATTTTAATAAAATTTGCGTTAGGTCGATAAGTGTCCTAAAATGGATAACAAGAGGCGAATCAATGAACTTTGGAGAATATAATACTACCCCTTTTTAAACCCCATTAATCCACGAATACCTCCTTCCTTTCGCACTGACTTCAA
This sequence comes from Balanococcus diminutus, assembly GCA_959613365.1. Lineage (NCBI taxonomy): Eukaryota > Metazoa > Arthropoda > Insecta > Hemiptera > Pseudococcidae > Balanococcus > Balanococcus diminutus. Next base: position 49,261,820 of record OY390715.1, read on the forward strand.
AGAAAAGGTACCACCACCGTTTCTACTAAAAACTCTCAAAAACACTCTACCAACCCCAAATATAACACTCATGGTCTTGGTCAATTTTCAACCAAACCTATATGTTTTTCTTGCATCGCTTCATCGCATCGTTTGACGTGAATTTAAGCCAGATGCGAGATAAAAACAACATTTCGTTTTTCTCTACCCCTGACTTTGGAAAAACATCGTCGTGAAACCAGACAAACGAGTTTTTGTTGAATTTTCATCCGAGTATAACGAAGTCAATAACCAAGCTCGGTATTGACGTGCCAAAAAGCGTAACTTCATCGATAACGAAATACCGAGCACGACTACGACGTATATAATATTCGACGTTAAGTACATAAGTAAACATCTTGATGAAAACTTCTTCGTCAATGAGATCATAATGCAAAAATATGACAAAACTTGGTAGAATCTCGAGACCAGAGACATGACCCGAAGATAGAGCAAAATACATAAATCGAAACCCAAATCTGAAGCCCGATACCTACGTAAAATGTACGTATTCGACGTTACGCAGACGGCGAAATTCGCCAGACGAGAGAGAAGAGTTTCCGAAAAATACCACTTACGTAATGGAAGACATCGGTTGCGTTTTAGTTCACCGCATTCGTGATGTGTTATATCGCAGACCAGACCAGACGCTTTCGAGTATACTTGTTGATGAGACTTATAAGTATGTGTGAGCGTGAGCGAGTCCACGTTAACGTACCTAAACGTCTCTTCCTTGTCTTGTATAGGTACGATCGTCGTTCCAACAAACTTTCACCTTTAGAAGGAATATACGTACAGTGTAAAAGTACGAAATATCGTATACAATATACGAGTACATAAGCCACCATTCCCCTAAAAACGTCTCATTTCACTCGTCACATGCACCCTCGTAGCCAGACATCCTCGTCTTCGTGCCATATTTATTCGTACCACAGCGAGGCATTTTTCAGTTACTGCAAAGTGCATAATGTGTAGAAAAAAATGTACGTCTACGTTTGGTCGTAGTACGAGTAGATTTGGGTAAAGGTAGCAGGTAGCACGGATATGGATATATGTGGACTTGGACAGGTAGAGAAGTACACGAATACGTAGCAGGTACACCGGACCGGGACCGGGACCCGGCACCGTACTGTACAGGTAAGTTGACTACCGTCTTCGTATTGCTTTCTCCGTCCTAGCCCTGAGGGGGATTTTACACGCGTTCCAGAAGCTAACCTAACATCCGCTTCCAACAGGTTCATTTATTAATGGAACGTACCAACATTAAAACACATAACGCGTTGTACAACTTTCGAATGTACGAGTAACACGAAAACAATAAAAAGTGAAAAAATTCAACTCGTTTACTAAGAGCTTCAGAGAGGTACATGGGCCAGTGCCAGTACTTCTACCTACATAATGTCTGCACTTCACCTTTATTATTATTAGGGTGGTCCTCGTTTTCGAGTTTCGACTATCACATCTCCCAGACCCTTTCAAAAGATTTCAATGAAAACGGTATTTCCCTTAGAGACAATACAAATTTATTAGGTCTACATTAAAAATTGCAGAAGGAAAAAAAATAGAATAATGTGAAAATTGAAAAAAAAAATCATGATTCAAAATCTAGAAAAATTAACAATTAGGTATTATTCTATTGTTGAACTTCAAAATTGAAATTGGCAATTTTAGAAAAAGTTGAAAAAGAGGAAAATTGAAATTGCATTCAAAATTACTCAAAGTAAAAAAAAACATAAAAATAGGAAATTGGGGAAAAAATAAAAAAATAAAAATTATAAAAATATTACAGCTAAATTGAGTAAAAATTACTAAAATTTGAAAAAAAAAAATTAACAAACTGAGGAACAATTGGAAATTAAAAAATCAATGTGAAAAAAATAAAGCTAAAATTGAAAAAACACTACCAACAATTAAAATTAGAAATTGAGAAAAAATTGGAATTAAATTAGAAAAATCAAAATTGAAAAAAGTCCAGTTGAAAAAATCAAAATTCTATTATAAATTTATGGAAAGTAAGAGAACAATAAAAATTATGGAAAATTAAAAATTGAGAAAAAAATTCAAAAAACAAAGAAATGAACATTTTTTTTAAAAGTTAGGTCTTACTGTTGAATACAAAATACTGCAATAAAAAAAATAAAATGAATAAATATCGAAAAAAAATTGAAAAATTGACGAATTTTTTTTCCAAGATTTCAAAGATGAATTTTCAAAAAAAAAAAAAAAAAAAAATTTCAACAGATTTTTTAGAGAATTTTATCAAAATAATTTAACGAAATTTCAAAACCAAAAAAAAAAATACTGAATCTTTGATGGTTTTCAAAAAAAATGAAAATTATAAAATACCTAAACCATAAAAAATTCCATTTTATGTTCAATTTTCACATGAAATGAACGATAGGGGACAGGATTTGCTCATTGTCAAGAAATCAGAAGATTTAACCTAATTTGACTAAAAAGCAAGAGTTTTGCAAAATTATTTTTTTAAAAATGCTTTTCCATGATTAAAAAGGTACCCCCTCCAAATCTCACGTTCAAAAAATCAGAAAAAATTGCTATAAAAATTTTTAATTTTCAATCAATCATCTCAGCAGGATTGCCAATAACGATTTTTCAAAAATTCCGATTTGGTTAATTTTCCCCAGAAATGAATAACAAGGTTTACTTTCAAACCTGAAAAAACAGAAGATTTAACCTAATTTGACCAAAACCAAAATTTTGGCGGGAAAAACAAGATAAGCAGAGGTGTTAGACGGATTAAGTAAGGACATTTGCTGGATATCAAGAGATTCAAGCAAAAAGTTGGATTTCTGCAGTACATCCAAAAGTGTTTGACAAATTTTGAGTTGAAAAATTGACAGTTTTGCCCAAAAAATTATAAAATAATGATCTTTTTCTTACATCGTTAAGAAATATTTTTTCAAAAAAAAAATCAAAGTTGTTTTTGACAGAGTAATATTTTTATAAAAATATTTTAAAAAAATACTTTTCAAAAGATTTTTTTTTCAAACAACTAATTTGTAACCTAAGAATGTTTTGAAGAAATTTTTTGACAATTATTATTATAACACGCTTTTCAGAATATTTTTTGAAATAATTTTTTCAGCATTTTTTATTTAAAGAATTTTGCAGAAATTTTTTTTTAGATAAATGCGAATATGCGTGAATATTTTGCAAAAATTTAGTTTTCACTTTTACCAATTTTTTATACCAATTTTTTTACTCATTCAAACTTTTAAAAATGATTTTCATGAAAAAATTTGTAGGGAAGAATTTTTTTCAACTTCAACATCACTTTTTAAAAAGTAAGGTCCGAAATTGATTTTTTTTCTGAAAAACAAAAAAATAAAAAATAAACATATTTCCCGAAAAATTGAAAAAAATGTTATAACCAAAACCATTTTTTAATCTATTATAATTTGCAGGAGAAAACCTTTCTCAAAATTTTTTCAATAATTGTTTTGAAACATCTTCTTCACTTTTTTTAATTTTCACGTAAAATAGCACTTATTATGTACCTAGTTTTATAGGTTATAGGTTTTTTTTCAAAACCAAAAGTTTGTTTGATTTAAAAAGCTCACACGAAGAAATAATTAAATTTTAAAAGGGTAAAAATTCACAGGTACTTGTACGTATTACTACTGCGCCTTCTCCTATAACTCAACAATCCGAAAAGATGAAAGCGAGAAAACTCGAAAAATAAATTCACACATAAGCGCAAGAGGTACCCTATTCCACATCCTACCCCAAAAAAATATCCAACTCCGTTGCCCTCGTCTCGTACACTCCTACACTTGCCACGCCACCGCAATACGGATCGAGTTTTAATAAGATACGAAAAAAAAACTTTACCCTTAACACGAATAACCACGGGTTATTTTATTACAAGTCGAGTACGGTATCAGATCTTGGCTTGGCGAGACGTTGTCATCTTTTATCTACGCTACGAGTGTAACGATCTCGGCGTTAGTTTCATATTATACGAAAGGATTTTGTGTAGTACGTTTCAGTTTCGTGTTTTCCATTTACTATAGCCATGAAGAGGGTGCTACATTTTCGCCATTAAAAGCTCACATATCGTTCAAATATTTGGAAAAAGTTATTCGAAAAATCACAGAATATAAATTTAGAATGTAAAAGTTTATTTAAAATTTTTTTAAAGAATTTTCATACACATAAATTCACTTTAAAAATTGATTTAAAAAATTCAAACTTCATAATTTTCTTTTAAAATATCGATCCCGAAATGTGAAAAAAAAGTTCAATTTTCCAAGCGAAAAATTTAATTAAAGCTTATCAACTTCTTTCAACGTCAAATTTACTTTTCTCAATATTTTTGTCAAATTGATAGTTAGTCCTCTCGTACTTTAAATTTTTGTTCTTAGACAATAGACAGAGTATTGGAATACGGTGGAGAGGGTCGAATGAGATGAATTTTTCTTTCTAATCAATTTAAAAACTCGTCTAAATTTTTCAATTAAAATTAACAAGACTTTTTTTTACCTCACTCGAATAAAAAAAACTCCCAGACAAAATGAAACATCATCTCACTCCTACATCCAATGCTATCCACATTTTACCCACATTCATTTTGGTTACGCCTTCGCCCGAATAAATCCTTTCCAGGAGGGAAAAAAAATCAATCAAAGGAATTAAAATTTTTGTACAAGACGCGAAGAAGAAATTCCCCATCGGGTGAAAGAAAAAAAAAGAAAAAAGCTCGTCTGACGCGATATTACTTTTTAATGAAGTTTCGTATCGAAAGCTTCGATTTCGACAGACACAAATCGCCTGCTCGTTTTCGTTCCCATTCGACCAAAACTTTAAATAACCAAGAGTAGAATGATTGGACAATATACGAGGGATAGGTAAAGAGAGGAAATAATGGCGACGACGACGACAACAACAACAACGACGGCGCTACGTAAACGAGAGGAAAAAGCCATTGCTCCCTCTAATTCAAGGACGCCGCAGCCAGACGTACATCGTATACATCCTCGTGTCTCTCCGCTTCGGATGTTCGCGATTCTCACCGACAGAATCGACTTGACATTCTAACGTTGGTTGCTGCGTAATTACACCGTATACTTTACTAAACCACCCATTTAGCTACACGAAATGCGTATACTTGGTGTCATTTCGTAAGTAAATTGTGTAATAAGACGACTGCTTCTATTGTTTTTTTGCACACGTTTTCAAAAGAAAATTACACAAAAAACAAAAAAAATTGAAGAAAATCCTCCTGAATGAGCTGTTTGAGAAAAAAATACTCGGAGAAAAATTAATATTATACCGACGAATCGGGTAATTCCAACGCTGAAAAATACTGAAAGTTAATAAGGAAATTCAACTGCTATTTAAACACAATGGGAAAATATTTTCGATCGAATTATAATTCAATTTACGTTGCTGTAGACGAGAAACGCCCTAATAAGCATTTTTAGCAACATTTTCCATAAATAATTTCCTTCACTTTTACTCACATTTCTTTACTTCTTCGACTTCGGTAGTCTTTAATGGGCTAAAAATTCGTTCGAAAAAACCATAATGAATACATAAAACACTGTCATAAATTTTCTCTTTACTTAATCCTCGCCAATGAAATCATACGATTCGCGTTTTTATGTGAAAATGAGATACTCAAAAGTTTCAAGAACGAGTATTAATGTACGAATATGTTCAATTGTTCAATTCTGCGATTAAGTTTAACTGCTCGCTTTTAATATACGATACAAAATGTGCATACGTTTATACCTCGTACCTGAAATCTGGTCATTAATTAAAATCGCAATAAATTGAAAAAGAAAATCGCCGCGTGATCGATTTCCTTGGGAGCCTCAGGGCTGGGCAAACTCCGGCAAAAAATCAACTCCATCTACTTGGGCCAAAAAAAAATCAATCAATTTCAATTCCAGAGTTTGAAAAAAGAGTTCACTCCCAAGTTCATCTCCTCTTAATCAGAGTTGAAAATCCCAACTTCGAAATTTTTTTTGAATCAAAAAATGAAATTTTGAGCTTTAAAAAAAAAAAAAATTTCAGACAACACTAAAATAATGATTTAATGAAGTTTGAAAATTTTCAAAATGATGTGAACTTTGAAGATGAATAAAGAACCTGACAACCCCAAATTTTCATTTAAAAAAAAAATATATTTTTGGAATTTGAGGTTTAAGGTTACTTACGTTCATATTAGATTCTAAACTGACAAATTCAAAATTGGTTACTTATCAATGTTATTGTATGAGGAAAGTGTACAAAATTTCTCATAGCACTTGAGATGAATTTATGGTATTTCAATAATGATTAATGACTTGTCCCATTTCAATAATTTATGGCAATGAAAGAAAAAAGATAAATTTTGAAAAATTTTCATGTGGAATCTTCAGACAAAAGTTCAAGCATTTTCATTTTATATGAAAGTTTGGAAAGTTCATAAAATTTCTCTTCTGGAATTCTTCAAGATCGGTTTGTGGCTTTTCATTTATGACTTATACATTCAGAATTCTTACCAAAAAGGGAAATGGAAAATCTTTTTTGGTAATTTTTTTAAGATGAACAGGTGGCATTTCATTCATGACTTATTCAATTTCAATTTTTGACAAAAAAGAAAAATATTCATGTAGAGTCTTCAGACAAAAGTTCAAGTTTCATTTGATATGGAAGTTTCGAAAGTTCATAGAATTTCTATTTTGATATTTTTTGAGAATGATAAGATAACCAATTTTTGAATTTGTCAGCAAATATGAACTTTAATTACCTTGAGCCTCAAATCCCAGAAATAATTTTTTTTTCAATGAAAATTTGGGGCCGTCTGGTTCTTTACTCGTCTTCAAATTTCACAGCATTTTGAAAATTTTCAGACTTCGTTATTATACAGTGTTGTCTGAAAAATGGAAGTAACAAGTGGCTTTTTTAAAAGCTCAAAATTTAATTTCTTTATTTAAGAAAAATTTTGAAGTTGGGTGTACAAAAATTTTTCAAGTGTTTGGTTTTGGTTTGAACCACACAATAATTTCATGCACGTTACCTGTCTTTCTAGAATATTCTTGTTTTGAAAATTAAAATAATCACTTTGAGAATTTTTGAGTATGTCCTCAAATTTCAACATAAGGAAATACTTAACTCCACCTCAATTTTTTAAATTCAAATGTCTTAGTGAGATAATCGTATTAAATTCGTATAATTATCATTTGTAGCGAAAAAATTTTCATTCAGTCCACCTGGTTCATTTCGGGACCCCAAAGGGTTAAGAATTACAATAGGATTTTTCATCAAAAATTTTAAAACTTGGAAAATTTTCAAGATAATTTTTTTGTACTACTTGATGATTTTTCTAAAGATTTTTTTTTCAAATTTTTCGAATCTCAATTTAAATTTTTTTTTTTTTTTTTTTTTTTTTGAAGAAAAAGAAGAATTTTTGCAACTAAAAAAAAAATCTTTTTCATGAGACAACCCTTTCACAGAATTTTTTTTCTTCTTTCCATTTTCTTGAATTTTTGAAGAAAAAAGTTATTTTTTAATCGAATGTATCAAAATCTGGAATCAACTCCTCAACTCCGTCCATAGTTTGACCAGCCCTACTCGAGATTCTGAAAATTTCACTAATGCCAGGGTACTACCTATTTTTACACCGGCGAGTGGAAAACCGGCGAAAAAAAATTAATAAAAGGGTATTGGAAAAAAACGCACGAATGACCGGTTTTCTCGCACAATTCAACACAATCTTCTCCAGGTCATAACAATTTCATTCTTCTCATTCTAACGCAATCGTGAACGTTTTCACTATTTACGGTCTTGACCTTGAGGTATCGCTTTCATGGTCGCGGTGTTTTTTTTTAATCGTTGAAAAACGAGTAAGTAACTTATTTAATTCGACGGTTCAATCGATTATCAATCATGGTAAATATTTACGACAAAGTAACGTTCGACAGATACTTGGATTGGGTAACACAACACAGTGAAAATAAACACCGTCTATTTGACTACGCAGAGGCGTATCGTACATCAATTTCGAGAAATTTTCACGATGAAGTTGAAAATACAACTTTTGAGCTTTCTTTTTGGTTCATCGATCAGCACGAACCCTTCAACTTCGACGTTTCGACCGAACGTGATTCGATTTCGATACGGTAACAAAAGAATCCGTGTTTTCCATTATTTTGCCGACTCGAACTCCAACTCGACGTTGACAATGAAACCACAAATGACTCGCTTACTCAAACCACATCTTCGAACAATATCGAAGAACTGTAATTTCTATCCCTTGCATCGTCTTTGCTTTTCCTCTTCGCTACAATGAAAATAACACTATTCAAGTACTACGAGTACGAATACACATCTATTATAAACACGGTCGTCGTCGATTACAAAACACGTAATTCAATACCACATTCTAGGTAAAAGTGTTAGATCATTAGCAACATCTTTTGAATTATAAAGCTGTAGGGGAAGGTAGAGGTGCACTCTGTGCAGTCGATACGCAGGTACCTAGACCTACAACCTACATAATGAAAAAAAGAATGAGGAAAAAATTACATAGCTGGTTAAGAAGAGTAAAGCCAAAGCGAGCATATTCAAAGTGAAATCAGGCAACACTGCGCTTTGTAGTTAAATCATTATAATGATTCTCAAAACGACACTATTGAAAAAGGGGAAAAAAATACATAAACAGTACCAAAGGTATTCTCCAAACGCGCATTCTTTTCAACGATACATTTTACAAAAGCACCACGTAAATCAGCTTTCCAGCTCCACATCTCCAGCGATTTTATTCATTCGTTTCCTCTCCGATGAGTAAAATATTCGTATTTTCGCGAAAACAATAAGATATTTAAATCTGATCACAAGTGGTCAACGCAGTCGTTAGTGCGACCTAAAAAAATAAGGTTAATGCGATAACGATGTAAACTCAACCAACGATCAGCAGTCCAGAAACTTTCGATTCCTACGACGTCGCTCGCTTACGTGAAATACTTATCTCTCAAGTTCTACTTTTTCCCCAGACACCTTGTCGGTGTACAGCAAGAAATAGACGAGTATAATACGTATCGTGCGAATTCTCGAACCCATCGTACTTCGTAGACTTTCGGCCCATTAATGTTCGCAAAAATCCAAGTGTAATCGGGACAGCGTGTAGAGATAAGATTACAAACAGCTTGCCGAACATACTTAGTGTCCATTACTCCACATAGATAATTTAAATCGAGTGCAAATGAATTCACCTACTGAACCTTCAACTAGTAACCACCATTTCCTAAAGTTCATCGCATCGATGATTTCTATTCGGTGGTAAACCAACGAATACAAATGGCCTTCACCGAAACAAATTCGAAGGAAGGCGGCACCTGGCTGCAATTATACGTAATGGACTCTCGATTAAAAATTCATCGAGTTTCGGAGGAATACGAAATATCCTCATTTTGCTTTTGCATACGTGATATCAGTTTTTTGATTTTTTTTTTATAGTGATTTTGATAACTTCTGGATATCCAAAAAAGTACCCAAAAATTGACCTTACTTTTAAAAACAAGAGCATTTTAAGGGGTTTTTCAGAATTGCAAAAATAATTACCTATTGGTGAATGGAAACTAAAAACTATGGCAAAAAATTTGCATATTTCCCTTCCTTTCAAAAAAAGTAATTTCAGAAATATTTTTTCATCAAAAAAGTAACCAAAACGTATCCCACCAATCGTCAGTTTTCAAGATTTCTTGATAAATATCAAAACACTGAATTTTTCTCAATTCTCTTAGCATAAATTTCAAAAATTTTGCTTGCATGCGAATTTTCAAATTTTTTGCACAAAATCAAATTTTTCTGCGAGCACATTTTTTCAACAATTATTTTCCAACATAGGTCATTTTGAATAATTTTTTTCAAGACGTGAAAAAAAAATATAATTTCAGAAATTAAAAAATTAAAAACATTCAAAAAAAATTGAGCATATTCATTTCAAGTTTTGTTCCAACATAAGTAAAAAAAATTGAATTTTGTTGAAAAAAAAAACATTGTTCAGAATTTCTCATTACAGCATTTTTAAAAAAAAATCGTAACTTTTCAAATAAGTATGTTAACACCATTAATAAAATTTTTACGATTTTGATGTTGCAATGTCCCTCGGAAATTCTTGACAGAATTTCGAAACTTTTCATTGAGGACATATTTTTGTTTAAAATTTTCCTCAAATGAGTTCCGGAAAAATTTGCAAAAATTTAGATAAGTGGAGAAACGTTTGAAAAACATTTTCAAATCTTTGCAAAAATATTTTTAAAATGTTGTGAATGTTTTGAAAAACTTCCTGAATTTGTGTGAAAAATTCGCTCAAAATTTTATAGAAAATTTCTAGGATTTTGTAAAATATTCTCAATTTTGTAAAAGATTTTTTAAAAATGTAGCAGATAATTGCTCACTAAAATTTTCGAGTACCTTGGTTTTCTGGAAATTTTGTAATTTTTCTAAAATTATTTCACACTGTATTTTTTTTATTTTATTATTTTTTTTTTTTCAATTTTTGTTATTCTGAAGTCTTATAAAAATTGTCTGTGATTTCGTATACGAGAAATTTTTTTAATAACTTTTGGCACCAAATTAAAATTTTTTGAAAAACTTCCTTGAAACTGGTTGTGAAAATTTCTTGATGTTTAGAAGGAAACTTTTACCTATAATTATAAGCATTATTTTCAGTAAATACTGAAAAGTTAGAACAAAATAAAAACTAATTTCCATGGAAATATGAAAATTAAAAAAAAATGTAGAACGTAACCTAAACCTAACCCAATTTGGCGTCGGATCTTCTTGCCGTTTTTTTCGAGTTTTATGAAAAATGTTCTAAAATGTGAAAATTTTCAAAATTACGTCAAAATTCTCAACGTTTTGTCAAAACTTTTTAAAGTATAATGTCGATGAAAATTCTACGAAAATTCAATAATTATTTTTTTGAATATTGTTTTTAGATATGAAAATTTTTTGCCCCCTTCCCCTCATTATTAGGTATTAATAATTTTCTAAAATCTTGTACAAATAAATTCTATTATTTCGTAAAAATCTTTTAAAGAAATTTTATAAGAAATTCTTTTTAAAAAACTTTTCGCAATAAATTAAAAAATTCATTCTTAGGACAAATTTGTAAGTTTTCATTATTGAAAAAATGAATCTTTGGGATCGTTTGTTCTTCAAGAACGTAAACAGAATTTAGGCAATAGATCTACTAATCCATTCAATTTACCTCGAGAAAAAATGTAAAGAAGATCGTAAATTTTTTTTAATTTCAAAATTGATGATTGATGAATCTTCAAAAAAGTTAGAAAAAACTTTTAGACCAAATTGATTATGGGAAAGGGCTGAAATCGAGGGAAAAGCTGGAATGAAAAACGATCCATTTGTCGTAATATATGATACACGAACTCCAGGCTAAATTCGATTTTTTTCAATTTATTTTTTCATGGGTGACAGGGCGAGTCAGTTTTTTCCCTACCCAACTTCATGAATTTTCAATTAGCAAACCATACAACCGATAATTTGAGCCGGGTCCCGCCTTCCTCCGAATTTGTTTCGGTGCTATTCATTCATTTACCTGGCTTTTCTACTCGTCAGCATCAATCATATTTTCGTAGGTAGACGTTCGTCAACCATAAACAACAACAATCTAAATTTGTACATACGTTCGGAGAGAAAAAAAAACTGCAACAATTAAAATTTCCGCCGATTACTCGAAACGGCTAAAAACTACGACTAATGAACCGTTTCAGTAAAATCCATCGCTATACCTATAAACGACCTTGAGAGTGTGAAATCGATTTTATTCCCACTTTTTTCTCCATTTAATTCGCGCCATTTGTCTAGCTACAAGTACAAGTATAATCTTGTTCGTTTCTATGGTATACACAACGCGAATAGTTCATTTTTCATTCAGCGTATCTATTCATGGGTATTATCAAAACACTTTTTACTCGTATGAATAATTAATTTTCGTACCAAGTTGCCAGCCATTTTTCTAATGTAAAAATTGATTTAAAATCTGTCATTTTTTATTTCATTTTCACAAAAATTAACGTCCATTAGTGACGTATCGTCGGTTCATCAAAATATACTTTCATTTCTATAAATAAATCAACCGCAATCGAAAAAAAAAATATTAAAAAATGAAACAATTTTACAATCTAATGAACACTGCAATTTTAGTGGTTATCGAATGATGAAAATCACTCCACTATATCGAGAAAATAAACATAAAAATATAGATACAAATAAAATATTAATCCAAGAGCCACTTGCAATCGTTACACCTCATACACCAAAATATAAGGAATTTCGTACACAATTGTAAGATCATTTCGAGAACCAATTCTGCAAAATTTTCCTAACCGAAGTTTATATTGTAGAAACCACCAGCCTTCGTAATTTCTCGCAACTCGATGAAATGCCCCGAATAAGCGAAATGATCACAAAAGAAAGTGCAGACTTTACTTAACATTATATAGAAACTATCCCTGTAACGAGTCGGAATGGCTGAGCGATAAAAACTAAAGACGATAAAATTTTACAGCGAATAGTTCAGGGAGGATGGTACAATAATGACGTCAACAGCTCGAATGTTTTGGTACTTGCGTTTTTGTTTGTCTGCTCGTTCAAAAAAGCCTCCTTCGTCGCGGTTCGCAATTTTTTTTCTCACTTTTTTATACTCGCATAAATTAACATCTTCGTTGATGGGTTTGAACAAGAAAGTGTCGCGTCGTTAGCTTTTGAGAGTATGTACACGTAGACAGGCATGGGCTGTTTAAACATCCTACTCACCAGCGGTTAGAAACATTTTTTTTTGTACAAAATGTAAATTGCTGAATAATTCAGACTGTAATTTTTAGCATAATGAGAAATTTTTACGTCTTGCGAGATGAAGGAAAAAATTCTAAAAATTTTCAAAATACGAATAATTTTGACTTCGTGCTAGATTTTATAATACATACATTTCAGGTTCTGTTTGGTTGGAGGAAAAGGTGCTTTAAAACACGAGTTTCAATTCCCAACAAAAAAAGCTCTCCTTCATTTAAAATTATTCACGGTTGAAAATTCGAATCAAATTCAAATTATAATCCAATGTTTTGCAAAACTGCATCGCGAAAGAGAACAAATACATCATGTCGAGTCTGAAGCTCTGGACATAAATATGCATACGCCATTCCATTATTTTCACAATATACCTTGAAATTAATAGTACTACACGTCAATTCGAGAATCAAAATTAACAACAACGTACTATAAAATCCCATTCAATTCTTCTCACAAGTTAGTCGGATACTTCACACAGGGACTCCATTAATAATAGAATAGATAACATTTTAACCGCTAAGTTTCCTTGAACAGGAAAATTACATTTTAATATGAAACAATAAGACCATCGTAAAAACCTCTACACTCTACAAGAATCATACAGTAAGTACCTATACCACAATATGCACATTTCTTCCTATTTTTAGAGGTGGAAAAACACTGTCTCCCTTTTTTAACGTCATCAAAATTCATAACACAATCACTTGTGCACGTTCGAGCCTCAATGAAAATAATACAGCGGATAAATTCGACATTGTGAATGCTAAATTTTCATCACTTAGTTAAAAAATAAACCGAGTGAAAAATACATGTTGAAAAGTTTACTCTAAATAAGAAATATCGCGTACCATACCGAGGCATTTAACTTTTAAATAGAATCACACTGCGCTACATGCCGAAGAAAAAACAACATTTACATTGGAAAACCTTGAACCATGTTTCGAATTGAATTGTGCAATTCGAAGGAGTACTCGTATTTTTATGGGGTTTCCAATTATGGTACTCGTACACGCAGCTCGTAACTTTTTTCAAAAGATATGGAATCTGTAAAAAAATTTCAAAAAAAAAATACTCTCGGAGTAAGATTAATGACAGAAAACTTTCCCCAGTACAAGGTCACAGAGGGTAGAACGTTTTTCGATGCAGAATCGTTTTAATCCCGCATACGCCATAAGCAGGGCTTTAAAAACGTTATTTTTTAATTCCGTTTTTGTTTGGATTTCGTTTACATAATTTATTCGGTTTTTGTTTGGTTTTCAATTAACGAATCATTCTAGGAAGCGTTTTCGTTTTCGTTACGTTTTTCAAGCTTCAATTTCGTTTTTGTTTTCGCTTTTAATGGTAAAATAATAATGTTTTTTAAAGGTTTTTGTTTTCGTTTTTAAAGCTTTAATCGTGAAAAAAAATTTTGAAAACACTGACAGATTAAAGCAAACTCCAAAAGGACAATCTCAAAATTTTTTCTGTAATTTGCATGTCAAATCAATATTCGAAGTCAAAACAAAAAAAATCAAAAACGTAAAAAAAAACGTTATTTATTTCGTTTTTGTGTTTTTGTTTTCAAACTTTATTGTTTTGGTTTTCGTTTTTATAACTTTTTTCGGTTACAGCTGTGTAGCGTTTTTGTTTGCTTAACGTTTTTGATGATAAAAATAACGTTTTTTCAGGTTTTTTTTTTTCGTTTTTAAAGCCGTGGCCATAAGTGATATATGGCACCCACCCACTGGCGGCGAAATATGTAGCGCGAGTGTGCTCATGCGCCACATGCGATTTATAAGTGTGTGCAGAGCGCCACATGCAATCAGGGACGAACCCATAAGGGGGAATATCAATTCAAAAATGTAAAAATCATAAATTTTTCAAAATTTTCGCCCTCGCTTCGCTCGGGCAGTATTTCCTTTTAACATTTTTAAAAAATTGATATTGCAAATGGGAAAAAAGCATGTATTTTTGAGATGTGAAAATTTTGCACATCAAAAAAAGGGGGCCGCAAAAAAAGCTGCACCGGGGCCCGGCTCAGCTCTCGCCGGCTCTGCATGCAATTGAGAAATATACCAACCTCAAAAATCATGAAAACTATAGAATAATGAATAATCAAAATAATGCGCATTTTTTAAAAAAAAAGTTGACTATCTACTTTCTTGAAAGTTTTCCATTTTAAATAAAGTTTTGTTTTTATAAAAATCTTTTTTCTATTAAAACAAGAGAAAAAAGCATTAGAACACTAGAGTGTTGAGAGAAAAATCCCCCTCCCCTCCTTTGATGTTTTTTTTGCGCCACATGCTAAAAATTTATTCCGCCGCCTATGCACCCACCGCACCCCCTCCTCGACTGATTCTCTGGAAAATGGGGTTTCCTGAAGGGGGCATTAAAACAATGTTATCTACCCAAAATTGAAGTTGATGGTACTAACCAAATGATGGCCAATTTGCTTAACAGGTCGGTTAAAAAACTTAAAATTTCACCAACTCTTGGAATATGCGTTTAAACAAGAAAATGATCATGTCTAAAATTTTTAAAAGTTCAAATAAACATTGAAATGCGTAAAATTTCCTACAAAATTGCTTCATTAATTTTTATCAACAATTCAGCGGTGACTTTAGTCTAGACTTATTTATGGAAATCGTGGAAATCTTCATTTTTTGGCCATCTATATTTTGACGTGTTTTTTTGCGCCACCCGTTCACTTTTCGAAAAATATTCATATGACCTTTTTTGTAGCAAATTTTATGTTCTTCAATTTCATTTTTATGACCATTTTTTTGTTTAACGCATATATTTGAAAGAATTTTTGAAATTAGAAATATCCTACAGTTCAGTTTCATGACGATGTGTAACAACACATACACTGATGTGCATTTTGGCGCCTCCCGTTAACCTGTACGAAAAATTGAATGAATCAGTTTTGTAGTCAATTTTACGTACCTCAAAGTTTATTCGAACTTTTTTTTGATTACGGACTCGGTTGAAAAGTTGAAGAGTATATTTTCAACAAAGGGGGATCATACGTATCCACATATGAAACCTAATGATGGAAGGAGTTGAGTGGAGATTTTTTGGAGTCTATAGGGTGTCATCATTAGTATTTATGTGGTCCCACTCCAAAATTGTACTTTAGTCGCAGAAATGGTGACACTTTATTTTTTTTATACCCTGTATAATTATTTTTGACGTGTATTTCTGAGCAACCCGTTCACTTTCTGAAAAAAACTAAGATAACCTTTTTCTTTTTTGTTGCAAATTTTATGTACTGCAATTTTAGTCATGACCATCTTTTTGTTTCAAGGCATACTTAAAGAGTTGGTGAAATTTCAAGTTTTTAGACTGACCTGACAATCAAAATGACCGCCATTTTGTAAGCACCGTTAACCATCGCTAAGGAAAAACAGGGTTTAAAATGTTCCCCAGGATGCCCACTTTTCGAAAAATCGTGAACCAGTGAACGGGGGGGGGGGGGGGGGATGACCGTGAACCCTTATGGCATAATGTCGAGACTGAAATGCTGTTAAAAAAAGGTGATGAAGATGATCGAACTACAAAGTTATTTTCGAAATTGACCAACTTTTGTCTCAAGTGTAATTTTAAGTGTAAATTGCATCAATTTTTCAAAAAACATCTAATATCAATAAACACGAAATTGTTTTGATAGGTATTCAGAAGTTTACGTGATTAATTATCCAGAAAAGGCCTTATCGATCATAATGGGTTTAATGGCTACCTTTAATGAAAGTTTCAACTGTATTATTCGTTTCATAGATGAACTTTGAACAGAGATGAGATGAAATTTTGATTAAACCTTGAGCAGAGTGATACAGATGATCGTCGTAAGACTTTCAAAAACTGAACAGATGAATTGAGGTGTTTTTTGGGATTTTTTTCTGCCGAATTCATTTTCAAAAACGCTGGTAACACTGACGTTTGCCCACATGGACCATACTTAACACTCGCTCAAAACAGCAATTCTTATTAACTAGACGTACAATTTGAAAAGAATAATTTTGATTAGTAATTATCTGAAACATTTAACGACCAATTCCTTGCTGAAAACAAAAATTTGAGATGATAAACTCGGGTGTTTCTTGCCATCTTGGAACATTATTTGTCAATTTTACTTGCAAAACATCTGGCAACACTGATTATTATCAACATAATATGGACCACACTCACACTCTCGATCAAAACAGCACTTTTTTTCAAATTCAAACAATACCACGTATAACAATTTAGAGGAAAGAAATTAGATTTGTAATCATTCTGAAACATATTTCGGTCAATTCTCAATGAAAACAAAACCCAACAAAATTTCTATTCGATTTTTCCAGTAAAAACCAGAATCGTACTTAAAATTTCACTACACACACAACGACAATCAGTCAATCACGAATCTCACCTAATATTCCCACCACGAAGGCACGTACATTTTCAATAATATTTTGGTTTTAAAAAGTCACATGTCGTGTGTAAGAAACAGGCACACAAAACGGAAGTTACGTAATGAAGAGAGATGAAAAATCCCCTCCTCTCGTTTGTTATTTCCGCATAATGAATTCGAACTTCATATCACTTCACTAGTGATGGTAAAAGTCGAGAAAATCGCTTATCGATAATTATCGATAATTTGGCGCTCCTTATCGATAACTATCGATAATTTTTGATCAGTGTGGAGGGGGTATCAAAAAAAGTCGTGTGGGATATCATTCAAAGCTTTTGAGGAGAGCTTTTAAACAAAGGCACTGTTTCAAAAGAATATCATATAATAAAAATTATATTGAAGTTTTGTTATAAGAAGAAGATACTTTTTTTTCTTTTTTTTTTTCTAATTTCTTCCGTTTTCAACTTTTTACTGGTGGTTTGTAAATGTTTTGATAGCGTTATGATGAATTTTCGTTTGTTTTTAACACAGATTGTAGTAATACTTCTCAAATTTATTAAAAAAACAAAAAAACGGGGGAAAAGAGAAAAAAATCGAGTTATCGATAATTATCGATAACTTTCAATTCTTATCGATTATCGTTAATTTTGCTTCTTATCGATAATTTACCACCACTACACTTCACTATCATTCAAACACCGGTTCGAATACCCTGTCAATGATGTAATAGTAGTTTATTCAACTAGGGAGATAAAGTGATTTTCCTAGTTGGATAAATTATTTTACGTTACGAGGGAGAAAAAGGCTTCTTTATACTACCGAAAGATCAGCGAGAGGTATATAAAGTAGCACTTTATCTCCCTAGTAACGTAAAACATATTATAAAAACCATACGAATATAAAAAATTGATCACTTTATTCGTTACACCATGCACACTGAAACAAATTCCACAGCTGTTTCAAATCAGTGGATTCGAAATTCCCAACACTGGCTCTGCTCTTTCTCATTCGAGTCCAGCTTTGGGGAGCTTCTGTCTGGTGTCTGAAGACTTTTGACGTGACTACCACAACAAATCGAGTGATTTTTCATCAATAGAGAGTAACAAGTTGAAATTTTAGAAAACGACGATGTCGACTCGAACCACTGAAAAGTAGTACAACACATTTTCTGGAAACTAGCTATTGTTTTGTTTGTTTTGTCATCGTTCTAGCGTTAGCTATTGGAACGTGATACACGTGACTAATGAAGTAAGCATTTAGGAAAACTTACAAAAACCTTAATTGCTTCGAACTCATTGGAGGAAGGAGGAAGCAAATACATCACAACACGTTGCAAATTATGATACAAACGTAACCAAAAACCACACACATCTGATTAACGACCATTGATAACTTTCATTTACTTCGACCAAAAATATTCGAAACAAATCCGGATTCCGGAACCCGAAATACACAATTCGATATTAAATAACATGCAAAGAAACACATGGAATTATAAAATTACCTCTTCGTCGAGTAATCGGATCCGCGTTGTAGGTAGAAAAGAATCCCCAACCAAATGTAAAAAATGAGATTATTTTCAAACAATGTAACCGACCTAGATTAACACACGCGCGTTTCGAAGGTAAAAAACTTTGCGTTCGTTGAGTACTTCGACATCAAGGTTAAAATTAAATATTGTAACAAAACGATACAGCACGTAAACTTGTTTATCAGCGGTGAAATTTCAATTATTCAAAAGACAAATAAAACATCGCGATACATTTACTGACACCAAAATGGAAAAATTTCCAGCCAATTGCACGATCCGAAATAAGGTACACACGATGGATGATGGGATATCGCACTAAAATTACAAAATACAACACACACTTGCACAGTTCCGAAGGGTTAATTTTTTTTACAATACGATGCGGCAAATCGTTATTATTTTTAATCGGAATCCGACGTATCGCAAAAATTAGAAATCCGAAACATGTTTACAATATGCAAACGTATGAAATGTACGACCGTTCACGGTACGAGTCACGCGACACAATGCGTTTCAAAACGTTGTGTTCGATGACGGCTATAAAACTCTTTAGCCCGTCTCGCTCGTTATTCCTGTCTCGCTCTTTTTTTCCATTCATCTCTCTCGCGCCGTCCTTCTCGAATACGCCGCGTCGTACATCATTCTTACTCTATCGCACTCGCGCTAACGTTCGTATACGGCGGCGGGATCGGGATTGGGATACGTAGTCGTTCGTACTCGTACTGTACACACGGTAATCTTATAAAAACCCATCGCTCTCCCACTTCAAACTTTTTAACGCGCTGCGTTTAACAGCGTTATTTGGCCTTCCGACGCTTACAGTGTTGCCAATGTAAACAACCATATATATGTTATAAGCCATAAGCCGCGTCCTCGCCGGATCAGGATCGCGGCGTTCAAAGAGTTGCTTTATTATGAGGAAAAATCATACACCTAGTAAACCACTAAAGATGAGCTTTTTTTTTTTTTTTGCTTTTTTTTTTAGAATTTCTCATACCTAGCTCTTGGTTTTTATACATGTAGCGGGTATTATTCTGTTAACGGAGTGTTACCAGTTCAAGGTAAGTGTATTTATAAACACGGTTGTGAAAAGCGTCAAAAAGTTGAACTTTATCGTTACCTCGTTCGATAGATAACACATTAAACATTAATACAGAAATGAGAAGTTCGTTACTTTGGTTTCAGCCACGATTGGCTCATTTTACCGAAACCCGCTGCTGCTCATTTGCTCACCTTCAATTTTACGTTGATTCTACTAACAACTCTAACAAAAGGGACCCTCGCCAACTCGTCATCTCCAATTTGGGCTGAAATTTGGCTTACTGAAAGAGCATGTCATCCAGACCTCAGAACCAAATTTTTAGCTGCCAAAGTTGATTTTTCGATTTTTTGGCGAATTTTTGAAAATAGGGCTAAAATAGCCTCCCTTATAGTACCTATAGGTAAATCATTTTTTTTAAATTGTAAATTTCGAGATAGAATCGGGTTGGGGAAAGGGTACAACTGAAAAACGTTCGCAACAAAAGTTGTAGTTTGAAGTTTCAGAAATAATTTTGGTTATAACGAAAATTTCGATTGGACCCCTTCCTCTCCACCAATTTTGGATAATATGTACAACTTATTCAAAATACATTATCAAAAACAGGGGGAGGTAAGGGGCTAAATTGAAAAAATTTTCAAACAAAAGTTGTAGCTTGAAGTTCTAGGAATAATTTTGGTTATAACGAAAATTTCGATTGGACCCCTCCCTCCCCACCAATTTTGGATAGTACAATTTATTCAAAATACATTATCAAAAACAGGAGGAGGTCAGGGGCCCAATTGAAAAAATTTTCAAACAAAAGTTGTAGCTTGAAGTTCTAGGTATAGTTTTGGATATAACAAAAATTTCGATTAGATCCCTACCGCCCCTTCAATTGGCTCACTGAAAGAGCATGTCACCCAGACCTCATAACCAAATTTTTAGCTGCCGAAGTTAATTTTTCGATTTTTGGCGAATTTTTGAAAATAGTGCTAAAATAGCTTCCATTATATAAATCTTTTTTTTTATTTGTAAATTTCGAGATAGAATCCTGAAAATTGGAGTACATACTAAAGTTGACCCCCGAAGTCGATTGCAACCCTTTTCAAAGCGATCTGGTGCCTTCAGAAAAAGTTGATTTTTCTCCAGCACACTGGAATTGCTCCAGACGGCGCTGTAATCATTTTTTCTGGAAGCTGCAGATCGCTCCGAAAATGGTACTAATAGACTCGGAGGGGCCGATTAAGGAGGTACGCGAAGGTTCGGATGAAGTAGACGCTGTTCCTGATGATATTCTGGAAAAATTGGATTTTTAGAAATTTTTAAAACGTGAAATGTTTAAGTTGCCAAGAAAGTAACACGTGTCAACTCGTCATCTCGGATTTTGGATTCAACTATGCCCATTGATAGATGATATCGCACTAACGCTAGGATCGAATTTTCAGGTGCCGAAGTTGATTACAGCGCCGTCTGGAGCAATTTCAGTGTGCTCGAGAAAAGCAAATTTTTTCTGGAGGCTCCAGATCGCTTCGAAAATGGTCGCAATCGACTCCCGGGGGGGGGGGTGTCACTTTAGTATAGATATATCAAATAATTTTCAGAATTTTATCTCGAAATTTACAATTTAAAAAAAAATTATGGGCTATTTAGCCCTATTTTCAAAAATTTGCCAAAAATCGAAAAATTATAACTTCGGCAGCTAAAAATTTGGTTGTGAGATCTGGGTGACAGGCTCTTTCAGTGAGACAAATTTCAGCTCAATCAGAGGCGACGAGTTGGCGAGGTTATCTTGTAAGTCCAGTACTACATAAATACTTGCTATTCAAAATTAGAGGAAAGGTAGGGGTCTAATCAAAATTTTTGGCATAACCAAAATTATTCCTAGAACTTCCTACAACTTTTGTTTGAAATTTTTTTCAGTTGGGCCCTTTACCTCCCTCTTTTTTTGATAATGTATTTTGAATAAATAAAATTGTACTATCCAAAATTGGTGGGGAGGGAGGGGTCCAATCGAAATTTTCGTTATAACCAAAATTATTCCTAGAACTTCAAGCTACAACTTTTGTTTGAGATTTTTTTAAATTGAGCCCCTTACCCCCTGCTTTTAATAATGCATTTTGAAAGTTGTATTATCTAAGAATGGTCTAGGGAGGGGGGTCCAATCGAAATTTTCGTTATAAACAAAATTATTTCTGAAACTTCAAGCTACAACTTTTGTTCCGAAAATTTTTCAATTGGACCCTTCCCCCACCTCCTCTAATTTTTAAATTACTATCTTCGGAGTGTTATGCGAAATCAGTGGAGAGACAATGGTCAAATTGAAAAAATTTTCAAACAAAAGTTGTAGCTTGAAGTTCTAGGAATAATTTTGGTTATAACAAAAATTTCGATTGGACCTCTCCCTTTCCCTCTAATTTTGAATATCAACTATTTAGACTTGGTAAAAAAAAAATTTAAAGGTGAGCAAATGAGCAGCAGCGGGTTTCCGTAAAATTAGCTGATCGTGTTTCAGCCAGGTTATCATCGCTGTACCTATCTAGTATTATGAGGTAAGGCA
Organism: Balanococcus diminutus; assembly: GCA_959613365.1. Lineage (NCBI taxonomy): Eukaryota > Metazoa > Arthropoda > Insecta > Hemiptera > Pseudococcidae > Balanococcus > Balanococcus diminutus. Next base: position 49,284,144 of record OY390715.1, read on the forward strand.
ATAATAGTCCGCAATGTAATTTTATTTTTCAAACACCACCGAGCATAAGCAGGTTATTTAAAAAAAAAAGTCGTTGTTTTTTTACAAGTACCTAGTGTACTACAACGATAAGAGGTGTCACTTCCATACTGCACGTTAATTTTCGTCTTTGGTCGACCATTATTCACACTGTTACCGACACACTTCGTTGTCCTACTTTTTTAATCTAACGCAAACACACTAATTGCAAAATGTTGATGCACTGATATTGTGCAAAACCGAATAGCTTCAGACGTGTTACGAATACGAATACACCTACAGGTATGTTGACCTTAATAATATTCGATTTTTTACTATAAAAAGCTATCATCTGTGTATTCGAATTTAATGAGATTTATTCCATCGTGTTTTTCTTGTGCAATATTTATTTATAGGAATCTTATAACGAAGTGAAATTTTTGTTTTGAAAATTGAAACTGGTAAGTTCGTCGTTCGTGGAAACTTTCTTCAGTTCATTTATCATCCTCAAGAGCTGGATTTACGACCTAGTGACAATACGAGTGGATCACCGAAGTACTGATTTTTTGGCACCAAGCTCCATCGAAAATTTGTCAAGTCCAATACTATATAGATACTTGAATTCAAATTGGAGGGGAGAGAGGGGTTTAATCACAATTTTTGTAATAATCAAAATGATTTCTAAGACTTCAAGCTACAACTTTTGTCTGAAATTTTTTTCATTGGACCCCTACCTCCACCAGTTTTTAATAATGTAAGTATCTAAGTCATTATGCAAAATTGGAGGGGAGGGAAGGGTCTAATCGAAAACTTTATAATAACTAAAATTACTTCTAGGACTTCAATCTACAACTTATGTCTGAAAAATTTTTCAATTGGGTCCCTCCCCTAATTTTGAAAAAGTATTTTCCCCATGTTATGTGAAATTGGAGGAGAGGGAGGGATCCAATCGAAATTTTTGTAATGACAACAATTATTCCTATGATTTCAAGCCACAATTTTTGTTCGAACCTTTTTTCAATTAGCCCTTTCCTCCCTCACTCCTCTAATTTTTAATTAATATCATCGTAGTGTTATGAAAAATTGGTGGGGAGGGAGGGGTCCAATTGAAAAAATTTTCAAACAAAAGTTGTAGCTTGAAGTCGTAGAAATAATTTTGTTTATTACAAAAATTTCGATTGGACCCTTCCTTCCTCTTCATTTTTGAATATAAAGTGTGAATGTATATATATAGTATAGTATTGGACTTGGCAAATTTTAGATGGTGCCAAAAAATCAGTACTGCGGCGATCCACTCGTGTGACAATGACCTTGTAGTTCGTTCGATTGGGTGAAATCAATATCAGTGAAATAAGGTGATGATGTTACATTAAATTATGCTTACTTTGTAAAGAAATTTTGACAACTAATAACTAAAAAATTAAAAATTATACACAGCTGATCAAAATACATAACATAACGAGGAAACTCTACAATATACCATTATGTCTACGACCCAGCACTAAAATCAAAACAGAAAGAGATCCTACATGCATAACATTGCTCAAGGGTTCGCATATTGTGTTGTGATTCTTTGTATCAAAGTCGTTTGGGTCGTACGTCTAAATGTACCCATATGTACATCTACACATAAATCTTTGGTACAATCAACTAAAGAATTAAACAACAGCATCAATAAAGATGAAACAACGAAATTTTTCAAGAATTTTTGTACAACAATCAAATCAGAAATGAGATTCCAACTCAAGGTCTTTAGCATTCTGGGTCAGTCAGTGTTGCCAGATGGAACATTTATTTTTTCCATTAGCGTCCAATGTGTTTTATTGCCGTGCTGTGTTGGTACTTGAGCTTGGTGCTGCGTTACTTGCTGGCCGAATCATTAAGGTAAGGTGACTGCTTTGTAGCGCAGCGTAGGTAATTCGTCATTTTATAAATAATTATTAAAATTTTTTTCAATTTTTTTACACGTTTGAAAATAAGATGAAGTGGTTCATTATCATTTATCAAATTCTGGACATGGTAGCATGCTATGTGGAGAACAAAAAAAAAAGAAAAAAAAAAAAGAAAGTAGGAAGGATCTTTTTCTTATCTCTCTTTTTGACCAAATTTTACAAAATTTTAAAATTTTTTTTTGAAAATTTTAAGAAAACTACAACATTCTACACTCTTCTTACCTCTCTTTTTGACCAAATTTTACAAAATTTTCTCATTTTTAATTCAATTTTTTTTTTGAAAATTTTAAGAAAACTACAACATTCTACACTACACCCTTCCAAAAAACTTCAATTTCAAGGCTAATTCCGGCATAAAAATCATCCAACACGCTACCGAAAATGCAACCACACCAGAAAGATGAGTTTGTACCGCCTTCACACATCACCTCGTAATTCTGAACCTCATCGAAGTAGGTATAGGAGGAGTGCACGCCACCGTATGTTTTTAATTAGCGCAGAAAAAACGCAAAACGTAAAAACTAAAAAAAAAAAAACTCGATACATTTTTACCCACAGAGGTATTATCCAAACACCATTAGGCACGATGATGGTTGAAAAATACTATTTTCTAACTTTTGTTGATTTCCGGCATTTAATTGGTGCGATGGCATATACAATCCATGATGATACAAGATACATACGTACGCACGAATGGAAGAGAGTACACAAGTATAATAAAAATCACCCGCCATATCCATGGTACTAGGTAGTTAGGTAAAGGAAAAAAGGGGACGAATGGAACATCGAAATCAGCGACTAAGGTCAAATAAGCATGCTGGTTAAAGAAGTTAACGCGCAACCTTGAATAAACGAGCACGGGGAGAACATTAAAACTAGTTAATACTGCTTCCTACAATCACACACGTTCTCAATATTATTTACAATTACTATTTGAGTATGAAACTCAACTGAACAGCACGACGAAAACTTCTTTTCAGAAATTGCAATATTTAAATATCGCCGACGCTTCTGCTACCATCAAACGTCCCATCAATTTGTTAATCGCGAGTAAGGCCAGAGCCAGGCCCCAAACATACGGGCGAAAAGTATGGCTCTTAATTCTTCTCATATTTATAACAAATCAAATAACAACTAGGTACATCCTGTCAACCGACGGGGATCATTCGAGACAAAACAAAACGCGGGTACTCGAAATTCAAATAAAGCCAGAGTGGATACATTTTACATAATTCATATCACTCGTCAGAATATTCCTGGTCTGGGGAAATAAATATCTAAATTGCAAGAAAATTCCAACGGGATACAATTTGGCACAAGAATCCAGCCAAGAGTCGTGATTCATCATATTAAACTTCATTTTAAAAAAAAGTAAAAACACCTAGTCTCGTTATGCCTTTCTCGATCTGAATAGGCAATTCATTCAACAAGCGTGTGCGGTAATGTGAACACTGAACAGTTGAAAAACAACACAAAGTTCAACGGTCTATCTAAACTCGTGTAAAAATTACCGAAAAATCTATACACGAAAGATAACAATTTTCAATAAGTTCTTAAAGTGATTCAAATCACCTCTTATAATTATGTAAAAAATTAATGTCCATTAACATTTTTATCTTTATTATTTTCAAAGGCAAATCAACCCATCAGTAAAACTCGATTAAAAAAAAAAAACGAGCAACCATTGAGAAATATGATATTACCATAAAATTCGTCGTTGATGATAATGGTAAATGCTGATACGATTACTTGCAATGAGAAAAAAACCGTGTTGAAAAAAAATGTATCGACGTAACAAAATGAAGATAAAAGTGAATAGTCTAAATGCGAACGACATTGAAATATCAAAACAATGTTTGTCCTAGATACAATTTATACGTAACGTACCACACACACACACACACGAACAACACTCGTAACATTACCGTTCATTATTAGTTGAGATAAATCATTGAAAAGAAGAGACGTTGACGAGATGAATTTTGAAAACAAGTTAAAAGGTTTCTGATATTCGTAGGAAACTGTACCATTAGAGATTTTATTTTTCGAGACTTGTTCCAATAGAGTACTGTCTCAATAAATTGTCAATTAATTTAGAAAAGTATGATGGAGTATTACACTTATAGCAACGTCAACGCAGAAAGGCAGATGTAGGTCAAGGCAAGAACTCAATTACAATCGAATGATAAAATAACCATATACCCTATTATGCACCACTGGGCTCTGGCTCAAATACATGGGCTCATTTCCGCGTTTGTTGTATTTAAAATTTATTTAACCTATTTAATGAAATAATGACTGAAGCTTTTTCTTACAAAGTTGAATTAATTAAGCAAGTTTACGTTAAATGGAAAAATTGTGTCGTATACTACAATGCAAGCTACGACTTCGGGTGAACTATTTTCAAAATACAAGTTTCCGATTACCATAATGCTATCGCCTTGAAAAATTAACGGTTTCTTGTATTTTCATTTATTTTAAAACGCGTTGCATGTTTTTCAAAATTCAGGTCTTTGTTATCCAAAGATTGAAAATTTAAATAGAAATGACTTTGTCTTCTTCAGGTTGGTTTTAGTAGTTTGAAACTGAGACACTGAGTGCTATCTTTTAAAGCTGTTTCATGCGAGCAAATATTTGCAAATATATCTTCATTTCAAAATACATCAAGATGACAACACTTTTGAAGATATTGAGAGAAAATACAACCGATATTCTTGGTGTTAAAAATAAGTACAAGATTGTATAGGACACAGACAGAACTGAAAATGATATTGCCATCGAGTAAAAAGCAAATATAGCAATTGAACATGTAAAACACTTCATCGCAGGATAGATATGAAATACACCCAAGAAACTGAAAAGTGAAAAACATACATTAAATCAAACGGAAATTAAACTGTTGGAAATTTTGACTGAAACTGAGTCAAGCTTATCAGTAGTGGACTGTCTAGTGTCTACATAGTGCATACAGAAACAGAGAGTTGGATTTCGAATAAAATGATGAAAAATGCCACAAGTTTTCACTACTTTTTTCAACGAGTAAAAAGAAACACAAGCGTACCAGTAAATGCATCACTTTTTCAAATGAAAACATTTCTGGAGAAAACAACAATGTTATTGAATGGAAATTGAAAGTAAACTTGGTGAGATTATTCTATCAAATAATGTGCATAAATTTGATTACGCAATTGTACCACATCAAACTTACTTGAAAAGGAATATCGCAGTTGAACGATGGAACCGAAACACGAGAATCGAGAAAACTCAAATTAATTATTGAAATACAAAATGTAAAAAAATCTGTTGGACGAAAATTTGTGTTTTCAAAATTCAAAATTGAAAACAAGATAGAACGAAATTGTGAGCGAGCGCCGAGTTATCGTTGACATCGATGTTGATTATCCTCACCCCCGCACCTCCGAACAACAAAACTTTTTAAACGGCCAGGGCCAACGAACCGTCGTGTTTGTAGTACGATAATTCATCGTGTGAGGCGCTAAAAACATAAAACCTCTTAACCTCGTGATGAAGAGCCAGACGAGGTGTTTGTTAGGCAACTTATGTAACAGTTACGTTGGAAGTTTTGCAGTTTTCATGATTTTCAAAGTACAAAATATTTACGTTTGTTTCTCTCTTGTTTTTGGATGTTCCAAAACTATGACCAAAAAAAAATTAAAATTAAATAAAAGTAATAATTTTTTTTTAGTAAGTTGAAAAATATGTTGAAAATTAACTCATTGGTAATTTAAATTTTAGAATGATGCAAAAATTTAAAGATGTGCCATTGTACCCGATTGAGTTTTTTTTCTCCAAAAATGAGAGATTTCTTCCTAAAAATAGAGAGAATATTCCTGAATTAAAAAATTAGAAAATTTTTACTTTTTACAAAATTTAAAAAAAAATTCAACCTTCTCTTGCTGCAAAAATTAATAGATTTTTTCCACCAAACATTTACATTCTTTCTCCAAAAAATTAAAATATTTTTGTCTTCTTCAGAAGAACTCGAAATCTTTCTCTGCATAAAAATTAATAGACTATTAATCCAAAAAAATTAAAAACCTTTGCTTGAAATAATTTTTAAAAAAAATCATTCCAAAAAAGGAAATTCTTTCTCATAAACAAATCTTAAACTAGTCTCAGAGAAAATTAAAATATTTTTTTCCAAAAGGAATTGAAATATTTTTTTAGTCCAAGAATACTGACAAGGGACCTTTGCCAACTCGTCACTTCCGATCCAAATGAAATTTGACTCACTGAAAGAGCATGTCACCCACCCCTCAGAACGAAATTTTGAGCTACCTAAGTTAATTTTTGGAGAATTGAAAATCAATTTTTTACAATACTCGTAATTATTGTAAATTTTGAAATAAAATTCTGAAAATCGGTTTCTATACTAAAGTCGACACCCCGAGTCTGTTGCAATTTGCAACCACTTTCTAAGCGATCTGGAGCTTCCAGCAAAAGCAGGTTTTTTTCAGTACACTGGAATTGCTCCAGACGCTGAAATCAACACAATTTGAGATTTTCTTCAGAAAATATTGCAGGACCCCCCTCCCCCCCCCCCCCAACAAAAAAAATGTATGCTTTTTTTCTTTAAAAGTAAAGAATTACCGTCTCGGAAAAACAGAAAATTTTTCTGCATTAAAATAAAAATAATAATAATTCATTTAAAACGTTTACTCTAGGTAAATACTAATTTAATTTAAAAATCTAATATTCCAAAAAATAGGAAATTTTTAATTCTTGTCCCAAAAAAATGAGAAATTTTTCTACTCTCAAAACATAATTTCTTAAATATTAATAAGGGTCTTCTTCAAAAGAAATTGAAATTTTTACCCCAAAAAATTGAGAATTTTCTTACACTTACTTTTTTATTCCAAGAAGATTAAGAAATTTTTTCCTTTTTTCACAACAGTTTTAGATTTTCCTCCGAAAAGATTGAAATAATTTTTTTCAAAAAATTGTGGGATTTTCTCTAAAAATAAGGAATTTTTTACTAAAAAAAAAAAAACTTTTCTTCTGAATTGAAATATTTTTGCAACAAAAATTTTCGAGAAACATTCACTCTGAAGAATTTCTAAAAATATATTCCATTTATTCCAAAAGAAAAATTGGTAAAATTTTTCTACAAAATAAATTGATTCTTTACTCTAAAAAATTTGAGAATTTTCTCAAGTTTACTTGTAAAATAAAATTAAGGTATTTTTTATTCTACAAGAGAATTTGTAGGCAGATTTTTAAAAATTGAAATCTCGTCACTACCCAAAAATTTCAAAAATGTTTTTATTCCAAAAAAATACCTGAAAATTTTTTTACTTCAAATAAACGTAGACTTTTTCCTTTGAAATACATAATTAACTAAAAGATTTTTTTTATTTTAAAAAAGTGGGGTAAAATTTTATTGATATTATTTTTTGTAAAAAGTTGAGATTTTTTTCTGAAAAATTAAACATTTTCTGAAAAGTGAGAAATTTTTGAGATACAATTTTCTCAATTTAAAAAAGTTGAGATTTTTTACGTCAACTTCAAAAATTTGAGATAAATATCTTTCCCAAAAAGATTTTGACCTGTTTTTCTCCAAAAGAATTGAAAGATTTGTTTTCTTCTAAAATTAGCTGGAAAATACTCTAAAAAAATTGAGATATTTTTCATAAAAATAAGTCAGATTATTTCTAGGTACCAAAAAAAAATTAGGATTTTTCCTTCACCAAAAATTTTTGTGACTTTCATCAAAACCCCACCCAACAAAAAATTTGCTAACTAAAAGAAAGGCTGGGCCCCAAGTTTTGAATTGCCCTGGTCCTGGTGTATTCAGAAGGGGGAGCACCTTACTGGTTTCACTCATCAACCGTAATTGTAATTCACTCATAAAATTTAGATAGAGCTAAATCTCGAAGAAATCTAAAGGTCACGAGAAAAACTGATCTTACTTACATATGTTTCATTGTGATACTAATTAGTAACAACGGTACTTAAACAAGAAATTATCTTCAATTTTTATCTTAGAATATGATTTGTTTTGTTTCAATTCAAACTTCATATTTTTTATCCACCTAGTTCAAAACCAGAAAAATTTGCAGGTGCAAAAATCATCAGCGAAGTTAAAGGTTACCTACTCTACCACAAAACATCTAACCAAGGATTGTTAGGCCCAGGTCAATACCCTTCTCTAAAGAAAAACAACCACAAATACGCTGACAAAATATGAACTTGTTCGTCCTTCCAAATTCATCCGGCGCAGGCACGAAGCGACATGTCTAATGATAGTTTACCGATCAAATTGCGAAGATTATTGCAGAATTAAACCCGAAGTATTCAGAGTTCATACTCGATAATGGGTGCTTCAGTTGCTTTCTCCTTTACTCTTTTCTTTCTAACACTGCTGGAACGGCATTAATATACATGAAGCGAACCTGTTATTTACTGGAGTACCTGTAGGTAACGCGCAAGCCAACCGATCTGCCTCAAAAGTAGACGAGTGGCCGAGAACACGCGGTCGTTGATTTTTCTCATTTTCTGTTGTGGTGGCAAATAAATTCCAATTTTCAAAGTGTTCGAATGTTCGTTGTAATCATGTGATCGTATACGATAAAATAGTGCTCCGATGTGTTTGAAATTTTAGTGTTTTGTTTTTTTTGTTCGTAAGTACTTGTTTTCGATTTCATTTTTCGTATTTTTATGGGTTTGTTGCGGTACTTATTTTTGGATCATTGAATTTGATATTTTTATTTCAAAATATTGGTACGATTTTTTTTGTTTGGATTTCATATTAATTAATGATGAATGAACTGTAAGAACATTTTTAGATAGTGAAAAAATTGTTTCACACATCTACAAAAATGTGATAAGGTAGTTGGCTAGGTACCTATACCAAATAATTTAGAAAATGAGATTTTTTCAGTGAATGCAAAAATAAACAAATATATTCAATTAAAAAAAAAAAAAAAAAAAAAAAACCGAAGAAATGTCTTAATTTAATTACACATTTTTAGAAATTATTTCACCAATTAGCTTTTCAAATAAGATTACAATATATGCAAGTAAATATTCAAGTATACATGTAGACATTCGATTTTTCCAGTACGTGGCTACAAAGTTCAATAAACAAATTAACTCCAATTAATCTAACACTCTACAGTAGTACCTATGTCTTTATGGACGTCTGCGCAGAGTATACCTACTTAATTAATGCTATATTTGTACTCAGTAGTGTAACGTTCTCAAATGATTGCCCATCTAGGTACATTACTTTTTGCTCTATTTGACTGAATTTACATGTCGTTTCATATGAGATCTCTAACTAGGCACTTGTATTTGTACTAAATTAAAATTTATAACCATCTGTTTATACTAAACCTTACCTAATTGAAACAGGTAAAAAATTACTCTTTTTTTTTTTTTTTTGGTTTCTGCTGTCGGTCTAAATTTTCCTATAACATCAAATTCTAATGTATTTTTTAGATTTTAATACTCGCACATAATATAATATTAGAACCGTAAAAGAACACGATTTTTTATTCAAAAGAAAAAAACCGAGAAAGAAGAAATGAAGAGAACGACAGAAAAAGCAGTTAGACGATTCGACCTACATACCTAACCCAATCATGATACAGCTATTCGTTTAATACTTCGATACACAAACCTTCACCTTAACCAAGAGTAACTACGTATATTTCGTGATGGTACTGCCCTATCCGGTTTATTCTTTTTGTCAGGTACCTTCGATAACTAGACAAAGAATTTCCAAATTAAACCGTAATTTTTTTTAATCGTGAAAAAAACACTATGCAAATATCTTATCCAATGTCCAACACAATAAAAGTGTGTTAAATTAATGTCATCTACCTGTTCGAGAACTCGTTGGTTAGGTATATCGACTTCTAGTACAGGTGAATTACACTTTGAGGTCAAACAAAATCGCTGCAGAAGTTTTTAAAAAAAAATTATTTTGTGGAAGAAGAGAAGAAGGTCTACTCTATCAGACTACGAATATCACATACTTAATACTTACTATTCTGTTCCACGTTGCCCTCTCTAACATGGGATATTTCAACAAATCCTCTCAAATATAAGTATATTTAATTCTTCCCTTCAAAATAATTTTTTTATCTTTGAAAAAAAGTATTTTGAAAATCATTTTTGAAAATAATCAGAATTCTTCCAAATGTTTTTTTGCAGAAAATTCTTAAATAGATATGATCAATTTTCTGAGAAATAAAAAGTAAGTCTCAAGAAAAATTCTCTTCTGGAAAAATAATACTTTCTTCAGAAAATCGTTTGAAATAATTCTTCAAAACCAGGAAAATTTCCTAAGAAGTCTAAGAAAACATCTTCCGGGAAACAATCAGTTTCTCATTGAAAATCTCTGAAAAAAAATCTAAAAAAAAAACTCTTTAAAATTTGAAATTTTTAAGAAAATCAAAAAATTTGAAAAAATTGAAAATTCAACAAAAAAATATTAAAAATTGTTTTTTGCATACAATTTTAGAGAACTTGAAAAAACAAACAAAATTTATTAGGTTGGTATAATATATTTTTGCCTATCTCTGAAAATGAAAGTGCTAGAAAAGAAATTGATAGGTATTTTAATCGATTTTTAAAAATGAGTTACCTAGTAAGTAATTTAACAAAAAAAAAAAAAAAAAAATGAATTGAATTGCGTTTTCTTTTCTAGCCTCTTCAATTTCAGAGATAGGTAAAATTATGTCATAATAAATATTTTTTTGTTTTTTGGAGTTCTGATAGTATGCAAAAAAAAAACATTTTTTATACTATTTTGAATTTTTTGTTTTTTTTCAAATTTTTCGATTTTCTCAAAATTTTGAATTTCAAAAATTCATAAAAATTTTCAAATGGAAACGGGCACCTATGATTATGGTTCCTTGACTTGAACTAATAATACTACATTTTAAGCATGCATCCAATGCAATCTGAATTTGGCACTTCTGACATGTCCCATCACTTTCAATTTTGTTCCCATACATTTTTCTGTACGAAGTTGAGCTGTAAAGTCCTGAAAGTGAAAGAGACGACTCTTGTAGAGTCACTTAAATTTTGACGGTTTTTTTTTGCGTCACCCGTTCACTTACCGAAAAAAATTGATATAACCTTTTTTGAAGAAAATTTTATGTACTTTAATTTTATTCCTGATCATTTTTTTGGTTAAACGCATATTTGAAGAGTTATAAGTGGAAAACATTGGGTGAGTCTCTTTGAGTCAACGCTTAAAGGATTTCCCCAGGGGTTGCGGCTCGCGGATTTACACTTAATTTTCAAAGTGCAACATTTCTGCAAAAAATGACCCGGAAAAATTGAAAAAATTGTACAATGTTTTCTTATCTTATAGAACTCATTGATGAAACACAAATTTTTCATCTTAATTCGATAAAAAGCAAAAATTTTAAAACTGAAAATCGGATACGTTTCAGATTCCCCTCCCCCTCCCCTCCAAAAAAAATTTGAGTCAGGGGTCCAATTTTTTTCAAAAAATTTTCTCATCATTATCGACTACCCGGGGGAGGGGGGGTGTCTCGAAATGATCAATATAACCTTACCTTATGATAAGTACACTTTTTTATAGAGTTGTCCCCAAAAATACTTCACCCTCAATTTCAGGGCTCCAAAGCTTGATTTCTATGGTTCGTACAAAAAAATTTATGAGAACAAAATTGTAGAAAATTTAATATAAAATAATTTAATTTCAGAGATTTTTCCTCGTCAAATTGAAATCTGAAGAAATAAATGCAAAAAACGTATTTTGAGGGAGGTGAGATGTTAAAAAAAGGCTTTTGGAGGGAGGTGAGTGGAGAAGAACTTTATTATGTGATAGAGGAAACCCTCTTCTACAAATTAAATTTTAAAAAAAAACTTCTGTGACAATTTTTCTTTGAGGTGCCTACTTTTACTTCATTATTCGATTTATTCTTCGACACGATAGGTACCTACATATTTTGCGAATTTCTGCAAAGTAGTCGATTCAGGCTACACAATAGATAAGTTTTCTTCGCAAATTTTTTTAGCAATGCCTGAATTCATATTTTGGAGATGCTATTCCATACGAATAAATTATATACCTACGTACGTCATGTCAGAAAAATATGAAACAGATGAAGTGTGAAAAACGTATCAAAGAAAAAAATAATAAGTTTGAAAATAAGATGAACTTGAAAATTGAACGAGTACATATAGACTCCTGAGCACAATGATTATGGCAAACTACCATGAAATTTCTTCGTATTCATAACCAGAAATTAGAATGAAGGTTGAACTTGTGTAACGTAGAACATACTTGTGTGTAGATACAGGTAGAGGTACCTGTGCTGATCTGCGGTCAAGTCAAGTGCGTTGACCAGACGCTAGAAATCGTAGAAAAATAATTACTTACCGGTATTCCAAAAAAAAAAAATGTTTTCAGCGGATTACCATATCATTAAAATATCAGACTGCAATTTTGAATACCAAAACTTAACAGTACGAATATTTTCACAGGTTAATTATCGAACGCTCTTTATTTTATCTTCCGTATTACGGGTATTTAATAAAAAAGTTTCTTTCCACTGTTTATGAAAAAGTTTAATTCGGTTCAAATTAACAAATTTAAATATCATGCAAATAATTAAATAATTAGCCGTATAATTTATAATATCGTTGATTAATTAGGAGTAAGTGTTTTTCCGTATCTAAAGAAAAGTTTCTTCGGTTTCGTACGTGCACTCACTCTCGACGTCGATATGTTCTATTGTACGTATTAAGTAGGTACCTATACTTGCTACCTACCTACGTACGATGAAAATAAAATGAATGTCATCTCAAACATATAGGTACTTTCTCTTTCTGGAAAATAAACTCTGGTGTATTTTATGTACGTTCTGTAGCCATTTTCTTTTCATAAAATTTCGATCACTTTGTCGTCGAAATATCATCGAGATGTTTCGATGATATAGGTATAGATAAAAGGGAACAGCAATTAACGCGGTTTATGGGTATAGAGATATTGTGAATTTTTTTCTTCTTCGCTGTGTTTCTACTTATTTTATTGTTCTAAAAGATCGAAGTGTTTCTGCGAATCGATCAGCGATAAGAATCAGCAATACAATGAGGAAGTCGTGCGAAGATGTAACCGCAACAATTTGATCGAACTGATATCTAATGAGATTTGAAAAATAAATAACTCGTAATATAGAGCAATGGTCGAGTTGTTAACGGCCGCAAAATCATAATTGGTTACTTCCGTATTGCTCAGCAATTCGAGAGAAAAATTAAGAAAAAATGCAATATTGGAAAATTCCCTGTTTGTTTCTCAAAATTGAGATTTTTCGAAAAATATTTTCCCAATTATGCTTGGACATTAAACAATCATTATTTTCATAATTTTTGGCAATTTTTGCTCCAAAACGAGAAGAATATTTGTGGGAATTTTTTTGAGTCAAAAAACCCTCCTTTTGGGCCTCCTTTCAGTCATCTCGAGTTTTTGTGCAATGCTCGAAAAAACTCCAAGTGCCTATCTGACCATACTTACGTCCAAGTGGTAACGATTCATGAAATATGTTACCTTCAAAAAAATTTGAATCAACTAAAAAATTTTATCCGATCACAATCACATGCTCATTTTATAATTATATATTTAAAATTCATCTTACGAGTTGGTTCGCTTTACCGTTATTTTCAAAGATTTGTACAGACGTAGGTGTGACTGACATACTTACTTCTGGTTGAACGTAAAATAGCGGTACGTGTGGCAGTGACTTCTTACCTACCAAACCACATGAACGCGTACGTGTTACAGTGTTAACGAGAAAAAAATTGTTGATAGAATTTCTGAAAGAATTTTTTTCAATGTGAAATGAAATAACGAATCAAGAACTTGAAGACTGAGTGACGATGAAAATAATCTTCAGTTCAGAAAATTCCATTTTGTTTACTGCATGTTGACGAAGTATATTTTTTGTTTGAGGAATCAGCATCCAAAATACGAAATTAATAATTTTTATTTGCTGGAAGTTGAAACTTCTAATACCTAATAGTAGTCTGATTCTGAAGTAAGGAGCTAGGTATGCAACTTCATTTACATTATTCTTTTTTTTTCCATTTTGTTGAACAATTTAGTATGACGTTAAACCAGAAAAAAATCAATTTTATTTGACGGAAAAACCTTCAATTTTTTGGGAGTGAAAAAAATTATAAATTTTTTGGAATGAAAAAGTTTCCCATTTTTACAAAAATAATGAAAATATTTCTCAATTTTTTTGGAGCAAAAGAAATCATTTATTTTGTGGTCAGAGAATTTCCTAATTTTTTTTTTAAATAAAAATTTCTCAATTTTATTGTAATCCAGGTGAAATCTCTTAATTCTTGTGCAGAAAAAAATCTATAAATTTTTTTGAAGTAACAATCTTTCTCAGTTAATTTTCAGAGAAAAAATATTGATTTTTTTGGAATGAAAATCTATAAATTTTTGAGAGAAAAAACGCTCTCAATTTTTAATTTTTTTATTTTATCTTTAAAAACAACAACAACAACAACAACAACAACAAAAACTCACATGAGAAACCTTTTTACTCTCAATTTGTTTACTCTTAAAAAATTGAATTTTTTTTCAAGAATTTGAAAAATATTTTCATTTAAAGACAATGGAAACTTTTCTCCAAAAAATAAGTAAATTTTTTCCGCAGAAATTGAGAATTTAATTTTTACTACAAAAAAGTTGTCTCCTTCAAAAAAACTTGAGAAGTTTTTTTATTCCTAGAAAATTAAGAAACGTTCAGCTCTTTTTTTAATCGAAAAAATTGAGATTTTTTTTCTCCAAGAATTTACTTATAATAGGTAATTATTTTTACTCCCAAAAAAATTGAGAACTTTTTTCTATAAAAAAATTGTTTCACTTTTTTTTGAAAAAGATCTCCTTCTATCGGGTTACAAAATTCCGTATTTTCTTCAAAAAAAAAAAAAAAATACCTAATAATAAAAAAATAAATAAATAAATACTTAGTTTCTTTGGAGAAAAGATTCACAAACGTTTTTATATTCTAGGGGAAAACATTTTTTTAAATTAAAAAGTTGCGAATACGTAAAAAATTTTTAAAACTTAATTTTTTTGAGAACAAAAAGCTGAACATATTTTTATATTTATATAGAAAGACGTGGAAAAAGTTCCTATTTCTTTAGGGGAAAAATTGTTGGGTAACTTTTTAGAAATAAAAATTATGTTTAAAATTCTCGGAGAAAAAAATTTCAGGAGCAAAACAAATCTATTATTTTTTGGAATGTTTTTTTTTAAATTTTTTGAAAAAAAAAAAAAAAAAAAATTTAGGGAAAAGTGACATTAAAAATTCTTGAAGAAACAAATCTCAATTTCTTTAGAATAATTTTTATAAAAATTTACAATTTTTTAAAATAAAAAAATCAATTAATTTCTTGAAATAAAAAATCTTTAATTTAATTTTTTTAATTTTTTTAATCCTTGGAGTTGAAAAATCTCAATTTTTTTGGAATAAAAAAATTCATCAATTTCTTAAAATAATTTTTTTTATTTTTATTTATTTATTTTCAATTCTTGGAGTTAAAATCTGAATTTCTTTAGATTAAAAAAATTCCTTAATTTTTTGTACACAAATTTTTGTCAAAATCTTTGGAAAAATCGTTTTTTTTTTATACGAAAACTTGAGAATAAAATTAATTTTCTTGGAGCTAAAAAATATCACTTTTTTAAAAAAAAATTTCAATTCTTGGAGAAAAAAATCTCAATGTCTTTGGAATGAAAAAAAAATCCTCGATTTTTTATAATAAAAATTAAGAAAAATAATCTAAATTTTTTGTTTCAATTTTTTTGGAATAAAAAAAGTAAAAAGTTTAATTTTTTTAAAGAAAAAAATCATTCTCACATTTTTCAACCAGTTGCCACTTTCGAAAAAAATTGAACCACACCCTAGAAATTTCATGCAGCCAGCTCTAGATACCTTTTTTCTCATTTCAATAAAAATGACATCGTTTAATTAAACTTTTCTTTTTCAGCTTCTTAGGTCATGAAACGCAGTATACCATTACCGATGATTGAATACACGAAGTTGGAAACTTTAATTAAAAATTTACCGCACAAAGCGATACTGAAAAATATAAAAGAAGTGCTTTCTTTGAAAAAGTATCGAAAAAAATCGGTTTCTTCGAGTTCGCCAAAGGCACATCCATGATGATCAAAACAAACTGCGTGGATATTCTATTGAAAAAATTATTCTACAAGTTGGGTTTAACGGTAGCCAAGAATCCAGGATATTTTGTAGTCGTGCCCGTTTTCTTGTCACTGATTTGCATGACTGGATTTCAAAAATTACACTATGTAATGGATTCGGAGTATTTATTTAGTCCCGAGGATGGGCCGGGCAAAGCGGAGAGAACAATTGTGGAATCTTTTTTCAAGACGAATTATTCCTTCAGATTTAATCCATCCAGGATAACGAGACAAGGTAAAAAAATATTTAAATCGTCTTATGTTCTTGTATAATTTCGATACTTATACGAGATTTATTTTCAGGAAGATACGCCAAAATTATTGCCATTCCGAGAGTAGGAGATGATATGTTAACCAGTGCAACGTGGAAAGAGTTGAGATCCTTGGACGATGCCATTAAAAATATTGCAATAGCTTACGGAGAACCCGAGGAATTATTCACTTACCGTGAAATTTGCGCAAGATGGATGGGCGAGTGCTTTGAAAACGACGTGCTTAACTTGGATCAAATAATGGATCAAATTGAAAAGAAACAGCTGAATTTGACATTTCCTGTCATGCTGAATCCGGTCACATGGGATGCACACGCATTTCCTGCTTTTTGTGGTAAAACACTAGTAAACGAAGATGACATCATTGAGAAGGTACGAAGTGTTCAATTGATGTACTTCGTAACAGCTGATACAAAATCACAAGATGAAAGGTTCGTTGACGATTTCATGTACCTACTTACCTACCTACATTTTCGATAAAGATTATGGCATACTTAGGAGATCATTGTTTATGTCTTACTTTTAGAGGAGCTCTTTGGGAAGAAGCATTTTTAACCACCATAGAAAATATAGAAAAAAATAACACTTTTCAGTACATATCGACGGCAAGATATGCATCTCGTACTTTGGACGTAGAACTGGAGAAAAATACGAGAGATGTAATTCCATTTTTTACTATTACCTTCGCAACAATGGTTGTTTTTTCCATTTTCACTTGCATGATGACTGACTGGGTTAGGTCTAAACCTATGTTGGGTCTCTTAGGAAATATCTCCGCTGCTATGGGAACTTTAGCAGCTTTCGGACTGGCTGTATATTTGGGTTATGATTTTATCGGTATTGTTTTGGCTGCTCCTTTTTTAACTTGTAGTAAGTATCGCGATTGAGATTCTTTTTATTTAAAAAAAAAAAAAAACGACGATTAGTAACGAATTGATTTTTTCTAGGTATAGGAATTGATGATACCTTTGTAATGCTTGCTGCTTGGAGAAGAACTCCTGTTACCATGAATGTACCTGAACGAGTGGCTAATATGCTCTCTGAAGCGGCGGTATCCATCACCATCACTTCTTTAACCGATATAGTTAGTTTATGGATTGGAAAAACTAGCCCGTTTCCAGCAATACAACTCTTTTGTATTTATACAGGTACGAGATTTTGTTCTGCAAAAAATTGAGCTTTTTTCAACAAAAGTTTTTAAAATATTTTTGATTTAAAGAATTCAAAAAAAAAAAAAAATTACCTACCTGAAAAAAAAATTGAAAAAATTTCTTCTATGAAGATGAAAAAAATATGAGATTTCTTTCCCCAGTAGAAAAATATTTTTACCTAAAAAGTTGAAAAAAAATGTATTCCTGCTAAAAAAATTTAAGAATTTTCCCCAAAAACCGATGAAAGATATTTTTCTTTAAAAAATTTAAAACAAGAAATTGAAATAAGTATACTTTCTAAAAATCGAAGACTTTTTCTCTGAAAAAATTGAGAAGTATTTTCATTCTTGAAAATTAAAAGATTTTACACTCATAAAAAAATTGAAGATTTTTTTTACCTAATTGAGATTTTTCCCTTTAAAAACTGTATAAATATTTCTACTCCAAAAAATTTATTTCTGCAAAAAAACCGAGTTTTTTTTTCAAAAAAAAATTAAAAAGGTTTTCCATAAAAAAACACAAATAAAACAAGAGATGTTTTTCTCCGAAGAAAGTGAAGATTTTTTCCACCCAAAAAGTTGAGATTTTTTCAACAAAAAAATTAGTTCTCTCCCCTCCAAAATAGATAAATTTTTAAACAATTTCTTTCGATTAAAAAAATCAATTTTTTATCCTTTGACTCCATAAAAATTTAGAGATTTTTTTCTCCAAAAATTTTAGAAATATTTTTACAACAAAAATCGAAAGCTTTGTTTTTCTTAATTGAAAAAAATAAAGAATTTTTTCTGCAAAAGTCGAAAATTCTCCTTAAAAAATGGGGACTAAAGAAATTGAGATTTTCTTGATTTTTAAACAAGGAAATTTTTTTCCTTCGAAAAAATTATAAGATTATTTCTCCCCTTCCCTCCAAAAAATGAGGTTTTTTCAAAAAAAAATTTCTACAATTATTACCTACTTTATGAAATTCAGAATTTTTTGTTAGCTGCTAACTTCAAAAAAAGTTACGAGTACATGTTTTTTCCAACAAATTGAGAGGCCCCTCCAAAATTGAAAGATTTCCCCTTTTTTCTTCAAAAATTTGAGTAATATTTTCACTGTTTTGAAAAAATTGGAGATTTTTTTCCCCCAAAAAATTAAAGTTTTTTGTTCTCTCCAAAATAATTGAGAGATTCTTTCTCAAAAAAATTTGATGCTTTTTTTCTAAAGAATTGAGGCACCCCTCCCAAAATGAGGGATATTTTCCTGTTTTTCTTCAAAAAATTTGAGCAATATTCTAACCCAAGATACCTAATTAAGGGGGGTTTTGTTACCTAGCTCCCTACACACATTTTTTTCTTCAGTTTTTTTCTTTTAAAAAATTGAAAGATTTTTTTTGTTTACTAAGAGATCATTTCTTCAAAAAAAAAAAAAAAAAAATTTTTCTTTTAAAAGAATTAAAAGTTTTTTTATTTTGGAATTCCCCCCCCCCTCCCCAGAAAATTGAAAGAAATATTTTCTTCAAAAAAATTGGGACTGTTGAAATTTTCTTTTTTAAAAATGAGAGATTTTTACCCCTGAAAAAACTGAAAAGTATCCTCCCCTGCCCCCTCCTAAAGTGTTGCGATTTATTAAAAAAATGAGTGTTTTTTCTTCAATATAATTTATTAAGACATAAAATTAAGTGATTTTTTTTTATCAAAAAATAGATTTTTTATTAACATTTTATTTGCTTCAAAAAACTGAGTTTTTTCTACGCTGACTAAAAAAAATTAGAGGGTATTTTCTCCAAAAAATTTAGAGATTTTTTCCTCGTTTTCAAAAATTGGAGTAATATTTTTACTTTTAAAAAAATGAAGAATTTTTTCTCCCAAAAACTGAGACATTCTCTCTCTTAAAAATTGAAATTTTCATTTTTTCTCCCAAAAAATTAAGAAGTCCTTTTCCCAAAAAATGAAATAAAATTTTAAAAAAAAAAGTGCGTACCTGGTTCAATGTTTGCAGTTTCAAAGTTTTATAGGTAGAGTGTAACCTATTTCACTTTTGAAATTTTTGATGTAGCTCGAGCACTCGAGTTAAGGCTAATTTGATGGTAATGTTAAAATTACCTACTTCATTAATATTCTGAGCCTGACCAACTTTTACTGAATATAGCTTAAGCTAATTGATGAAATAAAATTCAATTCTAATTCGAAATCAAAACTGGCAAATGTAATATGTTCGTAGGTTACCAATTATAGTAATTATATGAATGATGTATAGGATATACTCGTATTATAGTATTCATAATTGACGTTTTTGTTTTTGGCAGGCTTAGCCGTGACTTTCATTTTAGTTTGGCATGTTACATTTTTCACTGCATGCGTTGCAATATGTGGTTACCTTGAACAAAAAAATGCACACTGTATCACATGTACTCCAGTTTTACCTGTATCACTTGCACGTGAGTATAATTCAGCTGACAGTTCATTCAAAAATCTATAGCAAGATGTTTTCCAATTGATTACCTAATTAAATTGATATTTTGATTTTATAGATGAGAAATCTTGGTTCTATAGAGTTTTTTGTACCGGTGGAATCAATCCTAAAGATCCAGATAATCCTGAAGATAATCCAGAAAATTCAATCACGGTTTGGTGTCGAGATAACCTCGGAAATGGTTTAAATAAATGGCCAGTCAAAATCCTGGTCATTATATTATTTTTGGCATATATGGCTGGTGCAATATACGGTCTGACTATAATTCAGGAAGGATTACAACGTAGTAAATTATCTAGGCCGGATTCATATTCGATAGCATTTTACGAAAGAGAAGATTTCTATTTTAGGGAATATTCGTATAGAATACAAGTAAGATAGCTTCGGATTTGGATGGAAAATATTTGAGACGATGAAATATCTAGGTAATCTTACAGCTGACATTTTTTTTTCAGGTGGTTATTCATGGAGATCTTGATTATGGAAACGTCAGCATACGAAATGAAATCGAAAACTTGACCAGAACATTCGAGAGCTCACCTTTTGTATCGTCTTCGCCTATGTACACAGAATCCTGGAGCCGAACTTTTCTCAGTTACATTGATAGGAATAGGAATATAATTAATGGCACTGCGGACGTACCAATGAAATCCTTTATTTCAGCTCTCAAAGAGGTAATTTATTTTTACATACGTATGAAATTAGGTACCTACAATATACACCCTAAAAAATTCCAAAATTCCAAAAATTAAATAGGTAATATTAAAATCTTACCTTAAGTTTTTTTGAAGACCAAATATCTCAATTTCTTGGAGAGAAAAAATTGTCAATTTTATGTTATTATTAAAAACAGTTTCAACTTTTTTGAAGAACAAAAGTCTTGCCTCTGTTTTAGTGAAGAAAATTCTGAATTTCCTTGGAGAAAAAATACCTATACGTTGTTTTTGACTTGATTCAGCGTGAAATAATCTTTCAATTTTCAACTTTTCAATAAAAAAATCTTCCTGCCTTTGGAAGAGAAAATTATCAATTTTGTAACATGAAAAATTGATCAAGTTTTTTTAAATTAAAAATTTGAATTTTTTGAGATGAAAAATTTACTAATTTTTTTTGAAATACCTATTTGCTTGAGAAAAGTTCAGCTTTTTAGGCTTAAAAAATTATTCCTTTGGAGAAAAAAATCCTTCAATTTTTTTGAATGCTTGAAAAAAGAAAAAAAATCTACAGATTTTTGAGTAAAAAAATGTTTTTAATTTTTGGAGATTAAATTCTTTCAATTTTGTTGAAGAAACAAGTTTCTATTTTTTTAAATAGGTATTTCAAAAAATTTCATTTTTTTTTGGGACGATAAATTTTAATTTACTTTGTTAGGTAGATAAGTATGGCAAAAAACTCTATTTTTGGAGAGTAGAAAAATTCTATATTTTCGAAAAGAAAATCTTTGATTCTTCAATTTTGTTGGAGTGAAAATTTTCACTTTTTTTTTGAAAATAAGAAATTTTTCAATTTTTTTAAAAATGGGTTCACAAATTGAGTAATTTCCAAACTTTTTAGTGTGAAAATTTTTCAAGCTTTTTAAATTTTTTCAGGGAAGAACATCTCTGTCCTTTGGAGAAAAGAATTTCTCAATTTTGTATGAGGTGGTAAAATGATGAAAAATTTTTCAAAATTATTTTGCTATAAAATAGTTTTTCATTTTTTTTTTTTTTTTTTTTTTTTTTTGGAAAAAATCTCTTAATTTGTTGAGAGTAAAAAAATTTCTAAATATTTTTGAAAAGAGAATCTGTGAATCGTTAATTTTTAATTTTTTCGTCGTAAAAATTTTCATACTCATTTGAGATGAGAAATTTTTTTTTAATAAACGATTTTTTAATTTTTTGGAATGAAATTTTTTCATTTTTTTTTTTTTTTGGTATGAATAGTTTTTTCATTTTTTGGGAGAGCGGTCGGGCAGCGGGAAGGATCTCACAATTTTTTTGAGAGTCAAAGTTTCCATAAATTTTATGAAAATGAAAAACTTCTATAAATCTTTTGAAAATGAAACATTTCCAAACTTTTTGAAAACGAAATTTTTTAAAATTTTTGTGAGGATGAAAATTTTTTAAAAATGGAAATTTTTTTATTTTTTTGAAAATGAAAATTTTTAAAAATTTTTAGGATGGAAAATTTTTAAAATTTTTAAAAAATGAAAAAAAAAATTCTAAATTTTTTGAGGATGAAATATTTCTAAATTTTATGAAAATAAAAAATTTAGAAATTTTATGAAAATAAAAAATTTAGAAATTTTTTAAAAATGAAAATTTTTTTAATTTTTTGAAATTTTTAAAATTTTTAAATTTCTTGAAAATGAAAAATTTTTTAAATTTTTAAACTTTTTGAAAATGAAAATTTTCTAAATTTTTTGTGAACGAAATTTTTTTAAATATTTTGAAAATAAAAAAGTTTAAAATTTTTTAAAAATGAAGAAAGTTTCTTTTTGCATTTTTTTGAAGTGAAAAATTTTTTAATTTTAAAAAAAATTCTTGGGAATGCATACTATACTTGAAAAAACAATTTTTTCAGAGTAAAATCCTTCAGTTTTTCCGAAAAAAAAATATAATAGGTAACTTTTTTGGAAATGCTCGAAATTTATTTTAAAATTTCTTTTGGGAGTAGTAAATTCCTTCATTTCTTTACCACAGAGAAGCCAAAATAAATATCCTAGAAAATTTCAAGTTGTCATCCTTACATTATTCCAACCTTCTGTAGAAAAAAAAGATTAAAATAATTTACTGTTTTTGCAGTCTTGGCTGTTTCCAACAAATCCATTTTCATTGGATGTGAGATTCAACGAAGATGAGTCAAAAATCGTAGCTTCTCGTTTTATTATTCAAACTGTCAACATTACTGATACAAATGCGGAAAAAGATATGGTGAATGATTTGAGAAGAATTGCGCAACAAAGTTCTCTCAATGTTACAATTTTCCACCCATATTTCTTATTTTTTGATCAGGTTGGTTAATATACTTACCCAATATTTTCTTATTGAATTTTTTTTTGCAATGTTTACCTTTTTACAAACATAATATTGATGAATTTTTAAAAAAAATTATAGTTTGAACTAGTCAGACCGACAACAATTCAGTCAACGGTATACGGAGGAATAATAATGATGATAATCACCTTCGTATTTATTCCTAATTTTTCAAGTTCTATTTGGGTGGCATTTACGATCGTATCGGTTGAATTTGGCGTCATCGGATACATGGCTCTATGGAACGTGAATCTAGATTCGATATCGATGGTAAATTTAATTATGTGTGTAGGATTCTCGGTTGATTTCACAGCGCACATCTGTTACGCTTACATGTCATCGGATAAAAGTAATTGTAAGGAAAAAACAAAAGAAAGTTTGTACTCGTTAGGATTACCAATTATACAAGGAGCTTTAAGTACAATTTTAGGAGTAGGCGCGTTATTATTCGTAGGTAGTTATATATTTTTAGTTTTCTTTAAAGTAATATTTTTAGTCACTTTCTTCGGTGCAATGCACGGTATTTTATTACTACCTGTACTTCTGTCTTTATTCGAAAGGAAGAAAAGCACCAAAGTGGATAAAAAGTCCACTCCAGCATATTGTATACCACATGCAACGTTACCACCCCCGCCACCTCCTCCCATGTCGCATTTACATAATCCCAAACATTTTGGAATACCTTTACACGGCATGGTGCAGGGTTCACCGATGGTTTTTTATGGTGTAGATAAAAAATATTACGGGCATGAGAAAGACTTGGGTCTTGGTACATCAACCGAAGACTCGAGTGATACCAGCTCCTTCGAGTCGCAAAATAAAAAAGATAATATTCACCAGAAATACGTCGATGGGTGGAAAAAATCGTCCCCTAGTGGGAGACCTTATTCTAGACAAGATTACATAGATGAACAACATTGGAATAATATTTCGATGGAGTTTTTAAGTAGGACTAGGGTTAATCATAACGCAGCTAATTTACAACATAGAAATTTTTGTAAGGATAAAGACTGAGGAGAAATTTTTTAAATAGGTACCTATCTACCTATTTATGAAATTTGAAGTAGTAATTAATTATAAATTTTTAGAACATCGATATAAAAATATCAAAATATTTTTTAAGTCGAGTGCACCAAGCAACTATTAAAAAAATACTATTGTAAGCCAACTCGCAGATTTTGAAAATTAAAATACTCAAAAATTCGTACATTTAATTATATGTATTAAGTAAGTAAGTTATAAAAGTATGACTCGGATCTAGTGGAACTTATTGAAAAAAATAGGCATTCGCTAAAACTATATTTATTAGGTAATTATCACAAATTCGCCAAAATCATTAATTTTTTAAAAAAAATTTTTTTAAAAATATTTTAAGAAAAATAAATCTAAGTACCAAATCATGAAAAGTAGAATAAGCTAAATAAAACTTTCATTTGGGATAAGATCCCATAATTTTTAAGCTTATATTTATTACAATTATTTATTATATGGCCGACAAATTCGAATTTTCAAGAATGTAGCTAGGCTTTTCCCTGAAAGATGATGAGTTACATTTTTTGAATGTTTTTATTGTGAAAATTAAATGCCTATTTGAAAAAATGAAGGAATTTTGTTTTGCAAAAATTTGAAAAATATTTTTAATGCAAAAAAAATTTGAAGTTTTTTTTTTTACTTCAATAAAACTTGAAAAAAAAAAAAAGAAATTTTCTTATTGCAAAGAAATTGATTTTTTTTTTATTCCAAAAAAATTAAACGATAAATATTTTTAGTGATTTTTCTCGAATTTGAAAAAAAAAAATATTTTATATATATTTTTTTACTCCGATTAAATTACGTACGATAATTTGAAAAAAAAAAAAAAAAATTAGAAAATTTCTTACTTTGAAATCATTTAGGTATTCCAAAAAGTGAGAAATTTTTTCACTCTGAATAAATTAAAAGATATTTTATTAGGTAAATTTGAAAACTATTTCTCCAAACAAAATAATTTTTTTTACATCGAGTAAATTAGAGATTTTTTTCAAACAAACGAAGTGATGTTTTCCAAGTTTGGAAGATATCTGAATCATAAAAAATTTAGAATATTTTTGTTCTGAAAAATAAACTGGAAAAATTTTTTGCTCCAAGAAACTAGAAAAATTTCTTACTGCAGAAAAATTTAAAAAAAAATTATTCCAAAAAGATTTAAAATTTTTTAAACAATTTTTTTTTTCTTTAAAAAAATCGAAAAGTTTTTTAATTTAAAAAAAATTTGCATTTCTGCAAAAAAAAACTGTGGGATTTCTTCCATAAAAAATTGAAAAAAATTTTACTCTAAAAGAATTTAGAAATTTTTTTACTCCGAAAAAAACAAAAAAAAATCATTCTAAAATTTTTTTAAAAATTTATCACAATTCTAATTTTCAAAAAATGAGAAATTTTTTCCTCAAAAAGAAATAAAACATTTTTCTAAAAAAAATGAAAAATTTT
This sequence comes from Balanococcus diminutus, assembly GCA_959613365.1. NCBI lineage: Eukaryota > Metazoa > Arthropoda > Insecta > Hemiptera > Pseudococcidae > Balanococcus > Balanococcus diminutus. The sequence goes on from OY390715.1 coordinate 49,309,677, forward strand.
CCTGAAAAACTCAAGGAGATACAAAAGTATATTTTCTCGCGAAAATTTGAGAAATACTCATAATACAGTTTTACTCTGAATAAGAAATTGAAAGTTTTTTTTTGATCAAAACAAAAAGTTAAGATTTTTTACTCAAAAATTGTTAACAGAGACCTTTTCTGAGAAAAAAAATGGAAGGATTAATAAAAAAAAACTAGAAAAGTAATATTTTTATTTTAAAATACCTAATAAAAACTTTTTCACTCTTAATAAATAAATAAAAATTCACTCTGAAAATAGAAAAAAAAAATACTCCAAAAAATTGAAAAATTCGTTCAAGTTCTCCAAAAAAATGGAATACTTCTCCCCCCCCGAGGATTTTTTTAGCGGACTCCAAAAAATAATTTGGATATTAAAAAAAAAAAAATGAAAATTTTTTAATTTAAATCATTTTGCATATTTTTTCTGCAAAAATTTGAGAAATTTTTTTGCTTAAAAATTTTTTTCAATATTTTTTCCTTCAAAAAATTTGGGAATTCTTTCATAAAAAAATGAAAAATATTTTTTCACTCCGTTCCCCCCACTAAAAAAAAAAACAGAAAAAAATCTAAAAAAAATTTTAATTCCAAAAAATTAAGGATTTTTTTAGAAAAACTTGAGAGTGATTTTTTTCTCCAAAAAATTAAAATATTTTTTATTCCAAAAAAATTGAAATTCCTTTCTCCAAAAAGCAGAAACTTTAATAATTTTTGCATTTTCGAAGTTTTCTATTGTGTAAGTGTATCCAGCTCATTCACTTTTATTTTTTATGTAGCTCAAGTACACAAGCTAAGCTAAGTACTACTTCGTTGCCGGCCATGAATTTTATTATTTTCGTTTACTGCCTTGTTTTTAAGTTTATTCTTATGTTTTTAGTTAGATGTACTTTTTTACCTAAAAGGATATTAGTTAAGTTTGCTCAAGTCTTAATTTAAGAAAATCCCTTGTATAAAATTGTAAATAAAAATGTACTAAATGAATAAGATTTTATGTGATAAAATTTTTGTATCTTTCATGTTACTCGTTTTTATGAAATATGCAGCATCATTTTTTTTACAATACTTGTTTAAATGCTTATTTACTGCTGTGTACTGTATAGAAGACGTACCTATTTATTTTTAAGTTATTTATTTTTGTAAATCATTAGGTAGGTACTCAATTTGTTACTTTTTCGTTTGTAAAAAATCAATAAATAATCGTTCTCTCTTCTCTAATTGCCAATTATTCCGAGATAAATAACAATATGCAAGAATGAAGAAAAATATTAATCGGTTTATTGCTTAACAGATGGATATATTTTTACAAAAATCAACAGGACATAAATTCAAATTCTAACAGAAAAAAATTTGTAGCGAAAATCGTTGTATGATGCGAAGTTCGTGAATATAATTCACTGCAGCGTTTAAAACAATAAACATGAAAATGAATAAAAATTTCATTACCATTTTCTTCTTTTTCAGAACGTACTAAAAATATACGTCTTGAAAAACAAACAAACAAAATACTGGATAAGCGATATCGTTACTTAAGATAGGTATAGGTACATAAAAATGATATTTTTTATAAAATTTATAATATTATTGAAAACCACACGTTTAAAAAAAATTATCGTGGTTTTTTGAGAGGAACGGTCTTACCGGAGGATAATGACAAAATTCAATCAATTTCTGAATCGAACGAATTTACAGGGTGGAATTTGAACAATTTTTATCTATTTTAAGGTATTTTTAAAACATCAAAAATTAGAAAAATTCTTACCACACGTTGTTTTGTTTTCGCGAGTCTCGAAAAATTACAAAAATGAACACTAAAAATCGTAAAATTACAGAATGAGATGGTAACAATTTCAGCACTAAATTTAGGAAAAAGTAAAAAATAAAATTATCTATCTTAATAAAAAATAAAATACTGCATTACATCCGTATCTTTTTTAACTTATACTTTCTCAGGCTATTCGACAATCACAATTAATATTCATACAAAGTCAATTTTTCTCTTTGTCAAAATACAATATAAAACAAGAATGAAGACATAATTACGACTAAACAAATAAAATACTTTTTAGAAAAATTCAAATTGACAACACGCAATACTAAATTTGCCGCATACATCACAGGAAATTAAAGTAGTTACATTTACAAGACGTACTTATAGTAAAATAAATGTTTAGAGTATTCAGATAGCACATTTATCCGCTCGTCCAACATTTTGATAAATATCACAGAAAAAACATTAAACTACCTTAGGAAAAAAATACTCGAACAATAAAATGAAATGCATTATAGGAATTAAACATAAGATGAAAATTCGTTGCCCTTTAAAATTCAAAAATTCAAGTATACAGCCAGACTTTCGTTCAACGATTGAATTTCAATCAGTTTTGATCATGTCGAGTATACGACTAGCGGCCATTTCCACATTCCAATTTGATTGATCCAATGCATTTTTGCAGCTTTGTTTCGAAACTAAACCAAGTCTGGAAAATTAAAAAAAAATGTAAAAATTGTATAAAAATCTACGAACGCTATCACTGCAGAAAAATAACATACCTATCGAGTTTCTCAAGTTTAATAAAACGACTGGCAGAACATACGTCCCAATTACAAGCATTTAATGCTTCGATACATTCTTCTTCATCAGCACTTCCTTCAAACTCAGCACATAACCAAGCAATTTTATCTTTAGAAGGCTATAAAATCAAAAAAAAAAAAATTAATAATACAGTTTTAGTAGCTAGGGTGGTCCTTTAATGACTAGATGCGATTTTTTACGCTGCCACCCCAAAGTTGTAACCTCTGGTGAGAAAATAATTCCCTATTTTTAGCTGATTTTATTTTTTTAAGTAAGACAAAATACAAGTTTTCATCAAAATTTTCAATTTTTTTTTTTTTTTAGTGCCAGTGCCTTAGTGTGGCTCCCAATAGTATAGAAATGACTCTCAGAACGATTCAGCCCCTCGCCTCTCTCCCCTCGACTGAAAAAAATCAGAATTTTTCAAGTCAGCTTTTAAAAGTTCTCCTCAATTTTTTGAAGATTTTTTTTTTGTTTCTTATTTAATTCTTAGAAGAAAATCTAATGTAGGCCATCAACCGTCTTAACTTATTTTTTCAATTCAAAAAAAAAAATCTCAATTTTTTGGAGAAAAAAATCTTATTTATAATATGTACTCTCTGAATTTTTTTGAAAAAAAAAACAATTGTTTAAAAGAAAAAAAAAACTTAATTTTTTTGGAAAAAAACTGAAAAAGTCAATTTTTTCAAGTAAAAATATTTTCCAAAATTTTTGGAAAAAAAACTTGTTCTTTTGGAAAAAATCCAATTTTTCAGAATTAATATCTCAATATTTTTAAAGTCGGTTTTAAGGGGGGGGGGGGGGCTTGTTTTGGAACATTTTTTGTTGAATGCATAGCGTTGATTAGCGGAATTTTCTAAGACCTTTGCATGACGTCATTTTGATTTTTCACCTATGAAGTTTTGAAGAAAAATTGGAAACTAATTTCAAATTGTTTCTTTTTACAAAAAAAATTAATTTTTAATTTTTGAAAAATAAAATGCATAGAGTTCTCAAAAAAAGGAAATTATTTTCATATTGCATTTTGATTGTGTCATTTTGTAGAAAATGTTGGTAGATTTTTTGGAAAATTACAAATTTCAAAATCAAAATTGGAGAAAAACGCGATTTTTACTTTAGGTCCCGTTTCTAGGAAAACTATGCAACCCACAAAACTTTTTCTCAGAATCTTTTTTATTCAGTAGAGTCTTGTCTATAATTTAACGAGAGGATTTTGCAAAACTCGTACTTTCTCTCCTATTTTATGAAACCCTCTCATAGTTTTTCCTCGGAAGTATTCCAGTCGACTCGAAAGAAATAGTTGACAAATTAAAATTTTGCAAAATCCTCTCGTTAAATTATAGACAAGACTCTACTGAATAAAAAAGATTCTAAGAAAAAGTTTTGTGGGTTGCATAGTTTTCCTAGAAACGGTACCTGAAGTAAAAATCGCGTTTTTCTCCAATTTTGACCTTGAAATTTGTAATTTTCCAAAAAATCTACCAACATTTTCTACAAAATGACACAATTAAAATGCAATATGAAAATAATTTTCTTTTTTTGAGAACTCTATGCATTTTATTTTTCAAAAATCAAAAATTAATTTTTTTTGTAAAAAGAAACAATTTGAAATTAGTTTCCAATTTTTCTTCAAAACTTCATAGGTGAAAAATCAAAATGACGTCATGCAAAGGTCTTAGAAAATTCCGCTAATCAACGCTATGCATTTAACAAAAAATGTTCCAAAACAAGCCCCCCCCCCCCCTTAAGAAGTAGTTTTGAAAAAATCACCAAATTGTTTGGAATTTGGAAATAAAAATCACTTAGAAAACGAAAAATAAGTTTCTTATTTTGAGGGGAAAAACTGAATTTTTTTGAAAAAAAAAAACGTAATATTTTCGTGATCGGTATAAAAAAAATACATTTTTCTTTGAAAGCAATTTATCCACTTTTTTGAAAAATTTATTTTCTTGATTTTTTTTTGAATTTTCATAGAAGGAAAAAAATTCTTGATTTCTCAAAAACAAAAACCACACGATTTTTTTCATTTTGTATATTGTTCAATTCAATTAAATTTGAAACCTTTCAATTTTCATCAGTTTTGTTTTCTCATGTTATGCGAAAAAGTGTAGGGGGGTTATATTTTTTTGATATTACAATACATAACTCCGATAAATTCATAATAATGTATCTCAAAATATGATTTTAAATGAAAATTAGCTAATTTATGATATTTTGAGAAAAAATTTTTAGTCGAGGGGAGGGAGGTGGGGGGCTAAAATCGTTCTGAGAGTTATTTTTGTACAAATGGAAGTCACACTGAGGCATTGGCACTAAAAAAATTAAATTTTGAAAATTTTTATGAAAACTTGTATTATTTTTCTCATTTTGAAAAATTGTCAATTTTATGTTATTTTGAGAAAACTTTTTTCAGTCGAGAGGAAGGTGGAAGGGGCTAAAATCGTTCTGAGAGTCATTTTTATACAATTGGGAGCCACACTGAGGCACTGGCACTAAAAAAAATTAAATTTTGAAAATTTTGATGAAAACTTGAATCATTTATTGCTACCTACTTATTTTGAAAAATGGGGGCCCACTGCAGTGAGGGATTTTTACGGAGGGGAAAACGAAAAATAGGGAATTATTTTCTCATCAGAGGTTACAAGTTTGGAGGGTGGGAGATCAAAAATTCCAAATTCGAAAAATAAGGACCACCCTTATGAGTACCAATGACTGATTCATCATCAGATATTTAATACTAACCGAACTGTTGGTTATTTGGTGTCTGCTGCTGGTTTGTGCTTCTTCGGAAATGAAATTATAATAATTACCATCATCGGCGACAGAATCGTAAATATTCTTCGATTGTGTTTCTGGCACTAGATCTTCTTCGGGAACCGAGTCGTAAATATTTGACGCATTTCCATACCTATTGCCTTCAAATACAGCGGCAGTGGAACTGTAGGTATTAGCAGCCCCATTTGACGTACCATTTTGATCATATCTGTACAAGTCGCTGGTATCGTATCTATTCGAAGTATTCGTAGTTTCTGGCGTATTACCGGAGTAGACTTGCGTATTATCGTAAATATTTCTATAGGTGGACTTGGTCAACATGGAGACCAGTTCATTATTAAACGGAGTCTTTTCGTATTTACTGCCTACATCTTTATAGATATTATTTCCACCGTTTTTCTTATCGGCTTGAATATTTCGTTGATCGGTGATCCACATTTCGTTGAATAAAGTCTGCGTCGTATCTTCGATGAAATTCGAATATCTTTGGTTTTCGATTCCAGGCTCGACTCCATTTTCGGCGACGACGGCCGGAGCACCGTTTAAATTTTCAACCGATACAGAATGCGGTAATCCTGGCACGTTACTGTTTGGTAAATTGTACGATGCCGGTATGTAAACACTCGTTGGTCGTTCGGTTTGATAATTCGATGATTTGGGCGACCACGTATTAGTTTTCGGATTCAATTGGGCCGACGAATGCGACATATGGTTGGGAGTTTTTTTCAACGAAGATTTATTCGATTGCGGAGGCGGTCGTAAAGTAGGAAATGCGCCGTTTACGTTCGTTTCGCCAGTTCCAAAACTTTTTTCCAACTCCGAGATGAAATTGTTATCTATTCTATTGGTAGATGTGGCACCGTTACTGGTCGATGGTTCTCGAGTTCTGTTTTCCGAGCTATTCGGTAGTGTGGGTTTTGAAGAGCTGGCTGATGCATTGGGCTTGATGTTTTCCAAATTGCAATATTTGGTCGAAGCATTTTCGGGATCGGTTACGTGAGAATAATATCGATATGAAGGCGAATCGTTTATATGTGACGTATCGAATGGATCTTCGTTTATGGTTTTACTAATACTGCTATTATTGAAGTCCGATAAATTATTATAGTACATTGGAGACGCAGCGGGAACATTTTCCTCGGGCAAATAATCGTCATATTCTGTAAAATTGAAATTTAAATAAATAATAGTTTGTTAGATTTGAATATTTTGCGAAAAATTTCAATGATTTATACCTTCTCCGGGTATAGGAAGATCAAGAAGTGATACAGTGGAAGTAAGTGGTTTAGATTTGTTATTCGTTGGAAGTTGAATGGAAGTACATCGACTATTATTCGTTTCCTCCGGCGGTGATATGTCCACTAAGATGCCCTCATTGTTACAGACAAACGAAGAAGAAGGAAGGTGAGAATTGGCATTGTTTGACAGTTTACGGCTCGAGTTTTCATTTTCAAATTTGAAATAATTGAATTGTCTATTAGATGTCATCATGGGAAGCGGTTTTGGACTATGTTCTGTAAAACAAAACAAAAATGGGTTCTCGATTATTATTATTATTATTATTTTTTATCAATTTAAAAAATGACAATTTTGTCTTCGAAATTAAAAATTTTTTAAATAGAATTTTGAGTTTTTTTTTACAACAAAAAAATGAAACCAAATTTAATTCAGGCCTTTTCTCTAAAAATTCGAGATTTTTTATTTAAAAAGTATGAGGTTTTTATTTAAAAACAGAGATTTCCCTCTTAAAATTATCTTATTAAAAAATATTTTCATATTCCAAAAAATCAATTTTTTTTTTTTTTAAATTTCCAAAAAAGCCGAAAGAAAGAAAAATTGATTTCCTTTACCAAATATTTGAGATTTCTCCATAAGAATTGAAAGTTTTTTTTTTCATAAAAAAAGTGATAATTTTTTATTTTTTCCCAAAAATTGAAAAAATGTTCTTCAAAAATCTGAGAAATATTTTTACACAAAAAAAATTAAATTAAAAGTTTTTTTTTGTACCTAATTAAAATAAAAAATTGTTTTTTTTTATCCCGAAAAATTGACAGATTTTTTTCCTCTAAATTGAGAAATATTTTACACGTTTATTCCTTTACTCCAAAAAATTAAGCTATTTTTATTACCTACAAGAAAATTCGGAATTTTTTACTCGAAAAAAGTGAGCTATTTTTTCCATAGAAAAAATTTGAATTTTTTTCTCTAAAAAACATAGATTTTAATAGGAAGTGTGTACGATAGGTTTATTATATCGCCGGTCAGTGTAAGAAGCGTTCGTTTAAATTACGCTTTTGAAACGAGCTCGATATCTTCATCGAGTCAAAAATAACCTTATCAATCGGAATAAACTTTTGATGCACGTAGTAAAATACTGCATTACGTACTTTTTTTACGTTCAACTGTATCATTTGTTGATTTCGATTTACGAAAGCGAAGGTCTTCAATTGTTGCCGGATTACCCCACGATTTTCCATAAAAATCACCGTGACCGGTATGAATAAAAGAGTTCCTCAGAGGTTTACTAATATCATCCGGCTGTTTAGGACGCATCGGATCTAACGAACATCTGAAATAGAATCAAATGAATTACGTTCATACTTTCACCGCAATTTTGGAAATTTTCTAGATAAATTTTCACCTTGGGAATGGTCCGATCAAGAAAGAACGTAAATTTTGACCTCGCCAATAATACGATTCGGGATTTCCTTCGATGACTACGATAGTATCGCCTTTTTCGATATCCATAGGTTTATCGGCTTCTTTGAAATCTTGACAGGCTTTCATAACTTGGGGCGAAGAAGAAAGAAGACGTTCGCGTATTGAGTCGAAACTCGGCCGATCATTCGGATTCCTTTCCCAGCACTAAAATATAACTCGAATGAGTATGCTTTTTACTTTCAATAATATTTGTAGTGAACGGAGAAAAAACTGACCTTCATAAGTAGTTTATACAGCTGCGGCGGACAAGCCTCCGGCAAAGGTAACCTTTCTCCGGATTTGTCAACTTTTTGTAATATTTGAGTTCCATTCAAACCCAGCCACGGTTCTTCTCCAAATGTGAACATTTCCCAGACGGTGACTCCGTACATCCAAGCATCAGATGCGTGACTAAATTGCTTCGTTTTTAAACTCTCCGGAGCACACCAAGGAAATGGAACTCTTCTATGTTCAGTCATAATGTAACAGTCTTCTTCTTGAGGGATAGCCCTCATTAGGCCAAAATCTCCTATTTTTACCTACGAAGTGAAATTTTCGATTAAATCTAGATTTGATAAAAAATTAGAGAACAGAAGAATAACCGATGATTTACCTTATCAACACTACACAGTAGAACATTTCGACAAGCCAAATCTCTATGCACGAAACGTTTCTTTTCCAGGTAGGACATTCCGGTGGCTACTTGAAGAGCGTACTCCCATAAAGATGTAATTGGCACGTGCTGGCATTGTTTCCTCAAATAATCACGAAGACTACCCAAAGGAGCGAGTTCAGTGATCATCATCATAGGTTTGGTTAAAATAATACCGTAAAGTCTGAAAGAGAATTTTTTCCAGTTAATAAAATGCCAATAATTGGTAACCTTGATAACTTATCAATTCCCATTGAGTTTTTGCTCACTCAAAGAGAATTTCACCCAAACCTCAGAATCAAATTTTGAGCTATCGAATTAATATTTCGATTTTTGGTGAATTTTTGAAAATGACGAAAAAACCAACATTTTTCAATTCCACAATTTTCTAAAAAGTCTCATTTTTCAAAAAAATTTAATAACTAACAATTTTTTGGAGTAAAAAAATCTTTGTTTTTTAAAAAGATACCTATCCCTCAACTCTATTTTTTATTTAAGTTGAAATTTTTTTATTTTGTGTTGTAATAAAAATACTCCTTAAATACGTAATAAATTTTCATTTTAAAAAATTTCATTTCTTTGGAGGAGAAAATGCCTAAATTTTGGGAGTAAAAATTCAACTTGAAAAACTTCTCATTTTTTTGGAGAAAAAATTCAATTTTTTGTCATATTTCTTTTCTTCTTCTTCTTATTTTATTTTATTTTTGAACTTAGACCGTTCAATTATTTTTTTGAGGAGGGGGATCTCTAAATAAATTCTTTATGGAGTAAAAGATTTTTTTTTATTAATTTACTTTCAGAGAAAAAAAAAATCACGAGTTTCAGTTTTGTTCCCGATTTTCTTTGAAAAAAAGTCTTTTATTTTTTGGGAATTTATGCAGATTTTTTTTGTTTTGGAAAATAAATCGTTTTTTTGTTTGAAAAAAGATCTTTCAATTGCTTTTTGGGGAGGGGGGGGGGTGTAAAAAAAATCTCAACTTTAATGGAGAAAGAATCTCTCACCCACTTGGGGGGGGGGGGATCCTAAATTTTTTTAGAGTTAAAAATTTCAGCTTTCTGATGAAGTGCATGAACTTCTCTTATTTCTTTGAAGATAATCTCTAAATTTTTTGAAGTATGAAATCTCTTGATTTTTACTCAGAAAAAAGTTGTTTTTTCAGAAAAATATTTTCACTTTTGGAGAAAAAAAATCATGTTTTTTGGGCATAATTTTTTTTTTTGAAAATAAGAATCTTGTTTTTTTGGATGAAAAAAATCTTTTAATTTTTTTGGAGAATAAATTTCTAAATTTTTCAACTTTTTGTATTAAAAATACTTCTCACTTTTTTGAAAAAAAAGGTCTTCATTTTTCGTCTTATCCATTTTAGAAAATTAAATTAAATTTTTTGATTTTGCGAGAAAAAATCCATTGTTTTTTAAATAAGAATTTACTTTTAGAGAAAAAGTTCCTTAATTTTTTTTTAAAGAATCGTTTTGTTTTTTCGAAGTAAAAAATAGCCCAGTTTTTTGGAGAAAAAATATTTCACAATTTTTTTTTAAATTTTTGTAGTGAAAATCTCTTAATTTTTGCGTAAAAAAGTTTGTTTCTTTTTCTGTTGTTGTTGTTGTTTTTTCATAAAGAATCTTTTACTTTTAGAGAAAAAAATATCAAGTTTTGGTCTCAATTTGTGTAGTAGAAATTTTTTTGAGATTTTGTTTTTCTTGGAAAAAGTAATATAAAAATCTCTTGGTCGGGCCCTGGGGAAAAAATTAGGACTCTGTGCAAGTGCAACTTTTGCACCCCCTCTCGCTATCGCTGAGTTGACAAGTTGCCAAAGTTCCCTTGTAAAGAAGGAGCAGAGATTATTCTTCGTTTACCTTATCAAATGAGGGTCATCAAGTTGGTGCATCGATTGCACCTCTTTTACAAAATCCTCCATGATGCCAGGTTGCGAAAGAGCATCTTGTTTCAGAACTTTTACAGCTACTGGCATCGACTTCCCGGACGGTGTTGTCCATTCGCCTTTACGCACCACGCCAAAAAATCCATCTCCTAATTTGATCGATAAACTGAAAAATAAAAATTGCAAAAATTATTCAATTTTTTTCCAAACGTATGGAGAAAAATGAAGCCTTGCCCTATCATTTGATAAAAAATTGAAAGTTCATAATCGTAATTGATTTAATTATTTCATAGTAAAATTTTTAATTCCAAGGACAAATCGTGGAAGCAATTGGCACGACGTATGTACTTGTTTCAACTTTCAAACGAGATAAAATAGAAAATGACATATTATTATCAAGTGGGCATTTGGGAATTGAGATCATATTAAATTACGCGTAATAATAACAATAAGTAAATAAATTCAACTCGTTATTAAAATGAAATCATCAATATCGTAATAAATTTTTTTGATGACAAATGAATCACACACTAATACAAAATAGACAGCCTAGCTATTTTACGTAGGAATTTCTGAGGTTTCGATACATTTCAGCGCGAGTACCCCTGTCCCCTATCGTATAGTTCCATTTTGACCATAAAATTGCAAACCCACATTGGAATTTCATTTAGAGTCAACCTTGAACACGTATCAACAACTCAATTCGAAACACTCGACCGCAGCAAGACATGTCACATCGTCACATGCATTGTTAATTTATTACCGGAGTTATTTCAAATTACCTGACATCTTTCTCTTGTATAAGACACGTAAGACTGTTAACACCGGTGGCATTTGTCGAACCGTCAGACGGCTTCTTGCTCGTTCCATTCCCGCTGAGATTCTGTTTCGAATTCGATGGGACTGGAATTATTTTATGAATTAGGTTACGTTTCCACTGCAACGTTTTACGCTTTTTCACAGCTTCCAGCAGTCTTCGTGCGGCAGGTTTCCCCATTCCTATGTTCTCTAAATCGGACGCTTGTACGAAGTCGAAATGCGATAATCTGGTAACCTGTTAAAAATTTGATGAATAACCGATTTTTTATTTCGTCGTAAAAACAATTCGTCGATCGCGTGAAGAAATCAGTTCCCATTATAGCGAACCATAAGATTGATTTGATTTGAAAATTTACCTCCATTTTTAGAATTACATGAATTTTTAAAACCTTTTTTCGTCGGTCGAGAAGTACTTGAGAAAAAATTTGCGAAAATCGATTGATCAATATCTTTGTTTCAAAGTCAATAAAATGGACAGGAAATATTCGCAGAAAAAAATTACGTATCGTTTTGTAGGTATTTTGTGCAAACATTTCAAATGAGTAATTTTGTAAGCTTTACTCAGGTAGAAAAGTCAATATTCGAAGCGTTGAAAAATATACTACAACACCTCGATGTAATGATAGAACACAATAGTCGTATTATGAATGAAATTCAAAACAACAGTTCTTTTACACGGAACTAATGGTTTCATAATCCAAGTTACTTCATTTTGAATTTCTCAGAAATGTAAAAAAAAAATTAAAAAAAAAAACACTTTCCCATTACTTAACCACCTTGTACTTGCATCTTTTTACACTCAAAATTATTTGAAAAATTATTTCAGGTAAAATATGAAGAATAAAGTAGGTAGGTACTAGATAGGTAGGTTAGGTATAGGTACCTATACATAGGACCTTTATTTGTAAAATCTGATCTCAAAATATTTACACAAAAAAATAAACAAAATAAAATAATTATAAAAAGCAAAATTAATCGTTTAGTTAAAAAAAAAAAAATTGTTTACCTGCAGGTCATTTCGTATCCGAGAGGAAAACTGTTCTAACTGCACATCTCGTAGTATCTCATGAAGCCACTCAATCTCACTAACATCCTCTGCCATGTTGTCGAGTGAGAATATCCTATAAAAATTTTAATAAATTTAAATCTACATTATGACTATGGCACACATAATAATTTATTGTTAGGTACGTTCGTACTATTTATAGCACCAAATTGAGAACTTCAAAGGATGATTTACATGCGTAGAAATGTGGTCTTAACAGGATAAATTAATGTAACAAAATAAGATACATCCGGTATCAATGAATAGAGTAAAATTAAAATGTGAAATACATTGCACCTATTGTTTATTTAAGTGACATACCAATAAGATATCCGTTTCTAAAAATTGTTGACAAAATTTACGACATGGATATTTTCTCTATTTTGTGATAATTTTTATGGCAAACGATGGTTGGTTTGGTATTCAAATATGTAATTATTAAATAACGCGATCGTGATGAAACCTCATCACCACAAGTTTGGTTTCATTCCATTACCTTTCACCCAAAAAGGCTAGAGAAAAGTGAATCACTACTTCACCAGTACTCGAAATAATTTATGGATCAGGATTTTGGCATTGTTTATGTGTAATTTAATGACGATTGATCGTGTTCCGTTCAATCGTACTTTTCGATGTGTAAAAATAACAATAATTCACATAAAATTATTACGAGCTATGAAAGTCTAATTAATTAATCTACACGTTCTCGAATTTCACAGAAACATGTTTTAAAAGTAGCAATATCGACCTTTTTATGTCGAATGATCAAACTATGATTAAATATTCGTACCAGCATAGGACTCTATCGATTATAAATTTTTAAATTGCTTCTCAAAAATAGGTAGGTGTAGGTAGGTACCTATCATGACCACAAAAACCATAATCCAACCTGTCGAATCAACAGCGATAAATTTCACACACAGGAAACTGTTATCAAGTTACAAATTACTTTTTTTTTCAGCACCTGACTTCGGTTCAATTAGATACGAGGAAAGTAGAACAAAGTTGTTTCAAAAGTTGAACTTTCGATTTCTTTGGTAACTTGTAAATCTTATCTCTGCAGTTGACATTTTACATCAGGTGAAATAGGAAACCACTATCACATCAAGTCACATTTTCATCTAAGTACGAAAAATATCAATTTTCAATTTCAGTGATTTTTGGTTTCGAGCAGATCGTCACGATTGTCTGAACTGACGAAGAGACAAAAATATCGACGCAGCCAAGAAAGAATTCGGAGTTCAGCATCCGATACTTACTTTATTACTCGTTAAGGTGTTATTTTTCTAATATGATTATCCCATTAAAGAGCCAATAAACTCGTAATTTATAAATACGAAAACACAATGCCATTTTACAATAGCATCTGCACCACAGGAATGAAACATAAACAATGCGATTTGTATACGTAACCGTGAAACAATAACATAATACAAACTTCAAATTTTCTCACTTGTAATCTGTACAATACTTCAAAAAGAGTACAATCGAGTCAATAAATTTGATCGGGCGTAAATTGCCAATTGCCATGGGTGGATCAATGTGGGGAAAGTCGGGAATTCGGTAAAAATTCATGTGCGAATTGAAAATTTTCACTTACTTATTAAAATGCAGAGAGTTTCTTCGATGTTTTAATTTGTAAGTCACTAATCAAATTTGATAAATAAGGTGAGAATTTTAAAAAACTACATGATCTTCGTTTCGCAGGTTTTGCTATCACGAGTTACGATGAACATGAAACTAACACGCAAATTTATCGACTAATAATTTTACCAAGTACGAAAACATGAACGCTAAGTTCGATTAAATAGACGGCACTGAGAACATGAGATGAATTACCCAGAACGTAGAATTTCTTTCTGGGAAAAGCTCGCGAGGAAAACTCATGGAAAACTAATCGAAATTGAAACAATAACAAATGCCTTTGTCGAATGTAAAACAAAAACTGGAAAAACTTTTGGAAAACACAACCACGAAAGTTGAACCAGCTGATCCTTGATCGGCTTGATCAACTTCAACTTCGGAGCAACAATCTTTCGTCAAGTTTTGTTGACTGCTCTAATTTGAGAACAATTTTTATTAGTGAGTTTTTTTCATTGCACTTTGATATATTGAAATAAAAGCAAAAATACTTTAATTAAAATAGTTTTAAATTTAATTTTCGCTCACTTAAAATTGAAATTGTTTCGTTTTTTACTAAAAAAATCAAAAAGAAAAAAAATAAATAGAAATGTTTGTGGAACTTTAAAAAGTTGAAAGCGACTTTGAATTGAACCAATCACAATCCAGTTTTCCTATAAGAAATCGTTGACAATTTTCAAAAATTTTGTTTGTAAATAAAGGCCGATGATAAAATTTGGTCTTTGTCATTTTTCTTAATTTTTTCCCGTTTGGACCGTTTGTAATTAATGCAGTTGAAGAATTTATTATAAAATAATGATCGGTTTTCGTTTCTTAAAGGTTGCTTACTAATGCATTAAAATAAGCTCGAACATTCCAGCTACCTGTGCTGAAATATTCCAATTTTCGTGAAGCTTCAAGGTATCATGACTCATTATGACAGTCATCAAACAATACAGAAGTTTTTTTCTGAAACAAGCAGTATTTCGAAGTCTTTACCCATTAAAGAGTTCCCCATCGAGTCTTCGCCGCTGCTCTCAATCCTGAGACCGTATCAGCTCGAGACTGTAAAATGGATGATTATGAGAGAAATGGAAAGAACAACATTCGATTGTAAGCTTTGTTTGTATAAATTTTACTGACCATTTGGAATAATTTGATAAGTTTTTACTTTTTACTACGTTCTATGTTTAATTTTTATAGTAAATGGATGGAATGTGTGCACACCTCTTGGAGGAATTTTGGCTGATGAAATGGGACTAGGAAAAACCGTCGAAATGCTTGCATGTATTTTGGGCAATCCTAAAGAAAAAGTAAGTATCTACTTCTTGAGAGAACATTTATTTTCCTATGATGATAATATAACTATTTGATTTTTTCTTGATGTAGAAAATTAACAGTACAGCTGAAATGGATACCTCACTTCAAATGAATTCCACAGTATCGTCGACAGATTGTACACAAGAGACTATCGATGAAAGTGACATTTCAAGTCAAATGAATAATACCGAATTAACTGAAGAAGAAGATATGAAAGACATCTCCAATTCAGAGATCACTTTAGATTCATCATCGTGTCCTTCAGAAAGTTTACTAGAGGAAAAATCTACTCCCGGTGAAGTTTCAGACTCACGTGATAAAAAACCTCAAAAAAGGAAACAAGAAGATTTCGAAAATTCACCGATCCTTAAAAAAAGACCAGCTCTTTCGGCGATTAAAATTAATCGAACTATGAAGAAGCAAATAAAAGAATTATTGAAAGACTATTTCGACAAATTCAAACGATATTGCATTCGGAAACACTCGGTTGAAGAAAATTTAATTCCTTTATTGGATACCAGCTTCAAAGTCGTATTATTAAATCGATTCTATAACGTGATTAAAGATCACTATTGCAAGCAACAAACGTGGGGATTCCTATTGACTGAGTTCCAGGTCGATGATGCCGAAAGCATAGGTCGTTCGGTACTAGAAAAAGAAACTGAGAAAAAGGATGAAGAAGCCATCGATGATTGTTCAGATGATAATATAACGATAATTATCTCGTACATAGATGAATTTTTGACCGAAAAAATGATGGCGAAGTTCGAAAAAGATTTCAGAAACATCTTGGCTTATAGTTTACATATAGCTCCCGGAGACGATACGGTTTTATTCGATGGCGACGACGTTGCTTGCAAATGTGGTTCAGATAAAGCTCAGGGCAAAAAAATCATGTGCTCGAAATGTAGTAAATTTCAACATTTGCGATGCGTTGGATTGGATTATACGTTTAACAATTTTAATGATTATATTTGCCCTTATTGTTGGATAAAATTGGACTTGATAGAATCTTCGGCTACTCTGATCGTTATTCCATCGACTCTTACTCTTCAGTGGAAACAAGAAGTACGATCGACTTATCAATATTTTTAGAAAGTAACGAAACCTATCTAATTATTATTTTTCTTGTTTACAGATTAAAAAACACGCGAGGAATTGTAATTTAAAAGTACACATTTATGAAGGAGTCAGTAAAGATTATATGTTACCAAATATGCTTGCATCTTATGATATCGTGATTGTTAGCTTTGAAACGTTGCGTGCTGAATTTAATTACGCGTCAGAAGTGGTATGGTATATATTTTTCAAACTGGTTTAAATTACACTGCGTACTAGATTATCTTTTAATATTTTAATTTTTTCCAGGTGGATAAAAATCAAAGATCTTTGCGCCACACCAAGCGATATTCTATCTTTGGTTCACCCTTAACTTGCATCAGTTGGTGGCGTTTATGTATAGACGAGGCACAAACAGTGGAAACCGTCAATACCGTAAGTGAAATGGTTAGTCATCTCAAGTCGACGTATCGTTGGGCCATGACTGGAACGCCCATTGGAAATTCACTGAAAGGTACATTATACTTACCACTTGATAATTTTTCCAATAGTCTGAGAAATCATTATCGATGTGGTGAAATTTTCTGTCCACAGATTTATACGGCTTGATTACGTATCTGGGTGTGGAGCCTTTTTGTGAATCGTATTCAAAGTACTTCGAAAGACTACTCTATGGTGACCAATCTTGTCTACATACCTTGTTTGCTTATTTAATGCGCCGGAATACGAAAGATGGAGTGAGAGAGCAACTGAAGTTACCGGATTTAAAAACCGAAGTAAATTGGTTATCGTTTACTCCGGTCGAAGGATATTTTTACCAATATACGCATTCTATGGCTGAAAAGTTATTCATGCAGAAAATCATGAAAATGTAAGGAAGATAAATTTTGATAAAAAAATTATATAGCCATATTTAATTTAAAAAATTGAATTTTTCAGAAATAATTTAGATCAGCGTCTAAGCAAAGCATCGCGACAATCTGCAGAAAGCGTTTTATCGCCTTTGGTAACATTACGACAAGCCTGCGTCCATCCTCAAGTAATTTGCTAGATGTCATGTTTTCAAATAGTATGAAATTTTGTGAATTAAAAATTTCGTAAAATAATTTCAGGCTGTCCATAAAGAAGCCTTCAATTTATCGAAAATCTCAACCATGGAAAAATTATTGGAACAGTTGATTAAAAAAACTAAAGTAGAATGCGAAGATATATTAAGATTTTATATCATGAATATTCACGGTGCTGCCGGAGTTAAAATTCACATGGGCCAATTTGCCGAAGCTGTATCATTGTATAGGATGGTTTTGTCAAAAATAAAGGAATTTGAACCCCTAACCATTGATAATTTTCAAGTTAGTAATTCGTTGTAAATTAAATTAATTATAGAACATCTCAAAAACTCACCTGTTTTTATGTTTTCAGGTGATACATGCGAAACATAATTTATACGAAACTGCTGCAAAAGACGAAAGCATAAATTTAACACCGGACGAACAAAAAATCCCCGAACAAATCGAAGAACTTGAACAAAAGTATATTGAAAGAAGACGAGAACCGGTAATTATATTAAAGACCACCAAAATGATGAAAAATTGTCATTTTTAACCACATTTGTTTGTTTTTTTAACAGGTCGCTGTTTTATTGCAAACTGTCAATAAGCATTCCAACGAAATAGGAAACTACCTCAAAGATTTTCGTTTAGCTTCGTTTGATTGGTGGGCGAAAATGTTCAATGGTTTGGATTTCGATGAAACCAGAACCAAAATTATAGCCGATTTGGATAAAATGAATTTAACTTTGGATAATATTCGAGTAATGTAAGGATTCGATATTTATGAAACTTGAACCTAGAAAAAGACAAAACTTGAAATTTTGTTTAATAAAACTTTGCAGACTTTCGACGTCAAATCGTCTTTGTAACGCTCTTCAATACTGGCTGGCTCAGTTAGAAGATAAAAGATTACTGACTTATAGTTTTTTGGAGAAAATTACCAAAGATACTCAGATTTCAACTTTATGCGAATCTGCAGTCGAGTGCCATTTAAGGCAGTCTGATGTTAAAAAGTAAATATATAAAATATGTATTTTTTTTTTATTCATTCGTGTGTTTTAATTTTTTCAATTTTTTATTAATTTTTTTATTTTTATTACAGAGCCTGCTTGCTTTGTAAAATGGAAAGCACCATGATGGATTACGAGAACCTTTTATTTAATGGCAAAATGAAAAAGAAGCAAAATACCAATGATGAAAATTCAAATCCCCTTAACTGGAATATGTCTGCTTACGAATGTGTTCTAACCGGTTGGTTTTTTTCATTACCTTCTTCTGAAATTTTATTTATTTTTCATCTGTAACTTTCCAACTCATTTTTTCAGGTATTTTGAACCATGCTCGATCTGTGTATGCCACCAATAGTCAAATTATTACTCGCGCCGTCGATCACTTGAAAGTACTGAGTTTGTTGAAACGTGAATTTAAAACTATTCGAGCAACTTGGACCAAACAATGTGATCTCGTTCATAGTTACGATGAAGTTGACATGGCTAAAAGTCGTTTTGACGCAGTTTGTGGCTCTACCGATAAACTTGACATTGAAAATCCACTATACCAAGTAAATAATCTTATTTTGCTATATTCTCGAGGAGAAGATTGTTTTCAAATGTTTTTTTTTTTTTCAATTCATTAGGGCCAATTCGATACTTATGAAGCAGCAAGTATCGTCGAATATTCCAAACTGCAGTCGAAACTTGGATCTTTACATTACTTGGTGAACTTGGAAAAAAGTAATTCCGATCCGAATGTTACCAACGAATGTTGTCCAGTCTGTCAGTCTTCGGCTGACGAAAGGGTAACGATTTCAGTGATCAACTTTTTACAAAAACTCGGATAAATTTCCAGTAATAGTTTATTGAATTTTTTAGAGAGGAGTCATGTCATGTGGTCACTTTACCTGTTGCCTTTGTATGATAACTTTAATCAAACGTAGTAACGGAAATGAAATTCATTGTCCTATCTGTCGTAATGTTGTGCTCATAAAAAACGTCACTTACGTCTACGGAGGTGGAAATACGAACGTAAATGCGGGAGATTATCGCGGTAATTATTCCGTGAAAATAGGAGCAATTACTTCAAAGGTGTTGTCTTTAAAGAAAAACGAACCTGGAATAAAAATTTTAATATTTTCTACGGTACGTAAATTCGTCAGAAAACTGATCAAAGTTTTAGAATAATCAGAAATAAACCAGGTTTTCTTTTTTTTTTAGTGGGAGAAGGTTTTGGACGTAATTGGACAAGCTTTCAAAGAGAATGGAATTAAATATCAAAGATTCATCTCAGGGAAAAAACAAAAATCCTGTATGAAAATGTTCCAGGTATGTTTATCTCTATTCCAGATGTTATTTTATGTGAAAGTTATTACAAACGAATTAATTTTACTGTAGGAAAATCAAGAAGTTACCGCTCTACTTATACGATTACAATGCGGAGGTAAAGGATTGAATTTAACTGAAGCATCACAAGTCATATTTGCTGAACCTGTACTCAGCATTGCTGACGAGAAACAAGCTATAGGAAGGATAGATCGTCTGGGTCAAACAAAGTACGTACGAATTTCGAGAACATGTTTTTTTTTTCAATCATTTTACTTGATTCATTTTAAATTTTCACAGGAATATGGTGGTTCATAAATTCATTATGAAAAGTACCATAGAACAACATTTACTGGAAATGAACGAGGGAATACATAAAAATGATTCAGAAGGTTGTGAATTGACGTTTAAAGATTTAAAGGATTTATTTATTGCCTCGGCGAATGATATCGAAAACGATAATTATTCTTAATTAATGTTTAATTTAATGTTCATAATTTCCTATGAATCGTAATTTTTTGTAACTTATTTATTGATTTTCGTTGTGTGTATGAGTGTCTATAAGTTCCTAGTATAAAAGACAAGTATTAATAATCTAAGAATTGTTCATAAGTTTTTCTACATTATTCAATAAAGCAAGTCTTTTTTTGTATACGATATTATTAATCCTTTTCAAACAGCGTATAACAAAACGATTCACCCAAATTATGGTATAAAAAACGGAATTAAAAAAACACAATATCGATAATTTTAAAGTAGGACATAATGATCTATAACTGAAAACCTGACCACAATTATCATCCCAGTTTTATAATAATATATAATACGAAGAAAACAAAAACTGCGAATAAACATAAATAACAAATATAATAATTATGCTTGCCTTTACTCAGTCTTATCACTTTATTCAAAGTATTTCCTAGGAAACCATATGTTTTATCAAAGGCTTCTTCCATTTCACGAGCAAGGCGATTATGTTCATTCACTTCATGGCCTATATCAATCGACAGCGACTTCAGAGTACTTATTCTCTCACTAAGGTGGTTAGTCATTTCATCGTTCTCTTCTTCGATGCCATCTGCCGCTTCGGTCGGCAAGGCGTTGTAGTGATATCCGTGAGCTCTCCGCATTTGTTTTTCTGAAAATGGATCAAATATTAGAATAATACTGGAGAATGAGCGTAGCAACTTTTACAGCAATCACAAACGTCAGTAGAATAACATAAGAAACAATTATACTGTACCTTTTATGCCCATCAACGAAATTCACGAATAATCAAACACGTAATAGACACGTATGATATGATGTAAACATCAGTTCAATTAGACGAAAATTTACTTTACTGTAGATGAGAATGACTTATCAGCGATTGTAGGAAGTACGATAGTTCGATATATTCTTTATGAAGAAATATATTTTGGAAATTTAACTAACCAAGTTATTGTAGACAACCAAATTGAAAAATTAATTACAATCACTGAGCTAATGAACCAGTTTTGATCATCACGAAAAAAATGATAACAATTCCACTTCCCCCACTACTTTGTTGAGGTTAATTTGCACACTTTGCAGTCGTAGCAAGAGGAGTAGAATTTTCCAACCACTTCATTTTTTCATCATTCGTAGCTTCGTTCGAGCGTCCACAAATCTGCACAAAAACACACAGAATTCGCAGAATTGCATTCGAACGTCCATCCTGCAAAGAAAAAAACCATTCAAACATTCTCTGCAGTGATAAAATTTGCAGTTTTCTGTACAGAATTTAACTGTCCTCTCGAGGTCAGTTTAATTCTGCAAAATTATTTCTAATTTTGTAACAATTTCGCAACATTGCAGATTTGCAGACTGCAAATTCTGTAATTCTGTGAACGCTCGAACGAAGCTCGTGTCGTGTTATGATACTTCAAAGCTGGAAAATCCAGGACATTTTTGTGAAAAGAAAAATTTTCAAACAAAAGTTGAAGATTGATAATCTAGGAATAATTTTGGTTATTACGAAAATTTCGATTAATCAAGGGAAGAGGGAGAGTTCAATTGAAAATTTTTTAAACAATAGTGTTCTGTTGAAAATTGAAATCCTAGAAAATTTTTGATTTTCAATTTTCATAAAAATTTCGCTTTTGGACCCGTGCTTCCCCTTCCTTGAGGGGAGTCTAATGAAAATTTTTCTGAAAATTATATTTTTTAAATAAAATTGTCTAATAAATTAATTTAGGTACTAAAAAAACATTTTCAAATTGCAGCTTTTATTTCATGATTCATGATACACAACCACACAAGATTAATAATTTAATTAAGTACATAATTATATTTTTTATACCTATTAATTACCGGGTATTATTGTATTATTGAAAATATATTTCAAATTAAAGAATTGATGCAGTGAAAATGAAATTAATAATTAATAATTATTGCATCAAAGAGCAAAGAGAGGACAGACTGACGGTAGCGTAGCCAGACTGTCATTCAAGGGTGTTGTCGAAGCAAAAAAAAATTATGTAAAGTTAAAAAAAAATTGGTAATTTTGTTAATAAAAATATAAGGAAAGTTATTGTGCCCGAACGAAGCGAGGGCGAAGATTTTCGTGTAAAAAGGCATTAAAAGGCTGGAATTTCGTCATTTTTTCCAACTTTTTTGTTGTCCAAGCCTCCAAGGGAGGGGAGTTGAACCCACGGACCCCACCCTTAAATACACCACTGATCAAAAAAATTAATGAATTTCAAAGACATAATTATCAATAATTACCCTGCACAGACAATAAACGTGGGGCAAGG
Source organism: Balanococcus diminutus (assembly GCA_959613365.1). Taxonomy (NCBI): domain Eukaryota; kingdom Metazoa; phylum Arthropoda; class Insecta; order Hemiptera; family Pseudococcidae; genus Balanococcus; species Balanococcus diminutus. The sequence goes on from OY390715.1 coordinate 49,332,283, forward strand.
ACAATAATCCATTGCACGTAGCATTAGATACAAAAATGTAAAAAATTGCTGTATTAAAGTACTTTTTGAAGTACGATTTAAAAAAATAATACAAACGTACTATAACCTTATAGGTATTAGACTATTTAGGTAAGTAAACCGGAGCATAAAAAAATCGTTGGTGTCGTTGGTGACAAATTTGAAAATTTGAAAGACTGGGAAATTTAAAAAAAAAATCACTAATCAATAATCACTACTCTTATATCTATTAGGAAACAAACCCATTAGTCATTAAACGTCAGCTTGCACCCATTTCTCATTTTTATTCATTTTACTCATAGGAATGGGGCTCAACTGACTCAACTCGTAGGAAGACATGACTGCACTTAAGGTTAAACTAAGATTATTATTAATTTTTCCTATTTTCGGATGGTAATATTTATAATAAATTATCATCGAGAAAATGCCATTAAAAAACAACGCGCATGTGGCAACTAATAAAGGTACGTACCACCAAACATTCCTCAAAACTTCGTATCCGTAAATACTCCAAAAAACTACAGCTATGGTATTTTCAACAAAACATAACGTATAATAGAAAATATACTTATGCATTGTATCACCATCCTTAACGGTCAAAAAGGCAAAAATAAAAACTAAACCTAAGACTGCGCAAAAAAATACTTCAAGGGTCTGCCTCATTTTACTATTTACATCACCGGAAGATTGGTAACAAAACCAAGTTCGTTCGCAAATCGACAGCCATACAGTCATAATCACCCAATGAATGATGCAAGCAATAAATGTAGACTTTGGAAAAACAGAGGCTGCTTCGCTGATGGATAGAATTCTTGCAGCTGAAAAAAACACACATGGTAATGTAAAATTTTGCACTCGAGTATTGTCATTATAATTTTAGAAAAAAAATCTCACTTATAATGGAGAATAACCATATCATTTGGAAACAACTGCTGATCCATTTCAAGTTATTTTTTTCGTTTCTCGCGAACCGAACAGATCTGTTATAAATGGCAAAACACCACGCAGTGCTGAGAAACGACGTGAAAATTGTCATGTATTGGTAAACTGCAGAAAATAACAACGAAAATAATTAATTAATTCGCATAAGGATGGGTTTTCAAGATTCAAATATCAAAAAGAACTCACAATTCAAATTATTCAGTTCCATTCGAAGTAATATAGTCCACTGCAAGACTTGTTGCGGAGCAGCTTCCAAAAAACATTCGATTAAACGTAAAAGAGATAGGTTTGAATCCTTTATTAGCAGCGGTTTATAAAACTTTTCGTAGTTTTCTTCGTTATTGTCACTTTTATTTCGTTTCAATCTTATTGCATCTTGAAGTACCTCGATATATCTGAACATTTTATCATAATAGAAAAAATTAAATCGCAGTAAAAACACTATGACAGTAAACGAACGAAAATGAATTACCTGACTACAGGAGCGAATTGCAAAATTAACATGAAACCCCGGAATATCCATTTTTTGTGTGAGACAGGCTCTTCGTCACTGGCATACCTTTAAAATATCAAACAATCATTATAATCAATTTAAAAACGTTAATTATCTACGAGCATTTTTATATTGTACTTACATTCGAATACTTATCAATGTAATGATCAGAGATGGAATTATAACAAAACTGATGGTGAGAAAAAAGTAGGTGGTTTGTTTAAATGAGTAGTATTGATAGGCAAGGTAAGTATCTGTACCGACGTCCAGCAAGTGAAATAAAATCGACAAGCAAATACTGCACAAATATCGGTACGTGATTTCATTTGAAATTGGTTCGGATTTGGGTTCGGTCTCAACCAAAGCGTCGTTTTGCTTCGAATTTGACTCTGAAGATTGGTATTCTTCTTGACTAGTTTCCTCAACAGGATGCTGGACTTCAACTGAAGACATATTTTGATCGGAATAGGAACGATTGGATTCTGTTTAAATTGAAGTCTGGGTAAGTTGAAATTTTTAAACGAGCCATCCTCTAAGATGAGTTCTTGAAGGCTACGTTATCAGCGATTGTAACGAATCGCAAACACATTTTCTGCAATAGTGAGTTATCAGCGACAGGTATTATACTAAAAAACTTGCACCGAACACTTGCGATTTTTCACTCGATATAACTTTCATGGCGAACAAAACTGGTATGTGATTTGCTTATGACACGTTCTCTTGATTTTGTCAAAATATTCTGTCGAATTCGAGCCAACCAGTAAGATCCAACGTTGCTACGAAGTACGAACGCATCAAGTACATATCGACAAGGTAATTGTAACTAGATATGGATAATCAAGATAAATTTAGGAAGCATCTTGGGACGCCAATCAGATTAAAAATTTAAAAATAAAAGTGAATATCAAACACGCCGGGCAAACGAGCCCGCCCACGCGAACGATGATGTGTTTTATTACGCTTGTTTATTCAATGACTGCTCGCAACTGCATCGAACTTTATCACACATTAGAGGTGATTTTTCGAAGCTTTTCTTGATGTTTCTGGTTGTCTAACTAGGTGCGTATTATATCATGGATTTTTCACTTGTATGTATCCGGTTATCAGTAGATGATGCATTCAAATTCGTAAAATCTCTTATCTTGAATCAGCAATTTTTAATAGGATGATTTCTCACGAGAGACTGGACCAAACTTCTACTGAATTATAATATCGTTTGTTACTTCAAACGCATCTGTTTTGAACAGATCGTATGAGATATTCTTCTCATCTCACAACACGACGCGAGAAAAACTTTGAGAAAAAGCTTCCAAGCGTTGTTTTGTTTTGATTTTATTTTTCTGATTACTGATAAAAGGCACGTGAACAAAGCAACCAATCAGAGGGCTTCATTTGCTTATTGCCCACAACCCTCCTGCCATCTGCCAACTGAAGAATCCATACCGCAGCTAGGTTTGTCTTTCAATTTCATTCAAATCACTTTTACTTTCTTTCTCGTATTTTTATTTTTTTACAAAGGTTTGTGTTTTCGTTGAATGGATTTGAAATTTATTATTATGTTATTCTTTTGTTAAGTTTTATTTTTACGTTACAGTGTGATACATTGAGACAACTTTCATCGTCAATTATTATGTCTGTTCTTCAAAAATTAACATTTGAATCAACTCGAAATGATAATGCAGTTGGAATTCTGTTCACATCATAATAATTCGTGTCGGTGTTTTGATTTTCCAAGTATATTTCACTATGTTTTTCTCTACCAATCTGTGCAACTTATCGAAATGCCCGTTTGTTAATTAATCCCTTTTCACTCGATATTTCCTCGATCCGTTGACCGAAAGTCGATCGTTTCCTTGCGTACTTTGAAGAAAGAAGAAACTAACATCATCATGAGCAGTGTTCGTATGGTACGGTTTAATTCGATCACTTTGAAAGCGGAGCCTGATTCGGAAAGAAACAACAATAAACAAAATGATGGCTCGTTTTCGGAAGCAGATTTCAGCTTCTTCTATGCCGTATGTTTTGTGATATCCATCATGACATTTGCTGCGGATATTCTCCTTCATTGCTGGTTGGCTTACGTATTCCATACGAAGAGAGAAACCCTGTACTTTGTTTTGACCATTACATTCATTATAGTCCCATCTATCGTATCCACCGGATTCAGTATGCGATGGTAGTCTACACTTGATTGTTACTACTATTTGATGATAACATTCGGTTAATTATGTTTAAATTCTGCGCAGGTATATATTGGACGAAGACGACGAAACTTCACCTTCTAAACCTTCCCTCACTAAATGGAGTTTGAGAATATTAACTATGCTTCTACAAGTAACTCAGATCCACCGGTAATTCAAAAATTTGATAAATTTTCTTCACACCTGAAGTCATCTACAGTTTACTAAATAGTTCGTATTAATTTTCAGATATTTTGACGCATTGCTGTACGGTTTGAGGAGCTCTTTCGCCGGATGTAAGAAACAATTGATGAAACAAGATTATCTCTATCGTAAAATGCTAGACGAAGATTGCGACGCTGCTCTCTTGAGATTATTCTATTGCGTGCTGAATTCGGCTCCTCAAGCAGTCCTACAGTTGACTATTTTATTGACTTATAAAATTGAAAAAAATTACGAACATAAAGGTTCGCAGATGAAGTAACTCAATTTTGTATATTCGAAGTTGACAGCTCATTTAAAATGTAAGTGTTTTTTTTTTCAGACTTGTATTTACTGTATGCTTCCGTCGGTGTTTCTTTGTTCTCCATTGCTTGGTCTTTGACGGTATATAATCGGACGGTACGTTATATTCGAGAAGATAAGAAGAAACTTTCTTTCCTGGGAACAGTTTCAAATTTTTTGTTTCAGTTCACTTGGGCAGGTGAGACATTTCGTTGGATAAAAATATCAGTGAAGGAAGTATTTTTGATGAAAATATGATTTTTATTTCAACAGTGTCACGTGTTTTTGCACTGAGTGCATTCGCGATGTGGTTTCCAAAATTCACATTACTCGGCTGCATTATTCACACTTCTTTGATGAGTATTTGGTTATTGTTCAAGCAAGATGTAAATCATAGTCGTTGCGACGAATGCTTCCTCAGCTGTATGTTGGGCATCGCGTATATTTTTGTTTTTATTCCATCGCACGGAGGGCCTCAGCGATACTCGTATCTATCCTATTATTTTATTTGTTTCCTCGAAAATATCGGATGTCTTTTTATATGGCAAGTACTAAAAAATGATGTCGATACTCGTTCATTTTAGATTGCTCGCAATATTCATGACCCAACTTTTACTTCCAGGTATACGTATGGCACTTCTATCACCGATTTGAATCTCTACTACGGAATGATAATCTTACAAATTTCTTCATTTTTCTCTTCGATGGTGTTTTTGGCAATTTATTACGAATTTTTCCACCCGAATCGAAGAAGTATGGGCGACAGAGTTTATGAAATTCGCGAGCTTAACAGTAATCGTTAATATTTTCAATGCTACATCTTAATTACTAGAAGTGTAATCTCAGCTAAGTGATATTTTTCGATTTTCCTTTATTACCTATGTTTTTTTTCCCTTTTCTATCATTCTATTTTTTACGAATTTTATGTTTACATGCTACACCCGTGAATTTTCAAGTTACCATGTGTGAATTATTTTTCTTGTTTTTGTTTTTTTCCTAACTTGAATATTATTCGACGTTATATTGTTATGTTGCGAGATAATTAAGTTGGAATTGTAAACTACGATTCTAGATTCTGGTATTTATCTCGCTGAAAATTAGTGTTTTTTTTTTTGTTATTTAAAACAAAAATAATGATTAGAATTACTATGAAAATAATTCACGCAAACCAAAAAGGTTATCGACCTTTGACCTAATGTCGTGTATGAAAATTTTCAAGTCATTTTACTCCACTCGAATTTTTTGACTAGAATTAACGTATTATTTATGAGTAAGTACAAGGTGCCATAATATTCTATGTGTGACTGCATTGAAATAACTTTTATATTTGTTAACTTTTGTAGTACTCTTTTTTCAAGAATTGCTTTGCAGATGCATTTTTTTGCACCTAAAATAGAAACGTTGTTTTTTACGAGTGCTAGTCTCTAGAAATTTACCGCAGTTTTTTGAACTAATCTTAAAACGTGCTTATGACCAAATACAGTAAATAAGGTTGAAATTTGTTCAATATTGGAAATATTTTACGGTTGCATGTTTGATGTAGCTTTTGAAGTTGTGACAATGAGTATCCTCCTGGAATCTGTGATGCTACTTCATAATTTATTTTTTCATTTTTTTTTTGTTTATACCGTTGATTCATAATATTATGTTGTTTTATTGTTTTTTTTTTTAAATTTTATTGATACATTCTACTGTTGTAGTGTTTTATTTTAAGTTGAAAGTTTTTCTTTTTATATTTTACTCGTACCTTTAAATATTTGAAAAAAAGGGAGAAATAATGATATCAATTCGTTTCAAGAGCTTAATTTTGCACAATGTGATTTCGATTATTATAGCATCATTAATTTTAAATTTCATGAAGCTTTGAACTTTCGTACAATTGAATGAAATTGCTGAATTATTCACGTATTCGTACGTAATTTTTATCAGCTAGTAATCTCAATTTTTTCATATCGTTTTAATGTGATAGAACTTTTTAAACATGTTACTTTTAAAGAAATAAAATATAAAAATCATTTGTGGTTTTTTTTTTTTTTCATTTTACAAATAGCTCTGTTTTTGCTAATTACACATGTCATCTCATCTGTTCTAAACCTTATTGCCAAATGATTAACTATATTTCCTTATAGCTCCAGTTTAACAAAATGAATTCTCACACGCGCGTACCTATAAATTCGGTTATTTAGTAGAATCGAACATTAGTAAATTAATAGCACGTGCTGAAACAATACTTTATAATGAAGGAACTATGCTCACTTGTGCCCCCTTTCTAAACGGTACGCTAGTTACCTTCAGGTGGATGATAATTGTTTTTTACTTTTTTTTTATAGCGGCATGTACGTCCTACCTGAAATTAATGACATATGTGCATATGTGACAATGTATTGTTTTTTTGCTTTTTAACCCGTGTTTGAACAAGTGTAACGGTGGAGAAAATTTTCGAATGTTTCGTCGAACTACGTATTTCAAATAAATATTTCGTAGCGAGTGGATCGTGTTACATTGTGATGGTTTTTGTGATCGAAAAAATTATCAATTTTTATTGTTAATTTCGGCGGAAGAAAAAATTTTAGAAGATGGAGCGACGTAAAATGAACGCTGAGATTAAACAAGAGGTAAATATATTTTATTAAATTTAGTTTTTTTTTTTAATTATTGAGTAGGTAGCATGAAATTTTAAATTTTTATTCCACGTTATCTCACCAAACACCTGCTGATGCAAGCATGTGAGAGTGTCTTTTTTTGATTGTATGTGTAGATTCATTTTCCCTGACAGGATATAGGTATTTTTTCTATTAAATGGTGATGTAAAACTGTTCAATGAGAGTCTTACATAGGAATATAATTCACTTTTTCCAATGTTGATGATGTTTTTCAGCACAGTATGATGGAAGAAACGCCACGAATTATGTACGTAAACAAAATTCCTATGGATGAACCTAGCATGGGTAGTATTCCTGAAGAAGACAGTAAAAGTTCAATTACGTTGTTGAATACGTTAAATTACGAAACAGTAGAAAATAACGAACCGTTGCAATGTTGCAAATACGAACGTACATTGAACACCCGTGCAAAAAATTTCGAATCTGAAAGAGGTAGGTACCTAATACCTACACTTATAAATTAAAAAATTTTTCTAATCTAAAGCTTTGCTGTTTTTACTAATATCTAGAGCACCTATTGCCTAATTTAGATTATAAGAAGTCGGCTTGTGATCGAGAAAGAACCAGAATGAGGGATATGAATCGGGCTTTCGATCAGTTACGCGAAAGACTACCTCAATGTAAACCACCTGGTAAAAAGTTATCGAAAATCGAATCCCTTCGGTAAGATTTTTTTCGTTTTATTGTAGAGATGCTTAGTTTATCATTTTACAACAAGAAATATTTACTTTCCAGACTGGCCATTCGTTATATACGACATTTGCAAGCTGTTCTCGAATATGGACCGGATTATGAGAACAAGTTGTACGCAGTGCCATATGCTCAACAATTATCTCCAAATGCTGGAGGTTACTATTCTTATCAGCAATATTACTGTGCTACTCCTTTACAGCCTAAATGCTGGGAATATTCTACTAATTTAATTAATACTCATCAGTTTTAATTTTTATAATCACTTTTGTAAGTTTTACTCGTTACTTTACTGCTGCTAACCTCGTCGTTTTACAATGGTTTCGAAAATATTGCATCTATATCGATAAATTTGTTGAATTGTAGATATTCTAGCCATGCCTATCAATATTTTAAGACTTCTGTTAAATAATTGTATAGGTAATTATTTAATTCATAAAGAATGTTTAGAATAATGTTACTTTGTTTACGATTATTTTCCATTTCCTATTTTAATTCATATACCAATGCATTGAACGGAGGAAGGTCTCGATTCTGCGTAGGCATGTTTTTATTTGATAATGTATCTCGGTGACAATGATGGAAAAAAAGTATTTCAACTTGAAATTAATTTGTAAGTTTTAAAAGTCGTAATAAATACCTAATTATATGAAGCTAGTTTAGTTTTGATTTAGGTAACCTAGGTACACTTTTTATTTTTGTGTTAATTTTAATCAAACTGTTTGATTCAAATTTCAAGTGTCTTTGTGTCTAGGAGAACTTTATTCAATAAAGTTGATTGTTTCATTTAGTTTCATTCGAGCAATAACCGCTTTAGCACGTGTTTTTTTCAAGTTTCAAATATTATATGCCAGTAACAATGATGAAAATCTCGATCGTAATATTTATTCTTCTTATATCACATGGTGGATTCTGTAGGAGGAATGAAAAAATTAACGAATCGCCCATCATAGGCATTCTATCTCAAGAGATATTATTTCGAAATCAAGAACTGTTTCCAGCTTCCAGTAGTTTTATAGCTGCCTCATATGTGAAAGCTGTCGAAAGCTCTGGAGCCCGGGTTGTACCAATCGTTACCAGCAAACCGGAATCGTATTATAGGTAAGTTTATAGATTTGAGAAATAATTTCTGCCTAAACCTTTTGTCAGCATTTTATGAAAATACGACGTCATCATTGATGCAGAAAATAGGAAACATAATTATCTACTGTGGCAAATTTTACGTAGTACTTGCCTACTTGATAATTAATATTTGTCTGTTTTTCAAATTAGGAATATTATGAATTATGTGAATGGTTTAGTCTTACCCGGAGGTGCCACTTTACCCGGTGATGGAAATCCTTATTACGATTCAGTGAAAATTGTTTATAAAATTGCTAAAGAGGTACGTACCCACCTTCCCATAATTTTAATTAAAATTACTTCCGAGCGAAGCTTTGTGTACAAATTCAATGAAGCTGAAGCTGTTAATATCTCTTAACTGATTTTCATTCTAGTTAAACGACAACGGTACAGTTTTTCCAATTTTTGCAGTTTGCTTGGGATTTGAGTTTTCGCTTATTATAGCAAACAATGGAAGTAATATTTTAAAGTCCTGCAACGTAATTCATGAAAATCTTCCAATACAATTTGAGGTTCCTTATCTTCAAACCACTCTTTTCAGACGTCTGACAAGGCGACAAGCACACACTTTACAGTATCTCAATAGTACTGTCAATTATCACAAGTAAGAATACAGACTAAATACTCTTGGTTATTTCTTCATTACATAACGCAATCAAGCTTATTGTATTATCATACATCAGTAAATTAATAAATTCCTATTCGTAATCTTACTTTCCAAAGGTGGTGTTTGTTCGAGAACGATTTCCTTAATTCGTCTTTAAACGAAGAATGGAAAATAACTTCAACCAGCATTAGTGCAAAAAACATCAGCTTTGTTGCCACCGTAGAGCACGTAAAATATCCATTCTTTGGTACCCAATTCCATCCTGAGAAAGTATCATTCGAGTGGAGTCCTACACATCGCATACCTCACTCAGAACCAGTTATATTAGCTAATCGATATTTTTACGACCGATTACTTCATTTCGCGAAACAAAATTTCAACGCCTTTCCTTCCATTACTGAAGAGAATAATTGGATGATTTACAATTATTTTCCTCGTTTCACCGCTTCCTTGACGAGTTACATGCAAATGTATTTATTTTAAATTTAATAATATTATGTATTTTCAATCACCCGTATTATTTTGTTTATAGTTTTCAACAATATACAATTTTGATACCCGATTATTTATTATTTTTCCAAATTTGATAGAATTTGAATTCAAAAATTGTAATAAAAAAGAAGATTTATAATAAAAGTATTATTATTCAAATATTAAAATTACATCATAAAAACACGGCAATAATAAATACATACATGATACAATAAATTCGGAAACTATATGAATTATGAAAATTCATTAAAAACGAATAAAATATCTCCTATAAAACTGAATAAGCTCGAATTTGACTTAAACAGGGTACAATTAAAATGTCATGTTGACATTCTCATATGAGTTAAACGATCACGAAGAAAAGAGAAAATTTGATTAAAATAAAAACTAATACTTCAAAAAAATCACATGATAAATATTAATAGTACTTTTTAAAGATATTTAGGTAGTCATACTTTAAACTTTTTACTAAGTACCTACAATATCAATATTTGCCAAATTTTCAGCTCATCACAGAAGGAATACGGAATCGTCAATTCAACTCTACGTGCAATCAATACTTTAAAAAATGTAGTCAAAATTGGCGACGAAACGAATCGAAAATAAAATATTCTCGAATAAAAATAGAAAAGCAATAAAATAAACAATCGAGAAACAAAAAAGATAATATTAAAATGGGAAAACGAATTCACATTGGGCGGATTGGTTGAAGATATCATATCACACAGTTAATTAAACTATTCTGATAATTTTGATAAAATAATACATATACATCAATACTGGGAATGTAAAAAAAAAATCAATTAAATTTAAACAATAATTTTATAATTAAATTATGATTCAGCCTTTCATGAGCATAATAATAAAAATTTCAAATTCGCTTTTAAGAAAAAACCACTTTTTTTATGGAAAATGAAAAATGCTCGCATTGGGTCACTTAATAAATGTTTTCAGGTATTAAAAAAATGGCCCCAATTAACGCAAATGCAACTGCACCTCAGACATAATTTCAATTATTAAAAAATTAAGGCTTGAAGATATGAATATGTATTGCTTTCAGATCACTGTAATTTATCATTGCTTTTGTTATAAAAAAAAAAAACTATCAATTCTACTTATCACAGTTTCGTATAGAATTTTTCATCTTGAACAGTGAAGCAATAAACGTCAAATTTAATAGCACCTAAAAATTATTTTTAAAAAAGTTGTTGAGTAATACGAAAAATATTTGCAAATCTGAAAAACTCGATAGACAAAATTATCCCAGGAATACTTTAGGAAGTGGATTTAAAAAAAATATATAATACTTGAAGACAATAGACTATTAAACTTGAAAAAACTTGTTAAGCATCAATAATTTGGAATTTTGGTTCCAATTATATTTTCGTATGTCCTTGGAATAGTTAAAAAAATATTTTATTTTTGATGAAGTAATAAAATGGCATTACGTGAAGTTGACAATTTCATCATGATCGTCCTCTTCCGAAGTATTAGTTGTCGTAGTAGCACTTTGAACGGAACTAGCCGATATTCTGGAAGTTCTGGATATCGAACCACGTCGAGGAGCTGATAACGTATTCCTTTGATTGGCCGGTTTAACAGTAATTATAAGATTATAGCTATTTGCTACCATCATGTCCGTCACCTATGGAGGAGGAATGACGTATGTATTTTAGAATCGAATGATATTACTTTTAGTTCAATAAACAGTAGTTCATTTACCTGATCCAAGGTTTTGCCAGCAACTTCGATACCATTCACTTCTAACACTTCATCATTCACAGCTAATAACCCAGTGCTTTCTGCAAGTCCACCTGGGACTAGTCGTGAAATGAATATACCTGGGACTTTTTCAAGCCCAGAAGGCGTAACTCGTACACTAGTTCCATCACGTATGTAAAATCCTAACGGTCGATCTGAACCGTGTTTCAATAAACGCACTCGTCTACACGTTTCTGGCACGATGTCAACATCAATAATTGCCGAAACCTATGAAGATTTTCATTAGAAGTGAATCAACATTTAGCGAAATATAATTAGAAGCGTACTTGTCGAAAATCTTGCGGATTCGAAATCCATGGATGAGACCTCGATTTTCCCGGAGTGCTGCTTAGTATTTGCGATATAAAAGTTCGTGGTTTATGGTATCCATTTATTTGTTCTAAATTTTCACCTAAAAAAGAATGTTTTCAGTTTAGTATAATTGGTATATCGTATATAATCTTATATAGCTTACCTTTTCTCTGAAGAATTAGTCTTAGTAAAGGTTTAACGGTAAGTGCTCGTGCTAAATTGTCATCGTTATTTATAGGCAATAAATCACCGTCTTTAGGATCGCTATACGATATTAAAAAAGGTACATCGCTCAATCTGTGTAACTTTTCTATAAAACTTCTGAAATCTTCGTAAGTTTTGACATCAGCTACGTTAATCGAAAAACGACGGAATTCTGCATCAAACTGTAACATAATCGTTTAGACATTAGTAACGTTGAACATCACAGCAAGTGTTTGCCAATGAGTGAATACTCTCGTTTCGGCAATAATACGCTATTTTACGAGGTTCAGGTAAGAACTTTGGCTTCTGCAGCCAAATTGACAGACCACTCATTTAAACACAGGAAATGCTAAAACACGGAAGACACTTACTTTACTTTTGATATCAACGGATTTAGCCATTGGATAAGTTTATAATTTAGACTGTCGGAAGGTGAATTTTTCAAAGTATAATCATATCACTGGTGCGCAATATTCTCTTTACCAAAATCCAAATTAAAAAACGTGAAGTAATTATTAAATTTTTAAGAAACCAAACTCAAAATGAATCACTTTATTTCGATTTGCCATAATTATAGACAGTCAAGAGGAAGACGGAAATCTTCGTGCTAGCAAATCCGTACCCAAAGTTGTCCCGTCCATGTAGAGCGCGCTGCTTTGCAAACTCTCCCAGTCTCCCGGGTACTTCATGCGTTTTATACCTCCTGGAGCCTGGTGTGCAGCCGGCTGGACACTTTTCTAGATTTTCCCTGTGACCACAGAATAATCGCATCGAAATGAAACAAATTTTATTGGTCTTGTACATGTCTCTAGTTTGTTGGGAAATTTTTGTTTGGGGTCTGAGAATCATCTAGGAAACAGCGTTCATAAATCAGTGTTGCCAGACATAGGGAGGACTAAAAAAATTGACTTCTACAACAAATATAAGCAAATTCTCATACAAAAAAAAAATGAAAAATTTTATCCAATCGCTGTTGAAAAGTGTACAGTCTGAGCTTCAAAATGGTATATTGAAGTTTCAAATATTTCGATTTGTCTTGTTGTAAATTCATTTTAAATTCCATGTCCAGCGGGCTGGACAAATGGATCAAACATTTTCCCTCCTATCAACTGATCATATTATTTTTCATTTTGTGATGTTGGCAACTTGCGGTCATTGTTTATCATTTCTGTTTCAACAAAGTGAACTTCTGTGTCTGTATGTGAGTCTGTGATTTTACTGTTAACAATTCGAAATTTCAAAAATTTGAAAATGATAAATCAGTTGATCTTTCTTAAAAATTTTGTTTTCACTTCATTTCAATGAGATTTTATGTGCCTAATTCTATTAATAAATAATCAACTGATGGCGCAATATTCTAAAAGGAATGAGGAAAAACCTAACGAAGATGACGATGAGGATGACGAACCTCAACAAAAAAAAATCTGCAATTACTCCAATACTCAATGTAGATGTTAGGAGAACCGAAGCTGAGCATTTACCCATCTGTGGCACTGGAAGACAGGATTACATGCGTTGTCGTAATGAAGGTTGCGATAAAAAACCAGTGATGTGTACCTGTGCATTGCTCCAGGACGAGAATGTTTTTTCCAATTCCATACTTAAGAGTTAGAACGAGATTTCTTTTTTATATTTTATAATTAGTTCTTTGTTATTATCGTAAATTGTTTTCAAGTTCGTATTTTCATAAATAAATTTTGAAGAAATATATTTTTATGACTCATATAAGCTACAATGTTGCTACTTGTGACTTTCAGGAGTGTACACTGTATAATGTTTATGAAGAATAAATCTAATTATTATGACCTACATTTTCATTGAAGAAACGAAGCTGTCACGCTCATCTAAGAAAAGCAGTACTGATAAAAGAAAATCATAATTTTGGCCTGTTTTGGCTGTTTTTGACCACAAACATCATTTTCAAAAAATATGAGCTCTGATCCAAAAAAATAACATAATTTTCATATTCAGCGTAAAAAGTTATGAAATGAACATTTCTAACATTTCAAATAAGAGTTAAAATTTGTTATTTGATTAGGACCAGATTTGGTCCAAATGTCCAGCCGGCTGGACATATCATAACAAAGGTACCAATGGTGGGAGAAAATTAAAAAAAATAATTTAACATCAGTACCACATCCTAATCAAGAATAAATCATTGTTTTATCAATAATTCATTTTTTTCTCCGTCGGGATCCAGGAGGCTAGACGCCTTTATTTATATATGGAAGGATTTGAAAAACACGTAATTTTTCATTTTTTAGGGGTTTAATTTTTTTTGGAGATTTTTTTTTCTTCAAATATATTTTTAATGCAATGTATACTAGCATTTACAGCAGAAAACTCATTAAATATGATTAATTTGTACATCTATATCCGTATTAAACAGTACAATACTACATAGGTAGGTACTTGATATTCAAAATTAGAGATGAAGGACATGTCCTATCTGAATTATTGTGATGACAAAAATTATTACTACGACTTCAAGCAACAACTTTTGTTTGAAAATTTTTTAATTGGACCCTTCCCTCCACCAATTTTTATTTTTAATAGCATAATATTATAGATAATTAGTATGCATAATCATGTCATATTTGATATTATTAAAATTGGAGGGGAAGGAAGGGTCTAATCGAAAATTTTATAATAACAAAAATTATTTTCAAGACCTTAATCTACAACTTTCGCTTTGAAAAAATTTCAATTGGACCCACCCTGTCTCCCACCACCAATTTTTAATTTGTATCTTCGGTGTGTTGTGCAAAATCAGTGGTGAGGGAGAGCGGGAGAGGTGCAATTGAAAATATTTTCAACCAAAATTTATACGTTGAAGTCCTAGGAATAATTTTGGTTATTATAAAATTTTCGATTAGACTTTCCTTCCTCTCCAATTTTGATAATAGACATGACCTTGGATACTTTATTTGCTATTTTTTAAAATAATAGGCAAAGGAAAGGGTCCAATTAAAAAACTTTTCAAACAAAAGTTGTTGCTTGAAGTCGTAGAAATAATTTTGGTTATCACAATAATTCCGATAGGACACGTCCTTCATCTCTAATTTTGAATATCAAGTACCTACCTATGTAGTATTGTACTGTTTAATACGGATATAGATGTACAAATTAATCATATTTAATGAGTTTTCTGCTGTAAATGCTAGTATACATTGCATTAAAAATATGTTTGAAGAAAAAAAAATCTCAAAAAAAAATCTCAACCCCTAAAAAATGAAAAATTACGTGTTTTTCAAATCCTTCCCCATATAAACGCTTATAAAACGCATGAAGTACCAGGGAGAGTTTGTAGGATAAAATAGTAAGAAAAACCAGTAAAACCAACAGACAGTATATTTCTGGCACACAGCCTCATATGAAGTAATAAAGTACAATTATTATCTAATATTCAAGGCGGTTTGAATAAAAACGTAATTACCAATAAATTACGATAAATTACGTAAATATTTTCACAGAGTTTGGCAGTTTGCAAAGCAGCGCGCTCTACATGGACGGGACAACTTTGGGTACGGAAATCAGTTATTTCTCCCATATAAGATTTCCGTCTTCCTCTTGACTGTCTATAGCCATAATAAAAATAAATAATTTTTATTGCCTTCGGTTACAGAAATTTTGTAGCACATTTTTTTTCCTTATCAATTTTGATCAAGGTAATTTTCTTCATAGGTGTTGGTAACATTGAATTTGAATTGACAAACAAATCGAAACACACACAAACACAATAAAAACAAAATCAAAAATCAAATTTTGAAAAATCGGAGGTAAAAAGAAATCAAAAGCCGGTGATTCCCACGCGTTTTTCGTTGAAAATTAAATATCTTTTATCCCAGATTGAATAACCAACATGGAGAAAAAATCGGTAAGTAAAACTCATTACATAGTACACCCTCGAGTCAAGTTTCGTCTTGGTTTCTAAGTGAGCCATCACTTCATTGTTGATGGAAAAGAGAGTGTGATCCATTCTATCAATTGATGAACTTCTTGTTTGTTAATACCTATTTTACCGATTCATTTACAGAATAATCAAAGTACGGAACATAAAGAAAGGAAGAAGAAAGAAAGCATTGTAGATTTATCAAGATATTTAGAGAAAGTCATCAGAGTTAAATTCGCTGGCGGTAGAGAAGTCTCCGGAATTTTGAAAGGATACGATCCATTAGTTAATTTAGTACTAGATAACACTACAGAGTATCTAAGGGGTGAGTTGATATAATGATTCAGGCATATTACCTTAACTTTAACCAAACGAGAAAATATTTTTATTCAATTTTTGTGTAGATCCCGATGATCTTTTTAAATTGTCCAATGATACAAGACAGCTGGGATTAGTTGTTTGTCGTGGAACTGCTGTTATATTAGTATGTCCTATGGATGGTATGGAACAAATAGCGAATCCTTTTGTCGCCCAGTAATGATATTCGATGGGATTTTTTGTATATATTTATAATTTTTGATTGAGCTATAAATTAATGTAAGTGTAAATAATGTAATTAATGAAGTATTTTTTGAGATAGAATCAGAAATAAAGTGTTTCGCTCTCGATATAATGTTTGTTGATGAATGATCAAATGAAGCGTTCACCTGGCGCAGTTTTGAATAATGTGTTTTAAATGTTCAAGTTGAAATACCATGAAATACTACGTCGTATGTATTTTGTATTTTATACGTTCGGTTCAACGTTAGCCCGAAAAAAGAAGAATCTTTGTAGATTATGTGTAGATAATGTTTTATTAGAAACTCAATTTCGCCATATCTTCGTGGATTCATAATAAATAAAGTGGGATGCCCTAAGATGCCCGATGGCTCTTTCACCGCAGTAGCCTTTTTTTCATAAAATATGTAATTTCATCTCATTTTCACTCGATTCGGTCTTCGTTCACAAGTTCTTTCATCACGATTTCTGGATTTCGCATTTTTCATTTTCGCGAGAAAAAAAAATGAAAAATCACCTAGTACAAGTTTAGGTAAAATCTTCAGCAAAAAATTCTCGGAATTGTTTTAAAATTATGTAACCCCCCCCCCCCCCCCCATTCTATATACACCTGTCATTGTGTTATTTTTTTCCTTATCAGCATCAGCTTTCAAAACAGCAATTCTATGAAATTTTAAATTTTAGTAAAATGACAGAGAAAGTGAGAATTTCTTAGCGTTTAATTAAATTAATAAGGTTGGTTTTTTAATTTTTTCACCCTACTCTGTACAATGGATCCCAGACACGTGAATTTGATTAATGAAAATATGAGTAAACTTATTGAAAAAACATGTGATCTTGAGAAAATAGTGAATAGATTAGCTGAAATGAAAATTTTGAACCATTACATGGTGAAACAAATTTTAGAAGTAAGTAAACAGAACAGGTGTTTCGCAGTGATTTCATTTTTGTAATCAGCTGTTGGAAAAATTGCTGAAATTTTTGTTTTTAATAAATTTTCCATTGTCTAGAGTCCTGATCGGAAGAAGCAGAATACTGAATTTTATATGATGATTCCATGCAGAGGACCAACTGCATTTGATTCTCTTGTGCAAGTTTTGTGGGAGACCCAAAATCAAGAAGCTGCTTTACTTCTGACCACAAAGTATGTTCTCAGATTTACTGTAGTCTGTAAATATGAGACTTGATTTTATCCTTTTTTTCAACATCACTTTTTTTGTAGAGTATCATATTTTTATCCAACGACTGAAGCAAAAATAAGAAGTAACAGTCCTACCTTTGACGATGATCTTATTGATTATTGTGATGTGGAAAACTTGGTGGTAAAAACTGACCCTGAGAAAAAATTCATGGACATTGTTAAAAGTTCTCCTAGTGGGGTAAATTGTTTAGTAATCAGTCAGACGTCTAAACATAATTGGTATTCATTTACTAAATTCTAATTATGAATTTATATGTGCATTTCCGATGTAGAAAAAAGCGTATACAATGAGATCTAAACCTCGAGGACTTGCTTTGATTATAAACATTTTCAAGTGTCCTAATCCAGAAAAAAACAGAACAGGATCTCATTTGGATGCTGAAAAAGTTAAAAAACTGTTTACTGAAATCGGTTACAAAGTGATCTGTCGTATAGATTTAACTCGTAAAGTAAGTTTATAAAAAGTAGATTAGAAGAAGACGATATTTTTCTTAGGTATTCTTAGGTACCTATATTAACTTGCTTGGCTAAACATCTGTCATAGTATTTTTGCCCATTTTTAAAATAGGAAATGAAGAATGAAATAAAGGCGTTTAGTATGAACAAAGAACTGTTGGAAGTGGATAGTTTGGTGATATTCATCATGTGTCATGGGCAGCAATACCAAGACACCGACGAAGTCGAATTGGCTGCAGCCGATGGTTCGTGCGTGACAACAAGGTGGATTATTAGTCAATTTACCGATCAGAATTCATCTTTTGCTTCTTTCAAAGATAAACCCAAGTTATTCTTTTTTCAGTCTTGTAGGTAGGTATAAGCTCGTATCTCGTTTACTTTATTATTACCTCGACTGACGATTGCGTTTTACAGAGTGATTCCTGATGAAACTAAGGAGAAAACTCCACATATTAAAAGTTCTCGAGATAAATCACCTCAGAAACCTGGAAACATTAAAAATACGATAGTTGTCTATTCTACTTGTACAGGTATTATTTCATTGTACTAAGGATACATTTTTAGGTTTATAAATTTAAATTCACTGGCTAATTTTTTTATTCAAAAGGAACTCCATCGATGCGAGATGTAAAAGAGGGAACGTGGTTTGTCGCCGAATTTTGTCGCGTTGTAGCTGAAAATGCCTGGCGCTATGATTTAGATACCATGTTGGACATGGTAATTAATTTTTTACTTCGTATATTATAAATTATTATTTTGAATGATGTTCGTGGATTAATTTTATTAATCGAGTGATTTCTTTTTACGTTTGAACAGGTTGAAGAAGCTGTGGGTAAAAAGAAAGATCCGCGTTTTGGTACCCAGAGTATGGAAGTTAAAAAAATAGGAATTTCTGGAAAAATTTATTTTAATCCGGGGTTATGAAAATTGATTTTCATCCGATATAATCGTTAGAAGACGATTTCAAAAATCTTTACTTAACAACGAACACAGACTGACAACTTGAACATTGTCAATTGTTATTATTATAGTGAGATGTGCTCAATTTTTTTAAAACCATTTTTTAATTAATTTATTACTAATTAAATAACGTTTTATATTTCGTGTGATCATTTTTATTCGACTAATAACTTATACCTAGATTGTCGACCTTCCTGATTTTAAATCGTAGTGGTTTTTGAAACGAGGCTCAAGTTTTTAATTTCATTAAATTGATTCCCGAAATCATCCCAATTCATGATGTAGCTTTTTTTTCAATTGTGAAACATCATTTTCAAGATTCAATAAAGAAAAACAACGCAGCCAATAACAAAATTACTCGAAACAAAAAAAATCAGAATCTATATTGTAATTGTAAAAGTATAAGAAATAACAAAACAAAAAAAAAATTAAAAATTACGAGTACATAAATGAGAACATTCTCAAGCAGTATTTCTTATCAAACTAGAACTTCTGGACGGAACTTCTTTTGCTTGGGAATGTGCGACGACAATTGACAAGCATTGCACCCATTCTTCAGCATTTTTACCACGTTTTGGTTTCAAAATTAAAGACTGGTCTCCGGTGAATATTTCAAACGCTTTGGGGATATTTCTGGCCCCTCTGCATACTTTGACGCTTCTAATTTGATGGACTTCGATCGGAGTTACTTCCTTATCATCTTTCTGCAAACAGATATTTATATTTCGCGATTAAAATAAAGACACGAATCAGCATAATTTAGAAACTGATTTTCCAAGTTTACCCACCGATTCTTTGTACGACAGATGAGCTCCGGATAAAGTAAAATAACGCGTTTTCCATCGTTTGAATAATTTCCATCGACCTTTCTTCTCTTTGAGCTGCCCTTCGATAACTGGTTGACTATCTTGTAGAAATCCAATAGCACGTTCGGGGTGATTACACAGAAAGCAACACCATAAATTCAATCCGTGTCCGCTGCATTCGAAAACGTCACAAAATCCACTTCGGCGCAATTCATTCAAAATTACCTCTTGGTCCTGAAATATAGGTTCGATTAATACACGAAAATCTCAATCGAGTTGATTGAAAAAACTTCTCAATACCTTGATGCAAGGAAACGCCGAAGTCACGAGGGTAAGAAATGTTCTATTTTCACATTTTAGAATATCCCAACAATTCTTCAACGATGTGACCGCAGCGTGTCTTGAACTGAGAGCTGAAGATGAACGTGCTTGTAATGTAAGAAACATCAGATGTATCCAAATACGCGGGTAACGTGTTTTCATAGTGAAGAAAGTTCTATTATAGAGGCAATGCTCGCCCCGACCTTGGCAGGCGAAATGCAATTTCACCATTTTTTTAGCTCGCCTTTCTGCAAGATGAAAATACGATAATTGGGTAACATTAATTAATTTTCTCTCGGTTGCCCACGTATGTTTATCGTTCTCGTTTTTACCTTCGATTGTACATTTGGCCGGAGGAGGAATATGCAATGAAACATTTTCCATGTAAGTTTTAATTTTATCTAAATGCTTCTCACAAAAATGCTGGATTGTGTCTCGCATTGGATACGGTTCAAATACGCTTATTCTCTGTAATAAAAAAATAGACGTGTTAAATTTGAGTTCAAATAGCTCGATAAAATTAGACCAAAAAATACAGCGAATTGCATTTTGAGTCGACCAATTTTTTTTTGAGCTTCATTCATTTTTTCCAGGATACCAAAAAGGAACATTTTAAAATCAAAAAAAAATCTCAGTCGGCTCAAAATGTGATTTCATTTCCTTATTTCACAGAGTTTAAAAAATGTAAATTTGATGTTTACTTGAGATAAAGAAGAGATGGACGGTTTATGATTATTATTTACAATAGTCACAGTTGTACCCTTAGGTTTTCTAGGCACCACCATCGTAGGGGACGGAATACTTTCTGTAGCTTCCAGGCTACCTACGAATACAGAAAAAAAGAGAATCAATTTAGTCAAATTCTTCTCATATAGATGAAAAAAATAACAAATTTCGAGAGAAAAAATACCTGATATAGATTGCAAATTTCCTACACTCGATTGATTGATAGATTGTAAAATCAAAGACTGATTCAACGGTGAACTGCTCGGAGTACTCAATAATCTGGCAGAATTTTGGTGATGAGAGGACGAATTCATCAAATGATTCATATCCGATTGTATCAAATGGTAATCTGCGAATAAATAACACAAACGTGTAAATCAATGGATACAGAATATAAAATTTTAATGTCAGTTGAAATTCTACTAAAAAAATATGGAAGCAGCAACTATATCTCACTTGATGAATCGTGGGATGATTGCACCGAACAATATGTTGGAATGGAATGTCTAACGATCGAAGATGAACCTGTTCCATCGTCTCGTAAAGCAGAAGCACTACCACTACATGAAAAAGCAACAATACCTCGCGAATAATTAAAAATTCGTACTAAACAAGCGTCCATCATGCAGCACTCTTCCATAAGCGCAATTTAAACTAGATGAAAAATCACGACGAGCGATGTACTTACAAAATGCTTTTAGTTGGGCTACTATCACGTGTCGTAACGGTCACGCCGCCGCAGTAGATTTTACTAGATGGAGAATTTATTGAGTATTGATGAGCGTATCCGCTGGTCATCATAGGACGATTGTTTATCAACTGTGAACTATTATTCTGAGAATTTGAGTGGCAGTTGAGTAATTGGATTTGTTGCGAAGGTTGACAATTCAACTGGTTTGAACTTAGCTTTGTCATGCTTTTATGTAAACCACCGATGGAGCCAATTTTACTGTTGCTAGCTGTTGAGAAAAAAGTAATTAGATCGGAAGGAAATTCTTAAAATGTGTTTGTAAATGGTCAGGCAATAAAAAATAATACAAAGCAATATCAAAACGCTACCATTATTCAATTTTGTCATACTTCTGTGAGCTGTTGAAGTATGCAAACGACCAGTACTTCGACTGTCTCCGATTAATCTCAAACGTGGTGTAATTACAACACGATTTACTTCTTGTCGATTTAACCACGGTTCTTCGAAACCACTGAAATTATTTTTCAAATCAAAATAATGCTATAAACATTTATGAAATAAAATTAGCGATCAAATTTTACCCATTATGAACTACAGAAGAAGGATGTACGACGGACAGAGGCCTAGAACCGTTGACTTTCACGATCGTTATTCCATTCATAGTTTGATTAATAGGGCTAAAAATATCGAGCAATAAATATCATAATTTCAAGTAAATTAATAACGTAGGATAAAAACCGAAAATAAATCTGAAATCACCTATTTCGATCGATAGATGTCATGTTGTTCTTATTCATGGCTTCATTACTTTTATTTCGACTACACTGCCAGACTTCTGCGAGCATTTTATCAGTGCATAATACCGGATAACTGGAACAAAGTTGCGTAGCTTCTCGAAGCAGCATTCCCTGACTCCCTCTATCGACTTTCGGTAAATATTCGAGTACAAAGTTCAACGCATCTTGTGCTTTGTCCTGTACAAATTTACTCGATAAGAAATTGAAAAAAATATCCTTATCTCGTTCTAATTTCGATGTTTACAATTTACATACCTTGCTCAACTTTCCAACAGCAGCCAAGACTTGAGCAGCTAAGCAGAGTGTATTCGGATGGCAATCGACGGCTTTTTTAATCTTTGGTATCGAATCGACCAACATTTGAGGATATTTTTCAGCCATATTTAGAAATACTTGCATAGTAGCCGAAGCTGTCGATGATGCGCCGAGATATTCGCACAACTGAGGCAAACTTGCTTCCAATAACTAAACAAAGCGAATAATATTTATAGAAATTTATAAAAATTACAAAAATTATCATAGAATGTATACTCACTGTAGGCATATTATTCGCAATTAAAGCAAAAAGATGCAAAAGGGCTAATTTTTCAGTAAGATCGCAAGACGAAAGTAAAGATACGAGAGCCATAGCGTGGTCATGAATTTGATCTTTGGTTTCTTCGTAAATTTGTGGAAGTACTCTACATAAAGGATAATTCCCTGCAATAAAAAGGACATATTATGAGAGTGAAGTGCCAACATGGCTATTACGTCTAGAGACTCGTTTAAAATACCTGATATAACGGAATCGATAATCAATTGAATATGTCGCGAAAGTAAACGAGCATTGTGGACGGCAGCGAGAGATAAATAAGATGCCATATTTCGCGATATTTCTTTATTGCCCTTATGCAGAAATTTCACAGCTACAGGAAGTGCCCTTTTCATGACATTCTTCTTACTATAATTCTAGAAAAAGTATAAAAATTCAGCGTCAATGTTTTCTTTCAGTTCAAACACTTGTTGCTGAAAGCAAGTCGATCTTACCAGAAATATGCACGATATTATATCGGAAGATATTTTCGCATGAGGAGGGTCTTCTCCTTTAGCGGATGGCTTCAGATTATGATTTAGACATGATTCTAGTAATGTTACCATGGCTTCGGCATGCTGTTCGATAGAATCTGTCTCCCTGGAACAGTGATAGGAAAAAGTTATGACCCAAATTCCGATATAGCAAAAGTTTATAGAGTAAGACTAACCGAATAGCGGAAGTTACTCGAGTAATGCATATTTCTACAACACTCTGATCGTTGTCATTGTTTACGTAATCGGTAGAACTTGCGATTTCGCAAATGGCATTAATAACTTCGGTAAGCCCACTTGCAATTGCTTCATCAGGTACAGAGAAAAGATCACCAGCCTACGCAGATTCGTGAAATAAAAATTCAAATTATTCGATAAAGACATTTTTCTGCTTTCGAGTCTAAACTCTTACCTTGGATAAATCCTTATTACTCAGTACCTGAGTGAATAATTCGTGCATTGTGTTATTGCTAAAACCAAAAGAACAGACGAATTAGTATAGAAGAATGAAAAAATTAACACTTCGATAAAGATGAATTAAAGGGTTTTATATGATTTAACCGATCGAATAATTACTCAAATTGAGTAAAAATGGAATACTTACCATCAACTGAAAAACTTGATTACTTGTCAATAATCGTCATTAGAAATTGTAACGTGTTATCAAATATCAACTCGAACTCGGACATTACTAATTCTGTCAAACCAGTTTTTCGGTTCACCTATTAAACACCAAAACATCGTTTTAATGCACAATCACAATGGTCAAAACGTAAATCAACAATTTAACATACTTGGAGTTCAAATTAAATAGATTTTAATCAGTTACCTACGTTTACATATTTATTAATTTCCAATTACACTAATTTTCATTCAAAATTCAATATTCATCATCATCACAGGCTGACAATGGGCATTGGTTTAAACGATCATACATCGATTGCACAAATCGATTGTTGCAATTGTCGATTTTAAAAGAAAGGTTGAACAAGAGGTCATTCAACTTTCAATCCACGAATCTAGGTTTTTCCACGATGAAATCAAAAGGTAATTGAAATTGTGCTATGAATAGTGGTTCGATTTATGCTAACTTTGCATTTAATATTCATAATAAAGCTCCAAATTCGAAAATCTATACCCAACTTGGCAAATAATTAACGAATTGTTGATCTTTATAGTTGAGTACTTCCAGAAACACCGTCTTGAATTGAAAAAAGTCTATTCATTGAATTACAAAATGAAAAACACTGTATTCAAATTTTTTTATTAAAAAAACTTTATTTGAAGTGAAAAAATCTATCTCCAAGATATATTAGGGTTTAATGGCAAACGTTATTTCATCATTACAATTCATACATACATTTCTAGGCTTAAGTACATCATCGGTACATAAAATTTCTGTAGGCAATGCTACTTCAAACTATCAAAAATGAAAATAAGGAATGTACAAATCCTAGGAATTTTTCAAGTGACTATGAAATATAAATTGAAAACATGACTACAAATATCTATTATAAAAAATTAAAATAATTTACAATAACAAAAACAAAGGTATAAAGAAAAACTGACAGCTTAATTGAAGTTTTAATTCTTATCACGAGTACAATTGTTTCGTCATCAATTCTGAAATTGAAGGGTAATAATCAACTGTATGTACGTATACCACAAATGGAATTTGAAAAACAATGCAACACAAAAAACACGACGTCGATCGCAATGATTTCCACCTGCCTTTTTTCATATTGCAAAAATGCAAATGCAATGCAAGTATTAAAATTCTCGTGACACGAACTTGAAATTAAATTCATCAAGCCCACATACAGTTGGCAATTTTTGGGGTAATTAATCCCATGACAATGGCACTAATTAAATTAACGCTATGGTTATCCAACATTTCTTTTCCACTGATGTGTACGATTCCTTCTCCTGAATGCTCTACGATTACACCAGTCGACTTATGTATGCCTGAAAAAAAATTGAAATCAGTATCATCTTTTTAGTACTTGGCAGTAGGTACATAAAACACAATTTTACATTGTAATAGATCCAGCTGGCGAAAAACGATTTATCATTATTATGCCCATAATATAATTTCATGGGGTGATATTTTTCACCTAGTTCAATAGTTCATATTTGAGCCTCAGCATAGACTAACCTGAATATTGGAAAATTGCACCGAGATAAGAATCTAAAACACTTCCTAAAAATCCAGCTATCCCTCCCACGAATATAATAGGCCACTGGGATGGTGCACGTTCCAGTAAAGTAGGATCAACGGTATAGACCAGCGTGACATAATGAGAAAATCCTACTAATAATCCGCCGATAAAACTAAACCACAAACCAGGACCAGTGACTCCGCCATTAGTTCCTGAAATGCAGAAACGAAAACTTTCACATATACGTCGAGATTTAATGTTTTTTCTATAATCGTACAATATCACCTCGAGGAACAGATTTCAGATTTGTAATTAGCACAGGCTGAGCTGATTGTATAACAGACCCAAGCTCTGATGACCAAGTATCACCACAAGCTGCAGCAAACGAACCTGTAACAATAAATCAAAACAATTATCGATCATTTTATTTCAATATTTTCTCCTAGCTGAATTCTCTGCTGACCTAATACAGCCATAGATATCATAGAAGCGTGATACGCATTATCGAAATCAATTGGCGTTTCTCCAACACCACAGTCTACGATATACAACACAGCCATTAACGTCGGCGCTCCTCCGTTACATAACACTTGTACCCAATTACGATTACCACCTACGTAAAAAAGTTACGATTATCTTTTGTCGAGCATTTCGTGAGAATTTCTTCACACAGAACAAAACTTATCAAAAAGGTCTAATTTGAGAAATGTTTGAACCGTACCAGGTTTGAAATTTTCTTCAAATTTTCTTTTCTTTTCTGCGCGAAATTTCGTAGCTTGTGATCCAGACAAGAAAAAAGCTATGAGGCAAGCCAAGAATGGATAACTACTTAGTGAAAGAATAAATGCGAAAATCCATCCTAAAAAAATACAGAAAATGTAAATACGAGATATTACAAAAAATATATAATCAATAGATTCTTCATACCGAGAAGAGCACCGCTTAGATTCACGCTTTTTTTGCGATATCCCCATATTGAAAAAGTAGACGGGATCAGTGTAGCAGTCAACCATCTTGAAGGAGAAATGATTTCTAAAATAATTAAATTTCAATTGAAGATATAATATTGTACGATATAAGAATTCCAAATTAAAAGCTGCTTGGTTACCTTCTTGACTGTCCGTATCATCTGCGCTGAAGAAAGCCACTGCCACATTTCCTAACCATAAAAATAATGCCACAGGAATCACTGTGACGATCGTACCTATCACTAAAAGTGCTTGAGATTTTGTGGGGAAAAAGCCGTAAGGCCTTTTAGAAAAACTCGTTTTTTCATCCTGTAAGAAAACATTTTCATTATTGTATTTTCAATTCTACACCAAATGTGGTAATCAGAAACGTAATAAAAATATTTTTAAATTTCATTACCATTTTCACTCTTTTGCTGAAAACTTGAATCGACGAGAATATATCATTTTACAAAAATATTCACCTATAATAATTCACTTAAATCGCGAGAACGGTTATCACAATACTTGAACTTGACGTTCAAAGTCGGCTTATAATTAACAGTTTAAATACATCGACGCTTCCCTCCGTTATCATATAATCCTGCTCGGGCTTGTGTGACAATGTCAGTTCTGTTAATTACCAAAAAAAGTATTTCATCTTTGAACTAGTCCGTCAGAATCTCACGACTGTTGTACCTAATGTGTGCTCACGGGTGAAGTGGTTGGCGCAACCTCACGTTTTGCGTTTGGTATCAAAACGGTGTGCGGATAGACAGTATTTCCGCATTATTGAATACGCGCGAATAAACTGTTTTAATTTATTAAACTTTATGCTTAGTATTATTTTTTCATTACTAAAAGCTTGAAATGATATTAATGAAATGTTTTTGAAGTATAATAAATTTATTTATTATTTTTCAAACGACATAGTAGCATTTTCAGGCTGATTTATAAGTCTTCTTATTATACCTAGAATTTTTGAAGTTGTTTAGCAAAAAATTCATCGCGACAC
Source organism: Balanococcus diminutus (assembly GCA_959613365.1). Classification (NCBI taxonomy): domain Eukaryota; kingdom Metazoa; phylum Arthropoda; class Insecta; order Hemiptera; family Pseudococcidae; genus Balanococcus; species Balanococcus diminutus. The sequence goes on from OY390715.1 coordinate 49,359,865, forward strand.
CATAGTATTTTTTTTTCACAGTCTTATAGGAAATTTTGTGCTCTTTTTAATGGTATAAAAATCATTTTTATCCGCCGAGAAATTTCAAAGTTACGAAGCTAAAGCTCAGCTGAGAAGTAGATTTTTCTATACATATTGAATATTTAACGCGATAACTTTGAAATCATCGCGACGACCCAATTTTTTTTTTCAACCATACTATAGAATTTTTCATCTCCTTTGCAATGAGATAAAAATCATTCCGATCCTCAAACTTTGTGAAAAGTTATGAACTTTTCAAAGCGGCGATGCTCGAGAAAAATGTACCTACTAATGTGTTCGCAGTCGCGTGACTTCACTTTTGGGTACACATTTATACGTTACTTGCCGATAACTTTTTATTCACCTCGACGACCTATAAATATTTTTAAAAATTCTTATTGGAAATCACGAGCTCTTTCCAATGGTGCAAATAATTTTTCTCTAGCTTTTTTAGTTTGCTCGCAAATGAGCTTTTTCTGTTTTGAAAGGTAGCGCGAAGGGTTGGTTTGGTCGCCACGAGCCGTACTCGAGCGAGTACCTTCGACGCTCGGGCATGAGAAATTAGTAAAAAACATCAATCTCGCGGAATATCTAACACCCTAACTCGGAAATTATCGCCACATGACAATTTTTTTCATGATACCCGCGGCAAATTTCACGATCTTTCCATTGGCATATTCGAAAATATCATCTCTCTATCCATTCGTGCATTATTGAGGATTTTTTCATTCTAAAGCATACCTATTAAGAGAAAAATGGAAACTTTTCGAGGTTAATTGCTAAAACCATAAAAAAAATTATAAGCATCTTGAAGGAATTTGCATGCTCTCTCTAATGATGTAAATACCATCCTAATCCCTCCAGCCGTTCACTCGCAATCGAGTATTTTGCCAAATTGAGTAGAATTTTTACTCGAAAAACTTGCAAAAGAAAATAACCATATGTTTTACATACTTTGCAACTTGAAGTAATCGCCTCAAAAAATTTATCGCGGTGACCTATGTTTTTTTTTAAATTGCCTTATTGGAAATTTAATCCTCTTTCCAATGGTATAAAAAGAATTTTTATTCCGTTATTATTTCGGAAGATATGGAGCCAAAACTTGAAATTTTTGCAATTTTTCTACAAATTTTTTTATTTTTTTGGTCATAAATTAAAATTTATTCACGATTTAAAAAAATTTTCCCCATCATATTAATGGATTTTTTACGCCCTTTTCAATGATCTAATCGTCATATCTGTACCATTGACCGTTCGTTCGCAATCGAGGATTTTCTCGAATTCAGTCTCAACTCTCTCCAAAAAACTCGCAAAAAAAATAAAGCCACGTGTTCATACATTCAGACTTTCAATCGATCGCCTCAAAAAATTCATCGCGTAGACCTATATTTTTTATTTAATCGCCTTAGTTGTCGAGTATAGTCCCCGGGAAAGAGACCGCGTTGCTCGGGCTACTTGAGACGGCTCGATTTTTCGGTACATATGAAATGTTTCAGCCTATAGCTCAAAAACTAAATCGAGGACCCCCATTTTTTTTATACCATCGTGTAGCATATTTCATCCCCTTTCCAGTGGTATAAAGTTTAGCACATGCCTCAAACTTTACAAAAAGCTATAAAGCTCAATAGAAGCGATACTCGAGAAAAAACTACCGCTTGGTTTGCAGTCCGTCAGATGTTAGGAACTTAGGATTCCAGGTACACATTGAACGTGACCAGCGAATATCTCTAAATTTTTCCCCGAATATCCCATAATATTATTTATGATTCTTATGGCAAATTTCGAGTTCTTTCCAATGGCATAAGAAACTTTTCGCTAGCTTAATTATTTTCCCCGCAATTTGATACTTTATTTTTGGAAAGGTAGCGCGAAGCGCGCATAAAGTTGTCGAGTACAGTCCCCGGGAAAGAGACCGCGTTGCTCGGGCTACTTGAGACGGCTCGATTTTTCGGTACATATGAAATGTTTCAGCCTATACCTCAAAAACTAAATCGAGGACCCCCATTTTTTTTATACCCTCGTGTAGCATATTTCATCCTCTTTCCAGTGGTATAAAGTTTAGCACATGCCTCAAACTTTACAAAAAGCTATAAAGCTCAATAGAAGCGGTACTCGAGAAAAAACCTACCACGTGGTTGTAAGTTGTGAGATGTTAAAAAAAACACATGTTTTAGATTGTTTAAACCTTCAATGTATCGCTTCAAAAAATTTTTCGCGGTGACCTATATTTTTTTTTGAGTAATCTTATTTGAAATTTACTGCTCTTTCCAATGCTGTAAAAAGAAAAATTTTTTCAAAAATTATTTCAGAAGATAGAGGGCCAAAATGTAAAATTTTCGTAATTTTTCTGCCAATTTTTCAATTTTTTTGACCACAAATTAAAATAATTTTTTTTTTCCCACATATGTTATCGAATTTTTCATGCTCTTTCCAATGATGCAATTTCCATATCCGTACCTTTCCTCGTTCACTCACAATCGAGAATTTTCTCTAATTCAGTAGAGTTTTTGCTTGAAAAACTTCCAAGCAAGAAAACCTGGGTGTTTACATTATTAAAAGCTTGGATTGATCGCCTCAAAAAATTTATCGCGGTGACCTATCTTTTTTTTTGAAGTAATCTTATTGGAAATTTACTCCTCTTTCCAATGGTGTAAAAATAATTTTTATTCCGTTATTATTTTGGAAGATATGGAGCCAAAACTTATGTATGAACACGTGGCTCTGTTTTATTTTTGCGAGTTTTTTGGATAGAATTGAGACTGAATTTGAGGTAATCCTTGATTGCGAGAGAATGGGCCATTGTATGGATATGACGATTACACCATTGAATAGGTCGAGAAAAATCCAATAATATGATAAGGGGAAATTTTCTTAATCGCGAATAAATTTTAATTTATGGCCAAAAAAGGTAAAAAATTTGTTGAAAAATTGCAAAAATTTCAAGTTTTGGCTCCATATCTTCCAAAATAATAACGGAATAAAAATTATTTTTACACCATTGGAAAGAGGAGTAAATTTCCAATAAGATTACTTCAAAAAAAAGATAGGTCACCGCGATAAATTTTTTGAGGCGATCAATCCAAGCTTTTAATAACGTAAACACACAGGTTTTCTTGCTTGGAAGTTTTTCAAGCAAAAACTCTACTGAATTAGAGAAAATTCTCGATTGTGAGTGAACGAGCAAAGGTAGGGATATGGAAATTGCATCGTTGGAAAGAGCATGAAAAATTCGATAACATATGTGGAAAAAAAATTTTTATTTTAATTTTTGGTCAAAAAAATTGAAAAATTGGCAGAAAAATTACAAAAATTTTACATTTTGGCCCTCTATCTTCCGAAATAATAACGGAATAAAAATTCTTTTTACACCATTGGAAAGAGGAGTAAATTTCCAATAAGATTCCTTGAAAAAAATGATAGGTCACCGCGATAAAATTTTTGAGGCGAACGGTGGAATATTTGCACTGAATGGAAACGTGGCAATTTAATTTTTGTGAGTTTTTTCATTTTTTGGATAGAATTGAGACTGAATTCGATAGAATTCTCGATTGCGAGAGAATGGGCCATGGTATGGATATGGCGATTACACCATTGAATAGGTCTTGAATAATCCAAAAACATGTTGTCAAAAAAAAAATTAATAATGAATAAATTTTAATTTATGGTTAAAATAAGAGAAAAAAAATGGAAGAAAAATTTAGGAAATTTCACAGTTTGGCTCCCTATCTTCTAAAATAGTTATTGAAATTTTTTTCTTTTTATGCCATTGGAAAAAGGAGAAAATTTCCAATAAGACGCAGTAAAAAAAAACATGGGTCACCGCGATAAATTTTTTGAGGCGATCGATTGAAAGTCTGAATGTATGAACACGTGGCTTTATTTTTTTTGCGAGTTTTTTGGAGAGAGTTGAGACTGAATTCGAGAAAACCTCGATTGCGAACGAACGGTCAATGGTACAGATATGACGATTAGATCATTGAAAAGGGCGTAAAAAATCCATTAATATGATGGGGAAAATTTTTTTAAATCGTGAATAAATTTTAATTTATGACCAAAAAAATAAAAAAATTTGTAGAAAAATTGCAAAAATTTCAAGTTTTGGCTCCATATCTTCCGAAATAATAACGGAATAAAAATTCTTTTTATACCATTGGAAAGAGGATTAAATTTCCAATAAGGCAATTTAAAAAAAAACATAGGTCACCGCGATAAATTTTTTGAGGCGATTACTTCAAGTTGCAAAGTATGTAAAACATATGGTTATTTTCTTTTGCAAGTTTTTCGAGTAAAAATTCTACTCAATTTGGCAAAATACTCGATTGCGAGTGAATGGCTGGAGGGATTAGGATGGTATTTACATCATTAGAGAGAGCATGCAAATTCCTTCAAGATGCTTATAATTTTTTTTATGGTTTTAGCAATTAACCTCGAAAAGTTTCCATTTTTCTCTTAATAGGTATGCTTTAGAATGAAAAAATCCTCAATAATGCACGAATGGATAGAGAGATGATATTTTCGAATATGCCAATGGAAAGATCGTGAAATTTGCCGCGGGTATCATGAAAAAAAATTGTCATGTGGCGATAATTTCCGAGTTAGGGTGTTAGATATTCCGCGAGATTGATGTTTTTTACTAATTTCTCATGCCCGAGCGTCGAAGGTACTCGCTCGAGTACGGCTCGTGGCGACCAAACCAACCCTTCGCGCTACCTTTCAAAACAGAAAAAGCTCATTTGCGAGCAAACTAAAAAAGCTAGAGAAAAATTATTTGCACCATTGGTAAGAGCTCGTGATTTCCAATAAGAATTTTTAAAAATATTTATAGGTCGTCGAGGTGAATAAAAAGTTATCGGCAAGTAACGTATAAATGTGTACCCAAAAGTGAAGTCACGCGACTGCGAACACATTAGTAGGTACATTTTTCTCGAGCATCGCCGCTTTGAAAAGTTCATAACTTTTCACAAAGTTTGAGGATCGGAATGATTTTTATCTCATTGCAAAGGAGATGAAAAATTCTATAGTATGGTTGAAAAAAAAAATTGGGTCGTCGCGATGATTTCAAAGTTATCGCGTTAAATATTCAATATGTATAGAAAAATCTACTTCTCAGCTGAGCTTTAGCTTCGTAACTTTGAAATTTCTCGGCGGATAAAAATGATTTTTATACCATTAAAAAGAGCACAAAATTTCCTATAAGACTGTGAAAAAAAAATACTATGGTGTCGCGATGAATTTTTTGCTAAACAACTTCAAAAATTCTAGGTATAATAAGAAGACTTATAAATCAGCCTGAAAATGCTACTATGTCGTTTGAAAAATAATAAATAAATTTATTATACTTCAAAAACATTTCATTAATATCATTTCAGGCTTTTAGTAATGAAAAAATAATACTAAGCATAAAGTTTAATAAATTAAAACAGTTTATTCGCGCGTATTCAATAATGCGGAAATACTGTCTATCCGCACACCGTTTCGATACCAAACGCAAAACGTGAGGTTGCGCCAACCACTTCACCCGTGAGCACACATTAGGTACAACAGTCGTGAGATTCTGACGGACTAATACTGCGGGCTGCGTATTTTTTTTTTGGAATAAGGATAACACACTAAGGGTGTGCAATATCATTCACTTTTCGAACATACAATGCACTCGTTACATTTTTACCAAGTCCAGTGCTACATGAATCCTTTTTATTCAAAATTGGAGGGGAGGGAGGGGTCCAATCGAAATTTTTCTAATAATCAGAAGTATTTTTAGAACTTCACGCTACAATTTTTGTTTGAAATTTTTTTCAATTGGACCCCTCTCTCCCCACCAATTTTGGATAACACTTCGAACATACCAATTAAAAAATGAAATAGTGAGAGATGAAGGGCCTAATTTGAAAAATTTTTCAAATAAAAGTTGTAGCTTAAAATACTAAGAATAATTTTGGTTATTACAAAAATTTCGATTGGATCCCTCTTTCTCCTCTTATTTCACATAACATCAGATAGGTAGAGTTTCAAAATTAGGGAAAGGGTCCAATTGCAAAATTTTACTGACAAAAGTTGTAGATTGATGTCCTAGAAGTAACTTCAGTTAATTCAGTTATTAAAAATGTTTCAATTAGACCCTCCCCTCCCTTCCCTTACAATTCAGAATTCAGCATAATATGACTTAAGTACTTATATTAATAAAAACTGGTGGAGGGAGGGGTCAAATTGAAAAAAATTTCAAACAAAAGTTGTAGTTTAAAGTGTTAAAAATAATTTTGATTATTACAAAAATTGTGATTTGACCACTTTCTGCCCTCCAATTTTGAATTTTCAATTTACATATTCCTGTGGTATTCTCTGGTATTGATGAACTTAGGTATAAATTTTCAATGGTGTCAATATAAAGAATTTCTTATATATACTCGAAATACTAAATAGCAATCTTTTTTCTTCAAATCAAAATTAAATAAATCATAAATCGCAATCGTAATGAAGGAAAATGCACGAAATAAAATAAAAATAAAAAATTAGACTAAGTCCAGCGCTCAACTGAACTAATTGAACGATATTGTGTTATCCTTATTCCAAAAAAAATAAGCCTGCGGGCTACAAAGAGGCACCTCCCTTCCCTCTCTCCACCAACAAAATCAACTTTTTTGATAATCAAAAAAATGAAAATTATTATCAGAATGAAAAATAAAAATAAATCTTGGCCTAAAATTACAAAATTTTCACATTAACGTTAAACTAATCTTAAGTTGTGCAATTTCCTCATAAGTTTGCAATTTTTTTTCGAAATGATTATTCATTGGCGAAACGCGACGAATAGTTTGATCCATTGTATTCTACTTTTTGGGTGTTTATAGTTTGATGTTCGTTCATCCGATGTGATCGTTTTGCCATGTGTTTCAACATTCAAAATGATTTTTCTTTCCAAGCATGAAGGTTCGATCTTGTACTTAATTTCTGTCCTTACTCCTCAGTATTTACTTTCTAGTTCTCCTAGAAAATTTTAATTCGTTGGATTCTCTGCGAGTATCGAGTGTTTCTTCAAAACATTTGTCATGGATTTCAAGTACTCGTTCAACCTTTTTTTGGTCATTTTTGGATCACTGCTCGTTAAATGCCTCGGTAAGTCGACGTTTTTTTTCATATTATTTGTAAAAAACTTGACAATTTCTTTTCGCGGGTAACGCCTTGAAAATTCTACATCTTATGGAAATGTATTTTTTGTTTCAGCTGAGATGTGTGTGGTGAATAATAGTCATGTAGACTGTCCGGGGCCAATAGATCAACCTAATTATACCCATTGTTGTATGCATGAGAACTCGACTGAAACATTTTGTTGTTTAAATAGAAACCATCACCATGAGCATTACGATAGGTACGAGTTGACTTATTTCAAAGGAAGAAATATCTTCTAAATTTCATTTATTATTAATTTACTGCAATTCCGATCAATGTATTGTTTTTATTTTCATCACGTCGCTTTCGTTCTTACTGAAAATATGTATTTTAACCTGAGATGCCCTATTTAACGTTCTACTGTTCTATTTATTTCCATTTACGTGTTGAAACAAGGCATTACATTGCGATTACGTGATTAATTTATAACACTTGCTTTCTTTTACAGATTAGTGATGCTAGTCAGTATTACTGTAATTTCATCCTGCCTCGCAATATCATTTTTAATTGTTATATGTTGCTTCTGGTCACGCTGCCCATTATTTTACTCGTGTCGGGTGAACTATGCTCAAAGAGGAATTATCGCCTACTGTAAGTATTTCTACACAAATCTTCGTCATCATCTGCATCTATTTTCAATAAAATTCGAGAAATTTTTTACAGCTAAAGAAGAAGAAGCATTGAATCAGCCACCCGACGAAAACGAATACTGCCACCAGTACACGCCCGTTAATGTGAAAATTTGCAAAGTTAACGATGTCTGATGATCTCTTGTTTTATTTTTTTGTTCTTCGTGTTTTGTATTATTCTTTGTGAACGCTTTCGGTGATATTTTTTTACGTATGTACGCTTTTTGTCTTCTTTTTTTTTTAAAGAAGTATTTTGTAACTTTTCTTTGTCGTATGATTTTTGATAACGGATGCTCTCTAAACAGCTCACGCTTGTTTTATTTTTTTTATTTTTCTTTTGAAGTAATAAATTGTAACATTTACAATAGCTGTCTAGTTTTTTTCTTTATTTTTCCTACAGATGTCTGGTTGTGTCTTTTTGCGATAGCTTATCGTCATTTGTGTGAATGAATTATTTTTTCTAGCTTCTATTAGACTTGTTGGTTATTTCTACCTACGCAAAATTATTGAGAAAATTCCAAGTCCAACGAGATAACCCGAAGTAATCCGACACGAAGCTCACCCTCGGTACGGCGTGTAGACACACACGCTTGTACGGCGAATAGACGCGCTCGCGAAAAGAAAAAAAAATAATATTTTCCAACCCGAACGGCATTAAGAAATTGCGCCGACGCGAGACGCGAAGAAGACATACCTTCGTAGTCGAGGCATTGAGAAAGGGTACCAACGGGAAGAGCCATGTTCAAAAGTAATACAGTATAGTCAAATACTTTACACAAGTATCTTCCGAAGTTTGGTATAGTATCAAATTAAGGGATCGTGAAAATTGTTATCAATTTCGTGCTTTTTCTTTACCGCTAACAAAGTGCCAGTCGTTTGTAGTTTTATGATGTTGTAGTTAATAATTCAATCAAGTAAGTTAATTAACGAGAAAAGTACTTTATTTTATTCAAAATCATTCATTCACACACTCCCCCTCTGGTTCTTACTTCTATCATGTGACTATCATGTGCTTTTCATACTCGTGACAGGTAGAAAATTCATTCAAAATCAAAACCACTTTTATTTTTTTCATACTTGTTCGGAATTCCGTACGGTTTTGTAACCACAAGTTGAAACTTATCATTTTGTCAGTAATGGCTTATCGCGAAACGATTTTTTTTTGTCATAGTTGATAAATTTATGTAATTTCTGAAAACCCATTTTTCATGGGTAACCTTGATTTTTTTATTGAAATTGTTCATTGTTCGTGCACTTCTTTTATCTATAAGTATATTTTTATATTTCGAATATCATCTATTACCCATTTATTATGTAGGTAGTTAATATTCATGTGAAAATCCAGAACCTACTAAATGTAAATTTTTCGATGATACGTAATTGCAATTTTAAATACTTAGCTAGTACGTGAATTTCTCATTCAATTTTATTCATCTTATGAAGTGTGCAAGTTTACAGTAAGTTCGCCGAGTGTTTAATTCAGTTCCAGCAGAAAAAATGGATCAAAAACAGGAACCTTTGAGAGAACCGACAACAGATACCATGATCGTTGTCCCTTGGGGCCTTGTTTCCGGTTCGTATACCATTTCGTCGAATATTTATTTATTGAAATAGTATATTACTCAAACTAGGGGCAAAAGTGAGTGATTTAATGGGTGAAGATACATTTGCCATGAAATCTCATTTCGTCCCTGTTGAATAATATGCTTTTTATTACGAATACTTGCACGGTCATCATGTCATCAAACACGTAGGCGACACGTTAGTTAATTTATCCACAGAGTCATGACTAGGGCAAGTATTTAGTATTTTTTATATAATTTTTTTGGAGTAAAATACGCGCATATAATTATATAAATTTTGAAACATTAAAATTCTCCAAAAAAGAATTAGTCCCCGTCCTTCACCAACCCGAACGAAAACTCAGTAGTCAGTTCTTTAAAAGTCAATAATTTGTGAAGAAAAAAAAATCAAAGAAAATCTCGAAGTTAAAATTTTTACTAACAAAATGTACTGATATAATAATAATATAAAAAAAAAGCCTCCTATTTGACTTTTATACCCATTCAACACGGAAATACGAGACTACTTTGGTTTCATGGCTTTGAGGAGTTATTCATGTAGGACGTAGGACGTAGGACATGAAGAAATATGATGCATACACATTTTTAAAATGGAAATCACCGTCATCAAAGGAAAAAAAATTGATGAAAAAAAGAGGGAGGACGCAGTCTTTCATATTTGAAAATCTCTACCATCCCATCAGTCACCTGAGGTGGACATCAGTGACATCACATAATTTTGAATTTGATTTTCAAGTTTTCACATTTTCATAACCTGTGAAATTGACATTAGCGAATGGTCCAAAGTCCAAACCACAATTTTATGAGACATCTACCGACCCGTCAGAAGTATAAACCAAATATTGTTCCATTGTTTTTCGTCTCTTTATACTGCTGTGTCCTGTATATAAGAATTATAAATAATTATAATATTTCCATGGAATAACTGAATTTTTAGGTAATATGAAAGACTGCGTCCTCCCTCTTTTTTTCATCAATTTTTTTTCCTTTGATGACGGTGATTTCCATTTTAAAAATGTGTATGCATCATATTTCTTCATGTCCTACGTCCTACGTCCTACATGAATAACTCCTCAAAGCCATGAAACCAAAGTAGTCTCGTATTTCCGTGTTGAATGGGTATAAAAGTCAAATAGGAGGTTTTTTTTTTTTTTTATTATATCAGTACATTTTGTTAGTAAAAATTTCAACTTCGAGATTTTCTTTGTTTTTTTTTTCACAAATTATTGACTTTTAAAGAACTGATTACTGAGTTTTCATTCGGGTTGGTGGAGGACGGGGGGGGGGGGGGTGTCACGACCATTCCACTGGATATAATTACGAAAAAAAATTGGCCCAAAAAGAAAAAACTCGAAATATGAAAAAATATGCAACCTATCTAATATGGGTATCAAAAGAAAGGCTTTTCTAAATGGAGTTCAACTGTTGAGTTAGGAAGTTCAATTTTCTGAATGCAAACCTGAAATTGAAGGAAAGATAATGAAAAAATAACCAAAACTTGTCTTTTATTAATTTTTGAATTTTGAAAATAACATAAGAAAAAAAACATTTTTTTAGAGAAAATTAAGAATTCCAGGAAAAATAATATTAAGAAAATCAGTGTTGTTAAAACTAGCTCAAAAAAGAAAAATTGTTAAATATGCTTGAAAAATAGGAAAATTGATGAAATATCCGCAAAATATGGGAAATATGTGCTAAAAACGCCCAAAATATGAAAAAACGTGAAATTTTGATCAAAATTATGAATCGTAAAGATCTGGATATACGCTATTGCATAGCCTGTAGAAAATATGAAAATTTATATCATAAATTATACATGTACTTTTATTCCTTGTGTAATAAAAACGTTTTATATTATTCTGCTAATTTTCAAATTTACAGGTAAATGGTGGGGTTCCAAAAAACAACCACCTATCATTTGTATTCACGGCTGGCAAGATAACGCCGGTACCTTTGATACGCTGATTCCGCTACTACCAAATAATTTTTCCTATTTATGTATCGACTTGCCGGGTCATGGAAGGTCAGACCACTTCCCTGAGGTTCGTTTATAAAAAATATTATTCTTCTATTTGAAACATATTCTCTAAAATTTGGTATTTTCTCGACAGGGTATGCCGTACTATTTAATTTGGGATGGTGTTATTTTATTGCGAAGAATAATGAAGCAGTATGGTTGGAGTAAAATTTCAATATTGGGTCATTCCTTGGGCTCGTTAATCGGATTCATGTTTGCAGCAGTCTTCCCTGATGAGATTGATTTCCTAATTGGGTTAGATACCGTAGCTCCTACCTTTGATTTACGCGGATCTTTCAGTGCTATTTCGGATACAGCTAGAAACATAGACAGGTATGATTTTTTTTAGGATTTTTTTTTTATATGTGGAAAAATGTATACGTACTTACTTTGTATTTAAAATTTTTTTAATTAAGTAGGTATTCGTTTTCTTGGCGGTTTGATAGTTTGCATATTTCGCATAATTACGAATCACAATAGCCTTCACTCGGTACCCTTTTAGAAATTGTTTCAGTAGTATTCCTCTAACTGTAAATGAATGCAGTTGGGTATTCGCGAGTATTATGCGGAATTTTAGATAACCTTGATACATATTTTCTTGACCTATGCTCATGGCATGAGTCGCATCGTGGATCTTAAATTTGAACAGAAATTAATTTTTCAATTTCAAATTTATTCTTGAAACTTAGAGTACAAAAAATGAAAGAGAATAAGCACTTTGATGGTGTTGTTTCAGATTCCTGTATTATAACGATATTAAAAACAGTAAGGATCCGGTAGATAAATACGAAAAGATGATCGAAATTACATATCAGGGTCACAATGGCCGACTCAGTAGAAAATCCTGCGAAACATTAATGATTCGAGGGATGACTCCGCGTGGGGATGGAAATTATTCATTTTCTAGAGATAACCGAATTAAGGTAAGTTCAAAATTTACGAATAAATGCTCTGGTGCCCCCGAGTCGAATTTCCAATTTTTTTCACATTGTCGATTTGGTAAATAGTAAATACCTACCTGATTTAAAGCTTAAAAATTCCATCAGATCACCGCGAGTTTTCTATCCCTAAAATTGGCTTGTATTTGTAGGTGCAGGTATCCAAGGGTAGTGTTGGCAATTTTTTTCAAATTTTTCCCACCCCTAAATTGACCTTAATTTTTTTTTAAATTAGGTAAAAAAAAAAATTTTAAAAATTAAAAAAAAGTTTTAATCTAAAAATTTTTTGGTGGTATGTATAGTTTGGGAGCTGACTCACCTGATAAGGTAGAGTGGAATTTTTTCATTTTTCAAATTATGCTATATATACTACACAAAATTTTATTCGGATTTTTGTCAGTGGAAGGGAGGGTCATACTTGAAACATCAGAAAACTGATATATTCGTTCACCCCCCCCCCCCCCAAACGATAATTTTTTTATCAAAAATAGTTTTCTTCGGAGTGCATCATTACTTACTCATTTATGCTCCTCTATCCTAAAATTTAATCTCATTTCATACATTTTTCACGAATTGGGTTTTTTCATTTGTTGAATACCTACGTGATTAAAACTCCAGTAATGAAATGAAATGATCGAATAAAAAAACTAATCATAGTTTCGAGTTTCGTAGGTCAAACTAACTCATTTACATCTTTTCAGCGACCATTTTGCTCAAAATTTAAAAAAATTACATTTTACTAAAAATTCAACTTGGGAAAATGTTATTAAAATTTTTGGGGAAAATGATCACTGAACGTAGTGAAATCGGGGTAGTTTAACCAGCAGAAATTGAATTCGTGATTAATTTTTATATGCCATCATTTCATGTGATATGGAGGTGGATCGTTCTTTGTCAGGTAGGTATAATACATACTTTGTAGGTTCAATCGAAAGTTTTGTAGTACCAAAATTATTTCTAGAATCTCAACATGAAACTTTTGTTTGAAAATTTTCCAATTGGACCATCTTCCCAATTTTGAATGAGTATCTAAATAGTGTTATGCAAAATTAGAGGGGAAGGAGGGGGGGTCTTATCAAAAATTTTGTAATAACCAAATTATTTCCAAAACTTCATGCTACAACTTTTGTTTGAAATTTTTTCTAATTGGACCCCTACCTTCGCCAATTTTTGATGATAAAGTATCTAAGTCATTTATGCAAAATTGGTAGGAGGAAAGGGTCTAATCGAAAATTTCATGATGACAAAAATTATTTGTAAGACCTCAATCTACAACTGTTGTTTGAAAACAATTTTCAATTAGATCCCTCCCCCAATCCGATATTATGTGAAATCGGAGGAGAGGGAGGTATACAATCGAAATTTTTATAATAACCAAAATCATGTTTAGGACCTTAATCTACAACTTTTATTTGAAAATTTTTTCAATTGGCCCCTCTCTCTCTTCCTTCACTAATTCTTAGTTTGTATCTTCGGTGTGTTATGCACAAATCGGTGGGGAGGGAGGGAGGGGTCCGATTAAAAAAAATTCAAACAAAAGTTGTAGATTGAAGTCTTGAGAATAATTTAGGTTATCAAAAAAATGTCCATAGGACCCCTCCATCCCCTCTAGTTTTTAATATCAAGTATCAATGTAGTATTGTACTTGGTGAATTCAACAAAAACTATCCGCTGCCGTTCAAACAAATTGAGTAAACTAGACACTAGTTATGACACCCTGGCGAAAATCCGAAAAAATTCTCAAGGGGGACCCATCAATTTTTTTTTGCTGAATGCGTAGCGTTGACAAGCGGAATTTTTTAAGATGTAGGTATGTATGACGCCATTTTGATTTTTCATCTATGCAGTTTGAAGAAAAATTGTAAACTAAATTTATCTTGCTTTTTTTTACAAAAAAAATAATTTTTGATTCTTGAAATATAAAATGCATGGAGTTTTCAAAAAAAAAATATTATTTTCATTTTGAATTTTGATGGTGTTGTTTTGCAGAAAATATTGATAGACTTTTTGGAAAATGAAAAACTTTAAGTGTCAAAATTGAAGAAAAACACGATTTTTGCCTAATGCCCCGTTTCCAGAGATACTATGCAACCCACAAGCTTTTTCTAAGAATGTTTTTTATTCAGTAAAGTCTGGTCTTTTTTCTGACTAGAGGGTTTTGGAAAATTCCTCCTACTTTCCCTCCGATTTTATCAAACTTTCTCATAATTTTCATCGTAGTATTCCAGTCTACTTGAAAGAAATCGTCAGCAAATTAAAATTTTGCAAAACCCTCTCTCCAGACTGCAGACCAGACTCTACTGAATAAAAAATATTCTTGGAAAAAACTTGTGGGTTGCATAGTTTCTCTGGAAACGGGGTATTAAGCAAAAATCGTGCATTTCTTCAATTTTGACACTTGAAATTTTTCATTTTCCAAAAAATCTATCAATATTTTCTGAAAAATGACACCATCAAAATGCAAAATTAAAATAATTTTATTTTTTTGAAAACTCCATGCATTTTATTTTTCAAAAAGCAAGATGAAATTAGTTTCCAATTTTTCTTCAAAATTTCACAGATGAAAAATCAAAATGGTGTCATACATACTTAGGTCTTGGAAAATTTCGCTTGTCAACGCTATGCATCCAAGAAAAAAAAATGTATGCCCCCCCCCCCCCCACTTAAGTAGTTTGAAAAACGAGAAAATAATTTCCCCCTTGTCAGTTCCCAAATTCTGCTCAAGGGAAATTTGAAATTTTCAAAGTTGTTTTAAAAATCATTTTAGGGGTCGGAAAAATTTGAAAAAAATTTCCAACACTATATTCTTGGCCACCTGTGCCTGCCTACGTGTACATGCCAAGTTTAATAGAAATCGATCGAGGCATCAGTTCTCGAAGATGAGGTCAAGGATCGTTGACACCCTCTTGAGTCATCTGTCTTTATCCCAGATTGGAAGCTTGAAAAAAATTTAAACTCAACCAGAGGATCATTTGACACCCCCCCCCCTATTCGCGCCAAAGCCTTCAACTTTATTTCAATTTTTTTTCTTATAAAAATTATTTTTTTACAGGTCGGCTGGATTTCTTATATATCAGGAGATTACGTCAAACGATGCGGTAAGAAAATCAAATGTCGATATTTGAACATCAAAGCTACTCCCGTTGACGAAGAAAATTGGCCAATTTATAAAGAAATGTTGGATATTATAGAAAGCTCCACTAGTGATTTCAAGTTAGCATTTGTAGAAGGTCCGCATCACGTTCATTTGAACGAGCCAGAAAAAGTAGCTCCTCCGATAATTGAATTTTTAACACAGAAAAAAAATTCTTTCTCAATTGTGCCAAAGATTTAAATTTAAAATTTCAAAAAAGTGCAAACGTACACATAATATACATAAAATTACTATCGCGGTTATTGTTTAAAATTTTTAAACATTACACGTCACATTGGCCAAGAAAATGCTTAGAGATCCCAAGCAGAGAAAATAATTTTTTAATGGTAGCAAATTTGTGAAATCCATCTACTCCATTTTTTCGCTTAGTACCGAAAAATTTAGGGCTCGAAACGAGGTCACTCGAAATGGAAAAAAGTATCGCAAGTAAACAACGAATTGAAATATGAACTGTGAAGTCGAACAGCGCTTGTTTAATTATCTGGTGTAAAAAACAAATATATCGCTCCTGTTACAATTAATCGTTTTGTTTTATGTTCAAAAAACACTTGTGAAATAAGTACTGTTTGTTCGTTCCTTGCTTCTCGTATATGTTTCGAAATTACTTGAAACTAGTTGTACGTATCCTTCGGCTGTACAATTGAACGGCTGTAAAATCACGATTAATTCCAGTCTTCTGTTTCGATAACCACCTGAAATGTAAAATGGTATTTTTGAAAATATGGAAATGAAATTGTGTGATGCTTTTATTTTAAATGTATAGACTCTTTGAGTACGTTTTAAATTTTAAACCAAAGAATTTAGTACCTATTTTATCATCGTTTTGAAAGTACTAACAATACTGTACTTCCATTTTTTTTTTTGTTTTTTTTTGTTTTTGAATAAATTAAGTATACTGTTTGTCTATTTTGATTTTTTATTCAACTTACTATATTTTAATCTGAAATTTGGTATCGAATTTTCAAAAATTCTCCTTCCTTGTTAATGGTCGATGGAAAACTTCTTCTTCATGTAGGCTTTGTACTGCTTGATTTGAAAAATTAGATTATCGCCTGCCGGTTGATAGCAGTATAGGGAGCGTAACTTCGCCTTGGTTTGTTCCAAATTCTATAATTGATAAAATTTGTAAATTAAAAAATACCCAATAAAATGGTTCTGTAATATAAATGTGATTGGACTTGATTTTTAATTTTTTTTTAAATATTGAAAATGTAGGTAGTAGGTACTAGGTACCTAGATCGGTAAAAAAGAACCCATGTCGAGTGCGTTCACTATGTGCAAAAAATGTGTTAATATGTTTGCCTATCGAAGTATTGAACGGTAAAATGGGTAAATCAAGATAGATAGCAAAAATAGGCATTTTACCATTAATAAATTTTTATTAAGATTCATAGCCGCATTATTTTCCTTTTCCCAGTTCGAATCGGCATCTGAGGTTTCATCTTGTCTGTTACTGGTCGCGAAATTACTTCGAATTTTATCTAATCTAAAAAAAAATTAAACGTAGGTATTGATTAGGGAAGTAATCATCATAACTATACTTGGATATTTTATTCTATTACTAATATAATACCACGAGTATGATTCAGTAAGGTACATTATGTTTGAAAAGCCTTCATTCTGAAATTTAATTACGCGAGCCATTGCAGAATTTTTTTACCTAATAAATGCAGGCACCTGCAATCTCGTAAGTGGAATTAAATTTTTAAAACTTACTTTTCTTTAATTTTAATTTCCAAGTCTAGTTCGATCATCGAATATTCTTGTAATACATCGTCAAAAGGTTTCAATAAACTGTCCATTGCTAAAGCTTACTTTCGTAGAGAAATTAATACGCTGTGTTTGCAATATCTGCGACTTACATGTCGTCAAGGTAACCGGTGAGTTTTTCAGGACCACTGTTTTGGAAGTACTGACTTGTTAGTGATGTTTGATGTAATATTGGTGGTTGATGTGATTCGTTCGTAGGTAATATTACTAATTTTACTATTAAAAAAAAATCTTTGGAGTAGGTACGCTTACTTTTAATTTTTTGGATCACTCACTCAATTTTTTTTGAGGGGGGGGGGGGAATAAAACAATTTTTGATTTTTTGATTTTTTTTCAATTTTAGGTACCTACATACTTGGAATGAAATTTCTTATTTAAAAATAAATCAAATATATAATTTTTTTTAGTTTCTCAATTTTTTTTTTTGATAAAAAAAATTCTCATAAAAATATTACTAGATAAATTTAATTTTTATATGCAGGATGTTCTGTGATAGGTGAAAGTTTGAGTTGTGGATAAAACCGAGTCCAACCAATAAAAAAGTCATGTGCACCGGATACCTATCTCGATTTCGAAGGGGCAGTGGTTTATAAAAAATTTCCGAATTCCATCAAAACAAGACATGAAACAGGTGCAAGTTCTTGAGCGATACAAAAGAAGTAGGTAATGTAAAAAACTAGCCCATCTTTGAAAGTAAAGACGTTTCAAAGCGTTGTTAATTGGGATTTTCGACGTATGAAGCTCTGCAGCATCTTCATTTTCAAAGATAGATCAATTTATCAAATAACATCTGATTAATTTTAACGTACCTCTTAGTTCACCCTCAATAAATTTAGGAAAGAAATATTTTTAGCAAGATTTCTCGTTGCTATAACTCCTTCAGTTTCGAAGATAGGCATCCCAATGTGATCAGAACTTTTTTGGGGCTTTCAAAGTGCTATTTGCCATCCGGATGGGAAATTTTTCTGAATAATGTGAGGACTAATGAGCAACGATTCAGTTACCAAAAAAATATTTTCCAAACATTTCCTATTTTTTTTTTCAGAAATTAAAAAAAAAACTGTTCAACGGAAATTTTTGAAAAAAAATTTAATGCTGATTTGCATGAACAAGCGAATGAATGAATGAATTAAATGAGTGAATGAATGTTTATTCGCAATTCAGGGTTTTCATCCTCTCTACATTTTTCTGATTTAAAAAAAAAAAAAATGTCGAAAATTAACTTTTTTTAAAATATACCTACCTATCTAATTTTTAGAATTTTTGGAGTGAAATTGTTGAATTTTTAAAAATTATACCTACTTTTTGTAAAAAAAAAAAAATCAGAGGATTTCTTGCACTAAAGTTTTTTTACAAGGATTTTTTGAAGAAAAAAAAATTAAATTGAAAACAAGTATTAATTTTATTTTTAAAAATTAAATTTTTACTTCTTTGCAAATTTTTTATATCAAAATTTTTTTTCACACATTTTGGGAAGAAATTTGAAATTTTTCTCAGTTTTTTTTCGTTTTTTTAATGCAAGAGTATTTTTAAAAAATTATATTTTTACAAAAAAATTTTAAAACATTTCGTTTTTGCGAATTTTACCTATTAGATTTTTTAAAACTTTTTTCCTCATAGAATTGGAAAACAATTTTAAGAAGCTTCTATTAATTTTTGAAAATCTCTACCTATTCAAGATAAAGTTGGTGATATCAAAAAAAAAATTTCATTTTTTTAAATCATATTTTGGAAATATGTTTAAATATCTCGTAGGTATTAAAAAAAATTCTTTAGTGAATATCTGAAAAAATCCAGGAAAATTCCAGATTTTTTAAAGCAAAATTTTTTCTTGCTATAAATATTTTAAAAACATTTTTTGATATAGGTAACTTTTTATATAAAACTAACCTACCTAAGTAGAAAAATTCAAAAAAATATTTTTTGTGAATTTTATACCTACTTACTCGTAGATAGGTTAGAAGGAAAAATTACAAGTTTAAAATTTTGTCAATTTTAGTAATTGGGAGGAGGGGGGGGGGGGTGCATTAGGCACCACTTGAATTCAGTTAGATGAAAAATAAAAAAATTACCTAGGAATTATTTTCTCATAAAAATAAATAACTCTTGAGTTTTAAATTTGAAAATTTTGTTTATTTTTTTAGTTTTTTGCATTTTTTGAAAAATTGACGAGTTTCAAGGCACTACTAAAATCAAGATAATGGACAAATGAAAAATTAGCTATTCATTCTCATGAAAAGGAACAACTTTCAAGGGTTTAATCTGCGAATTTTTTCTTTTCTTTTTAAGTAGAACTAGCAGCAGGAACGATTTGGAATTTAGTGAGGGAGAAAATAGGAAATTATTTTCAATCCTGGTGAAAAAACAGCAATTGGGGTAGGGTAGGGGAGGGGAGGGGGGTAAGAACAGAAAAATCATCGAGTAGTTAGATAAAATATAAGAACCACCTTAAGCTATACATATTCGTACTTTAAACATTTATTTTAACAATAAAATTATTTAATAAATAACTAAACGAAGTAGGTAGGAATTAATTAAAAATAGCTACGTATAGTATTCCTATATGAATTGGTTTCTTCAATGAAATTCATTTTGTATTTGGTAGAATAAAAGTCAACCTTTTAACTCGAGCCGAACGAACAAATATTCATATCACTTCAATTTGTTCACTGGGCTCAAGGAAATAGGCAACATAACGACGATCAGTGTTATCAGTACCTACATTCAAATGCAATACACAATTACACATGCATGATATCGTAAATAAATTTCTACCTACCTAGATTACCTATTATACTATATATTCGTATGACATATTACAAAATACTCAAACGAATAAAATTAGAATTATATTGGAAGAGGAGGAAAGTAAAAATTTTGCAATTTTATCCTTCCTGTCTTATGCTTCGTATCAAAATTATTACTTTGCACTGGCTTTTGAAACTCTCACATTGCCAACTTGGCATTGCATAAAAATCATATCAACCCTTTTTCTTTCAGTGTTTTGGTAATTTTTTCGTAGATAAATTCCTCATCCATTGTCGTAGAATAAAAATAGGCCCTACCTACCTATCTTTCTATCATAATATTATGTATGAGTTAAATAACTAAATATTCAGTTAATAAAATTATTATGTTTTCCCCACTAATGAATTGTTACCTCTTTAGCATTCATGACTGATACCTTCATCTGGAAATGTAATATTATGAAAATAATGAATATTTATTTAATCTCACGTGCCAGAGATACGTTTTCGAAAGACAAAAAACCTCGAGTGTTTGTAATTTTTTAGAATGCATTATGATAATTAGATTTTCTACGTTACGAAGAAGCATAAGCCACTCGTAGGTAAGATAACTAACTTCTAAATGAAGCTAAAAAAAATTGAATATATTTTTAGAATCTTAGTAGGTAAATAGGTTATTCTCTGTTTCACCAATACTCACTTACCAACGTAAAAAAAAAATTCTATGAAAGAATTGCAAAGTTATAAACTAGGTACACAATTATATAAAAAAATTATTAGCTAATATTTTTTATATTTAATTAGAGTTAGAATTGATCACCGATGGGTAGAATTTCTAAACCAGATTAAATTAAGTTTTTTTCAATTTTCAACGATTATAAAGATTGAGAATTCATTTAATTTAGAACAGACCTAAAAATTATTCAAAAATTCAAAATCTGAGAACCCCAAATTTGAACGTAATAAAAGTAAAAATCCAGCAATTTCTCCAAACACGGAAGTACCTCCGAGTAACCTAATTTTTTTCATGTTTTTAAAAGATGGAAAAAACTGTTACCTATTTTTTTCGAGTATTTAATCGTAGCTGAGGAACGAAAAATCGTTGATATAGAACTTCGTATTAGATTTGATATCAGTATATTGATTTATGATATTAGTTTTTCTCAAAAGAAATAAAGATACCGTTAACGTGTATTTTTATAAAACTCATTTCGTTCCTTGTTTAGTCAGTACCACGAGCTAATTTTTATAAAATTATTTCGTTCGTTTTATACAGTCGGTACCTCGAGCTGATTCTCAAAAAAAAAAAGTGCCACATCATTGAAAGAAGGCATTTTCACTTTTTTCAAAAAAAACGTCATTTTTATCTATTTTTTTACGAACGTAATTTTCTATTTTTAAACACGAGTATAAATTATAAAACTAAACTGAAAAAAACCCTCAGTAAGTAGAAACTTTACGAATAAAAAAAAACCACTCCATAGGCCTATTTACAAAACTCCATCGAGTTGAAAAAAATTCAACAAAAAAAATAAATTAAAAAAAATACTAAAAATATTAGGTAATAATTAAAAACACTCTTACCCCAATTTTCGTGCAAAAAAAAATTCGCGAATTAAAAATTATACCATAATATGAAAAAAAAAATTACATACTTCGGGAAAGAATCCACCTAGGTGTACTATACGAATTGAAAACGCGGGAATAACTGACGAATAAATTCAACTTGAAACATCAGAAGTGTATATACTTTTATCAATATAGGAATTACTGAAGTGGTAAACGATAAAACATTTATCTAAACTTCCCCATACAGTACCATGAGAAACGTTAATTGCAAGAGCGACCACACTCAGGTTCAACTATTTTGGAAGTAATAGACGAACAGAAGCATACGACACTGATAATAGGTAAAGGTAACCTATCTCACATAATTATTCATTTTTATCGGTTCAGGTGTTGTTACATATTTCCCCTACAATGGCAAGCCCGGCTAAAATCAACTGTTGGAAGCTCACTCGTGTATGGTACCTAACGTTTTTTTTCCTATGTGTAAATGGCGCATTTGATAAATTTTTTAACAATTGTTTTTCCACAATTTGTAATTGACTATCTATGACGCGATAGGGAGAATACGTTAAAACGCAGGAAACTCAGATAGGATAAAAAACCATACAAAAGACAATGCGAACGCAAAATGGGTTGGGAATTGGTTTCTTTTTTCTAAATATTCATCAGTGGATGTGCTTTACCTGAAGAAGTATCCATGTATTTAATGAATAGGTACTCACCTAACAAAGCCTTTAATTCGTTTAAACTAAATTTCAGAAACTGGGTTATTTAGTTGGAAGGTTCCTAAATTTTAATCTAAATAGAATTTTTCGGGCCAAAAGTATAAAAAATTTTCACGTTACATAAGAACGAAATACCTATACTTGAAGTTAGGTACCTACAAATCAGAATTTTTTACCTAGTCAAAAGAAAACGTAATTTCCACGCAATGTACTTCAAGCAATGCAGTCATTACCTCAACTTCGCATAAACCATAAAACTTTATATCGCATTTTTGGTCACTTTACGACCCCATAAGGCAGATGTTTCTTTAACCAATGCAAGTAATAAGTACAGTCGCATAAAAACAAACCGTTTGATAAATCACTCGGCGGTTCATTCTTTGCTGGAATTGTTGAAAAGTATAAATAATTTTCATAAATCATTTTCTATCATATTCATATCAAAAGTAAACATGTGTAAGTTGTATAAAAAAAACCTTTGCATGTGCATTGGTTGTACAGTAAATTCCATTTATACGTAGGTGACGTTTGTGCATTTTATCTGTATAAAATGTGTTAGGTAATACCGACAAACAACGTTGGGCTACCGCGTGTATTGTGCTTAAAAAAATTTTCAAATAAAAAATTGTTCTAATTTTACATTTTAAAAAAAATTACTAAAAACAGTAAGTTAGTATGATAGAAATTAGAGAAAGAAAGAATATCAAAAAAATCAGAATAATTCGTTGAAAATTTTTTAAAAAGTAAATTTTTTAAGTTTGATCGAATTTCACAATTTTAAAAATTTGATAAAAATTTGACATTTGCAAATATTGAAAAAAAAATTAAATTAGATAAATTATAATAAATTGACCAATTTTTAGTTCTCAGCTTACCTAATTTTAAAAAATAATAAAAGTAAATTTTTGAAAATTAGTTACTTACCTAAATGTTCCAAATCTAAAACTTGAATATTTATACATATGAAATTTAGATAATTATTTTTCAAAATTTGGTGATTAATTTTTTTCTTCAAATTTTAGATCAATTTTTAAAATCCAATTTTTCAGAAGAAAATACAAAAAGTCAATTTTCATGTTTCGTTATTTTTTAAAATGTTATAAAAATTTGAAATTGCGAAATGTTCGAATTGTAATGAATTTTTGAAATTGAATTAATTTCAAAGATTTAGTTGGTAGATATTAAACATTGAGATGAACTTTCTTTCTAAAAGACTAATTTTCATGGTTTGATCAATTTTGAAAATTTTGAAAATTCATTAAGAATTTAAAATTGTATCTAATGATTTTGAAATTGGATTAATTTTTGAAAATTTGACCACGATATTGAAAATTAGGCTAAATTAAAATGTCATTTTTCATATTTTGACCGCAATTTTTAAAATTTTCAAAATTCGATAAAAATTTAAAATACAAATATTTTTGATTTATAAATTTCTGGACTTGAATTAACTTCAAAAACTCACTCGATATTAAATATTTTTAGATAAATTTTTAAAAAATAAAAAAATAAATTTTCAATATTTGATCAAAAATCAATGAAATTTTGAAACTGAAAATTTTTAGAATTGTATAAATATCTAAAATTGGATTAAGTACATAATTTCAAAACTTTGGTCGATAATTAAATTTCAGCTAAAATAATAAAAGGATCAGTTTACGTAGTTTGATCAATTTTCAAAATTCATTAAGAATTTAAAAATTGTGAGATTTTGGAGTTTTAATAAATTGTTAAAATTGGATTAATTTTAAAGATTTGGTCCCGATATTGAAAATCAAGCTAAATTAAAAGGTAATTTTTCATATTTTGGTCAATTATCAAAATTTTTTTAATTCAATAAAAATTTTGAAGTAGCTACCTAAAAATATTTTTGATTTTTAGGAAATTTCTGAAATTGAATTAAATAACTTCAAAAATTCAGTCGATAATAAATATTTAGATCAGTAGAAGAAAATTGAAAAGTAAATTTTCAGTATTTGATCAATTAAAAAAAATAATAAAAATTCAATGAAAATTTGAAATTGAAAATTTTTTGAATTCCAATAAATGTTCAAAGTTGGATTAATTTCAAAACTTCAGTTGATAATGAAATTTCAATTAAATTAAAAATAAAAAAAGATCAATTTTTGAAGTTTGGTCACTTTTCAAAATTTAATAAAAATTTGAAATCGTGAAATTTTCGAATTTCAATAAATTTTTGAATTTGTATTAATTTAGTTACCTAATAATAAACATTTTTAAAATTAAAAAAATATGTAGGTATAAAAAATTTCAAAAATCAATTATTGTAGTTTGATCAATTTTTCAAAATTTTCAAAGTTTATTAAAAATTTGAAAATTGTAAAGTTTTTGAATTGAAACAAATTTTTGAAATTGAAATTATTTCAAAAATTCAATCGATGATAAAAATGCACCTAAATTGAAATAACGACAAGTCTAAAAAATTAAGAAAGTCATTTTCACAACTTATCAATTTTCAAAATTCAATAATAATTTGAGATTCTAAAATTTTTGAAATTAATTTTTTGAAATAGGAAAAAAAGTATCAATTTAAAAAATGATATTGATTATTCAGCTAAATAAAAAAATGAATCAATTTTTATAGCTTATCTAATAATTTTTGGAATTTTCAAAAATCAATAGGAACAATTCATTGATAGGTATTAAAAATGTTTCCAAACAATGTTTTAAAAATATTTTCTGGTAGGTATAAAAAATTATTTTGAAAATTTCATTGATGGGTTATTTTAACTTGAAAATTTTTTAAAATCTCTTCAATTTTTTTTTGAACCTCCCTGAAAAAATCAGATAAATACACAAGACAATACTTTAGAAATTTTTTGAAAAAAATCTAAAGTCCTACAAAAAAATGAGTTTTTTTTTCAATTCTATTGAAATTTTCTTTTTTAAAAAATCATTTACTCAAAAATCTACAAAAAATCTACATACCTACTTATTATGCAGAAAATATACCAAAATGCGAAAATCATGGCAATCGTCTTATTTTAACCCAAAACGTCGAGAAAATTAGGTACCCCTCACCTCAACTTCCATTATCAGGTCAAATTTAATAGCTGACTTTTCTCTATAGAGAAAATCGTCTAAAAACACTTAAATTTTTTCAAGTGTCAAAAATTCTCAAACAAAAAAAATACCTACTTTCTAGCGTAAAAATTTTGTTGAAAGAACTTTTTTTAATGTACCCAAATTAGAAAAATTCGAAATCCCTTTTAAAATCAAAAAAAAAAAAAAATCAATTCAATACCTACCTACCTACTTCCTAAAAACAATGCTGGAAAAATATTTTCCAACGTAAAAATTATTTTTGAAAGAACTCGGAGCTATTCTAATTTCAAAAATTCTTATTATCCTTCAATTTTTATAAAAATCTCCTGAAAAAAATTGTAGACATAAGAAAAAATGTATAAAAAAAATCCTGTAAAAAATATAATATAATTTATTAGAAATTCCATCATTTTTAAACATATTGATGATCCTTTCAAAAATTTACAAAAAATGCGCTTCAAAATTTTTTTGTTAAAAAAAGTTCCAAAAATATATTTTTTTTATAATTTTTTCAGATTCACTCTTTTAGAAAAAATTTTGTAGAAAAGAAGTAGGTATTTTGATCCTAAAATTTTTTCGAAAATCTTTTAAATTGGAAAATAATCCGTGTTTAAGAAAAGA
Source organism: Balanococcus diminutus (assembly GCA_959613365.1). NCBI lineage: Eukaryota > Metazoa > Arthropoda > Insecta > Hemiptera > Pseudococcidae > Balanococcus > Balanococcus diminutus. The sequence goes on from OY390715.1 coordinate 49,385,872, forward strand.
TAAATTTGAATAAAAATATCATTTTCATTTCTATTTTGAAAAGACTTCGGTTTAGAAAATTAAAAACAAAAATCCTCAATAAATTGTTACAAAAATTTTGCATTAATTTATTGCGAACGTTACAGACTTCATTTTTACATTTTTTTTTCTCGAGCTATTGGGGGCGTTTCGAACTTCCTCGACCCCTCCCTCTCACGACCACATCACTTGTAAGTAATTTATGATTAAATATATCCAAACCAACCTTCCTGAATAATCGGTAACATGGATATGCGTTGATGAAGTACCTGACCTATCTGCAATAATGTATACTTGATAATGTGGTAACTAGTTCGTTACATTAATGGAATAGTTGCTAGTGGAGATAAGCTTGAATGACGATAGGCCTTATTCCAATTGATATTACTATCTTAATCTTATTTACTTTACGTAGTATGGGAGTTTTGATAAATAGTTCTCTCTCAAAAGGAACATCTCTTTTTGTAATACTCACAAAAAGTCCCTCCCTATAGATATTTTTTGTTATTGCGATGTTGCCTATCTCCTTAGATAATTTTTTCAATTTTTCAAAACCATTTCCTGCAATAATAATTTTGCTGGTTTTATTTCATCGCGATGTACCTAGAAAAATGATGAAGAAAAGAAGGGGAGAATGACATATTTTAGTTAGTCGCATTACATTACATTTACAAGATAATGTAGGATTAGAAATTAAAAAATACATTACATACCTACATAGTATATATTGTGTATTTGACAGAATAAAATTTAGAACATTGTTTTAGGTAGGGGAAAATTTACCAGGTATGACTTTTTTCTCCTCTGTGTTATTTTTCCCAGTTCGGAAGGGCTCCGGTTCTCCCGCCCCTAATGAATCATCGTTTGATAAGTGAACACGTAAAAAATACAAACGATTTGAAAACAATCGAAACACGTATTTTTCTTGAAAACATTTTCATTGCTATATGGAAGTAATTTTTTCAAATTATTGAATGACGAAATACACCGATGAAGAAATAAAAAAAAAGGTCAGGTCACAAGTTGATGAAAATTTGCAAGTACCTTATCTATTATTTTGAAAGGTCGAGTGTAATTTTAATAATCTTATTAAAAAAAATTCCAAGTTGGCATTCAAGTTCATAAATAAACCTGAATAGATGTACAGGTAACCTGCTATCAAAGAAGTTAGGAAACGAGATTGTCATTCTACAAATGCATCGATGCCATTGTTGGCAGTGCAGGGTGCCATAAGTCGTTGGAATGGGTGATTTTAGATTTTTGAAAAATCAATGGTACCCTAATATCGTGTAAATGTAATCCAGTGGTGTGATCCGTTTTAAAAATTTTATGAAATTAAAATTTACTAAAAATTTGACAAACTTTTAAAATTGAAATTTTAATTTTTTTCTTAATTTTGTCGAATTTTAAAGTAGGTGGAACTTTATAAATTGATCAGATTTTGAAAATTTTAAAATTGAGCGTTTCAAGAGAATTTTTAGATACTATTTCTCTCTTCGCGTTTTTCTTCTTCTAGAAGATTTTTTTTTACCAAAAAAAAAATTTTATTTCATGAATTTAAAAAAAAAAAAATCTAGGTAACTCATTTTTTGTAGTTATTATTTTGAATTTCTCTCCGAGAATTTTTTTTTTTTTTTTTTTTTTTGCAAGAAAATTTCTAAAATATTTCCCATTTGCAAATTTTTTTCCTTGTAACTTCTTTTCGAAAGATTTAGAATTTTTTTTCAAGAAAATTTTCAGAATTTTTGAATTTTTCTCTCTCAAAAAAATAATACTTGGAATTTTTCACAAAAAAATGACTTGAATCTTTTTCCACGAAAATTTTAAAAACATTTCTTATCTGCAAATTTTTTCTTATCAAATTTTTTTCAGGAAAATTTTTTGGTACCTACTTTCTTTCTGCAAATTTCTTTCTAAAATAATTTTTTGAGAAATTTTTGAATTTTTCTTCGAAAAAAATAATAACTGAGGTAGGTACAATAATATTATCTTCTTTCAAAAATCGTTTTTAAAAATGTTTTTTTTTTGCCTTTTTTTTGCAAGAAAACTTCTAAAATATTTCCCATTTGCCAATTTTTTCCTTTTATTTTTTTTTTAGCATAGTATATGCTTTTACGATGACCAAAATGGAAAAAAACGACAGAAAAATCCGACACCATTGGGTTAGGTTAGGTTACATTGGATGACATATAAAAACAGAAATTTTTTAATAAATTCGATTTTTTAGACATAATGTCAGACATTTTGAAACTTGTAAATTTTTTTTGAAATTTTATGACTTTTAGACATTTTCTAGATATTTTATCAGACATTCTGAAACTTGGAATTTTATTTAGAAAGATGACTTTCAAACATTTTGTCAGACTTTTTGAAACTTGTAAATTTTTTTAGAAAGATGACTTTCAGACATTTTGAGACTTGGAATTTTTAAAGAAATTTTATTTTGAAATTTTATTACTTTTAGACATTTTTTAGACATTTTGTCAGACATTCTGAAGAAAGATGACTTTCAGACATTTTTTCAGACATTCTGAAACTTGATTTTTTTAAATTTTTAGTAGAATTTTTATTAATTTTAAATTTCCATGGAAATTAATTTTGATGACTTTTAGACATTTTGTCACAGAGTAAAAGCATATACTATGTTTCATACTTTCAAACGTAGTGTGGACATAGAGCCATCCAGGGGGGGGGGGGCAGGGCCGCCCCTGGCGAGGCGCGAAGCGCCGAGTTTTTTCTACTGATTTTAGCATTTTTTTCAAGAACATTTTCAGATAATTTATTTTGTGTTTTTCTTCTAGAAATTTTTTTGTCAAAAAATATTCTTCAGACATTAAAAATTTTTTTTTGAATTTATCTCTCAAAAAAATAATACTTGAAATTTTTCACAAAATAAATTGATTCTTTTCCACAAAATTTTTTAAAAGTAGGTACTATTTCCTATTTGCAAATTTTTTTTCTTTCAAAAAAATTTTCGAAAGATTTTCTGATTTTTTTCTCAGGAAATTTTTAAGTTTGTTACATACTTCCCTTTTGCGAATTTCTCGTTTAAAAGATTTTTTGTACCAAGAATATTTTTAACATTTGTTTTGAGAAAGTTTTAAAAAAAATTTCAAAAAAATAAGCACATTTTTTTGTAATCATTTTGAAAGGATTTTTGAATTTTTCTCAAAAACAAAAAAACGATGACTTGAATTTTTTTGGCAAAAATTTCTAAAATGCCTAGGTATCTAAAAAAATTTCCTATTTTAAAATTTTTTCGTAAGATTTTATGTGTAGGTTTTTTTTTTCTGGGAAAATTTTAGGTCTTTCTGTTGACAATTTTTTTTCTAAAATAATTTTTTGTATAAAAAAATATTCATTTTGCTGCAAACATTTTTAAAGAAAAGTTTTGAATTTCCCTTGGAAAATTTTTTTCTTTAAAATTTCTGAAATATCTACTGTCTGCAAATTTTTCCTCTTTCAAGTTTCGTTTTTTTTGGGGGAAAATTTTTTGGTAATTTTTTTTTTTTGCAAATAAGTTAATTTTTGAGTAAAAAATTTTTTTTGATAAGATTTCTGAACTTATACCTACCTATCAGGAAAATTTTAAAATACCTCTTTTCGGGAATTTTATACTTAAATAAAAAAAGGTACCTACAATTTTTGTTTTTTTTTGCAAATGTAAATTCTTTTGATTTTTTTTTGCAAAAAACTCTTGGAAAAATTCCTTAAAAAGTTACAAAAAAAATCTAAAAACCTTCATGAAAATGTTTTTAATAGAATGATGAAAATTTTTATTTTAATGAATTTTTCCATCGGAATAATTGTGCACCTGTATCTATTGGACATCAAAAGCATTATTTTTGAAAAAATAAAGTAGTTTGTTCATTTTTCAAACACTATTTGATCGTATTCGAAAAAAATATGACATATTTTACCTTCAAAAATGCTCTTCTGTCCCTACCGTAATTATAGGCTTTGCCCATGTTGAAAAATTTTATCCAAAAATTATCCTAACTAAATTAATTTATCAGTTTTTCGAATTCACATCATTCGTTCATCATATCACATCGCCTGGTAAACCAATAGCCATCTACTGGCTGAATTTCTGTCAAGGTTATACTTTAACAAAATATGGCAGATTGCGAACATGGGCATAAAAATTTGCAACTCGATATAATTTAGGTCAGCACTAAAATTTCGATCCGATTCGCGCGATTTATTACGTATAAATTATAGGTGGAAAATCTCGTAGATTTGGCACCATTTTTTTTTTCGTGAAAATATTCGTACCTATAGGATTCTACATGAAATTAAATACATTTTTACTATCGGTGGTTATTCCAAAACAGGCACGAAAAAACGTTAGGATGTGTCAACAATGCAAACATTTTACAGTTTTAATTATTCAGGCAAAACGGCTGTTCTACAACGAATGCTGTTCCATGTATACTTAACACAGCTGCGAACCATTTGTAGTTTTCACTTGTGGAACGTATTATTTCGCCGCAGATCTGTCTTCGCTTCGATGTTAACCGGCTTCTATCAGCCATACGAGACTCGAATTTTTACCCGAGTATTCGAACTACAGAAAAAATACTCATTTTTTCACGTAAAAATTCGAATTTACGATCGAAATTATTACCTGAATAATGGCCCAAATTTTACCTACTTTTCTACTTTTATTTTTTAATGTACCTTACTAATAATTTATTACACTCGACGTATGTAGGAAAAAATTATAAACAAAAAAATACAATTTTTATTGCTTTTTTTTTTTAATATATAAAAATATTTTATAACAAAAATATCGTAAATAATTTTTTTTTACAAAAATTGATTGTTTTTTTCTTCTTAATGAAATAATAAGCTGTCAAACCTTTTTCAGGAGTATAGAAATTCAACAATAGCGTAGTAGCGAAGTTACGATGATTAAAAAATGACTAAATTGAAGAGAAAAAAAATTATCGCAATTTTTCCAAACATTTTGGACCCATAAATTAATAAATTTTATAACCGGTATAAGTATAAATCTTACGTATAAAAAATTCCATGTAAATTACAGATGAAAATATCGAATCGAGGGTCGATTAAATGCAAATATTCTAGCACCTAATTAAAAATTTAATAAATTCGCTTATGAAGTGAGCAGTATCACACAAATAAAGAGAAAAAATATTAAGGTAATACTGGTTGAAAAAATTTGGTAACAAGGCGAAAAAATGAATTCAAAGATTGAAATGCCTATAAAAAAATCTTAGCATAAAATTGTGCTAACCTATACATATGTCAGTCATTAACAAACTAAACATAAGAGTAAAAATAAATCTTTAAAAAATCACAATTACAAAATGACCTCGATAAGTACATGAAAAAATTATTAAATTAAAATACAAACGATTTAAAATACATAAAAATAACAAAATTGGCCGTATAAATGCATTAAGAACAATAATAAAATTTTAAGTAACCGGGAAAATTCCAGCATAAAACCACCTTAACATAATTGGAAAGTTTTTGCGCGTTAAAATTAAAAAAATAAAATAAAATAATAGTACAATAAAAATGCCTTAAATAGCGAAAAAATTCCCCTCCTGAACCACATTATACAATAACAATAACAAAATGGCTACGTTCGTAGAATCGACCGTTCTGCAACGAGTATAAAACATTAGGGCCTAGTTGTACAGTAACCGATTAAAGTTAACCAAGGATTAACCGGCCAAAATCGGCCGGTTAAGAACCTAGGTTAAGCTGCGTGACCAATAACGCAGCTCCGTTTGATCACGTGACGCTGCTCATGGAACTTAACCGGCGACTGTACAACTAGCCATAGGTATCTAAAGTTTAAAGGGAATTTTTATAAAAATAAAAAACAAAGTAATACACAGGAAGTGGCAGTAAAACTGGCACGTAAATCACCGACTTAATTAAAACAAGCTTATTCCAAAATCCAAATTCTAACTGTCGTCCAACTTATGTTTTTCTAAATTACCACTCAATGTAGGATCAGGTCTTCTTCTCTTGAAAAAGCCCAATTTCCATAGTATTAACGTGAGTAGTATGAATAAGAGAAGACCGATGAGTATCGCAAGGATTATGAAGAGTATTGGAATAGGTGCTGGAGTTTGTTTCCCGTGTAGATTCACTCTAGCTTTAGTATCAATCTATAAAATAGCAATGGGAATATTTTCGTGTTAATTTTCAACGAATGGAAAAATTTCTAAGAGAATTTTATACTGAAATATGAAATTTACCTGGTGTTCGTTCGAATATTGATTTTTTAACGTGATTTTATTCTCCGGTATATGCATTTTGGCACGAGAGGAGATTCTGATTTCATCTATTTCGCCGTAGTCTTCGATTAACGTAGCGTCCCATATTCTATGACAAATTGAATAGGTATTAATTGATAACGAAAATTAAGCAATAATACGAAACATGTAAAACATGTTCGGTTGAAATATCTGTAAATCTGATATTTTTCTTTAAGCAAGCAAATTTTTTACATAAAAAAGTGGTAGTAATGAATGGGCTCAATTTTCTTCGTATTTTTTTAAAAACCAACGTAAAAGAATCACCCCAAAATTCGCTTTCTTGGAACTTTTCTTTATAGATAAAAAGAATCCTAGAAAATTATTACCTTGGAAGAAATAGAACAAAATCATCTAAAAATTTTTTTCAAAAAAAAAAATAAATAAAAATAGGTAATAAAGAATTTGATTGGAAAAAAATTGAAAATTCTTTCAGATCGCTTAAAAACTGCATTAAAAAATTCTTGAAAAATAATTATTATTTGAAAAAATATTAAAAAAAAATCACCTGAAATTTTTTTGAAATATACTTCAATAAATATCTTGGAAAAATTTTCTATCGAAAAAAATAAACAATTTGAAAGAAAAGAAAAATTGCAAAAAAATGACTCAGAAAAATTGTTATGGACAAAACGAAGAGTTCTCTTGAGAAAAAAAAGTAAAACAGTTATTTTAGAAAAAATAATCTAGAAAATCCTCTTGAAAAAATTTCCTTTAGGTAGAAATCCGCTCACCAAAAAAAAAACTGCCATAAAAATAATTCTAAAAAACAAAGATTTTTTTTTAAAAAAAAGAAAAGAAAAAACTTCCCATAAAAAATGATTGCCGTGAAAAAAAATTGAACAAAATTCATATAAAAAATTGTCTTGGAAAAATAAAATTAAAATTTTTTAAAATAAAAATTCTCAAATAATTCGTTTGAAAAAAAAATTGTTGAAAAAATTCTCACTTGAAAGATAATTTCTTTTGAAAAAACTGCTTACAAAACAATCTTAGAAAATCATTATTCACAAAAAAAGGTTTTCAAGAAATTGCCTAAAAATTCTCTGGAAAAATTTTTAATCAAAATTTATAGGAAACATTTTCTATTAAAAAAAATAGAATATGATTCTCTTAGTTTTCTTTTAATCTGAAAGAATTGTCTTGGGAAAAACGAAAAGTTCTTTTGGGAATAAAAATAATTTTTTAGGAAAAAATAAACATGAAAATTGAAAAACTATTGGAAAAATTTCCTTTAGATCCTCTCTCCAAATATCCTTCCAAAAAATAGCCACGAAAAATAATTTTTTAAAACAAATGACCTGAAAAATTATCCTGAAAAAAACAAACAAAGAAAGAGTATTCTAAAAAAAAAAAGTGAAAAATCCCCTCAAAAATTTGAAATTTTTTAAAGAAAAATTTAATAAAAATGTGTTTGAAAAACTTCCCGTTAAAAAAATCCAAAAAAATAACTCCAAAAAAATCATCTAAAGAATAGTAGAATAAAAATTCTGAAATACATAATTTATTGGACAAAAAAAATGTTAATTCCCTTAGAAAAAATCCCAAAAACATTCTTTCTCAAGAAATCTTTTCTCAGAAAATTTTTTAGTTTTTAAAAAAACTGTCTCGAAAACAAAACAAAAAAAATCTTCCAAAAATTCATTTAAAATCACATATTTAGGTACTTTGTTTTCTTTTCCAAAAATTTCTTTTTGAAAAAGAACTTTGCAATTCTCTCGAAAAAATGATTTCCCATTTTACTAAGACAATAACTTGAAGAATAATTCTTAAAAAAAATACTAAAAAAACCCAAAAGTTATCTAAAAAATAAGTCCATCAAAAAACTTAAAAATCTTGAAAGTTCTCTAGGAAAAATTTCATTCACCATTTTACTTATAAATTATCTCGGAAAAATTCTTCAAAAGAAATTTTACTTCAAAAAATAAATTCTCATAGAAAACCTTGTTAAATTATTTCGGAAAATTCTCACGAAAAATTACTTTCTTGAAAAAATCGCCCAAAAGAAATTCATAAAAAGATCGCCTAAAAAAATCAACTTCGGCTCCACTCTCAGAAACATAATAACTACTTGTAAAAATAGTAATTCTTTTGGAGAAAAAAATCTGTATTTATTTTTTGTGAATTGAAAAAAAAATCTCAATTTTTTTATATTCGGAATCGAACCAAGAGTAGGTGTGGCGCGCTAGTATCAAGTAGGTATTGAAAAGGTGCACCTTTATTTATTTTCTTAAAAACAGATGGCTGTGTTGTGATAATTTCGCTAATTTCAACTAATAAAGGTGCATTTTGTCATGATTTGGTCGTGATAACATTTGAAAATTTTCAGTGATAAGCAAATTTTTGTTTATGGTGCACCTTTTCAAACCTTTTCAGTTTTGCCGATAGAATTCAGCCACTCCGCGCTCGTGGTTCGAATTTTATGAGATAAAATATCTCTTTTTTAAGAAAATAATCGCAACTTGTTTGAGAATTTTTTTTTGAAAAAAATCTTGCCAAATTGTTTTGTTTTTGTTTTTAATTATTTTTAATTTTTTTAAACCGAAAATTTTTCCAAATCTTTTAGTGTAAAAATTTTCTTAATTTTTTTCGAAGAAAAATATCTTTTGCAGTTAATGATACAAGAGTATGCCTAGTTCGAATTCATTACCTATCGGCGAACCAAAGTACAGAAAATTTCAAAATTGGAACAAAAAAACAGTTGATTAAAAAAATTCCGTCTAAAAATTATTTTAAAACCACTAACGAACATGAAACGAAAAAAATTACCTCGATTTGATGATAATTTTAGCATATTGTCCACTTTCGATTAAATCTAATTCGCAACTGAATCTCAAACATTTCACCGTACCTAATAAACAATTCTGAAAAAATTAAATAATCGAATCAATAAATTGAAATTCACATCGCGATTACGATTTCTCATAAAATTTAAATTTACCATTTTCACAATGCTGTATTTTCTATCATCTTTTTCAAAAGTTTCAGCTCTAACGACGACTTCGACATCACGTTTTACTCGGTTGTGCTGAGCACCCGAAGACGAATCTGTTTTTTCGTTGAAACTCGATTTATCTCCAGAAGGGAACATATTTTTGGTAGAAATATTGATCTTCTGTTCTTCGGGTCGTGCGATATATTTCAACGGATTTACGTCCTTGTTTGAAATAACGCAATTACCGTTAACGTCTAAAGAAGTATTTTGTTAATAGCAACAGTATTCAATTATCGATAACAAATATTTAATTATAAGGTCGTACTCTCAATCTCGGGATAATCTTCGAGATACAATAACCATTTTCCTTGTTCTTTGTTATTATTTACTTGATGGGGCCATTCGAATTCAACGCGAAGATTGTTGATTCCCCAGGAACCTTTGTTAAGAATAGTGTACGAATGGATGACTTGACTTCCAACCTCATCAAAGTATCTCATAGCCAATTCGCCTTTCAATTCGGTGTTTCGCATTTCTGGAATTTCTTCCGGACGTGATTCTCTGATTAATAAAAAACATTGAAATTTTTATAGAATAAAATCCGGTCACAGGTAATTCTACATATGATGAAACTTACCCACTAATCGACAGCTCAACTTTCTCCACCACGTCAACTTGTAATTTTAAATGATTAAGATGTTTGTTCAAATCATTCGACTTTGTAGTGGCGGTTATATTGAATTCCAGCGATTGCGACGAGCCGTTGACATTTTCTAGACCGAATTCAATTTGTAAATCGACGCGTTTAGATTGCTTCAAAGGGTTTCCCAAATCACACACGATGTACGTATCATTCACAGGTAAATGGCAAATATCTCGGTCTTTCTGCAAAAATAAATTAATCAACGTGAATACGAGCACTTTATATAAAAACGAATATTTATTTTTAATGAAATTACTTTATCGATTAGGAAAGCTTGATTAAAGGTAACTTCTTTGGGCAATTGAACATAGAGCCGAGCTTGGTACGCCGACTCGCCGGCATTACTGACACTAACATTCATTACTAATTTCTTCATTTCGCCCAAAGCCAATACGTAATTTGAATTCGGTTCTACGAAAATATAGCAATTATAATACCAACGGGCATTGCAGAAATGATAATTAAATGTAATAATACCTGCTGGATTCGATCTATCGAGTGATAGATTGGCCGATAAAAAAAGCTGGCTTTTGCATTCGAAAATACTGCCGCAATCTGTCAAGAACGTAGCTACGAATGTTTTATCCGCCTCCTGCTGATTTAAAATAGGATAGTCATTCAACGACGGAAAACTCGATCCGGAAACTCGCTCGGGTTCTTTATGTATTAGTTTATAAGACATACGAATTTGAATAGCTTTTTGGATATCCAACGTATTTTCCTACAAAACACACGTACGAACAAAGGTATTAAAAAAATTTGCTGATGTATTATTTTATACAATGTAGGTAGGTAGTCTAATTAATAGGTACCTTCAAGTAAGCGGTATGTCTCTGGCAAAGTGTTTCGCTATTACTAATTTGTAGTTTCTTCTTAATTATGTGGTCTTTAGTGTTGAAATCATCGAACCAAATACGAGATGTTTTTTCTACGAAAGTTTCTGCTTCTAGGTGATACTCGATGCTTAGATTACGATTTTCGTAAGATAAGACTGATGTGACCGTACAGCAAGTTTCGAATGAGAAGCTGAAACAAAAATGATTTATTCTGTGAAATGAACTAACACGATCAAGTTTTTAGAAAATTTGCCAGTTATCAGGAACTACATTATTCCATGGCAATGTGACCACGTTTTAATCTTGGGTCTTTCGAATTTACTCAAAAAATGTTTACGAGTTTTTCCCATCCTTGAGAAAACGACTATTTTTTCGCCCCTAATCATCAAGTTTGGGGGGGGGGGGGGGGTCAAGACTGGGAATAGGGAGCAAAATTATTAGACGAGGTTTTAAAGGGCATTAAAAGGGAGATTCAGAATTACCCATATTCTTTTGCAGAAAGAGTTACTATTTTTCTTTTTTTTTTTAATTTTTTTTTTTAGTCAGCGTAGGTAATAAAATTTATTTATTTTTTTATTTTGAAAAAAAAATCATCAGTTTTTGTAAACTACAAAATATTTTTCAATTTTTTGGAAAAAACCTAAAATTTTTGGTTTGGTCTCGGTTTAAAAAAAATCTTTCAATTTTTTGTTTAAAAAATTTCGAAATTTCCTCGAAATGAAATACAAAAAAAGATTTTTCTTGAGCCAAGCTAAAAAATTACTCATTTTTTGAAAGTATTGTTTTTTTTTGTTTTTTTTTAGTACCTAACCATTTTTTTCTTCAGGAAATTAAATTTAAAAAATTAATAAAATAGCATTTTTTCGAAAACAATTTTCGAAAAAAATTCAAAATAATTTTATTCTGTTTTTATTAAGAAAAAATATGTTCTCGTAATTTGTTGATGAGAATATTTTTGAAGTTTTCTTGGAACAATACGAAATCCATTTTTTTGAAGCCTAATTTAAAAAAATCTCATAGAGCAAGTTGCACCTGCAACAACCAGTGCAACAACAAAAACAAAAAAAATTGGGATTTAAATTTCTTTTGATAACTTGAAAAAATCCAAAATGTGTATTTTCCATTCCAAGATTTAAAATCCAAAATCCTAATCTGGATTTTGAGATGTACTTGCTACCTAGTCTAGATGTAAACCCCCAAATTTTCTTCAAAATTACAAATCGTGGGAAGTCACCTCTAAAAATGCAAAAATTCAAATTTTTTCATAATTTTCCTCCCTAACAGTCTTTTTTGATTGATTTTTATTTTTTATTTTTTTCCTTTACATATAATTTGCCAAATACACCATCAACTTCAGTTTGGACCAAATCAATTCATTTCTTTCTATTTCTTAAAAAATATCAGAATGACGCAATTTTGAGAACCCATGACCCCCTACCGATGACCTCAGAGTCTAAAATTTGTGTCTGAACATACATCTAATCGATTTCGTCATTTATAGTGATTCCAACAGAATAGCAAATTTTCAAATTTTTTTTCGACCGCTATTTATGTAAGTACAAATTTTTTAGAGTCAAAAATACTTGCGTATCTAATTTGTAAAAATGGGCAAAAAAATTAAAATTTTTCAATTTTACTGAAATATTGGCTTGTGACAGTTGTGACGCATATCAAGAAAAACCATGTCCAGACAAGAATTTTATACCCCTAGATCGTCTGGAAGGAGGTCGTGGGTTCTCAAAATGGTTTATTTTGAACAAAATCGCAATACCCAAGATCAAAACGTGGCCGAATAGATGTTGAATGACCCAACAATCACATCGTAAAACAGCCCGAATCGATTCGATTGATTGATACACTTACCAAGCTATAGAATGGGTATTATTAATCAAGCAGTTTCGCACGGTGGGATCAAAATTAGTTAAATTGTAGTGCGGTTGTACTTTGGTGGTGAAACCTATTATGGGTCTAGATCTCAATAAAACCACAGTATCGTTTTCGTAAGCTCCGATGACTAAATCAGGATATCCATTTTGATCTAAATCGACGCCGCCGCTCAATGAATAACCAAAAGTGGTATAATTAAAAGGACTCCTGAAGACCATTTCCGATTTTATAATCTATTAACAAAAATATCTCACTTAAAATTCAAATTCATGAATGTAGTTTTAGTAGGCGTTTTCATTTTTAGCATTAGATAGATACCTGACTAGGTTTTGTGATAAGTCCGTTACGCGAGCCTAGGTAAATATATACGACGCCATTTCCTTCGTAAGGAGCTCCGATAGCTAAATCTTCGCATCCGTCCCGATTTATATCGCCTAAAGATGAAAGGGCTAATCCGAATCTAGAAATTAAAAACACATTTCGTTCAGGTATTACATAAGACACATTATCCTAGATATACATAAATATATGTCACAAAAAATAATTCTACTTTAAACGTCGGAAACCACGAACCAAGTAGTGAAAAATGAAATGACGTAACAATCGATTTGAATCGATCTACTTTATACCAAAAGCTAAGACTAAAATCATGACCGACAACTTGACAGTGGCTTGGCTGTTCAAGTTACACCCAAGATGTCAAAAGTGAAATAAACTACACTTTGGAAAACTCCGAAAATATAAAAATCAAATACACACACCTCTTGAAATCTCTTTTTTTTTAAGTATATTTCCCATTATTAATTCAAATGTTCGGAGGAAAAAATCTCAATTCACTACTTGGAGAAAATTTCTAAATTTTATTGAAATAAAAAATTTATTCATTTTTTGGAGAATGTATAGAAAAAAAATATTTCAATTTTTTCATGGAAAACAATTTTCACTTTTTTTTTCTAAAAAAAACTTGATTTTGTCTCTTAAAAAATTTCACTTAAAAAAATGAAGAAAAAATAGCAAATTTTTTGGAAACAATTTTTTTGAGGGTAAAAAACTTAATTTTTTTCAAGTCAGCGTGAAAAATGTCTTGATTTTGCAAACGTAAAAAAAGATAGTAACTTTTTTTTTGTTGAAAAAATACACAATTATTTTGAAGCAAAAATAAGCATATGTGGCATTCCATAAGAAAAGGGCCAACTTGGTCGCTCGGTTCGATTTCGAGTTAGGCACATATTCTGAATCTACATTAAATTCCCTTTAAAATGAGCTATTGGTGAGCCCTCTACCTACAAAATTCACGCTTAACTTTGAAAAACCTAGTTTTGAGAAAAATAAGTTTAAAGTTTTCTGATCTGAAGTAAAAATAATTTTATAAAAGTTATCAAACCCCCAGAAAAGTTTTACTTAACTTGGTGTTCCTTGATGCCATCTGTGCCAGAGACAAAGTTGACCCTTTTCTAAGTCGCTATATCGCACGACCTTCGATGGCATGTCACGATGTTACCACGGTGAAAAAATGATTTCAAGGGTCCCAACCACTCTCAGGTGAAAGTAGAAGGATGATAGTGTACGAATCCGTCAAAAACCAAAAATCGATATTTTTGACCAGAAATCACATTTTTGCGTTTTTCTCGAAAAGTTGTTTTTGCCAAAGTTGACCCTTTTCTTATGGAATGCCACATATTGAAATTTTATGAGGGGAAAAAATCTCAGTTCTCTGGGATTAAATTGTTTCAATTTTTCTAGTCTAGAAAAAAAGATTAATTTTGATTTTAAAAACTCCAGTTCAAGAGAAAAATATGAAATCTCTTGAGATAGAATTAAAGTACCTAATAAATAAATGTTTCAATTTTTTCGGATCAGCTCTTTTTTTTTGAAAACAAAAGGTTTTATTTTTTTTGGAGAAAACTACTCTAATTTTTTAAGAGAAAAATATGCAATTTGTTGTCCTTCTTTTTTCTGAAAAAATCTTTATTTTTTGGAGAAAACCATCTCTCAATTTCCCCAGAAAAAGTCTCAATTTGTCTTAAATTTTTTTTGCAAAAAGTTTTCAATTCTTTTGAAAAAAAAAGGTATTATTTCAGAGAAAACCACTCTCATTTTACTAAAAGAAAAAATTGTAATTCGTTGCCTATTTTTTTTCTGAAAAAATTAGGTACATATTTATTTTTTTGGGAAAAAATCACCTTTTAATTTTTTTGGGGAAAAGTCTCAATTTTTGTTCTTAATTTTTTTTTCAAAAAAATCTTTCAAGTTTTTTGAAAAAAAAATCTTTAAATTTTTTGAGAGAAAAATCTTGATTTTGGAATGAGAAAATTTCTCAACTTTTTTGAGTACAAAATTTGAAAAAAAATTGAAGTGAGATATTTTTTCAATTTTTTCAAAATAGAAAAAAAAATGTTTTTTTGGAGCAGAAAATTATTTAAAGAAAATTACTGTTTTTTGTAATCACCTTGACTCTGGTTTTCCAGTTAATTTCACAGCATAGTTCTGACTTAAATGGCGAACAGGATCGTTCATATAAATATAAACAGCACCTCCTTCCTCGGATTTCGAATTGAAATAGAAAGGAGCTGCGACAATGAGATCAGTGAGTCTGAAAAAGAAACGAAATTATCGATTTTTTTTATGATAGGCTGAAAGTAAACGACAAGTTATCCTTATCACATGGCGATTATTTCTAACAATGAATTGAAACTCACTTATCACCATTCAAGTCAGCCGAAGCAAGTTGATAACCAAAATTAGATGCGATCTGTTCTCCATTAACGAATGAGTGTCTCTTCCATTCATCATCCGTTACCGCTGCCGAATGAGTTTTCGCGAACAACACAACTTGCCCAGTTTCGTTATTACCATGAGGAGCTCCGACGGCAAACGCAGAGGTGTTATTTCCAAAGAAATATCCTCCGGTTACGGACATACCTGTGAAATTGAGCGTAGGTATTTACTCTTCTAATTTTATTCTACATCACAATTTGTTTAGCGATATACTATTATGTCCACTATGTAGACGTACCTAGATAACTATCTGAGCGCATCTCCGTCCACGTGTTGTTGGGGCCTGTAAAAACACGACTACTACTTGGCCAAATATCATCATCATCACGTGGCATGTTCAAAATGGTAATAGCTCCTCTCCAATTTAACGCCCCTGGAGCTCCCATCACTACTATATTCTCGTCGCCAAATATCGTGCCACTTGTGCCAGATTGACAAGACCCGTATGCTGTATGATCACTGAAAGAAATTATTTAAAAAATACAATACTTATAAACTTATTTGACAATAATGAAATATCAGCAATAAGTAGGTAGTTTGCATCGTTTATCAAGGTGGATATTAGGTTACTTACCCTCCTATGCCTTGACATGGTTCACAATTTCTTTCAAAAGTCAAATCTTGTTTTAGTACGTAACACATTCCATTAGGGTAATAATATTGACGCGATATGTGTACGTATCGATGAGCGCATACCTACATTAATAAAATAATAAAATTACAAAAAAAAATATTAAGTATTATTAATTATTATTATTATTAGGTAGGTAGGTATTATTATTATTTTTGAGAAAAACATTTCTCGAAGTTTCTGGAGTAGAAATATTTTTCATTAAAAAATAATCTTTTTGGGGGGGGGGGGGGGGGGGAAGAGACGAAGGATATTTCTCAATTTTTCCGGGATGAAGGTATAATAATTATTATGAATTTCTAAATTTTTTAAGGAAAAAATTTCTCAATTTCTTTGGAATTAAACATTTTTTTTTAAAATGAAAAATCTTTTCAATAAGAAGTCTTTCAATTATTGCAGAGAACATTTTTCATATTTTTTCGGCAGTAAAACTTGTATTGTACCTATTTTTCATTTATTAAAAAATTTCTCCTTTTTTTCTAATTGAAATGAGAATTCTTTCAATTTTTTATATTGAAGAATATTTTCGATTTTTTAAAAAAAAATTCTCGTTTCTCCCCCGAATAAAAAAGAATTCAGTTTTTTTTCCTGAAATGAAAGTACAGGTATTTCTTTTTTTTTGAAATAAGGAATCTTTTAAAATTTTTGAATTTTTTTTTCTAGAGTAAAATTTTTATTTTTGTTTTTATGAAAAAAATTAATTTTTGTGATGAAAAAAAATCTTAACTATGCAGATGTTAAAATACCTACTTAAGTATTCCTCATAAAGAGGACTTTCATGCTTTTTTTGATTTTTAAAAGAATTTTATGCAAAAAAGGTGTTTTTGTTTTATTCCAAATAATTTTATTCTAAAAGATTTCTTTCATAATGGCGATTTTTAATAAAAAAAAATTTCAACGCAGATTTTTTAAGATTTTTTTTTTTTTTAAATAATTTTTGTCTGTATAAAATTGAAAAAAATATTATGAACTGATTTTTCAAAAATAAATAAATAAATAAAATAATAATAATGAATTAAAAAAAAAATGGATACAAGTTTAATTTTAGTCTCAAATGTTTTGAAGAAAGAAACCTTTCAATTTTTCAAAAAAGTACAATTTTTGATGGGGAAGTTTTTTCAGTTTTTCTGAAATATCAAATTTTTGGATTAAAAGTATATATCTACATTTTTAGAAGAAAGAATTTCAACTTTTTTTTTTTTGAAAAATGAATTCTGCATTTTTTGGGAGAAAAAATTACTATTTTTGTTTAGGATGAATAAACTTTGATTTTTAGAGAAAAAAAAAAAAATCATCATTTTTTTTTGAGAAAACGATGTTGAATAAAATTGTTGAATTACCTATTGTCAATTTTTTTGGAGAAAAAAATTCTTTTCTGTTTAGAAAGACATCTCTTATTTTTGGCGGAAATTTTTTAAATTGAGTAGTGAATCTAAATTTTTTTGAGAAAAAAATTTTCTGAAGTAAAAAAATGTACTTTTCAAATTTTTGGAGAAAAAAATATTCAATTTTTTAAAGGAAATTCTTATTTTTTTGAGAGAAAAAAAATCTTGAAAGTATTTCATTTTTTTGGGAGGGTGAGGGGAGGGAGGTTTTTTCTTCAAGTTTTTGAAGAAAAAATCTTTCAATTTTTTTTTATGTACTTGAAAGAAAATCTCGCATTTTCATAGCAAAAGAAAAACAATTTTTTTTTATCTTTCAATTTTCTTGGGGAAAAAAATGGAATGGCACAATCGTACTTCAGTGTGTGGCACTAATTTTCCACTATTGGTGGCACTGTGCCACCAAATTTATTATAATTTATAGGTTACTTTATGTCCTGATTTGAAGTCATTTTATCACATTGATTCGGTTACAATATCTTAAAATAGGCCAAGTGGTAGCAGTGGTACCAAAATTCATCCTGGGTTAATTTCATGCCCTCATAATGTGCCTTATGTAGGTTTTAATTTTTTGATCCTTAATCCTTGAGTAAGGTCAAAAATCAAGATTTTTCACGTTTTTACCTTAAAACCTCGAAATTCTGCGACTAAAAACGCGTATTGGGCAGTTTTCTGGACCCTGATTTGCAGAATGCACGTAGTAGGCAACTTCTATGCCTAATGTGCACATTCTGCAAAAAAAAAACCTGCGCATTCCACATACCGTGCAAATCACGCGTAGTAGGTACATACAAGGTGTTTAAAAAAATATTTCGTCTTTGAAAATGATCATCACAAAAAAACGTCATACTAACCAACACTTTTTGGCCTGGACCTTGACTTTTGACTGTCCCTCCTAACCATTGACCTTCTTTGATTTCATCTTTCATGGGTGGATTTAACTTGATGTCGTCGATGTCTATACGAGAAAAGATAATTTATTTTATAAAAAAGGCATTTCTTTTACAGTCTGCATGCATAAAATAAGCGTGATACAAAAAACAAAACCGTACAAAGTACCATCGACAAACAGCTGACGCAGCGAAAAGAAGTATCTACCAACACTTGGAAAACACGTAGCTTGCAAAATATATATATTTTTTTTACAACGGAAAATTTTTATTTTCATTAGCAGACCCATTATACAATCGTAGCCTATAGATATTATGTAGAATCTCGTTTTGCGAACCAATGATTCTAAATTGAGTGAAAATCACAATTTTTACTCAATTAAATACCAGTTTGGCAATAATTCGAAGAAATACTTTTGGTTGGATCGAATTCCATAGCCATCCTTCGATTTCATTTCTAATTGAAGTTGGCTATGGTTATTAATACACTATACTCCCATGATCCTATCTTTCTTCCAAAATGACCTAAGCATTCAGCAGGTTTAAATTTAAACACCACGATCTGAAGTTGAAACCGGTTCTAGCAAGAGTACACACGCTACGGTAATTGGACGAGCGAACAATATGAATATCTAAGCACGGCGTACCTACATTTCCGTAAATAAATCCTCAGATACCTATGTAATTACAACATGGCTTTGGCTTGTCACTATGCAAGTACTCGTGTTTCTTCTACAACAAACTCATGAGCTGACTATATGAGATTTTGTCAACTAACGAGTCTAAGATTTCGACGGAAAGCCTTGCCATCATTTTCGATACTTCTTTTCGCTGAATTTTAATAGAGAACACGTATACACAATTATTATATAGCACATATGCATTATGTACAATCATGCGATTACAGTTTCATGCTGGTGAACCATACAGACAATTTACAAACAAACGGAAAAGGAAGTTTTTTTTTTAAACGTACATGGTGATCGTATGTAAAAAAAACAATACCGCGTGCATTTATGTACATGCCATATTCAAATACAAAATATATGCCTACATATGTTACACTATACATAACTTACATCAGCAATCAATTACCGATAAGTGCTGCGATTTATTATACCGCATTTTCAGTATTAGTGTTAGCTGTTCTTTAACGTTACAAACAATTTTTCTACGATCGCTGAAAATCTTTTCAATAACAGCGCCAAGCAACTCGGTTCTTCTTGGTAATAGAATAAACAAAAATTCACGATCGGCTAATTTTACGGAAACCTGCTGCTGCTCATTTGCTCATCTTCAATTTTTGAATTTTATGTTGATTTTACCAAGTCCAGTACTACATAAATATTTGATATATTTAAAATTGGAGGGGAGGGAGGGGTCTAATGGAAATTTTTATTATAACCAAAATTATTCCTAGAACTTCAAGCCACAACTTTGGTTTGAAATTTTTTTCGATTGGGCCCCTTATATCCCCCGTTTTTAAAAATGTATTTTTAATAAGTTGTAAAATCCAAAATTTGTGGGGAGGGAGGGGTCCAATCTAAATTTTTGTCATAACCAAAATTATCCCTAGAACTTCAAGCTACAACTTTTGTTTGAAATTTTTTTTAATTGGACCCTCCTTTCTCCACAGATTCCGCATAACACTCCAAAGATAGTAATTTAAAAATTAGAGGAAGTGGGGGAAGGGCCCAATCGAAAAACTTTCGCATCAAAAGTTGTAGCTTGAAGTTTTAGGAATAATTTTGCTTATAACAAAAATTTTGATTGGACCCCTCCCTCTCCACCAATTTTGAGAAATACAACTTATCCAAAATACATTAATAAAAACAGGGATGAGTCAAGGGACCAATTGAAAAAATTTTCAAACAAAAGTTGTAGCTTGAAGTTCTAGGAATAATTTAGGTTATAACAAAAATTTTGATCGGACCTCTCGCTCCCCACCAATTTTGAAAAATACAACTTATTCAAAATACATTATTAAAAACAGGAGGGAAGTGAGGGGACCAACTGAAAAAAATTTCAAACAAAAGATGTAGCTTGAAGTTCTAGGATTAATTTTGGTTATAACAAAAATTTTGATTAGATCCCTCCCTCTTCACCAATTTTGAATATACAGTATTTATATGTAGTACCAGACTTGATAAAATCAACGTAAAATTGACTGTGAGCAAATGAGTAGCAGAGGGTTCTCATAAAATTAGCCGATCGTCAAAAATTCATAAAGCTGGTGCACTTAACGTGCATTGGCATGAAAACAACTTCCTGTACATGAGTTCAATTTTTTGCCAATCGTTAAGACGTCAATTCAATCCACTAATTCCCTATTAGTTGAAACATTAGATATTTTGATGAGCTATCAAATACAAATCATCACTTCGTACTTTGGAATAAAATTAAAAATATTTTAATGGGTAATTCGATGGAAAATGACGATAATACGTATTCAGGGAAAAAATAATGAATCCATGGGATTTCCGCTCGTGTTGATAAAGTTAGAAGATGATAAAATTTGTACGAATGCATATTGCATATATCCCATAGGAATTTGGCAAATTTGTTCAAATCAACGCGCACATTATCATTTTTACCATTCGTGGTTGTGAAACGATACGATTTCTTCTATGGTGACACGAAATAACTAAAAGCATACGAACGTGCATATCAACATACGACTATAGGTAGGTAGGTATACATTATACGCTTCAGCTGTAAATTGCAACTCAAGTACTATAAAACTGATTCATACCGCACAACACACTGTAATAAAATAATATGAAAAACATGCTAATGAAGCAAAAACATAATGTAAGAACGAAAAGCTTATTTACACTTCTCGAACACGAGACGTTTCAAGGAAACTGCATTTTACTTTCTGTACGAATTAAGTATAAAATATGAACACGTTTTGTTCTTCAAATAAAAACTGTAGGTATGAAAAGTGCACCGAGTCGAATTTTAAAATTAACCTCGTACGAGTAAGTACTTATTGTCTTGAGCAGGAAAAGATTTCTTATTTTAATTTTACGTAAGTAGGTAGATATTATTCGGCATGGTCAGGGCTGGGCAAACTTCGGCAAAAAAAGGGTGCGTTCTAACTTCAACTTTTTTGCTTAAAAAGAGAGCACTTCAATTCCAACTTCCCTTAACTGGAGTTGAAAAGGAGTTTTCAACTCCAATTCTTTTTTCAATTTTGAAATGCAAAACACAAAATTTGCACGAAAGGGGCAAGAATTGGTCAGTAATTCCATCAACGTAACTGGGCCTTACAATTGCTTTTTCCAATTTCAGGGGCAGAAATTTGGAGTGTTTTCTGACGTGAAGTTTGATGTTTTCAGAAGAGGCGACCTGTTGAAATTCTAACAGAGATGAATGACGAATGAGAGAATGATTTTTTTATTCCTAAAAAAATATTTATAAATTCTGAAAAAAAGAAGGGAAACATACGTATTTGTATATCCCAAAAAATTTAGACAGTTCTTACTTTCAAGACATTAAAAGATTTTTTCAAATAGAGCCAGAAAATTAAAATTTTTCTCCAGAAAGTTGAAACGATTTTTTAATCTGAAAAATTGAACCCCTCCCCCCCCCCCCCCCAAATAAAAAAAGATACAAACAATTTTATTCAACAAAACATTCAAAAAAAATTCCCACAAAAATATTTTTTTACAAAACTTTAAAAAAAATTTTTTAGAATAAAATGAGAGACCTACATTAAGGTGACTCTTATTTTCGAAATTTTGTAAATGTTTTCGAGACAGGGCGTCCATTGGTGACACATAGGTAGGAAATGATTCCCTATTTTTTATTTTCCCCTAACTGGCTTTTAAGCCATGGCTCAGGGCCCCCAAATTTAAAAAAAGTTTAAAAATTAAAAATTTTCAATTTTTTTTTTTTTTTTTAGCAAGGTAGTCGTAAGGAGGGGAGTATTTTTATAAGAAAAACCAAATTTTGATCATTTCTCATCTTTACCCCCGTTTTCATGGGACATAAAAAAAACTTGATTTTTTATGTTTAAAAAAAAATTGAAAAAAATTACTAAAAATCGAAAAATAAGTTCTTTTTTTGAATAAAATGGTATTATCATTCATAAGGTATCATCACCCAAAAAAAAAAAAAAAAAAAATGAAAAAATTGCACCCATTCTTAAAAAAATTAGAAATTTCATTGTTCCAAGAAAATTAAAAAATTTCTAATTTTCAAAAAATTAAAACTTTTTTTTTTATCGAAAAAATTTAAATAAGTTTTTTTTTTAATTCCGATGAAAATTCAGTATTTGCAAGAAAAAATTGAGAGCCCTTCTTTTCAAAAATTTGAGAAATATTTTTTACTTTAAAAAATTCAACTTTTTTACTGAAAAAAAAATAAATTGACTTTTTTCTTCTAAGAATTGAAAAAATAAATAAATAAAAAAGGTGTTTATTCTAAAAAATCTGATTTAAAAAAATTTTCAATGATAACTTGTGAAAAATTGAAAGATATTTTTCAATCAAAAATAATTTTTTCAATTTTTTTCAAGAGAAGTTTTCTTGATTTAAAAAAAATAAAATAAAATAAGTTTTTAAACATTTTTTATGTTATGTTTAGGGGATTTAAAAAAAAATTGATATGAGAATTTTTTTGCCTAAACGATTTTTTTCAAGCAGAGATTTTTAAATAATTTTTTTGGCAAAAATAATTCTTTCTCAGATGATTTCTTCAGGATAATTTTTCCTAATAACTGTTTTTTTTTAAATTTCCCGAAAAAAGTTTTTAGAATATTGTTTCTAGGTATCAATTTTTTAAGTTTTTTTTTCATAAAATTTTTTAGTAGCATTTTTTATATTTTCAAATAAAAATAACTTCTTGTTTTTTTTTCAAATATAAATTTTATTTCAAACAATAAATTCGATTAAAAAGCCAAAAGTAGAGAAAAATGATTATATTAACAAAAGTTGACACGTGCCCTCCAAATCAATTAAAAAAATTTCAAGCTTTTGGGCATCGAGGTACGATATAAAAAATACAAAAAACTGAAGAAAATATACTTCTATCAATTTTTAAAATATTTTGGATACCCCTCCTCACCAAAAAAAATAAGAAAAATAAGCATTGTGCAAATATTTACTCTTTCCATTTCCCTTCTTGATTTCATAATTCGAATTGATAACTTTATAAAGTATCAAATATACGTACTACACTTTCCAGGTCTCATTCATTATTCAACAATCAGTTTAATTTTTAACAGACTTGTACAACTTATCAATGTTTTCAGTCATTCGGTGACATTACACCCATTAGACAATATAACCTGGCCATACAATACAATAACAAACTCATTTAATTATCCATTCAACGATGACCAAATCGTGGTAAATCGTGATGCACTGAAGGACACACAGAAACACAATCGAATCGAAAAGTTGTGAGAAAACAAAAAGGAAACACAAGCAAGCGAGTTAATCGATATGAACAAGTCGAAATTTTTGACCACAAACGATGCGATGAATGAGTATAATGAATGCGTGAGGCGGAAGCTTTTCCATCGTGTGGCTTAGGTAAATTGAGCGCAAACACAATCATAGATGCAAAATCGTGTAAGGTGAATTTTCTTCGAAAAGACCATTGTATTTCGTAGCTATGTACAACTTTTTTTTTCCAATCGAAGAAAATTCGACAAAAACAAACAGCAAAACAACAAACACTTTTGACAAATTATAGCACGTGGCATAATAATGTAAAAATTTACGTACTACTTGTGTTTTTGTATCTGTACATGAGGTCCTCGTCTAGAAGAAACAAATAATAATGTAATAAAATCGCAGAAAATTGAAATTAACTTACGTCTAGTAAATTGTAGGTAATAAAAATAAAATAATTCAATCGATCGATTATCATAATATTTTCTTTTTTAATTTTGGAAATATCATCAGCGAATTATTATCTATTCGAAAAAAAATATTCAACAAGCACAGAGGCAAGTGAAATAGACATGTTGCAGATACCCAGAATGAAACATTTTCTCCATTAGCTTATAAAGAAACTTGCTATTTTTCGTGACTTAAACAAAATCTCAACAAACCACACCGCCTGAATAAGTCAAGTCGAGTACATTGTACAGTTCTACATAAATGACATCTTATCACTTAATCACAAACTTAAAGAGAAGTTGTTCGAGGAATTTGCATATCGTGTTTGAGCTATTTATAATGCAATGATATATTAACATAATAAATAAAGTGACACGACTTCATTAATGCAATTCTCAAAAAAGTGACTAATTATTCAATAAAAAAAAATACCAGTTTCAATAAACCATCTGGCTCTAATTGACAAACTACCACTAAAGTATAAGACTATCTCCAAGTAATATGTCTCATTTTACGAATTATTCCAAAAAATAAATAATAAATTGCAAATAAATTCCATTTAGCAATAATTTAGGACTACATAACTTCGCTATTTTTAATTCACGTAAGCAATGAAAATAACCCAGCCTTAGTGCCTTACCCAGAATCAATATCGTTGCTCACACAAGACGTCGTAATCATATAATTTAGCAAATAGTCGGAATTCTTTCCAAGTTATTCATGCCAAACCGACATAAGACCAAAGTGAATAAATCGAAATTTCCAACTGAAGTTTGAAATGTACAATGTGTACTCGTATGAACGTTAAAGTACCTACTTGAGTAAATATAGCTGAATTCGGTTATAGATAATTTTTCTCCTATCGTACTCTCAACTTTTCTTATCGTTACTTGGTAACATTAACCAGATGCTTTTTTTTTTTTTTTTTTTTTTTGGTTTTTGAATATCAATCAATAAACCATATTTTACATAACTTCTATAACGCCGACATGGCTCATTTCAAAGAACCACATGCACCATAAACCTTACTGACTTATCTCGGAACTGATAAAGTTACTTCAGCGATTTAAAATGTAGCATTTTAACTTTGGTAGGTGCCCTGAGTATCTTCTAAATACATCTGCAGCTAATTAAACGCTAACTTCGTCTAGAAAATTTTTAACGTATTCATTCAAGGTTCAATTTTTAAAACTAATATCACAGTACCTAGAACAGGTAAGGTATTAGGGTGGTCCTTACTTTCGACTTCAATCTTTTTTTCTTTCAGTCTCAACTCAAAAATTGTTTCTTTTTATATAAGAAGAAAATTTCCAATTTTTATTTTTCGACCAAGTAAATTTCAAGAGGAGCCTCAGCCTAGTCGACTCAATTTTTCAGAAAAATAAAAAATTCAAAAGGTTTTTAAACTCCCTTTTTTTTTGGTTATAGTCCATAAAAGTTGTTCCCTTCCATGAAAAGTAGGTCATTTCCAATTTTTTACTTTTCCAAAAATTCAATAGACAAACACTAAGAAAATGAGTAAAATTTCTAAATTTAGAATTTGAGATGTTCATTTTCATGAGAAAATAATTCTCTATTTTAAAAATTTTTTTTCGATAGTGACGCACAGTCACAACCCCTCCCGATAATTTTTTATTTTTACCCTATGTAAAGGTTCATTAGCACCCAGGGGCAACCTCAGGTCCCGACATGAAAAAAAATTAAATACCAACTAAATGAACAAAATTTAGAATTTAAAGTTGCTTCTTTTCACGTAAAAATCTCTATTTTTTATTTGCCCTATTTTAATTTCAAGTTGGACCGAGTCGAAAAAATTTCTCACATTTTTTGGTTCCGATTTCAAAAAAGTGTGTTTCTTTCATGAAAAATGATTCCAAATTTTTTTCCTTCAACTAAATTTCTGGGTACCTACTCAGAAAACCTCAAATTTTTTCTCTATTTTTTTGCTCTTAACGAAATTACAAGAAAAGCCTAGTCATTTCTCCCCCCCCCCCCCAAAAAAAAAAATAAAAGGAGATGAAAAATTTCCAAACTTTTAATTTTGCGTTTTTTTGGGTTCTAACCACAGAAAGTAGTTCTCTTTCATGAGAAAAATCTCCATGTTTTCCTCCAACTAAATTTTCAATAATACTTCGGTATCCAGGGTATCTCAAACTTTTCAATGAACGTTTTGAAAAATGAGATTTTTTTGCATCCCCACCCTAAAAAAATCGTTTTTTTCTCCAAACTAATTCAGTGATTTTTTTTTTGGGGGGGGGGGGGTGTTTAATTACTAGATTATTACACCCAACAATGAGAGAGTGATTTTGTTTTTAAAAAATGATTTTTTATTTCTTCTATTTTTACCCCCCCCCCTTCTTTACTGAATTTTAAATGGATAATATTGTGAATTTGAAAGTCATTTTCTGTTTCTGAATTTTTGAGAATTTTGGGACTTCAAGCCAACACTTCAAATTTGGTTTGAAAAAAAAAATGAAAAAATGTGAATTTGAAAAATTGTGGCTGCCTCGAGTACCACTGAAAATTTAGTTAGGTGGAGAAAAAAAATTGAAAATTACCTATTCCTAGTGAAAAGGGACAACTTTGATGCGCTAGAACCAAAAAAATTCAAAAATTCAAAAATTTGATTTTTTAATCTTACTAAACATTTGTGGAGAAGGAAAGAGTAACTTGAAGCTTAGACCATTTACTTATATAAGTAAATGGTCTAAGACTTGAAGCCATTTAAGGGCCGATTCCGTTTACACGTTTGCCTATTCTGCTCCTTAAAAAACAATGAAATCTTTAATCCTTCAGATCTGGAGATCTACCGGATGAAAATTGATGAAATTTGAAATATAGATACCTTGAAGTGTTTAGAAAAAAATGTCGTATGCTTTTTACGATTGATCAATTAGTTTCTGAAAAAAAGGAAAAAAATGAAAATTTCAAGAAAAAAGTTGAAAACACCCAAATCTTGGACTATATTTTTAATTCTTTTTTTCTCAAAAACTACTGATTCAATTAAAAATCGCATACGACATTTTTTTCTAAGTGCTTTGAAGTGTGTATATTTCAAGTTTCATTAATTTTCATTCGTTACTTCTCCAGATCTGAAAACTAAAATTCTGCCTGTAGCTTAGGCAAAAAAGAAAACGGAATCGGCCCTTAAAATTCGACGAATGGAAAAAATAAAAAACAGAGAATTATTCCCTCATAAAAAGTAAAAAGAAATAACTTTGGGGGTTGAGACCGAAAAAAATTTACAAAAAAAAATCACCAATAAATAAGGACCACCCGACTATCCCAATATAATATTTATAATTATATACCCAAAATATGAGTAGATAATACTCATTCAAAAGTTACTCAAGTGATTCCAAGACAATAGTTTGAAAATTTAAAAAGTTTTAAAAAGTTAAAATTGCATATTAAATCGATATTAAAGAAAGCAAAGAATTTAGAAGAAATTTGAACTAAGAACATTTCTACTTTGAAAAAATCTACATAATTATACCGTCTAATTAAGATCCAACCTCTACCATAATAAATTAATAATCTAGTCGTTGTTAGACTCATCGATATAATCGATAGGTCCACTTTGCATGTCAATGCGAAATAGCAACCAAACTAACCCGCGTTTAGATCAAGGTAAAATAATTATACTATTTGCTAAATTTTTAGAAAATATATCAGGTAAATGAAAAAGTATACCACAAGTATGGGTCCATAATCCATAATGCGTCTTTTGTCGTGATATATACGAGTACAATGTAAAGTGAATTTTAAAAAGATTACCAAATCAAGAGCTCGACCCATCGATTATTATCGACAGCAGTGCCCAGCAACCCATCTTCGGCCAACGGTTTGACTCACTCGTTCATTTTAATTTCACCCACTCTCTCACCCTCCACCCCACTCGCCCAAATATTTGTAAGTATGATGTCTCATACGTGAACTGTATTTCGCCCACTTGTTTCTTCACATCTTTTACGATCATTAAATTCCAATTCATGTTTGATACCCAATCGATTACTCATTTAATAAATTCCTATCGATGTGTTCGATTTTGAAATTAAAAATCACCTCAATAATTTTGGAAAAATAATTCATCCTTTAGAGCTGCAAGTGGGATATGAATACTCGTATTCAAATACTCTTATGTACATATAAAGGTAGGCCTATACAGCCACTCGTACACATCAATGATCACATAAGAGAAATTCCAACTTTACGAGTAAATAAACCAAAAACTCATTCCGATTAATGAGGAAATCAAACAACCGGTGTGAAGCTCTCGTTCCAAAGGGCTAAGAAATAAAAAACGAAAATTCCAATCGTATGTAAACGAAAAACTGAGCTAATTACTCACCTCGAAGTCCATCGGTTATAACTTGTGTACACTCGCTGGCATTCAGTGGACATCTCCACAAAGCTCCTGATTTTTGAGTTCCAGGTTGCCGATTTTTATCTAGAGGAGCTCCCACCAAAATCCTATTAAAAATATTTCAAAGTTTTAGCTGAAAAGACTAAGAATTAAAGCTTTACGAAGTACATTATGTAATTTTCATGTACGTAGTGTTCGTAGAAGGATGTTTTATTTATAGGATAATTCATTATTCTGGACACTGAAAAGTACCACGCCATACATAGGGTATTATATTTGGAAATGCTCGATGATTATCGTTTAGGGTTCTGGCAAGATGTTCATAATAATTGATAAACAGAATAAAACATTCACGATAACCATAAACGTGAAAGATAATATACAAAGTATGACGTTAATGGCAAGCACCTCCTTTTCAAGAAGAATAGAATATAAATTTTTACCAAGACAGTGTTTTTGCCTGCTTGAATCAAATTGTAAATTGAAATAAATTTTTTTTTAAAAACCACGCTTTTATTTAAAGTTGGTCACTTTGTAAAATGTTATTCATAGGGAAAGAGTAATGCCTTAAAAAACAAAAAATAAAATTTACTTGAATACAAAAATGTGTCATGAAAATTTTTGAAAAAAAAATTTTCATGACACATTTTTGTATTCAAGTAAATTTTATTTTTTGTTTTTTAAGGCATTACTCTTTCCCTATGAATAACATTTTACAAAGTGACCAACTTTAAATAAAAGCGTGGTTTTTTAAATTTTTTTTACATTTTTATTTAACTCTTTTTGTCGTTGAAAATATTTTAATTTCATAGTTTTACTAGGTTCGAATGTCTATCTAAAAAAAAAAAAATTTTGACCAACGTATTATTGAGATGAAAAAATATATCTGTACCTGTGAATTTTGAAATTTTCAAAATGGAACCCCCTCATAGGGGCTCAATTTGGGGTCAAGGGTAAATTTAAGTCCGAAAATCGAATTCAGCGACCTCGAAAACCTACATTTCGATACCAATGTTGTGATTTTCTGAAATTTTGAAAATTGAACCCCCTCATAGGGGCTCAATTTGGGGTCGGGGTAAATTTGAGTTCGAAAATCGAATTCAGCGACCTCGAAAACCTACATTTCGATACCAATGTTGTGATTTTCTGAAATTTTCAAAATTGAACCCCCTCATAGGGGCTCAATTTGGGGTCGGGGGTAAATTTGAGTTCGAAAATCGAATTCAGCGACCTCGAAAACCTACATTTCGATACCAATGTTGTGATTTTCTGAAATTTTCAAAATTGAACCCCCTCATAGGGGCTCAATTTGGGGTCGGGGGTCAATTTGAGTTCGAAAATCGAATTCAGCGACCTCGAAAACCCCTAAAGTGAGCACTATGTTCTTTCAATTCCAGTAAAATATTAAATGAGAGAGGATTGATCGAAAACATACATTTGGTTCCATGAGACAAACATATATACATACCAAGCTAATAAAAGCGTGGTAAAAAAAAATTCATTTAATCAAAAGGGAACAGAGGTACTTAATTGATACTAACAAAAACTGAAAAGTCTGAATTTAAGAAAAATGCATAAAAAGGGACTGATTAAAAAAAAAAAGAAAAAAAAAACCAGAACGCTCAGAAGAAAAGGGCATTATCATCACGATTGATTGATATGATTAATGACTATTTTTATTTTTATTGTTTATCTTTATTGATAATGAATGTTTGATCAACAGATGAAGAAAAAATGGAAAATCCCAAAGATACTGTACAATCATCAAAATTCAATGAGTAATTCAATTCCTAATAAATTTCTAATAAAACATTCCAAATTCCGTGTTCATTCCCAAGTTCCTCGGGTACACCAAAAATATCGAAATTAAGGTGGTTCTTCGCACCTTACAGGTAGCCTATCCTGCCGTAAGGCGCAATTTCATAATTTTGGTTTTTTTCGCGTTTCAATGAAGAAGTTTTATTAAAAGTGAGGTAATATGCTTGTATTATGTTATGTTAAGTAAATAAAATAGTTGAATGTTTTTCGATTTTATGAAAGATATTACAGTCTGAAAATGAAGTAATTTTGGATTGATACAACTTTCATAAAATCGAAAAAACTCAAAAAAGGGCAACCTACGACCCTCGAGGATACCATCCTCTACAACATATCCAAATTTCATTAAATTCCGTCCAACGATACGTCTGAAATTTTTTAAAAACCAAGTCAAGGTATAATAACGATTTCGTTTCTATTCCCACGTATAATTCCGATTTTATAAATATTTGGACACATTCAACTATTTTATTTACTTAACATAACATAATACAAGCATATTACCTCACTTTTAATAAAAATTCTTCATTGAAACGCGAAAAAAAACAAAATTATGAAATTGCGCCTTACGGTAGGATAGGCTACCTGTAAGGTGCGAAGAACCACCTTAATTTCGAATCATTAATGCAGCATCTTCTCAGTTATAGCATAATCCATTGCTGCTACTTATCTATGTTTATCGTAAAATTGAAATTTATCACTAAAAATGGTACTGTATAAAAAATGATGAAAATAATGCACTTACAATCCTTCAGAAATTTTTTTATCAACCTCATTTCTAATTTGATGGGCTGCAACCGAATATCCGAAATATGAACCCTTGTTAGGTCCGTGCTTCACCAAGGGTAATCTTGTTTCGATATTGAATCCATTGATAAAAAGTATACCATTGGTCAGAATTAATATCAAAATTCCAACATGATTACTTCTTGAAGAAATATAAAAAACCATTTTGCAAACACTCGCGACAGAAATATATCATTATTTGAAAAAGTTGCTGTGCTTTAATGAATGAATATTCATTTCGGTAGCGTTAAAATACATAAGAGTATAACTTTCTATGAGAACAGTCAAAAAAATTGAACCATTATAAAGACAAATTTATGTTTCCATTTCCACGCCACTTTCGTATCAATTTTCACTCGCGGTAACGAAAAATTATAAGATTGAACAATGTGTTTGATGTTTACATTGCACATTCATAAAATGAGTACGGTCACAACTTCCACGATCTTCACCAAACTTGCACCCAAGCACCCAAGACTGCAGTCTGCAAGTTGCATGAAAGTTGCACTGCAGTCATTAGAGACATTCAAGAGTGTCCAAAATTGTCCAATGTTTTGAATGTTTGGTCATTAGTCATTGTTGGTCATCATTGGTCAAGTCACGGCCTATGCGTGACGTGACCAAAAAAACCCACAAACATGCAGACCTATCAACGAGCGACAATATTCTCTTTTCACTTTATCATTCAATGTTCTTTTTTTACTTTTTCGTTTTTAACGAATATTTTTCTGATTTTCTGAATGAAATAATTCAAATAATTTTAAGTTCTGCAAATCAAAAAATAAAACAATAGTTTAATAAATTAATTCTAAAAGGTTCAATTAAAATTCAAAATCAAAAAAATATTGTAAAAATAAAAAATAAAAAAGAATTTCAATTGTTAGATGAAAGTTGGTTGGTAACATTTGACAAAAAAGACAAACAAAAAAAATTGCACTGAAAAGTTGAAAACGCGCTTGCCGGAAAAACTTTTCGAGATTCGCGTCTTTTTTGATAATTTTTCAAATTAAATAACATTATTTTGTACAACTTTTCTTGGGTTTCTGAAGCAGGACCAAGGAGCAAGGACTCTTTATTATTTTACTAGAAAGCTGAAGGACGGATAAGCTTTCGAAGAACCGCAAGCTGAACTTTTCTGCTGAAGTTTTTTTTTGATACAAGAAGTAAGTTTTTCGATCTTCACCTTATAATTTATTTTCAATCACCGAATAATTTTCCTTCTTATAATATGTACTTCGTAGTTGAGAATATCACAACTTGTATTACGATTAAAATTGAATATCTTCTATGGATTTGTTTCCTCGTAATATGCCAGTGGATCTGATGTTTTGATTGTGTTTGAATACCTAGGAAATTGTATTAAATTTTCAAGCAATATCAGTTTTTCCCCGGTGAATATTTGTTCACCTATTTTTGGTTTACTTCTCTTGCGTTATGTTTTAATTACTTCGTTTTTCGATGTGTTCTAATGAAACCGCTTGATTTTTGTTTCAGGTAAATATTAATCTACAATCATGGCTGGTATGCCCTTAAACCCTAAACCGTTTCTGAACGAATTAACTGGCAAAGCAGTGGTGGTCAAATTGAAGTGGGGTCATTCCTACGAAGGATATTTAGTTTCAGTCGACAGTTATATGAATGTTTTACTCGCTAGTACACAAGAAATCATAAATGGAGAAGTGACCGGTGAAATCGGAGATGTACTAATACGCTGTAATAATATACTACATATTAGAAAATCAAGTAATGCTAGATTTATGGTTGAATGATCCTACGAAATCTACTTCTAAGTTTGATAAATTTTGTAAATAATTTTTAATATAAAATTAATTGTGTACTATCGTCAAGTTGATTCTTCCTATGGATATTAAACCTCCGCAGACAAGGAGAATGAAGATGCAAAAAAAGTTACGCTCGTCTGAATTTTCAAAGTTGTAATTATTCTTTGATTTTTATAGCCATAGGGTTTTAGTTCGGTAGTGGGTTAAAAGTCTAAAAACAGAAACTATAATAAACATGTCGATATTACGTATATTTCTGACATCTCTTATAGATTTACTCAACAGGAGTGTAAATCACAATCTTTTGGAAAGCCTACGAGTACCTAGACTGAACTCGAAATTTTCGTAAAATCTTGAATAGATAAAATGATGAGTAAAGAAATTTTTATTCTTCAATAATTAAAAAAATATTAAAAGCGCAACAATCTAACAGATAACAACTTCCAATCGATTACATTCGATAGATACACGAAACAAATTGCACAAAATTTCACCTCACGACTTTGGTGAGCAACAAAAAATATAAATATATAGAAGAATGGTATAGAGATTCGTTAAAATAAAGAGTATACTAAATTATAGGAAGGAATGTAAATAAAATATGATATTAAAAGCTAAACTTCCCTCTGACTTTGAAAAATCCCAATCCATTACGATTATGAATGATCGATAAAACACCGAAATAATTCTGTAGCAAAATAGGCTTATGTTGAATATGACACATCGACGTACGTGGAGCTTGTTGTACGGCTTTGATGAAACGAGAAACGAAATTGTCAACGTCGTACATACGTAAATATTCATCGTTGTCATCTGATGGAAAATTAATAAAAATTTAACATTTTATTGTGAAATACTTTCATCGTCAGAGGTTAAAACTCGTACTTTTGTGCCATAATAAAGGATGCGATGTAAACGTAGCCCAAGGAATGTTGTTTGTAAATGGATTCCATTTCGTACTAAACTTCAAGGGTTCTCCTTTATTCCACATAGGACGTACTCCTGTAATATTACGAGACCTGAAAATTTTATTTTGATTATTAAAAATTCTAGGCGCACAATTCTAGTACAATTCAAAAATACGCCACTCTGATATTAACTAGGTAATAAGCATTCAAAGGTTTCAAGTCATGCAAAATTAAAGAAAAATATAATATATATTAGGTATAAAACAGAAGTAAAAGGCAAAAGCAAAATGAAATGATATTTTTTTTGTACATTTAATAATAATTCTTTGAGAAAAATAGTCGAATATAATTTTATGGTTATTATAAACGGAAATATGATGCAACTAAAAATGTGTCAATATAGCTTATTCAACGATAAAAAAATGTTTCAGATTGGATTAAAGAAAAAAAACTAAATAGTGTAACAATGTTTGCTGGAAATTTTCATTTAAACAAGCCATTAAATCTTCAAAAGTGTGTTAAATGTTTTTAATATGAATATACCTTGCTTTAAAGTTCGTAAAATTGAAAGTTTCGTTAATGCTTTGCGATGTGTTAAAATTAGTCAAATTATTTCCAGCAACTTTTAACGCACAACTTTTTAGAACATGCATTACACCTGAAGTTATTCCATTAATGTGTCTGTAAAATAATGAATTTTAAACAAACTGATTCGTAAAAAAAAAACCAGTTCGATAATAAGGTAACAGAAGAGAATAATCGTTGTTTATACTCACGGTGCTAATGAGCCCGATGGATAGACCAAGTCTCCTACAGTCAATGTGTCGACGTTATGTAAAAGAATTTTATAATGATTCAGTATTTTGAGAGCAATAAAATCATATTTAACGACAATTAAATAATCTTTTGTTAAAACAACCACTCTTTCTCGTTCATTATCCCAAAAGCTGATTCTGAAATCATATAAAAGGTACTTTAAATGTGGTCATTACAATGAATAATACTGAGAAACTCATTATTACTCACTCGGTAAGCAGCCAAGTACCGTAAACGTCGCTAATATTATGAGCATTATCGAGAAATTGCTTGATTTCTGCCATTACAGTGGTAACCAATTCATCACGATAACAAAAAAACGACCTGGGATCTTCTTCAGCCCAAGGTAAAGCTAAAGAGGTTTCATCTGAAAATTTTCAAAAATTGGGTTCGTAAAACAAGAATTATATTCCAATTTCCATTGAAAAAACTCACTTGGAATTCTATGATTGAGGAGAGGTTTCTCAACTTCCGGTTCATCAGTACTCAGCGTTAATTTGCCTCCTTTAAATTCGATAGGATCATCATCCAAGAGAGCATCTTCCTTGAACATTTTCACTGATGATAATTGATAACTATTCTACGATCTATGACACTGAACTTAATTCATCCTATAAACTGAATATGAATGGAAATCATCGCAAATAAGATGATCTTTCGATTAATTACAGATTTTCAAAAAGATTTAAGATAACAATCAACTAGGAAATTAGGAAATTCCTTTTTTTTGCAGATTTCTTCACAAAATTAAGACAAAATTGAAAATTTATCAAAAAATTTTATCACCAATAAATTTATGAGATAGAAGGGGGAAGAATGTGGAGAAAATAAATATGGCCACGCCTCAGGCACGTCACGTTTTTGTGTTTTAATGTCCACTTTGTCAACTTTCCATAAAGTCAAAAAAAGTAATTTATTTTGGTTTTTGAAAAAAAAAAAAAATTCCGGCGAGTGATAAAAAATGTGAAAATGCATGATGTAAGAGAGTTCAAAAATTGAAAATTTGTGATCAATGTGCAATCAAGTAATTAATGTAATGTTTAAAGTATTTTCCAACATCTTACACGTTCGTTTGCTGTCTTTTTAATAAATTTAACATGGCTTGCAAAGGGCTAGTTTCGTTCGTAACTGGCGGTGCCTCCGGTCTCGGTAAAGCTACGGTAGAAAAATTGCTGAAAGAAGGCAGCAAAGTAATACTTTACGATTTGGAGTTTTCAAAAGGAGCCGAAATAGCCAATGAATTGGGGCGTGATGTGAACTTTGTCGCCGGCGACGTTTGTTCCATAGCCGACGTGCAAAATGCGATGCACGTTACAAAGGAGAAATTTGGTAAATTGAATGTGATAGTCAATTGTGCCGGTACTTCCGTCGCTTTCAAAACTTATAATTTTTTGACAAAGACTTCTCACGAATTACACGACTTTAATCGAGTTTTGCAAGTCAACACAGTCGGGACTTTCAATGTAATCAGGTTGGGAGTTGGACTGATGCACGAAAACACTCCAGATAAAGAAGATCAAAAAGGCGTTATTATAAATACAGCTAGTTATGCCGCATTCGACGGTATTTCCGGTCAAGTCGCTTACGCCTCCAGCAAAGCAGCAGTCGCTGGTATGACTTTACCACTTGCCAGAGATTTGGCTAATGAGGGGATCAGAGTATGCGCCATTGCTCCGGGTATTTGTGATACTCCTCTTGTATCCGAGCTGCCAGAGAAAGTTCGAATATTTTTATCACGAGCCACTATATTCCCAAATAGGTATGGTAAACCTGAAGAATTCGCCCATTTAGTGAAAACAATCATCGAAAATCCTTATTTAAATGGAACAGTTATTAGAATGGATGCAGGCTTACGTATCATGTAGACTAATTTTAATTATGGCAGTAGATATTTATTGTGTTTTTAAATAGATAAGTGATGTTTTTTTAAAGAAAAAAATAAAGAAATTCTTCATACGCGGACTATCTTCTTTTAAAAGCAATTGATTTATTACTTTTTCTTCGAGGGATGCAATAATTATGTTTTTAAAATTGACGTGATTATTTTTATGAAAAAAAGAAGATTCTTCACACTTGAGCTATTTCTTTTTCAAGATCGTATTTTAATTTAAAAATCAATCAACATATTACTTTTTTGAACAGAGGAAGTTGAAGGAGAAAAAGAAATGAACGAGTAATTAAAAAATGAAACGAACAGCGCATTTATTTTTTCATAATATTAAAAACAACCGAAGTACAGGAATAAACAAAATTTCGTACACAAAAAAAATCGAAAAAAAAAACCATAGAGGGGCACTCGTGGTCATGTAACCGTATCCGTAGGACTATATAGTACAAAAAATAAATAAATAGATAGATAAATACAAAAAGCGAGAAAATGTATGCTAATAAAAGTATTTTAAGCGCACGAATATGAAAAAAATGAGTACCAGCTGATGAAAATGCCATATAGTTCAAACGTCAGCAAGGTATTTGCATCTCTGAAATAAAAATTCTAAACTAGCATAATTATAAATAGATCTATCGAATTAAAATTCATCCCAGGTTGAATCTGTATAAATTATCGGTGAATTACCTACGATTTTAAACGAAAACAAATGTTAATCGCGAATTCACTGAATTAGCTGAGAGGAAAATCTAAATAGCTTACTTGAAAACTGTATCGAAATCCATGACAAGAGAACTGGCAAAAATTATCGTCTTTCTCGTGAATCTTGTCTGTAATGTCTCGGAGAAGCGCTGCGCGAACGGGACGTATGACGTTTTGGAGAACGCGAACGTGATCTAGAAGGTATTGCAATGTTTTTAAACGAAACGTACGTCTATTTTTATATATTTTGTAAGGCAATGAAGTGATAAATACGTCGTATCAACGAGAAACAAGTTTTTCAAATCAATGAAAATTGAAAAAGGTTTATACGAGTTATTTTTCATCACCTCATTGCTCACGATATATAATACATAAATAACCTTTTGAAAGTAAAAATAATTAATAAATTAAACATTTTTGATGAAAAAAATCATAAATACAAAAGCTAAATTTGCTTTACGTTTAATTAACAAAGCGATCATACTTACGTAAATCAGTGATCGCAAATAAATATTAAAATTCAACAGCGTTTTTATTATTAAGTAGGTAATAGCACAGAAGATTCTGTATAGTTGAAAAAAATCTGAGCTGTGCAGTGTAGAGTAGAGCAGAGCAGAGCAGAGCAGAGTAGAGTAGAAATTTAAGACGAGTGGTAAACCCGTAGGCGGTTTGTATCGAAGAGACTATAATTGCTGACAATGCCAGATAAAGTGCCCCATACAGGTAATCAATTCGTCGTGGATACGTAAGAAGAAATGGTATGAAGATTGATTTTTCATCTAATTCGGGCTTTACGGCTTCGCTATCGTTTCTCAGATGTTTTGATTTATTTTAAGCTTAACGCACGCACTTCTGTGATAATAAACCAAACAAAAAAAAACGCCTATTTCGTTCCAGGAATTAGGCGATATAATATTTTTTCGCTTAGTTTCGTCATCACAGAAGTAACTCTTCAGCGCAACGATTCTGAACGAAGAATATTTAAGAAGCATCTGGTTGAACCACAATAAAGGTGTGTCTGGTGTTTATACGAAATAAAACGCAGTACAAATACTGGAAGAGTATGTTAATGGAGGTAAGGAGAAAAGGTGACAATTCATCTCCAGATTTTCCTGTAAATTACCCCAAAAATTATTTTAATTTAAATTTTCCTCCTAAAATAGTCAATATGTCATTAACTAGTAACTAAAATAGAACCGCTCAACTGATAAAAATTTGTTTCCAAACATGGACAAGAAAATGAAAAAATTACTTTTTGTACCTATCGCGTAATATAAAAGATGAATAAAACAACGTAAGCCGTTAACCGTTGGAATAAATAAGGGCAATGCAACGTGAAAATTTGATTTGATCGAAATGTTTTAGAATAATTTTAAATTCTGTCATGATCGAGCCTGAATTGAAATTACGCTCGTATTTAATAAACTGAGACAGTAGGGTTTGAAAAAAGTAACAAAAATAATAGAATGCATACGTTAATTACAAGAAAAAAGACTTTAAACAACTTGAATGAATACACATCCAGTGTGTACTTGGACTTTTCAACGCAATGTTTCCGACGAGAATATCATTACAGTGAAAATTTTCAGTTCAGGGTAAAGAAAGACAAACCTGAATTTGTATACAAAATAACGCATTAATTTCAACATCAAAAAATTATGTCCTAACCTGTAACTTCCACGACTTCTCGACGATGAATAGTTATCATTTCCACCATAACGACGATATTCTCTACCGCCTCCTCCACCACCGCCTCCTCGTCCTCCACGAGATTGTTGTCTGGAACGGCCTGAAGACATTTCGACTCTAATTCTATTTCCACATAATCGGCTGCAAGTAAAATAAGAAATAATTCGTTGATAATCAATAAACAACGATGCCGACGGTGGATCTCAAGCTCAACAACAGCGATGCAAACTCACGTTCCGTCAAGTCCACGAACCGCATCTTCGGCATCTCGCGGATCTTCATATTCGACAAAAGCAAATCCTGGAGGGTTCCTAGCAATCCAAACATTCTTCAAGGGACCATATTTGTTAAAAGTTGACTCAATCTCGTGTTTGGAAGCACTATCTCCTAAATTTCCTATGTATACTTTACAAGCCAAGTCCCAGTTTCGGTGAGCCATGTTTTCTAACTGAAATTCATAAAATAAGAATATGTATAGTTATTACAATAAAAATACGTGAATTGGAAATAATCATGATGATTTATAATGTTAAAAAGAGAAAACAACATGTACCGAGTTTCAAATTCGACACTTCGAACACGTAAGCACAAAGGACTAACAGTAGCAAAACGGTTATAGTAATTGAGACTGTACAAATAAATCAAAGGAAAATTGAATAGGTGATTGGTTGACAAAGGGAGAATGCAATATTGTACTATATCAAGCTGATTTAGTAATGTTTTTAAGGAAAAAGGAAATTCTAATATTTTTGAAGTGAAGAGTCGAAATAACTTTGAACAATGGTTTAACAAACAACTCTTCTATTACCTTCACCATCCAAGTATTTATCAACTTACTTTTCAAATCAATAGTGCTGAGAAGTAGATATGTCGATGCTTGCTTCTTTTCAAGATATTTAATTAAAATTATTCACTAAAATAAAATTTTTGTAGAGAAAAACATTCAAGCAAGTCGAGATAATCCGATGTCGGCTTTTGATGTTTTCATGTATGTTTTGAAGATTTTTGAGCGTTTTGAACTTTTCAACTTTTGGATTTGACTGGACATTTTTGGACAAAAATCCGCTGGTGCGCTGTAAAAAATGAAATTCAACTAACGCTTCTAGCGGATTTTCAATGAAAGTACGAAATTTTAATTTTTTCAGTTTTTTTTTCTTTTATTATTTTTTTTAATTTTTAATTATTTTATCTTTTTATTTTATTTGTGATTAACTCATCGATGGATTAACTAATATTACTGAGTGATTTAGTGCACGTGCACCTGACCAAGGTATGTAACTCTACGTATAAAGAAAAAATTTAATTTCAAATACAATTTAATTTTCAAGAATTGAGAACGAAGTTTCAGTTGAAATTTAAATACAGTTTATTAAGCAACAGTCCAAAATTAAATTACACTGTACGTTATAAACTTAAACTAACGTTAGTTACAAAAAAGATATGGTAGATAAAACAGGAGTAAAATAATTTATATACATTTTGTTTCGTACGCAATAATGTATATAAAAAATGATATGGTAACGATGAATTGCACCCAAAAGAAGAATCCGTCGAAGGTTTTGGGAAAGT
The DNA here is from genome assembly GCA_959613365.1 of Balanococcus diminutus. Taxonomy (NCBI): domain Eukaryota; kingdom Metazoa; phylum Arthropoda; class Insecta; order Hemiptera; family Pseudococcidae; genus Balanococcus; species Balanococcus diminutus. The sequence goes on from OY390715.1 coordinate 49,426,403, forward strand.
ACACAATATAGTTTCACATTTAAAATGACAAATGTTTTGAAATATTGTCATGTTTGGATCTTAAGAATTATAATTTATATTCGAAAAATCCTGACATTGAGTAACATTGTAACATAAGTGGGTAAGGTACATAGGCCTATATGAAGCTTTTTGAAACGCGATGATATCAAAAAGTAATAAGTACTTATGTCACATTAACGAGGGATATTTTCGAACAAAAAGAACAATAATTACTTAACATTAAAAAATTAAAAAATTGTGACAAAAGTCACTCGAAAATAAAACGAAAGTTATTTTACTTTATAGCGAGAAACGATTTCAGGTTAGGTATACGTCTTATCAACCTAATTTTGAAAAAATATTTCTAAGTATGAAGTGTATACGTCTAGAAAAAATTGAGTACAATTTGGAGCATTCAAGAAGCATATGCCATCTCCTTCGTTTTCGATTTTTTATTTTTTGTTCTAACGCCTCCAAACGCTCGTCGGATTTTCTTCGTTATGGACTGCGGTTTTTTGTCAGTGTTCTTGACGAAATTCATTTCTTTTGGAAGAATAGTTGGAGGAACAGGAACCACATCTTCTAGTGTGATTTCTTCGATACGTACCCTATAAAAAATTGAAAGATCAAATTGTGAGACTGGTGATATTAAAATCACTCATAATTATACTCATAATACAAAACTTCGCCTACCCTGTTGATTCACCTCTTTCAATTATTTGTTGTCCTACATTTCTAATTGGAACCAAACTGCGTTGAAGTTTATTCCAAAACAACCCATTCGCGATATCCCTTTCATAGTCTGCTCTCACGTAACTACTGTATTCGATAGGAAGAGTGCACCTCTTATAAGTGCACGGGATGACTTTCCTATGGCCTTGCTCTACATTACAAAAACCAATCATGTAGGTAAATTTCAACGAATACTTGATCTAATACATAGTTATTTAAAAATCAAGAAAAAAATTACCGTAACTTATGGCTTGGGCGAATTTAACAAAAAAAGTATGACGATCACTGCGTAAAAATTCATCAGAAAGGATGACAAAAAGCCAATTACATCGCTTCGATATCAATTCCATGATTGCAGCATGCTCAAAGGTGACCCCAGGGGCAAGATCCCTATCCTTGTCACACACCTGAAAGTAAAATAAATACTTTAAAATAAAATACGTAGCTAATTTTGTTCAATTTTGATAAATTTTCAACTTGCTTTCAAATTTAAATTATTTTCCATTGTATCCCTGATATCTTCGGCAAAAGGTTTATCTTCATCGGTGTACAAAATGAACACGTCGTAATTCTGAGGACCATTACTTCCATTTTGATTACGAATTATGTCGTCTGAAAAAGTAGGTCAGTGAACTTTCTTTAGTTTCAATAATATACAGCATAAATAAGATATTTGATGAAAAAATTGTTCACCTATAGTTAGAATATTCGATCCAAAATTATTTGGAAAATTATTAAGTGAAGGTTGGCGTTGAACTAAGCTAGTTCTTTTAGTTTCGAATTCCTCAGCATCGTCGTCTGTAAATAATTCAAGCGATAATCGTTTCAACTTCAAATCAAAAAATAATATAGTAGGTTTAAAATTAACCAACACCCAACACTTACAAAACATTTGTCTTGTATCATCCAATACATCATATCTATCAATTTTCTCAAAATATGACTGTAATTGTCCCAAAGTTAGTTTTTTTCCTGGGCCTAACTCCATCAATAACTTTGCAGTAGGGTTTTCACCTAACCATCCTTCGATTAGGCTTAAACCCATTAAATCAGCAATACCTCTATAGTCTCTGTAAAGAAAACGTGTTATAAGCATCGGGTAAGCTTACATACTACGTGTGATGTAATCACGCTGACGGCAAAAAGTGATTTAATTACCTAGGCAATCTTAGAGGTTCCGGAGAAGGCAAAATTTTAAGCCTGTTGAGCATACAACTCAGTTTACCGAGGGTTCGTGGTCTTAAAGCTTCCACTGGGATTTCGTCCAAGTTCATATCAGACATTGCTCTATCACGCATTGTTGTGATGTAATTTGAACCCAGCACACAGATAAAACACTAAAATAATCACCGAATGCAGCCGATCTAATGAAACAAACACGAACATATTATTACAGTTTTGATATTATAGTCTCTTCTTTTTGCAGTTATGAAGCATACTCTTAATTACATATTCGTAAAATTAAGTACTTACTCCTTAACGTGATGACTTCATATGATGGGAAAATTTTGGGAAAACACAAACTTGATAATTTGTATCGTTTTACCGGATGGAAATATTCACATACCTATACTCATTTTAATATTAATAGTGACAAATATTCTCTCTGAAGAAGTAAGAGATATTCTCTACGAATTCGTCTGGGACTTCAGTCTTGATGTCTTGATCGAATTCGAATCAATTAATTTCTTTAAGTAAGATTCTTCATTCGTACTTAATTAGTCCAACAAAATTGAAAATACTACTACGTCATATCCGTAGGAATGTTGACAAACGAGTACCTGTTTCTGTTTCACGGATCAAACAGGTGCATAGAATTGACATTTTCTGCTTTCATTTGAAAATTAAAGGAATCCTGATTCAAAGGTTAGTTCGTGAACCATTCGCCATCTTTTTCATTCAATTACTAAAATTTAAACAGGAATTTGAGAAATAATCGCTCCGTTTCAGAAAGTTTGAATTTTTTATTAGCACAAATTTTCATGTTTGGTCGTTTTTGTTTCATAATTAATTCATGTTTTCGCCTAAAGATCTCGTTGCAGTCTTAAGCCAAAGTTTTCAACTTTTTATTTTATTTTTTTATAGTTTTTTATTTCTTGAAAAATTGAATAAAAAATTTGACGTCCCATTTTGTTTTCACAAGGGGAAGACGATGTTTAATAAAAATCAAAATGTTGATATTTTTGTCCCTCTCCCTCCTCGAAATTCTCCAAGAATCCAGCTGCCACAACACTTTTGAATTTGAAATCGTTTACTTTATGACGTTGACGTGTTTAACTAATGGAATTCTTTCGACAGATCATTGATTAAAAAAATCGTTTTTTCAAGACCGATGTATAAAATCACTTACCTACCTGACCCCTAACCGTAGCTAGTGGCCTAGTGCCCTGTGAATTATGTACCTGTGACATGACATGTGGAAACTAGGCTTAAGGTAAATTTTTTTTTTTTTTTTTTATGTTCTAAAAGATCTCCTCTATCCGAGGGTATGGTCAAAAAAATTCCAAAGTGCCTAAAAATCCACTCAAAGTGACCAATTTATACTACAAAACGGCTTTGTTTTTTGGCTCTCCTGTAAAATTTACATTTTTACCGTAAGCCTAGTTTCCACATGTCATGTCACACCTACTTTCAGTTTCAAGAAAACACCACACATATTGACTTGACAGAAAAAAAAACATTCACGAAAATAATAATACTTTTATTATCATTTTTCGCACGTTTTGATTTGATGAACTAGATTTTTTATCATCTAAGCTACAATACAACAAAGTCGGTAGGTACGTAGGGATTCACATAAATCAAAATAATAATAATATGTAAATAATAAATTAAGTACCAGTTGGTAAGTACTAAGTAGGTATTAAATTATGGTCTGATCTACGTGATTAAAAATGTTTTCAAACATAAAATCCGTACTAAAATGCTTTAAACGTTTTATTTCAACTATAATACTTATCTATTTAAGACTTAGAATACATCAAGCATTTTAAAATAATAAAATATCATTAAAGACATTATTTTGTTGTAATATTAGAAGGTGAAATTCAGCCAAAGCAAGAAACTGCATTGAAAGCACATTGCTTCCAATAACTACGTTTTTGCTGTAATTCTCTTACGTCTCCTTGATGACGTTGTCGACTCAAAAATTGCTTTGCAAACAAATAATTAATTAAGGCGTTTTCAAAACTTCGATCGTCATCGGCTAACTGAAAAAATAAAACAATTAGATTTAAACAACATAACTTAACTAGAGAGTAATGTACCTAACTACCTATATACTTTTTTAATAAAGTTGAAAATGAGAAAAAAGTTGCCCTACAATAATTTGATCCATCATCAAGGACGTATTCAAAGGGTTCGATTTTGAAGATTTCGTCGCTTCAGAGATACCACAATTTGAAAAATCGTACTTAAATAATGAAGTTTTATCATTTTTGATTTTTTTTTTCAATGAACCTATTTTACTTCATTTTACAAAGTGGCAAAATTTTAAGAATTGAAAAAATAAACAATTTAACCTTTTTTATGATTTCAAAACTAATAAATTTTCAAGTTCCATCAAATTTTTAAAATTAGAATTTTAAACTACCTACCTAGCTATTTGAAAAAATCTTAGGTTGAAAAAATTAAAAATTAAAATTTTAAAGATTTACTTAGTTAAAATTTTAAAATTGATCAAATCTTTAAAATTATGGCAAAAAAGTATCTTAATTTTTTTTTTTTGAAAAATTTAAAGTATCAAAAAAAATATTTCATTTAAAATTCATTTAAATTGAAAAATTTCCAAATTCAAATCCTACCTATAAAATTTTAAGAATTTCAAAAATTTTAAATTTACTTACCCACCAAAATCTAGAAATTGTAAAAATGTATAATTGATTTAAATATTTTTGGAAATTTAGTACAATTTCATATAAATTGACCTAATTTTAAAAACTCATTAAAATTTTAACATTGCGCAATGACATCAATAACAAAGTATCAATTGAACTATTTTTATTTTCTTTATTTTTTTTTGAAAATTTCAGCAGCATTTTAAAAATTGATCCATTGACCATTTTCGAAAATTTATTTTTGTGAAATTTCAAAATTCCAATATTTTAAAATTAAATTACCTATCAAAGGGTATGGGCGGTTAAGATAGGTGATTTCGGCCCCGAAACCGATTTGGGTCAAACCTACCCCAAAAGGTCGACCGTGATGAGAAAAAATTTTGATAAAAATTTTAGACCCCCAGCACAAATATTTTGGGGTGGGGGTTCAAAACGTGATTTTTATTCATTATTTTTTGGATTTTTGCCAAATTAAGATAGAAATTTTGCGTTTTTTCTATTAGATTCTATATCACTAGAAGAAGCTGTAAAATTTTTTTCGATTTTTTCGAATCATTTTTCGCCGAGTCATAGCGATTTAAAAACTTTGAATCGCCATTTTGTATAGAAGTTTCAGAGGTACAGTCGTTAGTTTTTTACTGAAAACTTGTCTTGCACCCCAAAATATGCTGTAAAAATTTCGAGAAGTTTGGAGTGGTGCAACATTGTCAAAAAAAATAAAAACTGATTTTTTCGTCCGTTTTTCCCTCTCAAGCGCGTCATTTCTGGTCGAAATTTTTTTTTCTTAAAATATATCATTAATGACACCAATATACAGCATCGAACCCGAATTTGGACCAAATTCGTTCATTTTTTCCTTTTTCCGCCAAAATACCTACATGACGCCATTTTGGGAACCCAGAACCTCTTCAAGATGACCTAGGGGCCTAAAAATCATGTCTGGGCTTGTTTCAAGTCGATATCTCACATATACTGCAAGTTCAGCAAAATCAAGCAACTTTGATTTTTTTTGCTCATTTTCAAGAATTGAGCATTTTGGACTTAAGTTGAAAAAAATCAAAGTTGCTCGATTTTGCTGAAATTGCAGTATAATATGTGAGATATCGACTTGAAACAAGCCCAGACATGATTTTTAGGCCCTTAGGTCATCTTGAAGTTGGGGTGCAAGACACGTTTTTAGTAAAAAACTTACGACTGTACATCTGAAACTTCTATACAAAATGGCGGTTCAAAGTTTTTAAATCGCTATAACTCGGCGAAAAATGATTCGAAAAAATCGAAAAAATTTCTACAGCTTCCCCTAGTGACATAGAATCTAATAGAAAAAACGCGGAATTTCTATCTTTATTTGGCGAAAATCCAAAAAATAATGAATAAAAATCACGTTTTGAGCCCCCACCCACAAAATACTTGCGCTGGGGTCTAAAATTTTTGTCAAAATTTTTTCTCATCATGGTCGACCTTTTGGGGTAGGTTTGACCCAAATCGGTTTCGGGGCCGAAATCACCTATCTTAACCACCCATACCCTTTTAAAAATGGTTATTACACGACATATTTTTGTATTTTCTTTGCCACGTAGATAGTATTTGATTTTCTAAAAGTGCTCACTTTTCAAAAAAAAAAAAAAAAAAATAAAATAAAATAAAAATAGGGTTTTCTTAAAAATTGTCATAAATTACAGATTATCCAAATTAATAAACATGCTCCAGTGCAGAGCCGGTGCGAGGGGGGGGGGGGGGGGGGTTTGGGGGGGGGGGGGGGGTTGGAACACCCCCCCAGTGATTTTTCATTTGGCAAATTTTCGAAAAAATTTCGACAAATTCGGCAAACTTTCGACAAATTAAATTAGGTATGTTTACAAAATTTGGTAACGTTTTGAATTTCAAATATGTAAATTTTTTAGAAATTCTAAATCACAAATTCGGCAAATTTTTGAGAAATTCCGAATCATAAATTCGATAAATTTTAGAGAAATTCCGACTCACAAATTCGGTAAATTTCTGAAAAAAATTTTCGCCCTCGCTTCGCTCGGGCAATGTACTTCTATTACTTCATCTTTCTCTCAGAATCAGAATAGGAATCAAAAATCAGCGCATTTGAATTGTTATAACTTATAACGTAAAAAAATGAACATGATCTTTTTGAAAATATTAAAAATTATGTTTAAAGTGCATTATTTTTAATTAAAAATTCCAATTTTTTCAAAATTTTCGCCCTCGCTTCGCTCGGGCAACGTATCACTTTTTCATCTTTTAAAAAACCAGAAATTATTGTACGTTTTCAAAATTTCTGCAAAAAAAAGTCCATCTTTTCTTTTAGAAGTACAATTTTTTCAAAAAATTCATCGTAGGGGTCTACTTCCCACTGTTGTACCTATTAATTATCATTCGGCATTTTGAAAATTTTCATTCGGCATTTTCGATCTACACCCCCCCAAAAAAATTTGCTCAAACCGTCTCTGCTCCAGTGCAGCAGAAAAGGTATATGAGTAAGTTACATATTCTTACAGAATGGTAAGTAACTATTTATTTTGCATATTTCAAATGACACTCAAAACAACACATGAACTATTACGAATTGATAGAATCGATAATTTTACGAAGTTCCAACCGTAAACTCATATTTTCCAGGAGCTTCGTTCGAATTTACAAAAAAAAAAAAAAAAAAAAACATTACCTATGCTACTTTATCAATTAATAAATCGACCTTTTGCGAATATTAAATTGGTTGGTTTCAAATTTTATTGCTGCTGTCCATCCTTTTAAAGTATTTTCTTAATTGATATTCGTTTAATTTTTTTTCAGAAGTGGGAGATATACCTATAACTAATGAAATTAATTTCAAAATTCTTCGCTATGTAAAATTGATAGGTAGGTATAGTTATCAAAAAAAACATCACTCATTTAACTACTATTCTTTTGTGGAGTATTCCTATCATTTATTTCGTTTTTTCCAAACGTTTCCTGGTAAAGATAAGTGAACCTAAACAGTTTTCTATTCTATTATTGGTTTAGCATGATTATAATATTTTCCGCAAGTTTTTTATTTTATTTTTTATTCTATTCGAGCACCACCATAAATCTTTCACTTCCGCTAAGAATATGTTGAATAATTCACGCCCTCAACAAGTCAAACTTCAACTATCGCCCACACTTGTTTTGTATTTTATTTTTTGGTAAATGAGGAAATTTTAAAATGCGAACATTTGAATCAGGCAATATCGCCCTTATATTAGATTCGAATCGCTTTTACTCGATGAAATTAATTCCCGTGGGAAATGATATGTTGAAAATCCCGAAAGAACGGCAGCACACCGAAATATTGGAATTCAATTTCATTAATGTCCCCTATTTCCTTAGTAGGTACCTAACTTGTCGGATTTATTTTTCTATCATTTGTAATTTACTCGAAATGTTAAATATCCGCTAATCTCTCGAAAACCTAATTAAAACGAATGAAAAAAAAAATCACAATCAATCTCTTATGAAGGTACTTTCCGATATACTTCGTACGTTTCATCTGTTTCGACATTTCGAGCGTTTTAGAAAAACCAATTTAGTTCGAGTGTTTCTGTTTACGTTACCTATTTACTGGGAGGTGAAGAAAACGTTTGAATTTTCGCTGAATGCAGTTAATAAAGATGAAAAATTTTCGCTATTAAGAATTCGTAAAAATTTTACACGACGGAGTGACTTATTTCGCGTCAGTATAGAAGATAAATTATGTTATAAGGTTCGTTTGTTAAGCGTTTAAAATAATTACATTTCCTGTATTTATATTAGTTCGTAGTTCGCCAAGTTTTGTATTTCTTCACAATCAAAATTAATATACATTTTTGAGAAAATGGAAGAATTCTCGACTTTCTTATTGCATAATATCTTCATGGCATGTAAATGGTATTTCTCACGACCAGCGGCGTGCTCCCACTTGGGGGAGGGGGGCTTGGAGCTATTGTATTTTTTTTCCAGTCATCAAAAATTTTTTGCGAGAGGGAAATGCATTTTTATTTTTTTGTTTTTAAGAAGAATCGTAATTTTGGTTGAGGAAGTCCCTCTCCCCCGGGAGCACACTTCTGCCCCAGCTGATCAATTAACCAATTGTTTTATAGTATTAAAATTTTTCTAAATTTCTTTGGAATGAAAAAATTTCCCATTTTAGAATTTTTTAAAAATGGGAGTTTTTATGAAGAAAATTTTTTTTTGAGAAAGGAATTTCTTATTTTTAGAGAGGAAAAAATGTAGATTTTTTTTGAAAAAAAAAACTATCTTTATGAAGAAAAGAATCCAATTTTTAGGAGTAAAATAGTGGTAAAATTTTTTTTCAATTTTTTGGAGAGAAAAATTTTCTAATTTTTACACAAAAAACTCGTTTTTTTTGGAATATATCAAATATAAGGAAAAATTGAAGAAAAAAAAATCAGAAAATTTGAAGTAGGCGAATTACCACTACCTAATTTTGGAAATTTATAAAAACAAAAAAAGAAATGAAAAATACAATTTAGGGTCACAAGAACTGAAAATAATGACTTACTAAAAAATTAAAAAAATTAAAACATTCAAAAAATGTAAATACTTTGAAAAAAAATATGATATCTACCTACGAGTAAATAAGATAGAAATTCAAGTGTGTGAAGTTAGGTATCTACATATACCTATTTAAGAATTGAAAAAATGGGGAAATCTTAACAAACCTGAAAAATTTTAAGCCAAAAAATTTACAAAAACTGAAAAAAGTAGTTATTTGATATTAATTTTTTTGAAACTATGAGGAGGGAACCTCATAACCAGACATACATCAATACATCATAACGTAACTTTTCTTACAAAAATATTGCACGAATATTCACGAAACAAATTCTGCCAAGTTAACAAAGTTAAGCTTTTTAGTTTTTTCATTGTAAAATAATATTCACTTCTTTTACTTCAAAAATATCATGCATGGAAGTGGTTTGCACGTAATGTATATTACGTACATCTAACCAGAGATTTTATTTCTTCCTATTTTGCAAATTTTATCAAACACGTTTAAAAAAGTTGGCACTTGGCAGCGAGTGATATTTTATTGTGGTAAAGTTTTCAATGACATTTATCCGGATACCTACGATAGTTGAATACAAATATTTATTTGAAACTTTTTTTACCAAGAAGAAGAACCTCACTTGCGAGAGATGTTTTTCACCAAAAATTAGCACAAGTCGATATTATTTTATTGTTAGTATCTCAGTAGTTCAAACGAAAATTCTTGTATCGAAATTTTCACCAAATCAAACAACATGATGAGAAATTTTCCAACAAGGAGTAAAGTCAAGGGATTTTAAAAAATCTAGGCATTTACCTATTTCATTTAAAAAAAAATTTCATAATTTTTCATATTTTTTTCATCTATTAATTTTTCCCTCTAAAATTAAATTTTTCCCTCTAAAATTAAATTTTTCTTGTTGGAAATGAATAAACATTTTTTTTGGTAATTAAAATTTTTTAAATCACTTACATTATTTCATTTCTTTATTTAATTAATTTTTTTTTACCTAAATATTTTGCATTGAGTAATATCTCTCAGAAATCATTTTTTTTATTTTTATTTTTGACCTACAATTAATTTTTTTATTTTATTTTTTTCAGCGTAGGTAAATACATAGTTCGAATTTTTCAGAAATTAATTAAAACTTTTTACAAGAAAGAACTTTAAGTCTCTCAATAATGAATTAAGTATTCGATTTTTAAAGAAATTATTAATCAACATTTTTTGGAAATAAAAATTTTAAAAACTAAAGTAGGTACTTGGGCCCTCCTTAATTTGTATATTTTTTTGTTTAATTTTATTTTTAAAAATGTATTTCTTTACAAATATTTACTTTTTTCCAACTTTTTTTTTATCTTTAGGTAGGTAGGTCGGTAGGTAGTGTAGGTATTCATTTTTTTCAAAAATTAATTTTTTGCATTTTTTGAATTTTTTGAAATTTTTAGAAATTATTAACATTATTATTAGAAATTAAAATAAAATAAAAATCATTAGAAGCAACCTACTTCTTTCATCTCTTCGATTCATTTTATGATAAAAAATATTGTAGAAAATATAAATTTTTTTAGGAATTAATTTTTTTTTTATAAAGTCAAATTTTTCTGTTTTTAATTTTTTTTTTATCCAAAAGGTAATAGGTAAGTACTCGACACTCGTACAATGGTACATAGGTAGGTATACCTGCCAATTTCATTTGAAAAGAATAAATGCTTTGCACTAATTTTGATGAACTAATTTTTCATCAAAATTTTGTCATCTAGGTATTTAATTCCCTCTAAAATTAAAATTTTCAAAATTGTCAGAAATGCAATAATTTTTTTTTAGGAATTTAAATTTTTTTAAATCACTTACATTACATCATTTCTTTATTCAATTTATATTTCTTTTTTTTAATATTTTTAGCATTAATATTTTCCAGAAATTATTAGGTAGGTATTTAAAAAAAAATTTATACAATCAATTTTTTCAAAAAAATAAAATAAATAATCGTATTTTATTTGATTATGACTATGAGGTAGGTAGAGGTACTAGGTACGCAGGTATCATAATTTTTTTCGTGTTAGGTAAATCTGATTTTAAAAAGGTTTTTTTTTTAGTGTAAATAAATATTTTAAAACGTTTCATTCGCATAGCTAAAGGGTTTTTTAAATTTTATTTTCGAGATTGAAGTGATATAAATTATAATAAGAAAATCTTGTAAACTTAAAAAGCACCCTAATCTTTCGCCAACGATCATACCATGCTGAATACACCGGTTCTCGTCCGATCACCGAAGTTAAGCAGCATCGGGTCAGGTTAGTACTTGGATGGGTGACCGCCTGGGAAAACCTGATATCGTTGGCTCAACTTTTTTTGTTTCAAAGTAACACTTTTTTTTTAGGAAAGCATTCTTTTCAAAGTTGTTTCTGTCAATAAGACGTATTTTCATTATTTGAGGAATTTTTCCAAAATTAATTTTATCCAGTTTTCTACGTGGTGGATTTTCTGACCAAGGTAGATTTTTTTACTGTATAATTTATTATCAAAGACTGCTTAGGCATAATTATAAATTTTTTTGAGATTATTTTTAGTGCAAAGAATGTTTTTATTAATAGATACATTATTTTTCTGAGAAAATTTCATTTCGAGCATTAATTGTCAAAAAACATTAATTAAAATTTTTTTTTTCAAAGATAATTTTTTTATGGAACACAATTTTCTGAAGAATTTTTCGAATTAGGCAAATATAATTATTACGAATCCTTTTTCTTTGTTGAGCGATTTTTTTTGAGAAAAAGTAGATGCGTTAAACTTATTACTTGATATTTTTTTATCGTAATTTTAAAAAAAAATCAGTACCTAAGTATTTCATTAGGTACTTTATTTTATTTTATGTTTAAAAATATTTATGCAGAAGAAATTATTTTCCTACTTTTTTTTTTAGTTTTTTATTTTGAAAAGTAGGTAAGTACATAAAATATAGGTATAGTTTATTATTTTCAGAAATAATTGATTGAAAAGTCTCAAAAATATTACTGCTGCCTTAATTTTTCAACTAAAAAAAATATATATTATTATAATATATATTTTGCGTCAGTTTTTACAGAAATTAATTTCTTTAAAATTTTTTAAAACAAATTTCATTCTTCATTTTCATTTTAAAAAAAAACATTGTTTGAATTTTCAAAAAACTTGACAAGTACATTTTAAAAATTGAAATTAAAAATAAAAATTTTCATTAAAAAAATAAATGCTTAATTGCTTACATATTTTTAGACTATTAAATTTCTTTTAAAAATTATTGTACCTATAAATTTTCAAATTTTGTCCATGGATTAATTAAACTTTTTTTCCGTTGATTCATGTTCATTTTTTATTTTTTATTTTTAAAATTTCTTTTCAAAAATCATTATCAATTTTTAATACCTAATTTAATTTTCTCACGAATCAATGTTCAAAAAATATCCAGGACGAGTCTTAAAGGCTGCTTCATACCTAATACATATTGAGTAGGTACTTAATTAATAATTAAGTAGATAATTATGAGAAATACTCACCTCTGAGTCGTTTATTATTGAGTCAGATTTATCAGGTGAAATTGCTGGATGCGATAAAATAGAACTAATATTGACTAGAACTAAACAAAAGCACAGCAGCATCCAATGTGACGATCTTTGAATTCCAAACATTATAAATCTGTAACAAAGATTGTCACCCTTTTTAAAATACCTTCGCTTTGTAGTAAACATAATATGACAACGAAAATATAAAAAAAATCTGCAAACTACAAAATTGAAATTCCATGTTTTACTAATGCATTTTATTTCATAATGTAGTTAGGTAGGTAGATAGACAGTATAGGTTTAGACCTCTCCTATATTATATTAATTACGTTCTAATTGAAACGCATTCAATTCATTTTATTGTGAATTTCTATCGTGTTTACAATAAATAAAATGAGAATTGCCATCAACCTGATGGAAAATCAATCTACAAAATAACGCCACTTTTTCCACTTTCGTGCAAGAACACAGTTAATTACAAATTTGTTCCGTGTTGCTCTCCAAAACTTTTCATTCAGGAATTGTTAAAGTAATTTCTAAACGCTGATAGATAAATTTTTGAAATTCTCGCGATGTTAAATCTTTAAAATACCAACGTTTTTCATTTTAATTTAGCGAAGTTACTATGTTCATTGCAATAGAGCAGGAAGAAGGAAAACGAAATGAAATCGTACTATGAAATTTGTTGTAATGCTCTGGTGTTTCAATTTTTTTTTGTGACTTCCAATTTGTAGTGATAAAATTGTTTGAACTTATCAGCGATCCTTGAGCTCACCCCTTGGGGGCTGGAGCTTCAAAATATACCTACATTCATTCATTTTTCACGAATTTAAGTTTTTTCACCATCATAATAATTTTTTTTTCAAATTATTTTTTAAATAATTTTTTTTAGATGCATCATCAAATTTAAAAAAATGAAAAAAATTATTTAAGAAAAATACCTGATTTGAAAAAAAAATATTATGATTTTTTTCAGATGTTTTTCAACAAATTACTTATTATTTTGTCCGTAACATTTGATTGATGAACGTTCGGGGGGGGGGGGGGATATATCGGTTTTTTGAAGATTTCTTTAACGGATGCACATAAAAAATTCATTGATTTTTTTCCCAAAAAAGAAATTGAAAAATACCTACTTAATTTTTTTATTTCAGAAAATTAAAAAATTACCTATCTATTAAAAAAAATAATTTCAAAAAAAAATTCATTTCATAAATAGTTATTGAGAAATTTTTTAGATCCCAAAAAATTTTTATGAAACTTTATTGAGGATTATTGAGATTTTCTGAGTCAAAAGTTTTATTCCAAAAAATTAAGGAATTTTTTCTTCAAGTACCAAAAAAAAAAATGAAAATAAGACTTATTCTAAAATTTTCTTGAAAATGATCCCAAAAAGTTTTTAAAATCTTTTTATTTCTAAGAGTCCACAAAAAAATGGATTTAAAATCAAAATCCAAAATATTGTACTTATTTAAAATCCAAGATCTGAAATCCCTTTCAAGCCTGGATTTTAAATCCAAAATCTAAAATCCTTTCCATGATTGGATTTTACATACAAATTAATTTTTTTCTTTTACTCTGATATCTAAGCCAGCGGGCTATGTTAATTTTCGAGTGGATATCCCTTACTTATCTCTATTTTTTTCTCAGAAATTTCAATTTTTTTTGCTTTGTTTTTAAAATAATTAAAAATAAAAATCTTTCAATTTCTTTAATAAAAATCCAAATTCTTTTGCAGAAAGAATTCCAATTTTTCTTGGGAAAAATCATTCTCATTGATTAATTAATTTCTTTTTTTTGGAGCCAGCGTAATAAAATTTATTCAATTTCTTTATTTTGAAAAAAAAGTTTTCAATTTTTTTGAATTGAAAAATATTTTTCAAGTAGGTATTTTCCAAAGAAATTTTTTTGAAAAAAAACTTTCGAATTTTCAACAAAAAAGAACATTTTTTGAAAAGAACAACTAAATTTTTGGTTTGATCTCAGTTAAAAAATTTCCGAATTATCTCGAAATAAAAAAATCTATTTTTCTCGAGTAAAGTTGAAAAACTAACTCAATTTTTTTTAAAGATCTCTATTAGATAAGTATTATTTTATTTATTTATTTTATTTTTTTGAGAAAAAACCTTCTTATCTATTTCGCAATTTGTTTTAAAAATATCAATTTTTTGTCATTTTTTTTAACTAAAAATTTTTTGGAGAAGAAAATCTCTTAATTTTTTCTGAATATTTAATGATTTATATATTTTTCGGATTATACCTACTTAAATTTTTTTTTTTGCAATAAGAATTTTTCTCACTTAATTTTTGGAGAAAAATCCTGAATTCTTTTGTCAAAAAAAAATAAAATAAAATAAAAAATAAAAATTCCATTTTTTTGGAGTCTGTAAGTCTAGGTAACTACAGTGAAAGTTTCAATTTTTCGAAGTACAAAAGTGATTAAACTTTTTATAACATTACCTAGGTACCTACCTATCGCAGAAAAAAAACTGTTTTTAATTAGAAAAAATATGATAATTTTTTGATGAAATTTTATTTTATTTTTCTTGGAACCATATTTTGAGGCTACAGCTCTCAATGGATAAACTCAAGGATCGCTGATATTATGTTCAAAAATAATAATGTACCACTGCAAAAATAGGAAACCATGAAAAAACTTTTGAAATTCTGCCGACGGTCATTTAACATCCCTCAGTCCCTCATCATACCAGATCCTTTTAAATATGAAAGGTAAAAAATGAACCGGGAAGAAATCTTTAGACCGCATCCAATTTTACGTATATTACAGTGTTACATGAAAAATGTAGATACTTTGAAGTTGGATATTGTTTAAAAACATTTGTACGAGTGTATATCGGCTATTGTAAACTTATCTTGGTTTTTAGCTCTTGTCAAAAAGTATCCGAAACAGAAATGTAGATAGGTAGCTTCTAAAATAAGGGTATATTTTTGTTAGTTGTGCAAAGTGCCTATGTACCTTAGGCGGACTCATTCTCAAAGTAATTAAATTCTAATCTTTCCACTAAAATGATTTTTAATTGTTAAATACCTGCTAGTAACTCAACGACTAACAAAAACTAAATATTGAAGTCCAACTTGAATATACAACAAATTGTTTTTAAACTCGTATACAATATTATACCATTACCTACCCACTTATGAACGCTTGATTCACGTTTTCGTTGATACTTTTCATTTTGGCAAGTCTTTCATGCATAAATAAAGGTACCTTATTTTATTTCAAAACATCGTAGGTAGGTAGGTACTCCTTTTAAGTGAAATTATGTTAAAACAGAGAAACATTTGCATTACAACGTGTCTTCCTTGATGACAATGCCGTTGAGAAAATTCGCCTGAAAAAGCATAGTCCGCTACTAAGCGGTGGCTTTTTTCCTTGTAAGAAGTCGGGTTAAAGTTTTAAAGATCTGTTTTAAATTAAGCAGGTACCAGTAAAATGTTGATTCTGGAACCATATTTCAAATACGAAATGTATCATTGTACTTGTGAAGGATTTTCAAGTCGGATTCTGGAATATTTTTACGTAAAAGTAAAGATTAGGATTTATCGTTCATTTTACAATCGAACCTATTTACCTATTAAAATCAAAAGTTTTCTGTGCCTTTATGTTGCATGCGATTCGAATCGTTGAAATTAAATTTTAGATATTCTTTTTCAATTCATGTGAACCTACTTATGTACCTACTATTTACAAAAGATACCTAATAGTTTTCTTCCTCGAGCAAGAATCTTTCTCATATTGCATTTTTCCTAGCCGTAATTTTTTTTTTTTGTCTCACACAAGTATTTTTTCTAGTACTTACTTAACTCGCGTACTTTGGGTTTAAATACATTACGTTGACTTACAACAGAACGATGCAAAAAATAATACATCGATGGTCGATGTTGAAAAAAAAAGGAATCCCCCGTAACCCCATTAATGTTAGTAAATCGTTGAATGAAGTAAACGTGCTGAGATGAGTATTAAAACATGTTAATTATTATGTTCCTTTTTCAGGAAATGAAGAACTAATTGAAAGCTAAAAAAAAGGGCAAATAGCATTTTATCGAATAAATGGTAATGTACCTACCTACGCGTTTTTATTCTTTTTTTATATCCTCACTATGTACTCGTAATAAGTTATTGCAGACAAAATAGAATTTCCAATAAAAGTACTAAAACAAGTAGGCATGTGGACGGGCTCTCACTTTTGGGGGCTTCAGTGTAGTTTCAAAATTCAGATTTTTAGTCTCTCCCTCTTTTTTTATTTTTTATTTATTTATTTTTCTTGTTGAAATAAAAACAAAATTTTTGAAGATTTTTTTTTTTTGGAATAGAAATTTCTCAATTTTTGGAAGTGAAAATATTTTTCAAATTTCTGGAGAAAAAAAAAGAAAATTCTTTCAATTTTTCAGTGAAAAAAATCACAATTTTTAATCTTTTATTTTTTTGAAAAAAAAGTTTGAAATTTTTCAAGATTTTTTATTTTTACCTATTTATTTTTATTTTTTTGAGTAGGAACTTCTCATTTTCATTGATTTTTTTTACGAATAAAAAATTTCTTAGATTAAAAAAAATCTCATAATTTTTTAGAGTGAGAAGTTGCTTCAAATTTTTGAAGACATAGGTAAGGAAAATCTTTTAATTTTTCGAAGTAGGTAAGTAATTTTTTTATTTGCATTTTGTTATTAGGGAGGTATAGTTATAGGTACCTATTTAAAAAAAATCTAAAATAGAAAATCTATCTATTTTTTTGGATTAAATTTTTTTTAAATTTCCTTGAAGTGTAAAAAAAATGGTCTTCAAATTTTTTGGTTTAAAAATACTCTTCAAATTCTGGCAAAACTCTCAAATTTTTTTGAGTAGAAGAGCTGTTTTATTCTTTTGGAGTGAAAAATTTTCCATTCTTTCGGAGCGAAAATACTTTTCAAAATTCTTGGAATTGTAAAATTTTAAAACTGTTTCATTTTGTTAAAATTGTTAATTTAAAAATATTATCAAATATCAATAAAATTACAATTTTTCCTAAAATTCTAGAAATGTGAGTTTTTCAAAAATTTCGTTTAATGGGTGGCACTAATGATTTCAACCCGTGTAGCAACGTCGATGCTAATTTCGATATAAATGTCGACACATCGAAATCGGTCACTTTTCGATCGTACATGTCGACACGATTTTGGATGGTTTGTCGAGGTTATTATCGACACATTTGTCGACCGTCGACATGTCGAGCCATATTTGGACGGTCGAAAAACATGTCGATAATAAGCTCGACAAACCATCCAAAATCGTGTCGACATGTACGATCGAAAAGTGACCGATTTCGATGTGTCGACATTTATATCGACACACACATCGACATTTGCAATGGTGAGATTTTGAAAAATATACTAAGTTCAAATATTCAATATAAGTATATATTAAAATTAAACCAAAAATAGTGTTCAAGCCAACATTTCGACATTTTTTGTCAAATATGTGGCATTGAGGTCACCTTTGTAGCTGGACACATGCGTGTGTCCAACTAACATAGAGATGATTCTTAGAGCCTTATGTACTAATTCACAACACACTTTATCTGCGAGTATCACAAACACCCTCAAGACGTCGACAGTCAAGTCGATGCATTATTCGACCCTCGACAATTAGATCGACATTAACTCGACTTAAAATTCCTCTGGTCAACACTGTCGACAGTTAAGTCGATGCATTATTCGACCCTCGACAATCACATCGACACTATCTCGACCTAAAATTCCTCTGGTCGACACTGCCGACAGTGAAGTCGATGCATTATTCGACCATCGACAATTATGTCGACAATAACTCGACAAGTGGTTGTATTATTCAAAACTTTTTAAAAATGAGAAAATTTTATGATTCTTTCAAAAATTATTTATTCCTGAGCTTAAAATGTTCCTATTAATTGTTTTTAGTTCTTTTTAGATATAAAGTTTGTAAATTCAATTGGCAGAAATTGTCGACATAAATGTCGATGCGTTTATTGAGTATCGATTTTTACATCGACTTGTCTATGTAGAAAAACAACGTTTTCTAAATTATAGGAAAATACTGAGAAAAATTCAATAATTTTGATTGAACAGTTATGTTTAACATAGAACATTACTTTAAATCTCAAATATCATTTTTAATTCATCGTTAACCGAGAAAAAAATGTGTCTGAATTTTGTCGACATAAATGTCGATGTCGACAATTGCTACACGGGAAGTGGCAATTTTCTGTACCCTAAATTAAAATTTCACTTCCCAATTCGTAAAAAATCTGGGTATGATCCATTTTACCAAAATTAAAAAAAAATCTTTTATTTTTTTGAGAAAAAGTCTCTTTTTTATGTGAAACAGGAAGAGCTCTTATTTTTTAGGAAAAAAAGTTTAATTATGCTCAAGAAAAAAAAACTTTGAAATTTTGGAAAAAAATCAATTTTTGAAGAGGAAAATTTCTCAGTTTTTCTGAAATATAAAATTTTTATCCAAAAATTAAAAAAAAAAATTTTTTTTTGGAAAAAATCTATATTCTTGTTTAGGATGAAATCTCTGATTATTAGAGAGAAAAAAAATATAAATTAAAAAAAAAAAAAAAAATGTTGATTACCTACATATGTGACCCGGCACGTTAAAAGGGACCTAGTAGGTAAAAAATCGATTTTCACTTTTTTGGTGTTCTGAGGTCCACTTACCAAGGTCTATCACCTGAATCACTAAAAACTTCGAAAAAGTCAATATTTTCAATCGGCATGACAAAAGGGACCTAGTAAATCTGTAATCACTGTGGTTTTCGATGTATTTTTCATCTTATGATCACGTATGCCACGAAATCTTCATAATTTAGCCTAAAATCAATGTTACACTTGTTATCAGTAAACTTCAAAAATTTACTTATCACAAAAAAAATGTTCATTTTTTGGCAACACTGAGCTTGGTCAATTTCCCTTGCGCCATTATACAAATCTCTTTTTCTGTTTAGAATGAAATCTCTTATTTTTGGGCAAATTTTTTTAAATCAAGCTGTCTAAATTTTTTCAAGAAAAAATAATAGTAGAAACAAAATTTTGAAAAATCAAAAACGAGTTGTTGACAAAATAAAAATAGTTTATTGCTACGAAAAAAAATTGAAAAATTTATCTAGGAAATTAAAAAAAAGTTAAAATTATTTTTTTCTTCTGGTTTAAACTTATTAGTTATTATTGTCTGAAACAACCAACTTTGATAACCCCTTGCCTTTCCAATGAAATATCAACTTTACATTACAATGTATCGAAGTTTATCATGGTTATTGTATTACGAAATAAAGTACCTACTGCAATTAAGAACAACGTATAGACAGGTATCTCTAAAGAAAAAAAGAGACAATATTTCAACGCGTAAAGAACCAGAGAATTTTATTAACACAAACCAAAAGATGTTTTATAATTTGAACGAGCTTCACTAATCCGTTATTTGGAAATAAATCACAGCGAAGTACGATGAGGTTGCTAACCAAAGTATATGAATTATGTTCGAGTAATATGTAACCCTTTTGATGTAGGATAGATTACGTTTGAACGATTTACAACAGGTATTGGTTCGTTTACAAGTTTTCTCGCCAACGATGGGTGTACGTAAACGTATCCTGCGGTATTGAAAATTTACCCCCAAAAAAAGTTATCGACTAAATGGAAAGCGAAACTTCTACGATACCGCTTTTAAATTTTTTTGTCGTGATTATTTTGTTCGAAAACTATACAGCATGATATCCCCTGTGTGAAAATACATATAACGTATGCACGTAGGTAGGTAGGAGCTTTATAACTCGCTTAAAAGTAAATTTATTTTGTACTTTGCAAGGTCACTACCATCACTATAGTTCAAATATAATATTTACTCGATTAAATACACTGTACTACTTATTAATGAATTGAGAAGAAAATACATTTAATGAATTTTGATTTCGAGTAATTTCTCTTCGTCACATCTAAAATTAAAAAGTTATTAAAAGTCCAACCTTGGAAAGATTTCCCGTAGGAAAGCGCAAATATTCTCGAAAATCAAATTTAATTATTTTTGACTTCGCTTTCCAAGAGATAGGTATAAAGAATAGGCTAAAATCTAGAAAAATTAAAAATGTCTTCACCTGTCCAGCTTTAATTAAACGATTCCGAAAAGTATTAAGGGTAGTACGAATTTTAATATTTGAAAGTTTCCCATTTCGTTCGGACTCTAGTAATCACTGATTTAAAGAAATTTCAAGTTATACCGGGTGCACCGATAGTGATGCATACTTTTTGGAATTTTTATACAAGGTGTCTGAAAGGACCTTTTGAACAACATTTTGATTTTTTTTTTTAAATAAAAAACATTACAATTTTCTTGAAATTATAATTTTCCAATTTTTAAAACTATTTATTTTTTTGGAGAAAGAATATCTCGTAATTTCTGGAGTAAACATATTTTAAAACTCTTTTTTCAGACAAATCTTTCGATTTTTTTTGGTAAAGAATCTTCCAATTTTCTGGATATTTTTAAAAAATTTTTGTAGGATAGAATTTCTCATTTTTTAAGAGTAGAAATATTTCTCATTGAAAAAGAGACTTGGGGGAGGGGGGAGATATTTATTAATTTTTCTGGAGTGAATGTACGAGTGTAACGTATTTTTTATTTTTTTGAGAAAAACTTCCTCGATTTTTTTGGAATGAAACGATTTTTCTTTTCCTCTTTTTTATGAATGGTAAATCTTTTGAATAAAAAATCTCCTAATTTTTTGAATAAAAAGTCTTTCAATTATCGGAGGAAAAAATATTTATTTATTATTAGGTAGGTATACCTACCTATTATTTTCATCTATAAAAAAAGTTTCTTTTTTTTTGAAATAAGAATTCTTTTAATAGGTATTTTAGATTGAAGAATATAATTATTTTGATTTTTTTTTTGAGACGAAAACATTTCTTATTTTTTAGAAAATAAAATTTTTCGATTTTTTGGCAATTAGAAAATATATTTTAATTCTTTGTTTTATTTTTCAACTTTTTTTCAGGATGAAATTTCTCTTTTTTTGAAATTTTTTTCTGATTCCTCATTTTTTTTTTTTTTTGAAATAATTCTTTTAACTTTTTATATTGAAGAATATTTTTGATTTTTTGAAGATTTTTTTTTTTTTTTTTTTTTTTTGAAGGGAAAACATTTCTAATTTTTTTAGGAAATAAAAATTTTAGATTTTTTTTCAATTAAAAAATTTTCAATTCTTTTTTTTTCAATAGGTACTTTTTTCAGAATGAAATTTCTCGTTTTTTGAGATTTTTTTTTTTTTTTTTTTTAAATTAAAAAAATTACATTTTTCTGTTGAAAGAAATGTCTCAATTTTTCAGGTGTTATATTTTTCATAAAGAGGATTTCAAAATGTGCTTTTTGGATTTTAAAGGGTGCGATATGGTGCTACGCAATTTTGCACTACTCGAAAATGGCAAAAAATTGTGTTTTTTCTAAAGTGCTCCTTAAGAGGTAGAGGGCTAAAAAAATGAGAGGACTTTAACTCAAAATGAACCACAGCTCCTTTAGTTTGGTCGAAATTCGAGATAAATGTTTTTTTTCGATTCACCATCCACTCTAAGTTTTTTGTATTGCTTGTGTTTTTCGATCCTTTTGAGCCTTGAATTATATCATAAGACGCCTGAAAATTTCAAATTCCTTTTAAAACAGTACATCAAACAGGTGTAACTTTTTAATATGTAGTGTCAAAAAATGTTTTGCGATAAATTTACCTATTTTCAAAAATGAAGGGACTATAGGGAGTCTCAAACTTCACAAAATAGCAATTTTCAAAGCTCTGCAGCGCCTTCATTTTCAAACTCGGGCAATAAATGTCGAGAGTAAACAATTTTTTTTTAGCCAAAGTATTTCCTAAATTTTCTTTTTCTTTATCCCTTCAATTTTTGAGATAGGCTTGATATGTTCATAACATTTTTAAGTTTCAGAAGGAGCTCCTGGGACACCCTGTATGACGGTGTCCAATTGACAAAAAAAGTCACGAGCACTCGTTTTTTTTTTTTAAATTTCGTGAAGATTTCTTTGAAGAATAAAAAATAAGGTTATGTGAAAAATTTGTCCAACATTGAAAATGAAGGCGCTTCGGAAATTCGAAAATTGTATTTCCAAAGTTTAGAACTCTGTAGCATCTTCATTTTCAATTTCCATGTACATATCATTAATGTCCTTCAATAAATTTAAGAAGGTAATACTGCTGGCGTGAATTTCTTGTACGTAGCTACCCGGTAAACACACTGTATGCGAATCGCGTACTAATAGAGCGCTAAATTCGCATTTATCGTATACGAATAGCATGCGAAAATATCGTACTATTAGCATATCAAAAATGTCCGCTTTTTTAGCGGCTAATTTCGAACGCTAATAGTACGCGAAATTAGCAGCGAATGTAGCGTTCTATTCGCTGTTAATTCGCTTGCGATTAGCGTTCGGAATTCGCCTCTAAAAAGTAGGCAAATGATTTTTGACGATTTCCACTCAGCAGTAAATTAATTATTCGAAAATATATCATATTTGTGATCGCAGATCTGTGGAAAATGAAATTATGCCGAATCGTAAAGTTTTTGGAGTACCTATCAGTGGCATTTGATAAAGTAATTTTTAGGAAAATCAAAATTACTACCAAGATTTCAATCTACAACTTTTGTTTGAAAAATTTCTCAATTTGAGCCCCCCTCCCCCTCCAATTATGCCCAATACTACGTAGATAGATTAGATAGGTATAAAAACCGTATATTTATTACTCTGAATTGTGAGAGGGAAGAAGGGATGTCCCGCAGTCCCAAATGAAAATTTTTTCAAACAAAAGTTGTAGATTGAAATCTTAGAAATAATTTCGATTATTACAAAAATTTCGATTTGACTCTTCCTTTCCTTATAATTTCGCATAATACTGCGTTCAAATTGGAGAAGGAAGAGGAACAATTGAAAAATTTTATAGCACTGATAAGACGTCTAAAATTTTTACGATTTGATAAAATTTAATTTCACACAGATTCACGCGATCACAAATAAGATATAAATTCAAAATAATTAACTGACTGTGAGTGGAAATCGTCCAAGAAATTCTGCCTTCGTCTCCATTCTTATCACTTTGAAATCAAATCATTGGCGTTTTTACTTAAAAAGAAGAAAAAACATCAAACAAAACACAAAATTCCCCAACAAAATTTAAAAAAAAACAGAAAAACCTTTATTTTATTGTTTAAATGTCACTGCAATACATTCAAGTACACGTTCATGTTTGAAACTGACTTCTCTCATTTGTAAAACGTATTGAAAGAAGTTGTAGTGAAAATCGCATGCTATTCGCTAGCGAATATTGCGCTAATATCGTAAGAAATATCTGCACGTTTTCCACTGCGATTTTAGCATACGATTCGTATGCGAATATTGTGCTAGTATCGTAAGAAATATTTGCACGTTTTCCACTGCGATTTTAGCATACGATTCTTATGCGAATATCGCGCTAATATCGTACGAACTTTTTGCCTGTTTTCAATGTGATTTCAGGCATGCGATGCGCAAGCGAATATCGCGCTAATATCCCACAAAACATCTACAGGTTTTTAAATACGATTTTAGCATGATATTCGCTCACGAATAGTATACGAATTTATCTGAGAAAATTTTCTTCGATTTTTGCTTTGATTTCGCATTCTATTCGTATGCGAATAGACCGCGATTTTCGTCTCTGCGATTTTAGCATACAATTCGTATGCGAATATTGTGCTAGTATCGTAAGAAATATTTGCACGTTTTCCACTGCGATTTTAGCATACGATTCTTATGCGAATATCGCGCTAATATCGTACGAACTTTTTGCCTGTTTTCAATGTGATTTCAGGCATGCGATACGCAAGCGAATATCGCGCTAATATCCCACAAAACATCTACAGGTTTTTAAATACGATTTTAGCATGATATTCGCTCACGAATAGTATACGAATTTATCTGAGAAAATTTTCTTCGATTTTTGCTTTGATTTCGCATTCTATTCGTATGCGAATAGACCGCGATTTTCGTCTCTGTGATTTTAGCATACGAATAGCAGGCGGTGTGTTTACCGGGTATAATTCCTTCAATTTCAAATGTATAGGTATCCTAATGTGATTAGAGCTTTTTTTTTACTCTTTTAAAGTGCTATACACACCCAAGGTCGAAAATTTTTTTTACATGCAGTGTTGCCAATCGATTTAGGTTAGAGAAGATCAATTTTAAAACCTCTGTAGCGCCTTTATTTACTAATGTAGGAACCATCTGTGCATAAAGTTTTTTATTAATCGTACTCGATTACGTCAATCTCAAAAACATCCACCACTTCCGGGACACCCTGTATGTTAATCGTATAATTATTTTTATAAAAATTAAAAAATTCTCGTATTCGATGAATATTTTACTAGCACCTTCAAAGTTTTCGAATTTAAAAAAAAAAGATACGCCGAGGCTTTCGAAAGATATTAAAACGTTAACCAACCATAGCATACGATTTTCACTCTCGCTTTCACAACTACATAAATAAACGAGAAGTTGGTTAGCTGTAATTATTCTTGCTTAAAAAATTACATACATCCGAGTTCAGTTCGCTGTGGGTAATGCTGCAAGGAAATTTACGAGTCTGTGCTTCGCTATTTTATTATTGGAATCCTTTGCTTTGAAATGAATTATGAAACTTGCGCAGGCAGTAGAGTAGGTGACCAAAATAAAAAACAATTTCACGAATAATATACCATCAGTATTCAACATCTGCCTCGATATTAAACCATGAAATGATTTTTAAAACAAATATGTACGTAGATATAAATTTTATTGCAGCAGCGAAAAAGGGTCGATAATAATTCATTGCAACTGGAGAAGCTTATATGTACATATGTATGTTTTTTCTTAACGTAAAATTATTATGGAAGTACAGACGTACGCGCCTACGCGGTCCCTGGAGTAATGCGAATGCAACTCGAGTTACGTTCATGTGCGATGAATTGGCCAGCATCTCGTGAAAATGATGAAAAGGAGGGGAAGAAATGCCCTTTTCTCTCACAACAGAATAATTATTTTAAAATTCTGCCGCAATTTCGAGGTAGAATTTGATTTTTCCAAAGAACTATAAAACCACATTAGTTATCTTGAGAGTGGGTTCACTGAACCTAAATTACTTTTGTTTCAATTTTTAAAATCATTTTTAAGGAAATTTAAAATTGGATAGATTCAAAATTTTAACGTTTTACAGAAATAATATTTTTCCAAAAAAATTATAATATTTTTTCCAGAAAATAGCAATATTTTTTTACGAAAGAATATAATTATATTTTTTTTAAAAGTGCTTTGCCATAAAATAGGTAAGGAAAAATTTCTTTAATCAAAGATTTAAAAAAATTCTTTTGAGAAAAATTCGACAAAATTCTTCCACAATAAATTGCTTATATCATGAGTTAATTGTATTTTTAAAACATGAATTTTAAAAATTATTTAAAAAAAAAATTATGTCTACGAGAAAATAATTTGAAAGTTTCTATTTGACTCAAAGTTAAAAATTCAATTCCAAGCATAGAAAAAAATGAAAAACCATTACGCCCATTACCAATTTACGTAGGTACCTGGTACTAGGTACTGTTTACGTGATGTATTACCGCCCTCAACAGCAGTTTGATTTTGAACTGGGCAAAATGTGTTTTTGATTTTTTCACTCTCACTGGTGTATAGATTGAACGAATTCCTCTGTGTATAACGTCTTCAAATTGTATCACTAAAAAGGAATTTTATTCTTAGGTGAAAGATTGATTCGGCGTTGATGTCAATATGCTTACGAAAGATGCCATTTTTTTAAAACCAGCCAGCTACAACCATAACACTACCTTTGGCTTATTTTTTACATTTTCCTAGTCAGATTATTCGATATTTTTCTATTTTTCATGGAAATAGTACGTATGTACAATTACATAGATCATGTAATTAGAGATTTTATCAACGTTTTTGTACCAAAATTGCAAGAAATTTAAATTATATTTATATTAACGAATAAATAAGTACGTAGCTATTAAGATGGAATAAAAACTCTACCAAAAGTGGTCTGTATTTAATTATACTTTATGGTTTTTTCATTTTCATTTTTTATTCTAACCTATCAAAGTTTTTTTTTTCCATCAGAATTAGTTCCCAATTTTTTATTTCTCTCCTAATTAAATTTTGAATGATGCCTCCTCCCCCTCGCCCCCCCCATTTTACTGACAAACTTTTCAAAATCTTTCATTTTGTTTTTGTTGTAACACATCAAAGGGACTTCTGTTTAGGGAATAATTGTTCTGAGTAGAGTAATTTTTGGGGCCTCTCAGAGAGGATTTAGTGTAGCACTGAACTGTAATGGATTAGAATCGAAAAATCAAAACGTTTAAAAATTTGAATTTTTTTTTCAATTTTTCTAAAAAATAAGGAGTTACAATTAAGGCCCACTTAAATACGTCACCAACAGTGGCATTGCTATTCTTTATTCAGTTAAAATTGTTTTTAACTTCCTCTGTTTTTGAATTAAGTAAATTTTTCAGAGAGCTTTTTTCACTTCACCAGTGACAGCGAGAGCCGAGTGGGTCCCGCTGAAAAATTTTCACAACTTTTATTTTTCCATTCCACAATTTGCTAAAAAAATCCCATTTTTCAAAAAAAAATTAATAACTTTTTTTTGAATAAAAAATCTTTGTTTTTAAAAAATATATCCTTTCTTTTTAGAGAAAAACAAACTTCAACTTTTTATATAAAAATTTTCTTGAAGTGAAAAATGTTTCTCTTGTGTATTATAAAAATACTCCTTAAATTTTTGTAGAAAAAAATATCTCATTTCTTTGGAGGAAGAAATCCTTAAATTTTTGGAGTAAAAAATCAACTTGAAAAACTTCTCATTTTTGGGGCGAGGTAGAGGGAGGAATCAATTTTTGTCATATTTTTTTCTTCTTTTATTTTATTTTTTAAATTAGACCGTTCAATTTTTTTTTTGGGGGGGGGGGGAGAAGGCGTAAGTATATAAATTTTTTGGAGTACAAGAGTTCATTTTATTAAGTAAAAATCGAATGCCCTTTATTTTGTTAATTAATTAGTTAGTTAGTTTTTTATTCTAAATTAAAAAAGATTTACTTTTAGAAAAAAATGACGATTTTTGTTCCCAATTTTCTTTGAAAAAAAGAGTCTTTTATTTTTTGGTAGCTTATTTATTTTATTTTATTTAGGTATGTACCTAGAATTTTTTTATTTTGTGAAAGAATTTTTTTTTGAAAAACGATCTATCAATAATTGATTTTTTTGGGGAGGGAGGTACAAATCTCTGAACTTTATTGGAGATAGTATCTCTCACTTATTTTGGAAAAAATTACTACATTTTTTAAAGAATAAATCTAATTTTAAAAATTGATTTGTAGTAAAAATCTCTTAATTTTTACGCAAAACATCTGATTTTTTTTTTTTTTTTTTTTTTGATAAAATCTTTTACTTTTAGAGAAAAAATATGAAGTTTTGGTGTCAATTTGTGGAGTAGAAAAATAGTATAAATTTTTTGAGGTGGAGGGGGGGGGAGAATTCGGACCCAGTGCAAGTGCCTCGTCGCTGCACTACACTCATTTAGTTCTACCCATTAATCTCATGATCACCAGATTTTAATCTAAATTTTGTAGAAAATCTTTCCAATAAAGAGAACAAAGGGAAAACTCACTCTATGTTATCTGCGATTATTCAGAATTTTTTTGGATATTAGAATAATTTGGAATATTCTCACCGAAACTCAATAGCCCCATCTTGGTTCTATGTTATATTTCAGAATTATTTTTTAAATTGACCTACAATATTCCCTCTAGGTTTTCTCATGATACTGAAATTTTTAAAAATGAGAATAGGTACTTAACCTTCCAAAATTCGCACACCCGTATCAAAAATCTAAAAAGAGTAGGTAGGTAAAAACGAAAAATTGAGAATTATTTTCTAATTTTAAAAAACGACTTCAAATTCTAACCTTGAAAATTTTGCTTGATTTTTCAGTTTTGAATTGGTAGTGGTACGGGAGGGGGGCGTCTCAAATATAATCCAATCAAAGAAAAATTAAAAATTTTGAATTAATTCTTATAGAAGGAAACAACTTTGATGGGTTACAACCAGAACAAGTTAAAAAATCTGTCAAGTGCAAATTTATTTTATTTTTCGGTGAATGAGGGGAGTAGACAGTAGACACTTCTTACAATTCAATTAAGAAAGAAATAATTTTTTTAAATAATTTTTCGTAAAAAACTCATGGAAGGGGGTTGAGATCGAAAAAAATCACCAAGTATAAGTAAATAAAAACTACCGTGTATTACATAATTATGTAGGTACTGTATTGATCATTATCTTTTAAAAAGTTCAATTTTAAAAATTCAAGTAGGTACAGTTACGAAAATTCAGATTTAATATAAAAGTGTAAATAAACGCAAACAACAACTTATCCTATATCTTAGCATAAAATACGTATAGATCCTCGGAAGCAAAATTTAAGGTCTCATTATTCAACACCTTTTATTCTATTGTTTGAATAACGCATAAATAAATGATTTATGTAAATTTGGCCTAACTCTACTCATTTGAAACAACGTCTTATTAGATTATTTCGTTAATAAAGCGAGAATAAATTTGAAATACCGTATTTATTTGTACCAGCGAAAATTATCGATATCGTAGGTATGTAATTTTTCAAAACGAGTTTTCTTATCCTTCGAATAATCTCGGAAATGTAGGTATTTTAATTTGTACTATTTATCCGATATTTTAGCCTATTTCTTTAACGCAAAGGATAAGTTATTGGGTATCATTTATTTTTCCAGCATATTTAAGTTCATCTTTCCTCCTATCAACCTCGAATAGCTGCATTACAGTATAGAAGTAATGCGAAAGTGTCCCAGCATATTTATGTTTTACTTTCATCGTTGAATAAAGTTCGTAATTTTTACGAAATCCGATTTTAAAAGTTTTCTAAATCCGGCTTTTCTTCCGAATTTTTTTTTCTTCTTCTTTTTCAATATACTTAGATCGGTAAATTTAACGAAAAGTTGATGGCTTTGGGGTCCACTCTTCTGATCTTTTCTCACTACTTTTTCTTCAAAGATGAAAAATAAATAAAATTCGACGCTTCGCGTCTAGCCAGGTTTGCTCCCCTCGGCCCACTTTGTTGACTCTATTTTCACACTCCGTTTGAAAGTACATATGAAAAATTGTATTTGCTTTGACTCTGTGACAAAATTTTTTGAAAGTCAAAAAATTAATGTCCATGAAAATTTAAAAATGAAAAAAGTCTAATAAAGAAAGCTAGAATGAAAGAAAAAAAATGTCCATGGATATATAAAAATTAAAGAAGTCCAACAAAATATAAAAAAGTTAAAATAAAATAAAATAAAAGTCATCCAATGTTTTAAAAATTTCCAAGTTTTTTAATGTCTGGCAAAAAAAAAAGAAATAAAACTTATAAAAAATTAACTTCCATGGAGATGCAAAATAAGAAAATTGAATAATCCAATTTGATGTCAGATTAAAAAATCTCCAAAAAAAATGTAATAAAATTTTTCCAAGTTTTAGAACGTCTGATAAAATATCTGAAATTGATGAAATCAAAAAAAAAAAATTCAAGTTTTATAATACATAAAATATTATCTTATGTAACCTAAAATTTGGTCTTGGATTTTGCTGTCTTTTTTTTCTAGTTTGATCATCGTAAAATCGTAATATACTATGATGAAAAAAAGGATCAATTTATTTTGTATTCAGATTTTTTTTTGGTTTGGTTTCAAACATGTAGTACTGATTTACTTAGTATCAATTTTTAATAATTTTTTTAATTTTTCTAATTTGACGGTTTATTTAGAATGTGTGTGTTTTTTTTGTTTTTTTTTTTCATTTCATTTGACCAAAACATTTCCCGATGGCAATGGACTTTCTACGCATTACTGGTGCTAGGATTTCTTTTACGATGTCACAATTTTCAATTCAATGACGCGAAAAAATGAAAAATACGTAATATAAACCGATATTACACAAACCTTAATAAAGCAAACCATATCGTTTGTATTTTTACGAGAAAAACAATTCGTAGTTCGTATCTTCCATCATAAATTTCATTTCTTAATAAATTGACATTGTGAGAAAATTTGTCAGAGAAATCTTCTTCTGAATTATTACTCAGCTTTATTCTGTCGCATACTTGAGGTCTTCTCATAAAAATAGTAAAAAAATGTCGCATACGTAGGAAGTATAGAATGAACAGATGGATAAGTTATGCAATAAATTCTTTTTTCGCGTCGTAATCATACGAAAAATATGCCTACCGTACGAAAAGAAAAAGTTCTCAAGTTCATTTCTTATGTATACTCCTATTCGATATAAAAAAATTAAATATTGAATGAAAAATATTAACCTCGAATATACGTCTGAAACTGATACAACGTCACTGTAAGATATTTCCAAAGAAAGTAGGTAGGTAGGTAGGTAGGTAGGTAGGTACCCCTACCTACAAATATATGAAGAATTGTATGTAACGAGAAAATGAAATTGCTATTATTCCTCAAGTACAATATACTATAGTCGTATTACATTATAAGTTCACATTATAATGGTGAAAAGTTTTTCACTGTAAGGCGGATTTCATTTTCATATACGTTTAATACAGTTTTATTCTTATTCGGTACAAGAACAGATGTTATTTAGAAAATTCACAGAAGCATTCGCAGAAATTCATTAAGTACATAGAACAAAACTACCTATTTTTAAATGAAATTATTAAATGTTGGCGACATCTGTAAATTTTGATCCGAAATTTCATCTCGGTATAATAAGTACAAATTGGTACAGAAAATACAGTAAATATTTTGCTTTTGATAAATCCGAAATGGGAATGAGATTTTGTATTATTTGAAAAGACCAGATGGAGTGCACTTTAATTAAAAAATGTGAGTCGTTAAAGTATATAGATATTGTTGTACAACGTTTTGTGTGGATATTTTTAAAATTTCTCGTTTCGAAGAAATATTAAAAATAACGAAATAAAAACTCGAATATTTCGTTGATCGAAATATTTTTAAACGAGGGTATGAAAGAATTATCTCGAAGGTACATACTGGGTAGGTTTTACTTACGTGGTAGGTAGTTGCCTTTTTTTTTTTTTTTTGGAAAAACAAAATAAATAAATAATTGAGGTGGTCCAACGCTAAAAAAAATTATTGACCATGCAGGGTGTCTCGGATGAGAATATTCCCTTCAACCTGGCAATTTGGCAATTCATTTGAGTAATATGAAGATATGCTTGCCTAATCCAACGACTGGAGGGGCTAAGACAAAGTTAGTTGAAAGTTCCACATTTAAAATTATTTTTGTGAAATTAAATCCCTGATTTGGTGATTTCTAGTCACAGTCAGAAATACGGTAAATGAGTTTCCAGTATTTCTCGATTCGAAGATTTTTCAGACTTATTTTTTTATCCTCTTAAAGCCCTATTTACAATGGACGCGTTAATGCTACGGAACTCTTACCAAATAATGTGGCAGCATTTCTACCAAAAGTTTGATTCGAATCAAAATTTTCGCGAAAGCGCGGATTCGTAGAATTCTACGCTCATTAATAATTCGTTATAAACTGGGCTTTAGTTTTTGAGGTATGTTTTTTTTAATCCAGGAGATTTAAGTATATTTATGTGAATAATCTACATCATTGGTTGTGAGATAAAACAAAACGAAATTGAAAGAGAACGAAACAAACAAAATCACGATACGCAACAAAAATAAAGAAATTACGAAAAAAATTGTATAAACAAAACCAGGGATGCAAAACGTAACATAACAAAAAACAAAATATCAAAATAACTAAAAAATTTTGAAAAAACGAAATGAGCAAAAAACGAAACGAAACTGAAAACGAAAAAGTATAACATAAAAAACGAAAGTTTAAGTTTTTAAATTACCTAATAATAAAACGAAGTAACGAAAAAATCGTTTTTTCGTTTCGTTTCAGGTTAAAAACAAAAAACAAAAAAAAAAAAAAAAAAAAAAAACCGATTCTATACGTGTAAAAAAAGGAACACGATGGATGACAACCACAGCGTTGATATTTTTTTCAATTTAGGTATTGTTGTTGTTTTTTTTTTTAAATTTTGTAAAGAATTTCTTCAAAACTTTTCGTTAGAAATTTAAAAAAAATATTTTGTGAAAAGAGTTTTATTTTCTTTTGTCTTTGCAAACTTTTTGCAGATAAATTTTTACAGCAAAAAAATTATTTGAAATTTTTTTAAAAAGAATTTTGTTTGTAGGGTGGTGGAGATTTTTTTTAAATGATTGAAAGAATTAATAAGTAGGTATAACTATTTTGTAAATATTATATTGTTTCAATTTTTCAAAAAACAAAAAACAAAACAAAACAAAATAAAAAAAAACAAGTATAACCTTGAAAATTTATTTATGAATTATTAATTACTGAATTAAAAACTCTTTTGCAACATTACAAGTTATTTTTTGAATTTTTTGAGAAGGTTTTTTCAGAATTTTTGGTTGGAAATTCAGGAAAAAAAATAACACACTCAAAATTTCAAAAACTCAAAGAAGTCCTGCCCTGAAAATCAAAAAATATATTCCAGCTCGAAAATTGAAATCGAATCACAGAATTGAACTGCGGATAAAATTTCCAATATTCTGAGTACCCACATCATGGGTAAGTATTGCTGAAATAACAAAACGAAATGACGAAATAATTCGGTCAACGTTACGAAAAGCGAAAAAAAAAAAAAAATGAAATAATCAAACTGATATTCTGATAGGAAGACCAAAACGAAACGAAACAAAAAACTGAGAGGCCAAAAAACGAAACGAACGAAAACGAAAAAAATCGAGTAGGTTTGAAACGAAATAACCATCATTTTGTTTCAAACATACTCTATTTTTTTCGTTTCGTTTTATTTCGTTTCAAACCTACTCGATTTTTTTCGTTTCGTTTCGTTTCGTTTTTTGGCCTCTCAGTTTCTTGTTTCGTTACGTTATTTAATAACTCGTTTTACAACCCTGAACAAAATAAAATAAAACTAAAAATAATGAAATTTGGAATGTAAAAAAAATGTAAAAATTTTTTAAAAAACCACGCTTTTATTTAAAGTTGGTCACTTTGTAAAATGTTATTCATAGGGAAATAGTAATGCCTTAAAAAACAAAAAATAAAATTTACTTGAATACAAAAATGTGTCATGAAAATTTTTTTTTCAAAAATTTTAATGATGAAAATCGTGGTGGGGCGTTAATCGAAAAGGTATTCGTTTGCTCCTCGCACACCCCACCACGCTTTTCATCATTAAAATTTTTGAAAAAAAAATTTTCATGACACATTTTTGTATTCAAGTAAATTTTATTTTTTGTTTTTTAAGGCATTACTCTTTCCCTATGAATAACATTTTACAAAGTGACCAACTTTAAATAAAAGCGTGGTTTTTAAAATTTTTTTTACATTTTTATTTAACTCTTTTTGTCGTTGAAAATATTTTAATTTCATAGTTTTGAAATTTTCAAAATGGAACCCCCTCATAGGGGCTCAATTTGGGGTCAAGGGTAAATTTAAGTCCGAAAATCGAATTCAGCGGCCTCGAAAACCTACATTTCGATACCAATGTTGTGATTTTCTGAAATTTTCAAAATTGAACCCCCTCATAGGGGCTCAATTTGGGGTCGGGGGTAAATTTGAGTTCGAAAATCGAATTCAGCTACCTCGAAAACCAACATTTTGATATCAATGTTGTGAATTTTGAAATTTTCAAAATGGAACCCCCTCATAGAAGCTCAATTTGGGGTCAAGGGTAAATTTAAGTCCGAAAATCGAATTCAGCGACCTCGAAAACCTACATTTCGATACCAATGTTGTGATTTTCTGAAATTTTCAAAATTGAACCCCCTCATAGGGGCTCAATTTGGGGTCGGGGTAAATTTGAGTTCGAAAATCGAATTCAGCGACCTCGAAAACCTACATTTCGATACCAATGTTGTGATTTTCTGAAATTTTAAAAATTGAACCCCCTCATAGGGGCTCAATTTGGGGTCGGGGGTAAATTTGAGTTCGAAAATCGAATTCAGCGACCTCGAAAACCCCTAATGTGAGCACTATGTTCTTTCAATTCCAGTAAAATATTAAATGAAAGAGGATTGGTCGAAAACATACATTTGGTTCCATGAGACAAACATACATACATACATACATACATATAATTATACATACCAAGCTAATAAAAGCGTGGTAAAAAGCAAAGAAGAACAAAAATAAAATAAAATCAAAACGTTTATTAAAACGAAAGACAGAAATGGAGAAAATTCGTAACGAAACAAAATGAAAAAGAAAAGCCAGCCAACCTCAAAACAAAACGAAGGGACAAGAAAATCATAATTTTTAAACAACAAGAAGTTACAAAGGAACTATAAGTAGGCAGTAGGCAAATTCAATTTGATAAAAAAATCTACTAGAGAAAATTCTTTCACAGCCCCTTCACTATTATGGTTAGGCAAACATATCTGCACAATGTTGAAACAAACTGCCCACTTAGCAGGTTGAAGGGATGATATTCATAAGTAAGACACCCTGCATAGAAATACAACTTTTGTTAAGGATCTCAAATACGAGTTGGGCCTACGTACATTCACTTCAACATGATCAATGAGCTAAGCGTGAAAATCGCACTGAAGGGCAAAGGCTCGAACTTAAGCAACAATTCGATCTTGCGAGTGGGTTTAGCACATGAGGGCGTAGGTAGGTACAGGTAGTAGGTAGTAGGTACCTAGCTACTTATACTATTTTTCTTCAAGTTGAGAATGATTTTTACTATTCAATAAAACAGTGTTTTACTACATTTGAGTAATGCCCACGCTCAATTACGTCAAGTATGTACTTATACTCGCAGGTCGTAAGTATCCATATTTTAGACTCCATATGGAAGCCTATTCAGTTGGAAAACACGTCCTCCGATACCATCCTAAGGGAGAAATTTGACTTCCTTAGAGGACAACTTTTCGATAGGTACTTTTCTAAAAGATATTTTTTCATTTAATTTACATCTAACCTTAAAAACGAACATGGAAAAACTCCAAAGTTTGACGCTACATCATCACTAGTTTAACCTTAAAATGTATTTTTAAACGGAGAAATATCTGCGTTAAATTTAGAATTGGAAGTTATTCTTATATTGTTTGTCGAATGTCTATGTACCTAGTACCTACGTAATCCCTGCCTGTACCTTCTCGAAGTTTTTGGAGAAGTTGGAAAAATCACATTTGAAAGTTATTTTTGATGAAAAAATTTAATCTGATTTTCAAGAGTACTAGGCTTTTATTTGTTTTCCTTGGAATGAGATTTTAACGCGCAAACAAGAGAGGTGCAAGAAACTTTGTGTGAGCACTAAATTTAAATTTTGGTAGGTATTGATGAATTCGTCAACTTTTTTGGTACCTACTCAAGTAAATTTATAATTTAATCGTTTAATTTTTTTCGATTAGATATTCGTATGCCCAATATTCGTGATATTATGTTTGGTGTTTGTGATGAGCTCAGTTTTTTGATGTGTTTTTTTTATGTCTTTCGCGTGCCAAATTAATTTTTTGACCATTGTTTCTTGATATGCGCAATTTTCTCGATGTTCATAATTTTCTCAGTATGACCAATTTCCCCCCATGCTTATTTTTTATGATTTATGATTATTTCTTTGATAAGCTCTTTTCTTTGATATGTCCAGTTTTATTGGATATACACAATTTTCTCAATTGGCAGGTATGATCAATTTTATATATCAATAGGTATATTATTATGATCAATTTAATAATGTGTCAAAACACCTTAATAATTGTGCTGAATTGTTTCCATACTTATGCGTACTTTTGTGATATACAAATTTTTTTATGCTCACTTTCAAGTATAATTATTCCAAATTCTCTCGATATGCCCAAATTATAACTCAGTGTACCAAATTACCTTAAAATGCCGAATTTTCCCAATGTTTTCAATTTTCTTGATATTTCCAATTGTCATGATAAGTACATAATTTTTTATTGTATTATAGGTTTTGATAGTTTTCGATTTCAATTATCCGACTAATTTTTGACTTTATAAAATTGATAGGTACCTTAACTTTTTTCCATTTCGATAAATCAAAAAATTTGAAATTATTTATTCAAATCAGATGTACTTACCTATTACGTATGAATTTTCGCCTATTTTGAAATTTAAAAGAAGGAATTTGATTTTAAAAATTCATGGCGATTAAAGTTTTAAAAAAAATTTAAATTATGTAAATTTTGTACAAATAATTTCAAAATTTGTTCTTCGGTATTAATCATTTATTGAAATAGAAGAAGTCATAAAATACAGAAATATTTCACTCATAATTACAGCAAATGAAGTGAAATAAAAATAATCACTTCACTTTCCAATAAATGGATACTTTTTCGATACAGGTATAGTGGGTACCTAGGTACCTACTTATTAAGGACCAACGCAACCAGGCTGAGTTATAGGATTACAGGGATTTGCAACTACATTCATTACAAATAATTCTAAAGAAATTATGAATAATATTGCACAATGAAATAGGTAAAATTAGTTTTCCATGTTGAACACAACATATACAGCTCACGACACTTTCAAAAATAAAAATTACCCGAGCAGCACAATCGACAAATTATCGAAATAAAAAATCGACAGAATATCGAATTCGATAAAGTGTCGCGTTAGTTCCGCCTAAATCGTGAAATTATCTTTCGATATATTGATAGATTATCGACGAATTATAGTTAGCAAAAATTTCGAGATTATAGTAAGATATTTTATCGATAATATATCTATAATATCGAAAGATAATTTCACGATTTAGGCGGAACTTTTGCGACACTTTATCGAATTCGATATTCTGTCGATTTTTTATCGATTTTTTCTTCCGATTTTTCGTCTTTTACTCAGGCCCGTAGTTAGGTGGGGGCTAGAGGGGGCTTAGCCCCCTCTAGCGTCAGATTGAGCCCCCTCTAACAAAATTTCGTCAATAAGAAAATTTCAGGCTAAACCTACACATACTTTTTGCATTATTTCAAAAATACTTCTTTTTCGTCAAAAATCTTATGTTTTTCAAAATTTTTTCCCTCGCTTCGCTCGGACAGTATCCTTTTCCTTCATTCTCTTCAAGAATAGAATATTTTTCAAATTTTTCGCCCTCGCTTCGCTCAGGCAATATCTTCTTTACCACTTTTTATGATGTTAGTATGAGTTGGAAAATTTCAGTAATTCAAGTTGGCATTTTCAATGATTTTGCCACCCCTTCCCCCAAGAAAAATCGCTTCGGTTCGTCTCTGTATTAAACAGTTGAAAAAGTATATTTTGTTCCTTGTACGAGTTTTTCACCCATTTTTCAATTTTTACCGAAAATGCTAAATTTTCCAACAAAAAAAAGTTCCAGCCCCCTCAAATATTTGGCCAGCCCCCTCTATAATCTGACTCTGACTACGGGCCTGCTTTTACTAGCTTTTTTCTATAATTAAAAATCCTTAATTAGCATAATTAATACATTAAACTATGCCTAAACACATTATTCATGTTGCGGTAAGAGGAACGTGGTAAGTTACCTACCTAATTACCTGTCCTTATCATATGTGAACATATATAGGTACGAAATATAGCTATTATTCACTGCCTACCTATGTGTACCTACTTAAATATAATGTGCTTCGCAATTTGTGACGATATTGTAAAAATCCTTTAAATAAATATGCCCTATTTTTCGATCATTCGATTGATTGCATTCAATAAAATTTGTTTCTCCTTCAATTAGATAGATATCTTTTTGAAAATTGAACTTTTAGGTTAAATTGATAAGAAGATAATAGTCCTTGATTGACATCGTCGACTAAATTTAAATTTATAAAAAAACAATCGAGATAATATGCAAATGGATTTAATTTTACGTTGAATATCTTTTTATAAAATTGTCTTCTTTATTCTCTCTAATCTCATTTCCAATTGTATTTTACAGAAGACCATTGCATGATTATTTTTGAATGAAAATCAGCTCGAGTTGAATTTAAACTTAAGAAAGAAAAAGAAAAAAACTCATCTTATATCTTAGTAATTTATCTCATTTGAGGATGACATTTTGCACGAGATTTATAAAATAGATATTTACTCGAGGATTTAAAAACGTAGATATGTATTTAGATAGGTAACTTGGCGTGTATTTCAGCCTGTGAAAGACGGTCGAGAGTCGCGAGTGACCACTTTCGATGGTTATTTTCGTTGCCTCATTAAAAGTCAAGTTTCCAAATTATTCGAGGGAAACGCATTCTTCAAACACTTGTACTTTAATAATGAAAAAATGTGCCTACATAAAACAATAGATAAACCGACACGATAATTTAATATCTATAGAAACCCATAATTTCCATGTACCTATTTGAAAAAAAAAAAAAAAACTATGTAAAAAGATTATTTTTCTAAGATTCTACGCCAGAGTGATTTTTTAAGTAAATTTCTGAAAACACTTGTCTCGATCGAGCTTATAACGTTGCGATTTTTCAAAACCTTCCCCATAAATTACTGTTGCAGAAAAATTCCTTATTGTCAAATTTATTCACTTAATACCCGGTAAACACACTGTATGCGAATCGCGTACTAATAGAGCGCTAAATTCGCATTTATCGTATACGAATAGCATGCGAAAATAGCGTACTATTAGCATATCAAAAATGTCCGCTTTTTTAGCGGCTAATTTCGAACGCTAATAGTACGCGAAATTAGCAGCGAATGTAGCGTTCTATTCGCTGTTAATTCGCTTGCGATTAGCGTTCGGAATTCGCCTCTAAAAAGTAGGCAAATGATTTTTGACGATTTCCACTCAGCAGTAAATTAATTATTCGAAAATATATCATATTTGTGATCGCAGATCTGTGGAAAATGAAATTATGCCGAATCGTAAAGTTTTTGGAGTACCTATCAGTGGCATTTGATAAAGTAATTTTTAGGAAAATCAAAATTACTACCAAGATTTCAATCTACAACTTTTGTTTGAAAAATTTCTCAATTTGAGCCCCCCTCCCACTCCAATTATGCCCAATACTACGTAGATAGATTAGATAGGTATAAAAACCGTATATTTATTACTCTGAATTGTGAGAGGGAAGAAGGGCTGTCCCGCAGTCCCAAATGAAAATTTTTTCAAACAAAAGTTGTAGATTGAAATCTTAGAAATAATTTCGATTATTACAAAAATTTCGATTTGACTCTTCCTTTCCTTATAATTTCGCATAATACTGCGTTCAAATTGGAGAAGGAAGAGGAACAATTGAAAAATTTTATAGCACTGATAAGACGTCTAAAATTTTTACGATTTGATAAAATTTAATTTCACACAGATTCACGCGATCACAAATAAGATATAAATTCAAAATAATTAACTGACTGTGAGTGGAAATCGTCCAAGAAATTCTGCCTTCGTCTCCATTCTTATCACTTTGAAATCAAATCATTGGCGTTTTTACTTAAAAAGAAGAAAAAACATCAAACAAAACACAAAATTCCCCAACAAAATAAAAAAAAAACAGAAAAACCTTTATTTTATTGTTTAAATGTCACTGCAATACATTCAAGTACACGTTCATGTTTGAAACTGACTTCTCTCATTTGTAAAACGTATTGAAAGAAGTTGTAGTGAAAATCGCATGCTATTCGCTAGCGAATATTGCGCTAATATCGTAAGAAATATCTGCACGTTTTCCACTGCGATTTTAGCATACGATTCTTATGCGAATATCGCGCTAATATCGTACGAACTTTTTGCCTGTTTTCAATGTGATTTCAGGCATGCGATGCGCAAGCGAATATCGCGCTAATATCCCACAAAACATCTACAGGTTTTTAAATACGATTTTAGCATGATATTCGCTCACGAATAGTATACGAATTTATCTGAGAAAATGTTCTTCGATTTTTGCTTTGATTTCGCATTCTATTCGTATGCGAATAGACCGCGATTTTCGTCTCTGTGATTTTAGCATACGAATAGCAGGCGGTGTGTTTACCGGGTAGTTTAAGAAAGTTCTTTATTTTGTACACGCTCAGGCGAGCTAAACTTTTTCAAAGTCTTCGAACTTTTAATAATCGATCTCATAATGAAGTTTTGTTTTGAAAATTACTTAAAGCGAAACAATATCTATAACGTTAAATGCTTATTTCTTGTGACGTAGATAGGTAAGTTACGTACAACCTACTTATTCTAATGATTTGACGAGAAATTAAATTCGCGATTAAAAATGTACACACATTTCACAGCACAAAATGAATAAATATAATATGGCTTTTAATTAATTAATCTGTATGCAAATAAGGAATAGGCCTAATTATTTAGAAAAAAGAAAGAAAAAATGAAAATTTTTTGCAGATTTTGAAAAAGTTTGATAATTTTTTCCAAATTATCGAGTAAAAATTATACAATATAATCTTTGAAAATAATAATTTCGAAAAATAAAAAACAAATTAATAAGTAATCTTACTCCCACTTTTGATCGTCACATGATTAATTTTAAAACCACGCCAATGTAAAAAATTTAATGCACTAAAATCGTAAGCAAAAATTCTACGAATAAATTAATAAAAAAAAAGAAAGAAATGCATTACCTGCGAATTATTTCCGCTATTGAAAGTACTAAAATTTATTTTAATTAGTTACTTTGTTTGTCAATCACAGTGGTTCGAAAATATGTATACGGATGGAAAGGCGAAAGTTAGAGCTTTTATAACGTCTGTAAAGATCCTCCCTTTGAATTTCACGTTTTTCCCGCTGACGTAGTAGTGGGAGGTTCCGCAAAAGATATAATCCGCGCTACACCTACAAGCTTTTAAAGACTCGAAAGTATCTAGGAATTTATTTAATTTAAATTGTGATAAAATAAAAATACTATCTCTCGTTTGGTGCGAATATGGAGTAAAAATAATTCAAAGGATGAGTAGGCACTTGCTAAACATTACATAACCTTCAATTTACCATGTGAAATTTTACAACTGGCGTGTTAAAAATGCACATTGATTTCGCATTTCAATTGAATTTTTGGTTAATTAAGATCTCGGAGATTTTTTTTTTTTTGATCGTGAAAAAAAATTCAATCCGAGGATAGATTTTTTCAAGGTCATTACGTGGTTTATTGGGAATATGAAGAGTGGTATTAAAAAAAAATTACAGGTTACAAGAGGTACCTCTACCTGCTGTCAATGATGAATTATTTTCCCAAATTAACCAGTCGATTGTTGGATTAAGATCGAAATTTGCGATTATGTTTAACCAGGGTCGTGCAATACACGTATATGCGTGTGTGTGTGTATTGTGCTCAGAGGAATTTCCAATCGCTCAATAAAATTTCAGCAGTTTTCGTGAAAAATTAAACTAATTTTTTAGGTAGGTACTTAAAAAACTGAATTTATTAAATCATTTTTAAAGACCCAATTTTTAAAGTTTGATTAATTTTTACCTTTTTCAAAATTCGATGAAAATCAGAAATTTTCAAATTTTACAAATTTTAATAAATTTTTAAAATTGGGAAAAATTTTCAATATTTGTTGAGTCCAGTCAGATTTTTTTCATAGGTAACTACGTAAATTTTCTATGATTGATATTTTTGTTTTATGGCTGAAGATTACTTTAACAAATTTTTTTAATGAAAAAAAATTAAAAAATTAAATTAAAATTCGAGAAATTGATCATTATAAATTTCAATAAATTTTTGAAATAAGTATGTATCATTAAATCAATTTTTAAAAATTAGCATAAATTTTCAAAAAAATTAAAAATTGTAAACTGCAAATAAAGATTTTCAAAATTTGACCAATTTCCACAATTTTTAGAATTTTAATATTTTTGAAATTACTTAAATCAATTTTGAAGATTGGACAAAATTTTCAAAAAATTAAAAAACGTCTAGTTTTATTCAAAGTTTAATAGATTTTGACAATTTTAAAAATTCAGGTCATTTTTTGAAAAAAAATTTTAAAAGCCCAACTTTCAAAATTTGGTAAATCTTTAACAATTTTGATAATTTTTTAATGAATCCGGTAGATAAATCTATAAAATTTAGCAAATTTCTAAAGTTAACTAAATCTTCAAAATCTGGAAACAAAAATCAAAAAAAAATCTTCAAATTTTAGTAGGTACCTAGACCTACCTAATAAATTCTTGAAATTAGGAGACACATTTTTAAGATTCAGAAAATTTTAGAAGAAATTCAAATTTTTTATATTATTTTCAAATAAAATGAATGTTTAAAATTTGGAAAATTTTAAAAATGCTATAAATATTCAAAACATTTAATTTTTAAATTTGAATTGTGATTGGTTTTTAAAATTTAAAAAAAAATTATTTAAAAAGGTTTTATTCAAATTTTGGTAAATTTTTTAATGAAGTTTAATTATTTTTATAAATTTGATCAATTTTTACAATTCACGGAAACTTCTAAAAAAATTTTGAAATTTTGGTATTTCTCAATTTAAAATTTAATTAATTTTTAAAATTTATACCAATTAAAAATGAAAAAGTTCAACTTTTATCTATATTTTTTTTCATTTTACCGAAATTGGATTTTTTGGTAAAAATATAAACTTTTTCAATTTTGGGCAGAATGATCGCTACAAAGGTCTAAATCGAGGTAGTTTGACCTGCTGAACTCAAATCCACGATTAGTTTTTTCATTTGATCATTTCGTGTGATTACTCAATTTTAATCACATAAAATTAATGAAAAAACCTGAATTCGCGAAAAATGAATGAAATGAGGTGAAATTCGGGCAAATGGTGTATAAATGAGTATCTAGTGATGTACCTTGAGGAAATTTTTTTTTTATGAAAAATGAGCGTTCAGTGGGGGAAAAAAGCACGACTATTTGGCTTTTTGAATATTTTGGGAAAGTTGCACCAACGAAAAAAATTCGAAAAAAATCTGGGTAGTGTAGAAGGGTGTGAAAAACTTGAAAAAAAAATTTCCATCCTCGAGGGCGATTCGAAGTGTTAAAAGTTGGTTTCAAGGTCGTTAGAGGAGTCGAAAAAATCTGAAAAAATTTCACAACATCCCCCTTGGGTACTTGTACCTAGGTACATGCCAAGTTTGGTGAAAATCGGTTGAAAACTCGCGGAGATGGAATTTTCAAGCTAAAAATCGCATTTTAAAGGCCCCAGCCCCCGGGGCGTGAGGTAAGTGATCGCTGATTCGCTCTAAAATCATCTTTTACGATACAAAATCGGAATCTGTGAAAAAAATTCGAAGTTCGACCGAAGGCCGATTGATCCCCTTATCCCACTGGAGCCTTTAAAAAAATCAAATTTCAAAGTTTTATTCATTTTTGCAGTTTTTAAAATTCAGTCATTCTTATCTCAACAATGAGATCAATTTTTACATCTTGGCTAAATATTTAGAGAAATATCGAGTCAATTTTCAAATTTGGGCCAATTTTTAACAATTTTCAAATTTAAAAAAATTTTCCAACATGATAAAATATATTGAACATTTTTTAAATCTTCAAGATTTGATCATTTTGAAATATTAATAAATTTTTTGTAATTTGGCTTATTTTCAAAATTTACTGGATTTAAAAAAAAGGGTCAACGTCAAATTGAAAAGTTTTATTCATTTTTACAATTTTCAAAATTGAGTCAATTTTAAATCTTAATATGTTTTAGCCATTGAATAAATTTTTAAATTTTAGTCAACTTTTTAGAAAAATATCAAGTCAGTTTTCAAATTTTGGCAAATTTTAGCAATTTTGAAAATTTGATTTAAAATTCGGTCACTCTTGAATTTTAATAAATTTTTTAAAATTAAATTGCTCTTAAAAATTTGATCAATTTTTTAAAAAAATTTAAAAAGTCAATAGGTACAAAAGTTTGGTTTATTTTTATAATTTAAAAAAAATGTTGATAGGTCAATCTTAAAATTTTTCAATTTTTTAAAATTCGATAATTTTCAAATTTCAATTAATTTTTAAAATTCGATCAATTTAGAAATTGTAACAGTTTTTGAAGTTCAACTAAATTTCTATAAAATTTTTGATTGATCAATTTTCAAAGTGTAAATAATTTTTTCCTACTTACAATTTTTAAAATTTACCTACGGATAATATTCATTTCTGTCGAGAAAAATCACCCCCTCCCAACTCATACCTTCAAGTTTGGTTCAATACAGCCATGATTTTTCAAAAATT
Source organism: Balanococcus diminutus (assembly GCA_959613365.1). NCBI lineage: Eukaryota > Metazoa > Arthropoda > Insecta > Hemiptera > Pseudococcidae > Balanococcus > Balanococcus diminutus. The sequence goes on from OY390715.1 coordinate 49,471,300, forward strand.
AAAAATCAGCTAAAAAATTGACCCATTTTCAAACATTTTTTCAAAAATTCAGAATTTAAGGCCCTCAGAGAACTTGCATTGTTCCCAATATCTACCTAGTACCTACCTAGTAAACCTACTTACGTATATGCACAATTGCACAACCTATTTAAAATTATGTGTAGATATCTGCAGCAGGTGATATTCCTGCACTCTATTTTTTCAGAAATCGGAAATGGAAAATTTTAAACAAAGTTTCAGTAATTTGTATTTGAAAAATCACAACGATGAAACGTTCTCGTAAATTAAACTCGACAGCAGCCAGAGAAAGCTTCGGAAAACCTCTATTAAAAATGCTTTTCGTCAGGTGCAAAAACTACCGAGTATGCTTGTTAAATCCCCAAAAAGTTATAATGTATTCCATATCATGTTTCAAGAACGAGTTGGTGTCTAACTCGCGATATAAAAACAATCGCACAAAATGAACTTGTTTAAAGTTGAAAATTTATGATAATCTTTATACTTAGGTGAGGTTTATTAATGTAGGTACATGATAAAAATTAGCAAACGACTGTATTTCCATTCACCTGTTGCAATTGGTTCTGTTATGGTTTATTTGATTTATGGCGACAAGTAGGTAGGTCTATTTTGTTTGTGAGCTGAAACAATGAAAAGGGCCTAGATATTATTTTGCGTAATTTTTTCATTAAATCCGCAAGTTAAATTTTTTTTTCAAGACCTAGCGCCGCTTTTTACTTGGTTAATGTCTAAAAAATAGGATTAGGTAAAGGTAGGTTAGGATAAAACCCTAGCTAAGTATATATTACACTTATATGTTAAATATCTATATGGTACCTGCGATAGCTAATTACACCCACTCGATATTATTCCCAAAACCATCATAAAATTTACTGACGTAGGTATTTATAGAATTCGTACCATGGCCTATCCTTGCAGTGTAATTAAACTACCCACTTATTCCGAAATATTACAGCATAAATACTAATTCTGCAAGAGCGAATTGGCGATTTTAAATTTAGGGGCATTTTTTGAAGCTCTCGGCGTCTTCAATAGAAATTTTAGGGCAATTTGTGCTTTAGTATACTCGATAATAATGGAAAAAGAAATAAGTACCTACCTATCAGAAAATTTTGAAAAAAATAATATAAAAAAACAAATAGGTATTCTTATTAGAATAATATTTGAGAAAATTCTACTACGTCTTCTGAATGATGATCAGTGCAGCTCGACGAAATATACGAGTAGGTATCAATGCATGAAAGTGAATTTAGGAAATTTCCAAACTTCTCTCAATCCCCCCAAGAAAAACTACCAATTGTTCAGGAGTTTGAAATAATCTTCATGGAAATTTACCAAATGGTTGCACAGATGGTGAAAATTGAAACTGTTTTCTACCAAAAAGAACGAATGTACTACTAAATTAATGATCGTTCGTGCTTCGTTTTAAATATTGTTTTCCTATTTTGAGCAAAGCCCATAATCCATCTACGAATAGTAACAAGAATAACAAAAGAAATCTGATTCACCTATAGAATTTTAAGACATCTTTTTACACTCGTACGTACCTCTTGAAAACAAATCCGACTCGTTTTACGCGATACAAGGTGGTGAAATATCCATTTAATTTTCAAACGAAGAGAAAATGAATAAGTAAAATTATTATTTTTTAATAAAACCTACGCGTACACATGCGAGATGTGTTGCCTACCGAGACACGATGTAGGGTGCCACGAAATAATCACGTTCACACGTGATTTTCGCCATTTCCCCCTTTTTTTCTTATTATTTAATCAGAAATATTATGCGAATAAACGTGGTCGAAAATTAATGAAGAGGGATGCCAGGAATGGATTTAGATAATTCAGAAACAAACATCATACCGAGGAGATGGCCAATTAACCTGTTATTGTTGTTTGCTTTTTCAGTTCTATTTCCCCACGCTGGCTCAATTTTGTTTTTCATTCCTTATAGGGACAGTCACGTGCTCAAAAAATTGCACGAATAATACGTGAAATTCTTTAAACCAATTTGCATAAATCTTGATTTTTTTTTTAAATAAAATTTTCAGACTTTTTTTTATCAAAAGCTGAGAAAATTTTTGGTACCTACACAATTTTCGAATTATTTTAAAGAAAAATTCAAGATTTTTTCACAAAGATAAAAAAATTGATTTTTCCCCAGAAAATTACTACAATTTTTAATTTTTCAAACTTTAGAAATTATTTTTACGAAATTCTTTTGCAAAATATACCTACCTACATATTTTTTGAGATAAAAACATTTAACTTTCCTTTATTTTGCTCAGAACTTCTCAATAATAATTTTTTCACATGTAAAACTTTTGCAAAAATCTCGAAAATTTTTAAAAAATTTTCCTAGATATTACAATAATTTCTTTGAACAAAAATGTTTGAAAATTTTATACAGTCAGGTATTAATTTTTTTTTTGCAAAAATCCTCTAAAATATCTCGGAATTTTTCAAAAGATTTTTTTTCACAATTTTTGAAAAAAATTTCGCAAAAATATTGAATTTTTTTACAAAATTTTTAAAAATTTGTTTGCAAAAATCTTCTAATTTTTTTTTAGGAAAAACTGCGAAATTCTTCAAAATTTGATAACATTTTCACAAGAGCCTCATACATTATTATTTTGTAAAAATCTTCATTTTTTTCAAACAGGTATCTTAAGGAATTTTTTTGGAAGATTTTATTTTTACAATTTTTTCAAAAATTTTACAAGAAGTTTGAATTTTTTTTTTTACAAAATTCTTGTAACATTTTTGGAAAATTGTTTGCAAAAAGCTTCTATAAATATTTTACGGAAAATTTTGAAATTTTTCGAAATTTGATTACATTTTTACAAGAGTTTTATAAATTTCTTTTGTAAAAATCTTTATTCTATTCAAATATCTTTTAAAACAATTTTGACAGATTTTTTTCACAATATTTTTAAAAAAATTACAAAAACTTTGAATTTTTTACAAAATTCTTCGGATTTTTTCAAAAAAATTTTGGAAATTTGTTTTGTAAAAATCTTGTGTTTTTTTAAACAGCCATTTTGGAATGTTTTCAAGTTTGAATATAACTTGGGCCGAATATTTTTTCGAAACTCTTGAAAATTCTTCTGCAAAATCTTGAAGAATCTTGATTTTTTTATACAAAAACATCTTGATTTTTTGAAAAAAAAAAATCTTTAAGCAACAAGTTTTGAACTCTATGTGAATTTTTTTTTATGTATTTCTTCCCACTTTTCAAAGAAAATTTTACAATTATTTCGAGAAATTTTAGTACATTTGTTTTGCAGAAATCTTCAAAATTTTTCAGCAAAAATGTCTTATTTTTACAAAATTTTTGGATTCTTTTTCAAAAAAAAAATAAGTAAGAATTTTTTTTTAAAAAGACTATTGGAATTTTTCCGCAAAATGTTTGGAATTCCTTGTAACATTAATTTTGGAATTTTTTGTACAAAAATTTTGCATTTTTTTAAAACCAAATTTTTGGAGTTTTTCGTGACAGTTTTAATAAAATTTTTCAGTTTATTTTATTTTATTATTTTTTTACAAAACTATACTAGAATTTTTTTGGAAAATTTACAATTCTTTTTTATGTAAATTTTGGAGGTTTTTAAAACAAAATTCTTGGAATTTAAAAATGAAATTTGGAAATTTGTTTTGCGAACATCTTGAACGTTTTTCAGCAAAAATTTTGAATATTTTCAAATTTGGAAAATATTTTTACAAAAGTCTTATGATTTTTTTTGTTTTTTTTTTGAACTTTTTTGCATTTTCTTCAAAAATTTTAGATTATTCTTCACTAAAGTTAGAACATTATTTTAATTATTCTTTTTATAAAGTTTTCTTTTTTTTTTAATTTAATTTTAAATTGTTTTAATTGTCTCTAACATAGATTTCTGAATTTTTCTTACAAAGCTCTCGAGGATTTTTTCTGTAAAATTTTAGTCATTTTTTCGGTAAAAATTTAGATTTATTTGCAAAAATTTCAAACATTTCCTTTACAAAAATTTCAATCACGTATGAGTATGTATTCCTTGTTGCGATAAAGACTTGAGAATTTTTTTCTCAAAAATTTTTACTTATCCCTTTTTTTACTATTTTTTTTTTTGAATTTTGTTGGCAAAAACTTTGAAAATTTTTTACAAAAAAGTTAGAGATTTTTTTTTCTCAAATATTTAAATTTTCACGGGATAATATTTTTTGTTAATATTTTGTATATTTTTTGGCAGAGGTCTTGGTATTTTTTTTTATTATTTATTTATTTTTTTTTTTGCAACAAAAGCTTGAAATTTTTTGTTCAGGTACCTTTGAACCTTTTTTTTTTTGCAAAAGTTTTGGTTTTTTTTGCTAAATATTGTATGAAAATTATCAGCACAATCGCATAAAATAAAAATGAAGGCGAATTAACGAAATTTTTTTAAATAAAACAAAATACTTATTTTTAAAGCTGCGTTCTAGGTTCTATTCCAGATCACAATTTCAGTACGAAAAGACATTTTCTCTTCTAAACTTTACTCGACGAAAATCCAAAAGTATAATTATGCAGTATTATTAAATAGGAATAAAAATAAAAAATACACATAAAAACGAACCATTTACTTCGACTCAAAAGACAAATATTTAATATAGACATAAAACGAATATTACAAAATTGCAGCTAACACCTACGCGATAATGAAAAAATACGTATCACGAAAAACACTTGAATATAAATTTTGATTAGGTACAAGAAGAAAAATAAATTATTAAAAAATACATCTTCTTAAATATCAAGTTGCGAGTGTCATCATTGCAATAACTCACATGATGGTAAAATTGAGATTACTTCTTAAATATTATCGATAAAAACAACATTATCACATTGAGCTTTAATAAAAATAAAATTAAGAAATATCACTAAAATAAAAACTATGATGAATTCGCTACATGATCGAATAATTCGGTAATATAATAAGTAGGTAAAAATAAAAAAACCTTTTTTTTTCACCTTAGCTACATTTTCTTAATAGCTTGGTATTAACCTTGGTACTTATTAAAAATATCCCAACCTCACATTAACAAAAAAAAAAAAAAAAAAATACGAAAAAAATAGTTTGGTACGATAAAGATACAAAACAGAATTCAAATTTGATACATTAGAAAAAATAATCATCTAGTACCCAGTCCTTTCCAATAGGAAAGCTTAACCAAAACATGCGCAATTGTATACTAACTGTTGAATGTTCTTACCAACAGGACAGTCAATGCGGGTATGAAGACTGAAAAGAACGATATAAATAACGACGTTCCTCTGTTATAATCAGGGTCGATATATTTCATGTCGTATTTCGCGCACATCGTCGAATTATGCACGAGATTGAATATCGAATCGACGACATTGGCTGGAGTGGAGCCTGAACAGGTCGTCAATTCTTCGACGATACATTTTCGTGTTAGGAATGCTTTTCTGAAAACATGACAAATAGAAATTTTGAAAAAATTACATTAAAATTTAAAAAATATTAATTTAAAAAAAATGCTGCTTCTGAGAGTTATTCAGTCTTATGATTTGGAATTTGAATGAAATTAAACACACTCTTCACTTTTTCGTTTTCAAAAAAAATCTCATTTCCACACGATAGAAATACAATTCGAAACAGAGATCACCTTACGATAATTCGTAAAAAATACGAACGCGTGTAAAGTCCACAGAATGGTTTCAAAATTTGTTTACATTAATATGACCATGTGTACTTCACAAACATCGCGCATTCCATAATTATTTTTTCACCTTTGTCGACTGAACTACTTACTGTTGAAATAGTGTTGACAAATGCAATAATTATTGTAACAAAAATACATCAACATTTCGAGGAAAAATTTTCATTTCTGATTTTACCACATGTTTGAAGTTTATTTACCTGCAATGACTCAATTCGAACGTTAAATTAAATCCTGGGTCGTGCTCGTTGGTAAAATTGAATTTATGCACTTCCTCCTCGGACAATGGTTCAAACGCGAGGTTAGTTTTATTGTCTTGGTAGTTGGCTTGCATACATTTCTTGATACCTTCTTGTTTACTTAAAATGCAATCTGGTCCCTTTTCCGATATGAATACTGAGAAAGAAAATAGAAATTAATTCGAAATCTTTCCAAGATAATATCAAGTTAATATGACGAGACGCGTATGAGCATAATGTATGAGTAAGCACATCAACATGGAAAGATAAAAAATGGTATTCAGTTTGTGAGTTACTCATTAACGAACGTAAACGAATAAACATTGAAAAAGTGACGAAGTCGATATCGTTACCGTTGGCAGAAGGCAGAAGCTATCTAAGGCAAATATCTTTTAAATTTATAATAAATCAATTAGGTTCTTTTCGACGTAGATCGACCGTCTAATTATGAGTTAAGGTTACTAAAACCAATTCAAATTTTGATCAAAGACACCGAAATCAGAAATCAATGGATAAAGTAGAAATGAGAAATTGGGCATTAGTAAATGAATTAATAAGATAAGAAAGAAGCAAAACATTTATCAATAGTGACTTATTTTATCACTCAGTGCAAGCTGTAGACCTGAACGGGAAATCACATCCGTAAATAAAAATAATAAAAATAAAATCTTAACGAAATTCTAAAAAAAAACTCGCCAGGGGGGCTTTGCCCCCCCCCCTGGACCCCCTGGTTGGCTCTATTTTCACACTACGCTTGAAAGTATGAAACATAGTATATGCTTTTACTCTGTGACAAAATGTCTAAAAATCATCAAAATTAATTTCCATGGAAATTTAAAATTAATAAAATTCACTATAATATGACAAAATGTCTAAAAGTCACGAATATTAATTTCCATGGAAATTTAAAAATTAAAAAAGTGTAATAAAAAAAGCCTAAAAGTCATAAAATTTAAAAAAAATTTTCCAAGTTTCAAAATGTATGACAAAATGTCCAAAAGTCATGAAATTTATTTAAAAAAATTAAAAAGTCTAAAAGAAGTCATCAAATTTAAAAAATTTTCCAAGTTTTTTATGCCATCCAACCCTAACTCAATTTAACCTAACCTAACTCAATTTCGTGACGGAATTTCGTAACGGATTTTGGTGTCGTTTTTTTCAATTTTGGTCATCGTAAAAGCATATACTATGCTATAACCAACTTCTATCGTTATCTTTCTACAAAAATATACTAAAATTCGAATTTGAGTGAAAGAAGCATCATTTAAAACATGACTAACAACTTGGAAGTAGCGAGTGCTCAAGCCACATCCAAAATTTCACAAGTGAAAAGAGTCACTTACAAGAAAAAATTAAATATACACCACCTTGGTATTAAATTTTTTTTTTTTTTTTTAGAAAATAATGAATCCCTCAATTCATTTGGAAAAAGAATATTCAATTTCCTTGGAGAAGTAATATTTTAACGAAATATCTTTTTTCGAGGATTTTTTTTTTTTGATAAAATTTATCAAGTTTTTGGAAAAAACAATATTTTTTATGTTTATATGTAGAGAAGAAAAAGTCATATTTTTATAGAAAAAATTTCAATTCTCAATTTCAATTTTTTAAAGCAAGACATTATTTTCTCAATTTGCTTGGGATAAAAACTTTATCCGTTTTTTTGTATTAAAAAATCCTCAATTTTTTGACATAAGGAATATTTCTCATTCCTTCGGAATGAAAAGTTGTAAAAATTTTTTCAACAAATTTTTTTTTCGGACATAAAAATTCCTTAAATTTTTTAAAACTAAAAATATCGCAATTTTTCGTTTGTATTTTTAATTTTTGGAGAAATTGCGGTTTTTAAATTTTTGGGAGTAAAAAATCATTGGAATATTGGAGTAAAAATATTTTTCAAGTTTGTGAAGAAGAAAACTTATATTTAATAGAAATAATCTCAATTTTCTGAATCAATTTTTCGGGGAAAAAAATTCTTAAATTTTTAAAGAATAAGTAGGTAACATTTCTGAATTTACTTGGAATAAAAACTATCTTCTATTTTTTCGGTATAAAAAAATTCTCTATTTTTTGACGCAAAAATTTTCCACTTTTTGGCGTAGGGATTTCTCAATTCCTGGGTATAAAAAATTGACTAATTTTTTCAACTTGAAAAGTTTTTTTTTTGGGGGGGGGGGGGCATAAAAAATTCCTTAATTTCTTGAGGATAAAAATTTTCATTTTTTAAAATCTCTGTTTTTTATCTCTGTTTTTTGGAGTAGAACAGAAAAAAGTCTCAATTTTTGGTTTCAATTTTTTTTGAAGAAATTAGTTTTTTAATTTTTGGGAATAAAAAAAATCATTCTTTTTTTATGGAAAATTGAAGTACCTAGAATATTTTTCAATTTTATGTAGAAGAAAGCTCATACCTATTTTCATAGAAAAAAAATAAAATTTCGGTAACAATTTTTTGGTAAAAAAAAACAAAATTTCTAAAATTTTTGAAGAATTTGGATTAAAAACTTCTAATTTTTTGGGAGAAAAACGCCTATTAACTTTTTCAAAGGAAAAAAAAATAAGAATCACAACTTTTGGCTTCAATTTTTTGGAAAATTTCGTTTTCAAATTTTTATTTAGGAAAAAAATTCTGAATTTTTTGAAATAGATACAATATTGCCAATTTTTGGAGAAATAAAAATACTCAACGCAAATTTTTGGAAAAATCAATTCTGAATTTTCGTGTAATGTAAAATGTAACTTTCAAAAACTATTTAGGTATATTTTTTAAATGAGCCAATCATTCAATTTTTACTAAACGAAATCTCTCAAGTTTTTTGGGACGAAATTTGAAAAAAATTCTCAATTAGAGTAAAAATATATCTCAAATTTTCGGATAAAGAATTCTACACTTTTTATACGTAAGAAATTTCTCAATTTTTTGGGGAATAGAACTAGAAGGGTTTCTAATTTTTTTTTAGTAATACAAATTTCTTTGTTTTTTTATTCAAATCTCCATTTTTTGGAGTAAAATTGGAAAAAAAATCAATTTCTTTGCTTAAATTTTTTTTTTTTTTGAGAAATTGGTTTTCAATTTTTTTTGGAATAAAACATATATCTCAAATTTTTGGAGTTCTTTTTTTTGAATTTTTTCTTTATGAAAAACATTTCAATTTTTTGAAATAAAAAACAAATAGGATTACAAATTTCTCAATTTTCCAAAAAAATCTTTCAATGTTTTTTTTTTTTTTTTTGAGCGAACGTTTTTCTACATCTTTCTGGAGTAGATTCAGTATGTCTCTTGAATTTTCAGATTTTTTGAATTAAAAAATGTCTTACTTTTTTGCAGAAAACATTTTTTCAGTTTTTATGAGGAAAAAATTTTCCAAATAGGTATTTTTAGAGGGAATTTTTTTTTATTTTGAGAAAATTTTTTTCATTTTTATTAAGAAAAAAATTTCGCAATTTTCATTAAATAAAAAATATTTCGATTTTCTTGGCATAAAAATTTTTAAAATTGTTTTGGAATGAATTTTTTTCAATTTTTTGAAATAAAAACACTTCTTAATTTTTTAGTGGAAAAATCGCAATTTTTAAAGAAAAAATCATTCTCACATATAGTTATTCAATATTGAAAATAATTTCGACCCACCACTCACTCTCTCGGGAAAAAATCGCGATATTCCCTAACAAATTTTCAGCTGCCGACCACGATTTACAAGTTACGTATGAACTCTCTCTAGCCTCGAGAAACCGGTCAAAAAGTCATCGCATTGTAAATAAAATATCTGCCAACAGTTTTCCGTCACTAAATGCGGAATAAGAAGTCATTAAAATCGTTTAAAAAAATTCCTATAGAGTGGTTATTCTTTCTTATTAATAATTCCAGTGATAATGGAAAAATTTCAAAATCCATTCGGTAATCTGTTTTGTGTTTACTGGCTTGGTCAGCAAAATGCAATTCACTCTAAACGTACAAATTATTAACTACTTGGGTGCTTCGATGCATAAAACCAGTTCACCTTCGTCGACTTTAACTATATTTTAATCCGCACGTAAAACAAAACCTTCCTTCCTATCTGGTTCGGTTCTTGAAATTACAGACGAATTAAAAGTAGGTACTTCTTTTTACATAGAAATTTTACGAATCGTGTAAGAATGACAACAACGATTGTTTATGATTACGAAATCCGCATTTTGTTGAAATAATATCGACGCGACAAGAAAAATCTAATAAATTCGATCAACGTGGTATTATTTTTCTCGCAAAAAAAAGTTTGCTAGAAAATTTTTGATTAAATTTATCTACTCGATTTCGCAATTAAATTCGTAAATAATTATATATCGTGAAAAAATTTTAGAAGTCGAATTTTTACTGGTTCGATCAGATACCAAGTTGATGACGTTTCACGAAAACCCAGAAAGGACACGTTTACAACCACATGATATTTTACCAATATTCTTAGTATGGATTTGAAACTTGATTAGACGAAAAATCGTCATTTGCACTTACAGGCAATATGATCTCCTTCATTTTCACAGACGAAATTCAAAATCGAATCGGTGATGTTCAGAGCGGTGTATTTGCTTTTTCTTTGAGTCTCATGCAGACAAGGATCCACATTATTGAGCAAATCGTGGATGCATTTTTTCATATCGTCTGTTTTTCTATAATATGACAAAAAACAGTCATTTTAGTATTATTTGATAAACGAAGAATAGTATAATTTGATCGAAAATTAATACAGATTCAGATTCGATCAATTAGACTTTTTTAATGGTAAAAACTGACTACAAAATGCACGTTTTGGGACCTAAAAAAAGGTGAGGATGACCCAGGAAGCTGAAATTGGCATGTGTTGGGAGATAATTGCAAATTTAAAAAATGTTTATCACTTAGAATCCGTTTTAAAAGTCTTTAAAAAAGGCCTGGCCCCAAATTTAAGCCTCAAAGGAAGTAATTTCAAAATTTTTAATTCTAAGAAATTTGAAAATTCCCAATTCATAAAAAAATTGGAAATTTTTTATTGGGCAAATTAGAAACTTTTTTCCTCCAAAAACAAGAGATCACTTCAAACAAACTGAAATTTTTTCAAAAAAATTTTCACTTGTACCACTACAAAAAATTGAGAAATTCAATTTGAAAAAATTGAAATTATAATTTTAGTGCAAAAAATTGAGTTTTGTACTCGGAAACAATTGTATGAAAATTAAGAACTTTTCATAAAATTTTTTCAGCTCAAGAAAATTTTCAAAATTTTTCAGCCCAAAAAAATTGAGAAACTTTTTATAATAGAGGTACCTTCTTATGATTAAAAAAATATTTTCTCTCATAATTTTTTTTTAACAAATCGAGATTTTATCAAAAAAATTAATGAAAAATACATTTTTTTTTTTGCAAAAACTTGAAATTTTTTTTACCTATTTTTTCATTTTTAAAAATTGAAAAAAAAATCTAACAAGTTTTATATCCGTAAAGATTTAACTTTTTTTTAATTCTCGCAAAAATTTAAAAAATTTTAAATTAATCTGAAATTTCATTTTTTTTGAATTCTCATAAAAATTGAGAATTTGTTTTTAATTTTCATAATATTGAAGGGGGTTTTAAAAAAATTTCGGAACAAATTGAAATTTTTCAAAAAAAATTATAGGTACAATTATTAAAAAAATCATGATTTTTTTTCTCAAAATTTTTTAGAAATATTTTTAATAAAAAATAAGATTTTTTTAAAAATTATTTTTTTTTATTCTGAAAAATTAAGAAAAAAAATCAATCAAAAAAAATCCAAAGTGTAAATTGAAAAAATTCACTCAGTTTCTTTATTCAGTTCAAAAAATGTTTCAAAATTTTTAATAAAAGAAAAATGATTTTTTAATTTTTTTTATTTTTATAAACAAAAGCTCTCTCCATCTCAATGTGGCTTTCGTTTCTGAATTTTTTTTATTCAATAAAATTTAAAGTTTTTTTTTCTCACAAAAAAAATCTCCAAGCAAACAGAGATTTTATCAAAAAAATAATTTAAATAATAAAATAAAAAAATGTTATCTATTATTTTAAGCAAATTGAAAGAATTAAAAAAATTATGATTTTTTTTACTTATAAGTTTTTAGAAAAAAAATTTGAAATTTTTTTGAAATTTTTAAAATAATTTTTCATTTTGAAGAATCGAGAAAAAAATATTTTGAATAAATTGGAGAAAATTTTTTATTCCAAAAAGTTAAGAAATTTCTTTGCTCCAGCAAAAATTTTTTGGGCGAAACATCGAAACCCCCAAAATGCATATCAGTGACCTATATTATTGAACCAAAGTAGCAAATTTTAGCTCCCTATATCATTTGGTTTGGGCTACAGGCTGATCAACGTACTGAGAAATTAAAAGGAAAATTTTCATTTTTGACTCCAAACAGAAGTCAAGAGGGGTTCAAAGGTCAAAACCTACATACAAAAAGGTACACCAGGGACATAATACTGAACCTAAAATACAACTTTGGCACCCCTAGGCCAATTTCGGAGTCCTGTGGTCTGCTCAACGTGAAAAATGGTCCCAATTTCAAAATATTTTGTCACTTTGGATCTCTGCTGGAGTCTCCAGAAGAAAGGGCTTAACAGCAAATTTCAAGTTAGGGCCCAATATTTTTTTCGATACATCTCCTACAACTGAGGGGACCTCAGATAGCAAATTTGCCCTCATTCGACTCATGAAATTGTGAAATTAAGGTCCAGGTTCCAGGAGTCGAAAAATATAATCAAAGCTTGTCCCCCTCCCCCGATTTATAAATCAAATTTGGCTAAAATACTTACAGACAGTATTCTTTGAACACTGTATCCAGTTCTCCGGTTGGTTTGGATTTCTTAATCTTAGATGGTACTTCTGCGTACGAAACGATATCCGAGAAACATTTTTTAATATTTTCTATAGCATTCTGAAACATGAAGAGAGTACAATATCTATTAAGTCGAGATGTTTTGTTCATTTTGTTCAAAAAACTTTACGGAGCGAGGTACATACATACATAATAGTAGTTTATTCAACTAGGGAGATAAAGTGATGTTCGACGATTTTGAGGGTTTATTGCCCGAGCGAAGCGAGGGAAATAAATCAAAATCGTTGAAAATCACTTTATTTTCCTAGTTGGATAAATTATTTTACGTTACGAGGGAGAAAAAGGCTTCTTTACACTACCGAAAGATCAGCGAGAGGGAGATAAAGTAGCACTTTATCTCCCTAGTAACGTAAATCTAATTATCTAACATAGCTTTAATAATCGTCTTTATTAACCAGATAGATACATTCTAAAATAATAAATTGGTATCACTTCTTCCCTATCAACGATCAACAACGTACCTATTAATGGTAATTATCATAATTTCAAGTTAATCGGCGCAGATTTATTCAGTTTTCCGTGTTACCATTACCAAGATTTGACTCATTAAACCTTACGGTCGAAAATTTCCCTTACGTGTACCTTCATCATTGATTTATATGATCTAAAAATAACTGCACCACGAATCCCTGATCTACGTTGTACAGTACAGACTTGATTGTGTTCGGTTTGAACATAGATCTTTTGGTTTGAATAATATCATCGTTATCTAATCTTCTACCTACCTATAGAAATTTCATGCAATTAGTACATACAAGTCTTTTGCTATCGTATGAAAACTCTGGTTTTAGCAGGAAAGACCTACGAAAATGATGATCATTTCTCCTTCACAAAATCTACGTGAACTGATTTATTCATGATAAAACTTACACCATTGTAATAAGTACATGATAGGACTAAACTAACAGTTCATCTAGAAAAATTTTCAAAGTACAGGGGGAAAAATAGTACGTGACTTCGCTGAATAAAAATAATTTTTACTCGTACGCGTTTTGTACGCAAACTTTTTCAAAACCACCACTGTACTTAGTTACAGGTAGAAATAGACGAGGTCGAATTGGTGTATGATCGTATGTTGCCAGACGTCATCGAAATGATTTTTTTCGTTTGTACAACATACCAACGTCAAGGTTGACTTTATTTTGCAGACGAATAAAAACATCAGAAATAAATCTGCGAACTAATTAATTTTCGAATCGTTACGATTAACCTATTTGATAATGTATCTTTCGATAGGTTTAATTTTATGCAATTTTTTAGTCCAAATCATACATCTACTCCGCAACGATGATCTTTCTTCTTACATAATTGAAACAGGTACAAACATACATTTTTTACGTATAAAACATAAATATGTAGGTCAATGTTACGATTATTAGAGCAAAAAGCACGTAAGGAAGTTAAATTTTTCGAAATTAGTTGTATAAATAATAAAAGAACCGATTCCGCATTAGTGTTTACGTAAAAGAGACAAATAGCATCGTATAAATTCGATAGTAGGCACTGTAGGCACCTTTAGAGTCGAGCTCAAACTCGCAGTTAGTCACTTTCGAACAGAGATTAAAAATACTGATCTTTCGAACAGTAAAAATAATAACACGACGAGTGGATTTGATAAACGTAAGAATACTTCATCGGTATTCCCAATATACGTCATTTTGAAAAGTGGATATTTCTTTAACATATTGTGGAGTATTTTTCATCAATTATCAATACTTGATTTTTTACTCCAAAAAATTGAGATATTTTTCATTCCACCAAAAATTCAGAATTTTTTCTCCGCAAAAATTAATTAAGAAATTTTTCTTGAAAACGGATTTTCTTTTTCAATAAATAAAAGTATTTTTTTGTTCTAAAGAACAGCCCCCCACCCAAAAAATATTGAAATTTCCGTCCAAAAAATTTATGAAGTTTTTATTTTAAAAAAATTGACAAATAAACCATTTCATCCTAAAAAATTAGAAAAAAAAATTCTAAAGAAATTGAGTTTTTTTTAAATAAGATTTTTTGTTCAAAAAAATGAGAAAAAAAACTGAATTAGTAATTTTTTCTACAAGTACTTAACAGAGGTTTCTCTCCCAAATAAAATTAAAAGCTGAGAGACTTTTTTTTTTCTTTAAAAAATCATTAGCTAAAAATATTTGTTTTCAGCACAGAAGGCCCCCCCCCCCCCAAAAAAAAATTAAGGAATAAATTTCGTCCCAAAAAATTGATTATTCCAAAGAAACTGAAATTTTTTGTCCAAAAACATAAATTACATCTACTTTATTTATTTACTATGTTTTCATTAATTACCCATTAAAATATTTCATTTCAAGAAAATTAAGATTTTTTCCTTCAGAAATTAATTGAAAAAATTTTCATTCCAAAAAGTTTAAGAAATATTTTTATTCCAAAAATGAACGATTTTTTTTTCAAAAAAAAAAGATAAATTACCCCCCCCCCCCCCTAAAAATGATAGTAATTTTTTTTTCAAGTAACAGCACCACACCCCCCCCAAATCAAAGCATTTTTTATCCAAGAAATTGAAAAAACCTGCCCCCCCCCAAAAAAAAAAACCTGAAAGATTTTTCTCACCTAACAAACTGAATGAAACAATTTTTTTCTCCAAAAAAAACACACGAGTTTCCCAAAAAAATTGAAATATTTTTTATTCAAGGAAATATCATTTTTTAATCGAAATTTTTTTTTTAAATTTTTATTCATTACTGTTAGGTTTTTAAAGAATTGGTGTAAAATAATAATTTGTACATCATAACTTGAACGAAATATATTTGTGAGTACTTAACTCAACATCGGATATAGAACGAATTAGAACGAATGACGCGACCAAATTCAGTAGCAAAGAGCTACATGAGAAAACAAAAACAAAAAATTTTCAGGCCGAAGCAACCAACAATAATTAACGAAACCGACATAGAAAAACTTTCCTACTTAAATTAGATAGGATAAATACAAATCAACATAAAACTCAACATCCCCCCTCGGACTGAAAATTCCACAATACAAATACAACAAAAATTTACATATCTTATCAAAATAAACAATCGAAAAAATCAAACTCGAAATTAATTGAAATAATTGTAAAAATAACGTGAATTCGTAATTAAAAATTAAATGTACGTTATAAAAATATGGAACGAATAGTGATCGAAAAATAAATAAATAACTAATTAGTACCGATATGAACGATTTACTAGATCTAGATATAACGGAGCGAAATTGATCGATTTACGAACGGTAAGAAAGTACGAAATTGAGCGATTTATCAAAAAAAATAGAACGAAGTAAGTTGAACGATTTAAGAGCGAAAATTGAGCGATTTACTGACAAAAATAGAACGATGTAAGCTGAACAATTTACTGAAATTAATTAAAGAGCTATTGGACGATTGGGATCGGAACGAAAATCAAAACTACTCAAGTTCGCGGAAGGTTTATTGGTACTTGGATTTCTATTCGGGCAATCAGTGGAATTCGATTTTGTAAGTACGTTATCACTCGCGGTTCTCGTAATGTTATCTGCATGGTCACCGAATTTGGGACACATACGACCGATATGTCCCTCTTCTTGGCACCGAAAACAATGAAATTTACCGTCGTTTGTACCCGAAAATTTACGATTTCTACAATTTTTTATAAGTAGTCGGATTTTCCACTGAGACATTTTGCTCGATACTCGAATTTTCGGACAGGAGCGAGTCGACTACGGCGCTCGAATTTTCTGCAGTACCAACCGGAGCAACAGGAACGATAGCTGATAATTCAGCAGTGGCCGGAACAGGATCGACGTGATCTTCGGCAGCTGATGGAAATATTGACCGATTGAACCGAAATCGATCACCGAATTGGTTTACCGCACCAACGATTCCTCGTAGGTGGTAACCTGACGTGGCAGTTTCTTCACCCGGCGGCGATGAACGAAAATCGATATTTCGCGGTTGGAGCGAATTGAAAAATTCTTTCGTTTTTTTCTTACGCTCTTTACGAATTTTTGACCGTGATTTATCGCCGCTCGATGACTCTTGTTCAGCGTTACGATGTGAACGAGCAATCGGCGGTACCGACATGCGAACGTACGACTATGAATAATTAACAATTACGATACCTGATGACATTACGAAATGAACGAAAAAAAAAAGTTACAAAAACGGATAAACGAAACCAACGCACTGCTATCATGTTAGGTTTTTAAAGAATTGGTGTAAAATAATAATTTGTACATCATAACTTGAACGAAATATATTTGTGAGTACTTAACTCAACATCGGATATAGAACGAATTAGAACGAATGACGCGACCAAATTCAGTAGCAAAGAGCTACATGAGAAAACAAAAACAAAAAATTTTCAGGCCGAAGCAACCAACAATAATTAACGAAACCGACATAGAAAAACTTTCCTACTTAAATTAGATAGGATAAATACAAATCAACATAAAACTCAACAATTACAAAATAATTTTTAAAATTTTAAAATCCAAGAAAATTGAAAAAAAAATTGTTCCTAAATGTTTGAGAAATATTTTTATACACGTGCTTCAAAAAAATAAATGTTTTTTCTATTCTATAGAAGTAATTTCTTCTTCAAGAAACAGAGGTCTACTCCCCAAAAAATTGTGATTCCCCCCTCCCAAAATATATTTAAAGGGTTTTCTCTCGCCAAACATTACTTCTTTTCTGATGATGAAAATAAGTTTTCTTCAAAAAAAAACCACCGCCCCAAAAAAAGGAGCTTTTTCTCAAAAAAGTAGAGATATTTTTCATTTAAAAAAAATTTAGTACCCCCTCTCCAAAAAATCAACTTATTTGGAAAATTTTTTTCAAAAAACGTTGAAATTTAATATAAATTATTCTAAGAAAATTTAAAAAAAAAATCCAAAATGCTTGAAAAATATTTTTAATAAAAGGTTTTTTTTTCTCTCTAAAAATAAAATTTGGTAATTTTTCTTCGATGAACAGAAGTGCAGCCATTGTGAAAAATTGAACACTTTTCTCTTTTCTCATGCCAAAAATAATTGAAATATTTTTATAAAAAGAAAATTGGGATTTTTCCCCCCTTTAAAAATAATTTTTAAAAAACTCCAAAAAATAGAGCTTCCTGCTCCCGAAAAAAATTGAGATCTTATTTTCTGAACAAATTGAAAGGATTTTTCTCCCAAAAATTGTGAGACTTTTCCCCAAAAATATTGACATACTCGTATTTTTCTCTAAAAAACAGATAATTCAATAAGTAGTAGCGTGTATTTAATTTTTTAATTTTCGGAATTTTTCATGTTTTGTAGCTCATTTTACTTCCAAAATTTTTAATTACTCTTCGAACACCAGACTCCGAACCACAGTCAAGTTGCCGATCATGTATTTATTTACTAAGGTTCACAGTTTTGAACAGGCATAGATACAATGATCTCATACGATAGGCAATTTATTATGTTTTCAAAAAAGTAGGTAGTGGAATGGTTGTGATTTTTATTACTGAAGAGAATAATAGTAACGACAATAATTTTATGAAGTGTCCCATTGATGGATCCCCCCCCCCCCCCCCAATTAATCCAAGGTTTTTTTTTCGTACGTCCCGACTAAAAATACTTTTTTTTGTATAGGGAAGGTAAACCGCCGAACGACCTTACGCATGTACCTATGACAACATCTTAGATTTTCTCGATGGGTATTTTTTCTCGTTATCTCAAAAATAAAGAAGAAAAAGTTGCATGTATGCACGTTGCAGCCATTTTCAGTTATCACTGTATCATTGAAGAATGTTCTTTTTTGCTCCTGGATTTACGTAACTTCAACAACACAACCGCAAATTTCTTAACGCGGTTCTACACGTACATATAATAACATCCAACCGATTGAACTTTCTCTTTTTACATAAATGTCATAATATGTATAACAAAATAGGTACCTATAAGAATTACCGATGCGGCGTACTTCGTTTGAAATTCTTATAGAAAAAAACACTTGTGTATTTAAAAAATGTTACAGGATTTTCTGAGATAGTTTCGAGTTGATTTTAAACCTAAAGTATTTCCCTGTATAAGGCCTTAACCTTATTTGACCCTTGGACAACTATCTGATTCTGAACGAATAAATTAAATAATATGACAATTTTGTTTTTCATTCATCATGGTAGTGGTAAAAACATTATTAATGTTGCCTTGCCTGTTCACGTAAGTGGTAATATGATAATTTTTCATGTACAAGCCAAAGAAACTTCAAGCTGTGCACGAGAAACGTAAAATTTTAAAAACATCAGTCCTTTTTTATTCTACGAAAAACGTCAACATCGTTTTGAAGTACACCGAAGGTAAAAAGAAACTTCTATATGCGAGAAAAAACTTAAAAAATGAATACTGACGTATAGTAAAATTCACGAAGCAGAGATTAAGGCATAACACAATTCTATGGTGAACATTGTACTTTGATTAGGAGCTAAAATTCCATTCATCAGCATCATCAAATTATCAAACAAAGCAGAAAAAATCCCGAGAATAATCAAATCAACACACAATTCAACGCGATAAAATTTTGCTAATTGGCCTCAATAAATTCCACAAATGAAACGGTGTTTGGAAATTACGATTAGGTAGCTATGACAATGCACGAAATCAAACAGTGAGGTATAAATTGTTGATGAAGGTAGGTCTAGGTACTAAAAAAAAATCGAATTTTCGGTTCGTATGGCGGAAAACTGGTGTAGTATTGGAATAATAACGAATTGATAAGCTTAGAGAAGTGACAATAATACGAACCATTGCTCTGACGTAGGACTCATTTCCACCGTTGTTCTCACACATTTCCTTGAATTGGGCACTACCCTGGTTTAAAGCTGGTACACCCAAAACATCGACGGTTAGGTTTTCGTAATCCTTGCCCAGTTTTCTCAATCGATCTTCGTTGGTATCGTTGGAGCTTTTCAGGTTTTGTTCGGCAGGACTTTCTTGGCTTACTTCACCTTGAGCACCGTAAGCTGCGTGAAAATAAAATAAACTCGATTAATAAAATTAGAATAGCAACATCTAACAGTGTTTAAACTTTAATTCAAAGAATGAAGTTTGTTTCATTAAAGTCTCCATCTTTACGAGAATTAGAAAATGTTTTGCTTAATATCGACAGCAAACAAAATAATTGAATAGGGTGAGTTTCATTTTAATAGGTGGTGATGACAAAATTAACTTAGCACTTACCTAAGAGTAGGCATAAAACGAACGGACGCAACATCTTGTTGTATTCGGTTGCTTAAAAAGTATCACTAGAGAAACAATAATAGTAATTTTTCAGAAACTATTCTAACATTTCATGTTAATTAATCACAACAAGAAGTTATGTCTCAAACAGCAAACACCATGACACAACATCACACCACACGAACCAACTGAAGAAAACTGATAAGATGGCAACTATCAATCATTCAATCATTCCGTAATTGTAACTCCAGTGTTGTCAACGTAAAGGAAAAAAAGGATTTTTGAATTTTTTTTTATTTTCCAAAAGTTTTATTTTTCATTTTTCAGAAAAAAATAATGTTGTGTTTTATTATCCCGTATTATCCCCTTTTTTTGATTTATATTCAAATTTCAAGTACACAACTGAGCTACGAGGACTAGCTCTCATTAAAATAGCTAGGTATTATTGCAGAATTATTGTGCTCTAGTGCTCAGACTAACAGACTTCAATAAAATTGTTCAACTTCTGAGCTTCGAGCCTTCGAGCTTTTCGATAAGAAACAAATTTGATTACTCTTGATTTCTTCGGGTACAGTACCATGCTCCCGAGTACCCTTCAGGATTATGATTACTGATTATTAATTCATTATGATCCTCGTATGATCTCACAGGCTGAGTAATAAGACGTAATAGTCAACACAAATAATATAGCAAATTACCACTATTTAATTAACATCAACAAGAATTACATAAACATGAAAAAAGTAACTAATCTTCTAAAGATTCCAAGGTATCCAGTGGTTTGAAATCTTTCTTGTCCACTCCTCTGATTTTCTTGACTTCTACATAAACTACTTTCTTACGAACATACGGATCAAATTTCAAAACTTCCAATTTGTCTGCTTTACGTTCTCTGATTAATTCTGCTTTATGCCCGGTAACGATGCTTTCGCAGAGTACGCGAATATGGCTTGATTTTGCTGACAGTGCACGCGTTAGAAACATATTCGAGTGAATTTGGAATTATATCACGAGTCAAAAAATCGCATTTAATAGTTTTATGGCGAATTTGCGTTCAAAATGAAGTAAGTTATCACGTCTTACAAACCGGTCAATAGAACTGGGAAAATTCACCGGTAATAATTGACGATAGTTCACAGTTGAAAGTTTTCATAAATCACTCGTCGCAGTTACTCAAGATTCAATAGATTTTTTAAATTATTTCAAAAAATTACGAACTTTTCAAAATCCGAAAGAAAAACACGACTTTTTTTCTTATCAAAAAAACAAAAATATGGGACGTTGATTTTGTTGACCTCTGTCGACCTGTCTTGTGACTCATCATCACCACCTTGTGAGCTTTTGAAAAATTTCTTTAAGTTTTTTCATTTTATTCAATCACTACAACTTCAGACTACAAAAAAAATACTGTCAAAATTTTTTACAAAATCAGAGGTACTCATTTTGAGTCATTTTATTTAAAAACCAAAGTGGATATTAAAAAAAATGTATTTTTAAAACTAAATTTAATCTGAATAATGCGATGAATTTTCAAAATGCACACTACACGAAAAAAAAAACACTCGATGAAAAACTGATAAGAAAACGTAGTTTTAAAAGTCCAAAGTTCAAGAAGTTCTCTACAAAAAAGCTCGTGAAAAGTGAACGAAAACCTTTGGAAAAAAGTGCGACGGAAACTGACGGAAAACACAATCTGGACTGCGACTGGTGACTCTTCTGGCTCAAACCATTCGAAGCAGAAGTTGCAAAGTTGAGACAAATGTGTCTTTTCAAATTTCAAAGTTGAACTTCGGAGTGCTTCAAGTATTACGCTCGTAGTTCTTTGATTTCATCATTTTTTTGATTTTTCGTTTTTTAGATCGGTTGAAGTGAAGTGTTGTGTTGCGAAAAATATGAATTTTAATCCTTGTTCTCAACGTAAAATAATACTATTGTACAGAGACCTTTTAAAGTACGGAAGAAATCTTCAATTGACTGATAAAGAGTACTTCATGAATAGGGTTAGAAATGAATTCAAACAGAACAAGAATCTTGAAGATCCAGCTGAAATAGAATTTCAATATAAGGTCACTATTGATTAGTAATTTTTTTATATTTTCATGTAAAAGATGACTAATTTTATGTTATTTTTCAGAAAGGAATCACTTTATTGAAGAACGGACGTATTTTATAAGATGAATTGGAAACTGAGTATATTTCCGCATCAACAGCCCATAAAATTGTCATTTATTTTCCATTATTTTCGCTCGTTTCATCTTAGTAATTACCCGACGTTATTTAGAAAATACGATTTAGATTATTCTAACTACCCCCAATTGAATGAGAAGGATTTGGAAGAGCAATTCGTTAGAGGAAGCGGGCCTGGAGGACAAGCTGTTAATAAAGCTATGAATTGCGTAGTTCTCAAACATATTCCTAGTGGTTTGTAAATTTATCCAAAAATTCAACACGTAACTGAGCTGCAATCGTATAGTTGAATCATGCGAATGTGAATTTTTCAGGATTAGTAGTGAAATGCCATATGACCCGGTCTCTGGAGAAAAATCAGCAGAAGGCTCGCGAAATATTATTACGGAAATTGGATGATAAACTAAACGGTGAAAACTCGATTGCTAATCAGAAAAAACGGTTTGACCAAGAACGAACTAAGACCATGGATTATAAGAAGAAAAAATTGAATGAATTGAAGTACGAATGGAAAAAACGCGAAGGTCTTATAAAGGAAGATTAAAGCTACGATTTTCTTTATCCTTTTAAAAAAATTAAAACCTTACAGCCTTTTAAAAAAATTAAAACCTTATTCTTTCATAATTTAAATATCGTTGAATTTATTACATGAAATTTTTCAGTTTTCTGCTCATTTTTTCATCATCGTTCTTCACTTTGGTTCCAAAATTCTCGATGAAATTTCAAATTCAAATATAGCTCTTTTTCTTGGAATTAGTAGGGACAAAATAATGACAATGTATCTCATCACTGTATTTTCAACATAATTTAAAATTAACGTCAATGAAAAAATATTCATTGACCGAATCTGCTACAACATGAGAAATTATGACATTTTTAGCCGACTTTGCATACAAATTGAAAAATTACTTCAGCAGAAAAATTAAAAAATCTTCAACACCTCTGGTTACTCTCGTATCTTTCAGTAAAAAATGGGGAAAATAAGACAATATAAAATACATCACAAAAATAAAAGCAGTATTCATTAAAGTAGGCATTAAATACAATAATGAAACAAAATTAAATTCTTTCAAAGAAATAAACATAGCCAAGATCTTTGGGAGGGTTCTCGGATAGGGCGACTTTTTCATCATTACATATCACCCATTTATCTTGTTTGTTAATATGACAAACGTAATGGCCAACTGCCGGAGATGGTCCCATATGAGAAATGAATGCTTTTAAACGGTAACCTGGAAAAAAGTCTGAATGAAATGACAATCGTAGTAACGAAGCAGACAATTTTTTTCTATGCAAACGCGACATACGGTGATCTTTTTCACTGGCTGAGCATGCCTGTCCTTGTACCGGTTCCGCTGCCGGTGCTGAACTCGTATCCATCATTTCACTATCGTTAACATCGTCAGGATGATTGAACAACCAATCAGCTGCACGTTCTACGTTGTTGCTGGTTTCTTGAAGAGCTTTTATAATATGATTTCTCGAAAATCCGAAATTCATAAGTTGACTTACAGCTGCTTCGTCAACAACAAAATCTACCGAACAACATGAACCTAAGTTTAATGTAGTAATAATAGTGATACGTAAAATATTTCAAATTTTGAAAAAGTTTCCTAACTGTAACTTTCTTAAAATGTTACGAAAAAATGATTTTTTCACCATCTTCGCCGATCCAATATTAATCTTACCTCCAGCAGCACGATTCGTATTAGGTTTAGGTACGGTGAAGGGTTCCATTATATTAGGATCATCGATATGTTCCATTAACCAATTGGTTGCATTTTCTAAATTTTCATTCTTTGTAAAATGTAATGCGCGTTTGCAGGCATCGACCGGAAAACCCATATCCATTAATTGAGCCAACCAAGCTTCATTAAACTGAGGTGCTGCTTGAGCTGCATCATCTGTTGATTTTAGAAATGTAAAAATTACAACGAATGATACAATAACGTCGTCTAATTCAAGAGTAAATGAATAACCATACCTTCAGTCGGTAATAGTTCTTCACCGGGTTGTAACCCGAGACCTTTCAAAGATGATAAATCAAGAATATCTGGAACTTCTACCGAAACATCTAATTTAACCGGGGTCCAGTCTTCGCGAAGGTTATATTTCTTTAAATGAATTATTAAATACTGCGGAAAGTTAGACAGTCGAGTTGTTCTGTAAAACGACAAAAATCTCATTACATTTCAAAAGTAAGATATTACAATGGCAACATTCGAAAAGAAAATCTTACTTGACAGCTTCAGTTTTTCCTTTGATGGCAGAACTGTAAAATTGATCGACAACTTCACTTTGAATAAATGCTTGGAGGCAGGATTCGAATTTTATACGGGGTCTTACTATTTCTATAGGCTCTCTGTAAAGAGATGAAAAATGTTTAGAAGAATTTAGAAAATTAAAGGCTGAGAAACAGTCCTAGTTACTCGAGAATTTCACATACCCTTTATTTCCACTGGCAGCATTTTGAGCTAATTTGGCTTCGTATTCCAGAACTTCGGCTTTATTTATAGCAGCGTCCAAAGGTATCATCATTGGTAAACAACTATCGGTACGATAGGAATATTGCACTTTTGAGCTAGCACGACATTGATACCGTTCTTCGATTTTAAACTTGAAACATTCTGTAGGATCATACTGATGTCTGCTATTTCTCTACAAGGACAAAAGATAAAGGTTAGATCGAGTCGAATCGTACGTGAGAATAAATCTTACCAACCTCAACTACGGTTAAAAGATACAAGAAAAATTCTTGAGCGTCTTGTTGATTCTTTGAGGAAAATGCTGGATGACCTTTTCCGATCACACCTTTAAACATAGTGGGAGAAATACTAAACGAATTATCGTATTCGTCTACCGGCGGATGCGAATATTTCCCTGATAATATACCGGAACCCAATTTCGCCCTGAAAATAAATTCATTTGTGTAACTAGACCGATGACACAATGATACTGAGAATTACGATGACACGTACATTTGAGCATTGAAATCTTGTGCTGGATTTCCAGTAACACTGTCAAATATTTTCGGAGCTTCTTCGACGTATCTATTTAAAACAATCAAATCTAGCTATTTACTCATTTCAATTTTGAAATCAAACCGTCAAGTGACAGAATTTTTACAAATTAGGTACTTTTTGATAAATCCAGGAATCGTAAATAACACTTGTACGGAACTATTCATGTAGCAGGAATTTCCCAGATTATTCAAACCCGTATATCCTGGTCCGTATAACGGTTGCAAATTGCTTCCGGCTTCTTGAATGGCAGCCCATTCGCCGAATTTCTGATTCAAATCCAATTCCAATTCTATCATCGATTTATCACTCTGAAGAATAAAAAACACGACTTAGAATTATCTTTCGAGCAAAAAATATGTATAATCGTAATTGATAAGAAATCGAAAAAATGATAATACCTTCACCATATTGGCAACGTTGATACCGAAATGAGCCAAATGTTCAGCTAATTTAGGATCTTCGACCATATCATCTTCGTCGTAACTGTATACATCAGATTTACCATCTTTAGTAATCGTACCTAACTTGACAGCTAACGGATATCCTGAAATAATAACATCTCGATTAGTATTTCCTCTCGATGAGTAATTACTACAAAAATGAACTTACTCTTACCGGTTTCATAGAAATGGTGCAAAGCATGATCATTTCCACCGGTTCCGTCGAAGAATTTACGGCCACAGAGAATCGCTCCATCGGTCAAGTTGAGCCACAGATTCGTGGTCAGATCGCAACGTTCACATTTCCAACCACTTGGAGGAACTTTTTTAGTCGTTTCCAATTGGGTTAAATTCGTGTGCCTTTAATTCGTAATATTGTCGTATTAATACCTAGGTTCAAGTTGAAAGTCGTACAAA
The DNA here is from genome assembly GCA_959613365.1 of Balanococcus diminutus. Taxonomy (NCBI): domain Eukaryota; kingdom Metazoa; phylum Arthropoda; class Insecta; order Hemiptera; family Pseudococcidae; genus Balanococcus; species Balanococcus diminutus. The sequence continues at coordinate 49,497,369 of OY390715.1, forward strand.
CACAAGTGCATGCAACTTACTTCGTTACTACTCTAATTTCTCCATCCCATGCGCCTGCCTCCAACTCTGCCAATTTGTTCGCAGATTCCGCATTTATTACTCCATATATCGCAGTAATTACCTACATCGCAACATTGAACGAAATTTAAAACATTTTTCAGAATAAATTGTACTTGATTTGATTATTAATGCTTACTTTTTCGGGTAAACTGTCGTTAGGCCATGGTATTATGACTAGTTGTGGTAAAATAACGATAGAGTAGCTTTTCTTAGTTTCGAATTTCTTAGATAAAGGATCAGCATCAAATCCTCCTTGAACACCGATAGCTAAACGAGTAGGTTTTTTACTTTCTGCCAATTCCGGTTCAGTAGTTTCCACCTGTAAAGAAGGAATATTAAATGCCGATTGAAAGTTTCCAATGTTCGTGAAATTGGAAAATGCATTTACCGGAATTTTCTCATATTTCATATGAACATAGACGCAGCTTCCAGTTTTTCGATGATGTCGTTCTAAATGTTCCTTTCCAAGACCGTAAAACGTTTTCAGACAAACGTATAAACCAGTTTCTGTGTACTGTAAGCAAACATATTCAGGAATGAATTAGTTGACATTATTGAGAATCATTCGATAAAAATAAAGACTCTATGAAAATTTCAGGAGATATTTTAGAAGTAAAATGGTCTTTTAGTATGTCTTCATCCAACATTCAAATTTTTCAATTAAATTGAACTTTACTTACGAAAGTATATTAGTGTTAAGATTATCAATTTACCGGAGAATCGAAGGAATACACGCATTCATCTTTGTAGACTTTGTCCGTAGGTTGAGGAACTGTTATGCTGGATATGTGAGTTTTCAACAGCTCTTCAAGGTGATAATCCATTCTGAACGAAGCAAGAAACACAATTATTTACCGAATATAAAATTACAGTGTGAAACAATTGAAACTTGATGAGTTGATGATGATTACGGGGGAAAAGATTGTGCATTGGTTTGTGCAATTTGTGCAAATTCGCATTGTTTACTTCACTCAAATTACTCAAAATTTCCGAGATGATCCGACAATCCGAAAATCCGAGGAGTACAAAAGTTTGGATAAAAAAATCCGTTGAGCGCTGTGAGAATTTTTTCCTTAATAATTTCAGTAACACACTCTATGCTCAATGAAATGAAAAATGAAACACAAAAATTTCATCACCTGGCTACTTGTCTTATCCATCTTGAGTCTTTGTTTATTGTTGTTTTTTTTGTTTTTTTTTAAAAGAGGCGAATTTTACAATTTTTTTCAATTTCCACTGATTTCCACTGTGATTACAGAAATTATTGCTGAGTGATACTGATTAATCGTTTTGTTTTTCGTGACCATTTCATCTGCGAAATTTTTTTTCTAATTATGGACGACGTATCATTTTTGAAGAAAACCAACATCTCAGCGATCTACCGATTCGACCAGCAAGTGAAAGACATCATCTTGAGCGCATCTCAAGTCGCATTGTACGTTTTCGACGCCAAGAAAACCAAATGGATCAAAAGAAAGGTAGAAGGTGCTTGCTTTTTCTATAAAAGGAAAACCAGTCCGAAGTACGGTATATTCATTTTGAACAGACTAGATACGACGAATTTTATCGAACTATTAAACAGCACCATGGAAATACAACTTCAAGAACCGTTCCTCTTGTACAGAAACATATTTAAAACCATTTTTGGAATTTGGTTTTACGACAAGTCCGAGTGTGTCGCTATGGCCAACGTCTTTCAACAAATCTTGCAAGAATTGAAAGAAAAGGAAAAAGCCGAGCAAGACGAAGACAACGTGGAAATCGATACCACGCTTGATCGAAATATTGTAAAAAGCGACGCTAATTCGAACCAAAGAAGACCCAGCGGTCAACCGGAGAGTGTCCGTCAGTTCTTCGAAATCGCCAGTAAAGAAGCCACTAAGAACCAACCGAATTTACAACAATCTCCGGCGCAGCATTCGAACTGCAAAAAATCGCTCTCGTCTTCGTTTCAAACCGTCGGCCACATCGAGAAAAAGCAGACATTGCCTATCAATCGTAAATTTGGCGAAATACACGGTAACGAGAGCGATTACGATAGGAATGTAAGTGTTATAGAAAATAATATGAAATGTCTAAACGTTTCCGGAAATCTTACCAAATCCAGCCCCGTAACTATATCAGACGGAGTAGATCAAAAATTCCTGCAGTCTCCTGCTGGAGGAGATAGTCAAACGGCAGAGTTTCCTGAACTTATTCCTCCTAGAATGTTAATCACTCCTTTCGATCTTACCAATTCTGTTAAGACTTTCGAAACGCAAGTTTCCTCTTCAGATAGTAAAAATTCGAAACTCGATCTCATGTCGAAGAATCAAATGATCCAAGCGATGGAATATTTGTTAAAAAATGACTCTCAATTTGCTGATAAACTCTACGACGCGTATTTAAAAATATCTAAAAATTAGTACTTGACTATGTTGAAATATTGCTAATTTTTTTCATTTGAACAGTGTTCAGAGAATTATTTGTAGTAAGTAATAATTCGTGGTATTCGTCTTACTACTTTCTTTTATTTTAAACTCGAACAGAAAACAATTATATTTCTTTTTTTAGAAAACACATCTGGTTACAGTTTTTATCAATGTTTTAACTTGAATTGAACTCAAGTTACTAGAAAAAAATTAACCGATCTATTTTTCTCATTTCAATAGGTATTTTGAATTATTTCAAATTAAATTTTAAAGCTTCCGTCAATTTAATTTTCATTCAATTTTTTCGCTCAGAATTTTTATTTTGTTTATAAATGTATTCGAGTACTTTTTGTGAATGAAATAATCCTGTTCTTTTTTATGTATCCTGTTTCTCAAATTTTTTATTTTGAGTTTTCATTTTTAATCATTTTATTTCATTGACAATTTTTTATGTGATTTAAAAAAACGTGCAAATATTTTTATATGACGAAATACTTGCCATTATTGATTTGAATGAGTAATTTTTTGTAGGTAAATGTAATAATGACTTCAACTGTTGTTGATAGATTTATGTTGGATTTTTATGTGAATTGAATTTATTTAATTTATTTTTGTTTGTTTTATTGTAAATAAATTCGTATTCGTTGGATGAATGAATTAGAATTTGTTCTATTTTATTTAAAATCCTTCGTCAAGTCCACTAACGTGAACCCGAAGTGACCCTCGACATGCTTTTAAACAAGAAAAAAGTCATGACCAAAACTGAAGTTTATGAAATTTGCAACAAAATCGGTTATACCTATTAATTTTTTTCAGAAAATGAACGGGTTTGGCAAAAATGAGCTTCAAAATAATACACAGTGTGAAGAAATGACGAATTCTCGTCTTTTCTATGAACATACGCGTACATAAGTAGGCCTTTGCAGTAAGTTGTGCCAATTTTAGGGACGACTTGATGACGACAAAGATTTTTTTAATCGAAAAATTGAAAAAAAAAAAAAAAAAAATAGAGAATTTTTTGATTTAGAAAAATGGAACTGAAAGATTTTTCGAAACAAATTGAGGTATATAATTATGTAGGTATTGTAGGTAGATGAGTATTTTAGTATTTTTAAATTTCGATGAAGATTCATAATTTTTTTTTCAAAAATAATTAAGGACCCCCCCCCCCCCCCCCCCCCACCAAAAAAGAAACACTTTATTGAGCTCTTTTTACAGAAAAATAGAGAGGACTTTTTTCAAAAAATAGGAATTTGAGGTTTTTTCCACTAGAAAAAAAAATTATGAAAGATTTTCATAAATAAAAAATTTAAAACTTTTTTTTGGAAAAAATTCAAAGATTTTTTCACCCCCAAAATTTAAAACAAAAATATATCCCGAAAAATTGAAAATTTTTTTTGATTAAAAAAATTTTAATTTCAGCAAAATTGTAAGATTTTTTTGAAAAAATTGAGATATACGAGTAGTTAATTGAGAATTTTTCAAATTCGATGAAATTTCAGAATTTTTTTCCTCCAAAATAATTAAGGCATTAGGCATCTCCCCCCCCCCCCCCCAATAAAAAACCTACTCTGTTGAGATTTTTTTAAAAGGAAAATTGAGAAACTTTTAAAAAGTTGAGTTTCCCCCCCCCCCCCAAAATAAATTAATTAAAAATTTAAAAAGTTACCTACTTATTCATCAAAAAATTGAACAACTTTTCTGTAAAATTGAAAAAAATTTCATTAGCCAAAAAATTTTTAGAAAATGTTTCCTCCAAAAAAATTGAGAATTTTTTTTATTCAAAAAAATGTGAAAAAAAATAATTTCAACAAAATTGAAAGTTTTTTTACCCCAATTTAAAAATAAAATAATTATGTCCCCAAAAAATTGAGATTTTTTGATTCAGAAAAATGGAAAAAATTTAATTTCAACAAAATTGAAAGAGTTTTTCAAAAAAAATTGAGATATAGGAGTGGGTATTACAGTGTTTATTGGTTTAACAACATTGAAGGGAGCCGCAAATTTGGTCACTATAACCGATAGGTTACTATAACCGATATTCTCTTTTTTTAAATCAGAGACCTACTGTCGTATGAGAGGTAGGGGTGTAATGAAATAAAGCCAGGCAATAGTCATTCATCCTTCTACGAAAAAATCAAAACACACCGCTCCTTCAAATCCGAGGTCTATAATTATTGTAAAATTGGCATTTTTTACACCAAGATTTACAAGCTTGAACCTAAAAAAAAAACCTAGCATCTGTGAACAATTGGTTTGATTCTGTTCTTTTGTATTCTCCCACATGAGCGATATGTACACATGTACACTGGAGTTTTTCCAAGTAGGTACATGTAGGATCATTAATATTCAGTGGCAGGAGACGAGATGAGGCGACACAACGTGGCAAGAGGGAACATTCAGTTTACAAAAAGAAAGACTTTTATAAAGGAAGGTTATTATATCCGATTATTTTATGCTGGAATTTGACTGGAGGGACAAAAAATCAAGTTACTATAAGCGATATGTTGTTATAAGCGATGTCATTATAAGCGATAGAAATTAACATTACATCTTATGGAGTTTTGCAGGGACTTTCAAATTTGGTTACTATAAACGATATGTTACTATAACCGATGTTTTTATAACCGATAAACACTGTATAGGTACCTAAGTAATTGAGTATTTTTTAATTCCAATGAAAATTCAAATTCTCCAAAAATATTAAGGTACCCCCTTCAACCTAGTTTATTGAGTTTTTTTTTTTTTTTTTTTTTTTTTTTTTTTTTTTAATTAATAGAAAAATTGAGAGATCTTTTTCCAAAAAATTAATAAATATTTTTACTTTGTAAAAAATGAATTTTTCTCCTCAAAAAAATATAATAAAAAAAATGTTTCATCAAAAAAGTTTTTTTTAAAATTGAGAATTTTTTTGATTCAGAAAAATCTAAAAAAAGTAATTTTAATTAAATTGAAAGGTTTTTTTTTCGAAAAAGGGAGATATATGAGTAATAATTTGATAAGAATTTTTTTATTTCGATGAAAATTCAAAATGTTTTTTCTCCAAAAAAAAATAGGTACCTACTTTATTGAGAGATTTTTCCCCAAAAAAATATATCTAAAAAAAAGGTTTTCATAAAAAAACTTAGAAATCAGTGAAGAAAATTTTCATTCCAACAAAATTGGAAGATTTTTGATGAAAATTCAGAATGTTTCTACTCCAAAAAAACTGAGGTATTCCCCTCCTCTCAAAAAACTATTTTATTGAGAAATTTCTTTTCAGAAGAATAATTGAGGGGTCTTTTTTCCAAAAATTTGATAAATACTTCTACTTTGTCCAAGTTAAGAGATTTTTCCCCTAAAAAAAAAAATGAAAAAAAATGTCTCACCAAAAAAATTGAACTTTTTTTTTCTTAGGGAAAATTGAAAAAATTACGCTAACCTCATCCTAAAACAATTTTATTTCAAGGATACCTACCTATAAACTACATTATTACATATAAATGAGTTGATTTTTTTCTTCAAAAACATTGGGTGATTTTTTCTGCACCAAGAGAATTGTTTTTATTCCAAAAAAAATTAAAGACAAAAATTTGAGGAATAGTTTAACTTCAATAGGATTGAAATTTTTTTCTTCTTGAAAATTCAAGATTTTATCTCCAAAAGCAGTAAAAGGATGTTTTCTTCCAACATTCAGAAATTTTTCCCTCATTTTTTTCACTTTAAAAAATAGAGATAATTTTTGTTCTAATGAAAATTCGATTTTTTTTTCTTTATACACATATTCAGTGTTTTTCTCCAAAAAATAATTGAGAAATATTTTGTACCTAGCTACCTACTTACTCCAAAAAATTGAAAATTATTCTCCTTTAAAAAAAATGAAATTTTTTCTCCAAAAGAATTTTCAGATTTTTTTTTCTTTGAAAAAATTGAGATTTTTTTTATTCCTGCAAAAATTTAGAAAATGTTTTTACTTTAAAAAAATTAAATGAAAATTTGAATTTTTTTAAATAGGCGCATCGTTGGCGGGTTATAAGCATATATTTTTGGAGTAATAAGTGAAAAACAATGAGAGGGTCACTGGGTCAGTTCGGGTTCTCACATTTGGGAGACTTCTGCGAGGGGTGAGGTTCGGGGACCTTTTTGATGGGTTATGAGAATATCGAAAAGAATGTTCTATCTTTGCAAAAAAAATTAAAAATTCATGTTGACCTAAAATGCAATTCGTTCAATTGTATTGGTCCAATTCCAATTTTACTGGGTTACAACGAACGAAACCGAATAAATCCGAATATCACTGCAACTAATTTGTAATTTAACAAAATAAGGTACAAAATCCAACAAAACTTAAGAATGTACTTATAACATGAAAACACTGAAATATAATCTGAATCACAATGATTTAATTACAATCTGTACAATATTTTAAAATAAGGTAACTGCGTTTTGTAGAATGTAATCGCTTAAAACAATACTCCTTTGGAGATTATACCTTGATACACGTTGAAAAAAAAGAATCAACTATTATGTACTAACACAGCCAAGTACCATGTAACAGTAAAACCTATAAAAATACATTTTAAAAAGTTTGGTCACAGAAAAGAAAGAAAAAAAAATGTTTTAAAATGTCACCACATCGATTAAATTCATGAAAAATGTGTTTTGGAAATTTAATTCGCGTTGTTTTAACACTTTGCTATACTCTTTTAAGTGAAATGAACTCGATTGAAAAATAACACAGTTTGAAAGTTACGCCGTACACAAAAATAACTTATTTTATAAATAATATAAATATAACAACTTGAATATTTTGTACAAAAATAATGGTAAAAATAGCAAAAAATCACTCTGGTTTCTGTTGATGACAGTAAAGTTCTTTTAATGATTTAAGCTCTTCGATCAGAGCTTTATTTTGATTTTCTAAAACTGCAACCCTGTTTTCCAAACATTTTATGTATTCTTTCTTTTTTCGTCTACATTCGCGTGCTGCTTCTCTGCAAAAAGAAAAAATCAATTCGCATTTTAATAAAGTAATTAGGTACCAATTTCACACCTTAGTAATGCATTCGAGAATTAAAAATATCAATTCATAGTTCAAAAAATGACGCCCAAACGTAGCTGAATCAGCGTTTCTAAATTCAACGAACTAAGCACATATGGGTCATCGTTATTTCAAAACGAATATCTAAGTAATAAAATTTATGACTCATTGTTTTCAAAACATGAAAAACACGATTGAAAAGCTAATTAAAGCAATTCGAATATTAGAAATTGGGAAAAATAAGAAAAATTTGGTAAATTATCACGACCGCATCGACCCTTGATATTGGGAATTCTAAATCGCTACAAATCGTAAAAAAAAAATTAAAGACAAACCTGTTTTTTAACAATCGCAATTCTCGTTTTCTGACTTGATCTTCAGTAATTACACTATTAATACTAACATTACCAGAATTCTGAGTAACTACTGAAATGAAACAAAAAAAAAAAAAAAAAATTAATAAGTACCATTGTAGAGAAATACATATCTTCTGGGTTTTCTTTCATTTTTACCAAACGAAATATTGACACGAAATTTTTACTTACAATTTGTTTAACTAGAGATCTGTTCCCTATGCAATTTTGACGAATGTTTTTCCATAACTAAATCACAAACATACCTGCAATAATCTTTGCAATTTATATAAACATACTTAAATAATGGTTTTCTCTCAAATGTACAATGATCTTGTATTTCTGAATCAATAATAAACATATCCTGAAAAATCAGTCAATTATCGACCTATTAGTTTATATAAAAGGTACATTGATGAATAATAAAATTTCGTGTCAATATTTCTCTGTTTTATAAAAATTAAAAATCTAAACTTAAAAATTATCGTTTTAATATGTGCTTACTCAAACTATTTTTTTTTAATTTTTCAAAAACTATAATTCAAATCCTCGTAGGTAAACACATTTCAAAAGAGATGAGCAAAAAATGTATCTAATATTTTTCAAAAATTAAATTCCCATCATCGCATATTCTATTTTTTGTTGCCAACGTTCGGCGATTTTCGTCTTTCGTCGATTGCATTTTTGAATTCATTGCCAGCAACCGACCAAGTCCAACGAGTTTTTTCCACTTGGCAATTTCTTGAAAGCTATTTCTCTTTTTTTAATTGCACATCGCAATTAATCGAGTCGGTTATTTGATAAACGACCCGAAGACAGTCGACGAGAGCCGAACGTTTGGCGAGAGTAGGTATGCGATGTCGTAATGCAATTTTCAAACAGATTGAAAATTTTTTTTCTGTCGTAATTTTTATCAATTTTTACCATAATGAATTATTTTACGTACCTATATCATTTGGCATGTAATATTGTCCTTCTTGATTTGAATATTGTATTAATGAGCCCGAATTGGAATTTGACATAATTGTTGGTAACCCTTGAACATTTCCACATTGACTAGATAACTGCAAATGACCACCAGGTAAAACTGAAACACAAATAGGGAAAAATAAATATAGGTAATTCGCGAATTCAAATAGCGAACTTGCGAAGTTGTCGTGAAAATATAAAACGTAAAATTGTTCGTTCGTGTAGAAACGAGGCCTGCCCTGCATCGGGTTTTGAAAATGTCAATAACGAAAGCTCCGCTGTAAAGGTAGGTATTTGTATCTGCGAGTGATTATTCCATGTCAAAAACAGAAAGTGTTTTTTTATTTTCAACTGAATCTACGTATAAAAATGACCATAGCAAACAAGAAGATATTTTCAAATGGACACGTGTCCGGAATTTATTCTTTTTTTACATTCGCTTAATTCCCTGGGGTATTTATTTGTCAGAATACGTGAAGTGAAAGAGATTATTTCACTCGTTTAGTTTATTTCAATCGAGTAAATTTTGTATTTTTCAAAAAGTTTACGAATTATAAAAATATAATATTTGCACTACCTACCAAGTACCTACCTTTTATTTAAAAAAAATATTTTCAAAGAATTTTCTGAAAAAATTCTAATTTGAAATTTTTGAATCAAGTTTTTTTTTCAAAAAAAGCGCAGGGCCAGTTTTCAAGTTTTGGGAAAATATTTTTGAATTGAAAAATAGAGAATTTTTGTAAAAAAAAAAGTTAAAATAAAATTTCTGAAATATTTTCTATTTTGCAGGGTTTTTTAATATATTTTTTTAGAAGTTTTAAAAAAATTTGTAAGTAATCTTTGATTTCTTTTTCAAGGAAATTTTTAAAATAGGTAAATATGTAGTTGTTTTTTGCAAAGAGGTTTTTTGTGAAAAAAAAAATATTTTTCATAATTTTTTTGAAAGAAATTATTTTTTTTTTTTTTCTGAACATTTAGAAAAAAATTGTAATTTTTTGAATTCTTCTAAAAAGTATATTTCTTACAGTTTTTTAAAACGGAATTCTGGATTCTTCTTCAATGAGAATTTCTAAAAGAAGTTTTCAATAAATAAGGCATTAGTCAGTTTTTGTTCGAAGAAATTTTTTTTGAAAATTATTTTGAAAAATAAATGAGTACACTTTGAAAACAAAATTTTCTTAGTTTTTTAATCCAATTTTTGAATATTTAAAATTTCAAAAAATTTTTTTTTGCGAATTTCTATCAGAGAGGTTTTGTAAAAATAAAAAAAATAAGTACCTATATATATTTCTAATTTCTGTTCGAAAATTTTTTTTAAATATTCATTTTTCCTCCAAAAATATTTTAAAAAATTGAAAAAAGAATTACCTACTTACTTAATACAATTTGTATGCAAAAAATATTTCTTATATTATTTTTAGATATTTTTGTTATTCTTTTTTCCTAAGAAAATTCCTAAAATATTTTTAATTTGAGAATTTTCTTTTCGGGAGAGTTCTGGTTTCAATCTTTTTTGAAAGTAGCAGGTATATATAGGTATTTCAGAATTGTTTTCAGATTTTTTTAAAATTCTTCCTTTTGCAAAGAGTATTTCTTTATCAAAAAATATTTTTCAACATTTCTGATATGAATTCTTGATTCCTTTTTCATCTGAAAAATTATAACTTGACTACCTATTTTTTGAAATCTTTTGAAAGAATTTTCAAATCCTTCTCAAAAAAATTTGAAAGCAATTCTTTGAAGAAATTTTTTAAACAGTTTTTTTTACACAACACAAATTTCTAAAATACTTTCTATTTACGAATTTCATCCTCACATAAATGTCTAAAATATTTTAAAAGTTTTTGTGATTTTTTTCCGAAATATTTGAGAAATATTTTCTTTTTTGCAAAAATAATTTTTTTCCTTCGAAAATTTGTATGTAAAATATTTTTTAGTTGCGAATTTCTTCCAAGAGTATACCTACTCATATTTTTTTTGCTCTTTCATTCATTTTTAAATGAATTTTGGTATTTTTTCTCTGAATAAGGTTTAGTAAGCATTCTTTATTAATTTTTGAAAAGATTTTCAAATTTTTATAGAAAAAATGAAGGCAAATTGTTTGCAAAAAAACATCTTTCGAGGTTTTCACATATTTTTTGAATATTTTTCGTAAAGAATTAAAAAAATATATTCTTTATTTATTTTCAGGCAACACTTTTTAAAAGTAGGTATTTCGGATTTTTTAAAACATTTTTCCAAAAAAAATTATCATTTTTTCAAAAAAATTTTTTGATTTCTTTTTCGAATTTTTTCAAAAAAAAAAAAAATTATATGGATTCGGTTTTTGTGGAGAAAATTGTTAGAAAAGAATAATTAGAATTTTGCTACGAAATTTTTTTTAAATTCTTCATACCGGTATTTTTTCAAATTTCTTTCTAAAAGTAATTTTTACAAAAAAAAAAATAGGTATATTTTTTAAACATTTTTTGAAATAATTTTTGATTTTTCCTGAAAAAAGTAATATATTTTTTTTGAAAAATTTTTCATTTGCATTTTTGAAAAAAAATTTTCAAAAACAATTTCAGGCAATTTTTTCAAAAAAATATTTTTGAAGTATAGATTTTTTAAAACAAGATTTTTGATTTTTTTCCTACGAATAATTATTTCTAAGATATTTTCCATCTGCAAATTGCTTGCCACAAGAATCTTTAAAAAAAATTTAAAATATTTTTCAGAAAACTTTCAAAAACATTTTTTCATTTGTTATCTTTTTTCAAGAGAATTTTTACATCATCCGTTACAAATATTCTTCACCTATTTTTAAAAATGATTTTTGGATGAATAAAATATATTATTATAATTTTTTTGATATGATATTTAAATTTTTAAAGATTTTTTCAAGAGAATTTCTTATGCCATAAAATGTATTTTTCAAACATTTAGGTATCTATTGAAAGAATTTTTCAATAATTCAAAGGAATAAAATAAATAATATTTTTGGAGTTTTTCAAATAAAAATATTTTCTGTACCTTTTTGGTATGATTTTTGAATTTATTACAAATAAGTCGGTAATTGCAAATTTTCTTCTGAAGTGGGGGAGGGGTCTCACTAAATACCTATCTGTAATTTTTGAAAAATTAATAAACAAGAATTTGTACATAGACGGGTAACGTACCAATTTTCGAATTATTACAGTACTTTTATGTGTAGGTATAAATCGCAGAACCATAGTGTTTCATAAGTGAGTACTTTACACATTGAACATAGCAACGAACGAAACGTTTTCAAGCACATTAAAATATATGCAAAGAAGGTGCATACAATACAATAGAAAGAAAAAATATAAATAAACCAACCTGACTGATAGTGACCACTATCTGGCGCAGAAGAAACAGGCACGTCATTATCCAAATTAGAATCACAATCAGATCCCGATGATTCCATTTTCGCACCTTTTAAATAAATCACGCCATTAATACAAATATTCGAAGAATTCACTTCGAGAAGATTTCTCTATAGGTAATGCTTACATCCAAGTTCTGCTCTCGCTATATCGTTAAGAATTTTCCTATACGAAGGTCTTCGAATCAACTTCTCTCTTCTTTTTTTCACAGATTCTTCATCCGGTGATATACTTTCATCCATGTCGCTTTTTGAATCTACCAACTAAGTAAAAAGTACATATTTCATCAGTAAATATTTAAAAGGTTTAAATTTCAACAGTGAAATCTCTTTACTGACTTGTAAGGGTTGTAAATTTCCGTGCGGTCCTTGAATCACAGAGCCGAGTTTGTTACTGACAAGAATCACATTACCTTTTGATAGTACTGGAGTTTGAATGGTAGGTGAAGCGGTTTGAATAACGGATTGTTGATTTGCATGAATCACCGATGACATCTGCGAACAGAAAAATAACTCCATTTGATTTGTTTTCCCCTTCGAAAGTATAAGATTTAAAATTTAAATATAATTTAATTATGCTAACGCGATGGACTTTTTTCTTCTTCAAATTTCCAATACGTAGGTAGGTATATTGATAAATAGGTTGGAAATACGTGAGATAAATAATTCGCAGGTATAAAGACAGTGAAATTTAGTAGTTCTACGTATTTTTAGTCATCAGTTGCAGCAAAAACCGGCAATAAATGAGGTAGGATTTTTTCAATTCGTAATTAACGTAGGTAAGTACGTATAATGAAAAATATGAAGTATTTCTACATTTTTGGTTAAATATGATAATTTAATTAGTGGAAAGTAGACATCGTACATTAGTCAGGTATACACATACTCGTACTAGGAGAACAATTTTAAAAACAATGGTCAAGTGTGCCCAGCAACCTGCTGTAAAGTTGAATGCCCTCTATTGAACTATTTTAAATTGATGAGTGGGTACGAAAAAAAAAAAAAAAAAATTCAAAAATCCATGCAAAAAGTGGAGTAAATCCCAATTTCAACGATCTACCAATGTTTGGGCAACTTCGAAACATAATTCCAGTGCTCGAAAATTATTCAATTCCGATTTTAATACCAATAAAAATG